>CM061260.1:61012500-62262500 GCA_030848825.1 Tadarida brasiliensis | reverse complement strand
GGAAGCAAGATTTCAAATGCTCTGAAGAGTGACAGTTTTGCAGTTTCTTTTATGCACTTGGAATTAAGGAGGGAACATAGGAAAGATTACACATGAAGGTGAGAGAAAGCAAGGCAGGGATTGGATTACAGGATAGTTAACAAAATTATTGCTCTCTTGAAGTTGATTACACTTCTGAGGGGTTTGAAAAAGAAGCATTTCAATGGTCTGTTAACCTAGATGCACGAAAACAATAGACAGAGCTTGCTTAAGGCGAAGACAAACCTTTTACTAAAGAAGTTACATGCCTGGGACCTGCCCACTTAGGAATTTTAGATCCGATCACTCTGTGAGGTTACTTTCAGTTAGACTTATCATAGTGCCCTTTTCCATCCACAATCCCTAATGAACTAATATATTTGGTGAATGTGCATAATACCTTGATAAGAGTGTATACAGCCAGAGAAAGAAACTGAATCAAGGTCTCAGACATAGGAGGGGGAGTGTCCAAAAAGGATTACGTTACCTAAGCAAGGAGGAGAAAAATGTTTCACAAAGCAGAGGGTAGTCACAGGGTCAAATTCTGCAGAAAGGTGAAGTAGGAGAATGACTGAAAATGTCAGTCCTGAGGCCTTCAGTGACCTTTGTAGAACACTCCCAGCTAAGTAGGAGTAGATCTCAGAGCTGAGAACATGGAGACAGCAAATAGACCACTGCTGTATCAAACCTGCAACCTGGGTATGTGCCCTGACCGGGAATCGAACCCACAACCTTTTGGTGGCCAGGATGACACTCCAACCAATTGAGCCACCAGGCCAGGATATGAGCAGTGAAATTTTATCACAATGAGGAGACTGTTATAATGGAAGAATACATATTGTAATGTTATTTGGGAGGGAGAAAGATACAGATATGGTGAAAAGAGGAGGGAAGGATGGCAGGGAAGTTTTTAGCTGTGAACTATGGAGTAATCTGAATCCCAAAGGAAGAGTAGTTTTGCAAACAGAGAAGGCAGAAAAGGCATTTCAGGCAGAAGGAATAGCTTGTGCAAGAGAAAAGAAGGCAAAAAGCCTAAAAAGGTCTGAAAGGATCAGGGAATAGTGAACAGTTCAAGTATGACTAGAGGGTAAATTATACAGACCGATTGATAGAAACACAACAGAAATTTTGGATTCAGGCTTTGAAGGGACCCTGTGAAGGGCCGTGTGTGCCCTGCTAAGAAGTTTGACCACTGGCCCATGGAGAACAGAGATCAAGTCTAAAATAAGGACTTTTTGTAATCAGATTTTTTTTCTTTATTGATTTTAGAGAGAGAGGAAGGGAGACGAAGAGAGAGCAATAGAAACATCGATGACAGAGAATATTGATTGGCTTCCTCCAGCATACCCCCCACTGGGGATTTGGCCCACAAGCTGGGCATGTGCCCTGACCGGGAATCGAACTGGCCACCTCTTGGTGCATGGGTCGACGCTCAACCGTTGAGACACACCAGCCGGGCATCAGATTGTTTTTGATTAAAGATAGTAGTAGGATAAAGAATAGTGAGAGTGGGAAGGAGACTTGATTGGGGTGGTAAACACAATACAATATACAGATGATGTATTGTAGAATTGTATATCTGAAATCTATATAATTTTATTAACCAACGTCACTATAATAAATTCAATTTTTTAAAAAGGTGGAAAAAAAAATAGTGAGAGGGAACCAGCTGGGAGGCTATTACAATAGTTCAGACAAGCGGTGATGCAGACCCCTAAATTAGGCACCAATGCATTGGAAGTGGGTGGTGAGGAAGAGAAAATGAAGGGTGACATAAATACAGCAGTGAAATCCAAGGTATGAAAATGGTTTGGTCCCGTCTTGCTTACCACAGTCATCCCAAAGGACCAAAACAAAAACAAAGTAACCCTCTTTTAAAAATAATCTCTTTTGTTTGTATGCAAATAGGCCACGCACAGTGAAAATGCAACTCAAGTGAGATGACGAGGGCAATATTTGTCTCCAATCCATAAAGCACAAAAATCGAATTGGTTTACCAATGTTGTCCTTCTTAAACATTGCAGCTCCTCACATTGAAACTGTAGCCAACCAGTGCAATTATGTGTGATTTTCGATCAAAAACCAGATTTGAGGAAAGCTATTTTGAGGCCCTTTTCAAAAAAGTCCATCCCTTACTCACATCGCTGAAGAGTAGGAGAAGAAACATCTTGTTTTATTGGGAAATTCCTTTCAAGTAGCAACACCTCTTTGTGGTGGTGGACCTTTGCAGTCTTTTAGATAAAGAGAACTGCAAAAATCACACCTGTATGGTTCTGCACCACCACTTGAAAACTGCAAGTCCAGGTTGATAAATGCATATATTAAGGGTTCTCAGAAGTCTATGTGCATTGCTTTTGGTTACTAAGACGCCACAGGGAAGTGAACCTTCGGGGGTGCAATGCCCTCTCCCTCGACCCTGCTGTGAAATGGAAGCTTTAAAGGATTCAGTTTTGTTTTGTTTTTCTTTTCTTTTCTTTTTAAAACAAGCTTAGTCATATTGGCTGTGTTCTGTATGCTCCAATCTATTTTATTTTACTCTGTAGTGTGTATTTTATTTATAATCTTATATAAATATTTTGCATAAAAAGGTGCTTTCACAGATCTTCATGCTTCCCTAAATTTGAAATAGGCTGCCATTTGTTAAAATGTGTTAGTTTTGTTATGTATTATATTCCCTCCTCTGTACACATAGGAAAAAAATATATGGACTTAATTCTTCAAGCAACTTTTACATTTAGAATAGTACCTCATTTTATTTCTTCTGAGGTTATAGAGGAAATGGAAGGTGCCAGATGCTTTGTGGAAGAAGTGGCAGTTTCTCAGAATGTGTAAGTGCATACACCCGTAAGCAAAGGCCACTTTAAATTCAGAGATCACAGTCTTCTGAATTTGGGTTTAATGTTCCCAGGTAACACTAAAGATTGAAAGGATAAGTTTGGAATCAGATCTCTTTGTTGAATTCTGAAAAGTGCCATCACTGATGTTGGTAGTTTAATTGGTATCAATTTTTAAACTTGCTGCTGTATGTGTTTCATTTGTCTTGGAAATATTTTACTTAGTTTCGTTGTTTGTTAACTAATGGGCCATCTTTTGTGTATTGTACTGTAAACCTTACTGAATAGCTAGAATATGGAATTGTTAAATTAGGAGTTAAGGATCCCTTAGTCTATCCTTGCCTTGAGTGAGTTCTCTCTACTGTGCTATCCATGACTAATTGTCATGCTAACACTGTGATCATTTAAGATATGAAGTGTAGGAGAATCTATATCTCTTGGAAAAGTTTATTCCTGAGATGGAGGGCCTGGGGAATTTTTTCTTAATTGTGACCTAAATGACCTAGTAAATCTACCTCCTGTTCTTAAGGTGATATTTAATCATTATAACACCATACTTAGCTGAAGTTGTTTATGTTGGAAATCACTTGGTGGCAAGTACCTTGACATTATTAGATTGGTGTAGGTCTCTTACACTCACCTGCAGGCTCAGGGAAGGCAAGGCAAGGCTTTTGCTCACCTTGAATCCCAGGACCAGCCCAGGGCCTGTACTCAATCAGGGCTGGTTAAGTATTTGTTGAATGAATGAAGGCAAACTAAAAAGTGGAAATTTCAAATGGTGCAATTATATCTGTGGATATTAAAGTATTATTGGAAAATGGGAACTATTACTGAGATACAGAGATGGGTAGGAATAAATGTAAAGCATAAAAATGTGTGAATTTGTGTGTCACTAGAGTCTATAGTTACTACCAGTTCCCATGGACACCCTGGCACCAGCCCTGAAGCTCTGCCCACCCCCTTTCATGAGGTATTTGTACACAGGCAGGCAAGCAAAGGGGTAAGGCTGTTCTGGATGTGTTCTTGCTGTTATTATCCTGGTCTCTAGTCTCCATGGGGTGAGTTGTGTGTCCCTGGGTCCACAAGCTGCAGTCCTTCTCTGGCTTAGCTTTGTTTCCTGACCCGTGGTCCAGTTCCCCACTGGCCCCTGGGGCAGGTCACCCAGTGATGGGCCTTGTTCCACAGGGAGAAATGATGAAGTGTCCCCACCCACCACACTGTAGATATCACATTTCCCAGAAATTCCTGATTCTGGGAGTACCGCAGCACACCGCCACCCCATTCTGCCATGTCTCCACCAGACCACCAACCCCTTTCAGACGTTGGGTATGGAAAGACTGGCTCCTCATTTCCTGGGTTGTTGTCCCTAGCCTAACCCTAACCCAACCCCTCCTTCCTCATCTTGCCCACTTGCCCCCACTGCTAAAGTCACAGTTCATCTTAAGGCCACACCTACTCTGGCACAAAAGTACTCATTTTTCTAAACTGCCCGCATCACAATGCTTACCCTTTTGACATTTTTTTTTTCTTAACCTCCTTTTAATACATGCTAATGCAATTTTCAATTTAAATAAAGGTATTTTGCTGCTGAAGTCGGATATGTTTTATGAACCCACTGTTTGATTTTGAGAGAAGATGCGCACAAGGATCTTTTGCATTCACTTGATAGCACCTTACAGATAACTGTCTCGCCTTTCTGAGTTTTTCTTAGAGGGCATCTGGGCAACAGTGTGTCACTAGGTCCTAGTTTCCCTGTTCATGAGTTGACTGAATACAAGTTAAGAAACAATGCACGTTGTGTCTTTTTTTTTTTTTTTTTAGCATGCATGAATGATGGTTGTGAATTTGCATCATGAGAAAGTCAATAAAAGAAGGTACCCACAGCAATTAGGGAGACTGAACAAAACCAGCCTAGGACAAGAGGACAGCCTGCGATAGAGGTTGTAAAAGTGAGGGTTTCTCCCTACCTTGGAGATTCAGTTGAAGGATATAATTACTGAGGTGGCAAAATTTGGGCTCAGACAAAGAAAAAGACTCAACTTCTAATGCTTAACTGTATAAAATTTGCTTTTAAGTGTAGGTCAAGACTGTATCACCACCTCAAAGAAAAAAAGAAACATTACATTTCTAAGAATGTTCCTCCAGAAACATGGAACTGAAAGCTATTTTTTAAATTGATCGGGCCCTTAGAAAACAATGGGGCTTTTTCTTTAATTTACCTAAGGAATTGACATAAAAATCTATGGCCCTGCATCAGAAATCTGCAGAAAATGCCAAAATAGAGGGTAGCAATACAAAACTGGAGATTTTTCACAGCAACATGGTGTGTATGGTATTTGATTTCATGTGTACAACATGGAGAAGTGAATCTTTGGACTGTGAAATTGATGCTAATTTTCTTACCCACAAGTCTAGAAGGCCTCTCAAATGTCACATCATTAATTTAGTTACTTTACCAGGAATCAGTGCATGTGGTTGGTGTGTGTATTTTTTTTAAATGAATAAATTTAATTTTTAGAACCGTTTTAGATTTACAGAAAAATTAAGCAAATAGTACAGAGAATTCCCATATACCCCCTTCTCTGCATAGTTTCCCCTATTTTAACCATCTTGCATTAGTGTGATATACTTGTTACAATTAATGAACCAATATTAATACATTATTAATAACTAGAATCCATTATATCAGTTTCTCTCTTTGTATTCTATAGTTCTATGAATTTTGACAAATTTATATAACATATCCACCATTACAGTATCATAAAGAATAGTTTGACTGCCCTAAAAATCCCTCTACCCCAACTATTTATCTGTCCTCACATCCCCTGGCAACCACTAACCTTTTTACTGTTTCCATGGTTTTGCCTTTTCCAGAGTGTCATTTAGTTGGAATCACATGTAACCTTTTCAGACTGGCTTCTTTCATTGGGAAAAATGCATTTGAAGTTCCTCCATGTCCTTTTATGGCTTGATAGTGCATTTTTTTAAATCATTGAATTATATTACATTGTATGGATGTACCACAGTTTGTTTATCCATTCACCTATTGAAGGGCATCTTAGTTACTTCCAATTTTTGGAGGTTATGAATAAAGTTAATATAAATATTTATGTGCAGGTTTCTGTGTGGACATAAGTTTTCAGCTCATTTGGGTAAATACCTAGGAACATGATTGCTGGATCATATGGTAGGCTTATGTTAATGAAGTTTTATAAGAAACTGCCAGAATGTGTTCCAAAGTGCCGATATCATTTTTTTACCAGCAAGCAATGAGAGTTCTTGTTGATCCACATCCTTGTCTGCATTTGGTATTGTCATTTTTTTTTTTTAATCCTCACCCGAGGACATTTTTGCATTTATCTTCAGATAGAGCGGGAGGGAGAGAGGGAGGAAGAGAGAGAGAGAAACATCGATATGAGAGAGACACATCGAGTGGCTGCCACCCAGACGACCCCAACCGGTGCCGGGGACAAACTGCAACCGAGGTACGTGCCCTTAGCGGGAACCGAACCCAGGACTCTCTGGACCGCGGGCCGACGCTCTAACCGCTAAGCCAAACCGGCCAAGGCTTGTCTTTTTTTTTTTATTTTAGCTATTTGAAGAGGTAGATTTATAGTAGTAGCTCATTGTTTTACTTAGCAATCCCTTAATAACATATGATACTAAGCATCTTTCCATATACTAATTGCCATCTGTATATCTTCTTCGGTGAGGTGTATGATCAGATCTTTTGCCCACTTAAAAATTTTTTTAAATTATAGTTTACATCCAATATTATTTTATATTAGCTTTAGATGTACAGCATATTGATTAGGCAATCATATACTTTACAAAGTGGTCCTCCTTATATTTCACGTCTCCACCTGACACCGTACATTGTTATTACAGTATTATTGACTATATTCCCTATGCTGTACTTTACATCCCCATGACTATTCTGTAAAAACCAATTTTTACTTCTTAATCCTTTCACCTTTTCCACCCAGCCTCCCAACCCTCCTCCCCTCTGGCAATCAACAATCAGACTGATCTCTGTATCTGTGAGTCTGTTTCTATTTTGTTTGTTTGTTTGTTCTTTTGCCCAGTTTTAAATTGAGTTGCTTGTTTTCTTATCTTTTAGTTTTAAGAGTTCTTTTGCACATTTTGGATACCAGTCCTTTATCAGATGTTTTACAAATATTTTCTCCTAGTCTGTGGCTTGTCTTTTCATTCTCTTAGCAGTTAGTATATTTATGCTTTAAGGAGAAAGTGTTCTAAAAATACAATGTTACGATAACAGCAAAAGGAAAATTTCATAGCAAATATTTTATGTTCTCTCTCAAGTTGTGTCAGGGAACTCTGTCTGTGGACCCAGCAGAGTTTCATGAAAAGAGGAGAGTCGGTCCTGGAGGCTGTGGCTGACTAGCCTGTACTACCAGAGGTTGTGCAGCAGGGTTGGGAATGAGAACAGGACCCAATCCTGAGCTGCATCACTTCTAAATTAAGAACAATCTGGAAACTGTGTTTACAGTCCAATCCTGGGCCCCTTGCATGGATTATACTATGCATAGTGTATGAATTTCTGTCCATGAATCCAAGTATGTAAGAGATTATCACTTTTTTATTTCCTTTAATTCAACCGAATACCACCTCTGAACCCTCATTTTATCAATTGGACAGGAGACTCTATCTTGATCATACAGAGGTTCCCTTCCCCTCCTGCCACCCAATCAGAATTCAGGGAGCTTACCTGGTGTCTAGAAAGTGGTGGAAGGGCCTCAAGTCCCTCATCTGTCTTGGTTGTCATTGGCAACTTCGCTATCTAGCCCACAGTGGTCTGTGAAGTCTGGCAGCTCCCTGCCCCCATGCCACAGTGGGGACAACATTATCCACTGAGACTGGGCACCCTGAGCCAAGGGCACCTCCTCTGTAGGAATGAGCCATCACCCCCTAAGGTTGTTATCCCCTTGGGAGCACTGAGAGGAGGCGTTTGGTCTCACTGTTCACAGTATCCACACACCTCTGCCCTTCCCTCCCTTCCTAAAGCATCTCAAAAGCACTCTCTTTTCTCTCATCTTCTAGGGCACCTGTATTGTGTCTTCCATGGGCTTTCACAAAAGTCCAGAAGTGCCTTTGATTGTAGGTTTCTTTTACTTTCTCCCCTGCCAAAATCCCTGTGTCAAGAAAACTCAGAAAACAACACTAATTAACATTTCAATTAATAATGCTGCTGCAATTATTTGTGAAAAGTATTTTATCCTATATTGGCACCACCCCCACCTGGAATACTTTTAGACCGCCTCTTGACCACTGGCCACAGGGAGCTACTTATTGGCAGCAGCAAATATATGGCTGGAATTTAAACATTCAGCTAAGTGTTTAGGTGTTTCCAAATGTTTACAGGTTCCCCGCTTTGCCTCCCAGAGTCGATCCTAACTATGTGGTCCCAGGGAAATATCTCTTGGGCAATGTTGCGCAAGGGAAGGACGTCAGGAAGGTATCTGTTTCTCCCACTCAGCTGCCATCTGTAGCCACTCCCTTCCTTCTGCTTAACCCTGGCTTCCTCAGACCTGAGAACATCCGGGAGTGAGGCAACGGAGGAAGCAGCCACGCACAGCAACTTCCTTCTCCCTAAACACAAGGAATTGATTTTCATTCTACTGGACCGCCTCTTAGCATTTGATACTGCTGACCACCATTTGACCACCATCACTGTTGGAACTTCTCTGTCCTTGGCTCTTATAGCCCTTAGGTAAGGCCTCCTTATCAGATTTTTGAGTGGCACAAAACTTAGAGGGATGGCTAATACAATGGATGACATATATGAGATGCAGAGTAATTTTAATTGGCCCCAAACACTGATGCACAAATGAGAGGGGCCAGGGGGTGGTGATCTGGTCATGGTCAGTCACTCTCCCAATGCAACTGTTTACAGGTTAATTTGATCTCTGACTCGTTAATGAAAGTAATCTTGTCATTGTCCCATGCTGTGAGCCCTCTCTGCAGAGTGGTATGCTGACAGATTCAGGGAGATGGGTGCCAGTGAGAGAGCCACCAAGTTGATTAGGTCTAGAGACCACATCATATGAGGAACAGCTGAGGATACTGATTATATTTAGTTGAGAGAAGAGAATATTAAGGAAATTTATAAAATCTGCTTTCAAATATTTGGAGGGTTTTATATAAAGGGGGAAATTAATATACATTCTTGCCCTGGCCTGAGTTGCTCAGTGGTTAGAGTGTTGGCCCAGGGACCGAAGGGTCTCAGGTTCAATTCCCAGTCAAGGGCATGTACCTGGGTTGCAGGTGTGATCTCCCAGCCCGGGCTGAGGTCATGTTGGAGGCAACCAATCAATGTGTCTCTCTTACATTGATGTTTCTCTCTCTCTCCCTCCCCCTCCCTCCCTCCCTTCCACTCTCTCTAAAAATCAGTGGAAAAAATATCCTTGGTGCAAATTAACAATACTGTATCTATATCTGTATCTATTATCTATATCTATTATCTATATCTATATCTATTATCTATATCTATATCTATATCTATATATATCTATATTCTTATCGTTCCAGAAAACATGACAGGGACAACTTGATGGTACTTATGGGGCTGGGGAGTGAGGGGTGGGAGATTTGGGATTATTATAAAGAAGACCTTTCTCTTATAACTGTCTTATCAGATAATGAGTTTTTCCAACATAAGCTCTATGACACCATCTGGTCCTTTATTTCTGCAACCTGGCTCATGGCATTGAGGGAGGCTGCTCTGAGAAGAAATGGAAATAAGTAGCTGAATTTCTTTAAGTAATTGTTAAAGAAAACAATAAAACAACCTTTTTTTTTTTTTTTTTTTAAAGAACCTACTATATGCCAGAATCTGTGCTTGGCACTATATATATGTCATCCTATTTAATCCTTACAACAATCTTATGAGATAGCATTACTTCTGTGCGGAAATTAAGGCTCAGAGAAGTTAAGTAACTTCCCCAAGAAAACATAGGCATTAACTAGTGGAACTAGGGTTTGAACACAGATCTCTGTGATTCTAAAGCCCAATGTAACATGTTATTTTGACCCATTCTTTATTTATGACAAATGATACTGCTTTTAAAAAAGTTTTAGTATTAATGTAAAGATTCTGTTTAAAATAAGTTTACTTAAAGTTAAGAGAAAAACATTGTATAATGAATAATACAGATTTTACATGGATATGAAGTGATACTAGTAGTTAATGAGTGAAGTTTGGGAACTACTATTCCAAATATTTTTATAGCAGGGCTTTCCAATTTAGCCTATCTTGTGTTTTGACTGCTGAGTAGAAGGAAAAGAAGAAAACTTAAAAACAAATTTGAATGTGAATTAATTCTTCTGTGTTCTGACGGGTGGGTAATTGTACCTGTTACAACAAGAAAACCAAATGGACCCTTACAAATAAAAGAACGATGTGATTGTAAAATCCAGAGGAAAACCCCAGGTGGGGCCTATTCGAATAAAGGATGAAGTTTCCAAGGTATGCACATAGAATGGCTGAGAGGAAGTGATGACCCTGTGAGTCAGGGCCCAGGACCCACATAGCAGTCCTTTGGGCTTGAGAGGCCCTGGGTGGAACGTGGAGGGATTTACAGACCTGTTTTGGAAAGAATGATAATCACCTTTCCAGTGATAGAAGAAAGATCTTTGTGGAAAGTTCAAAGTTAGAATTGGAAAGTCTAAAAAGAAGATAGGAAAGTAATAAAGAAGACTAAATAGCTGCATACCACGCTCTGTGCCAGGTGATTTACATGCCAAGTCTCACTTGTTTTTCATAACAATGAAGCAAGGAAGTTGTTACACTTCATGGATGAGAAGACTGAGACTGGGAGATGCTCAGTAATTTGGCCAGGGTCCAGCGCCACCAATTCCAGACCTGTACCGCCTCCCCTGCACCACACATCCTTGCTTGAGTGAGCCTCCTCAACCGAGACAACAGCTTTCACTTTGTCACTTAATTTCTCCAGCCATCCAGGACACAGCTGGCCTCCAAGAGAGCAGGGGAGGCGTGCTTGGAGAGGGCTGCCTCTCTCCTGAGCTCAGATGCTGCGGACTCAAAGGCATATAAATGTCTCCCACATTGAGCAGAGGGTTTTGCAGGGCCTGATCAGGTCAGAAAAAGAAGCCATGCACGTGGGGGCAGGATTATGTGTGTAAAGCCTGTCCCTGATGAAGTACTTGGAAAAATCCACTGGGCAGCCACACACGTTTCACACTTCTGCTTTGACTTGCTCCCGGTCTCAAGAGTACCGCTCACTTCCAGGAATAGTGGGCCAAGGTAACAGAAAAATTCTAGATTAGGACGTCTAGGATTAGATTAGGATCATATGAGAATAAGGACTATGTATGTTATTGACTTCTAGCAGGATCCATGGAGAGGTAGGTACTCAGTGAATGATTTGGGGGTAAGGTGGCAGGTGAAACACCTGGTCTCTCTGCTCTCTGTGGTTGAGGACTGTGTCTTTCAGTCCTTCTGAGCCAGATGCAGTGCCTGGCACATGGCTGCCCAGTAAAACGTTGGTTGAACGGAGCTGAATCTTTACCTATGCATCTAGAGGTTGCACTCCTGGATCTGTACATCTGTTAGGGAATGTGTCTTTTTCATCTTTGTGGCTGGGGCTGTCTTTGGGGATTTCCCTCAGGGCTTTACACTCACTCACTTGTAGTGATTATGATCAGTGGAAATGCCCACCTGCCAATCTTATCTGGAACAAGAGCCCAGCCCTCTCTGCGGTGATATTTCTCTCTAGTCAGTTCCCCTTTGTGCATTTGCATTCCGGCCTCAGCCCTAACATTTTTTCTGCCTCCAAAGAGTGTTAGGAAAAATGGGTAGCTCACAAAGGCTCCTCTTCATTTATTCTTGATACCCTGCTTCTGTGTTCCTCGGGAATGCCACTGGGCTTATACATCTGGTCTCTGGGAGCTACGGTGGATGGGCATTTGTGACAGGTATGTTCTAGTGAAGCTGGTGAGCCAGGGGAGCATGGTGGGGGGTAAAGCTGCATCTGGGACAGATGTTCAAAGGTGGAGGATGATGGCTGGCAAGGGAGTAGGTAAGAAGGGGTGTGGAGTACATGCTTAAAACCTTTGACCATGAGGCTTGATTCTCAGACTGGCTATGTTTGAGGTAGGGCAGTGAAAAACTCTCTTTCAGCCAGCAGCTAAGCTCTGCTTTGGTGAGCTTAGCTACAGGACAGGCAGGAAATAGAAGGGACCACTTAAACAACGGACAGCCTCTCTTGGCCTCAGAGTTCTGGGCCTCCAAGTAGCTCTGCTCCAGGAGAAGCTATCCAAGGATGCTGGCCCTGCCTGAGCCCCTTGTGCCAGTGGGAAGTCCAGGGTCCGGGGGCAAAACCCACAGTGTCTGCAGTGGCCTCTGCTTTATTCTTTGGCCTTTTCCTTCTCCAGTCCAGAAACCTTTCCCCATTTCTTCTTCCCATCCAAGTGCCCCATCCCAATATTGGCCCCTCTTGGCATCAGAGGCCCCAATAGCTCATCTGGAAAGAAATAGTCTGGGCAATAAAAAGAGCAGCGGTTTACTGTGTTCTGTATACCATGAACATATTTGCATTTGCAAATAGGCTTAAAATAATGCCTCCACTCATAGTTATTTAAGGTTCTGGAGAGACAGGTGAAAATAATTTGAGGCCAAGGGAACTTCCCACTCCTCTCAAATTTTTATAATGAAGGAGATAACCTATTTCTCTGACCTGCAACCTCTATCTTGAGACAAAGGCTCGGAACTAAAATGAATCTATTTAATCATGTGCACAGGTTCACAGTTTTATATTAAGTCTTCTGCAGATACCATTAATGCTATTTACAAGAGCTGTCCTGTATATGATGCGAGCTTTTATAAATCTCTGTTCATTTGTGTGCCCTGAATTTATTTATTGAATGCTTACTATGTCCCAGGTGCTGGGTTTTTAACAGGGAGCATAAAGGACGTGGTCCTTGTACTCTTGAAGCTTCTAGCCTGGTGGGAAAATAGTCACACTAAAAATGACTGCATAGCAACAATGCTTTGAAGGGAAGGAAATAGTTCTTTGTGACCATGCTTACTGTTTAGTAATTATGTTTTGGGGTCTGATATTTTGGTTACCCTGATATCCCTGGATGTCAGATGTCCCTTCCTGGTGGAGGTAAGGAATGGATTTTATGGAGATGAGGCAGAGTGGAGGTAGAAAGGGGAGGGAGAGAACATGAAAGGTGAAAAGGTGAGCCAAGCCAGGTCTTTTAGGAGAAAATCAAGGTTCAAATGCCATGTTTCAAATATCAGATAGAGGTGGGAGTGAGTTTAGGAGTCTCTGGGCCAGGAGATTGAAGCTGTGAAGAGAGAGAACTAGAGCAAAATGTGTCTGAAATAGGCTAGGAGGGTGAGGGGTAGGTTATGGGTGGTTATCCAGAGTCCAAGCAAGTGTTGACAATTTGCCTTTCATGGTCAAGCAGATAAGAGTATTTGGGAGGCAGGAAGGAAGGCTAGGGCCATAGGCTGGGCACACAGCCTTTACTGGACCCTTATCCTCATCTCTAATTTAATACAGAGACTTGTTTCTGGACTGTACATCGGCATATACTCAGGCTGAGGTTTGGGAAGTAGATGCCATTTTGAATATGTGTCAAAGAAGAAAAGTGTCTTTAGGGCTTTTCATCTCCCTACCAAGATGGGAAAGGTCCCATTCCCTGTGCTCCTTTTCATGAGTATGATTCCTTTCTGAGTTCCATTTCCTACTTAGATAAACTAACTTGAACTTAACTTTTAATGGCTTTAAAAAAGAAAAAAAAAGCATTTAGCCCTTCCAGCTACCACTTGCATTTCAATAGGGGCTTTCAAAAATGCTTTAACCCAAGGAATGAGTAACTTGGGAATTCCAAGCACCAGAGTAGGGCTGGTACTCGAAATGGGGAGAGGGGGACACCTCTCAAAGTGTGCCCTTGAAACATTGACTTTCTCTCTTTGACCATGATTGTGGTTCTGAGGGGCCAGGATTGGTATGGCTGCCTTTTGGTGAGTTCTGTGGGCTTTATTCTTGGCATACAGAGCCCTTGACTTGATGTGCATGGACTCAGAATACCTATAAAACTTTGCATGATGCTTACCCATAGGTACTTTTTGACAAAATGGAAGAAGTGGTTTGCAAAGCCACTGACAATTTGAAAAAGGCATGCTCCTTGACACAGAGAGGTCAGACTCTAGATAGGAGAGCTGGGCATCTGTCTTGTATACAGGCTTGCTGTTGGGAGACAAGGAAAACTAAATGCTGTCGCCATACTATGCTCCTTTTTCTGATCGAGTGAGGAGAATGGACTCTTAATTTTAATACTTTAGTTACCTACAATATTGGGGGGTGAATAAAAGTATCCTCTGCTCCTTGAGAATCTGCATAGACATTTCTTCTTCGTACCTGTAAGTCTTTGATGCTGCTCCCCTCATATCCATGTGGGTAAGGAAAAAGACAGCTAATGAAAGGAAGACAGTGTTAGGTAGAAAAAGTCTCCAAAAATGGGTTCTTAAGGGGACTTGCTGCAAGAAGAGATTGAAAGCGAAGTCAGACATATGATCCAGCCTGAGCTAGAAGATGTGGCTGGTAGGGGAGCTCAAGGAAAGCTGAGCTCAGGATGGTAACATGTATTCATAGCCAATCATCTCATGTGTCTACCAGACACCAGAAAGTGTTCATGTTTTTATCAAGGCATCACGTACACTCATATCTTTTTTGTCATGCCTACTGTTCCCTATGTGGGTTCAGCCTCTTCATCTTTAATACTGGCGTTCTTGATCACTCTGATATCAGCCCTCACTTCTTTTCTCAGGCTACTGATAAGCTTATTTTCTTTAAACTTTCATTATATAATTTTTCAGCTCCCAAGCTTCTAATCCCAAACTACTAATTCTCTATCAAATCAAATATAGACTCTTTATCTGACTTTCTAGGCCCCATTAGCTATCCTACTCTACTTAGAGAAAGCAATTTCCTGTTATTTGTCCAAAGTCAATCTCTCTTCCAGTCTAGTCAGCTTTGCTTAGTGTCCTACAAAAAGGCCATGATCATTCCCCAATTGCCATGTATGATTATAGACTGTTATACCTGACTGTGGCTTAGAAAGTTGCCAAAGAATATGATACCAGTAAAAAGCATTAAACATAGAGTTATGCCTCTGTTCTCATACATGTGCATGCACACATGCGTGTATCAAGAATATGGCCAAAATATTTATCCAGTGGAACTCAATCCAGCTTTTAAAAGTGGTTCATTGGGAGGCAGTAGTTCTTGGAGACACATCAGTGGGATGCCTAGGATGCAGGGTTGTGTCTCTTCAGGAACCTGTTTGAAGGGCTGTCATAAGAATTGTTGGAAGCTTGCAAAGCCTTTGAAGGGCAGAGGCAGAAGGTCACTGCACTGAGTTCTAGGAAATCAACAATTGCTAATGTGAAAAGAAAACAGCAATTGTCTGAGAAAGATTCTCTTAAGCAATGTAGCAGCAATTCTCAGGAGTGAGAGAATCAGAATGAGTGGGCTTAGTTGGAGCCAGTACTGGGTAAAAGCCTCATCTGCTCTAACAGAAATCGACTCCTGCAAATACCATCAGACCTAGCTCACAATGTTCTGTCACCAGCATACAGTTCTGAGACCAACTCTGACCTACTTCTATGCCTTCACCCCACCGTCTGGACTATAGGGTTGCTTGCTACTCTGCATCTCTTCTGAAGCCCTAGACCATGTGTAGGCAGCTCAGTAGATCCTCCATAGAAAGGGGATCCTGTAAATGCACCATACTGTATACTATCCTAAAAATTAGAGAGATAAACTCAGGGTGCGGGACAGAGAAAGGTGGTGTGTCCAGGTTTTCTACTTTATTTTCCCTTCTTTCTTGGAATGTAATGAGAACCTTAAAGGAAACTTAAAAGTTATAGAGTTCAAATACTCACCCAATTCAGTGATCCCTCCTAAAATGTCTCCACTTTTGCTTGAGCAGTTCTGGTAAGGAAGAGCTCATTACCTCTCAAGAACATCCAGTCTTTGGTTGTAGCACTCTATTCAAAGTTCTCCATTATCTGAAACTGAAATCTGGATCCCTATAACTTCCAATTATTGGAACTACTTGCCCTCCAGCAACACTGCATGCACCATCCCCCAGGAGGGCCTTTAAATATTTGCACGTAGCTGTAGTTGTCGTGTGCTTGCAGGTTTCTCTTCTTCGAGCATATTGCCCCCAGTTCTTTTAACTGTTCCTCATTTGACACACTTTCATTATTCTCTAGTGAATTGTGCTGCTCCTTCTCTTGATGAACTCTGATTTGTCATTGTCATTCAAGTATGACCAGCCTCACTGAATGTGATACCACAGGTAACATGACCTGATAAGCACAGGGTATAGTAACCAAATTCTGCACTAAGATTAGAATTAATTTTTAGTTAGCCATGCCACACTAACATTTATGTGATTTTTACATTTACTGTGGATAAGCTGTTTCTCTATTGACCATGTATTTCATTTCACCATTGTTATTTTAAAACTTAAGATCTTTACGCTTATCTTCATGAGATTCATAATGTTAGCATCAGACTCTCTTTTCAGCATTTATAATTATTAATTCAGCTGACCAACTGACCAGTAGCTATCTGGCTCATTTTTGTGTCATCTGCACATTTGAAATAGAAGCATGATTTCTGTGCTTTCATTCATAGTTTTACTAAATATGGGAAAGGGAAAAAGTGAGAAACCAAGCCTTTAGCATCCACTCTGACATCAGCCTATTAAACAAGAATGATTTCTGGCACTCGGTTGTTGAATAAATGAATGAATCAATGAACCAATCAATACCTTATCCTCATCCCCATATTTAATCTATCACCATATCTTGTTGATTGTAATCCTAAAAATTGCTTCTTTCTACTTCTTCCCCTTCCACCCTGGGCCAAAGAGCCATCTTCTTTTAATTGAATGACTGCCAACTGATTGGTCTTCTGGCATCTGTTCTGGCTTCCCTGCTATTCATTTGCTACACAGTGGCCAGAGTCATCTTTTCAAAATGCAAACCTGATTATGCAACTCCTCTGCTTTAATTTCTTCAGTGTTTCACATTGCTCTCAGAATAAAGACCAACATCCTTAACTGACCCATAAGGAAAGCATGGTCTGGCTCCTGCTGACCTCTTCAGCCTTGTCTCCCACCTCTCTGCTCACTTTAACACATCGACCTTCTGCCTCAGTGCCTTTGCACATGCTGTTCCCTTTGCCTAGAATCCTCCCAAGCCATTCCCCAATCTTTTACCTACTTAGCCCCTATTCAGTCTCTTCTGTTTACCTATTGATGCATTAAAAACTGCCCCAAGGTTTGCAGCTTGAAACCATAAATATTTTACTCTCACTCTCTCAATGTTGTGGGTCAGACATTTGGGCAGCTTCCAGGTTTTTTTGTTTGTTTGTTTGTTTGTTTGTTTCTCATGGCATCAACTGAGGTCACTTGGTGGTATTAAGCTAGTGAATGGACTTAGCTTAATACAGCTAGTGGCTAGATTTGGTCTGTAGGCTGCAGTTTGATGACCTCTGATCTAGAGAATTCAAGCCACATGCCTGGCAGCTTGACAGAGATGGCTGGAAAGCTGGATTCAGTTGGGGCTATTGACCCAAACACCTACACATGGCCTCTCTGGCATAGTGGTCTCAGGGTAGTGGTTACATGGTGCTCAGAGCTCCAGAAAGTATACTCCAAGAAAGACAGAAGTTGTGAATCTTCTTTTGATCTAGCATCAGAAATCCCAAACCTCCCTTCTACCCATTCTATTGTTCTAACAAGTCTCTAAGCCAGCCCAGATTCAAGGAAAGATTAGATTCCACCTCTTCATGGGAGAAGTAGCAAAAAATATGTCCACTTTGAATCTACCATGTCATTCTCCAAATCTCAGTGTAGATGACTCATATCACAGGCTCTCAAAATATCATGAACCTCTCCTTTGTAGTACTTTTCATCATTATAGTTTTATATTTATTTGTGTGATTATTTGATCATTATCTTGCTCCTCTACTGAACTGGAAGCAACCCTGTTAAGGGGAGCTGTTTCTGGTTTGGCTCATCATCATATTCCCAGCACCTAGCACAATGCCTGGCTCAAACATTTTGTTGAATGAACGAACAATATCAGGGCACAGTTTTTCAGCCAAGTAAGCGTGCTAACATCAATCCCACATTTCCCCATACTGTTCTTAAGCGTATCATGAGACACCCTGTCAGAAGCCTTGTAAAAATTCAGATACATTCAGTTCCCAGAACTCTTCCTAATTTGCAGTTAAGAAACTTTATTATAAAGGAAGTAAGCCTACCTTATTCCTCCCAGTACCTCAAAGGTAATACTAGCTGCTCTAAAGGTGCTGGTGCTCTGAGAAGTAATTCACCCAGCAAAAAAACGTCACACCGCAGGCAAGCCCAGGCCCCGAGTGCCAGTCCAGCGAGGCTGCCTTGTGCAGTCACAGTATGAACTGGCGAAGGCAAAGGCCAAGCCCTGAGTGTGGCTGAGGCCAACCTGGTCCTCCCTCCACAAAGGTTGTGGTGTCCTGCTCTCCTTGGAGAAAGGACTCTTAATTTGCTGGGAGGAGATAAGCATTGCCGCCTTCTACGCTGGTCCTGGAGCTTGCATTCTAGTTATCTGTAGACCCTATGTTTCTTTTTAAGACTAGGTGAGGCACCAAGGCCTACACATCTTTATATTCCCCCACAACCTCTAAAGCAAGCCTGATGCTAAGTTCAGTTAACATTGACAGGAGAGCTGGTCTCAGTGAACAACTTTCCTAAGACAGCAGCAAACCTACAGCATTTTCCCTCGTACCCTGATTACCTCTAATGTTCTAGACAAAGTTGTGAAATAAGGAACACTTTTTTGGCCGCTCCCCAACTTCTGCCTTGGAATCCTTCTCTCACTTCCCGTGTTATCATTTCTGTACTTCCCTGTCCTGCCCTGTTGCTAACCACCTTCTGTCCACATCCCTTCATACTACTGCCTTTTGCCTGAACCAGATCTCACATGTGCTTCAGACCTGAGACGCTAGTGTTCATGTTTGCCCAGAGCTCTTCTAGGTGAGGCTTAGCTGGAGCACAGTAGCATGTGCCTGGAGCTAAACCCACAACAAGAAACGGATTGCCTGTCCAGGGCTGGAGGGAAGAGGAGCATTCTCTGCCCGGCACATGATGGGTGCTCGGGCACTATTTGTGGAATGAATGGAAGTTCAGGACAGAAACTCCCCTGATACAAAGGGACACTTTGTGTGCCATCCCACCCCATCCCAGCATGTTTCCCTGGTACCACACTCTGATTCCAGCAACCACCATCACAGCTGGCCTGGGGATGTGCAGCTCCCCTGTTACTCTGAGCGTGGGCAGAATCAGAACCCCTTCCTCTTGTTCCCACAGCACAGCTGAAACTGACTGGAACTTTTAAAGGAACTACACCAGTGTTTAAAAAGAATGCAGGGAGGCTGCGTGGATTTAAAATCTCTACTCTGTCATTTACTAGCCAGGTGGCTAGGGCAAGTTTCTTAACCTCTCTGAGACTCCATTTCTTCACCTGTAACATGGGGGCAAATAACCCCACCTCATAGTGAGGACTAATAGTATAATTAGTCATTCAGCTGGGCATGTAAAGTAAGGAAAGGTGGTGTACAGTGGGTGCTCTCCTTTAGTTTCTGAAGTGAACCTCCAGTTACATGGAGGCTACTCGTTTCAGGTTAGTGACAAGTTCATTCACCTACAGATCTTATTCTGCTCACAGCTGACAGAAAACTCTCAGAGAATCTCCCCTGTAAACTCTTAGGTTCTTTCCTCTCCCATTCCCCTTTCGGCTCTCTCCCTCCAAAAGCAGGAGTTTCTACTTCTCAGGCATTCTGGAGAAAGCAAGGACTCATGGCTGTGGGTCCTCTGCATTCAAGAAGGCAAGGGAGGGAGAAAACAGAAAGGAGTTTTAGTGCCAGGTCTGAAAGTAACACCTGACTTCTCTGTCCACCATTCTATTGGCCAGAACCCAATGACATGGCCCTCCTAACTAAAGGGAAGGCTGGGAAACAGGAAGAATCTGTGGAGCTAGGAGGAAAAGGAAATGGCTCCGGTGAACACATGGTGCTGTCTCTGCTACACCCATGGACCTAAGTGAATCTCGAACTTCACTTGTTATGTTTCAGTTTTGTTTCATTTTTCTAATCATGTTTTATCTTTTCTCTTTTAAATCTAGCACCATGGGATTGAGTACCATTCTCTTTGTGATGGCCCTCCTGCACTCTGGTAAGAACCTTTGGCTTTGTAAAGTCCTAGAATCCTTCCACTGTCTCCTGATGAATCTGACCGCTGCAAGCCTGGGCCTGAGACTTGGTGGGTTGTATTCACTTTCTATCCAGCATTGCACAATACCACATGCAAAAAAAGACCTTTGTGGAGAAGAAGGAAACATCATGATTGAGAACAGGTATCTCAGCTGATGGGAGGCCCGGCCTGGGATGAAGCCCTATCTCTTCTGTGCATCCTTCTCTTCCATCTCACAAAATAGGGTAGACTGGCCTGTCCACTGGCACCCAGGGAGCAAGGGGAAGATCTCTGCTATGATATCCCTGAGGATTAACTCTTCTGTTCCATACATACTCTTTTCGGGTCTTCTCTGTTCCCATTTCTGGCATTCTCAGGCTTTTAGGAAACAGCTAATGGGCTTGTAAAGGTCTCCTTTCAATAGGGAGCATTAGTTTCCATGTTCCATACATTCCCTCTCTCCCTCCTCTACCTCCCCCACCAGTCCACACCCATAGACTATAGTTGCCACCGCTTACTGGGAGGCAAAAAATCCCAGCCCTGCTACTCCCTACTTCAGTGACCTGCAACTAATTGCATCAGCCGATTCACCATGACACTAATGAAGCTGAGCTATAGGGTTTCTCACTTGCACACGCCCTATCCAAACTGCTACCCCCCTCAAGATCCATGAGGGGCCCTAGCAGAACGGTCATGTGTCTTATGCTTTGTTAAAATTTTCAAAAGTCAGATAGCTTAAGCACAATAAGTTAGATCACTGCCTCTTTTTTCTCTATATATATTATTTTTTAATCTTTATTGTTGTGAGTATTACAGGTGTCCCCCATTTTTCCCTCTGTTGTCCCCGTCCTCCCAGTTCCTACCCACCCCTGGCCTTTAGCACCCTATAGTCTGTGTCCATGGGCTACGGATATATGCATATAAGTTCTTTCATTAATCTCTTCCCGCCCCCCCCCACCCTCCTTCCCTCTGAGATTCGTCAGTCTGATTCATGTTTCCATGTCTCTGTTGCTATTTCATTCATCAGTTTATTCTGTTTATTATATTCCACATATAAGTGAGATCACGTGATACTTTTCTTTCTCTGACTGGCTTATTTCACTTAGCATAATACTCTCTCCATCACATTCTTCTCCAGCTGGGTGGCATTATAGTGGCCATGGGTATTTTGTATTGGAATTTTTTTTTTCTTTATTGATTTTAGAGAGAGGAAGGGAGAGGGAGAGAGAGATAGAAACATCAATGAGAGAGAACATCGACTGGCCGCCTCCTGCATGCCCCCCGCTGGGAATTTGGCCCACAACCTGGGCATGCGCCCTGACCGGGAATCAAACCGGCAACCTCTTGGTGCATGGGTCGACGCTCAACCACTGAGCCACACCAGCAGGGCTTTTTTTTTCATTGATTTTAGAGAGAGGAAGGGGCATTTTATATTTGAATTCTGCATTTCTTTTCTTAAAGAGACCTCTGCCCCCAAAAGAAAATTTAAAAGTATCAGGCCGCACAGAACTTGGATTGTCCCTGTTTGCAGCTCCTCTCTGAATTTCAGTCTCTTCATCTGTTAATGGGTTGGTAGAGGTTCTTGCCACATCCTGTGGCCGGGTGCCTTCACTTCTCCTGTCCTGTCCCTTCCTGCTGCGCATTGATCCCACCCTCAGCACTGAGAGGGAAGCCATCTCACACACCCATCCTGGTGTGGGGTAGACAGGGAGGGGGAGCTGAGCCTGCACTTCGACCACAGCAGCACACAGGCCACTCCTGACGAACTGGCCCAGCCATGAGTTCAGTTCTGGCTGTGGTAGTTCTACATCTCCTCAGACACACCTGTGCAGACCCTCTTTGTCATTTCCTACAGATGGTTCAGATGTTTACTGACAGTAGCAAGTGGGGAAATCATTCACTGAGATAGAAGACAGGGAAATTTGAAGGGGAGGAGCAGAGTATCTATGGCTATCTAAACAGTAGTATCCAGCAGGCAGCTGGATATGGATATATGGAACTCCAGTGAAAGTTATGGGCTGGAGATAAGCATCTGTGCATTTTAGTTTATATATTTGGCAGTTGAATCCATGCTTATCTGTACTCATGAATTTTCCTTCTTTTAGTAAAGGAGAAAAACCAGACAGAATGTGGAGAGTAAGGAGAAGATCAAGAGCAGGCACTCAAGATAATCAGTATTTAAGGAGTGGATCCAAGAAAACTGACCAGGAGGTCAGAGATAGGGAAAGAATAGAGTTTCAAGGAGACACAGCCAACAGTGCAGCAGTCAACAGTGGTCAAATAAGATGAGGTCTGAAAAGAGCTCTGAATTTGGCAATGGTGAGAAGTCACTGACCATTTTTGCCAGGGAAGTTTCGGCAGAGAAGTGGGGACAGAGGGAACTGCTGTGAGAAAGGGAGAAGATGGTAAGCAGGGTGAGCAGCTCAGAGGCCAAGTTAAGTAAGACAAGATTTGTCATGTCGCCAGTTTGAATAATTGAATAATTTCCTTCTGGAGTGCTCAGACATTCACTTGTAAGAACAGATATGTAGATCAAAAGTAGAGTGTTCTTGGGATGAGTTCTGCACAAAGGGGCAAGTTTATTGGAGTTGCTAGCAAGAGAACGATTGAAAAGATCTACTATCACTCAGCTGTCCAATGTGATGGCCACCAGCCACATGTGGCTATTTAAATTGGATAAAATTAAATAAGATTAAAAATTCAGTTCTCAGTCACACTAGCTACATATTAAGTGCTCAGTGGCTCAGTGGTAGTGGCTGGGGACTACCATATTGGTCAGCACAGATATAGAACATTTCCATTGTTGCAGGGCTCTTTTGGAAAGCACTGAACCATAGCGTCTAGACTGGATAGAGTCGAGGTCTTGGTGAAGTAAAAAATGGATATAGGTGAAGTAATTGAGCAAATTTTGGAGGAAGATATGTTGTGGACAGAGATAGGTGCATTGAGGTTTAAGATCCTTGGAGCAGAGCAATTCTTGGAGATAAGGTTTGAGGTTATGTCATGGGAGAGTGACTGCTAAAATAATCTGTGGATGAAGATCTTCAAAGTGGAAAAGAGCAAAGAACTTCCAGGCAAGTTTGTTGGTGAACTTGTCCCTGCTGAAGTCACTCAAATTGATAGTGATAATTGGTTGAAAGACTTGCATCTAATGCCAAAATGCTCAGTGAGCAAGGAATTTATGATGTTGCTGTTAGTAGCTAAGAGCAATGAGAGACAGGGCCACCTCAAGGGGTAGGGTATGGCTCAAGGTCTCCATGAGGTATGACAAAACAAGTAGTGGCTGGGACAAGTGCCATCCTTTGGGTAGGGCCAGATTTCAATGAAAGCACAACTTTGGGGGAAACATTTGATGAAGAGGTTGAAGATAGAGTTTATTACAATGGAATAAATGTTCCAGAGGGCCTAGTATTATAGCATTGAAGGAAGTTTAGTAAAAGAAGGAAAATTCATGAGTACACATAAGCATAGTAACATGAGTTAGAGATGATCTTTGACTATATAAGATATGCATTTGAGGTAGTAGCCAGAGAAGAATGAAGTCCCAGATGGGGTCAGAGACTTCACAACGTTAGAAGACTATAGTTATTGTGTGATAGTCAAATAGTATATTGCTGAGGAAGTTCTCAAGTATTCTTTGAAACAAACTCCTTCAGCTGTTTAAGGAAGTATCTAGATGGATTCTTGAGTGCCTAGCTCTTGAGATCAACATAGCAGCCAGTTATAACTAGACCCAGACCATATGTTACCCAAGTGCTGGGGAAGGAGAGAATCTCAATGCTTAACCACCAACGGAATCCACGTAAGTCTAGTAGGCGGGTGGCCTAGGGTCTGGGGTCATAACAGGAGAGGCCTGATGCCACTTAGGGAAAATAGACTTTTAGCTAATTCTTTCCCATATTGTCAAGAGAGGTGCTTAGCCTGCATAGCTCTGAGTGATGTCATGGAAGCCAGTGGTTGATGAGGAAATGGAGTGCAAATTGCGAAATACTTTAAGTTCCACTCTGAATGGGTTTCAGAGTAATTTCCACTCCAGGGCAGAAGAGAGGGCTTGGATGGAAACAGATTGTTCCCATTATTATCTCCTCTGTTTCACCATAGAGTCAGAGGTAGAGATTCACTATTACAGCTTCCCAAATTGGAGCATTTGTTAAAATGCCAATTCTGACTGGTAGGTCTGGGTGGGGACAGAGCTTCTGCCTTTCTGACCAGCCTTTCATGATGCCGATGCCTTTAGAACACAGTCCACACTTTTGGTTGGTAGGTCAGGAGGGGAGCAGGTAGACTGGTGGGAGAAAAAGCTCTTTTAATCTTTGGCAGAGGGGTCGTGGCAGAGAAGTTGGACAGATCTGTGAGTGAAGAGAGTGGGTGGAAAGGAGACAGTGAGGCTCAACACAGAAACAACCATAAATCAAGAAGTCAGAAGCTTAAGGCTAAGTCATTTCCAGACCTAAAGGCACAGTTGACCCCTGAGTAATGACATAACACTGACCACCAACTGGTAGAATTTCCAATTGTGTTTGGTTTTTCCATTAGGTCATTTGCCCTACATCATTTGGCAAGTTACTGATCCAGCCAGAATCAGTTTCCCCAGGGATAGCTGCTAGAAACTTTTACAGTAGGTGGCACTCTTACCTTGTTGTTCAGAGTTTAGCAAAGAAGGAGCAAGAGCCTCAGGGTTGCCTTGTAAGATAATTACTCAGTACAGTAAATCTTCCTTAAGTCCCCTTTCACTGTTTCAGGTACCCAGGTAGATTTTTCCACTGCTCTCCAATATGGGAATGTATCCTATATGGATGCTGCATTTTTATACTTTCAAGTGGTTCACAGGGTTCTACTGAGCAGAATGTAGTAGGCAGTGATTCAAACTTGTGCCAGCTCTCACTGATGGTGAGATTCCTCTTCCTTTCAAATTCAGGACCACCACCAACCCCCCTTGGCCATTCTGCACACAGCTCAGTTTTGCCAAGTGCATGTCACTGTTATTTATCCTACTTTCCCTTAGAGGAGAAACCCATTGATCAGATCAATTTAATTTCTCCTACCACCCTTCAATGAATATCTAAAATGAAACTCCTCTCATCTCTCACCAACATACTTCACCTTCCTCCTTAATGAAGTCCTGAACAATGAAGCTTTATTTAGAACCCACCTTAACTTCCTCTCCAAGGTGGCATCTAAATTTATATTAACTAAGAAACAGCACTTCCCCCCAAACCTGCACTTCTCACTTACCACTAGTTTCTTGGCCAAG
The DNA here is from genome assembly GCA_030848825.1 of Tadarida brasiliensis. Lineage (NCBI taxonomy): Eukaryota > Metazoa > Chordata > Mammalia > Chiroptera > Molossidae > Tadarida > Tadarida brasiliensis. Next base: position 62,237,096 of record CM061260.1, on the reverse strand, counting down.
TCTGAAGTAATTCTGTGACCCAGAATAGGTCCTACAAAAACCTATAATCAATTACATTTTAAAAATATTTAATTTTTAATTACAGTTTACATTCAATATTATTTTGTTTTAGTTTCAGGTGTATAGCATAGTGGTTAGACAATAATGTACTTTACAAAATGTTCCCCCTGATATTTCAAGTACCCACCTGGCACCATAGTTACTGCAATATACAATCAATCACACTTAAGGAGTTAGGTGGCCAAAACCCCTTCCACGAACTCCAATATGCCCTTGGGGAGGAAAGCCTTTCTCTGAACTCTCCCAGACTGTCCTACAGGGGTTATAAAAATTGTCAGGGCAATGCATACTGGGAAGAGCAAGTTTATGGTAACTGGGGTTTCCCCAGTACTCCAAAAGTACATCCTCACCTTCCCAGCTATGAGTCATTTCCAGCATTTCATTCATGTACCTTAAATGGTCTTTGACTACCACAATCCCAGACAACCATTGTATTTGCCCAGTTCTCTTTCTGATCCCTGAAAGAGCTTAGATAGGTCACTGAGATTAGAAGACTTGGTTGACTATTTGTGTCATTTCCAAACTGTGCTATATCCTTGGGAGAGCTGACCAATAAAGCTGCAGTCATGAGGGAAACTCTGTACAGGGAACTACTTGAATTTCAAAGCTATTACTCAATGTCATCCCCAACTATTAAGACATAATGAAAGGGGGGATATCAAATTGTTACCATTATTAGAAATCTGTTCACTATAGCAGGCCAAGGAATAAGGGGATAGGGAGAAAGAGGGAGAGTTTTTAGTGATGGTGTAGAAGCAATGGAGCCTGTAACAGCTACAGTGAATCAGTGTTCAGGTAAGAAGGTAACAGATGGGTGAATGAGTTGTCCAACTGCTGGTTTTCCCTGTTCTGAGATTTAAATTCAGACCCATAATACTAATAGATCCTTAGAACATTTGGTTCACTCCTTCATTAAACCGATAAGGAAACTGAGCCTCATAGCAGTTGCAGTTTACACAAGGCCACACACATTTCAGTAGAGTGAGAACAAAAGTCCCGTCCTCCAGATGTCAATATGTGTGCACAGTTCCAGAGCTCAATATCTAGTTCTTCGATCTCATTGCTAACAAGATAGCGTCTGGGAATTGTATAAAGAGAAATGGAGTCGTTGTTGTTCTCCCCTCTTGTTTCTTCTTCCCCAGTATCTGCCTTTCCTTTTTTAGGCGCTGCTTCCATGAAGAGTCAGGCATATTTCAACAAGACTGGAGACCTTCCATGCCACTTTACAAACTCCAAAAACATAAGCCTGGAAGAGCTGGTAGTATTTTGGCAGAACGAGGAAAAAATGGTTCTATATGAGCTCTTCAAAGGCAGAGAGAATCCTGAAAATGTTGATCCCGAGTACAAGGGTCGCACAAGCTTGGACCAGGATAATTGGACCCTGCGACTCCACAATGTTCAGATCAAGGACCAGGGCTTGTACCAATGTTACGTCCATCATCGCAACCTGCACCAAGGAATGATTTCCATCCACCAAATGAGTATTGACCTATCAGTGCTTGGTATGTTGTCAATGGCATGTTCAGATCCCTGGCCTTCTAGATGAGACTGCAATGAGCAGAGAAACGTTGGTGGGGGGCAGAGGGTGACTTGTAGAGAGAAGGCAAAAGGACAGTCATTTCTGGGAAGTCCACTTGAAGGTAATACAGGGTTTAGGAGGAGGGAACTAAAAGTCCTTTGTACTTTTCATAGTTTGCTTCTGAAGGATCTGTAAAAGTCTGCTTTGGGGACAAAAGAGAGCTAACTGAACAAAGGTAATGTGGCTAAGTAAAAGCCATGGGTGATTTGGCCATTACTAAGTTTATATAATCATATAGGCCTCAGATCTCTTTTACATTCATTATCTCCTTTGGTCCAAGATTTCTCACCTGTTGAATCTTTGCCAGGAGCTCCTAGTGAGGGTGACAGCTAACTAAACTGGGCTTTCCCTTCCACCTCCCAGAGGTTGCGTGTGAGTTGTTTGCTGTCCAACTATGAGTCTGGTAGACAGAAGGGAAATAACCCAATGCACATAGTCTAAAAACTGGCAAACCAGCTCCTTTGTTTCTCTGGGCCTTGAAAGCCTAAATATCACTACGGGTTTTAAAAAATTATGATACAGTAAAATCAATTATTTTTATTTTGGTGTACAGTTCTATTAACTTTAACTTATGTATAGATTTTGTGACCAGCAAACTAAAAAGGATATAAAACATTTCCATCACCCTAAAAGCATTTCCTTATGCTATCCCTTTACAATCATACCCTCAACACACCCATAACCCCTGTTTCGCATCCTATAGGCTTGTCTTTTTGAGAACATCCTGTAAATGGAACCACTAAGCATATGACCTTTTAAGACCAGCTTCTTTTATTCAATAAAAGTTTTATTCAAGTTGCTGCATGTATCAAAAGTCTGTTTCTTTTGTTCACTGAGTAGCATTCTATTATTTATCCCCACTTAATCCATGAAAAGACATTGGGTTTTTTTCAATTTGGGGTTATTATGAATAGAGCTGCTGTAAACATTCCCTTGCAAGTCTTCATGTGAACATGTTTTCATTTATCTAGGGTAGATACCCAGGTGTGGGATTACTAGATAACAGATTAATTTTTGATCAAACTGGAAAAGGCAGATTAACGCCAATTCCGAAACCAAAGTTAAAGCAGAGGTAAGACTAGAAATAGAATGGGAAGTTGCTCCCATTAAGCCCTATGTGATTCAAACTAGGCTTCAGGACTTTGGGGGCATTAAACCAAATGCTAAATCAATGTTTTCAAAGTGTGGCCAGGTTCTATAGAGAAACATGGTATGTTTTTGGTGGGACACAGACATTTTCTAAAATTTTAATGATTTTATATTTATTTTAATATGTATTAGAAAAACTATAACTAACTTATATAACCTGTGATTTCACAGATATTGCTAATAAGCCTCCAGTAGGTAGTACCATGACATTCCACTTCCAAAGACCACATAAAGTTACAAGCAGAGGGCTTAAGTAGTGTGCTGATATAGCAAAACTTGTGATGATGGCATGCAAATCACTGAAGTTTCAGAATCAATTTGCTAAATTATACTTTAGTATGTGGAACCTGCAAGGTATTTGGCTGGCAGAGGGAGGAGGTACCAGTGACCCTCAACAGCCATAGAAATCTGAATGGTGAACAAGGCAAGAGAAGCTGTGTTTATTAAGACCATATGCTTTTCCTTAAAATGGCTGCTTTGCCCTTCATCTTCAAGTGTATGATAAAGATACCTTGAAAGTCATGCCCCAAACCAGTATTTTGAATATCTAAATCCAAAATCCCCATCCACTCACTCACTCACCACCATCTTTTATGGGTTTCTAGAAGATAGTGCCCAGAGCTTGCCAGCACCATGAGCTCTGTTGGTTCCGGGTGGAACTTTAGCCTCAATCCCTTTCTGTTCTCTTGGTCTGGTGACCTGGAATGTACCCCATGGAACACTTGGGTCCTAAAGTCAGACCACTTCTCCTTGCAAAGACATTATTCCTTAAAGAAGTGGCCTCATAAATTTTTGATGATTCCAATTTAGCTCCCTGCCCCCCATCACACAGACAGCATCCCCTTCATTTGGGTAAGCAGAAATGAAGCATGACTCCAAACTCCATTCTTTAAAAATGTGGGGCCATTATGTGGCTCTCACCATGGGCTGAGACCCACACTTTAGACACCCTGAGGCTCCCAGGTGTGCCCTCAGAGAGTTCACAGATCAGGTACCTAGTCATTTTCTATTCTCTTCTAAATACATTTACATTTAGACTGACTTCTTTCTCTCTCTTTTTATTCTTTTGTATCTCTATTCTGCTTTCAGCTAACTTCAGTCAACCTGAAATAACGCCAATTTCTAATGGAACAGAAAATTCTGACATGATAAATTTGACCTGCTCATCTGTACAAGGTTACCCAGAACCTAAGAAGATGTCTTTTCTGCTAAAAACCATAAATTCAACTACCGAGTATAATGAGGTCATGAAAATATTTCAAGATAACATCACAGAACTATATGACGTTTCTATCAGCTTGCCTTTTCCAGTGTCCCTTGAAACAAATGTGAGCATCTTCTGTGTCCTGCAACCTCAGCCAACCCAGACACAGCTTGTCTCCCAACCTTTCAATATAGGTAAGGCTTCTTCCTAAGACTATTTCTTTTATCAGGTATAATACACAAATGGTTATGGCAGATCATCCAGTGTCCTTGCTTGCCGGGAAACCTCCATCTGAGCCATTTTGTACTCAGACAGAGGGCTCCTGCTTCATCTGAGTGCTGCAGGGCCCAGGAGGCTATGAACCTATGCTGCACTTGAGGAAGCATATTCTTAAGCCCTGAAACTAACCCAGTCTTTTGGGCTACCTTTGGATAGACAATTTCGAAATTTAGGTCAGAAAATGCAAGAGGACCAGGCTAGAATTCTTCCATTCATTAACACACACACATGCATACACACACACACACACACACACACACACACACACACCATACGTACATACACATCGCACTTGCTATGAGTATAGATCCATGCTAGACATTGTCAGTTGCAGGGATGAAAACTAAAAAGTATAAGACATGCTTTCTGCCACCGAGGACTTTCCAATAGAATTAGAACTCCATGATATACACACATAAAAATCTGGATTTTAAAAAAGATTGGAATCTAAATTTTGTTCCATAGAAATAAATTATAAGTTTAAAAACAAGAGTGACTGTAATTAGTTTTATAGGCAATCAAATATAGGCAGGTTCTTGAGGGTCAGGGAAGTCTTTTTAAAGGACGTGGGATCTTAAAACACAATAAAAGAAAGAATTAGGCTTAATAAATGCGATGAGGTGATGACAGCTACTCAGACTTGTGGTGGCTTCTGAACAGGAAAAAAAGTTCTGAGACAGCATTCAGGCTTAGAAAGTGAGAGGACCACTATCAATTAGCAGTATCCAATGTGGACACAAATGGTAGTGGTGGACATCAGTACATATGTGTCAAGGAAAGACTCAGAAGCAGAAATTCTTGTGGCATGTTGACAATGTAGTATGGAGACCATCCAGCTGGAGGAAAGGGTTGAGACTAATTAGTGTCCACGAATAGGAACCTGCCATTTTAGTCACAGCTTTGCCCTTGAGGGAATGCATCTGTATTTGAAACCTCACTTTTGAGAAGCAGTGACTGCAAGATTATTCCTGGAACATAGGCACTCTTTTCCCACACTGTCTCCATCACTGCTTGTTTTGATGCTGACCCCTCCCCCCACCTATCTGCCTTCTGCTGGCCTTGGCCCCCTCTCCAGCTCTGGCTCCTTGCTTTGTCCCCTCCTAAGTGATCATTTTTAATTCCTTGCTCCATCTTCTGGCTTTGCTTCCTCCTCTATCCTCATGTGTCATTGTTCAAACATAATTTGGCCTATGGACACATGTTTATGTACAACTCTTGGGGCCATTTCCTAGCAGCCAACTTTACCAGTGGGCAAATTCTCTCTCCTGGTATTGATTTCCTCCACTCAAATACTTCCCCCTCTGAGAATCCAGTAAATGGTGAGGCCACCCAGCCTGTCCTGATTGCTTCTACTGTAGCCTGATAGAGGCCTCTCCCAAGCTATCCCTAAAGTTCAGTACCTTCTTGGAGCCACTAAAGTCACCACACATGACATGCTCTGGGGCCCTCTGCCATGGCTCCCACAGTCCACAAATGAAGAGCGCCTTGCCACCACTGTAGCCTCATTATGACTCACTTTCTGCTGCTTCTCAACCACTGCTAAACCCTTCCCTGCTGCCACCACCTGCAGAAACTTTTTAGCTCTGGCTGCATCAGGAAGCTGGGTCTGGCCTCTCTGTGTCCCTATTCTATGGCTTAATCAGAGAGAGATGAGACCTGAGTCAAGGAATCTTTGTGTGTCAAAAGGTAGCAGTCTCCATGTTAACAGGTATAACTCCCCCTTTACTGAGAATGCCAAATAGGCTAAAGGGGGGTGAACTGGGACAGACTCAACAAGTATTGAATAAGGTTTGCAATAACTCCTCTTCCTAATGTCCCAGGATCAGGGCATGGCTCTACGAACTGCAGCTAAGCTAATGGGAGGTCAGCTGGCCCTATTTTCCTGTAATTTAGGATTAACTAAAAAACTGTTCCCATAAATGTTTATGAAGTGGGCCGCTTGGTTCTAGGATTTTCCCCCAAAGCCTGTTTTTCAGCTTCCTAGAAACTTGTGAGTCTCCATGCAAGGAAGTAAATCTTGACCTCCCAGGAGCTGATTCTGACCCTGATTCCTCAGGGCATAAAGAGATAGCAGAGTTTTTCTAGTGGGTGAGGCATGCTGACAGCCATGCTTGGGGAAACCTGCTGTGACCTCAGTGTAAAAACCAAACAAACAAAAACAAAATTGGAGGTAGGAGGCCTGTGAGGAGGTTGTTTATTTGTCCAGGTGAGAGGTGTCTGGAGCCTGATCTAGAGATGATAGTGGATGGAGGAATTATTACAGAGGAAACTTCAGGACCTGGGGCCTGACTCTACATGGGGCTGAGGAAGCAGGGCGTCACACAGATGACTTTATTCAGAGCCTTGGCACAGGCACTTTACCCAGATTCCAGAACCAAGGGCCAGGTTGACCCTCTTCTAGATGACAGTCATTGTCATTCAAGGCAGGTAAGGGATATCAGTCCAGGCGTTTGGCCAGAGGCACTGGCTTGGTCCCTAGTTAGCTGCTGAAGACCCTGAGACTGAGACTTTCTATCACCTCATATTACTATGTATTTCCGGCTCCTTTGGCAGTAGAGCCCTGGGAGAAGCTGGCATGTAAATAAGAGAACAGCAGTCATTATAAACCATTTATAATCAACCTTCCTGGCTGATTGAAAACTTGTGGTCATTTTTAGATGCAAAGTCACCTGAGCCACACCGGCCTATCCCAGACAAGACGTACATGACTGCGATTCTACTTGTACCGGTTTTGGTCTTTCTGAGTTTGATGTTGATGTTATATCAAACATTAAAGAAAAAGAAGAAGAAACAGCCTGGCCCCTCTCATGAATGTGGTGAGTCAGGGCTTGTCCTTTCTGCAGAGTGCCACTTTGCAGCTGCTTTCCTACCCACTGCCTCCTGCAGCTCCTTGGCAAAAACTCAGCGAATGGTTGGAGGAAAAGCTTTCCCCTCAGGATTTGTAACCCATGTACATGGGACTCAGCAACTGATAACATTGCTCTGGGTTTCTAGGAAAGGCAACATTTCTAACCTAAGGTTTGCAAATAGACTTCTGGTTTCCAGAGAAAGCGGATTATTCTTTGCTTTACCTACCTTCCTTCATAAGGTTACTGTCAGAATTCAATGAAGTAAAATGGTAAAGCAAACATTTCTAAATGTTAGTGAGTATAGAGCTGGTGGTGTTTAAGCAGGGATGTTGGTGGGAGGAGTGGAGCATTAGATAACCATCAGATTTGCCTTCTCATCTCTAAAATAGGTCCTGAGACGTTAGATGAATTGTTCCCCACTGACTTTAAAAAATAATATTAACTTATATCAATTACCAAGTATTACATATGCATTACCAGATATACTGGAGGGGAGGAATCATCTGTAGTTTCACTAGTAAGAAAAAAGTTATTATGCCAACAACATTTTAGTGTATATTTTCCAGATTTTTAAATGTATAAATCGATGTTATTTTCCATAAATGGGATAATATTATAAGGGCTGTTTTTCTACAATTAGGATAGCCTCACATGTTTTCGAACTTTTTTGTACTAAATGTAGAAAAAAAATATTCGATGTTATTAAATATCATTCTACAGCATCATATTAAATGGCTGCAAGATATTCCATTATGTGGATATACCTTAATTTATTTAACCAACTCCATTTCATTGGACACTTGGATTGTTCCCATACTTTTGCTATAGTAAACAGCAGTGCATTCAGCAGGCTCTCCAGATCTGTTGTAAACGTGGCCTGTCTTTAATGGGGGCAAGGTGATTCCTGACTTTAGAATAATTTCTGTATGTGGTTTAGGCTGGTTTGGGCAAACTTGTAAGATAAGGTTGGATTTTATCTCAGCAATTGCCTCTAGTAGAAGTTTGGTTGGTGTTAATAATTAAGGTAACCTTCTTACTCATTTATGGTAAAAAGAATAACACTTCCGGTCAACATCTTATTTAAAATTTCAATATATTGATTTTAAGATCCACCTAGAAAATAGATAGATGATATTAGCAGTCATTCATTTCAAAATTTTTAAAAACATGAAATTGGAGAGTGATGATCCATTTCAATAAATTAATACAAAGCATATGGCAGAGCAATTCAAACTGCTAAAGTAGGGAAAATTCAGTGCATAGGGTCAAATGTATAAATATGCCATATTGTCCAGGTTTTGACTTTTCAAGGTGAGAGTTTTGAGCTTCTCTTTCTTTCAATCTCATTGCCTTTAGAATTGGCTAAATGTGCAGAAGCAACCTTCAGTTTGGGAATAAGCTGACTCCTAAATTTGCTTTCACATTGGGATGATTAGTTTACAAATGAAACAAAGAAGAAGGGATGGAGATAAAGAGAGTAAGAATGTTTCTTCCCCCAAGAGGCAATCAGAAAAATTCAGGAGACTAGCAAATGAAGTTAAAGAGGAGGATGTGTGTGCACTCGTGAGAGAAATTGGAAGGGGTTTTAAGAAGCTATATGTGTGCCTATGAAATGGTCACACTGAACCATGAGTGGTAAAAGGCAGAAGACAACAAGAGAGCACAGCACATATATGAACCAAATGTGATAAAAAGTACTGGAGTGCTGGTAGGAAAAAGTTGTTTGGTCAGTCACCTGTGCTGGTGACTTTGGTCAAAGAGAAGAGCATTGATATCACTGGAGGAAAGGAGATGTACCAAATAACCATGACATATAGATATGAGATGTTTGTAAATTTGGGTTCTATAACTTCAGCAACGTCTATACTTGCTTTGTGGATACTTCTGGCATTGGCTATATGATAAACAGAATAATACCCCCAGCAAGGTGTTCACCTCCCATACCCCAGAATCTATAATATTTTCTTACATGGCAAAGGGGACTTTCATATGTGATTAAGATACTGACCTTAAAATGATGAAATTATCCTGGATTATACAGGTGGACCCAGTCTAATCACATGAGTCGGAGACCCTTTCCCAGCTTGGTTAGAAAGATGAGATGGAAGAAGGAGAGATCCAAAGCTTAAGACAGGCTCAACCCACCATTGCTGGCTTTGAAGTTGGAGGAAGGGACTATAAGCCAAGAAATTTAGGCAGCCTTTAGAAGCTGGGAATGACCCCTAAGCTGAGAGCCAGCAAGGAAATGGAGATCTCAGTCCTACCAGCACAAGGAACTAAATTCTGCCAACAGACAGACGTGAAAGCAGTCATGATCATTCCTCAGAGACACAAGCTTGCTGATAACCTGTAGGAATTTCTCCAAAAATGGAGCTTCCTCCTAATCCAATACTAATCCTTCCCTCAAAGGAAACAGCCCTCAAATTAACTAACTTGGCATCAGAAGTCCTTTCCAGTGTTTGTTCTTATTTATAGTGTTTTTCCCCTCAACCATACATATTTACCCTGTTTAGCCTGTTAAATTAATAAAAGAGAAATGGCATGGTTATTCTAGCTGGTTTCTAATCTCTCTTCTCTTTTTATATTTTGTCAAATAAGGTAGATAAAGCATGGGAAATTGTCATCTTGAATTACTGTCTTTTCCCAATCAAAAGCTACCCTATCAGCAAGACTAAAATAGTTCCTCCTGAAGTTTTGCTTCCTCATTTGGGTTTTGTGTGACTGAAATCTGTATGTAATAGTGCCCTAGCAACCAACAGGTTTTTTTTTTTAAAACCTGAGTCTTAGTTTCTTCAGGAGTAATTTCTTAAAGGGCAAGTGTCTTTTCCAAAATAAATAATTTTAACCACCACTTAAACAGAAACTTTCACAGGGCTTAAAAACTGAAAGCTGGTGGTATCATCACATCTGCCCTTCAAAATGCCAAAATTTTAACCCAATCCAAAAGGTTATAAATCTGTTTTTATTGTCTGCTTTAACTTTAAAATAGAAATGTGTGGATTTTTTAAAAATGGTGATGATTTTGTCAGGGGTATAAAAGGATAATTTAATTGGTCTAAAGACATTTGAAATACTCCATTCAGCTATAAGCACCATTATTTTCAAGAGGAACTTTGACAAAAATAGAACCTAGCCATATTTATTGTGTCTGGAAACTGAGTCAAATAAGAAACAGCTTGAGTAACCAATGATGCTTAGCTCCCCCCCCCACTTCCCCCACACACACCAAAAAAAGCCTTGGGAGGACCACAAGTACGGCCTACAAATATCTGAAGAGCACAAAGATCATATTTAACTGTGGCTCCAAAGGGCATCTCAATGGATGAAAGTTATAAGAAGGTATAAGGAAATAAGAGATACTTTTCTAACAATTAAGGCTCTTTTAAAAGTATAGAAAACATAGACTTCTCCTTCCTCACATGAAGGATTAACTGCTATAGGAATTGCCTTCCTACCATAAACAACTAGTAATCAGACAACTGTTTTAAGACATTGGACAATAGGCTGCAGAAAACTATAGTCCTTGAGATCAGGGAAAAGATGAGATAAACCCTATGATTGCCCCCAACTTACTGTCTGGAGTCAGTGTCCAGGCAGCTCTGAAGGTAGGGGGAAACCTGATATCAAAACTAGAAAAAAATTACAAAAAAGACAACTACACATATCCCTTGTGAATATAAATGTCAAAATCCTTAACAAAGTTCGCAACTAAACTCTAGCAATATATTAAAAGCATCATGATCAAATGGGGTTTATTCCAGGAACATAAGGTAGGTTTAACAAACAAAAACCAAGCACTAAAATTCACCATATTGACAAACTAGAAAGAAAAACTAAGTGACCATGTTGATGGATACAGAAAAAGCATTTGGCAAAATTAATATCTATTAAAAAAGAAAGAAAAACTCTTATAAAAGTAGGTATACAAGGAACTTCCTCAGCCGGACAAAGGACACCTACCAAAATCCTTCAGTTAACATCATATTTAATGACAAAGACTGATTGCTTTGCCACTAAAAATCAAGAATAAAGTAAGATGTTCACTCTCACTATTTTTGTTCAACATTGTACCGGCGGTCCTAGCCAGTGCAACAAGTCTAGAAAAAGAAATAAAAGGCATACATATTGGAAAGGAAGAAGCAAAACTCTGTCCTTTTTTGCAGATAACATGATCATGTTTATAAAAAAAAGCCTAAGGAATCCATTAAAAGCTATTAGAACTAATTGAGTATAGAGAACTCACAGTATACATGGTCAATACACAAAATCAAAATCAACTGTATTTCTGTGTACTGACAACAAACCATTGGACACTGGACAAAATTTAAATAGCATTTACAGTGATATCAACTATTATTAAAGGCTTGGGAATAAACTTTGAAAAGTAAATACAAGACCTGTATACTAAAAACTAAAAAAAAAGAAAAAAACACACAGAAATTAAAATGACCTAAGTAAATGGAGAGATATGCCATGTTCATGGATCAGAACCCTAGATATTAAGATACCAATTCTACCCAAATTCATTTATGGATTTAATGCAATACCAATCAAAATCCTTGCAGGCTGTATAGTGGAAATTAAAAGCTGATTCTAAAAGTTATGTGGAAAGGCAAAAAACCTACAATTGCCAAAACAATTCTGAAAAATAAGAACAAAACAGAGGACTTATACTACCTAATTTTAAGGTTTACTATACAATTATAATAATCAAGGCAGCATGATATTGGTGGAAGCACAAACATATCCGTCAATGGAACAAAATGGAGAGTCAAAAAATAAACTCACACGGTCAACTGATTTGACAAAGATGTGAGAGTAATTCAATGAAGAAAGAATAGTTTTTTCAACAGATGGTGCTGGGCAATTAGATATCCACGTGGAAAAATATGAACCAAGTCACACACAAAAATAACTTGAATAGATTATATGTCTGAATATAAGAGTTAAAATTAATAGACTTATGAAGCTCAGCTGGTGTGGCTTAGTGGACTGAGCATTGTCCCATGGACGGAGAGGTCCCGATTTGATTCCCGGTCAGGGCACATGCCTGGGTTGTGGGCTCAATCCCCTGTGGGGGGTGTGCAGGAGGTGATCAATAGATGTCTCTTTCTCATATCGATGTATCTATCTCTCTCTCCCTTAAAAAAAATCAATAAAAACATTTTTTTTAAAAAGAGACTTATGAAAAAAAAACATAAGGAAAAATCTGTGACCTTACCTTACCCGAATCTTAGTACACAATAAACACAAACCATATCATAAAAACATAAAATTGATAAACTGAAATTCATAAAAATTAAAAACTTTTACCCTTTGACTTTGTTAAGAAAATGAAAAGTCAAGCTGTAGCCCAGCCGGTGCGGCTCAGTGGTTGAGTGTCGACCCATGCACCAAGAGGTCGCCAGTTTGATTCCCGGTCAGGGCACATGTCCAGGTTGTAGGCTAAATCCCCAGTGGGGGGCATGCAGGAGGCGGCCAACTGATGTTCTCTCTCATTGATGTTTCTAATTCTCTCTCCCTCTCCCTTCCTCTCTCTCTCAAATCAATAAAGAAGAAAAAAAATTTTTTTTAAAAAGAGAAAAGTCAAGCCATAGACTAGGAGAAAATATAGGAAAAAATGTATATCTGATAAAGGACTTATATCCAGAATATATAATTATATATTACTACTCAGCAGTAAAAAGACAATCCATTTAACAAAAGGCAGGGAGCAAAAGACTTGAACAGAAGAAGGAACATAAATGGCCAATAAACATAGTCACACAGTCACAACATCATTAGTCATTAGGGATGTACACATTGAAGCCATAATAAGATACCATTAACACACCCACTAACATGGCCAAAATTTAAATGACTAATAAATACCAAGTCCTGATGAGGATGTGAAACAACTGAAATTCTCATGCTCTGCTGTAACAACCTTGCAATTCTAGATATTTACCCGTGAACCATATGTCTACACAAGAGCATACACACAATAATGTCTATAGCAGACTTCTTTATAATACTGAAAACCTGGCATCCTGAATTTTTATCAATTGGTGAATGAGTAAACTAATGGTGGTATAGACTGGTAACGTGCCACAACACAGATGAATTTCAAAAGCATCATGTGTGCTAAGTGAAAGACTCCAGGCGCAAAAACACTACACATTGTATGATCTTACTTGTATGAGACCCTAGAAAAAGCAAAACTCTTAATCCATTAAGCAAATCAGTAGTTATCAGGGGGTAGGGTGGGGGAAAGGGTCAGGAGGGAACTTTGGGGGCTTATATAAATGTTCTATGTCTTGGTTATGGTGGTAATTACATGACTGCATACATTTGTTACACTCACCAAAATCTAGATGGAAAAAAAAAAGAAAAAGAAAAACTATTGGATTTCATTGTATATTAATTATACCTCAATAAAGCTGATTATTTTTCAACACACATGCAGACATGCATACACACACACACAATAACTGCCAAAGATAGAAAATGTTCAAAACCATCAGGGGGACTGTTGAGAGGATTTCTGGGGTCCCTAAATTCCTCCATGGACACCCAGGTTAACAACCCCTGCTATAAGGCTCTGAGTGGGACAATAGCACTGTCACAGAAGTCAACCTAGAGGAATTTACACCCTGAGTTGCATCAGTAGTAAGTCCATACCAGCAGCAACTCAGGCTTTGGGAGGTCTAGCCAGCTAGAGATTTTCCACTTGGGCCCATCCATGCAACATTGTGTAGTTGGTAGTGCCAGCTGGCTAACACTTCAGCATCAACATCTTCAAGATTTCCATTACCTCCTAAGTCTTACTTTCGGAAAAGAATTGGAAACTCTTGTCTGATCACTAAATGATTACTAAAACTAAAGGTATTACCCCTCCCATTAGTAGTTTTATTTTAGCAAAGAGTAAAGTTGTAAGTGGAAATCCTATTTCCAACATTAGAACTTAAGGCACAGTGAGCAAATGAAGGCATTGACTTTTTGGATGCAAGGAGCTCCTTCTCAGTCCCCCTGAAATTGCATCAAGTAACCGTTTATTTCACATATAAGGCTACAACGACTTTTCGCTGAGTCCTGGGACTTTGGAGCCTCTTCAAACTTCCCCTCTTTTAGTATCAATGGGCAATGCATTTTCTGAGGTTGCTTTGTTCTCTTTCAGAAGCCATCAATGTGGAAGGGCAAGAGAATGAACAGGCCAAGGAAAGGTGAGTCCTAACCCTTTGACCTTGTTGAGAGAGGTCTGATTCCCAAAGGGTCTATAACTTGAATAGGCTTACATCTGGGGCATGCTGAGACCCCAGCAAACACAAATTAATGGAGAGGGTAAGGAAAGTGAGACTAGTGGGACCTGGAGGAAAATACCCTAGTTGTAAATGGATGGCAGGGTGTCCAATGCACAATGCTTAGTCATGGCCAAGTAAACAATCAATACTAAAGGGGTCTGATGTGGTGAGCATGGGCTGCATCTTATTCACCATGGTAACCCCAGTACCTAGCACAGTGCCTGAACTAGTGGGTATCCTACATGTATGGAGTGAATACATGAATAAGTGAGGAAGGATAAAATGTTCTATTTAGCTTCTGTATCTTTGAAGCTGCTGTGCCCTCTGCTTGGCATATTCTTCTGCCACTTCTTCACCTCATTCTTCAGATCTTGGTTCAAGCAGAACTTTCTTAAAAACCCTTCCCAAACTAGATTATGTCAGCCTATTATAGTGTCATGTGGATCCCTGTCCTTTATAACACCAAGTATGCTTACATATATGTGTAAGTATCTTATTAAACTCTATAAGCTGAACTAAACTAAACTCTATAGAGGGCAGGGATCATATCATTTAAGCTCATCATTGTGCTGCTAGCACCCAGCACAGTATCTGGCATATAGTAGGTGCTCAGTAAATATTTGTTGAAAGATTGAATGTATGCATGAAGGACTACATGGATATTCTTGGTGATCAGTCCTTTCACAACATGATATAATCAGATTTTCTGTACCTCCATCCTCCCTGAGGAACTGAGCTTGTCAAGAATATCAAAGCTCTGGCTGCATGATCATGGTGTCAAAGCAACCCTCAGTGAAAAGCCTGGTCACAGAGACATGGTTATGACCCCAGGGCACATAGGACCCAGAGTGCCCAGCATTTATGTGGATACACCAGCCACTGTGAGCCTAGGGGCCCTGGGTGGTGATCCAGGGAGCTGAGATTTTGCCTGCCCTGTCAGATTCAGTTCAGAAATGGTCCAGCAAAGCAGCAGGGACTCAGCATAGGGCAGGGACAGGCCCAGACAAAAATAAAGGGTAATTATTGAAGGAAGTGTGGATGATACTTCTCCACCTCTCTCTTCAATGGTTTGTTTTTCCTTATTGCTATTGCAATGCCCCCCATATTTGTCCCTGTCATTGAAATCTAGAAAAAGGAAGTGGCTCTACTGTTAAATCTGACCCAATTCTCTTTTCTATCTTTCCAGAGTAGAAAACTGTGTACCTGAAAAATCTGATGAAGCCCAGTGTGTTGTTAACATTTTGAAGACAGACTCAGGTGACAAAAGTGCTACACATTTTTAATTAAAGAATAAAATCCACTTGACTATTTTTTTTAATCACCTGTGGGTTGGTTCCTCTTTATTTTTTTTTAATCAAATTTATTGGATTGACATTGGTTAATAAGATTATATAGGTTTCAAGTGTACAATTCTGTGTAATTTTTAAATTGTGTGCTTGTATATACACTTTCCTTTTCAAGTTTTTGGCTGACCTTTTTATTGTCACTCTAATCCTTCCCAGTAGGCAAGAAAATATTACCATTAATAATGTGGGGTCTCTAGGACTCCCTCTAAATGAAATAGCCTCCCTATAACGCCAGCTCTGCTCCCTATGCCAGGAGCAGATTTTATCTGCTTCTTTTCTTTTCAGAGCACATTGCTTGGCTCCTAATGTTTAGGACTAATGCCTCCTTTTTCAGATTCGGTCTCTTAATTTTATACATTGCGTTTTCTGTAGCACTCCCATTTCCTGGAATAGTAGCTTTTATCTACTCTGGATTCTAAGGTAGTGCCTCAATCGATCTTGTATACCTTTGACTGAACTCCTACCTCTTCAGTCTGAGTGGGAGCTATATATTTCACGGTTTTATTGTGTTAATATTAACATTTTGAAATATAAAGAAATATGTGCTCTAATAATGTGATTACGATGCCTTGAGAAATGTCTACCCTCTGCTAAGGAGTTCTTGTTCTTCTGTGAGGGTCAGTAAGGAAAGCGTTGGCCTAGTGTGCTGACAACAATGACAGACAAACTCAAAATTTGAAAGACTAGGAAAGACGGAGATGGAAGCAGCTCTGGATCCTAGAGCCATGTCTATATGGGCTGCTGCTAATATTGAGGAGGATCCACGTGCCCAACCAGCTATTGATAAGCCTTAGCAGAGAGCACTGGATAAAGCAGGACAGTGCTGTGCATCGTGAATCCTACTTCTCTTCTTGAAAAAACTGACTGAGATGATGGCCTAGGCAACTGTGCAAGAGCCAATAGAGAGATCACAATACTCAAAAGAGAAAGATCTTGACCAACAGAGATGCATGTGAATGTTCAGTCTGTCCAGTCCTCCGACCAGCCTGGGGAAAAGCAACAGATGCACAGTTTGTCCAAATGGACTTAAGACAGACAGTAGTTTCCTGGGTGGTCAGTGAGAGTTTTTGATGATATCCAGGTTGTTGTGATGTTTCACCTGGCTGAAAGCAGAGCTTGAGAGAGAGAGCTATCATCTTGATGATGGGACAAATGGAAGGAGGCTTAAGACTCTTCCAACTAATGGCTGAAAAACAAAGAGCTAGAATAAAATTAGGAAAACTCAAATGCAAATCATTCAGAGGTTGATTTAGCCCACAAATGCCCTAAGAACATCTTGGCTGGCCCAGAGCAGTGCTAGTGAACATGTGTCTGAGGACTACCTATGAGTGTCATTCTCAAGAACAAGAAAACTGGGTGCAGAAGAGGACAATACTAGCCCAGTAGAAATAAGTTAGGAGACCCTAGCTCTAAGGCAACATCACTAAGGGATGGAGCAGCCTCAGATCAAACCTAAAGACAACTGTGGGAGGCCCAAACTCCAGAAATAGTTCTGTAGACCCTAGAGGGTTATAAACAGCAGTGCTAACCATGAATCCTTGTAATATTACCATTTGCGTACTCTGCCCTGTCCCTGTCTTCTTTGAACTCTAAGCATCTTATTGGTTCCTAACATGTTTTTTAGTTACCAGTAAATTTTCATTAAACTGATGTAATAGTCTACGTTTTTTGCTTCTACGTCAGCAGTACTACTCAACCCTTGTAGTGTGGTGTCACTCCATCTATCTTCGTAATGTACTTCCTTCCTCTTGATGTCTCTGGGGTAGCCCCATTCTCCAGTCACCCTAGCTAGAAGCCTCTGACTCATCCCAAAGTTTCTCCTCTTCCCTTTCCTCTAACCATTGTATGAGAAAGAAGGCTAATAACCTCCTTTATGTTAATCTCAGTAATAAGACATAAAAGATTAGGTAAGACAGGCTTTTTCTGAAGACAACTGGGATTTGGAGTTAAAGAAGGGATAGTTGCTTTTCAATTTGTAACATTTTATGCTGTGTAATTTTTAAATTGTGTGCTTGTATATACACTAAACAAAGGCGAATGTAAAAGTATTCCTCAAAAATACATTACTATAAAATAAATTCATATAACTGTATTATATGTTTGAAAGTTGCTAAGAGAGTAGCTCTCAAAAGTTCTCATCAGAAGAAAAATAATTTGTAACTATGTATGGTAATTGATGTTAACTAAACTTATTGTGGTAATCATTTCACAGTACATAAATATATAAAATCATTATGTTGTAAACCTCAAACTAATACATGATATGTCAATTATATCTCAGTTAAAAATAAATAAATAAATTCAGGGGGGGAAACTGTCTAGGCTCTGTGAGGGCAGGGATGTGTCTACTTTCTTTGCCAATGAATCCCAGGAACCTTAGTACCTTAAAACTATTTGTTTAAATATTAAATGAAACATTAATATATATCCTCTGGAAAAAAATATGCCTCCTTTGTGTATTAAATTCTTTAGACCTTCTATGTTCCATTGGAATCTGAGGAAAAGAAAGTCAAGAAAGGTTAAAAGGTCACTAGTTTTAATAACAGTGCTAACATCAGTGGTGTTTACCTTGTACCAGGGACTCTTCTAAACTTTTAAATTTATTATCTCAGTGAATCCTCACAATGACCTTGTGATGTCAGTATTGGAATATGATGCCCATTTTGCTGATGAGGAAACCTAGGCACAGAGAGGTCAAAGCAATTTATCCAAGGTCTTTAGCTTAGTAAGTGTTAGAGCTGGGGAAAATTTTGGTAAGCATCATCCCCTCCACCCCTTTATTTCCCAGCCCCATGTTTTCTGGCCATAGAAGAGACAGCATTTTGTCTAGCTGCAGATTGAGTGCCTACACCGCATCTTGCATTACACTAGCTCAGCCCTCCAAGGTGGTGCCTCCAGAGGACCCATGACTTTTCCAGAAGCCGTTCCATCATCTCATAGACAGAAGCTGTGGCTGATGTGACCAGTGAAAATGAGTTTTTGGTCAGGGGGAAGTGAACTACAATTGCTTCCTCCAAATCCACCCCCTCTGCCCCTGCCACTCATTATTCTTTTGCAATTCACCTTTCTGCCTCCACCATTCCGAAGCCAGTTTCATCCACTCAGTGCCCTCATGTGTGTTAACCCAAGCTAGAAAGCACAGAGTCATCCCTAACTACTGCCCTCCGACCTTTCCCTCAACACCCACTGCCCACCTCCACCGTGTTGCCATATTTGGTCATTACCAGGCCAGGCAAGGATCCCTCCAACTTTAGTGTCCACTCCTTCTTTTCTCAGTCAGGCTCTTATTTCCAAGAACATGACAATCACCACCCAACTGACCCCAGTCTACTATCTCTCTTACCCTGTATTCTGTCCAAAACATCAAAAGGAACAAGGGGGTAAATAGTGAAAAGAAGATCTCTATCACATTCCTTTTCTTAACCACACAGGCAACTTCAGTCTCCAGCTTATGTAACTTTCCATAGACACACTATGTCTATATATAATGTGTGTATATATAGTGCGTATATACATATATACACACACATATATGTGTGTATATATTTATTTTATATATACGTTCCATATATAGTCCATATTTTTTTCCCTTATTCAGTCAGATTTGGTTTTATTTTATACTTAAGCAACCTAAGCAGCATAAACATAAGACTCTTGTTAAGATTATTAGGAGAGCCATCAGTCTTTAATTGTAATCCTTCATATTACAAACATAGTTCTTTTTTTTCTTTTTAAATTTATCTTTATTGTTAAATGTATTACAGATGCCCTCCCGTTTTTCCCCCTTGACCCCCTCCTCCCCGCTCCCACCCCCCTCCTGCCTTCCCCACACTACTGTCTGTGTCTGTTGGTTATGCATATAAGTTCTTTGGTTTATCTCTTCCCGCCCCACCTCCCCCCTTCCCTTTGAGGTTCCTCAGTCTATCAACCAATTTGTACTTCTTAATTCCTTCACCTTTTTTACCCATCACCCCAAACGAGCTCCCATCTGGCAATCATCCAAAAGTTCTCTGTATCTATAAGTCTGTTTCTGTTCTGCTTGTTCATTTTGTTTGTAGATTCAATTGTTGATAGATATGTATTAATTGCCATTTTATTGTTCATATTTTTGTTCTTCTTCTCCTTCAAGAAGACCCTTACTGGTTTGGTGGTGATGAACTCCTTTAGCTTTTTCTTGTCTGGAAACTCTTTGATTCTAAATGATAGCTTTGCAGGATAGAGTAATCTTGATTGTAGGTCCTTGCTTTTCATCACTTTAAATATTTCTTGCCACTTCATCTGGCCTGCACAGTTTCTTTTGAGAAATCGGCTGACAGTCTTATGGGAGCTCCTTTGAAGATAACTAACAGCTTTTGTCTTGCTGCTTTTAAGATTCTCTCTTTGTCTTTAACCTTTGACATTTTGATGATGGTGTGTCTTGGTGTGAGCCTCTTTGGGTTCATTTTGTTTGGGACTCTGTGCTTCCTGGACTTGTATGTATGTTTCCTTCACCAAGTTAGGGAAGTTTTCTGTCATTATTGTTTCAAATAGGGTTTCAATTTTGTACTCTTCTCTTCTCTTTCTGGCACCCCCATGATGTGAATGTTGGTGCACTTGAAGTTGTCCCAGAGGCTCCTTACACTATCCTCATTTTTTAAATTCTTTTTTCTTTTTGCTGTTCTGATTGGGTGTGTTTTGCTACCCTATATTCCAAATCTATGGTTTGCTTCTTGGCTTTACCTACTCTACTATTGATTCCCTGTAAATTATTTTTTATTTCAGTTAGTGCAGCCTTCATTTCTGACTGGTCCTTGGTTATACTCTTGAGATCCTCACTAAGTTCCTTGATGTTCTCTTGAAGTTCCTTGAAATTCTAACTAAGTTCATTGAGCATCCTTATAAGCAGTGTTTTGAACACTGCATCTGTTAGATTGCTTATCTTCATTTTGTTTAGTTCTTTTCCTGGAGGTTTGTTCTGTTCTTCCATTTGGGACATGTTTCTTTGTCTCTTCATTTTGGCTGCCTCCCTGTGTTTGTTTCTATGTATTAGGTAGAGTTACTATGTCTCTCAGACTTGGTAGGGTGGCTGATTGTAGTAGGTGTCCTGTAAGTTTCATTGGCACAGCCTCCCTGATCACCCCAGCTGGCTCTCAAGATGCACCCCTCATGTGGACTGTACCCTCTTCTGTTGTAATTGAGTCTTAATTGTTATTGGCACATCAACTGGAGGGATTCACTCAGGCTGACCAGCTGCAAGGACTGGCTGTGCCCACTGACCACCAACCTCTGACTACCTTGGAGGATCAGCTATGCAGGGGCCACCACACAGAGCAAGACTTAGTTCCGCAAGACTCTGGTACCCATGGAGTCTACTCCTTGAGTATGTCACTTGTGGAAGTGGTTGGGTGGTGGTGCTTCGATGTGGTCTGAAGCTGTCCACTGGGTGTGCTGGCTCTGGGGCAAGGTCAGCCATTACCTGTATTCTACCTGGGGCCACCAGGCATAAGCTACAAAGCAGTCCACATATGGCTGCTTCTTGTGCAGGCTTGGAAGTGCCCAGGCAAAGCCAAGCTGTGAACCAAAGCTGGGTGCTACTAGTGCCAGTCCTGGGGCCACTTAATGAGAGGTATGGGGCTTGCTGAGGCCAGATGCTGCTTGTTTGAGAGAATTTAGGAAAATCTGAAGCAGGAGCCAAGACAGGCCAATCCTATGGTAAAGCCACTGGAAACAGCTTGGGTGTGCCCAGATTTTGGGTGGGGCAGGGCCTCAGGGAATCACCAGGGCAGAGCAAATAGTGTGATCCAGGTGGCTGGAGTCCTTCATCTGCCAGGCCCATGGGAGAAGGGCTCCCCAAAGGAACAACAGTCTCCACCAGCACGTCTGTCCTTCCGTCCAGGAGAAAGCTGCCTCTCCAGCTCTCGCCTTGATGCCAAACAACTTAGTTCTTCCCCATGTGTCTCTGGTGCCTTTCAAGTTGCCTCCCCCACACTGGAGCCCAGAGGGAGCGAGTCTGAGTAAGTCCATTCCAAAGCCCTTTAAGAGGAGACCCAGAGACATAGAAAGGAATATGGTTCAGACTGACAAACCTTAGAGGAGGGGAGCGAGGGGGATGGATGTGATAAACCAAAGAATTTATTTGCATGTATGCGTAACCAGTGGACATAGACAACAATGCTGGGGCAGGGCGGGTGGCGGGATTGGGAGGAGGGTGTCGGGGGGGGGGGGGAAGGAGAAACTTCTGTAACAAAAATAAATTAATAAAAATTGCAAAAATGTAAGAGGAGCTGTCTGGGGCTCCAGCAGCCTCAGCCTCCCTCAGCCTCAATCCCAGCTGGGTTTTACAGCCAGAAGTTATGGGAACTTCTCTTTCTGGCACTGGACCCCTGAGCTGGGGGTCTGGTGTGGGACGAGGACCCCTCACTCCTGAGGGAGGACTTTCACAGCTGAAGTATCCCTCCTGATCTTTATCTCCACATGTGGGTGTGGGACCAGCCTGTCCACGCCTCCGCCCCTCCTACCAGTCTCCATGTGGCTGCTTCTCTGATTTTGTAGTTGTAGGACTTCCATTCAGCTCGATTTCAGGTGGTTCTGAATGATGGTTGTTTTGTAGTTTAGTTGTAATGTGGTTGTGAGAGGAGGTGAGTACTGCACTTACCTATGCCGCCATCTTGACTGGAAGTCCAAACATACTTCTTTATTGTATCAATTTTCAGTCTTATCCATATACCAACATTTTTTTTTTTTTTTTATCCTCACCCGAGGACATTTTTTCATTTTTTGTTCAGATAGAGTGGGAGGGAGAGAGAGAGAGAGAAACATCGACATGAAAGGGACACATCGAGTGGCTGCCACCCGCATGACCAACCAGGGCCGGGGACAAACTGCAACCAAAGTACATGCCCTTAGCGGGAACCGAACCTGGGTCTCTCTGTACCGCAGGCTGACGCTCTAACCGCTGAGCCAAACCGGCCAGGGCCATATACCAGCATTCTTGTGGGTCTTATAATAAAAGTGAGGTTCCATTGGCTTTCACCATGGCAACCTGTGCACTCCAGGAGGAAAAATACAACAGATACAAAGCCCTGCACTGTCCTTAGACACAGATTTTAAACCTGCTCCATTCTGAACGAGTTATACCCTAGGTCTGGTAGATAACAGTCATTCTGAACTGGATCTCTTTTTTCCTGCATTTCATATATTTGTCTTTTTTTACTTACTTTCTCACTTCAGTTATACATATCCACCAATAGCTTTCTGAGAAAGGATATGTGAGAAGTAAATTTAATGAAATTGTGTGTATCTGAAAATGTCTTTATCTTACTCTACTACTTAATTGATCATTTGTCTTGATAGAGAATTTCGAGTTAGAAATTATTTTCATTGTCACCAGCTTCCGGTGTTGCTCTTCAGATATCTATAGATGTTCTGACTCCTTATCTTCTTATATGGAAGCTTTTAAGATCTTCTCTCTACTTCATTGTTCTTCAATTTTGTAATGAAATGCCTATTAGACCACTGTGATTAGCACTGAGGTGGCATTTTCTGTCTGGAAACATATTCTTTACTCTAGGGAAATTTTCTTGAATTGTTTCATTGATTATTTTTTCCCCTATATTTCTCTAATTGGTCATTCTAGGATATTATATTTCAGTGTTAGATCTCCTAGGCTGATCTTCCTGTTTTTTTATCTTTCTGTCCTCTTCTTTTTTTTTAAAAAAAAATGTTTTTATTGATTTTTTAGAGATAGAAGAGCATCGATGTGAGAGAGATACATCAATCAGCTGCCTCCTGCATGCCCCCTACACACCCCTACTGGGGATCAAGCCTACAACCCAGCCATGTGCCCTGAGCGGGAATCAAACTGGGAACTCTCAGTCCATAGGACAACACTCAACCAACTGAGCCACGCTGGCTGGGCTCTTTCTGTCCTCTTCTATCTTTTTGTCTTTTGTCCTGTTTCTTAAAGATTTCCGTAACTGTATCTTCTGAATTTTCTGTTGTATTTTTAAATTTCTGCTATCATATTTTAATTTCCAAGGGCTCTTTTTGTTCTCTGAATGTTTATTTCTCCAAGGAGCCTATTCTTGTTGGTTGCAGTATCATCTCTTAACTCTCTGAAGATATTGATAGGTTGTTTAAGTTTTATTTTTCCTGTATTGTCTCTGTATCCTCCAAGTTTTTTCTTCTTGTTTGTTTTTCTTGGTCTATAGAATCTATGTTGGAGGCTTCCTCAGATGTCTGATTATCCTTGATTGTCTATTCATGATTAAGAGTGAGAAACTAAAAATTTGTTTGGAGGATCTGAGTCTATGGAATGGCTTTAGCTTTACTGTAAAGGAATCTGGGTGAGCCTTTGTTGGAAGACCATCTTTAGGTCTTTTCTCTTGGGCTGGTAGTTCTGCAGTATTTTTCCTGGAAGGTAGAAGTCTGGCTGTCAGCAATTTGGGAGCCAAGTGAGAGAAGATGTGTGTGTGTGTGTGTGTGTGTGTGTGTGTGTGTGTGTGTGTGTTCATGAGTGTGCTAGTGGTGGGGTCTCTGCAGTCTTGACTCAGTATGCATAAATTTACTTAATCTATGTGTTTTCAGTATAGTAACTCCATCCTCAAATATGTGAGATGTCTCTCAATTCAAATACTTTTTTCTTTACCCTCTCCAGAGAACAAGGCTCCAGACTTCTGCCAGGGTGGGAGAGGGAAGTTGCCCAGTGACGTGGAATAGGAAAGGAGAGCTCAATTCTAATTGCTTCTCAAACAACCTTTACCCAATCTTCTTTACTTTGGCCTTGATCTTTTCTCCCAATCTTCACCCTCAATTGGTTACTAGTCCTGCCAGTTCCTGAGGTTTTTTATGATTCTGGGGTATAAATTGTGTTGTTTCTTGGGTTTCCCAACTAACAGATAAGATTTGGCTGTCTTGCTTTGCCAGTTATTTACCACGCATCCAGCTACTTTTCAGATTCCAAACTGTTGTCTCCTTCCCTATTCTTGCACTTGTGAAATTTTTCCATTTAAATATTAAAATAATTTTTTCTTTAGTTTTAATGAAATTTCAGGAAGTAATGGAATTAGATGTGTATACTTAATCTACCATCTTACCTGAAACTCCACTACTCAAAATTTTCAAGAATGTTACCATTGATTGCCTTCAGCCTAAAATCCAGTCATCAACAATGTGACTAAAAACTAACTCAACCCTTTACCAACCTTATTTTTCCCTCTTCTCATATTGGAAAACCATGATCCTGCCTGATTTAGTTACTAATAATTTTTGAAATATAGCTTGTATTATCTGGGTGTTTTTTTGTTTTTTTTCACTTATACTATTCTGGAATATTTCTCCCCATCTCACTCTGCTTACTGAACTCTTGTTCATCGTTAAAGCTTGACTTAAATACCACTACCTCTGTGGGTCCACACACTTCACTACTACCCAGGCCGCACACAATTGACACTATATCCTTCTTATTCAAGAACACCTTTTCCAGCAATAATTCTTTCTTGTTCCAATACTTTCCTTCCCCACCAAGCACCATGACTCTGGCCATTGGCCAATTTATAGAGCAGCTCCAGGTTTCACAAGGGGAACTTCAGGCCGCTGAATAAGCAAGTGTTCTCCTGTGGCACACAGCCTTACTTTCATGCTCCACATGCTAACTTCTCCCCTGCCATCCTGGCTTTCAACCACCGAATTGCCTCCTGTCCTTGCCCTACCACTTAGACCTGACAATCAGCTCCTCTACCCAGGTTAGGACTCTAGTTCCCCACTTTAAGTACAACTTGGGTTCACTCTCTTAAAAAGCTTCCTCTGGCCACCCGGGATAATCATCCCTCCACCCATCTCAGCCATCAGAGCCCATTATTTCAGAATGTTCATACCAGACCAGCTCTTCCCAGCCAACAGGAAGCAGGATTAACAGAGTACATGATTCTACACAGGAGGTAGTGATATGCCCTGTTTCTACCCCTCAATTTTAGTAGACATCCTTATTAACTAAAGTAAAACCTCTCATTTCATGAAATCATATAATTTTAGAGCTTAAAAGAAGCCAACCAGTTCTTGTCCCTCATGGGGGACTGATGGAGGCTGGGTACCACAGGAACTGGGAAGTAGGGTCTGGAAAGATGGGAAACAAAAAGTGAAGACTCATTCAGAGGTGGTGGGGTGGCGGCAAGGTGAAAGTAGACTAGAAAAGGAAAAAAATGTCCATTTATAGCAACATTTCTGAACCTTGCTGCACTTTAAGTTTGCCTGCATGTAACAAAACACTTTTAATCATGTAGGCAGTTATCTCTGTCTGTTCCTTATATATTTCTTAATATTTTCCTGTGAACAAGTATCAAGGATAAAAGGCATGATAATAAAGGAAGCAGAAAAGAGATCAGAATCAATAGTTTTCACATCTTATGAAGAAGCACATATTTCCCACTTCTCAAATTATTTCCTGTTAATCTACACTTTTGACTGCAGTGACTAATTTTTTTTTTAGTGGACAAGGAAAAGGAAATATATCTTAGTATGTGTAGGGCCCTACACCTGTGGAGTCTACATGAGAATCACAGTTGGGGGAACCATAGACACTGTGTCTTGGGTCAGGGCTGTCTACTAACAAAGTACCCTAGCCTTCCTCGTCGCCACCAATCATGTTGTTGCCTGTGCATATATATGTACACACACACATGAGCAATCAAATATTTTTATAAACAAGTGTAACATAAAGATCAGGGTGCTCAGGACTTTTTAAGTGTTTTTATTATGGAAAGATTCCTTTTTAAAATACACATGAACTCATTTCAGAAAGTAACTCTCTATCCTGACGGTGGTGCTAGCTCAATGCTACTCATAGCATATGACAAACTGGCTTCTCTTCCCAAAATCTGATTGTATATCATTGTTTCAGAAAATAAAACTGTGAACTTAGGGGTTTGTTAAGCATAGAGAGTGCAGAGTAAAAAGTCACTAAATTGTCTAAACAGTCTACTAGAAATGGAAGAAATGTAGAAAGCATCCATTTTATGTGGCAAACAAGAGCAAAGAGGAATTCACCAAACACCGAAGAGAGCATTGACCAGAACTTAGGTTTCTAATCTTTCCACCTTACTGTGCCCCTTTGTTCTTCCTGTTAGCTGGACGAGCTGGGAAGTGGGCCTCAGTACAGTGTAATGCAGCAAGAGCATGGCCTTTGAGTCAGGTGGACCTGACACTGCTCTAGTTGGCATGTGACCTTAGGCAAATTACTTAATCTCTCTGATTCTCAGTTTCCTTATGTGCAAGTAGTGTTAATAATACATACATATACCTTGTAAGATCGAGGACAATCCAGAAGATATGAAGACTATACAAATGAGAAGAAAAGAGGAGAGGCACCCCAGCAAATATGCAGTTGTGAAGCTTGTAGTAGAGTAGGGTTGATGAGGATGCATTAGTGATGAGGGAGCATTTGAAGTGGGAGAATGGAAATAGGAAGCCATCATGAAGTAATAGGGGTGGGTGTGGATTTTCATATGACACTCCACAGAAGTCCCTCCACACCCTGTTGGAAGCCAGAAATGCTCCTACAACTGCTTCTATATCAGCATCACTTGAAGACATCTCTCAGCCTCTCATTCCAGGAACTGAGATGATTCGTGCAATTACCTTATGCCCATGGAACTTTTTCTTCTTTACTGTCTGAGGCCAGAGCCATCTTTCTAAGACCTTCCTTATTTCCCTTTGTCAAGATTATTTCCAGACATTCAAAAAATACCTACTTCTCTGCGAAGGTAGCAGAGAACCCTGTTCTTGCTAACTATAACATAAAATCCTAAGCAGTCAGGTTGAGATAAAAAGGGGCCAGGGGTCCCTAGCCAAGGTTTCGAAAGACCTCTGTCTTAGAGGGCAGTCATGCAGAATATGGTTTGTTGGGGGAAAGTTGTGTAAATCAAAGGCAGGAAGGTCTGTTAGGAAACTGGCACAGTATGGCATTGCCAAAAAGCTGAACTAGGAGAAGCCTCCCGACATTTCCAGACTGGATGCTGGTACCTGGGCTCATCAGACCAGGGGCAGTGCCCAGTAGACTCCACTACAGAAGCAGACCCAAATGGCAGGGAAATGGAGACTTAAGGGAGTTGCTTTAGGAGAAATGGACCAGAGGAGTTCTCTGTACAATCTGAATGAGAGGAAAGAAATCCTAAAATATGATGTTGGAAAGGCTAGATGATTCAGGCATAGCTATCAGACTAAATACTATTTATACATCAGTCTTTGATTTAGTCACCAAGGTGAAAAGATCCTTTTCTGTATCAAAGACTCAGCATGAATTAGGGCAAAGGTTAATTTCAGATATGAGAGACCAGAAACAGCGTTAAGTAGGCGCTCTTTACTTCCTGATCACTGACTATCAAATCATTAAAACTCTTCCTTACATTCATCTTTGCAACCCAAAGCATGTATGTGAAGTTTAAAATATGCCAGGGTATGGTTGCCCTGCTGACTGGTAGCACAAACTAGTTATATGCTGTTTCTACCGGTCCACCTGCCACTTTTTAACTGCACACAGCAAGTATTTGCCCTCAGGCTTCAGACGTCACAACCTCTGTAAGAACAGTTGAGCTGTGTGTCCACTTGATGGGAAAATATCAAGTCCATTCCAGTTTTTTAAAAAGGCCAATCTAAACAATCAAATCAGTCCTTTTTTTAAATTACCAATTTATTAATTTTTTTCTCTAGTTTTTAATGTATTTATTGAACTCAGCCTCAGAGTTTGAGACTCTCATTATCAATTTTAAAAGCATGAAAAGGAATGCTTTTTTTTTTAATGTTAAAAATAAATGTTTCTGTGTCCAAACCAGCCATGCATATTAACATGTGTGAATATCCTCAGGGTTTAAATAGTCTTGGATGGGTGGGAGTGGGGGGGTTGTAGCAAGACTTAAAGAAACAAGATGGCAGATCAATGAGAATTTTAAAAATGTTCATTCTCCCTGAATAATGGCTCATATTCAGATCTTACTAGCAATGGGTTTTTTTGTAGCAGAAAATATAGGTGAGATATGAAGAAAACCTTGCATCAGGGTGTGAAGCATTGAAAACAATTGCCAAATCTTCCCAAACCTATGTGAGGGAGTGATGGTGCATCATTGTCATTGTCATTGTCGTCTTCCTCGTCATCATCATCGCTGTTTATTGAGCACACCATGCACCAGGAACTATGTTAAACAGTTTACATGTGCTATCTTGGGAAGAAGGGAAAAGGCTGCATCATCTTGTAGAAGTTTAAGGACTTGTTTTAAGAAGAGAAAGGAGAACCAAAAAGCGTACTGAAGTAAGGTTGTATGAGAATAAAGAGAGGATAAAAAAATTTACTAGAACAGCAGAACAGTGACCAAGTATTTTGTCACCGGGGCAGTGACAAAATACCTGATCATCCTGCATTGGGACAAGATGCTGTAACGTGAACCCAAGTTATCCTACACTAAGGCTCTGGTATAAGTGATCATGAGGAACGAACCGGTGGTGTTCAGAGATAATTTATCCTAACGAAAGAGAGAATCCAGGCATGGATGTTTGATTCAGGAATCATGAAACTATTGTCAAAAGGAGTAAGTAGATTTTGAGAAAACCAGAATATCTGTCACTCAGCGTATTGTCCAATTCATGTTTAACCCAAAGATTGAACCAATCCTAACAAAGCAGAACCAAGAGAGGTCAAGCAGGCCCCTCCAGCCACCCCTGAAACAAATCTGCTCCTGGGCTCTTCAGTTATGTGAGCCAATAAGTCGTTTTTCTCTCTCTTCCCCTCTCCTCTCCTCACACCTCTTTTTTTTATTACTCAAGTTGATTTTATTCCTTAAGTCAGACTTTTTGTTCTAGACAAAATAACATTCCTAATTGATACATAATAGAATGGGAAAGCCTTGGTCCAGCTGAAACCAGAGGCACAATCAGTATTTTCAGACCACTCTCTTTCTCCCTCTGGCCTTTTTTAAGTTTATTTTTTTAGAGAGAGAGGAAGGGAAAGGGAGAGAGAGAGAAACATTGATTGGCTGCCTCCCCCACACCCCCAACTGGGGATGGAGTCTGCAACCTGGGCACGTGCCTTGACCAGGAATCAAACCAGCAACCTTTCAGTGCCTGGGACAATGCCCAACCGACTGAGCCACACCAGCCAGGGCTTCTTCCAGCTTTATTTTGACTCAGACTTGTTTGCATGTTGATCTCCTCTCCTATTACAGGCAGGTTCCTTGAGTGCAACTGAGAAAGGTGGCCACAAGCACCTCCAGCTTCTGTTGTCCAGAGCCTCTCTGTTGGCTCCAGCAGAAGTATCCTTGAGAGGATGCTGATTGGGCTTGTTTAGGTCACAAGTTGATCCCAGAAACAATGACCATGGCCAGGGATTTTTGACCTTATTAAACAAGCCCAAGTATTGTTTTCTCCTGCTCCCTCCCTCAAATCCTAGAGGAATGGAGTCAATCCGAACTTAAATACATGGAATGGAGGAAAGGTAGTGATGTAATGGTTGTTGCTGGTGTCCCACCCAGGACCCCTTTACCTGGCCAATGCATCTCTTCCCCAGGTGCTGTGAATGTTGACAGATAACCCACAGCTGCCCTCTCTCTGAGACTTGCCTTTAGTCAAACAGGAACCTCCTCCCCTAATTCTATCTTCATTTAAAATTTGATTTTGTTTATCATGATTTTTAAATTAATTTTAATTTATTTAAAATATTGCATTAATGTCACCCTAATAAGTTCAATTAAAAATACTAAGAAAAAATATTGCATTAAAATAGTATTCATCTTGGCCTGGCCGGTGTGGCTCAGTGGACTGAGCATCCTCCCATGGACTGAGCGGTCCTGGTTTGATTCCTGGTCAGGACACATGCCCGGGTTGGGGATCGATCCCCAGTAGGGGGCATGCAGGAGGTAGCCGATTGATGTTTCTTGCTCACATTAATGTTTCTCTTTCTCTCTCTCCCTTTCTCCCTCTCTAAAAATCAATGTAAAAAATAATAAATAAAATAGTTTTCATCTTGATTATTGAATTTTTTGGCAGCCCTCAAATTTTACCCTGCTCACCTTACCCTCATCCTGGCCCTGGCTAAGAAGCTTCACTCCAGCCCTCTGTTACCTGCTCTGGGGGCAGGCCTCAGCCAATAATTTGCTGATGTAGGGGTACAAAAGTTCAGCCCCCTTGCCTTAAGATAGGGCTAACTCTACAGCAGAATGTGTGTTCTAGAGCTCCCCATGGGATCAGAGTCTCTAGCTAGTCTCCAGCTAGGACCATATTCTTGCTGATTTTTATTCCTACCCTATTCCTGACTTCCTCATTCTCTTTTCCCAAGAGCATTCCCAGCAAGTCACTTGGATAAGATTCCCTGTCTTCAGCTCAGCATCTAGGGAACCCTTTAAAAGACACCTGATATGAGGAAGGGTCCTAGGAAGTAAGAACTAAGGGTGAGATTTTGTAGTTGGATTGCTCACCAGCTGGATTACGTGAAGACCAGGTTTTGATACCGCCTGGATGTTGTGTAGTGGATTACTAAGACTTACCTGTAGTGAGCTATACTGGGATGGAGGTACAAGAAAATGCACTAACTGGCACAATGTCCTAGCATGAAAGTCACCTGGAAATTTCTTTAGAATTTCTTGGAGGGTATTATGGACCTAAAGAGTATTATGCTAAGTGAAATAAATCAGTCAGAGAAAGACAAATACTATATGATTTCACTTGTATGAGGAATCTAAAGTACAATATCAATGAACAAACAAAACAGAAACAGACTCCTAGACACAGAGATCATACTGATGGTTGCCGGAGGGGAGGGGTGCTGGGGGGCTGGATGGAAAAGGTGAAAGGATTGAGAAGTATAGATTGGTAGTTACAGAATACTCATAGGAATGTAAAGTAGAGCATAGGAAATACAGTCAATAATATTGTGATAACTATGTATGATACCAGGTAGGTAATGGAAATATTGGAGGGAACACTTTGTAAAGTATATGATGATCTAAACACTATGCTGTACACCTGAAACTAATAGAAAATAATATTGAAGGTAAACTGTAACTGAAAAAAATTTTTTTTAAATCCTAAACCCAGACCCCACCTAAGACTAATTACATCACAATTGCTGAGGGTAGGACACAGGTACCGGTGTTTTAGAAGCCCTCAGGTGATTCCATTGTGCTGACAAGTACAGAAACTGCTGTCTCAGGCAGTTGCAAGGTACGGGAGCAATAGGAACTGTGAGGAAGGACTGTGGAAACCAGTAGCTCTTGGTAATCACTATTGATTCTTTGCAGAGAGAAAATCACAGTCTCAGCTCTATTAATCAACAACTTTAAGCAGCAAAAGCGTCCGAGTATCTCCCTGACAGCATTTAAAGAGACTCTCATTTCCTGCCGCCAGAGGGGAGGCACAGCTGAAGGTCAGGCTGAGGATTTAATGAGAACTTGGAATCACCTGAACCCTCTGGGCCTGCAGAAGTGACCAACTCTCCCTTGTTGGAAAATAGAGCCCTTCTGCTGCTTAAAGGCTATAAAGAGGTCTCAAATGAAGCTGTGCTTTGCAAATAGGGTTGCCAGATAAAGTGCAAGATGCCCAGGTAAATCTGAATTTCAGGTAAACAATGAATAATTTTTTAGTATACTAATTTCCTATATTTTTTGTTTGCTAAATCTGGCAACTCTCTTTTTAAGACAATCCTCGCCCTCTTCAGGGTCTGTCCCCACCTCCCCTTGGCCACCAGATGTATAGTTAAGATCAAGTCTGAGCAAAACCTGACCTGGGAAGTGCCAGGCTTGCTAAGGGAAGAGAGAGAAAATGCACCAAAAGAGCTGCAGGACTTGGCTAGCATGTACTGGCAGGAACTGGAAAGGACGCCTGGGAACGACTCCGGGGGTGCTGCATCAAGGGAAGCAGAAACGAATCTAAATAAGGAATTTAATAGCACCTGTCTGTAAAAGCGTCCTGGGTGACAGTTCTAATACACTCCTGAGATGGTACTTGAAGACTGGAAAAAAACGTGGCCCATAGTAAAGGCCATAGGGGTGCCGGAGCTGCTATGGCAAACTGAGGAAAGGCTCCAAAGGCTTAGAGAAGTTGGAACGCTGGAAGGAGCCCACTATATAAACCTGGAAAACCTGCCACTGTCTGTTTCTCAAGAGGGCCTGAAAGATACTTCATTAGCCACAGTGGTAAGAAATAAGCTGGTGAGAGGGAAACTTTCATGCATTGTTGAAAGTCCAGGAAAATCTGTTCTCTGTAGGCCGGACTGACCGCAGAAGCTGTTACAGAAGTGGGCTTTACAGTATCGATGGGAATGACAAGGTTCTGGAATGACCAGAGGCCAGGGGCAGCACTTAAACATCAGAGGTAATGGGTGTAATTACTGTATGGGCAGCAAGTCTGGAACAGCAGCGGGGGAGGGGGAACAGCAAACCTGCAGAGATCTTTAGAGGTGGCTCACAGAACATGGTATTCCTAGGGGCGAGGAGATGGGCCAACATCAGTGGTCCTGCTTCATATAGATAATCAAGAGGGATAGAGAACACACGAACAGAGGTCACACACCCTGTCCCCCCCAGAGGTCATCGTTATCCTGCTTTTGTGATAAACCTTTTTTTGTTTGATTTATTGTTTTACAGACTATGTATGCACCCCAAAAAATATAGTTTTATTTGCCTCACTTTCCGAATTTTATATAGATTCATACGATATGGTTTTCATGTTTATGACTAATTTCTCTCACTCAATATTGTGTTGGTGAGATTTTTACATATTGTGTGTGTGCCCATAGCATCTTCATTTTAATTTTTAAAAATTTTTATTGAGGTATAATTGGCACACAGCATTATGTTAGTTTTAGGTGTACCACATAATGATTTCATATTTGTATACATTGTGAAATGATTACAACAATAAGTCTACTTGACACCCATCACCACACAGTTACACATTTTTTTTTCTTGTGATGAGAACTTTGAAGATCTACTCTCAATTTTCAAATATGCAGTGCATTATTATTAACTATAGTCACCATGCTGTACACTACATCCTCATGACTTATTTATAAACTAGAAGTTTGTATCTCCATCCACTTGCTCCCCAAGCCCTAACCCACCCCACCCCCATCCTCTGGCAGCCTCAATCTATTCTCTGTATCTGTGATCTTGGTTTGTTTGTTTGTTTTAGATTTAATACATAAGTGAGATCTTTGGTATTTGTCTTTCTCTGTCTGACTTATTTCACTTAGCATTATGCCCTCAAAGTCCATCCACGTTGTTGCAAATAGTGAGATTTCATTCTTTCTATAGCTGAATAATTTTTCATTGTGTATATATATCACATTTCCTTTATCCATTCATCCATCGATGGACACTTAAGTTGTTTCCGAATCTCAGCAATTGTAAATAATTGCAGTAAACATGAAGCTGCTTATGTTTTTAAATTAGTGTTTTAGTTTTCTTCGGGTAAATACTCAGAAGTGGAATTGCTGGATCATATGATAGTTCTATTTTTTCTTTTTTGAGGAAACTTTATACTGTTTTCTGTAGTGGCTGTACCAATTTACATTCCCACCAGCAGTGCACAAGGGTTTCTTTTTCTCTACAGCCTCACTGACACTTGTTACTTCTTGTCTTTTTGATAATAGCCTTTCTGACTGGTGTGAGGTTTTAATTTGCATTTTCCTAATGATTAATGATGTTGAACATCTTTTTATGTGCTTGTTGGCTGTCTATATGCCTCTTTTGGAAAAATTTATTTAGATCTTCTGCCCATTTTTAATCAGATTTGTTGTTGTTGTTTGCTATTTGAGTTGTGTGAGTTCTTTAAATATTTTGGATATTAGCACCTTATTAGATATATGATTTGCAAATACTTTCTCCCATTCCGTAGATTGCCTTTTCATTTTATTGATGATTTCCTTTGCTTTGCAGTTTTTTATTTGATGTTGTCCATTTATTTATTTGCTTTTGTTGCCTTTGCTTTTGGTGTCAGATCCAAAATATTATTGCCAAGACCTACATCAAGAAACTCACCACCTGTGATTTCTTCTAGTTTTATGGTTTTAGATCTTACATTCAAGTTTTTAATTCATACTGTTATCGGTAGAAGTGGGGTATCCCTTTCCCCACTGAATACTGGGGGTGGTGTCCTTATGATATATCAAGAAAAAGAATTTTCTGACACTCTCACAGGAGGATAAGTGATTTTTATTTGCATGGAATTACATCCCTGGGTTCCCAAAGTCCCATTTCCCTTAATCCAGTCCTGGAAGAAGTGTAATTGGGGCTTCATCAGAGCTAGAAGCAAAGCCAGTGTCCAAAGTTTCTGTTTCATATTAGAATTGGGTCCAGTTTAGCATTAGGCTAGTTGCGGTCCGTTAGTCCATTGTGTGGGGTCCACATGGCTGTTGGCCATGTGGGCAAATAAATGCAGGGAAGCCAAGAGAGCACCCCCCTGCAAAAAGAGTCCCATGGAAGTCAAGAGCCCAAGAGGGTAAACTCCTTTGTTTAGGGAATTAAGTATTCCAAATCTTCCTGTGCTTGCAGTGGCTATGCCCATTCTGGCCAATGACCTGTTCCCAGGTGTTTCTGACAGGCAAGTAAGTACCTTTCCTATGTCACCGCAACTTTACTGGGCCTGTGTCTATTCCACCCCCCCTTCAGTCCCTTCCTCCAGCGATCTGTGGATCTGTGGGGAATGGACCGGTGGCTCCCTGGGGAGTGTAAAGCTGCAGCTTCCTGGCAAAGCTGCCCAAATGACATGCCTATAATATTTGGTCTTCTCTTTACTCCTTTCCTGTTATTAATAACTAGGCTAATTACAACAGTATCAATACTATTTATATACCCATGAAGCTGTTGCCAAAACCAAGATTCAGGACATTTCCTTCACCCCCAAAACAGTCCCCATGCCCTCTGCAATCCATCCCTCTCTCCATCCTTGCCCTTCAGACAACTCTGATCTGCTTTTTGTCATTATAGATTAATTTATAGATAATAGATTGATTTTCAAGAATTTTACATAAATGAAATCATACAGTATGTATACTCTTTGACTGTCTTCTTTCACTCAGCATGATTTTGAGAGTCCACTTATTCTTGACAGGTAATTGAATTTTTCCCTAGTTAGGGCTGTTATGAAGAATACTGTTGTTAACATTTGTTTAAAAATAAATAACAAGCCAACAAATGGGGGTTATAAAAATTGAGTCATTTGCTCCCATGATAACAAACCAAAACTTAACTGCAACTTCTCCCAGAAATATGAACTTTAAAGAGTTAATCTGAAATTTCCTGATTAGCACTAGTAAGGTAATTTGCATAATAAGACCCCTGCCATTCTCTTTACAGGACCCCCCCCCCTTAAAAAGAGGACCTGGCCCTGGCCAGTTTGGCTCAGCGGTTGGAGGGTCGGCCTACGGACCAGAGAGTCCTGGGTTCGATTCCCACTAGGGTCACGTACAAAAAAAAAAGAGGACCTGGCAGCCTGAACAATCTTTTGTTTTGCAAAACCTTCCACTTTGTACACAACTCCTGAAAGTGCCCTTCTAGTTGCTAGATGGGATGGTGCCTGATTCATGAGTCACCTAATAAAGCCAATTAGATCTTCAAATTCACTTGATTGAATTTTGTTTTATAACAGATTTGCAGGTGATGATGAGATCAAAGGAGACGTCCAGTGGCTTCAGGGAGAAGAAACATAGGCCTGGTACCCAGGAACCCTTTTGAGTTCACTGCCTTTCTCGCCATTGCTGGGCTGTCTGTAAGTTCCTCTCCATTTTAAGCTCCACTGTCTTTGCATTTAAGCTCCCAATCTAATTGGCTTTCCTTTACAGGGCAGGTCAGCTTGAGCTGGTAGGTAGTTCTCCCCAGAACCAAGCCCCTAGACTTTCAGACTACAATTCCAAGAACACAGTAACATCTTGGTTGCTGGTGATATAGTGGAAAACTCTGGCCCTTGATTCTGTTCCCAGATTCCATGTTGGGAACTATTGGTGTGGTGGCAGCTGCAGTTCTCCATTTGTTTAGAATCAGCCCACAGTCCCATTCCTGGGGTTTGCTGGTTCAATTCTTCCTCGAGTCCATGGTTCCATGGGAATAGAGCATTAAGATGGGTAAACAATGTCTGTCAATTAAGTGGTCAGGGCTACGGGATATAACCTTCTGCTGATCCCTTGCTGTTCATGCTAGTATGACCAACTACTGTAGTCTTTAATGTCTTATGCTCAAACCTATCATCAATAGGTTAAAGAAGACTTTCCAGATTCCAATTCAAAAGATCCTGTTCATTACAGCCTAGAGACTGACGATGGTATTCTGGAAGCATCATCAGAGGAAGACAGCCCATGTGCCCCATTGGATGGGACCTTACCAAGTACTCCTGACCACTGACACTGCCTCAAAAGTTGAAGACATTGAGCTGTGGATACACATCAGGCTCTACCTGACATCTGGTCCTGCACAGACGCTGGAGACTTCCCAATCAAATTGATGATGAAGGGAGGTAGCTGACATCAATGTAGAGCTCTTCTGCCCAAGACGAAAGATCAAGACTTCACCCTTCAATTAATTTGAAACAATTTCTCCTTCTTTTCCTTTCCTTCACTCTAGAATTGGCCTGAAAAGATAACACTGTCACTGTCATGCATCTCCCAGACCATTGCTTGGGGGGAGAGGGGGGAGAGGGGGGAGTGTAACATTTCGGATGGCTGAAATTTTCATCACAGATTCCTGTCTATACGTAATTATCTAGCTCAGATCCCCACCCCCACCCCCACCCCACTCACTAAGAGTTCTTAGCAGCACCTATTTTTACAAGGCATTTAGGATGACTCTGTTTCAGGCTAGGAGATTCTCTTCCCATATGCATTAAAAACCTGACTGACCCCTGGTTTGAACAAGTAAATTCAGCAATTCCTGACAAATGAGTCTATTCACAGTGCCACCTTAGTGAAATGGTTTGTGTCCAATAGGATTTTTCTTTGTCTGTGGCAGTTACCATTCCCAGATAGCTGGCACACAGCCGGGCAATGCCTCTTAGATTATCTAACTGTAACCCTAACTTCACAAATGAACTTCTGGGATTCCTCATTGGTCAACTTCCCTGAATTTACATTGTTGAATTAGAAAGGATTTACCAGGAGGCTTTCATGATTTAAAATTTAAAAGGACATTTGGCAAGTCCCTACTTCCCTGGTTAGGAATAAATACAAAGGAGGATATAATAAGGAACCTCTCCTTAGCTCTTGAGAATATTGCAGAATCTGGTGTTAGAGCAATAGCTGCCCACCCACTGTCCCCCAAATCCTTAGATTCTCTGGCCAAAGTTGTTCATGAGAATAGAATATCCTTTAATTACCTTTTAGCTGAGCAAGGCAGGGTCTGCTGGGGAAGTTTAAAATACATGTTCACAGCTGCTAACTAATAAGCAAATGATCTCCCTAGACTGGAGTAGCTGAGAGGAAAGAAAGTGTCAGTCTTGAAAGCTGTGAACCTGAGGTCATGGCCTGGGAGAGTTCCAAGATTCAGCACAATGTCATGACCTAGGATTACCGCACAAAGGATCAACAAAAGCTGCAAGAACTAGAGAGTGGTAGCTGAGAATGGCACTAATGCTTTAATTTTTTGTCACATCTCTCCGGCTGAGAGTTTTATCAAAAGGGGGAAATTGTTAAAAAAAAAGAAATAACAAGCCCAATATGGAGTCATTTGCCCCCAGGACAGCAAACCAAGACCTAATTGCCCTATACAACCTCTCCTAGGAATGTGAACTTGAAACAGTTAATCTGAAATTTCCTCCTTGGTATTAGTAAAATCATTTGCATAAGACTCCTATCATCCCCTCCCCCTTCCCCTGGGGGGGGGGGGGAAAGATGACTTGGCCTGAAACAATCCTTTCTTTTATTGTGCAAATCTCCATTGCCCCACCCTCTTTCTGCCTCTAAAAACTTTCCATTTTGTTCAGCTCTTCAGAGTGCCTTTCTACTTGCTAAATGGGATGCTGCCCAATTCATAAATCATCTAATAAAGTAAATTAGGTCTTCAAATGTACTCAGTTGAGTTTGGTTTTTTTTAACACATTCTTTTTTTTTTTTTTTTTTTTGCATTTATCTTCAGATAGAGCAGGAGGGAAAGAGGGAGGAAGAGAGAGAGAGAAACATCAATGCGAGAGAGACTCATCAAGTGGTTGCCACCCACAAGACCCCAACCAGGGCCAGGGACAAACCGCCACCAAGGTACCTGCCCTTAGCGGGAACTGAACCCGGGCCTCTCTGGTCCAAGGGCCGACGTTCTAACCACTGAGCCAAACCAGCCAGGGCATTAATACATTCTTCTACACATGTCCTGGTACCCATGCTCACAGGTGTCTCTAGGGTTTGTACATAGGGTCATGGGATATGCTTAGTTTTTGTTTTATCAGAGAAAGTCAAACTATTTTCCAAAGGGCTTGTTCCAAATTAAATATCCACCAACACATATGACAATTTCCACTGCTTTATATCTTTGTCAAATCTTGGTATTGACAGACTTTTTAATTTTTGCCAATCTAGGGGATATGTGATGGTGTTTTATTTGTGATTTTCATTTGCATTTCCCTAATTACATGTTTTTATCAGCTTATTGACTAATTAGATTGTCTCTATTATAAAGTGCCTATTAAGTCTTTTCACAATATTTAAATTGGATTGTCTGTCTTTTTCTTTTTGATTTATAGGAGTTCTTTATGTATTCTGATCACTAATGGGTTTTTAGTCAACAGTATATGTTACAAATATCCTCTCCTCTATAGCTTATCTTTTCATTCTTTTTATTGTATCTTCTGATTAACAGAAGTTCTTCATTTTAATGCAGTCAAAAGCATCAATCTTTTCCCTTATGATTAGTGCTTTTTACAGTCCCTCCAGCCAAAGACATGAGAATATTCTCCTCCTCTGTTATCCTCTAAAATATTGTGTTTTTTTCACATTTAAATACTATGTAGAATTTATTTTTGTGTAATAGATGTTCCAAATAGGAT
This sequence comes from Tadarida brasiliensis, assembly GCA_030848825.1. NCBI lineage: Eukaryota > Metazoa > Chordata > Mammalia > Chiroptera > Molossidae > Tadarida > Tadarida brasiliensis. Next base: position 62,197,368 of record CM061260.1, on the reverse strand, counting down.
TTTTTTTTCAGTATGAATACCCAATTTTCCCAGCACTGTTTATTTCAAAATCCACCCTTTCTTTGCTGCTCTGATATACTTACTACCTCTATCATAAGTCACCTGTCCATAGATGCATGCATCTGCTTTGAGGCTCTGTGTTTTGTCTATTTGTCTACTTACTATCTTTATACCAGTGCTACACTGTTTAGGGCTTACTAAGAAGACTTAAAATCTGGTTAAACAAGTTCTCGCACTTTTGTGTCTTGACTATTGTCAAATTTCACGAATAGTTTTTTGAATTTTAACTGCTATTACATGAAATCTATCTATCAATTCATAAAGAATTAACATCTTCACAAAATCATGTCTTCTAGCCTGTGAATATGGTAGGACTCTCCAATCATTTATGTCTTTTCAATGACTTTCAATATAGTGCTAAAATGTTCTCCTTGGTGGTCATGCTCACCTGTTTATCTTTTTTTTTTTTTTAACTCATCTTTATTATTGAATGAATACATTCAGATGTCCCCTCTTTTCTTCCCCATTGACCCTCTCCTCCCCAGTCCCGCCCCCCTCCTGCCTTTCCCACACTATTGTCGTGTCCATTGGTTATGCATATATGCATAGAAGTTCTTTGGTTTATCTCATCCCGCCCTCCCTCCCACCTCCCTTTCCTTTGAGGTTCATCAGTCTAACAACCAATTTGTACTTCTTAAGTCCTTCATCTTTTTCACCCATCCCTCCAGCCCTCGACCATCTGGCAAGCAACAAAAAGTTCTCTGTATCTATGAGTCTGTTGCTGTTCTGCTTGCTCATTTTGTTTGTAGATTCAATTGTTGATAGATATGTATTAATTGCCATTTTATTGTTCATATTTTTGTTCTTCTTCTCCTTCAAGAAGATCCTTACTGGTTTGGTGGTGATGAACTCCTTTAGCTTTTTCTTGTCTGGGAAACTCTTGTTATGTCCGTCGATTCTAAATGATAGCTTTGCAGGATAGAGTAATCTTGGTTGTAGGCTGTTGCTTTTCATCACCTTGAATATCTCTAGCCACTCCTTTCTGGCCTGCAAAGTTTCTTTTGAGAAATCAGCTGACAGTCTTATGGGAGCTCCTTTGTAGGTAACAAACTGCTTTTCTCTGGCTGCTTTTAAGATTCTCTGTCTTTAACCTTTTACATTTTGATGATGATGTGTCTTGGTGTGGGCCTCTTTGGGTTCATATTGTTTGGGACTCTGTGCTTCCTGGATTTGTATGTCTGTTTCCTTCACCAAGTTAGGGAAGTTTTCTGTCATTATTGTTTCAAATAAGTTTTCAATTTTTTGCTCTCTCTCTTCTCCTTCTGGCACCCACATGATGCAAATGTTGGTACACTTGAAGTTGTCCCAGAGGCTCCTTATACTATCCTCATTTTTTTGGATTCTTTTCTCTTTTTGCTGTTTCGATTGGGTGTTTTTTGCTACCTTATATTCCAAATCGATGGTTTGCTTCTTGGCTTCACCTACTCTACTATTGAGTCCCTATAAATTATTCCTTATTTCAGTTAGTGCATCATTCATTTCTGACTGTTTTTTTTTTGTTATGCTCTTGAGATTTCCACTAGGTTCGTTGAACATCCTTATAATCAATGTTTTGAACTCTGCATGTGTTAGATTGCTTATCTTCATTTTGTTTAGTTCTTTTCCTGGAGTTTTGTTCTGTTCTTTCATTTGAGACATGTTTTTTTGTCTCCTCATTTTGACTGCTTCCCTGTGTTTGTTTCTGTGTATTAGGTAGAGTTCCTATGTCTCTCAGGCTTGGTAGGGTGGCTGATTGTAGTAGGTGTCCTGTAGGTCCCATTGGCACACCCTCCCTGATCACCCCAGATGGGCCCTCAAGGTGCATCCCTAGTGTGGACTGTACACCTTTCTGTTGTAATTGAGTCTTGATTGCTGTTGGCACACCAATGGGAGGGATTTACTCAGGCTGATCAGCTGCAAGGACTGGCTGTGTCCACTGACCACTGGCCTCTGACTACCTTGGAGGATCAGCTGTGCAGGGGCCACCACACAGAGCAAGACTTAGTTCAGCAGGACTCTGGTACCCACTGAGTTCACTCCTTGAGTGTGTCACTTGTGGAGGTGGTTGGATGGTGGTACTTCAACATGGTCTGAAGCTGTCCACTAGGTGTGTTGGCTCTGGGGCAAGGTCAGTTACTGCCTGTGTTCTACCCAGGGCCACCAGGCATAAGCTACAAAGCAATCTGCAGATGGCTGCTTCTTGTGCTGGGCTTGAAGGTGCCCAGGCAAAGCCAAGCTGTGAACCAAGGCTGGTTGCTGCTAGTGTTGGGCTTAGGGCCACTTAACGAGAGGTATGGGTCTCACTGAGGCTGTTTGTTTGAGACAATTTAGGAAAATCTTAAGCAAGAGCCAAGTCAGGCCAATCCTATGGTAAAGCCACTGGAAACAGCTTGGGTGGGCCTGAAAGTTGGGTGAGGCAGGGCCTCAGGGAAGTACTAGGGTGGGGCAAACAGTGTGAGCCAGGTTGCTGGAGTCCCAGATATGGTGCCCATCTGCCTGCCCAGTGGGGGAAGGGCTCACCAAAAGAACAATGGTTTCCACCAGCACATCTCTCCAAGAGAAAACTGCCTCTCCAGCTCTTGCCCCGATGCCAAACAACTCAGTTCTTCCCCATGTATTTCTGGTGCCTTCAAGCTGCCACCCCCATGCTGGAGCCTTGAGTGAGCAAGTCCGAATAAGTCCATATTCGGAACCTTTAAGAGGAACTGTCTGGGAGTTCAGAAACCTCAGCCTCCCTCAGCCTCAATTTCTGCTGGTTTTTACAGCCAGAAGTTATGGGGACTTCTCTTCCTGGCACTGGAATCCTAAACTGTGGGGCCTGGTGTGGGACAGGGCCCCCTCACTCCTCAGGGAGGACCTTCACAGCTGAGGTGTCCCTCTGATTTTTTATCTGCCACACATGGGTGTAGGACCAATTGGACCGCACCTCCGCTCCTCCTACCAGTCTTGATCTGGCTTCTTCTATAATTTTGTAGTTGTAGGACTTCCATTCAGCTCGATTTCAGGTGGTTCTGAATGATGGTTGTTCTGTAGTTTAGTTGTAATTTTGATGTGGTTGTGGGAGGAGGCGAGTACTGCATTTATCTACACTGCCATCTTGACTGGAAGTCCACATTATAAATTTAAAATTATAATGTCTTCTGGTGAATTGAACCTTTTATTGTTATAAAGTTATTTTCATTACATATGATAATTCTTTTTGCCTTTAAGTCTAGTTTGTGTGATGTTAACTAATCACACCAAGCTTTTATTGGTTAGTATTTGCATGCTGTGTCTTTTTTCATCCTTATACTTCTAATCTCTTAGAGTCTATATTTTATATATGTCTTAATATTTATTTGTAGTTTTGTTTTTTTTTTTAATCCTCACCTGAGGACATTTTTTCATTTATCTTCAGACAGAATAGGAGGGGGAGAGAGTGAGAGAAACATAGATGTGAGAGAGACACATCGATTGGTTGTCTCCCGCACGACCCCGACCAGGACCGGGGACGGAACTGCAACCAAAGAACGTGCCCTTGACTGGAATCGAACCTGAGACTCTTTGGTCTATGGGCCAATGTTCTAACCACTGAGCCAAACCAGCCAGGGCTATCTTTAGTTTTTATAAATCTAGTTTGTCACTATATAGAAATGTGAGAGAGAAACATCAATTGGCTGCCTTCCGCACGCTCCCTACTGGGGTTTGAGCCCAAAACCCGGGCGTGTGCCCTGATGGAGAATCAAACCAGGACCTCTCAGTCCATGGGATGATGCTCAATCTACTAAGCCATACTGGCCAGGCTAGGATCATTTTCCATCTATCTGAAGTACATGCATTAGAATTTCTATTCATGAGCATCTGCTCTAGAACACTCTCAGTTTGGGTTTATTTACCCTTTTCTCAACAGATACCAAATTCTACGTTGGCAATTATTTTCTCAGTGCACTGAAGATATTATCCCACTGTCTAGTAGCTTTCCTTGTTATGTTGAGAAGTCAAATGACAAGCTGTTACTCCTTTGAATGTAATCGGTCTATTTTTATTCTGGCTTCCATTTGTCTTTTGAGTTCTGAAGTTTTATTAGAATGTATCTAGGCCTGGATTTCTTTTTAATTATGTTGCTTGGGCATTGTTAAGCTTTTTTTTTTTTTCCTCACCAAGGATATTTTTCTATTTATCTTCAGGTAGAGAGAGAGGGAGAGACAGGGAGAGAGAAAGAAACATCGATGTGAGAGAGACACATTGACTGGTTGCCTCCCACACGACCCCGATCAGGGCCGGGGACAAACCGTAACCGAGGTACGTGCCCTTGGCTGGAATCGAACCCAGGACTCATTGGTCCTTGGGCCAATGCTCTACCACTGAGCCAAACAAGCCAGGGCTTGTTAAGCTTCTTAAGTTTGTGTATGGATGTCTCTTTTTCATTTCCAGTAAATTATTAGCTATTATCTCTTTATATATTCTTTCTCCAAATTTCCCTTTCCTCTCCTACTACAACTCTAATTCATTGATTCATTGATAGTAGGTATTCCCATACTATCTTTCTTGCCTTTTAACTTTTCATCTGTATTCCTCAGCTTGTTTTCCTCTAGAAATGTTTTTTTCTGTTCTATCTTGTAATTCAATAACTTACAGCTTTAACTACGCTTGATCTGATGTTAACATTTCTACTGAGTTTTTTATCTTAGTTATTTTTATTTGTTCTATTGGTTCTCTCCAAATATTTTTAATATTCTGTTCTCTGTAGGTGTTTTAAAGCATGTCTTTTATTTTTAAAAACATAGTGACCATATTTATTTTATGGACAGATAATGCTAATATCCAAAATCTTTTGTATTTGTTTCTGTATACTTTGTTTCCTTTTGTGCATGGTTATCTTTGACTTTATGCTGCTCATCGACCTTGAATTTATAGAAATACTATAGCCAAAATGAAAATGCCTTCCTCAGAGATGGGATTTCACTGAGAAAACTTTAAATCAAGTTCATGATCCAAAGGACATGAACTCAAGCTGCAAATCTACTTCAGATGAATTATTTCTGCTTCTCCATAACCCTAAAGGTATAGCCCTTTGGAAGCTAACTTAAATTTCAGAGAATTCCAATTATAGTCTCCCATTAGATCTGCGAGTCCATCAAAAACAAGATTCAAATTTGCCAGAATTGGAAATGCCTTCAAGATTAGATAATCTCCCATGCCTTTCTTTCTCCCTTTAGTTGTTAATTCATTACTATTTTGTTATCAATTTGATGATTTTTATAAATTATTTTTCATCTATTATTTTTAGTCAGTTTTTAGGGGGAAGACTGATACAAATACTCTAGGCCACCATATTCCCAAAAAAAGAAAGCATACAGCATTAGCTCCCTAATTAATTGTTTTCTCATAAAGAAATATAGAGCAAAACATTTTTAAATGAGTATCAGTCAACCACAATAAAGTTTATTTTTTTTTTAAATAAAATAGAAGCTCCGGTGGTTTAAGAGTCCTAACTAAACAACCAGCTAGCTGTGAAACCTTGGCAGGTTGTTTAACTTACCTAAGTTTTCTTATCTATAAAAAGGGATAAATAATGTTAATAATCTACAGAGTTCCTGTGCAGAAAACCAAGTGAAATAATTAACATATTAGAATGTTGCAAATTGTGAAGTGCTATTAAAATATTAGTTATATCAAAATCTTCAACTACATAGTTTGGTGGTGCTATTGTTTTGGCCCTGAACAAGCCACATGTTGTTATCTGTCACACTATTCATCTCTCAAGAGCAAGGTTTCTGTGACAATTTTTGATAGGGTATATAACATCTGAGAAATAAAACCCAGTATTATCTTTGGCTTCCAGAAGAACTCCCTAAAAGTCTCAACTCACTTCTTTATACATACAAGGAAACGTCTTTAGGACTCTTAGGGAAAAGTCAAATCAACCCCTGTTAGGGTAATGTCTTTATTTAAACCTGAAAAGTAAATTTATCCCTGCCGTATATAGAAATGACACATTTGCCAAATCACTCACTATATTAGTTTCCTAGAGTTGCTGTAGCAAACTTCCACGAACTCGGTGGTATATTGTAGTAAATACGATGAAAAAGAACAGGTGCTGTGAGAGAGGATGGGCGTGTGAGCTTCACTGTGCCTGGCTCACCTCCATGGCAGCTCTCATCGTGACTTATTCTAATTGTCTGATCCTTGTGGCTGCTGTTCCTTGGCCACCAATTTGTCTTTTGTCTGGCTTCATTTCTCTCTGAACCATCATCCCCAACAAGGATAAATTCTAGGCTTGACTCCACCTCCCTCTCTCCTGCCCTGCTGACTTAGCGTGGCATGAGTCATTCTTGCTCTGAGAAAACAAAGTTCTGAGAAAACTGAGCCAACAAACAGGTGACAGAAAAATAAAACTCCTAACGTAAGGGATTTGCAGCACGTAGGGGTGGAAAAATCACTCTGGAGTTATCAGATGAACCTGATCCAGATAAAATAGTCCATGCTTAGATGAATAAACAGATAGTGAATTAAATAAAAGTACAGTTTGAGTACTGTTTGAAACACTGGTATGTAACTGCCTCCTATACCTTGCGAAAGGCCCTCACAGTTATAATAAAAATGTCACAAAACCAAACCTAAATGTATAGACTGGGACAAAATTAGAAGACAGAATATGCAGCTAATTAATCCACAGTTTCCTTATCACCATAGTCTGGAAAATAAACCATTATATCCTCATGGTTTCAGGATCTTAGAAGTCCTTAAATGATAGGAAAGGACGTTCTAGTATCTTCCTCAAGCTCAGGGTCTGGCATTTACAGTAAATCTCTACTCTACCAGCTGCATGATCTTAGGCTGTTTTACCTAACTCTGCCTGTTTTCTCGTGTATAAAATGTGTAATAATAATGGGTCTCCCATGGTGTTTCTGATGCTTAATATATGATAGGCATTATAATTTTATAATACATAATTTTTCAGCACCCAGCTCAGTGCTGAGCACATATTAGGTGCACAATAAATATTTTATTGTTTGATTAGCTTTTATTATTGGAGCCTCTCTCAAATAGTGAGGATCCATCTTTGAGATAAATGTGTAGGTGGTCTCTGCGACCCACAGATGCTTTCAGAGGCCTGGTGATCAGGTCTGTAAAGAATGACCCAGAGGCATTCCAGGATAGCTAAGCCCCAAGCATGGAAAAGACTTCCTTGCCCTGGCTGGTTTGGCTCAGTGGTTGGAGCGTCAGCCTGCGGACCAGAGAGTCCCGGGTTCGGTTCCCGCTAAGGGCACGTACCTCGGTTGCAGTTCATCCCTGGCCCGGTTGGGGTTGTGTGGGTGGCAACCACTAGATGTGTCTCTTTCACATTGATTTTTTTTCTCTCTCTTCCTCCCTCTCTCCCTCCTGCTCTATCTCAAGATAAGTGCAAAAATGTCCTTGGGTGAGGATAAAAAAAAAAAAAGACTTCCTCCATTTACCTGGTCCAAGTGCCTTGTTGGACCTATTTATCTTCCACCTTCCTAGGCAGCCATGGTCACAGAAGCAGAGAGCAATTTTGAATATTCTTTTTTTAAAAAAAAAATAAATATATACAAAACCCTAGGTAATGTTAATGAACATTCTCAGTCAAGCTTAGCTAAAAGGAAAACTCAAGCCAGCCAGGGAGGATTTACCAACCACCTACCTGTTCAACACATAAAACGGCATATCGTTAGCTTTACCCAGCAGGACAGTGACCCAGTTCCGGGTCCCACACCAGGATTCGGAGCTCTTTCCTGACCAGAGTTCTATCCCATGCCCTGGTGGTCTTCAGTAACCTCACGTGTTATAACTTTCTCAGTGGAGCAGCAGAAACTATCTTCTCTATTTTGTCATCTGCACCAACCCCACACCTGTGAGAGGATGGGGTGGGGACCGGCCTGCAAGGCCACCTCTTCTGGTTGCTTCCCTGAGTGTTTAATGGAAGCTTTAGCTCTGCAGGGACTCTGCTCATGGGGGCCTGATACCTGGATAACAGGGGATCCCTCTGAGCTGCACTGTGTCCCAAACCAATCTATGACACTGAGTAAGAAGGGATTCTTGGGGAAGAAGAGAGACATTCTGCCTCTCTCTCTACCTGAGAGGATAAGGTTCATTCTAGAAACTCTGATAAAAAGGGACCCAATCAATTAAATCATCTAAAATTCAAGGAGATAAGCTTCTACCACAAATTAAAATAAGGCCAGAATTTCTATTCTCCAAAGAGCCTGAGCCACTATTTGGAAAGGACATTTGATATTTGTAATTACGGTTTTCTTATTAGTCACCTGGCAACAATTTTAAAAATCAAGAATTGAGACATAATTAAACACTCAGGTATGAACTTAGTATATCACAGTTAAGATCAATACTGTGACAATAAAATGGTTAATCTTGGGTTCACAGCTGTGAGGTAAGACAGAAAAAAAATAGTTAATTTCCTGAAAGCTAAAGACTAGGCTATCTCTCTAATCCCAGACCACATTATCCTGATAAATAAGGAAGTCGTGCTTATTAACAGGAGTTTAATAAGATTGCAGCCCCCATTAATCTCCTGAAGACACTGGCCGCTTTCCCCTCCAGCAGAAAAGTGCGGTGAGCAACTCGCTCATTTCCTGCTGGTCCTGGACTGCTCGCAGCAGCCTGTGGACAGGGCTGACCAGGGCACGGGCCTCGGGGTCATCTTTCGTCCAGCACGTGGATGTGAGAGCAGCACCATTTTCAGGAGACCACAATTTTTTTTTATTTTGTCTCATATGGCTCTGAAGCTGCAGAATTTAATTTCCTCTCTTGCCTGTGGAAATAGGCTCAGCATATAACCCTATTTAATCACAGGCGTTATGTTCACCCGACGGAGGTGGCCGTCTGGTGCCCTCCCTGGGCCAGGCGGACAGCGGCGCTGCTCCTCCTCGCTGAACCCAGGCCCAGCCTCAGCCCCTGCAGCCCCACCAGCCACAGCAGCCGTGTGCGCTAAAACAACCGTAACGTGTCCTCAGTTCAAAGATGCATATTATTTTTTTCAGAAGGGAAAACGCATTACCGTTTTACCATTTGACACCAGAATACCACAGAGGGAAGAGAATGTGTTCCAGCAACAGTAATGTGCATTCATTTTGATGTTCTTTTCAGTACTATGTTCAAATTCCCCTCTGTTATTTCTGCCTTCGGTAAGTATCCAGTATAGACGACCAGCCTGTATTCCTGGAGACTTGGAGGAGGAAGGAAGAAGGGTAGTGTCTGTATAGAGTGAAGCCTGGGGAGAGAGGACCAGAGCTGCAGATGCTGAAAGACAGGGTAGAAGCCAGGAACAGTGGAGAGGCAGGCTGCAGGGGAGACAAACTCAGAGAGAGACAGACACAAGAGAAACCCTGCAGAGGAGGGGGTAGGGAAGGAGGAAACACACAGATGGGGACAGAGGACCTTGGGGCTTATATGGAAAGGAGCTTTCTAAGTGGTACATATTTATTTGTTTAACATATTTGTGATAATTCATATTTATCTCGTACCCTGACTTTTTTGCATATCTAATCTCAGGAGCACTTTCTATGTTAATAGTACATTATCTTCATAAATATCATTTTCAAAGCATAGTCTATTGAATAGATTTGCATGGATTATTTAATATGTTCCTATTTTGGACTTTTTTTTAGCTCTTTCTCACTCTCTCTTTTTTTTTTTCTTTTTCGCTCAATCCCTCCACGCACCCTCCTTTCCCAACACATCCCCCTGGACTTTTAAATAAATTAAAATTTTTTCTATTAAGGTTGATGATGTCACGAATATATTTATATATAAAGGTTTTATCATAGGATAATTTCCTCATCACAAATTACCAGTAATGGAATTTACTGGGTCAGATGGTATGCAATTTTCAAACTTTTGATAATATTGGTAAAGTAGTTTTTTACTTATATTAATACTGATGGGAATTCCAGTTTTTCTGCACAAGGGTAACCCTCTATTAAGTCCTACTTATTCTCTGGAGGGAGATGTTAAGACTGACATTTATTTTTTAGAGGCTATATTCTAAAATAACTAGTAGATAATGTCAAATTGCCTTCCAACTAGGCTATGGCATTTGAACTCCCATCAACAGTGTATGAAAATACTCATTCCTCTACACTGTCTGAAACCATAGGTATTATAAAACTTCAAATAATTATTTTTTGGTCAATCTGATGGTCAAAATATCTTATTATTTTAGTTTCCATTTCCACAACTGCTAAACGTTTTTCATATTACTAGCTACTTATATTTTTTATCTATGAGTTACCTGTTTACATACCTTGGCCATTCTATTAGATGGTTCGTATTTTACTTAATGAATTGTAGAAGCCCTCTAAATATGACTAAATTATTTTGCCTATTATGTATACTGCAAATATTTTCTCCCTCTCTTCTTTGTTTTTAATGCTTTTTATTGTACCGAAAGTTTTAATTTGTGTATAGTCAGATCCATCTGTTCTTCTCTATTGGTAACTGCTTCTTGTCTAGCTTAAGAGGGTCTTACCCACTCCAAGATTATAAAAATATACTCAGAAGTTTTATTCTAATAACTTTGATTTTTAAATTGGCTATTGAATCTATGTGGAATTTAGTTTTGTATATATTGTGAAGTGTGATTTTATTTTATTTTTTTAAAGATGAATAATAGTTCATTTATCACAAACTAAATCCATAGTTTTCTTGGACCTAGTTTCACAGTCTCTAGTTATTAACTTCATAATAGTTTTTGTTCCACTAGAGCGAGTCACTCCTAGATATCTTTCCTGTTTTAAAATTGAATTGGTTTTTCTTATATATTTACTTTTGTAAATGAACTTTAGAATTATCTTGAAGAATATTCTTTTTAAAGCAATTAAGTTTTTGTTGAGGTTATACTAAATTTATATATTAATTTGGTGATACATAATTCCTTGGTAACAGTATTAAATATTTTTTATGCATAAAATGGCATTACTCTCCATTTATTTATTTATTTATTTAAACTACTTTTCTATTCTATTTTATTGACATCTTCAAATATTATAGTTTGTCTTGATTAAATTTTAATAACGGTTTTATTGAAATGCAATTCATACACCATAAAGTTCATCCTTTTAAGGTGTATAATTCAATGGTATTTAGTGTCTTAATAGAGTTGTGTATTGATCACTACTATCTAATTCCAGAAGATTTTTGTCACTCCTTATAGAAACTCCATACTTATTAACAGTCACTCCCCATTCTTTTCCTCCCCCAAACCCTGGCATGTACTACTTTACTTTCTGTCTCTGAGTTTGCCTATCCTGGATATTTTCATATAAGTTGAATCATACAATATGTGGCCATTTGTGTCTGGCTTCTTTCACTTAGCATAACAATTTCAGTGTTCTCTGATGTTGTAGAATGTTATCAGAAACATTCTTTTTATGGCCAAATAAGATTTCATTATATGGATATACCACATTTTGTTTATTCATTCACCAGTTGATGGACATTTATATTGTTTTCACTTTGGGTTATTATGATAATGCAGCTATGAATGTTTGTGTATAATTTTTTGGTGGACACATGTTTTCAATTCTCTTGAGTATATACCTAGGATATTAATGTATACTTATACCTACATACATATACCTAGAATTACTGGATGCTATGATAACTCTATAACATTTTTAGGAACTGCCAAACTGTTTTATACAATTTTACATTCTCACTAGCAACTTATGAGGATTCTAATGTCTCCATCTCCTCACCAACACTTGTTACTATTTATCATTTTGATTATAGCCACCTTAGTGCATATGAAGTTGATATCTTAGTGAGTATGAATTTGTATCTCATTGTGGTTTTGATTTGCATTTTCCAAATGATTAATGATATGAGCATCTTCTCACATGCTTGTTAACCATTTATTCCTATGTTTTCTTCTAAGATCTTTTTAGTTTTAGCTCTTATATTTAGATCTATGATCTATAAAATTAATTTTTTATATGGCATGAGATAGGGGTCCACCTACATTCTTTTGCATGTGCCCATCCTGTTTTCTCAGCATCATTTGTTGATAAGACTATTCTTTCCGCCATTGAATGGACTTGGCACCTTTGTTGACAAATCAGTTGACCATAGATTCATGGGTTTATTTCTGGACTCTCTATCCTGTTCCACTCATCTGTATATCTATCCTTATGCGAGGAACGCATAATCTTGATGACGTTAGCTTTGCAGTAATTTTTGAAATTGAAAAATGTGAGTCCTCACTTTGTTCTTCTTTTTCAAAATTATTATTCTGAGTGATTTGCAATTCCATATGAATTTTAGAATCAACTCATCAATTTCTATAAAAAGTCAGCTGGCATTCTGATAGGGACTGCATTAAATCTGTAGACCAATCTAGGTTGTATTGCCATCTTAATAATATTAGCTCATCTGATTCATGAAGTTGGGATGTCTTTCCATTTATTTAGATTTTCTTTACTTTTTTTCAGCTATGTTTTATTGTTTTCAGAGTAAAAGTTTTATACTTATTTTGCTGAATTTATTGCTAAGTATTTTATTTTTTGATACTGTCGTAAATGGAATTTTTTCTTAATTTTATTTTCAGATATTTCACTGCTAGTATATAGAAATGCATAGGGTTTTGTATACTGATTATGTATTCTTTAACCTTGCTAAACTCTTGTATTCTTTCTTATAACTTTTGTAGATTTTTGTGATATTTTCTGTACATTAAGACCATGTCATGAAGATAGTTTTACTTTTTTCTTCTGAATCTGAATGCTTTTTATTTCTTTTCCTAGTCTAACTGCCTTCACTAGAACCTCCAGAACAATGTTGAATAGAAGTAGTGAGAGCAGACATATTTGTCTTGTTTCTTATCTGAAGGAGAAAACGTCCCGTCTTTCACCTTTATGTGTATTTTTAAAAGATGCCCTTTATCAGGTAGAGAAAGATCTCTCTGTTCCTAGTTTGTTCAGTGTTTTCATCTTCATGAAAGGGTGCCATATTTTGTCAAAAACTTTTCCTGCATCTATTGAGATGACCATGTGGTTTTTGTCCTTTATTTTATTAATGTGCTATATTACAGTAATTGATTTACTGATGCTAAACCAACCTTGTGTCACTGGAATAAATCCCAGTTGGTCATGGTATATAATTCTTTCTGTATGTTGCTGATGGATTTGGTTTGCTAGTATTTTGTTGAGGATTTTTGTTTCTATATTCATAAGGGATATTGGTCTATGATTTTCTTTTCTTGTGATGTCTATGAATGGTTTTGGTACCAGAGTAATACTGGCTTCATAGAAGCAGTTGGGAAGTGTTTCCTCCTCTTTGATGTTTGGGAAGAGTTTGGGAAGGATTGATTAATTCGTCTTTAAATGTTTGGTACAATTCATCTGTGAAGCCATCTGGGCCTAGATGTTTCTTTGTAGGAAGTTATTTTATTGCTAATTCAATCTCTCTACTTATTATAGGTCTATTCTAATTATGTATTTCTTTCTGAGTCACTCTGAGTAGTTTGTGTCTTTCTAGGAACTTGTTCATTTCAGCCCTGGCCGGTTTGGCTCAGCGGTTAGAGCGACTGCCCGCGGTCCAGAAAGACCTGGGTTCGGTTCCCGCTAAGGGCATGTACCTCGGTTGCAGTTTGTCCTCGGCCCTGGTGGGGGTTGTGTGGGTGGCAGCCACTCGATGTGTCCCTTTCGCATCGATGTTTCTCTCTCTCTCTCTCTCTCTCTCTCTCTCTCTCTCTCTCTCTCTCTCTTTCTCCCTCTCCCTCCCACTCTATCTTAACAAGAATGGGAAAATGTCCTTGGGTGAGGATAAAAAAAAAAAAAATAGGAACTTATTCATTTCATAAAATAGGAACTTATTCATTTCATATACATTTTGTAATTTGTTGGCATACTATTTTTTATTGACTTTAGAGAGAGAGGAAAGGGAAGAGAGAGAGAGAGATCAATGTGAGAGGGTAACATCAATTGGCTGCTTCCTGCAAACCCCACACCAGAAACCGAGCCCAAAACCCAGGCATGTGCCCTGCCTGGGAATCAAACCAACAACCTTTTGGTGCACAGGACAACACCCAACTAACTAAGCCACACCAGCCAGAGCAATGAATAATTTTTTAAAGAAGATAACAAGTGCTGGTGAGTAGATGAATAAATAAGAACTCTCATTGACTACTGGTGGAAATATAAATTGGTATGACCACTTTGGAAAATTATTTGGCAATATCTTCTAGTGTTAAACTTATGCATACCTTTTAACCTAGAAATACTACTCCTATATATTGCCCAACAGAAATACAAGCACAAGTACACCAGAAACACATAAAAAATTTCACGACAACACTATTCATAGTAGTTCAAGACTGGAAGCAACTCAGATTGCAATCAACAGTAATATGGATCAATAAACTGCTATTATCATAAAATGGAATAGTATACAGCAATGAAAAGAAATAAACAACTGCACAATATGGTTGAATCTCAAAAATTGTTGAATGAAAGAAGTTAGATATAAAGGAGTATTTACTGAATGATTCCGCTAATGTAAACATAAGTAATCTATGATATAAGTCAGGATAGTGGTAACTTTCTGGGGTTTTTATAGAATGGAAAAGGTATGAGTGCTGGTCAAATTAAATATTTCTAAACATATGTTATACTTCAATAAAAGTAGTTAATTAAAGCAAAATCAAACAAAAAAAAGGATATGCCCCATTTGAGTTTTTTTAGAGTATCCTGAGAGGAGTTAGAATAAAAAGATACATGAGTGTGAGAAAACCCTACAGTAATAAAACACAAGACTGGGGACCCAGGAGGAAAGACTGCCACCAAGAAAGTCACAGTAGCTGAATTCCCTAAGTGTTTTAAAGAACAGAGTATTTAATATTCATTTTAAGTTGTTTTCTGTGCTGTGGTTTGCTCCAACACCTCCCAATGTATTGCTCTCAAACCATCAGTAAAGTTTACAACACCCTAAAAAATTGTAATGCAGGATAAAGGAATAGTGATGGAGCCCAGCTGGTGTGGCTCAGTGGTTGAGCGTCGACCCATGCACCAAGAGGTCACTGGGTTGATTCCCAGTCAGGGCACATGCCAAGGTTGTGGGCCAAATCCCCAGTGGGGGGCATGCAGGAGGCAGCCAATCAATGTTCTCTCTCATCGATGTTTCTAGCTGTCTCTCCCTCTCCCTTCCTCTCTCACTAAAATCAATAAAGAAAAAAATTAAAAAGAAAGAAATAGTGATGGAATGGGGTGAAAGGGGCTACACTACTAGGGGATAGATATCCCAAAGGAATGCCTCTCTGAAAAGGTAACACTTGAATAGAGACCCCCCCCCCTCCCCCCAAAAAAGGAGAGAGAAGAGTGTTCCACACTGAGAAAAGTCAATGCAAAGACTCAGAGGCAGGATATGCTGGGCATATGCTGGGCATTTAAAGACCAGCAGAGAAACCAGTGTGTGTGGAGCCAAGAAAGATTGTGGAGATGACATCAGAGAAATAGCCAGGAACCAGATAATGCTGGCCTCTAAGTGAGATAGAAAGTCATTACACTCAGGGTTTTGAGCAGAGAAATGACATAATTCAAGTTGTTTGAAATGTATCACTCCAGTTGCTTGGGAAGAATAGACTGTAGAGAGGCAGGAAGAGTTAGGAGGTTTCCTAAGAGCAAGATGCTGCTGGCTTGGATGAGGCCACTAGTGGTGGGGGTGGGGAACAGAGGTTGCTTCTGGATGTATTTGGAAATTAGAACCAGCAAGACTGCAGGTAGATTGGATATGGAGTGTGAGAGAAAGAGCTTTCTAACCCAAGGAGCTGTCTGACAACTGAATGAGCTTTCCTCAGATGCAGTTTTTCTAGTGGAGGCAGTTAGTCCTTCAGAGGCTCTTCTCTCCTAGCGTACCCACCAAATAAGCTCCTAAGAGCACTTCTACCCTTAGAGGCCACACGCCCAGGTGACATCTAAGATATCTCATGTGCCAAATACTCTGGGAACTTTAAGGCAGTCAGAACATGGTTCTGTACTTCATAAATTTTTAGGCTTAAAATGGTTGCAAAGTAAATTTCCTACACCAAAGTAACTTTTTTTAACTGCCGTGTACCTTTTCCGCCACACACGCATTTTTATACTGGTCAATGGGTTTAAAGGAACAGCGAGGGCAGCTGCTTTGGGGTAAGCAGACACCACACAAAGAAACCTGGGAGTGGGAAAGGCTGATGTGTGGAAGGAAGGAGGAGCAGCCCCATCCTCTTGGCCCTTGGGGATGGTTATGAATAGAAGCTACACCAGAAGAAGGTGTAACTGTAGAGTAAATGGTTGCATTGCAAGCAAACACCCTAACATTTTCAAATCCGCCCCCCCCCAAAATGTTGTCTCTTTCAAAGCAATTACCTTGGGGATAATTTAGTGTTCCATAAACTATATAGCTGTCACAGTGGTGCTGCCATTGCTCAAAGGTCACTTGGAACTCTTCTTTGGGGAGTTTTCCTTGAAGGGTGTTAATGTAACTTACTTCAAAATCTAGTCTCTCCTGTGGTCAGGTCCCTAGGAAGCTCAGCTGTCAAGAACCTCAGATTCTCCTGGCTGGCAGGAACTGTAAAGCTTCTAGCCTATCTGGTGCTTGACCTCCCATGGCATCATTAGTGACAAGCAGGAACCTAACCTCTAAATCAAACCCTGCAGTGAAGGGAAGGTGGTTAACACCCCCACAGTGGCCCTAAGGCATCTTCCTAGCCAGCTCTGATTGTCAGAAAGTTCTCATTCAGGGAGAGAGAAAAACATCAACGTAAGAGAGACACATTGATTGGTTGCCTCCCAAACCCTCCCAGCCCAGGTGGGGGATGGAACCCTGCAACCCAGAGTTAAATGTTTACAAAAGACAGTGAAGGATTCTTATCACATAATGTGTAGACCATGTGCCTGTGAACTTGAAGTTTGCGCAAACTATGGAAAGAAAGAAGACATTGTTACTCCATTTAAAAAAGAACCATAAAAGACAGAAAACATTGAAAATAATCCATGTTCCAACTGTAAAAGAAGCTGCAGAAGAAATGAAGAGGAAAGTGATGATTTAGATTTTGATATTGATTTAGATAACTCAGAAGAAGATGATAAATAGATTAATATATTAAAAGTCGATGTGAAAATATGAAATTCTGAACAACTTTTAACTTTGAGGGGTTTACAAAAAAATACTGTGACGTCATAATGAAGAATTTGGAATAACCTATAGAAAATGGCAACATTTATACGTGGACAATATAAATTGTGTATGATATTTGAATAATTATTATTTTTTTCTTTTTGATTTTAGAGAGAGAGGAAGTGAGAGGGAGAGAGAGACAGAAACATCCATGAGAAAGAACTTCAATTGGCCGCCTCCTGCATGCCCCCCACTGGGGATTGGGCCCACAACCTGGGCATGTGCCCTGACTGGGAATCAAACTGGCGACCTCTTGGTGCATGAGTTGACGCTCAACCACTGAGCCACGCTGGCCGGGCTGAATAATCATTTTTTTTAAAAAGAAAGTACTCATTCGTTTCTAACTAAAACCTGCCTCACCATACCTTCCCTCCACTGGTCATAATGGAGTGGGACAAATGTCAGGCATCTGTGTACCACCTCCACCACTTTGCCATTTTTATCATATCCAAATAACATTGGTCCTATTTGTTTTCAATATCTTCCTTTCAAATTACCCAATTTTCGTAGATAAGTAATTTTATCTTAAATGAAAACTACATCATCGTGTAAGTGGAAAACCTGTATCATTTGGAACCTAACAGCATAAGGAATAATATCAAAAGGAAGAGAAAGTGATGATATTAAATTCTACTTAGAAAGTGTTGCTTAGCAAAGGTGCTGAGCCTGCGGCAGCCTCTCTCTCTGTTAAAACAGGAGACTAGCAGCTGTTGAGAGGTGTACCGACAAAATGATAACTTTTTCCTTGACATAATCATAGGCTCTAGAGAACTGAAAAGGGCAGACTGTTTCACCATGTGGTCTGTTATTTAACCTGTCTGTGTACCACTCTAAAGCATCTCCTAAACCTCTAGTGGGAGAAGTACACATTGGGACCCATTGGTGAAGTGGCCACAGCCAAGAGGATCAGATTGAGGTCATGGTTCTTCTACCTCCTAGCTGCCGGCTCCTATACACCTTAACCACTGTAAACTTCAGTTTCTTCATCTTTAAGGTGGGAGTCATATTAGCTCTTCAGAGTGATACTTTCTTAAAGACATTTGATTATGCCCAAGTTGTAAACTAAATATTAAAGAGTATAAATTCAGCCTAAGACTCCAGCATCATTCATCTTTGGGGCTGAATTAATTCAGCCTTTAGACACTGACCAGTCTGTGCTTATAGCCAACTACAAGCTCTACGCTATTTTGACATGTACTGCTAATGAACCAAATCCCCCTCTGTGAACTTGTGTTGCTGGGCATTTGGGCCTGAGGGAGGACTTTGCAGTTATTCTTATTGCTTGAACATGTGTTCAACACCTCCTACCTTGCATCTGAGGGAGCAGAACTGGGCTATGAGGAGGATGTATTTGTGACTCTAGATATGAGCCTGCATTCCTTTGAAATAAGAAAATGGAAACTTTTTGCTGAGTATCCACTATGTTTCA
Source organism: Tadarida brasiliensis (assembly GCA_030848825.1). NCBI lineage: Eukaryota > Metazoa > Chordata > Mammalia > Chiroptera > Molossidae > Tadarida > Tadarida brasiliensis. The sequence continues at coordinate 62,178,731 of CM061260.1, read as the reverse complement.
GGTATTTTCCTCTAACATCTCATTTAATAATCCAAGAACCCCCTGAAATAGTTGTAATCCTCACTTTATAGAGCAGAAATCTGCATTTTTAAAATTTTAAGTTGTTAAGCATGGTAACTACGCAATTTTTTACTTTGTGGCTTAATATTGTTTTGTAAACACTTTATCCGCTTTATCATATTGCTTCACATTTTTCTGTCTTTTTTCCCTTTATTAAATAAATGCCTTCTCCTTGCCCAGCCAGTGTGGCTCAGTGGTTGAGCATCCACCCATGCACCAAGAGGTCAGGGCACATGCCTGGTTGTGGGCCAAATCCCCAGTGAGGGGCATGCAGGAGGCAGCCAATGTTTCTCTCCCCCCACCCTTTTTCTTTCTCTCTAAAATTAATAAAGTAAAAAAAAAAAATTTTTTTAAAGAGTCGCTTTTTAAAAATAAATAAATAAATAAATAAATAAATGCCTTCTTGTTCTAAAAACATTCTGAGACACTCTTGCCTTGATGTTTATCATTTTAACGGTTGTATAATAACCCTAAGTTACCCTAACCTTGATTTATTTAACCAATTTCCTTTTGTTGACAGTTTGGCTTTGCTTGCTTTTTGTGGTTTTTTTAAATTATTATTTTCTGTTATAAATGATCCTGTTACGAACATCTGCACAAGTATTATTTTGTTCTGGAAATTTCCCCAAGAATGGAATTACTACATTAAAGGGGATTTGGCTCTTTATAGAGACTAGCAAATTGCTTACCCAAAGGAGTGTGTGGTATTTGAGGGTAAAAAGAAAAATCTGGATTTCTACAAAATAAATGAATTTTCCACTTATTCATAAAATATTTGAGTGCCTGATAGATGGCGGGCGCCATGCCAGGGGCTGGGGACCGGAATGAGCAAGGCAGGCCAGGTGCCGGTCTTCCAGGAGCGCAAGGTCGGGTCTGGGAGAGGCAACCGCGGCTCCAGGTGCCAGCCTCGGGCCCGGGAGGACCGCGCGCCCTTCCGCGCAGAAGAGTGGAAGGAGGGAGCTATTTGCGAGGACCGAGGTCTCGCAGTGCAGATGGCTGTCGACCTGAGTCTTGCAGAATGAGTAAGAGTTTTGGCACGGGATTTGTATTTATTTTACTGTGACTCTCTGGCCTTCTATCAGAAAAAAAAAAATTCCCACTCTTGGCACAGAGAACGTTGGCGGAGTCGTAAGCCCCCAACGTCGTAAGCCTTTCCATCTCCCAGGAGGGGGAGTGGAGGGGGTGTCTTCGATCCGCCGTGCAAGGTCCGGGGTCCGGGAACTCCCGGCGCGGCGCCGCAGAGGACAGGAGAGGACCCGAGCGAGGGGCCAGTAGTCCCCAAGGACCAGACCCGACGCGTGGCCCTCGGAAGAGGGAAGACGCGCGCTCGGCGCCCGGCTCCAGAGGAGTCAGCTCGATCAGAACTGGGAAGACGGTGAGGGAACCGGAGCTGCCCGGGGTGCAGGGTTAGAGAGTGGGCTCCGAGGGGAGCTGGGCTCAGCAGTCGCGGACCCCGAGGGGGCAGGCGGGCGGGGAGCGGGAGAGGGGCGGAGCTCTGAGGCCCGGGCCGCGGCGGCCGCCCAGAGGGTCCGCGGGGGCTGCTGCGGCCAGACCCGAGGGCGGGCGCCTCTCCGGGACCGGGACCTTGGAATCCGGAGCGGGGCCGCGCGCCGTCCTGGCTCTGCTGCGAGCCCATCCTCGTGGACACCCACAGCCGACGGGACGGCGCTGCCCCTGCTGAGGGAGCCCGGGCCTGGGCACCAGGTAGGACCAAGGGCCGCAAGGAGGGCGGGCAAAAAGAGTCTCAATGCGGGAGGGGCAGTGGCGGGTCTGGGGGCTGCGGGCTCCGGGCCAAACGAAGGGCGCAGTCCTGAGCAGCTCAGCCCCGGGAACACTGGGTGCCGGCCTTAGGGCAAGTCAAGTTACAAGACCCAGCGCTTCCCGGGCAGGACCAAACGGCTCAGTTACCCCCAGAAGGGGCGGCGGGACGCCTTCGCGGAGGAGCCGGAGCGCGCACCAAGACTAGGGCTGTGGAGGGTGTCTTGTGCCTGTGCCTTGTTTCTTGTGCCTGTATGGAGCACTGTCACAAAGAACACCCTTTCCGTGTGTGTTAACAAGGGAACGGGCAGCTTTTTCGTGTGTTTGGAACGCAGGGCCACGGCATCAGCACCCATCCTGCTGGGCTATAAGCCGTCCTGGAGTATCCCTGGCCCAAGCCTCCAGCTACCTTAGGGACCTTGCCTCGGTGGCACCATATTAAGGTCTCAGGCCCTGGGCCTGATCACCAGCTTCCACATTCCTTGGGAGAGTAAAAAAAAAAAAAAAAAAAAAGTACCAGATTGATGGAGTCTTTCATTATTTTAAAAGTTATTTTAAAATTATAGTTTCAATAGACAGCACATGCCCATGGGTTTTCAAAATCAAACAATACAAAAGTTTGTCTTCTAGAATAATGCCTATACTAGCATTTGTATTTATTTATACCTCCCTTGTTTTTTCACCCATATTCTTTCCTACTCTTCTTGTTCTGCCCCCTCCTTTTGATCCTGTATCCCACCTCCTGCCTAATGAAAGTACCAGAAAAAATGACGTCACCCCCACTGCCTGCATCCCTTAATCTCCAGTGTTCCCCACTAGCACCACCCCTGCTTTCTTCAGTCTTTCACCGCGGTGGCCCACTACCCAGAGGACATTTCATTTATTTGCCTTAACTCTTCCAGCGATTCGAAGACAGCAGCACTGGGGAAGAGTCCGTGACCAGTTCTGTACTACCTGTTCCTTCCCTTAAACTGGACTTTCCAAGTGCAATTTAAGTAGAGGCTGGTAGTGAGAGGAATCAATGAAGGATATTTCCTAAAATGCTCCAGATTTCCAGAAATTGACACCTCGCTTGTTCCAATTCCTGAAAGCAGAACTCTGCCAGTTACACCTTCCCATTGCCCTCCTCCCGCCCCGCCCCCCCCCGCCCCCCCAGCAGAGTTGCATGGGAGTTTTCCTCTGTAAGAACTCAGACGGTGGAGGTTTTATATTTGTGAAGGGGGTGGCGTGGGGAGCTGTAGAGAAAGGAGGGGCAGGCCAAGACCCCTGAGTGGAGAAGAATCCCGGGGCTCAGGGCCCTGTCATTCAGGAACAACCTCTAGATAATTTTGTGAGAGACCACATATGTGGCTTACTTCTTGCTGACTAACAGCACAATCAACTCTTTTCCAAGGCTTTTTCTATGCAAAGCCAAAACATTAAGAAGTAGAAAAAAATCAGCAAATAAGCCCATTTTTAATCTATATGATAAAATAAAAGTTCATATTATTTGTACTGAATTAAAAGGTTTTTCAGGAGTTGTGTAGAGTATCTAAAATAACCCTATGCCTACTCCAGTCACTATATTTTTCTTTATTTTGTTTATTTTTTCCATGATGCATGACCTTGACCTTGATCCCAAACGTCAAAATATATAAGTTGGTTAGAAGCTGCCACTTCTAAGAAGCCTTTTGGGTTGGGAGGTTGGGAGGGAGAAGAGTAGAAAATAAGTACTGATCCTTGTGGTAGGGTAGGGAAATAAAGAAAAGGAATGGATTCAGTATTTGCTTGAGCCTGGTAAGGAATCGGGTATAATTAAGAGAACAGGGAAATGAGTAAGAGGTGAAGGAATCACTCACTATTCATCCATTCAAAATGTTTATAGAGTGCCTGGCTATGTTTATAGGTCCCTCATCTCCTGAAGCTTACAGATGCTTTGGGAGGCAACCGTTAGTGAAATAACTATTGAAAATGTAATTACAAACTAAAATAAGCTCTCTGAAGGAAAGAAATAGTTCTTTGAGGGTGCACACAGACTGCACTGCAAGACCAAGGAAGGCATTCTCAAGGAGGTTTCCCTTGAGCTGATATTCATGGGGAGGTGGGAATGTTGGGGACATACATAGTTTTGAGATAGGACCAGAATGTATCAGTTAGGAATTGCATTTGGCTGCTTGGAATGAAGAAGTCTGTCTTCATGTGGCGTTTGCCATATAACATGTATACACGTGTAGAGTTGGCATTTCCAGAATTTGGAGAAAGGATGCTTTGTTATCACAGCATCATTTGTCCTGTCTTGAGTTGGTCATGGTTTTCCATTGTTGTTATTCTTGCTTTTAAATTAAATGCTTAAATTCATTTTATTCTTATCAGTTTATTTTATTGTGCACAATAAAATATGTGCACTGTGGTTCAAATGTGAATCATCCATATTCTCATTCCTACAGTAGATATATATGTAACTGCCATAACAGATTTGGTTTGTACAGTGACAGTTTATTGTTATCACTGAGTGCTTTCCCAGGTGAAAACAGATGTGGCAGGTAGGCTACAATATCTTCTCTCTACCCCTAGAGCTGCATATACCGCTTCAGAGTTTCACATATGGTCCTTAAGTAAAGGGGGAAAACTAATTGCATTGATGCTGTAAGTAAAAGTAATATAAAGCTCACACTGTGTGCTGTGACAGGCAACATATTTTATGTGCAAATAAATATTTTCACTTATTCAACACTATTTACAGTAAATCTTCTAATGCCCAACACTGTATTAGATACTATGGATAAAATGGGTTAGTAAGACACAGTCCCAGCGTTTAACAAATTCATAGAAGTCTAAGAGGTGGGAGTCATACTCATCCATGTAAGAGTAGGAACGTGTTGTGGCTGCTATAATTAGGGTACAGTGATGCACAGGGAGGGGAGTGGTCAATTCTACTAAGGAAAGGAGGGGTTGAGAAGCGTTTCATGGAAGAGTTAACATTGAGTTGATTGAATCTTGAAAGATGAAACATTCCATAAGATAGACAAAGGGGAGAGGGCGTTATAAAAGAGGGATTAGTGTGAAAAAAAACAAACAAAAAACCCAAAGGCCTAAGGTCCAGGACATTCAAGTGGCTCAAAGCATAAGGAACAAAGAGGGACTCATTAAGAGATAAGGCTGGAGTGGTGTGTGGGCCAGGTCACAGAGAACCTGCCTGCAGCCATACGCATAGCATGGTGGTTAAACTATACATTCAAAGGTCTTATGGACCCAGGTTTGAGTCATGGTTTGGCCACTTTCTAGCCATGGAACCTTGGTCAAGTAACTTGGCCTCGATATATAATGGTAATAAAGGTTTACCTTCCTCACTGAGTTGCTGCAAGAATTGAGGTAAGTCACATAGTACCTGGAACAGATTATGCACCCAGTTATTGTTGGCTATTATTTTCATTATTCATCCTAAGACAAAGGGAACCACTGGAGGGTTTTAAGTAAAGGAGTGACTTAGTGAGCATTTTGTTTAGAACATAATCATTCTGGCTGCCTGTGGATTCCAGGTTAAGGGGGAGTAAGTTTGAGCAGAGAAACCACTTAAAAAGATTATAACCATTCAGATGACGGTGAAGATGGCATGAACAGTGGAGGCCGTGATGGTGGCCGTCGTAGTGGCCATGGAGAAAAGGAGACAAATGCTTGAGATGTCTGCAGGGTAGACATCTAGAGATGTCTGAGAACTCAGTTTCTCATTAGATGTGGGGAGTGGATTCTGATCTGTCATCCTTTGGTTCTGTCATCCAACTGATCTCAAGTAAACAAAAGGAAGCCAGGTACCAAGCAGGACTGGGGGTCAAGTATCTAGGAAGTGCTATGTGCAGAGGACTTAATGATTGGTATCCAAAAAGCTGTCTTCTAATTCAGAAGATTCCTTGACAACTAATATGCCATAGAGTAACACAGGATCAGGAAAACTTAGTTGATCCATAACAAATAAAATTCTCTCTCTCTCTCTCTCTCTCTCTCTCTCGCTCTCGCTCTCGCTCTCTCTCTCTCATCTCTGGGAGGCTTTTAGTTCAAGGTAAATAAACATGAGAATTTATCCACTTGTCATTGTCATAAAGTGGCACATATAACCCTCACTCATGCCTGGCAGTTTTGGTTCGACTCTTATCTGACACTAACCTGACTGTTTTTCTCCTTTTTTCTCATGTCTTCCGGCAACCCAATAAGCACTGGCTGAGGTGCCTTTATTAAAGCCAGTGAGAATTAGAGGGTTTAGGCAGGCCCTATTTTATAATGCAGTGTAATCTTGGTAACCACATCATCCATTCATAAAATGGAAAATAATCCAGACATGTGTGGTAGTGTTTGCTGAAAAGTTGCCGGGAGCTTTATGCCCATTTCCCCCAAATGTGGATCCTGGGAAAAGCTGATCGATTGTAGTACAGCTTGAACAACCATATCATTACTCAAAGTCACAGAAATGAAAAGACGTTATAACTAGGCAGGGCCAATGAGTGAGGAGGCAAAATATGGAGAGAGGAAAAATAGGTCTGCCTGTGCTTGGATAAAAGTGGACTTCCCATGTCTGTGACCTTAGGCAACATATCTAACCTCTCTGAGCCTCAGTTTTTACTGGTGGATAGTCTTTTAACATCTGTAAAACTGCAGTAATATCTCCTTCAAGGGCTGGTTGTGAGAATTAAATGAGCTGTGTATGGAAAGTGGTTAACACAATGCCTGGCATTGGGTGGGTGCTTAACCGGCCCATATCCTTTGACTCAACTGTCTCTGAGGTCTTTCCTTACCTTGAAAACGCAGAAAGAATGAAGGTTTCTTGGGGTGAGTAACCTGAATTAATTGGCTTTTATGTGCTTCACATCTATGATTGATTTTTCCCCCCCTGGAAACAGGAAGAAAAACTATTTTCCTCCACCCTCAGGGAATGCTTATCACTGATAATAGGGGCTAAGGTAATGTAATACCTGCAGAGAGGAAGCTAATTTTAGCTATTCTTTCAACAAGTTTTTCTCATACACACAAGCAAAATTACTAACAAATAGAACAATGGAGTGATTCGACTTCGTTCTCCTGTGCTTTTTGTTGGTGGAGTTCCTAATAGCATTTTTCTTGTTTATTTGTTGTTTTTCATGTGGAAAGAAAGAAGCAGGCTCAGAGAGATTGTAATGGTCCCCCCCCCCCCCCGCCCCAATAATTGTGAGCTGTTTGTCCTTAGGAAAAAAGATTTGTTTTTCTCCTCTTAATAGAAGTTAATGGTTGAAAGAATTACCGTATCCTCCAGTAGTTTTTCTAAATATTCTGTAATTTGACAAAAGCCTTCAGTTGAGTTCAACAAGCATCAGTTGAGCTCCAACTGCATGCTAGGGGGTGAGCTGGCATTGCGAACTCAGAGATGCCAGCTGTGGTACCCAGATCTCCAGTTTGGTAGCCCTTGCGGAAGAGGTGGGTAGGGAAAGAGGTAGGTGCCAGCTAATTTAAGAGAGCCAATGAGGCCTGGCTGGTGTGGCTCAGTGGTTGAGCGTCAACCCATGCATCACGAGGCCGCCGGTTCGATTCCCGGTCAGGGCGCATGCCCAGGTTGTGGGCCTGATCCCCAGTGGGGGGCATGCAGGAGGCTGTCGATCAGTGTTCTCTCTCATTGATGTCTCTAGCTAGCTCCTTCTCTAAAATCAATAAAGAAAATTTAAAAAGAGAGAGAGAGAGAAAGAGCCAGTGAGAAGGGAACCCTCAGGCCAAGGTTCTCTCCTACGGTGTCAGACCCCAGTCCATCAGATCACGAGCTCCTCCGGGTCAGGATCCAGGTCTGTTTGTCTCTATGCCCACGTCCTTGCACATGGGAGCCCTTTGGGGCTAAGTGTTTGTCGAGTGAGAGATCAGGAGAAAAGGGCAGCGAGGAGGCCAAGGGCCTTCTATTTTTGCACTCATAAAAATGGAAATATTTCAAATAAAGGTTTGCTCTATGCAATTAGCCAATTTTCACCCTTATCTTTTGCGAGGCAGTGCGTACAGTAGTTAAAAGTCTGGGCACTGGAATTAGAGTGCCTGCCCCGTATCCCAGCTCTACAGCTTGCTAGTTGTATGACCTTGGGCAAGTCGTTTAACCTCTCTGTGCCCCAGTTTCCTTATCAATAAACTGAGGTTACTCGTATTACCTACTTCATTGGTTGTTAAAAGACCTAAATGAGCTAATACACATTTTTCATGCTCATCAAGCACAGATGCTGTGTCTTATTTCACAGTGAAACCCCAGAATCCCGCATGGTGCCTGGTACCCTGGAGAAGCTGAGTGAATGAACAAATCTCGATATATATAGGCTAATATAGCAATTGATTGACAAAGCACTTTCCTATCATTAACTCACTTGATCCTCAGAACATCTCAGGAGATAAGTAAGGGAGATGGGCAGGATAGGTACCACCATCTCCATTTTGCAAATGAGGAACTAGGGCACTACAAGGTGGAGTGACTTGACAAAGAGAGCATGACTATGTAAATTACAGACCTGATTCACGCTCTGAACTCCATTTATTCCAGCCCTCTGATCTTCCCACTATCTGGCTGCCCCTTGATCTTATGCAAGTTTCATGGAACTCAAAGGTTATCCACCAGCAAAAATGAACACACACAGCTTATTTAGTTTTCTGAAGAAATGAACTTCTTACGGTAAATATACTCAGTCAAATTGTAACCTCAAGGTAAAAGTTGAAGTTTGGAAATTTCCATTTGGGGGGATGGGGAGAAAAGCAGGGGATATCTTATGGGAATAAGGAAGTTCTTTCTATGTGTGAAAGTAGCAGAGAATCATGAAGGAAAATATTGGCAGATTTTGTTACATAAATGTTTAAAATACTCATGTATAAAAATCACAATTAACTTAAAAGGAAAATAAACTTTTTAAAAAATTGCAGCAAATATGTCAAAAGGTTAAAAGTTTCAATATCTAAAGAGCTAATAGAATTTAACAGGAAAAACATTAAGACCTTGGTTTTTAAAAAGTTGTCAAAGGATTAGCAGTTTTCAAATGAGGAAAAGCATATGGCTGGTGAACATATAAAATATTTTAACTGTACATGAATAAAAGAAATAAGGATTTTTTAAATGATGTACCAGTTTGCTTATCAAGACTATTAAGACTTTAAAGATGCTGGTGGAGTGAGATAAAATGGTTACCCACATAACAAATTATCTGGAAAATAATCGCCTTAAAATTGCTTACAGTCTTTGACCAAGGAATTCAATTTCTGGGGCTCTCTTCTAAAGACATCATTAGAAATATGGTTTAAGACTTATGTTGCCACCCCCCCCCCCCAAAGAAAGAAGTTATCTAAGAAACTATAAAGAAAAAAGGGCTTGTTACTATTGTACGGCCACAAACTAATGTGCTGAAGAAGTGTAACACAAATCTAAAAAAATAAAAAGACTTATGCCTAAAGATGTTCTTCATAGTGTTTATTTATGAAAGTGAAACGCTAGAAACAACCTCTGTGTCCAATAATCAGGGAGTGTTTAAATAAATTATGGTTGGGATGAAGCTGCGTAGACTAGCCACTAAAAGCGTGGAGTCTCACCACCTGGGTTCAAATCCCGACTTTGCCGCATGTTAGCCCTACAACCTCGAAAACTTCTCTATGCTTCACTTTCCTCAACTATACAGTGGGGATGAGAAGAGAGCCTATTGCATAGTCTATGTGGGTTAAATGAATCCATATAGGTCCACAATTTCAAAATCCTCAAAGCTCTACAAACTTAAAAGGTTTTGTAACTTTATTAGTAGCAAAACATGATTAAATCATAACTTTATCCCACTTTCTGTGACTGGGTTATAGTCGATCTTGATCCTTTTCTATAGTTTTACTTTCCCTGCAGAATCTCTAAGGTGCTCTTTATGAATTAATAACCCTCATGAACATGTGAAAAGATTAACTGAGGTCAGTGATAATTGGAGTCTGGTGTATCTACTTTGAGCTAATCTCTTGGCCAAGAAACATTCCCAAATCCTCCAGCCCAGAACTTTCAAACTTTAAGGCGGGGGATACTATTAACTATAGATTGCTGAGCTCCACCCCCAGAAATTCTGATTAAGTAAAGGTCTGGGGTTGGGCCAAATGTCTGTAGTTCTCACAAACTCCCAGGTGACGCTGATCGTGGACCACACGTTAGGTAGCCTCTTCTAACCCATCCCCTCTTTAATTTTTATTAACAATTACACGGTACCTTTATGTGAACATTTTCATTTCTGGAAATTTTTAACTTGTTTTTATATTATTCTCTTATCTTCTCATTTCTATGCTATGTTTTTATTTCTAGGAGTAGTCACCTAATAAAATTATCACTTTCTAAGCAGTTATGTGCCAGTACCTATGTTAGTGCTTTATTTCATTTTTTAAATCTTTCCAACAACCCTGAAAGGAGTGCATTATTATCCTCATTTTAGAGGTGAGAAAACTGAGTTCCTAGGACTCCCAGTAAGTGGGAAAAACAAATCCTCTTGTCCCCAAAGCCTGAGCTCATTCCATTTTACTGTCCCATCCCTTTCACATGGTGGTCCATGTCACCAGGTCTCCATGCTACATGCTTTCTCAATCCTGCCTCAGCTGTGTGGCTCCTGCCAAGTCCTCAGTCTGGAACTCCTGTCTGTACTCATCACCTATCCGATCCCATTTAGAACTTCTAGCCAGGAAGCTCTCCCAGCTATGGCTGCCCGTAGCCCACACTGCAGTGCACCTTTTGTTCTTACCTGGCCATTTATCATACTATGTGTTTGTTTTTTCCATAGCAAGGGATTTGTCTTCTAACTAGATTTGGAACTCCTTGAAGGTAGGGCCCATCTCTGGCATCTCTGGGTCCCCCTTGGAACAGCCATGGTGGGGACTGATTGCACCCTTACCCACCTTCCTACTTTTCTCCCTTTCTGTCCTGCTATCCTCACCACATGCTAGTCTTGGTAACTTTCATAGTGAAACCCTAAAAGGGGGAAAAAATATTCTGAGGAATACCATTTACTATTTGTTTAGTGTTCACAATGTGCTCAGCATTTTAATTCTTTGTTTTTTTAATTCCATCAAAACTTTAGTTAGGTATATCCTATTACAATGGAGAAACAGATTTAATGAGGTTAAGTGGTTTGCCTGAGGTTTCCTGGCCAGTAAGTGGAATAGCCTACATTCAAACCAAGGCCACATAATTCCAAAGCCCATAGTCAAAATTTAGTTTCTGGGAGCTTTCTTCTAGCCTTCAAAAAATATAATGATTTAACCTAAAGATCTCTCACACAGTGCTATGACAGTGTAAATGGATACACCCTTCCTGAAGGGCAATTTGACAATCCATATTAAAAGCTTTCTTATCCTTTAATCTAACAATTTCCATGCCTGAATTTATCTGAAGGAAATAATCATTAATATGTGCAAAGATTTAACCCTAAGGAAGTTCAGAATGGCAATGTTTATAATATGAAAAGTTTGAAGCAGATCCCATGCCCAAAACAAAAAGGGAATTGTCTAAAGTGTGATACATATGGACAATGAAATACCAAGTAGTCATAAATTATGTGGAAAAAGAATATTCAGTGGCATAGAGATGTGTTCATGATGTAATAAATAACATACTACAGGATTTCAGATTAAATCCATTTGGGTCAAAACAGATACTACAAGATAGGTTCAAAGAGAAATGATGTAGAGCCAGAGACATTGATGTATATATACATTTTTTAAAAATCTGTAGAGTTGTGAGACTCAGAATTAAAACTAATTTTTATTTTCTTCTTTTATCTCTTTTACTATGTAACAATTACTTTTTAAATTGACTCTGAGGTTTATTTTAACTTTTTGTTTAGGGTAGTTTTTTTAGTTGAAAAACATCTGTGTGTTGTTTGTAGATGTAGTCTTTGGGACTCCATCTTGGACTTACCCTCTGTTGGTGTTTTCATGCTATGAACTTCTGGGTTTGTTCTTTTTGTGGAGCTGAGCTGGGGAGCTGATCATTTGTGCTGAAAATATTTGCATGAAACTGAGCTCTTCTCTGGCATTTTGTATCTTTGTGTGGTTCAGGTGGGCAATTCATAGCTTGTTTGATCCAAATCTAAACTAAACTAAACGTCCTGATCTAAACTAAATAAACAACCTCTCCACTTCCTTCCGGTACTTGCATTTGTGACTCCAGCAACCCTAATTTTTCCTTCTGGAGTAATAGCCATCTTTTCTCACCCTCACTGACAGTGAAGGAAATTTCTTTCTTTTTTTCAAATTACAAGATCTTCAACCTCTGTTCATATTTACCAATGCTCCCATTTTATAATTTGCCCACAAACAAGCATGTCTACAGACACTGAGTTCTATGTTCTTAGTTTCTGGAATCACTTTTTTTCTTCATGCAGGTGTTTAGTAATTTTTTTCCTCTTTGATTCAATGCTTTGGTTTCCTGACCAGGTCACCTCCCAACTGCCTTGTGTCGGTGACTCATATAGATTCTCCTATACATATTACATTGCCTCCCTTTCTTTCTGGCCTCAGATGTCTTTGAAAAGTGCCTTCATTCTTGCTTCAGTTTTCTTTCTTCTCTTATCCCTTTGATCATCTCTCTGCCAACTTCCTTCGTTGACCCCTTTGGAGTCCCCATTTCTGTTTCTAGAGAGCCGAAGTATCTGTCTCTCATCTCTTTATATTCTGCTGATCCTTAATTGAATCATCTTAGCCTTTGATTTGGGTTGTCCCTGAAGCTTTTTTTATTTTAAAAACATGTTCCACCACTTGACTCCTGAGAGGGGTGCAGAACTTTCTGACTCATGCCTCCTTTTTAGGGCATAATCAACTGTAGAAGGAACTGTTGAGCCTCATAAAATGAAGCACTAAAACAAAACAAAAAAATCAATTAGCATTCCCTCTAATACAAATATATATATATGTAATTTTTTAAAAGAACAAGTTATCCCTGACCAACCAATAAAAAGTTTGTGACATAGCATTTCCACCTCTGCAAATGAATTAGAAGGGGATAATTGGACAAGTGTTAAAGAAGTATTTGAAAATAGGTAAATTAAAACATTGTTTGTAATAGTAAAAAAAAGGAAGAAGAAATATCTTAAATGCCCAGCAGTAGATGATTGGCTATGTAACTTTTTTTTTCTAAATTTTTTTTAATTGATTTTTTAGAGAGAGAGAGGAAGGGAGAGAAAGATAGAAACAGCGATTGACTGCCCCCTGCACACACCCCACTGGGGATGGACCCTGCAACCCAGGCTTGTGCCCTGACCGGGAATCAAACCAGGACCTCTCAGTCCATGGAACGACGCTCAGTCCACTGAGCCACACCAGCCAGGCAGTAACTTTTGAGTCATATATGCCATAAACCACTGTGAAGTCATTAAACATGATCACTGTGCATTTATAACAATAAATATATATTGTTGAATAAAAGAACAGGTTGCAGGCCAGAATGTATTATATGATCCCAATTCTGTAAAATTATATACATATATATGTATGTATATGCATATACAGTATATATTGTCACCAAAAGGAGGTCTCTTGATGATGGACTTTTGGGTGATTTAAAATTTTCTTTATCTTTTCATTTCTTCTTTATACTTTTTTACATCACTTGTATACTTTACAGTTAGCCAATATTGCTTTTAAGCCAAAAATTCCAAGTGTTTTATAAATCACACAACCAACTTTAATTTTTGATTGTTTGTTTTATATTTTTCTAACATGTTCTATGAAAATATCAAACATTGTTTGCTTTTCATTAGCTAATATGTCATTCATAGTAGAGATAATATGTAATGCATATGTATAGTCTAAAGAATAATAATATGGATACCTGTGTACCCATAATCCAGCTTAAGAAAATTAAGTCTTTGGAACCCCTATGTGCCTCTAATCAAGTCCATCCTGCTCTTTCCCAAAGAGGTAATCATTCCCAAATTTGTCTGTCACATTCCCTTACTTTATAGCTTTGTGAAATACTTGTGTTCAGTTCATTATGCCACAACTTGGGTTACCATAATGCACATTAGTTCACGTGCAATCAGTAAGTAAGAAAATGGTGTCAATACCCATGGAAGTAACACTGTTTTTATGAGATTTTCCCTCACACATAAATGTTCTTACCACCAAGGAGCAGCAGCTGACTGCCAAGTACATTAACACAGCAGAATGCAACAGCTGTGAAAGTCTGTACACAAAGCTTATCTATTTCAAGTTCTTCCTCTGGGCTCACCATGGCCTCGTATACTGTCTGGGCAATGCTTGTTGCACAGTTCTTCCTAATCTTTTGGCATTTTGTCCCAATGCAGCTTCCTCAACCCTTCCTTAAAACTTCTAAGAAGCGATCTTCCTCTTTTCTGTAAGATGAATTCTTATATTTGCAATAGTATAGATTTATTAAAATATAAAGTGTCTTGTAATTATCCTAATATTTTATTAGGCTTTTTATTGATTTTGTTAATATTCTGGTTACAAAGTTATGTAGGATTTTTTTTTTTTTGGTATTTTTTTCCATAGAAAAATAGTCCATGATCTCTGTTACTTTTAATGCATATTTTGCAAAGTGAGAGCTTTTTAAAAAATACATATATTACATTATATCAGAAACATTTGTATCCTTAAATAATGCATTGCTTATTTGCATTGTTTTGAATTTTATACAAATGGAGTTGTGTTCTTTTCATTCTTGTGCAATGTGCATTTTTCAAAATATTGTATTTGTGAGAGTAATCCAGGTTCATTCATTTCCACTGCTGTATAGAATTTCATTGTATGAGTGTACCAAATTTATTTATTTATTCTCCTTTCCATCAGCAATTGGTTTTTGCAGTTTCCTACTGTTATAAAAAAAATTGTTGTTATAAACATTTTTGTACATGACTTCTTGGCACATGTGTAAGACTCACAGGGCATTCTACCAAGGGGTAAAAGTGCTGGGCTTTGGGCATGCAATCTTCATGTTTACTAGACAATGCAAAATGGATTTACCAGTTTAAACTTCCACCATTAGTGTTTGAGACTTCTCATTTATCCACATCCTTGCCAACAGTTGAGTTACTGCCAGATTGTTGTGATTTTATTTGATTACCAATGTGTATGTGTATTTTCCTTGTCTATTCTTGTTCTTTTTCTCTGTCAAATGCTTGTTGGTGTGTTCTACTCACTGTTTTTCCATTGGGAGGTTTCTATTTTTCTTTCAATAAGAATGCCATGTTTTCTGGATACTACTCCTTTTTCAGTTACATTGCTGCGATTACCTTCCAGTCTGCAGCTTTTCTTTTTACTTTGGAGGACCTTTTCATGAACAGCAGTACTTAGTTTAATGTACTTGAAATTATCATCTTTTCTTTCATTGTTTGTGCTTTTTTTCTACTTGCTTAGGAAGTTTTCCATACTTGAGCTCGCAAAGACATTCTATATTTTCTTATACTTTTTTAATGTTTTTTATTTTTTTAATTTATCTTTATTGTTGAATGTATTACAGATGTTCCTCATTTTTCCCCCATTAACCCCCTCCTCCCCATTCCCGCCCCCCTCCTGCCTTTCCCCACACTGTTGACTGTGTCCATTGGTTATGCATATATACATATAAGTTCTTTGGTTTATTTCTTCCCACCCCCCAACCCCCCTTCCCTTTGAGGTTTGTCAGTCTAACAACTAGTTTGTACTTCTTAATCCCTTCACCTTTTTCACCTATTCCCCCAACCCCTCTCCCATCTGGTAACCAACAAAAGTTTTCTGTATCTATGAGAATGTTTCTGTTCTGCTTGTTCATTTTGTTTGTAGATTCAATTGTTGATAGATATGTATTTATTGCCATTTTGTTTGTTCATTTTTTAAAATCTTTTTCTTCAAGAAGACCCTTCAACATTTCATATAATAATGGTTTGGTGGCGATGAACTCCTTTAGCTTTTCCTTGTCTGGGAAACTCTTTATATGGCCATCGATTCTAAATGACAGCTTTGCAGGATAGAGTAATCTTGGTTGTAGGTTCTTGCTTTTCATCACTCTGAATATTTCTTGCCACTCCCTTCTGGCCTGCAAAGTTTCTTTTGAAAAATCAGCTGACAGTCTTATGGGAACTCCCTTGTAGGTAACTAACTTCTTTTCTCTTGATGCTTTTAAGATTCTCTCTTTGTCTTGAACCTTTTGCATTTTGATGATGATGTGTCTTGGTGTGGGCCTCTTGGGGTTCATTTTGTTTGGGACTCTCTGTGCTTCCTGGACTTGTATGTCTGTTTCCTTCACCAAGTTAGGGAAGTTTTCTGCCATTATTGTTTCAAATAGGTTTTCGATTTCTTGTTCTCTCTCTTCTCCTTCTGGTACCCCCAAGATGCGAATATTGGCATGCTTGAAGTTGTCCCAGAGGCTCCTTACACTATCCTCATTTAAAAAATTTTTTTTTATATTTTTGCTGTTCTGATTGGGTGTTTTTTATTTCCTTATATTCCAAATCGATGGTTTGTTTCTTGGCTTTACCTACTCTACTATTGAATCTGTGTAAATTATTCTTTATTTCAGTTAGTGCCTCCTTCATTTCTGACTGTGCATCCTTCATTTCTGACTGGTCCTTTTTTATGCTCTTGAGGCCCTCACTAAGTTCACTGAGGTTCTCACTAAGTCCACTGAGCATCCTTATAAGCAGTGTTTTGACCTCAGCATCTGTGAGGTTGCTTATCTCCATTTCACTTAGTTCTTTTCCTGGAGTTTTGTTCTGTTCTTTCATTTGGTACCTGTTTCTTTGTCTCTTCATTTTGGCTGCCTCCCTGTGTTTGTTTCTATGTATTACTTAGCAAGAGGTATGGGTCTAGCTGAGACCAGATGCTGCTTGTTTGAAAGAATTTAGGAAAAGCTGAAGCAGGATCCAAGATAGGCCAATCCTATGGTCAAGCAACTGGCAACAGTTCGGGTGGGCCTGAAAGTTGGGTGGGGTGGGGCCTCAGGGAATCACCAGGGCGGAGCCAACAGTATGAGCCAGGTTGCTGGAGACCCAGATATGGCTGCCATCTGCCGTCCCAGGGAAGGGCTCACCAAAGGAACAAAGGCCTCTGATAGCACGTCTGTCCAGGAGAAAGCTGCCTCTCCAGCCCTCGCTCCAATGTCAGACAACTCAGTTCTTCCCCATATGTCTCTGGTGCCTTTCAAGCTGCCTCCCCAATGCTGGAGCCTGGAGGGTGCAAGTCCGAGTAAGTCCGTGCATGGGCCCTTTAAGAGGAGCTGCCAGGGGCTCCAGCCCCCTCAGCCTCAGTTCCCGCTGGTTTTTCCAACCAGAAGTTATGGGGACTTCTCTTCCTGGCAGTGGAACCCTGAGCTGGGCGCCTGGTGTGGGACGGGGACCCCTCAGTCCTCAGGGAGGACCTTCCCAGCTGAGGTGTCCGCCTAATTTTTATCCTCCACACACGGGTGTGCGACCAGCCCGTCGTGCCTCCGCCCTCCTACCAGTCTCCATGTGGCTTCTTTAATTTCGTAGTTGTAGGACTTCCATTCAGCTTGATTTCAGGCGGTTCTGAATGATGGTTTTTCTGTAGTTTAGTTGTAACTTTGATGTGGTTGTGGGAGGACACGATACTGCGTTTACCTACGCCACCATCTTGACCGGAAGTCCTTATACTTTTTTAAAAAGTTTGCCTATCACATTGTCATTTGCAATTGAGGATAGGTCCAAATTCATTTTTTTTCCTCACATGGTTATCCAGTTTTCCAAATACTGTTACTGAATAGTCCAACTTTTCTCTCACCAATACACAGTGCCATCTGCCAATTACCAAGATTCCATGTATGCATACAGCTGTTTCTGTGTTCTGGGTTCCGTACTATTTGTCTTTTGGTAGTTGCTAGGGTGAACCTTCCTTCCATGTTCTTCTTCAGAAGCATTGACTAGTCTCACTCCTTTGTTCATCCATATAAATTTTAGAATCAATTTGTCAAGTTGTGTGCATGCAAAGCACACACATATACACCCCTGCTGTCAAGTGCACACGTGCACACACACACACACACACACACACACACACACCTATTGAGATTTTTATTAGAATTGCAGTGAACGCATAGATCAATTTGGGAAGTACTGACATCATAACAATATTGAGTCTTCCTATTCATGAACACAGTAGAGCTCTCCATTATTTAGACTTGCTTTAATGTCTTTTGATAATATTTGAAATTTTCTCTGTAAAGTTCTGGCACATGTTTAGTTCATTCTATTCTTCAGAAAATTAATTTCTTTCAATTAGAAATTGTACCTCTTTGCAAAGTATATATATTCTGTTATTGATGATTAATAGAAATGCAGTTGACTTTTGCATACCTGGAAAATTTGAATATCTGGCAAATTTGCTAAATTCTCTTATTAATTTTCATATTGGCACATAGAGTCTAAGATTATCATGTTGTCTGTAATTAATGATCATTTTATTTTTATTTTCTAAACCTTATACCTTGGTATTTATTTGTTATGTTACTAAACTGGCTAAAACCTCTGGAAAAATGTTGAAGAGAAGCGATGAGGGGGTATCCTTGTTTGATCCTGATTTTAAAGGGAGGGCTTTTAACATTTGATCAGTAAGTACAGTGTTTGGCACCTCTAGCACCCAGTTGCTATGTGCTCTGGAGCAGATTTTTCTTAGACCTGATTAGGAAATGCTTGACTTGAGTTTAGCCTTGGAGAAAGAGGCAAGATTGCATGCCTTAGATCTAGATCACTTAGACTAAATAGTAGAGAAAAAGTTCCTCCATGTGGTCCTCCATGTATTCTCTGTACTTGCATTTTCCTCTGGAACCTTGAAGGCGAGATCCAGGCAGTTCTGAATCCCCAGCCAAAAACCACCTCCAGGGCTGTGGGTGGGTATCAGAATCACACAAGGGTGGTTGGACCCCACCCCAGATTCAATAGGTCTGGGGTGGGGCCTGACAATTTACATTTCTAAGAAATTCCCAGGGATGCTGATGCTGCTGGTTGTTGAATCACACTTTGAAAAACACTGTCCTAATACTGTCTCCTTAGCCCTGGCCGGTTTGGCTCAGCGGTTAGGGCGTCGGCCTGCAGACCATAGAGTCCCGGGTTCGGTTCCTGCTAAGGGCATGTATTTCGGTTGCAGTTTGTCCTGGCCCCGGTTGGGGTCGTGTGGGCGGCAACCACTCGATGTGTCTCTCTCACATCAATGTCTCTCTCTTTCTCTTCCTCCCTCTCTCCCTCCTGCTCTATCTGAAGATAAATGCAAAAGTGTCCTCGGGTGAGGATTAATAAAAACAAAAACATCCCGATAGTGGCTAGCCCAGAGACCAGGAAGCAAAATTATTCAAGTGCCTGAGAAAGAAGGAGTAAGACTGCAAAGAGTTACAGCAGCTGCAATGAGTACCAGTCCTGGTGAGTGACAGATGGCCGCCTCCAAACATGGGAGAATGGAAGAAGAGGGAAACACAGGAGAACATGGGAGATTCAGGACAAAACAATGGAAGGAACTCGTGGGAAAGTATGAAGGGAGACCACAAATAAACACACACATCAGGTGGGACAGATTATTCAGTCTGCATCCTACAAAGAACATAGAGGGAAGGATGACAGTGAGATCTGTGAAGCTTTGGGGAGGAGAAGTGATAGGATAGCCATTTACACCACAGTTCCTTGTGAAGATCTATTCCACATAGAGATGGGCCTCTGTCAAGAAAGACAGTAGGTACTGGATAAACCAGAAACCTAAGCCCCAGAAAGTAAGAGAATTAATGCAGGCTTCCCACTAAGCAGATAAACAGGATTTATTCTTAAAGTAGAAAAGAAAAGGGGAGGTACTACAAGCAGACAAGGCTTAAAGTTACGTTCTTCATGCAGGAACTGCATTTTCTGCCAGAGACTGGGCTCAGGGCCAGTGAGGTGGGACAGGGAGAGTCACGCAAGGAGGATGAGGTTGAGGCCATTGCCCTGCTGGGTGGAAAGTAACACCAGAGGTGACAAGGAGAGCCAAAAGCTAACTCTCTATCTGGGGCTGGGATCATATGATGCTTTTATGTTTGTTTGCTTTATTTTTTATTTTATTTTATTGATTTTTTGTAGAGTGATAGAAAGGGAGCGAGAGAGAGAAACATTGATGTGTGAGAGAAACATCAATCGGCTGCCTCCTGCACGTCCCCTATTGGGGATCAAGCCCGCAACCCAGGCATTTTCCCTGACCCGGAATCAAACTGGAATCTCTCAGTTCATGGGATGATGCTCAATCCACTGAGCCACTGGGGGCCAGGCCATATGATGCTTTTGATATTGGGTTTTTTACTCATCAACAATGTGAGTAAGCCACTAATAAAAAGTAGGAAGTATGTAAGTTCTCCATTTCACTTCTATGCCTTCTGCCAGCCACCTGCCTGTGAAGGGCTAGCTGGCTCTCTGGGACATCATGTCTTAAAGTTGCCTCTGGCTTTGATAGTTTGGTACAACATATCAGAGCTGGAAGGAACAGTAGAGGAGATCCTTAATGGTCCAGCTGGGCCCATTCAGCAGCAGTGACCTGCCAAAGGTCAACTAGAGGAACTGCCTTCATCTACTTTATTTTACATATTTGTCATTAGGACTGCTTGATTCAATTGACTGACTTATTAAAACATATCAATCAGTATCCTTATATTTACTCTATGAAATCTGAAAAACTTGCCTCAGATTTATATAGTATGTTACCTCTGGGTAGACTCAACCAACTTCATCTGCATAAAAAACAATGAGAATTACATTCCTAGGAAGGATTTTGATCCCAAAATAGCTACAAATAATTTTTTAGCAAGTTGCTTCATTGTTGTATGATTCACTGGCTCTTGTGAGACTAGAAGTAAAAGCACTTTAAGTTTCAAGAAAAAAAGTCACAATATAAATTCAAGATAGAGTTGCAGATTAGAGTTGCAGATTCTTCTAGAGGGACGTGCAGATCTTATGTCCACACTCACCCAGGGCTGGATGCCCTCTCTGCTTTCTTCACACCTGACCATCTAACCTCTTTCTGAACACTTTTACACACTCACTTTGGGGGACATGTATTTCCATTGTTGTGTACTCCTGATTGTCGCAATAGGAAATTTTTCTCATGCTATGATGGAAACCTAGGGCATTGTACAGTTCTGATGGTTAGAAACTTCTTCCTTACATCACACCAAAGTCTGCCTCCCTGAAAGTTCTGCCTGTCTGCCCATTCCTATTCCCCATACCCACCTAGAAAAAAAATTTAAGACGTCTATCAGTATCCTGAAGACCTCAATCATGTCCCAACTAAGAGTTCTTTTCTCCTGGCAACTTCTCAGGGTTAATTCCCATAATTGTTTCCTCCTGGTGGCTTCATTTCCAAGCTTTCATTTTCCCGTTTGCCTTCTCTGGACATAGGCCAGCTTGTCGGGGTCTCCTTCTCTAATATGAGATGTATATATACTTGGACACCACACCACATATGAAGTCTAGGCCAAGGGCTCTTAGTCCTCCTGGTCCTTGTTAACAGCCCACTGCTTTAGCAGTTACCTGACCCTGTGGCTCATGTATTACTTATAGGTACTATAGGCCCCCCCCTTTTTTTTACTATTTGGGTACAATTTCTAGGTCAGTGTCAAAAACATCTATCTGAATTACTGAAATCAACACCAATTTTTTAATCTGCCATTTGGACAACCATCCAGAGATAATCTAGGATGACTTGCTCGAGCTGGCTCCTGACTCTTTCAGCTGTGGTTTCTAAGAGGTACAAGCCCTCCACTTGATACCGTTCTCATTTCTGCCACGTGGTTGTCCCTCCTGACCAGGATCTGCCAGTTGTCCTGGACCTATATCCATGTAGCGTCTGCCCATATGTACCCCCTTAACACTCGATGCTGCATCATCCCTTTTTCTAGAAAACTCCAAGGTGACTTCTGGAAGTGCCTGAGTTGTTGTTGTGCACTATTTTCTTATCCCTTTGTCCCTCTGATCTCTGTGCCAGATTCTGTCATTTGCTCTTTTAGGTTTATTGATTCTTCTTTATGATTCTGCTCTCTTTTTTTCTGCCTACAGTATCCATTTAAAGATTCTTCAGAGAGTCTTTAATGGAGAATATCCACTTTACTCATTAAAGCCTTTGATTTGTGTTGCCTTCTAAAAACAAATGCTTTGTCCAGAACTTTTTTAAAACTATGCCACAGTAGCTTTATGGCATCTTAAAGGGAGGTGGACATAAGCAGTTTCAGAGCTGGAAGAGACTTGTTCTCCAATCTCTTATTCATGTAGCTCAGACAAGAGGATGGAGACACAACATTACTGTTCTCTTAGTTCAGAATGTTCATAAACCTTGCGGGGATAGTGGGGCTGGGCAGGTGGGGGGCTGTAGGTCCGGAACATCAATGTCATCAAATGCCACAAGCTGAACACATCTGAGTCCCAACTCTAGTCCAATAGGGAAAGGTGTACTACCATTCAGGTTAACTCAGTTGTTGTTCCCTTTGTACTTGGACTGCATAGGAATGCTTTACAATCTAGACTCTAGTAGCTAGAATTTTAGCCAAATATAATTTCTCTTGGCTGCTAAGGAGTCTTTGGAATGAAAATGGCCAATAAAGACCCTGTCCCCTGACTGGGCACGTGGCAGCAGAGCAGTAAGGCTAATTCCTTGCTTGAAAGTGCCCACAGCACAATATTTTTTCACCAACTGGACTAAGGGTCACACAAAGATTCATGATAAATGACTTGCTTTTCTTCAGAGTCATTTATTAACCTCAGGAGTGTGGAATGCATCACCAAGAGGCTAATCTGCGCCACTGAAAGGACGTAAACCAGAGTTTTCTGGACCACTAAAGGGGGAGGGTGGAAGAAAGGAGGGAGTGGGTTTATGCTTGCCTTTGCTACCATCCCAAACACGGCTGCCCCCCACCTTGAATAACAGCTGGATAAAGTCTTTGCCTACACATATGAGAAAACTGGGCTGTACTATGACTATAGCCCTCTGCCTCCACAAGTGAACCAAGGGCACACCTGGACAGTTGGGCTATGAATGAGGCATAAAATAACTTACTGATGTATTTTAAACCAGCACACTGTTGTGGGCGCAGCCAGATGAGCATGGTCTCCTTTTAAGTAAAGCCCCTTAAAAAGTTTTCCATTCATTCCATGATGTGTCTGTTGCTCGAATGACTGTTGGGAAGTTGGGTGAAGGAAAATACACACGCACACAATGACAACCATCTACATCTACAACTCAGAATTGGCTACTGTTAATATTTTGGCATATTTGTTTCCAATATTTGTTTTTATTTAAGAAATCTCTTTCTATTGTTTCTCATTAAAATAAAGCACAGCTTTGTATAGAGATTTAAATAATGTAGAAAAGAACACAAGTAAATAAATAAAAGTTTTTTAAAAAACATCTAAAAGTCCATAATTAATATTTGATGATTATTCCAGGCATTTCTCTTTATATCCCATCCTTTCGAATATCATTAGTTTTGGCAAAGTTTCCACCTATGAGGAAGGATTTGATTTTTGGAAATAGGCCAGAGTTGCCAGGAGCCAGCTAAGTCTG
The DNA here is from genome assembly GCA_030848825.1 of Tadarida brasiliensis. Classification (NCBI taxonomy): domain Eukaryota; kingdom Metazoa; phylum Chordata; class Mammalia; order Chiroptera; family Molossidae; genus Tadarida; species Tadarida brasiliensis. Next base: position 62,155,424 of record CM061260.1, on the reverse strand, counting down.
GTAAATAAGGTAATGATTAAGCTGAGTAACAAGATTCTGGCACCAAGTCAGGGTGATTGGTTTTCTCGAACAGCTCAGAATTGGAGTACCAATTGCCCTCCGAGGAGCTCTCTCTGAAGGACAAGTGCACGGGGATGGCAGAAGGCCTGGAAACCATAACCTCTGCAGCTGTGCCAGGGATGAGCCCCCTTGAGGCCTCTGGGCCTCTCCCAGGTCCTTATCCCCGTGGAGCCACTGTTTGTTCATCTTTAATGGGATGTTCATAATGTCCACTTTCCACGAACTGTTATGAGAATCAAATTAGGTCATGGACGTAAAAGCTGTCTTGCAAACCGTCAAGCCCTATACAAATGTGAGACACTATTATTTATGTTCATCAGATTAATCTTGTTTCTGGATGGGCGCACCTGCTACAGACACCAACACTCCGTAGATGGCCACATCATCAAGACATAAGTAGGTAGGATAATTCTCTCCCCTTCCATTCACCTCAGGCTACAGCTTTATCCCTTCACAGATGCCTTACCTTGTGGTCATTTTACCTGATTTTTCCAATACCCAAATCTGAGCAAGGGAAATCAGAAAAGGCGGGTGGGACACAGTTTGGATCACTAGTGCTGGCATTTCTAGCTTTCAGCATCTGGGAGTTGCGGGTGGAGATGGGGGTGGTGAATGATTTCAGTCTTGGATGTCTATTTTGAAATTTTAAAAGGATCTGATCAATTTACTGTTTACCCGAAAGTTCTTTTGACATTTGAAACATACCAACTCCTCTTTCAAATAACAAGGGCATCTGATATCTAGAAGATTTCTTAAGAGTTCCCATGGTGCATAAAAAAAGGGAAGAAAGATTTAAAATTGTACTTATTGCATCTATAAAAATGGGGGTGATGACTATGCCGTCACAATAGGTGGTTGGAAGGACTAAACTTCAGGCACGACGACAGTCTGGCACACAAAAAGTACTCAGTAAATGTTAGCTATTATTTTTAGAAGAAACGGCATCTTTTTTTTTCTGGGAATACTTATTTATTTGGTCTGCAAAAAACAACTTCTAAACACAGGATAAGAAAACTTAAACATTAACATTCTTCTTCAATTTTGTGAGGTTCTGCAGTACGGGGAATATATATACACTTCAAACAATTGCAAAAATAGTGTCTTTGGGAGAAAATAGAGTTTCTACACTGATACAAGAAAAATAGGCATTTTTCTAATCCAGTCCAGTCCTGGGCAGGTGGAGGGTGTAGAGTAGACACTTGCCACCTCGAGGAATGCCAGCTGTCCCCTCCCCGACTACCAACCTGAGGCTGAGCAGGCTGGGCTGATGCTTAAGACAATCTTAGTCAGGATGAAAGTGAGATGAAAATGCCACTTGGGAAAATACTAAGTTCCCCACTCCGCCACTGTAAATATTGGAATTTAAGATTCTGTAAATTAGAAAGATGTCAGTGTATACGCCATTAGTGACTTTTGACACATGAAAGAGTGTTTCATCAATAATGAGCTACTGTTACTCATACATAATTTATAGATACAATTTCATTATTTGAAATGTCTTTTTTTTTTTTAATCCTCACAGAGGATATTCTTCCATTTATTTTCAGAGAGAGTAGGAGGGAGGGAGGGAGAGAGAGAGAGAGAAACATCGATGTGAGAGAGAGACATTGATTGGTTGCCTTCCACGTGCCCCTGACCAGGGCTGGGGACCAAACTGCAACCGAGGTACGTGCCCCCAACTGGAAGTGAACCCGCAGCTCTTTTGTCCGCGGGCTGACACTCTAACTGCTGAGCCAAACTGGCCAGGGCTGGAATATCTTTTTTATTTGTATTCATTCATTCAGTATATTTATTGACTATTTACTAAATATGAAGTGCCATCCACTGGAAATACAACCATGAACCAAGCAGACATAGCCCTCATCCCCATGGAGCTTACTGCCTAATGTAGAAGACAATTCAGTAAACAAATTAGTTACAGAAATGAATATTTGATGACAACTTATTTTAAGTGCAATGCTGGGAAAGTATAACTCTATGAAGTCATGTAACTGAGTGGACCCAATCTTGTGTAGATGGATGGGAATGGGCAGGGAGGATTCAGGGAAAGTTTCCTTAAGTAAATGACGTGTGAACTGGGATCCAGAGAAAGAGCAGGACTAATATAGCAATGGGTGAGGAGAAGCAGACTCCTGGTGGAAGGGACAACAGAAGCAAAGGCCTTGAGGCTGGAAGGAACAGGACATGGTCACAGCGGAGTAGTGAGAGTGGTGGGTTGTGGAGCAGAAAATGAGGTGGGAGGCTGAAGGGCACTAAACCAGGCAGGGCCTTGCAGATCAGGATAAGAATCATGGCCTTGACCCTCACAGCAAAGGAAGCCATTGAAGTGATTTCAGCAAGGACATGAAATGACCAGAAATATAATTCAAAAATCATTCCCAGTGCAAGGAGAAGAATAGATTGGAGGGGAGTGATGTTGGGAGACAATGCAAGAGGCTACCATAGCAAGCCACATGAAGGTTGATAGTAGCTTGACCTAAGGTGGTAGTGGTGGAGCTGGAAAGAACCAAGAGTTATCTAAGAGGGAACATCTACAGAATCTCATGATGAAAACTGGATGGAGAAGGTAGAACAGGGGAAGTGTGAGTAATCTATTCATTCATTCAGCAAATATTTATTGGACCCCAATTAAATTCTAGACATTCTGCTAAGTACTGCGGATTCAGCTCTGAACAAGACAGACAGGTCCCTGCCCTCAAAGGATTACAGTCAAGATTTGGAGTTAGAGGGTTGATAAGAAATAAGTAAACAGAAAAACAACCACATGTTTGCATTTGTAAACTATAACTAGATGGTATAGAGTATGTGATTACAGATTGGTGCTATAAGAAAAAATAAACAGGATGTCAGATAACTGGAGTGAGGGCAAACTTTTCATAGGGCAGTCAAGAAAGACCTATCTATGGAGGTGACATTTAAGGTTGGGCCTGAGGATAAAAAAGAGGCAGCCAGGAGAAGAGCCAGTGGAAGAACATTCCAGGCAGAGGTAACAGCTAGGTCAGAGAGCTTAGTATATTTCAAGAACAGGTAGGAGACTAGGGTGGCTGAAAATAATGAGCAAAGGTAGAGTCATACAAAATGGGGCTGGAGAGGCAGATCATTTATATGACATACTAAAGATTTTGGATTTTTTCTCCCTTCTTTGCACAGCAACTATAATGATCTCATTGGTGTTTAAAAGATTGTTCTAACTGCTTTGTGACAAACGGGGGTGGGGTGAGAGCAGGGAAAGAAATGATCATTTTAGAGCAAGAGAAAGCAGGAAGCTGGTTAGGAGCCTGTCATTCAGGCGATAGAAGATGATAGCTTGGATTAGAGGTGTGTCAGTGAATCAGGGAGAGGTAGACAGATGTGAGGTGGATAAATTCACCTGGCCTCTTTTAAGATCCAAATGGCCCCTAAAGCAGTGGTGACAAGGTTCACTTGCAGAGGTTGGCAGCCTGGTGTAACTTATCTATAGAAGCAGAATCTATGATTCATCTCTCACCTCCCGAGTCCAGGCAAAGATGGGGCTGCAACTGTCCAAGCTCCAGAAGAGCAGGTTGTTGGCATTAGGGAGATCCAACCCCACTGAGGAATCAGAGGCCCAAACCTGGGTAAATGGAATCAGGGTTCACCAAGATTAGAGTTACCAAAGTTACAGCAGCCCAGAGTGAGGGGGGAATTTGTTGAGCTAGGTCTCCACAAATGTTGCCTTCCTGGAGCCAGGAATGGGAACTAATTCAAAACCTGGTCAACCGTGGAGGTTAGAGTAGCAAAGCTACCAGTTAAAGGTTAGACGGATGGAGATGTTCCACCTATGACTCCAGTTTGATGAAACATTTGGTGGATGATTCAGACATTTGAGATCTATTTGTAGACTAGCAAATAGTGTGATCCCACTGTTCTTCAGCTCTTTATGATTTAGATAAGAGGAGCCCCTGCCTTGCAGACTTGGTTTGATCCAGAGCATGAGGTCTTTTGGTAGCCTTGCTGAGAACATACTAGCCTTCCTTGATACCATTTTCTATTTCTCTGTCATCACAAGACATAGTGCACATATGTGTATATACGTGATGAGCCAACCATGATATGTGGCAGCTAGAGTGTGAGTAATGGCTACATAAGTTTCATTAACCTGCAGAGCAACCGAGCATCTTCATGTTGTGAGTTACACACAAAACTAATCTAAAGTGATAGAATTGTAATTGAGATGTAATTGACTGGCAGGAGGCATGAGGGAGCATTCTGGGTGTTGAGAATGTTCTATGTCTTGAGCTGGATGGTGGTGACATGGATGTTGTACATTTGTAAAAATTTATCGTTATACTTTTATGTTTTGTGAACTTTGTTATATGTAAGTTATACCTCAATAAAAATGTATTTTATAGACAAGACAGAGAAAGAGAAGAGACATCTGATCCCAAAGCAGACAAGACCAGGCAAGGATGGTCTATTCTGGTGTCAGTCACCAAGAGCAGCAACGTGTCGCCTCCGGAGCTTGTTTGCATTTAACCACTGCTTCCTGCTCTTGTTCCGATCTCAATTCCCAGCCAATGCTAAATGCTACCCAGAAACATGTAAAAAAAAAAAAAAAAGCTGCTAAATTATGACAATAAGCCAAGAGCTAGTGAAGTGTCAGATCATACTGATTTTTTCCAACTCTTGGGAATCCAGTGTGACACAGACTGAAAACTTATAGAGAAGTACAGAGCAGATCCCTGTTAGTCATCCTCAGCATCCCTGATATCACATTTAACCACAGTGAACTAAATAAGTCATGGAATACTAAAGATTTACAACACTTTGAATTTGAGATCCAGGAGAAGAGAAAAAATAAGAACAAGAAAATAAACAGAATGACATTATTTTGGTCTTCTTTGGAATGACAGTATCTTTGGTATTTCTACTTTGTTTGCTGTGTTCTTTTCTTAGAGATTCTACAATGCACATTAGACCATTAAAAGCTCTGATAAGTCCTGCTGTAAGAGACACATTTAGTTTTATTTAACACAATGATTTCATATATATTTAACCCAGAACACTTTGGGAAATTCTCCTTTAAGACTAGCATTCATAGCCCCGGCGACTGTGGCTCAGTTGGTTGGAGTGTCGTCCCATACACTGAAAGGTCACGGGTTCGATTCCTGGACAGGGCACATTCCCAGGTGGCAGGTTCAATCCCTGGTTGTTCAGTCCAGTTGGGGCATGTACAGGAAGCAACTTATCAATGTTTCTCTCTCTCTCTCCCTCTTCCTTCCTCTCTAAAATAAAAACATATCCTGAGTTAGGATTTTAACAAATACATTTAAAAAATTAAATGAAATGACTATCATTCATTTTCTTTCTCATCACTCCTTTTCTTAGAGAATCATCAATCTTCACTGTTTCAGCTGCCATCTTGGTGCTAGTCTTTCTTGTCTCCTCCCTAGCCCCAGCCTCTCCCCACCCCAACTCCGAGACATTCTCTACCCATAGCAAATCTTTACCTAAATGGTCCACAGTGGGGCAGAGTGAGGATCTACAAGGGTTCAAGGGAAGCTCTTGAATTCATTAATCTTTCACTCAACAAATATGAAGAATGAACCTGATGGAGTGGAAAAGGCTCTATTTCTACAGTTTTTATTAAGGCCACCTTGAGAACTGAACCCTGAACTCAATCAATCTTTAGCCAAAGATGCAGAATCTTTAGTGATCTATTGCAGCTAGAAAGACAGTAACAATAAAACGACAACAAAACAAAAATCTCCAGTACAGCAGTGAAGTCTTCTGGGAACAATCCAACCTCAGTTTAAATTCTTCCTCCGTCATTTATTCCAGTGTGACCTGGCCAAGTTGTTTCACCTCTCTGAGTCTCACGAAGTTCATCCTGTGAGCAGGGATGACATTGTGGAGATCATTAGGAGTATTTAAAGAAAAACTATGGCAAATATAAAATATCTTTTACCTTTTACTCACCTCTCTCTTATTTGTCCATTTAGCTCCCATCTTCTCCCACTTCCTTTTGGATCCATGAAGCTAGCACATTCCCCACACAGACACCTGAATCCACATCTATTCAATCCCCCGCTCCTGCTCCAGGCACATTAACTGAGAATTCTACCAGAAAGGGGAACTGGCTGGCTGCTTTCTTCCAGGATTGAGATGGGATTGTTTTTTTTTTTTTTTTCTGGGATATCCTCTTAAAGACAACAGCATCATTTCAGAATAGATTCTACAATGTGAAATAAGGGGGACCAGAAGAGGCCCTTGGGAGGGTCCATTCCCAGCTGGGGGATGTTACTTTGTCTTGACCTCTGTTTTTCTGATTTGCTAAGTAATTCCCAAGGTCCCCACCAGCTCCGATAGCCTAGGTGCACAGGGTATGAGCATAAAGTGCCATGCAGCGTGCCCACACCACTTGCCCTGAGAGATTCAGGAAGCAGGGAGGATATCTGTTGAGCACATTACTACATCCTAAGGGCATCTGAATGACTCTGTGGCCCTGTCATTATGGCTACTTCCAAGTCACAGGTCCTTCCTGAAATGTGTGTACCTGTGAGGGACACCAGCAGGCTGAGGAAGGAGTGGATTAGAATGCTCAGTGGAAGAGCAGTGAATCGGGAATCTGAAATCTGGTTCCAGCGGAGGCTTTGCCGTTACTAATGTTGGGCAAGTCACTTAATCCCCTGAATCTCAGGTAATTTTGTTGTTGCTGTTGTTTGTTTTCAGCATCATGGGACTAATACAAGAAATAGGAATCTCTTCCCTATCTAGCTCACAGGGATGTTAATAATGCTTCATCTTTTCTTCCTATCTCAATCCATAGTTTTAAAACAAATTGGTTTCACCCTGGCCGGTTTGGCTCAGGGGTTAGAGCATCGCCCGTGGACCAGAGAATTTCGGGTTCGGTTCCCACTAAGGGCACGTACCTCGGTTGCAGTTTGTCCCCGCCCCAGTTGGGGTCGTGTGGGTGGCAATCAGTCAATGTGTCTCTCTCACATGGATGTTTCTCTCTCTCTTTTCCCCCCTCTCTCCCTCCCGCTCTATCTGAAGATAAATGCAAAAATGTCCTTGGGTGAGGATTAAAAAATAATAATAATAAAATAAAACAAATTGGTTTCATGGTATATGCTGTTCTATAAATTTTTTAAGTCATTTAACAGCACATCATGAGTATTGTCCCATGTTTTTAGGTAGTTTTATTACATGTTTTTAAGAACTGCACAGTCTTCTATTATGAGGCCGTCCCATCTTTTCATGCTAATCCTCACTTATTGGACATGGAGTTTTATTATTTGCTGTTAGAAATAGTGTTGCCAGGTGCAGAAAAAAGGGAGGAATCTGGGCTCCTCAAATAGAGATCACACCTCTTGTTTTCTACTTGCATAGTCTCATCTGTCTCTGGATGGGATCAAGAGCCTGAAAACAGGAGGGACTGAAGGACTGGTCACTTAGAAGAGAGGAGGGGCTGAGTAGAACAGGGCAGGAGCTATGTCTTTATCAGGGACTGATGTGCCAGACAGTTTTACATGGATTAGAACAACACCCCTGTGGAGGTAAGGTTATCCCCTAGCAAGGGCCGAAGTGAATCCATGCTCACACCTGGCTGAGAGGGGAAACTGACAAGAGGGGACCAGAACCACCACTGCCCCATCCCCCCTGCGCCTTCACCTACTCTAGGCTCCCAGCAGGTCCCGCCCCTCCTTCCCCTCGCCTGTCCACACCTTCCATCCCCCAATGCCCACTCCTCTCAGATACATCCCTCAGATATCCCTCATTTATCTTTTCTGGAATTCTCAGTCACATATTTAGCACATTATTATAAATGATCTAACTCTCAGGCCCTTAGGGTTACCACAGTTAATTTACACCGCCTTGTCTGTGTGCAATAAAGTCCCCACAAGGTAGAAAACCTACTTGTTTTCCTGAAATTACTGTTAAAATTTAATAATCCCACAACACTAGGAAGATACTCTATACTAAGAGTATATTTTATTGTAAAGTCTTAAATTCAAAATATACATTTCTAAGTCTGCTAAGCACTTTTTGCCAGCCTCTATACTTTTCCACCTTCACCCACCCTCAAAATCAGGACGCACTCTGGAAGCAACATTTCCTGCTTTCCTACTGGAGTGAACATGTGGGGTTTGTTTGCCTTTTTATTAAGGTGGGTTTCTTTTTTTTTTCTTTTTTTTATTTATTATTATTTTTTTTATTAATTTATTTTTGTTACAGATGTTTCTCCTTTTTTCCCCATTGACACCCTCCTCCCCATCCCCCCACCCTGTCCCCAGCTTTGTTGTCCATGTCCATCAGTTATGCATACATGCGCATAAGTTCTGTGGTTTATCTCTTCCTTCCCCCTACCCCCTCTTCTGAGGGGTGTCAGTCTGTACCCTACTTCCACATCTCTGGGTCTACCCTGTTCCTCAGACTGTTATGTTCATTATATTCCACAAATGAGTGAGATCATGTGATATTTGTCTTTCTCTGCTTGGCTTGTTTCACTTAGGATAATACTCTCGAGGTCCCTCCATGTCGTCTCAAAGGATAAGAGATCTTTCTTTCTTACAGCTGCATAGTACTCCATTGTGTATATGTACCACAGCTTTTTTATCCATTCATCCACTGATGGACACTTGGGCTGTTTCCAGATCTTAGCTATTGTGAATAGTGCTGCTATGAACATGGGGGTACATGTATTCTTTCTGGTTGGTGTTTCAGGCTTCTTAGGGTATATTCCTAGAAGTGGGGTCACTGGGTCAAATGGCAATTCAATTTTTAATTTTTTGAGGTAACACCATAGTGTTTTCCACAGTGGCTGCACCAGTCTGCATTCTAAGGTGGGTTTCTTTGTTTATTTAATATCAGCTGTGGCAGTGAGCAGGGCCCGTGGGAATCTAAATTCTTCTCTGCCAATAAGCATTTGGTAACTGGAATGAGGGAGCAAGCTGGAAGGCTTCTAATATCTTTTCCAAATTTAAAGTTCTGTGTCATTTGGACATGATATTTTAATGTTCCAGTGGGATGGACCTTTCCTTTGTGGTTTACTTTCTTTTGTAAAACGTTTGCAAAAAAGTAAAAATGAGAAGCCTTCCACTCCTTACCTAAGAAAGCTCTATGAAGTGAGAGAATGGAGGAACATTCACATTCTACTCCTAGCACTGCTCAAGTCTGGCCACATGACTTCCTTTCCCCTCTCTGAGCCTCAGTTTACCCATTTGTAAGTGCTAGATTTAAAATGAAATTTATTCTGAGATGCCTTCTGGCCCAGGCATGATTGGATTGTAATTAGGTATTCATTTTGCTCAGAGTGTGTCTCTGGTCTTAAGTTATCAATAACCCCTTGAATGAGACGGGATCCTCCAAGCCCAGCTTAGGTTCGAGGGAGCCATGGTTTGGAGGAGTCGCCCGCGTGGAACAGGAAAGCGCAAAGGCCGTGTCCCCTCGCCAAGGCCAGACAGGGCTTCTCCTTTAGCTCCACGCATTGCAAGTCAAAACAACCTCTCTTCCCTGCTGACGCCATGGCCGGGCTGGGGCTGAAAATCGACCTGCAATCTTTCTGCTCCAGCGGCGGATGCGGGTGCGAGGACACGCAGGCTGGGGGCTGCTGACAGCGGGGAGAGGTGCGCGCTCCCCTAGGGCATCCTCTCTGCGCTGTCCCCTGGCCACCGGACAGTTGCTGAGCCTCACAGGGTGGGAGGGAGGAGTAAAACCCTCTCACCTGAGCAAGGCGAGGGGAAGGGACAGGGAGGGTGGCCACTTCTAAGCCCACCCCTCTACTAACGCTCCACCTGCACGGAAGGGACTTGCTTTTTCTGCTGCCATCAGACTTTTTGCAGCTTTCTGAGTGCTGTCATCTGGCCCGCGGTCACCTTAGAGACATCAGCAAACGTCCTGATTGTGATCCCATTTTAGAAGTGTGTCACACAGCTAATCTCATCCACCCTTTCGACAGGATGCTTACTGCATCTCTAATCTAGCTGTTGGGTGGTTGCCTGTCTTCTGCCCCAGTCCTGTTTCATCATAAACTTGCTGTTTGAAGGTAGCCCCCCCCCCCCCTGCTGTGGGTGAGCTAAACCAGGTGCATTCTGGTACCAGAGTGAGACAGCAAGTGGCTGTTCTGCAAAATTCGGGGAGGGGGAGAGGCATCACTATCTTTTTTTTTTTTTTTCCTTTATTGATTTTAGAGAGAGAGGAAGTGAGAGGGAGAGAGAGATAGAAACATCAATGAGAGAGAACATCGACTGACTGCCTCCTGCATGCTCCCTACTGGGGATCTGGCCCACAACCTGGGCATGTGTCCTGACCAGGAATCGAACTGGCCACCTCTTGGTGCATGGGTCGATGCTCAACCACTGAGCCACACCGGCCAGACCATCACTATCATTTTAAGAACTAACGTTTATTGATCATTTACTATGTGCTAGGCTCTATGCTAAGTTCCAACAAGTATTATTTTAATATAATACTTACAACAACTCTGCTATTGTTATTCCTGTTCTACATATGAGGAAACAGAGGCACAGAAATTGAACAGCTTGTCTCAGGTCACCAACTAGTATTTGTCAAAGCAGTGATTTGAACTCTGGGTTCATCCAAAGCCTATGCCTTCAACTGTTATTGCTTCTCGAGATGGAATGAACATCTTGGTGTAGGGAAAGGATACTAGATGAGGAATGAGGAACCGTGGCTTCCATTCTTAGTCTACTTCTTTGGGCAGGTCACATGACCTTGCTTTTCAGATCCATGAAACACCTGAAACAAATAGAATTAGGGGCCGATGTGCATTTTTTCTAGGAAGAGCAGTCATAGTTTTCATCAGCATCTCAAAAAGATCCATATGCTCTCCCCCCACAAAAAATATGTAAGCTTTCTGGATTGTCTCATCTTTACAGCCTTTTTCATGCCACACAGTCCAGTCTACATTCTCTTCTAACATTTTAAATAATGATGCAATAGCAGCTCCAGGCTCCAGGACCCCTCTCTGGTTCAGGTTGGAAAGGGATCCTGGCTGCACGCCGGCCTTTCAAACACACCCGCATATCCAGATAGTGATCACAGGAAGGATGGCGTTGGGATGGGATCATCAAATTCATCCTCTACCTACTTGCAACACCTCAGCAATTTTCCTTTCATCTATTGTATCCTTCCATTTCAATCAGGCTCTGTGTTTATATAGACGCCCCAAGTGAAGATTTCAGAACCCTTTTTTGATTGTACTATGAAAAGAATTCTAGTGGTGAAGCTTCCACCGGCCTTGGGGTAAAGTGTCCATTGATTATTGAGCACCAGCTGTGTCCTGAGCATACGGCCGTGAACGAGACAGACCAGCTCCCTGACTGCAGGGGAGAATCAGAGGGACTCAGGCAGGGAAGTGCTAGGAAGACACACAGAAGCACCTGGAGAATGAGGTTTGGAGCATCCTTGAGAAGTGGTAGAGTTTGAGCCAACCCTTGAAGGATGAGTAGGAATGATTTAAGTAAGAGGTACAGGCCAGACGGGTGGAAGAGCATCCCAAACAGAGGAAACAGCTGTGGGAAGGGCCTGAAACAATAAAGAACCCGGCCCGTTAGAAGACCTGAAGGGATGGGCAGGCTGGAGCGCAGAAACAGGGACAGTGGTAAAGGCTCTCCCTACACCTACAGGTGAGGCTGCTGAAGGAGGTAAGGCGAGTGTATGCAAGACTCCCAGAGTCAAGAGACATGGGTCCCAGTACCAGCTGGGACATCAACTGGCTATGATGTTGGCAAGGCAGGTAACATCTCTGATCTTCCATTTCTTTAACTTCAACATTAGAGGTTTGAACTGCATGGTTTCTAAAGTCCTTTCTGGCTCTGCTATCCTGTGGCTTTGAAGAAAAATAAAATGGTCAGTGAGAAAGACAAAACTGGCCCCTGATATCTGGGAGCTGGTGTTTTCCTGTTGAACATTAGCAGTTGCATAGAGCATCAGCATCAAACAAGGCCTCTCTCTGACTGTGCTGGATAAAGAGAAAAATGTGATCACTCCACAATCATATTTGAACTCGGACCAAAAAAACATCAGCGTTGTTCAAACCACAAAAACGACCAAACAGCATCCTGTCTCGCTCAGATGATGGCCGCTTCTTTACCAGCTACAACTCAGCCTCACTCTAGTCTTCCTTCCCTGTAGACAAGATTTCCTAATATACCAAATCACAGAATAACCCCTGCTTTCTTGGTCCCGCCCTAAATCACATCACACAAGCCCCCAACCCTCTAAGTCCTTTCTGATGCCTTCTCTGAGACGGCTCACGGGTCTTCTTCTGTGCAGTGAGCACCGAACCCAACTCATTCAACCACAGGGTGTTCCTGGAGCAGGTCCGACTCGAGCCAGGTAAGTGCAGCATCGGCCGTAACAAGCAGGGCCTCACATTTTGCACCCTAGGAGCCTCTCTTTCCTTACCCAGGATCCCAGCCTGTCCTGGTGGTCCGTGGCTGGAGGGCATTGACATCAGCCCCCTCCTCTTGTGATGCTCTCCTCTAATCTCACCAGGGACCCTGCTGGGGCCTCGGGTTGGGAGTGGAGCCATGAAGTGGAGGAGAAGAGAATGAGCAAGGCCATGCAAGAGGACAACTTCCCCAGAAAATTTGCTCCCATCCAATGATGAGGGAGCAGAATTAAAACGATCTCCAGAGCGAACATTTCTTCCCTCACATAAAGCACCAGGCTTTCTCCATTCAGGATTTCTCCTTCAACCCCAACACGGGCTACTTGAGAGGTCATGGTGCTTCTGTTTCCCAGCCAAACGACACCAATCATACCCTCCCTTAAAGCCACCTTCATGGGAAAGTAACCAGCTCCCAGAGAACTGACTCATTTCACAGTATCGAAGGGGGCAAAACTTGTTGCTGCTGGTGATTCAGCTTCTGGGTTTGGAATTCCCATCCCTAGCTACAGTGTTTTCACTGGGGGAGGGGTATCCCCACCACGAAACCCACCCTGTTCTGTTTGTGTGAACACATGGTAAACAAACATGACCCCTGCTGCCTCCTGAGTCAGATGGCAACCAGGGGGAAGAAACGACCTGTTTCTCTGTGCACAGAACAGACTGTTGGCCTCCTTCCTCTGATGGAGAAAGCTAGCGGTCAGCTCCCATTGCTCACACCAGGCACGTAACTATTTCCAAAGCTGTCCATGTACAGTCGTGGCAAAGTAGAGTTTTCTCCGTGTTCAGTTTAATGCAGGTAAACAAACTTTTCTCTATAAAGGACCAAGTAGCAAATATTTTAGGCTTTGTGGGCCAGACAATTTCTGCTGTAAGGACTCATATCTGCAATTGTAGCCCCAAAACAACCACAGATAATATGCATACGAAAGGGCATGCCAGTATGTCAATAAAACTTAATTTGTATAAGTAGGTGTGTCAGGGTTTGCCAACCAACCCCTGGTCTAATGTAATCAGTGCATGGGCACAGCTGAATAAGAACAGGAATAATAACCTTTCCCATAACTTTTAAAAGAGCTTATTTCTCATCAAAGAGATGGAGAGAAGACTCAAATATCAATTTGGAAACTTTTGGGGGAATCAGAGTGGACAGAGCTCTTTGTAGAACCTCTGGTGGCCTCTTCTTACTCTGACCAGGTCTTCAGGGGCCACTCACTGCTCGGGGGCAGGCAGAGGGTCACTGAGAGCTCACCAGATAGCCACAAATTGCAGAATGTTCGGGACCATTCTAACTCTCAATAGAGGCCTTTCTGAACCCCTAGAAGGATTCCCAGAGAGACAGCGGAAGAGAGCGGGGGTGCTGGACAGAGAGGGTTTGTGAAGGTGACTTCTAATGGCCATGTGTAAACAAGGTCCTGGACCTTGCCATCTGGGGTGAATGAGCTGGTTGTGAGGACTATGTATCCATTTTGTACATTTAAAAAAGGAATTTAATAATGTAAGATTTAAGTTTAAAAATAGAGCTCTCAAGATTCTGCCAGGGAAAGGTAGAGGAGAATGACAACCAGAGATGTAAATCCCCTCCCTGTGGCTGGGAGAGAAGGTGAGAAGTGGCTAATCTACAATTCATGGCCATTTTCTGTAGTTCACAGATCATACATCCTGATTACAGATTCAGAAAATTACCCTAGCTATACAGCAATGATTTCTGAACTGTGTTTTCTGAAATACTAGTGTCATAGCATGTTAGCAATTACTGCATGAGAGATTTCAGGGAAACTGAAGAATGAATTGACATTGACAGGAAACTGTTGTGTATGTGTTCCAATGCATTTTTGCTTTGCTAGCTTATGCTTGTTATATATATATTTTTTAAGGTATAGTGTTGGAAGAAAAGGTTCATTTTGAAATCATTCTTAGAAATCAAATGTTTCAGAGCCAGGAACAGACTACCAACCTGAGCCAATGCAGATAAAAGAGTTGTTCAGATAGTCTAACAGTGGTTCTCAAATCTTGAGTATACATTAAACTCACCCACAGGGCTTGTTAAAACCCAGGTTGCTGGGCCTCACCCCCCAGAGTATCTAAGAATTTGCATTTCTAAGAAGTCCCCAGAGATGCTGCTGTTGCTGCTGGTCCAGAGGCCTCACTGTGAGACCCACTTCCTTACACTCAGCCCAGTGCCTGACAGATATGAGGCTCTATATACAGTAACATTACATTTCTGCTTGAGGGTTACTACATCCTAGGAAATCTATTGGGTGGGTTTCCACCCTGTGAGAGGGTGTGTTGGATAATCCAGGTTCAAAGCCAGGCTTATAGAAACATACCTGGGTTCTATTTGGGGAAGGGTTATTTCTTTGACAGTCTTCCCCAGAACACCCGCAGGTGTCATTAGTGATGGAGTGCTCTCATAAGGCAACGGCATGTAGCCTGTTCCAGGAGTTATTTTTTAAATGATGGTTCACGATTCTTCTGTGCAAAGTTAGAGAGGCCAGTTAATAAATCAATAAATATTTCCTGACAGGGAGACATGGTCCTTCAAAACTGGGAACAGAATTCAAAATTAATGTAACAGGGGGGGGTCATAGTTCTTCAGGAAAAAAAAATCAGCTTAAACACTTGCAATGTGACATCTTTGGGGACTAAAAAATACAAATACAAGTGCTGAAAGGACTGAACCAGCAAATGTATATTACAAAAACAAGGAGAAGCTGGATGACTAGAAGGTGGATGTGACTTAGCCAAATGATAGTGCTATGGACAAAAGGCAACAAATACATCCTGAGATCTGTCACGTAAAGGCTGGGACGCACTGCCTCGCGGCCTCAGGTCAGTCTTAAGCATGGCACTAATTTTTGTTAGCATACTCTAAGAAATAACATGAAGAAGTTAGAAATTTTTCATGGGATATTAATATATATCTCTAGAAAAATATGAAAAAGCAGAAAGGTTTGAAAGAAATTTGAGTTGTTAAGCCTGGAAAAAAATGAAGATAACCCAATAACCTTTAAATGAATGAGAGTTTCTGCCTCTGGTCTTCCATTGCAGTGGTGAACTAAGCAAGAGGAAATGTAATTTTATAAATAGATGTGATTTTAATTAATTGTGAGGAAAATCTTCTTTAAAACAAGATGATGAAACACTGGGTGTGTGTCATTTTTGGCCTTGGAGATTTGCAAGAAGCTAATAGCACTTATCCATTTTAAGTGACTTCAGAATTTCGTAAGCTCGTCCAGGACTCCTGCGGCCCCGGAGCAGACCTGAAGGAAAGAGCTGCCATATGATTGAAACAGCTCAAATGTCCATCAGTGGGAAAGTGAATAAGTTGTGAAATATTCACACAGTGGAATACGGCAATCAAATTGATGAACTACAGTAACATACAACAGTATAGATGAATCTTAGCAATATCATATCAAGTGAAAAAAGTGTCAGAAGATTACAGAGACTACGATATCCTTTTATAAAGTTTAGAACAACTAAAAATTTTAAATATTTTTTTTTACGAATGCAGGTAGATACAATATAACCATGTAGAAGGAAAACAAAAGATGACTACAGTGCAGACTGACAGTACCAAGGGGCAAGGATATGGATCAGTGGGAACTCACATATGCAGCCCATGCGAACATAAGTTGGTTACAACATTTGAAAAATGTTTTCGCAGTATCTACTGAAGCTAAACATACACAAACTCTATGACCCAGAAATTCCACTTCTAGGTATAAACTCAACATATATTCACAAAAAGACATATTCAAAATGATCATAGCAGCACTATTTTTTTTTTTTATCCTCACCTGAGGATATTTTTTGCATTTATTTTCAGATAGAGCAGGAGGGAGAGAGGGAGGGAGAGAGAGAGAGAAACATCTGTGTGAGAGAGACACATCGACTGGTTGCCACCTGCATGACCCCAGCCGGGGCCGGGGATGAACTGCAACCGAAGTACATGCCCCTAGCGGGAACCGAACCCAGGACTCTCTGCTCCACATACCCATGCTCCAACCGCTGAGCCAAACTGGCCAGGGAAGCAGCACTATTTATTAAAATTCCAAATTGTTCATTAACAGAGGAATGGATAGATAATGTGTGATATAATCATACAAGAATACTATACAATAATGAGAAAAAACAAAGGTCACACACAACAATATAGATGAATCTTGCAAACATAATGTTGGACAAGAGAAGTCAGACACAAAAGAGTATATTACATAATTCCATTTATATCACGTTCACACAGAGAACTGATTTGTGATGGCAGAGGTCAGGCTATGGCAACCTTGGGTGAGGGTAATGACTGGGAGAGGCATGAGTGGGGTCTGGTTTTGTTTTTTATCTGGATGCTAGGTACATGAATGTGTTTATATTGTGAAAATTTACTTAGGATTGCACATGTCTGATATCTCATACTTTAATGAAAAGTTTATTTCAAGAGAGAAAAGATAGAAAAGGGAAGGTGAAAATAAGAAAAATAAAACAAAAAGGATGGAGGATATGAAGAAGTAAGAAGTATCCAGCATATTTTTCAAAATATATTTCAAAGTACACATAGTAAAATATTTTTCTTTCCTTTGTGCTTAATGTTTATGTCTATATAACCATGTTTTGAAATTACATTTCACAATAACATCTTTTCTGATTTAAAAAGTAATACATGTTAGCCCTGTCGGTTTGGCTCGGCGGTTAGAGCGTCGGCCCACGGACCAGAGAGTCCTGTGTTCGGTTCCCGCTAAGGGCACGTACCTTGGTTGCAGTTTGTCCCCGGCCCTGGTTGGGGTCGTGTGGTTGGCAACCACTCGATGTGTCTCTCTCACGTCGATGTTTCTCTCTCTCTCTTCCTCCTTCTCTCCCTCCCACTCTGTCTGAAGATAAATGCAAGAAGTGTCCTCGGGTGAGGAAAAAAAAAAAAAAAAAAAGTAATACATATTAGCCCTGGCCAGTTTGGCTCAGCAGTTAGAGCGTTGGACATGGAATGAAGGGTGTCAGGTTCAATTTCTGGGTGGCAGGTTTGATCCCCAGCTCTGGTCGGAGTCATGCAGGAGGCAACCTATCGATGTGTCTCTCTCACATCAATGTTTCTCTCTTTCTCTCTCCCTCCCTCCTTCCCTTCCACGCTATCTAAAAATCAATGGAAAAATGTCCTTGGGTGAGGATTAATAAAATATAAAGTAATACATGTTAATTTTTTTTTCATTTAAAAAAAGCACAAGGAAGAAATTCATTATCCCATCACTGAGATCTAATCACTCTTAACATTTTCTCTTAGTCTTTATTATATTGTTTTAAAATATTGTTTTAAAGCAAGGGTGGTAGGATGTGGAGAAAAGCAAAGAAGTGATGAACATGTGGTTTAGGATGATGGTGGGAGAGGCAGGAGAACAGGATGCAAGAGGGGAACATACAGGCAGGGCACAACTGATGTCCTCAGGTACTCATTAATTATTTAAAATAACTCAATTAGACTTCTGGTCAAGATGGCAGCGTAGGTAAACGGAGTATCGCCTCCTCCCACAACCACATCAAAATTACAGCTAAACTACAGAACAACCATCACTCAAAACCTAACAATTCAACCATCATTCTTAGGAATCAAATGTTTCAGAGCAGAATGGAAGTCCTGCAACTACAAAATTAAAGAAGTAGCCACATCAAGACTGGTAGGAGGGGTGGAGGAGTGGACGGCCTGGTCCCACACCCACGTGTGGTGGAAAAAAATCAGGAGGACACCTCAGCTGGAAGGTCCTCTCTGAAGAGTGAGGGGTCCCGTCCCACACCAGGCGCCCAGCTCAGGGTTCCAGTGCCAGGAAGAGAAGTCCCCATAACTTCTGGCTGTAAAAACCAGAGGGAACTGAGGCTAAGAGAGGCTGAGGCTGTTGGAGCCCCAGGCAGCTCCTCTTAAAGGGCCTGTGTACAGGCTTACCCGGACCTGCTCCCTCTGAGCTCCAGCATTGGGGAGGCAGCTCAAAAGGCACCAGAGACATACTTGGAAGTATTGAGTTGTTTGGCATTGGGTTGAGGGCTGGAGAGGCAGCTTTCTCCTGGACAGACATGCTGGTGGAGGTTGTTGTTCCTGTTGTTCCTTTAGTGAGCCCTTCCCCCACGAGGCCAGCAAACAGGTGCCATATCTGGGACTCCAGCAACCTGGCTCACACTGTTTGTTCCACTCTGGTGATTCCCTGAGGCCATGCCCCACCCAACTTTCAGGCCCACCCAAGCTGTTTCCAGTGGCTTTACCATAGGATTGGCCTGTCTTGGCTCCTGTTTCAGATTTTCCTAAAATCTCAGCGAGCCCCATACCTCACACTAAGTAGCCCCAGGCCCGGCACTACGAGCAATCAGCTTTGGTTCCCAACTTGGCTTTGCCTGAGTACCTCCAAACCCAGCACAAGAAGCAGCCATCTGCCCTGGCCGGTTTGGCTCAGCGGTTACAGCATTGCCCTGCGGACCAGGAAGCAGCCATCTGCAGACTGCTTTGTAGCTTATGCCTGGTGGCCCTGGGTAGAACACAGGCAGTGGCTGACCTTGCCCCAGAGCCAGCACACCCAGTGCACAGTGTCAGACCACAGCAAAGCACCACCACCTAACCACCTCCACAAGTGACACACTCAAGGAATGGACTCAGTGGGTACCAGAGTCCTGCTGAAGTAAGTCTTGCTCTGTGTGATGGGCCCCTGCACAGCTGATCATCTAAGGTAGTCAGAGGTTGGTGGATAGTGGGCACAGCCAGTCCTTGCAGCTGATCAGCCTGAGTAAAACCCTCTCATTGATGTGCCAATAGCAATCAAGACTCAATTACAACAGAAGAGTGTAAAGTCCACATGAGGGGTGCACCTCGAGGGCCCAGCTGGGTTACCAGAGAGGCTGTGCCCCTGGCCCTAAAGGACACTTACTACAATAGGCCACCCTAAGAAGCCCAGGAGACATAGTAACTCTACCTAATACATAGAAACAAACACAGGGAGGCAGCCAAAATGAGGAGACAAACACGTCCTACATGAAAACACAGAACAAAAATCCAGGAAAAGAAGTAAATGAAATGCAGATAAGCAATCTAACACATGCAGAGTTCAAAACACTGCTTATAAGGATGCTCAATGAACTTAGTGAGGGCCTCAAGAGCATAAAAAAGGACCAGTCATAAATGAAGGATGCACAGTCAGAAATGAAGGAGGCATTAACTGAAATAAAGAATAATTTACACAGATTCAATAGTAGGGTAAGTAAAGCCAAGAAGCAAACCATCAATTTGGAATATAAGGAAGCAAAAAACACCCAGTCAGAACAGCAAAAAGAAAAAAGAATCCAAAAAAAAATGAGGATAGTGTAAGGAGCCTCTGGGACAACTTCAAGCATATCAACATTCGCATCATGGGGGTGCCAGAAGGAGAAGAGAGAGAGCAAGAAATTGGAAACCTATTTGAAAAAATAATGACAGAAAACTTCCCTAACTTGGTGAAGGAAACAGACATACAAGTGCAAGAAGCACAGAGAGTCCCAAACAAGATGAACCCCAAGAGGCCCACACCAAGACACATCATAATCAAAATGCAAAAGTTTCAAGACAAAGAATCTTAAAAGCAGCAAGAGAAAAGCAGTTAGTTACCTACAAGGGAGCTCCCATAAGACTGTCAGCTGATTTCTCAACAGAAACTTTGAGGCCAGAAGGGAGTGGCAAGAAATATTCAGAGTGATGAAAAGCAAGAACCTACAACCAAGATTACTCTATCCTGCAAAGCTATCATTTAGAATCGATGGCCATATAAAGAGTTTCCCAGACAAGAAAAAGCTAAGGGAGTTCACCACCAAACCATTATTATATGAAATGTTGAAGGAGGGTCTTCTTGAAGAAGAAGATCAAAAATATGAACAATAAAATGGCAATAAATACATATCTATCGACAATGGAATCTACAAACAAAATGAACAAGCAGAACAGAAACAGACTCATAGATACAGAGAACATTCTGTTGGTTGCCAGATGGGAGGGGGGTTGGGGAATGGGTGAAAAAGGTGAAGGGATTAAGAAATACAAATGGTTGTTAGACTGACAAACCTCAAAGGGAAGGGAGGAGGAAGGATGGGAAGAAATAAAGCAAAGAACTTCTATGCATATATGCATAACCAATGAACACAGACAACAGTGTGGGGAAAGGCAGGAGGGGGGCGGGAGTGGGGAGGAGGGAGTCATTAGCAGAAAAAGGAGGAAGATCTGTAATACATTCAACAATAAAGATAAGTTTTTTTTAAAAAATAACTCAATTATATATCAAATTTTTTAAAGTAAAAAATTTCTAAAATACTAGAATCAATGAACAATAAAAATAACTTAAGTAATAAAAAAAACTCAGTGAATTATGCTAAGCTAAAGAAGCCAGTCAGAGAAAGACAAGTATCACATGATCTCACTTATTTGTGGAATATAATGAACAAAATAAGCTGATGAACAAAATAGATCCATAGACATAGAAGTAGGGTTCAGACTAAAGCTCAGAGGAGGGGGGGCAGGGAAGTGATAAACCAAAGAACTTATACATATAAGCATAACCAATGGACATAGACAACAATGCTGGGGGGGGGGGCAGGAATGGGAGGAGGGTGTCAGTGGGGGAAAAAGGAGAAACATCTGTAACAAAAATAAATAAATAAGTAAATAAAATAGCTAAATAAATAAATAAAATAACTCAGTGAGGTTTTAGGATATATAATTAACAAACAAAATCAATAGCTTTCATAGACACAAGCAATAGCCAGCTAAAGGACATAATGGTAAAGAAAGCTCCGTTTGTAGTAGCAAAGAAAGAAAAAAGATTAAATACTTAGGAATAAACTTGATAAAAATGTGCAAAACCTGTAAGAGGAAATGCTGGTGAAAGACAAAATTTGTATTGAACAAAAGGAAAAGCATAGCTGTTTTTGAGTAGAACAACTCAACATCATAAAGATGTCAATGTAACAAAACCCCAATAAAAATATTTGCAAGCTTCTTTTTATGGACCTAGTCAAGTTGATGCTAAAGTGATAAGGAAAAACAAACATGCAGGAATAGCCAGGAACACAAACTATAAAAATGAATTAGTCCTACCAGGTATTAAACCAAAGTATAAGTCTCCATAATTAAAACAGGCTGCTACTGCCATAGGAATAGATATACAAACATACAGAGTAGAAAGTCCTGAGCTAGATCTAAATAAATGCGGAAATAATAAAGGTGGAGTCTTAAATCACAGAAGCAAAGACTGGCTTTTTAATAAATGTTGCTGGCACAACTTGACAGCCACTTGGAAAAAAGATCAAATGAGATCCACATTCTACACGATACCCAAAAGTAAACTCTGCACTGATCAGGGAACTAAATGTAAAGAAACAAAATTAGATAGAAAATAATTTAATAAATTAAGCTAGAAAAAAATATGATGAATTCTTCTATAAACTCAGTGTGGGGAAAAGCTTTCTGAGGCTGACTCAAAATCCAAGGGCAATAAAATGAATAATTCATTAATTTGACTACAGAAACATTGTTTTAAATTGCATGGTTAAATGAAGACAAAGGCCTGCCAAATAGAAGAAAACATTTGCAGCATTTATCACAGATAAAGGGCTAATATCCATAATATATAAAGAACTCTTAAAATTTGAAGGGAAAATGATCAAAACTGTGATAGAAAAATGGGAAAGATATAAGAACAGAATGAATGAATGAATAAATAAATAAATAAATAAATAAATAAATAAATAAATAAAATAACAGAAAAGAAATAAAGGTAGACCAGGCATGGATCAATGATGGGGATGTCACCAACAAAGAATTGTGATTAATCCAGTTTTGTGCACCTGAGGTCCAATTAAAACTACAAAAATTTCCATAATAGATTTTATGCTGTAGTTGAAAGTACATTTAGTCTTCTGGAGACCTAAAATGATATCATTAAGACACACGAGGGTGCACCGACAAATCATTAAAAAAAAAAAAAGAAGAAGAAGAAAGAAAGAAAATGACTTCCCTTTCATCGCTACACCTCACTCAGTTTTTTCATGATAAGCTTGGCCACCATGATGCAAACATTGCTGTGTCAGAAGGTTTCGGTGTGAACCAGATAAACTTTCCAGTTCCCTTCTCCATCTAAAGTCCTATATTTCAGATTGATGGCCTGCTGTCCCCAAACAGTCTGCTTAAATCTACCCACTCAGTTAATGAGGCAAAGAATGACTTTCCCTGATGCCTTCCTCCTAATTATATAGGAAGTTCTCCCCCGGGACACTTCTTATTGTCCTCAGCAAAACTCTAGATTTATGTATTTGTTTGTTTTTGTGTTTATACCCTATCATGATTTATGAAAATGAAAGATGTAATAGGGTGAGGAAATTGGGGTGAAATAAGGGCAGGAAGAAAACGTAATACCATGAGAAATACTAAAACACAAAAATGTACCCTTTTGGTTTCTATCTTAGCTAGAGCTGGGCCACAAATTTGGCTTGAAGCTTCGTAACAGAGCAGAGAGGGGAACAGGAGACAGAAGATTCACAATGCCTAGAAAATAATTTGGGCCAGTTTTTTCAAGGAAGACTGGTATTTCTGCTTGCTTAGAGATACGTCCCAGTGGTACGCTGGAGCGAGCAGGCTTCCCCCGGCACACGAGAGCCAGTGGTTAAATATCAAGGATTTTTGCATGTTGGTTGTTAAACCACGGTAGCTGGAAATCTGCCATGGTGGTTGTATTCAGCAAACACTACAAATCAAGGTACTTATTCCTTTGGTTTTGTTTGTTTTGCTTTCGGAGAGCTGGTTTACCAGCACACCACTTCATGTTCCAATGGCTCTTGTAGGAGACACTGTATAAGCAAGGCCAGAGTTGCTGCAAGGAAGAGGGAGAAAGGCTCGATGTGCAAGCTTGTTGAGTGTAGCAGAAACATCCCTTGGGAGAAGAGAGGGAATATATGCCCAAGGCCAGAGAATGACCGGAGTAGGTATCAACATTCACCTACCCCACCTCAGTACTCCCTTCTTTCCAATACTACCCTTTGGAATTGTGTACCTGGGCTTCCCAAAAAATGCTATGCCCGGTGAGGGTCAGATCTATCTCCCCATTCAAAATGGAAGGAGACTTAACTTGGGGGGTGAACACACAATACAATATACAGATGATGGATTATAGAATTGTATACCTGAAACCTGTATAATTTTATTAACCAATGTCACCCCAATAAATTCAATAAAAAATGCATCCAAAGAAAGTGGGAGAGGCTCAGGTGAGGGATTTTATGCTTTCCACTAGGACAGCATTCCCCACGCCTATGTTTCACAGCATGTAACGAGCATCCTCATGGAGGAGGAGGTGTGTGTGAAAATGTTTGATGCCAAAATAAATTTGGAAATGAGCAGGTTACCGTTAAGCAATTATCTTTTAAAAAAAAACTTTATTTTTATTGTAGACACTATTACAAATGTCCCTATCCCCACCCTCTTTCTGCCCATCTCCACCCAGCCCCCACCCTCTTTCTCTCTGGCTATCACCACACTGTTGTCTGTGTCTCTGTGCTATGTATATATGTTTTTTGGCTACTCCCTTCACCTTCTTTCATCCAGTCGCACCCCACCCCCCGACAGCTGTCAGTCAGTCTGTGCCATGCTTCCATGCTTGTTTCTATTTTGTTCATTAGATGCCACATATAAGTGAGATCATGTAGTATTTGTCTTGCTCTAAGCAGTTATCTTTACGCAGGACTTCTCAGAGCCTTTAGGAGGCAAATGTGCCCTTGTGGCACAGAGTGCACACCAATTCCCATATTTGTTTTACCACCAGAACATTTTGTGGTGGCACATTTTGGGACACCAGACTGAAAATACACCACCCTGGGTAGTCAGGCCTCCTTGGTGATTTTGAAAGGCAATCCATCCTGGGACGTCATTCCACAGAAATATTTCTTTCCTGCAGGACTTGGAGCTCTGGCATGTTTCTTTAGACATGACTTGCACATCTGCTTTTCACCTGAGCCATTTCATTAAGCCCGTGGGTGTCCACACATCTGTCAGCAGAGCTGACCTAAGGGAAGTGTTTCAGGACAACACATTTCTTAACTCATGGCCTGTGTCCCCAGGAGCTCACTCAGTCCTGTCATGGGACACAGGCATTGGCCACGTCGAAGCCCCAAAGCCAGCATACATTTCAGACCACAAGGCTCTGGAGCAGAGAACGCGCATTTCTCATCAAATTTTAACCTTGAGTTAAAAATCAAATCCCATTCTATTTCATTATTCTGTTTCTGTCTTTCTCTTTCTCCTTGAGCTAGCCTCATAGACTCCTAAGATGAGTTGCTGTGACTTCACGCTCCACACATGCATTCATTCCCTCGGTCACTTAGGGGGCCCCTCCGCGCTCCAGGCCAGACAAGACAGACCAGGCTTGTCTTCCAGGAGCTCACAGGACAACACTCATGAGTGTTTCTTTCCTCTCCTATTTATCTTCTCTACTTGCTTTGTCTTGGCCTTTTTTTTTTTAAAAAATCCTCACCCGAGGACATTTTTGCATTTATCTTCAGATAGAGCGAGAGAGGGAGGAAGAGAAAGAGAGAGACATCTGAGAGAGACACATCAACTGGTTGCCACCACACAACCCCAACAGGGCCGGGGACAAACTGCAACCGAGGTACATGCCCTTAGCGGGAACCGAACCCGGGACTCTCTGGTCCGCGGGCCAGTGCTCTAACTGCTGAATCAAACCGGCCAGGGCTGTCTTGGCCTTTTTTCCCCACTTTGCTGGGTGGTCCATGCTGCTCCTCCCTTCCCCGATAGCTGTTTCCAATGACTAACAGAAACCCAGCTCAGCTGGTTTTTATCACGCTCCTGTCCTTGCATTTTTCCGACTCAATTAAGCCATTACCGGGGCTAAATGAGGCATGGACTCTCCAAAAGTCACACCTGTTGTCAGGGAGCTGGAGGGTAAACCTGTGCAGCTTGGCAGCGGAGGCAAGCAGGGCTGGAGGGAGGCAATCGAGTGTGACCAGCAGTTTGTGTCCCCCCAAGTGCTGAGAGAGGGCCCTCATTTTATTTTATTTTTTATTTTTTAATTGAATTTATTGGGGTGACATTGGTTAATAAAGAGGGTCCTCATTTTAAACAAGATGTTCCTTGCTTTAATACAGAAGGAATAAAGTCTGATACAGAACTGGGGATGGTCACATTGGTGATGCCAGATAAGTTGTCCCTAATTCTTTGGCAAATGTGCACCAGGTGTGCATAAAAACCCACATTGTGGCTTTGTGCTCAGTAAGAGGTAAAAAAAAGCTGTAACCAGAGCCAGGTACACAGGTTTTTGGTTGGACTTTCTCAGGGTTTTCCCTGTCCACTGGCATTAAAACATACATGTTGCACCGTTCTGTAATAGTGGTCTCACACCTTACTGCTCGTATTCTTTGTGACGAGTGTGACAAAGGAGGGCAAAGATTGCATACAGCACCATCAATCAGAGACAAATCAGTGTACTTCCCCAAAAAGATGAATAATTTCTATTGGAAATAAACTTTGGTTTCATAATTACCTTTTTTCTAGGCAACCTGGAATTTTTATTTCTGCAATCGAGGAATTGAAAAATTATAGCTTTTGAGCTTGCCGTGCCTCTAATGTACGGAGTGGTTTTGTGTTCTGAAGGTCTATGCCTCAGTTGTCTCTAGTTGAAATGTGGGCAAAATCATTCTGCTCTAGAATTACACAATTTCCAGAAATTGTAAAGCCCAGGGTGGTTTTTACTTTGATGAAAACTGAAATGGTGCAGTGCTGACTCTGACCTCGCCTTGCTATCTTCTGTTAATTTGTCCTCAGCTCTGGAACTTGGATGAGCCAATCAACTTGTTTGGACAGATCAAGTTCAACAGATATTTTGTGAGCATCCACTTAGTACCAGGTTCTTTATTCAATGCCAGGGATGCAACTGGGGTCATGATGAAGCCCCTGCCTTCAGGAACCTTCAGTCTTGTGGGGTGACCCCTTCCCTATTCTGTCCTAGAATTGCTCAACCAGCTCCTAGTGTTTTCTGATCATGCTTCACTTTATTCATTCAGGAAAGATCTGTGGAGCATCTGTTAAGTTCCAGGCACTGTGCTTGGTGCCAGGCTACAATGATGAGGAAAAGAGACAAGCCCTACCCTCAGGACAGTTCCAGTGTGCACTTGAATTAATTCTCTCTCCTGGCAGCCAGCAGAAAGAACGCCACTCTTCCCTCTGTGCTCGCTCGACAAGGTTCATACCTCTTCCTAGCATTTGCCTCACTGTAATTATAATACATCTTCTGTCTCCTTTTAAGTAACGAGCACCTTGAAGGTAACAATCTCAACTCTTCCCCCAAGTGCTTTATACTCCCTCGTGTCTAGCATATAGAGGAGCTTAATAAGTGTTTTTTGAATGAATAAATAATCGTATGAATTTACAGGTTCATAACCTATGGAACCGTAGAGCAGTCTGCCCTGCCCTTCCATCCCACGTCTCTTGGCTGAAGAACTCAGTGATCAATCATCTGTCAGCAATGGAACACGCCTCACAATTTCAAGGGCCTTCTAAACATAAAACCAGCTGGTCCACGGATCATTTCTTCTTCCAAATGTACCTGCCATTGAGATAAAGAACAAATAAGGCTTTAGCTTGTGTTTACAATACTCTTTTTTGCAGGAAGTCAAATATGATTATATATGATTTAAATGAAATAAACGTATAGCAAGGAGAACAAATGAGTGTATTTGTGACTCTTGGGTAGATATGGTTAATGTAGCTACAGTAGGAAAAATATAATAGCAGTGGCTTGAGCAAACCAGAAGCTTTTTTTCCATGTGTGTCATGTAAAAAATCCATATGGAGGTTCTGCTCCGTGAAATCCTCACCTCGTGGCACCCCTGTTCCCTAGCACTCAGCTCAGGGTTCAAAATGGGCTCCAGCGATGACGCTCACCTGCACCAGCAGCACAGAGGAAGGAGGAGGAAGGCACAAACGACGAACACCAGCTCTCTCTTAAGCCGAGTTTCCTGGAAGCGGCCACAGAGCACTTCACCTGACATCCCACTGGCCAAAACTTAATCCTATGACCACACAATTACAACAGAAGTTGGGGGAAGTAGTCCTTTTATTTTGAACGACAACTTGTCCACTATTTTACTGTGAACCAAAAGGAGTATAGTTGTGAGGGATACAGCCAGAAGTCTATCCCAGATACTAAAACTGAAGTGTTAGTGATTATTCAAGAACTTTTGTATTCTAGTTGTAGGCTGAGGCGACAGTGATGAACTCCAGTTGCTAATCCGCTGTGTGAGTCGCGCTTGGTACTGCTCTGGTTGTCCACATCCAGGAGGAGGGGGGAGTGAAGTAGAGAGAAACAAAACGTGTGCAACAAGGACGATGGCGTGGGGGTGATGCAGTGGAAAAGGAGTGGGAAGGGGCAGGGCAGAGTGGAAAGAGGTGGTAGAATCGACAGGACAAAATGACTGGATATTGGAGAAAAGGGAGAGGGAGGATCTAGAATGATTCTCAGCTTTGAAAGCAAATTAGGCCCCGGTAATTGGACTAAAAAGGGTGGTTTGGAGACTACATTAGACTGGTGGAGTTAACTACTGCAAATTGACCTGAAATCTCTCTTTCATCTATTACTTCTTGGCATGAATTTTCTCTTGAATGGACTAATGAAGTTAATAAACTTTTCTAAGTAGTTAATCTTTCACAGGAAAAAATTAACAGTTCTTAGTGACTTACCCTAGCCAGTTATAATGTTCCTTCTCCTAATTCAGTACACTGCACAGGATTCCTTAAAATTGAGTTCTTAAGACATTTTTAATTCAGTGTCAGAATTTCTCACTTGAGTAAGCTATTTGGAGAATCTATTTCCCCCACTGGAAAGTAGAGTTGGTACTGCCCTCTTTACAGTTGTGAAGTTTAAAATACATTGAATGTTTAAAGGACATGACCTCATTACTGCTTCAGTAAATGTTAGTTTCTCTCTCCTCCCAAAGTGCTTTTTTAAAATGCATTCATACAAACATGTATTCAGCAGTTACTATTTCATATACTGTGCTAAGTGCTGGGGAGAAAAGCTGAATTTAGTCATTGAAAACAAAGTTAAAATTTTTTTTCTCACTTCTCGGTGTGGAGGTAAATTGTGGTCGTCTGCACCCGTGTGCCTGCCCCTGGACTGGGAGCTCCTGAGCAGGGGATGGACAAGTATTTGTTACCTTATATTCCCAGGCCTTAGTACGTGTACTCATTAAATGTATGACTGAATATATGACCAAGGTCCAAGGAATGAAGCCAAAAAATCTAAAAGCAGGACTGCAGTTAGAGAACCAGGATGGTCATGGATGTTCAGACATTACTGGAGGCACTTTCATGAATGCTGAGTGTCTGCTGGGGTGCTCCTTCCACATGGGGCTCCAGTATCCTCTTCTAGAATAGCTGTTGGAGGAGGTGGGGATCTTAAGAGCAAGGGGCAGCATATGACAATGGTCAAGAGCTTGGGCTCTGGAATCAGACATTTATGCATGTAATTATAAAAAAGTGTGATGAATCTTTCAAGCAGGGAACTCCAAGATCCAAGATGTAAAAGACTGTAACAGGTGGGCCTACCTGGTCTGAGGGTTCAGGGAAGGCCTCCTTGAAGAGTCCTATAAGTTGCTTACTGCACAACTGAGGTGTTAGCATAGGTGGAAATCCAGTCTGTAGTCCACTCCCCAGGCCGTAGGTTCACGTTGGCCCAAGACTGTGTCTGCTTCAGAGGAGTTCTTTTCTCCACTTACACAAAGGCCCCAGAATTCACCATGCCTTCCCCTCAGCCATGCCATCTGAAAGCTGAAAGATAAGCAGATGTTTTCCAGACAAAGTTTAGGCCAGAGGGACAAATAAGGGGGCAGCGTGTGTGAGGTCTGGGGGATTTAAAAGAAGTCTGGTGTATTTGAGGATCTGAAGAAAGTTCACTGTGGCTGGAGTTCAAAGGGAAGACTAGCAAGAGTAAGGCTGGAAGGAACTCATTACAGCTGGCATTTTCTGTGACTTTACTAGTTATGTTGTACTAATGGATCTCCATGCATTATTTTGTTGAGATCATAGAGATTAAGTGACTTACCCAAAGTTATATGATAGGAAATAGTGGAACTGTGATTCAAAGCCAGGTTTAACTGCAGAGCCTGAGCTCCAAACCTCTTGTTCCAGGGCATCCAAAGATTTGCAACAGTGGATTGCAAAGGGACAAACCTGGAGGAGGAAGGCCAGTTAGAAAATAGCTGCAGAAATCCAGGTAAGAAATGTTGGTGGACTTAACTTAGCCTTAGAAATGGGAAGGAGTGGATGGATTCCAGAGAGATTTAGGAAGTGGAATCTACAAGACTTGGTTTGAATACGAAGGACAATGATGAGAAGAGGGAGGAGCAAGGATGACTTCTTACTTTGTGTCTTTGTGGATGGCACATCATTTGCTGAGATAGAAAATGGTGGAGGCACAAGTTTGAGAGGAAGGTGAGTTTAGAGCCTGTCAAGTTGGAAGCACCTGTGGGACATTCAAGTGCAGATGTCCAGATGATGGTTGGATGCTTGGGCCTGAAACTCAGGAAAGGCTGTATAGGTAGCTGACATCAACATGTAATTGTTGCTTGACCCACAGACTGGATAATAAAGAGTATAGAATGAGAAGAGCAGAGAGTTCCTACTAGAATAACCTTGCTAACACAGAAGGACTTTTCCCTAGATTCAGCCATTGAGCTTTGTAGAACATAACCTGACCCTTGATATATCTGCATCCCTTTCAAGAACTATTCTTCAAAGGTTTATGGAGTGCCATAGTACAAATTATAACCAGAGATCTGTTATGAGGAGGCACCAAAAAAGGGGAGCTACCATAATAAATAAAGAATAACTGGCCTTTTCTGACATTTTTGTTTGATTTAAAGTCAGATGTAAACTTAAATATTAGTCATTCTATATTTTCTATAAGAACATATGCGCTGAATAAAGTATCAATATTATTATTATTATACAAGGAATTGCCAATGCTGTGACTTATTTACACAGACAAATAAATGTATTCAAATCCAGCAGTAACATCAGTGGAGGCCTTAGCTTATCAATGACCTCTTTAAAATATGGCCCTCACATCTGGCCGGTGTGGCTCAATGGTTGAGTGTCAACCCATGCACCAAGAGGTCGCTGATTTGATTCCTGGTCAGGACACATGCCCAGGTCGTGGACCTGATCCCCAGTGGGGGGCATGTAGGAGGCAGCCAATCAATGTTCTCTCTCATCAATGTTTCTATCTCTCTCTCCCTCTCACTTCCTCCCTCTCTCTAAAATCAATAAAGGGAAAAAAAGGTTTTTTTAAATAAAAAAAAATACATATATGGCCCTTACAACTGAACACAGTCCTTCTCCCACATGAGCAATTCAAGTTTTCTGTATCTTACATGAAGTGCTATGAAAATGAAACCCTGAGCCATGCCTTCCCCACCTGCTACCCTTCAGCCTCTCTAACTAGAAATTCTGAGTCACCTCTGTTGTAGTTGTGATAACAAGATGGGATTTAGGCTTAGTTTGATTCATTTTGTCTCTCTTTTCTTTTAGAAAGGATCACAGAGAGTCTCTACAGGATGTGGCTTCTAAAGACTCAAGGACCATCCACCGTACTAGTCTGCAATGGAGAGGGCAGAAATGGAAATGCAAACACCACCATTTCCATTCTGTTATTAATCGCTCTGTAGACATGTGTCCCCACCACAGGGAGTGAACTGCACCAAGGGGGAAAGTTCTTGGGGCCCCCAAACTTCCAGCACTTCTTGTCTCTCCCCCTTGAGAGAAAGCAGAACGATGGCACTCTATAGCTGCTGTTTGATGCTCTTGGCATTTACCTGGTGCACTTCTGCCTATGGGCCCGACCAGCGAGCCCAGAAGAAAGGGGACATTATCCTTGGGGGGCTGTTTCCTATTCATTTTGGAGTAGCAGCCAAAGATCAAGATTTAAAGTCAAGGCCAGAGTCTGTGGAGTGTATCAGGTAAGGGAAGGAGCCTCATCAAAGTCTCTTCTCTTCTGGGTGTTTGGAGAAAAGCTGTACCAAATCCAAAACAATTTTTTCAAACTTGGTTCTCTCTTTTCAAAAATGGTGGTTGGTCATCATGCTGAAATTTACTATGTGCACCCCCCCACACACACCACCACCCTCAACTTTTAAAATAAGTTTTTCCAAAAGTAAAATGTCAATGATACTGAGTAGAAAAAGCCATAGCCTGTCGGAACATATGCCTGGTCACTTGGGAACTGAGTCATTATTGTTCACCTGGCGGCAGGCAGTGTGGCTCAATGGAAGACTAAGTACCTCGATAGAAATGTATTGTAGGTCTAGCAAACCTGAGTAGTAATATGTCCCATTGACTTTAAGTGCCCTAATGGTCAGTAATAGCTGAGTGTTGGCTGTACTACTCATATTTTCTTAAAGAATTTTAGAGTTGAAGAAAACCTCTGTGGTTGGCATGACCCAGACATCTTCAGAATGAAGCCCATAGCATTTTGGAACCACTCCCATTAGAAAGTCTTCCTCATGGAAAGCTAAATCCCCCTGCTAACACAGATGGAGAAGTACAGAATCCATCTAATTCAACTGGACTCTCTTCAGCCATTTGAAGACAGCTAACACATCCCCTTGAATCATTTCTTTTCCAAGCCAAATAGTCTCCGTTTTCTAAATCATTACTTCCTGACATGGTTGCAGACCATGCTTCCTAATTTATGATGACTCTTTTAGGATGTGGCATCTAAAAGGAGGCACCGTTCCCTCAAATAGGGTTTGCAGAGTACAGTGGGCTGTACATAACCTTCCTTAACCTGGACACCAGAAAGATTACTGCACCCTAAGTGCTGACCCTTCTTCTGAGAGAGAATAGCACTTTCTTTTTGAGATTTGCAACTTCCAAAAGTGATCCAGCACTTCTCCTCGGTCTTCCGTGTAGCTGGAAAATGAAAATGAAAACTAGGATTGTTCCAACAAAACCGGATTTCTGTTTATGCTATCTATCACAAATGAGATAGCATTTTCATGTTTTTCTTATGAATACAAAAAAACTACTTGCAGAATTTCACTGATCCTGATTATATCCTTCACATAACCCATGTGGACAAATATCCTCTTGGTTGTACCCTGCTGGACCAAGTGGTACGTGTACCACATATATACCTAAGATCAAGCAAGAAGCTTGACCTTAAATAATTTATATATTTTTTATTACATTAAACAAAGATAGCAAAATTAGCCTGGCAGTGTAGATGTTTTATGTAATCAAAAATTCTGTAATATCTCTTTATAACTTTGCAGGTTTTAAACTAATAATTAAACGACAGAAACATACAGAAAAGGACTAAGAGAAAATATCACATTAAAAGTTACATTGGGACCTTTAGCACCCTAAACGATATAGTGTAGTAGAACAGATTGTATTTCTCACCTCCTGTCATTGAATTCATGTAGTGCAACCCAGCATGTAGAGAGAATCTGCACAGTCGTTTTGGGCACTGATACACTGATTCAGCACATTTATTGAGCTCTCACTCTGAGCCAAGTCTTTGGAGAGCAAAACTATGTCACTGACCCTATTTCTCTATGTTAATTTGTTTGATTTTTTTATTTAAAACAATGTCCTTTGAAAAGCAATCCATGCTTATTTTTTTCATCTTTATTGTTGCAAATATTACAGATGTTCCCCCCTTTTTCCCCCATTGATTCCCTCTCCCTGTTCCCAACACCCTCCTGCTTTCCCCAAACTATTGTCTGTGTCCATTGCTTATGCATGTATGCATATAAGTTCTTTGGTTTATCTCTTCCCAACCCCGCCCCCCAATCCCCTTCCATCTGAGGTTTGTCAGTCTGTTCCCTTCTTCTATGTCATGCTCATTTTTTAAAAATAGAAAGTAAAAAGGAACCAAAAGCACACAATTTTAAAACTAATATTCCACCACCCAGAAATAACCACTGTTTGTGAACAGCCTTCCTATGTATATTTATTTATATGTTTGTTTGTTTGTTTGTTTGTTTGTTTACAAAGATGAGATCACTCATTTCCCTTTCCCCTTTGAACTCCAGGACTGTTATGGTCTAAATTTGTGACTTTGCAAATCTGAGGTTATTCTTGGGCTCCCACATATTAAAATCATAATCTATTTTTATTTTTCGTAGTCTTTTTCTTTTTAAATCTCTATATTATTAAAGTACCTCAAATTCTTTGCTGGATGAATCAGATACAAATTACTCATTCTGTTAACTAGTAACCGTCTTCACTCGTACTGCTCCCTAACTCTGTGAGGAGCCCCATTTTGCATAGTTATCTCATGTTTGCAGCCACCCTAGGAGATAGGTGTTATCCCCATTTACAGAGAGGAACTTGAGTCTCAAAGAACACAATGTCATGAAACCAAAGAGTAACAGAGCCATGATTCCAACCCAGATTTGCTCAGTCCTTACTCTAAAGTAGGTGGCCAGGAAGCCCATTTTCTTCCATTTCTTCTTTCTTCCAGGTATAATTTCCGGGGGTTTCGCTGGTTACAAGCTATGATATTTGCCATAGAGGAAATAAACAGCAGTCCAGCCCTTCTTCCCAACATGACCCTGGGATACAGGATATTCGACACTTGCAACACCGTTTCTAAAGCCTTGGAGGCCACCCTGAGCTTTGTGGCCCAGAATAAAATTGATTCTTTAAACCTTGATGAGTTCTGCAACTGCTCACAGCACATCCCCTCTACCATCGCTGTGGTGGGGGCAACTGGCTCCGGCATCTCCACGGCGGTGGCAAACCTGCTGGGGCTCTTCTACATTCCCCAGGTACCTTCCTAGATGGGGCAATGTGGGCTGGGGTCAGGAGAACCGGGCTTGAGGACTGCCGTGCCCAGTGTCCAAACAGTTTGCTCTTTTTCTATCTCTGGCTTTACATGGACACAAACGACCTTTTAATTAGTTGGGACACTGGACCCCTAATGTCAACATCAATTAGACCTTCAAAACTATTCCAAAATTCATTTAAATATATCTTACATAAAACTTTGTATGTATCTTTTATTTATTTACTTTTATACCTTGCATAAAGCTTTTCCCTCCCAAAGTGTTCAGTTGTTTATTTTCCACTCCATTCCTTTAGCAACTGACCTTTCTTCTGCCTTTACTAAAAGGAGTGAGACCATGTGCTATAAATTCAGCCTCTCAAACCCCAAATATGTCCCTAGTCCTATTCCCTTAAACGTCTCTGTCTGTGAAACCATTTGTTGAAAAATTAGCTCAAAGGGAAGCAAAGTGTATTTTCTCACAAAACAGGAACTTAATCACTGTGTTGCCCATTCTAGAAGTGGAAAATATTCTATTTCATTCAACAGCTATTTATAGAGTGTATATGAAGAAGCAGTCTCCACCCTGCAGGAAGTCAGCCAAGGGGGGGAGATGTCTGAATTTGCACTGAATTGCACATTAACTGAAATAAGTGCTTTGATAAACATGTGTTCAAAGTTGCATATTTTTTCACCAAAAAAAGACAGCAAACTCTAAATGCTTGATTTCCTCCCCCTCTAAACTATAGAACAAACCTTTTCTTATGCTACTATTTATAGATCTGTGACATCATTTTATTATAGTGAAAACTTGGAAACAACCTGAATGTCCATGGATGGCAGAATCAGCTCAATCGTGATACATTCCTTATATCAATTTTTACATTAAATTATAAATCACATTTAATAAATCAAATTAATATTTATTTTTCCCATGTCTAATATTTAAAATTTATAAAATACTCTTGATAAATTCACATTTCTATGTTGTGAGGTCTTTGCTTGGTGATAGCCATTATTCCTTTATAAACACATGACAACTGAGACAGTCTTGTCATCGTTTCCCAAATCCTCACTGCAAGGAATTAAAGGTGTTTCCCATGGGGAAGCCCTGGCTCTGTAACTTTTGTGCTAAATTGACCTAACAAAGCCCACGTCAGTGAACTTGTTGGGCAAGATGCAAATATTCATCTTGTAAATTTCACGTATTGTGCAGTATTATTTTCAATACATAGTAATGTAGGTGGTCGTCATCCCATGGCCAACAGGTATAAGATGTAATTGTCATCAAGAAAGAACGTGAAGGGAAAGGTTTTAATTTTTTGTGATTTGAATGAAAGATAAAGTTACACTGAATTTGAATTTTAAAAGTGCTAGAAGACCATAAAGATCATCAAACCAATGTAAGTGTGTCCGCAGCAGAGGTTCTGTGGCTGCATGTTGGAATCACTTGGGGAATTTTAAAAATACGGATGCCTGGGTCTTATTCCCCAGAGATCCTGGTTTCGTTGATATGAGATGCAGCTTGGGCGCTGGGAGTTTTGAACGCTCCCAAGGAAATTCTAATGTGCAGCAGAGTTGGGAACTGCTCTGTGAGGTGGGGTCGATGGTATTTCTATGCCGCTCACGCCACCAAGTGGATGGAACAAGCAGACCGGCTAGACTGTTCTAACCATGGTAAGCTGTGGTTAGAACAGTTCAATGAATCATCCATGAAATTCTCCCCTCTTACAATAAAAAATTTTTGTGTGTTTTTAAGGGGTTTTGGGGGTGGGCCTACAAAATGGTGTTTACCCCAAACTGGACAAATGTTATGAATGCATTCTTTAAAAGAAACATACTCATGGGGCATATTTTTGTTTTTCATTTTTATCCCTTTAAAATCATTTTGGGCCCAGTTTTCAGAAAATCAAGAATTAAGCAATTATGGATGGATTTACAAAATGCCCAAGTAGGTTTTTAATTTTCAAAAACCTGTTTCAGAAGCCTACTGGTTGGGTCTGCAAATAGAGCTCTCTTAAAACCAATAACATCTCAACAAATTATTTAATCTATCTATCTATCTCATTAACTCCCATAGTAGAGAAAGAAGGGGCTTATTCTGATCAAAGAAAAAAATTGTCAATTTTATATTATAACTTCCAAATTCAAAGATCTTATTTCTTTAAAAAAAAATTTTTTTTAGGCCTGGCCTTTAGCAAGGTTGGCCCAGTTCTTTCATAAACCAATGCTTCTTTTTTTTTTTTTTTTTTTTATCCTCACCTGAGGACATTTTTCCATTTTTTTTCAGATAGAGTGGGAGGGAGAGAGAGAAAGAGAGAGAGAGAGAAACATCAACGCAAAAGGGACACATCGAGTGGCTGCCTCCCGCATGACCAACCAGGGCCAGGGACAAATTGCAACCGAGGTCCTTGCCCTTAGCGGGAACCGAACCTGGGTCTCTCTGGACCACAGGCCGACGCTCTAACCACTGAGCCAAACTGGCCAGGGCCCAATGCTTCTTTTATATTTGGTGTAGAGACTATTCATTGCTAAGAAGGAACATATCAGAAAAATTCATTTTAGAACACTGAACATAGAAAATTCATTGTTTCAACTGGTGATAAATATTGAAAGGGCATTCCCCAAATTTCTTTAAAACTTTGTATTCTTGAGAAATTTAAAAATCTCTCTAGAAAACTGAAAACAAGTGATATTAAACATCCCTCATTACAGAAGAAATTCCATTAAGTATTAAAATGCTTTGTTCTTCAGAAGAAATGGCCCAATAACTTGGAACTTCCTAACTCGTGAGTCAGGACACACAGGAGAGCTGCAGGTGGCCCAGAGCCTGCCAGGATGTTGATCCCCTCAACGTTTGGGGTGGCTAAGTGGGGCCATGGGTGGTCAGAGCACCCCCCCACCAGGACTGGTCAGCCTCTTCCATTAACCCCATCTTCTATGTTTGTAACAATGTGAAAAGAAAAAAAAAGTTGGGAAACCCTGCACTAATGAATGCTTTACATGACATTCAGGTACTTCTTCAGGCAATGACCTTTTACTGTCAAAGGAAAGGCTTTCTTCCCTTGGTGGCCCACACCCATGCTCAAATGTAGAACTGGCTATGTCAAAGAAAGTAGAAACAGCGAGGCAGCTTCTCCAGGATTCCTTTTCAGCCTCTCTGGGTTTTAGAGCCCCACATCAAAAGCCTGTTATCACCTGAAACGAACAGAGGAAGGGGCTCTGGATGGTGATCGAACCCACTGAGAAGCCAAGAGAGGAAAGGATGTTTTTCTGGCTTTATTTAATGATGTACATCATTGTTATTGTGGTGCCAGAGAATTGAGCCTAATAACTCTAATGGTTAATTAAGCCTAAAAGATAAACAGTTCTTAGAAATGACTGCAATTGAGGGTACTTTTGTATAAAGAAGTGCGGGAAGGGTGGGGGGGGGATGGGGGATAAAGGGGAGGGAAGAGAGTGAATAGCTGGAAATTGGAGACAGATGGGAAGAAAGAAACTAGGCAGACTAGGAAAGGGGAACCCCTTGGGGCTCCTCCGAAGAGACTTAGGTTCATAACCCAAAAGGAACCTATACCTTCCAGAATTGAGTCATGGACAAAGTGTTCATCACAGTAAAGGGGAAGCTAAAATGTTCAGATCAGAACCTGGACCCAACAGAGAGAAGATGTATACATGGGCATCGTATAACCAATGAGGCAGTACAGAGGAGGTGAGGAGAAACTATGGAACAGCAAATAAACACTCTCTTTGAAAGAATAAATAGATCCTACTACTCTTGGGTTGACTTTTGGCCAGACCCGTTTTTGAAGGTAGCATTGTGATGACCCACCCTCTGGGAATTAAAATGCTCCCTGATAGACTAACAGATGCTGGGATGCTCACACTGGTGAAGAACAGATTCTGGTTGTCCTCGCCCTTTCATTGTGTCTACAGTGAACAACATGTTTGATAAATTACATTAATCAATGCTCAACAAGCCACCTCCACACAGCCTTGAGGCTCACCCAGCACCGCACTCACTCATTCATTCTGTGTTCTGTATTCTTTCCAGGTCAGTTACGCCTCCTCCAGCAGACTCCTCAGCAATAAGAATCAGTTCAAGTCCTTCCTCCGTACCATCCCCAATGATGAACACCAGGCCACCGCCATGGCAGACATTATCGAGTATTTCCGCTGGAACTGGGTGGGCACAATTGCAGCTGATGATGACTATGGCCGCCCAGGGATTGAGAAGTTCCGAGAAGAAGCTGAGGAGAGGGACATCTGCATTGACTTCAGTGAACTCATCTCCCAGTATTCTGATGAGGAAGAGATCCAGCATGTAGTAGAGGTAATCCAGAATTCCACAGCCAAAGTCATAGTGGTTTTCTCCAGTGGCCCAGATCTTGAACCCCTCATCAAGGAGATTGTTAGGCGCAATATCACGGGCAAGATCTGGCTGGCCAGCGAGGCCTGGGCCAGCTCTTCTCTGATCGCCATGCCAGAGTACTTCCATGTGGTCGGAGGCACCATCGGATTTGCTCTGAAGGCTGGGCAGATTCCAGGTTTCCGGGAATTCTTGCAGAAAGTCCATCCCAGGAAGTCTGTCCACAATGGTTTTGCCAAAGAGTTTTGGGAAGAAACATTTAACTGCCACCTCCAAGAAGGTGCTAAAGGACCTTTACCCATGGACACCTTCCTGAGAGGTCAAGAAGAAGGTGGTAGCAGGATAAGCAACAGCTCCACTGTCTTCCGAACCCTCTGCACAGGGGATGAGAACATAAGCAGTGTTGAGACCCCTTACATGGATTATACACACTTACGGATATCCTACAATGTCTACTTAGCTGTGTACTCCATTGCTCATGCCCTGCAAGATATATATACCTGCTTACCTGGGAGAGGGCTCTTCACCAACGGTTCCTGTGCCGACATCAAGAAGGTTGAGGCGTGGCAGGTACATCCTTCGTTTAGATAGCAGTTCCTGGTGTAATGGAGCAGAGTTGGGCCGATCCAGGCAAGACAGATAAAATGGTTACCACAAAAAGACAAAATCTAAATAAGGTCACTAAATGTAGCTTTGGATTTAAATTGCCTTTTCAAATGTCTGAGCAACTGACTTCTGAACAATTGATAGTAATTTAATTTGATTATCTATTTAAAGCCTTGGCTCAACTATTCTTTAGTCTAGTGGGGTTCAGAATATCTAGAGTATGGCCCCTAAAAGTTCTTTTAGTATCCTGGGACAGATTTAGTACTGAGTGGAGAATGTTTTTCTAATTCTTTAAGTTAAAGGTACTGTTCCCTTGTGAGTTACAAGTATTCATTGAGTATCTATTATGTCCACATGCTAATGGACATAAAAGCAGTATCACTGTGTTTAGTCACCACTTTGCCATTATTTTACTCAAAATATAATGTGCTGGACCACCCAACAGGCTAACTAAGCTTAGGACATAAGCAAATCAAGGGCACAGATAAAACTTGCCTTAAAAGGATTTGATATTGGATAGTTCAAAAGAAAGCACTGAAATAGTTATAATAGAAAATAATCAGAACTTAAGTGGAATTCCAACACTCATTTTATAGTTTAGTCTAGTTTTGTATTTTTTAATTACATGTAGGAGAATCACCATTATCTTCTCATTTCATGGAACTCCTGAAGATAAGTCTGGCCTGACTTACATCTTCCGTAGCCATTCATGACTTTTATTTTTTTATTATTATTTTTTAATTCTCACCCAAGGATATTTTTCTATTTATCCTCAGATAGAGTGGGAGAAGGGAGGGAGGGAGAAAGAGAGAGAGAAACGTCAATGGAAGAGAGAGACACATCAACTGGTTGCCTCCCACACAACCCGGACCAGGGCCAGGGATCAAACTGCAGCTGAGGTACGTGCCCTTGACCACAATCGAACCCGAGACTCTTTGGTCAGTGGGCCGACGCTCTAACTGCTGAGCCAAACTGGCCAGGGCTAATTTTTTGTTTTTTAATTTAAGTATAGTTGGTATACAATATTATATTAGTTTCAGGTGTACAATATAGTGATTTGACATTTATATACCTTACAATGTGATCGCCACAGTAAATCTAATAACCATCTGTCCCCGTGTAAACTTATCACAGTATTATAGATTATATTCCCTTCACTTTTTCTCCCATCCCCCCACTCCCCTCCCCTCTGACAATCATCAGTTTGATCTCTTTCTGTAAGTCTGTTTTTGTTGTGTTTTCTTCTTTTGGTTTTGGTTTTGTCTTTGGTTTTTTTAGACTCCACATGTAAGTGAAACTATACTAATTTGTCTTTTTCTGTCTGACTCATCTCACTTTCCATAATACTCTCTAGGTCCATCCATGTTGTTGCAAATGGCAAGATTTTATTCTTTTTTTATTGCTGAGTGATATTCCATTGTATATAATGATATACCATGTCTTCTTTATTTGAAGAAAACAAAAACACTAATTTGAAAAGATATTTGCACCTTTGTGTTCACTGCAGCATTATTTACAATAGCCATGATATAGAAGTAACCTGGGTGTCCATTGATAGATAAATGTACCTTGATTTTTATTTTTATTTTATTTTACTCTTCACCCGAGCATATTTTTCCATTGATTTTTTCAGATAGAGTGGAGGGAGGGAGAGAGAGACAGAAACATCGATGTGAGAGAGACACATCAATTGATTGCCTCCTGCAAGACCCCACCCTTGACCAGGGATGGAACCCAAGACTCTTCGGTCCTTGAGCCAACACTCTAACCACTGAGCCAAACCAGCCAGGGCCGTACCTTGATTTTTACATTAGACCATGTTTTACACTCCTTTTGTAGTTTCCTCAGTTCCAGACTGACCTAGGGAGAGAGTGCATGATGGGAGAGGAAGGGCAGAGTCCCTGAATTTGAGTTGAATGACCCAGCCTCCAGCTTCAGCTCTAGCTCCCCCATTTACCAGCTGCATCTCCTTAGGCAAGCTGCTGCTCTCAGTTTCTTCTTCTGTAAAACGGCCCTAATCTCTAGCCTACTTTCCACCCTAGTTTCTTTTGAAGATGAAATGAGATGATATATGTTAAAGCAATTTGTAAATTTTTAAACTCTAAACAGATGGTGATTACTATAGTAGGATTTCAATGTGCCTCTAATTGCCCTGGCCGGTTTGGCTCACTGGTAGAGCGTCGGCCAAGGCCAATTAGATTCCAGCCAAGGGCACATACCTCGGTTGCAATTTGTCCCCAGCCCTGGTCAGGGTCATGCAGGAGGCAACCAGTCGAGGTGTCCCTCTCATGTCGATGTTTCTCTCTCTCTCCCTTTCTCTCCCTCTCTCTCCCTCCCACTCTATCTGAAGATAAATGGGGAAATGTCCTCAGGTGAAGATTAAAAAAATTTATATTTTATATATATATATATATATATATATATATATATATATATATATATATCAATAGAGGTATATATATATATCAATAGAGGTATATATATATACCTCTAATTAATTAATCAATTAAGCAAAAAATAACTAAAATAGCTTTGTATACAGAACCCAACCACCACAGACCCTTGCGAAAAGATACCAAGAAACAGAATGTACAGCCTGTGTCAGTCATTTTAAGATTCTCAGGGGATAAGGAGTGGCTGCCTAGGCTGGCAGAATGAATCAGGACCTGCAAGTTTTAAGTTGTTCTTGTGTGGGAAATATCTCACTCAGACATCTCTGTTTGCTAAAGTTTCTAATCTCTATGAGGTCCTTAAAGTTTCCTTCCTTGCACTGCGCACACACACACACACACACACACACACACACACACATACACCACCACCAAAAACAACAACATCCCTGTCAAAGACAAAGGAGCTCTAATGAAAGTCAAAGACCAGAAAGACTTCAGAAGCCATGATGCTAAGTTGTGGAGTTTTAAGAAGAAGGAATAATGGGATAATCTTTGAGTAAATACTCTTGTCTTTTCTCTCTTCCCTTGCGTGTCCCCTGGAAAGAGGAACCCTGCTTTCGAAAACCTACAGATACAGGGTGGGGTTGAAGGGAAAGAGGCTTCCAGTGGGTAATCTGACAGTTCTGCTCTTCAGTGAATCCTCTCCCAGACAAGGACATAAGATCCAGATGGTCAAGATTAAAGCTTGGACATATGAAAAAAATAAAAAATAAAAAGCCGAGAATCAGGCTATAGTCAAGACAGGGACTTTTAGTTACATACTATAGAAAACCCAAACCAAATGGCTTAAACAGAAGTAGGAACATTATTAGTAGTTCGTAATGCTGAAAATCTCAGAAGTATTTCAAGTACAACTAGATACTTTCTTCTCCATGTCTCTCTTCCTTATTCCTTGGGAATAACCATCTTCAGCCTCTTCAGCAGCTTCAGGTTCAGAAAGTCATTACTGCTAGGCTCTCCTTACTTCCCAGGACCTCTTGTAACAGCCCCAAATCCATGTTGATTGACCAGTCCAGGGCCACATGTTCATCCCTGAAACTAGGAGTGGAGTCCTCCCAAACTACATAGACTGAGAGCAAGGCAGGGAATGGATCCCCCAAGTTAAATCAGGATGCTATTACCAAGGAGGAGTAAGGAGAAGCAGAGCAGCCAAAATGAAGTATCATCTACACAGACACCTCAACTGACACTAGTACAGGTCAAGATATGACCTACTGACTCACACACGGTTTGGTACAATTCATCCAGGAGAGGAAACAGGAAAATAAGGTCAGAGGAATAACATGTGGCTATTGGCCAAAATGTCCTGGGTGCTTGCTGTAAGTCTCCTTTGAGCCTCAGGATTCCAGGCAGTTGGGTGGACATTCTGGAA
This sequence comes from Tadarida brasiliensis, assembly GCA_030848825.1. NCBI lineage: Eukaryota > Metazoa > Chordata > Mammalia > Chiroptera > Molossidae > Tadarida > Tadarida brasiliensis. The sequence continues at coordinate 62,112,361 of CM061260.1, read as the reverse complement.
TTTAAGATCTTGGCCATGTGTCTATCAGAAGGTGGACCCGCAATTATTCATGCTCATTATTAAGACCTAAATGGAAACCTATTACCCATACAACTATACAATCTATTCCAAGAATCTCAGCCTGGAATTCCACCTTGCCTTCTCTCAGTTCTCTTACAAGCCAACCTTCCTGGCACCTCTCCACAAAACACTAATCATTTTTAGCATACAGTTTTTACTTAGATACTATCCCACACCCAAAGAGCCATCAATTTTTGTCTCCTCTATCATTGTCCATCACAAACTTTTAACTCTTTTTCAAAATTTACTTTCTCCTGAAAGCCTTTTCAAATCATACTTGCACACACACACACACACACACACACACTTACTTCCTCATTTTTGCCATTTAAACACCCAGCTTAAGCTTCTACAGTCTTCAGTTGACTGAAATAGTAAGGTCAGTTACAGTTTTCTTTTGTTGACCCTTTCCCTCCCTAAAATTTATCAATCAACTAACTCATATACCTTAAAAGTAACACTAATAGGTAATTTATGAGCATACAACACATAACTTCCTCCTGACCTCTCCAGAGACCCCAGGTCCTCCTCACGCTGATCATCAGCTCTCTCTTCACTCTGATGCCTCCACTGTACTACTCTAAGCTTCATGAGAGCAGGAACCATGTTTGTATTGTCCTGCACTGTGTCCAGAGCACCTGGCACCCGAATATGTGTAGAATAAATGAATGAATGAGTAGCAGTCTAGGTTGATTTGACCTGACAACACTACCTAGGGTCCTTTGCAGAGAATTGTTCAACTTTGAATCAATCACTGTGCCAGGGTATTCTAGGCTCTAATGGGAAGAGCCTGGGTCACATGCCCAACAATCAAGTTTGAATGGAACATCATGTAAGTAAGTACGGAACTGCCTTCTTCCTTCTGTTAGGATGATTTTGCACCGTCATGCTTCCTACTTTCCTCCACCTTACACAAACCACTCAGCAGACAAAAGACAGGCAGCACGATGACAGAACCATGGTAACAGAAGCCAAACAAAACTGATCTTTCCAGGAAATGCTGGTACTGTTGGGGGTGAGAGCTAAAGGACATGGAGAAGGTGGAGCCAGAAAACAGCGCTGAGGTTAGAGAAGGGAACTGGTCAAGGATTTTCCCTACACTCTCAGCATAGGACATGAGCAAGAAGCAATAGGCTCCTTATCTGTGTGAACTCTCCCTCCTTATTTGTGTGAATGGGGTGCTTTGTGCATCCCATGCCACTTCCCTCTGTGCTAAGAAGTGATGCCATGTGTACGCTGGAAATCCTAGACACGACTGGGGAGAGGGTTTCTAGTCTCTAGTCTTTGGCCTAATTCAGTTGACCCATGCCAAAGGGTGATCACCATTTATGCTTATACTGAGCAACAGTTTCACTTTAAAATCCTTTTGAGGAAATATCCTAAAAGGTCTCAAGATGAAAATATTACCACATAAGAGATAATAGGTGACCATCTAAATGTGTGCATATTATTCATTTTTTACCTCTTTGGTATGTGTCTTCCTCAGTGTTTAGTGTTCTTTGTGAACCTGTATGTCTCTCTGTGTTAGTATAGTATCTTCTAAGTCATTCTATTATCCTTTTTCCCTTTCTCTTCCCCTTCATTTATTCATTTATTCTTTTTCCTCACATTCTTCCCCAAATAAAATAATTTAGAAGCATGTTATACTGAATTATAATCACAAGTAAAATGTTATATTTTCTTTTTTAAATGGAACTCTTAGTTTCTTCTTTTAAAATGTCTCAATTTTGTTGTAACTTGTGTTGCTTTTCAGTGTGTCGATGACTTTCAATTTAAAGATTCCTTACCATTGCTTTTAAAGGTGAAATGTTTTCCATCTCCACTTTTCCTGTTTTGCAAGGTACTATGCAGATAATTAGGTACTCAAATGCAAAACTTGCAAGTGAACATTGCGAAAGAAATATTAAAGATATCTAATGAGCCCTGGCCAGTTTGACTCAGCGGTTAGAGCGTTGGCCTGCGGACCAGGGAGTCCCAGGTTTGATTCTGGCCAAGGGCACGTGCCTCGGTTGCGGTTTGTCCCTGGCCCCTGTTGGGGTCGTGCAGGTGGCAACCAATCTATGTTTCTCTCTCTTCTTCCCTCCCACTCTGTCTGAAGATAAATGTAAAAAAAAAAGTATCCTCATGTCAGGATAAAAAATAAAATAAAATAAAATAAAATAAAATAAAATAAAATAAAATAAAATAAAATAAAATAAAATAAAATAAATAAAATAAAATAAAATGTCTGATGAACCATGGCCGGGTTTGGGCCGGGTTTGGCTCAGTGTTTAGAGCATCAGCCCTCGGACCAATGAATTGCAGGTTCAATTCTGGTCAAGGGCACGTAGTTTGGTTGTGGTTTGTTCCTGACCCTGGTTGGGGTCGTGCAGGAGGCAACCAGTCAATGTGTCTCTCAAACATCAATGTTTCTCTCTCTCTCTCTCTCTCTCTCTCTCTCTCTCCCCCTATCCCTCCCTCCCTCCCACTCTATCTGAAATAAAGAGAAAAATATCCTCAGGTGAAGATTTAAAAAAATGTCTAAAGAGATGACTTAGAGATATGACTTAGTAAACAAATAATTGATTATTAATGGATACAGTGAAATTTTTGACTCGAAAAATTCAACACTCATGTGATTTTATTTATATACTTGCTGTGAGGATAAGACACTATTCAGGTTAAGATTCGAAGTAAAGAAGGAAATAAAAGATGTCATTGAAGATGGGCCTTTAAGGCTAGATAGGATTTGTGGAAAGGATCTGTTCCTTGGAGGAAGTGTAAACTGCAAAGGCAAACACACCCAACAATGTAGGCGAATCACAAAAACATCATACTGAGCAAAAAAAATTCAGCCTGGAAAAAAAAAAAAAGAGTACATACTGTATGGTTCCATTTATACAACATTCTACCTCTAATGATATAAAACAGATTGGTGGTGGCCTAGGGCTGCAAGTGGGGATGGGACTGACTTGGAAGGGACATCGGGGTACCTTTTGGGGTGATGGTAGTGGTGGTTACACAAGCATATACATTTACCAAAACTCAGAATTATACTCTTAAAATGGGTGTATTTTATTCTATATAAGTCATACCTCAATAAAGTTTATTAAAATACAAAACAATGGAAAGTCCCATGGGTGGGAAAGTACAGGTCTTTCACGGAGAGCTGGAAGTCATTCAGTTTCAACTACTCTTCCGATTATGGCCTCTTGTGTCGCCGCAGCATTATACATGTCTCCACCACCCCATTTTTAAAATATGTCTATTTTCTCAACCTCAGTTTTACACTAGTTAACCTGTTGTAACTGGAGATAGGCAACTTAATAGATAGACTGCCTAATCTGACTCCTACACCTGAGTAGGTAGTACACAGTGTAGTGAATGGTTGAGAGTTTGGACTCTAGAACCAGAATAACTGGATTTAAATTCTGGTTGCTACCTAATAACTTTAAGACCTTGGGAAGTCACTTAATGTGCCTCAATTTCTTCACCTGAAAAATGGAGATATGGAACTTATAAATGTATTATGAGAATAACAGTTAATACATATAAGGTACTTAGGATACTGCCTATATATACTAAGTGTTCAGTAAATATTAGTCTTGAGTATTATTCTTTTGTAGGTGAGGAAAGTAAGACTCAGAGAGGCCAAATGATTTGCTCAAAGTTATATACCTAGCCAGTAAGAAAGGCAACATCTGCCCCAGGCGTACTGTTCCCTGGTGGGGCCACAGTAACTGCTAAAAGAACCATGTGCCCAGTTGTCCCTCTGGCATATGCTCGCCAGCTCCTGAGAGGCTAGCCAGGTCAGCTGGTTTGATAGTGAAGACACTGGTCTGTTGCCTTAAGCTCTGGGTGTTCACCAGAGGAAACCAATTGTCCTGAAACTCTGATTCATACACAGACACAAAAAGAAAGTACAGTGTGCAAATAAGTGAGAGTTGTATTCGAACATCTCTATTTGTCCATCTTGAACACCATTATATCTCTTATCCCTAAAAACATGCCTGTTTGGCTCATATTGGTTCTTCAATAAATATGTGTTGAATGAGCAAATAGCTAAAGGAAGAGAATGGGACAAAGGTAAATACTGAGAGAAGACAGGGGTTAAGTGGTTGACAAGGACAGTACCTGGAAATGGACATAGATAAGGGAGAAGGGTGAGTGCTCTCAGAGAAGTTGGCAGAAAATTTTCATACAATAAAACCACCATAATTCTGACTTCATAAATCTGTGTTGAAATATGCTTCTTTGTTGTCAATGAGGTGAATGACTGGGGGAAGACAACACTTTGGTGAGGATTTTAAGAGTGTAAACAGGATTATTGAGAAATAAATACAGAATCAACTAAGTTTTAAATTCCTTTTTTTTTTTTTTTAAATTGACACAGGCGTACTAAGAATCTTTATCAGGAGCAATTTATTAGCCTAATCCATACCAATAAATATGTCTAAAAGAAGAAAAGAAACTGTTTTTTTAAAACCTATTTTGGCCCAGCCAGTGTGGCTCAGTGGTTGAGTGTTGACCCATACACCAAGAGGTCACCGGTTTGATTCCCAGTCAGGGCACATGCCCAGGTTATGGGCCAAACCCCCAGTGGGGGGCATGCAGGGGGCGGCCAATCGATGTTCTCTCTCATCAATGTTTCTATCTCTCTCTCCCTCTCCCTTCCTCTCTCCCTAAAAATCAATACAGAAAAAAAAATGTAAAACCTATTTTGGCTTCTTTAATTAAAAAAGAAAGGAAGGAAGGAAGGAAGGAAGGAAGGAAGGAAGGAAGGAAGGAAGGAAGGAAGGAAGGAAGGAAGGAGGGAGGGAGGGAGGGAGGGAGGGAGGGAGGGAGGGAGGGAGGGAGGGAGGGAGGGAAGGAAGGAAGGAAGGAAGGAAGGAAGGAAGGAAGGAAGGAAGGAAGGAAGGAAGGAAGGCTGGTCCTTCATGCAATTATCTGTATTATTTATAATCTGTTATAGCTAATTGAATAATTCTGGGTTCTCCGTGTGTTAAGAGACTTCCAGTCCTTCATTTCAGCGGTTTGTTGCTCCCTTCATCCCCTGGCATACTGCTGCCGTCATTCTTACATGGAACAGTCCTTTTTTGGACTTACCCTTCTCTTCAAGCAGTTCTCAGCTGTTACTAAAACTTTCTTGTGCTATGGTGATTCCAACTTCCCTTTTCTTCAACAAAGTGGTGAAAGTTTTAGAATCAGTTTATTCCACGTTTTGAGTGTTTACTGAAAATTGAATGTGTACTCATAATCCGAAATATGACATGCAAAATATGATAATTAGCTGAAGCTTTCCTAAAAGATCACGAAGGAAATAGTTCCCCAGAAAAATTCAAGACTTCACTTTTTCCTTTATGAAGAGAAAGTTAACATTTTATCCTATGAAAACCATAATTCTTCTGATACCACTCTTAAGTAAAATCTTTTAACACATTTTAAAACAAATTCTGCAAATATTTCCCTGTTTGCTTGTTTGCCTGTTTGTTTCTTTGCTTTAATATGGAAGGTTTATTTTTCTTTATAAATCAGAACATAAGAATGTAGATTATAGTTATAGCTCAAAGGGAAAAATTTTGTTGGCCTTTTATCCCATACTATAGTTTTCAGTAATTTACTTTTCTTTTTTTATTATTATTATTTTCCTTTATTGACTTTAGAGAGAGAGAGGAAGGGAGAGGGAGAGAGAGATAGAAACATCGATGAGAGAGAACACCGATTGGCCACCTCCTGCATGCCCCCCACTGGGGATCAAGCCCACAACCTAGGCATGTGTCCTGACTGGGAATTGAACCAGCGACCTCTTGGTGCATGGGTTGATGCTCAACTACTGAGCCACACCAGCTGGACTTCAGTAATATAATTTTCAATATATAAGTTTAAGTTCCAACTAATTACATAAAGGCCTTAATTTTTATGGTCCTCAATGGTAAGTTTTTTAAACTTACAATAAGAATCCTATTTCTTTTCACTTTATCTGAAAGTTCTTTTGTTTATTTGCTGATTTGTTTTTGTTTGAGTGTAGAACTTAGATCTTTATATTTTCAGTCTGAATCAGCCTGATCCAGTCCAGTTGCCCTGGTTAGAACTTCCAGTACAAGGCTGTACCACCATAGTGAGGAGAGACAGTCTTGTCTTGTTCCTGATCTTAGGGGGAAAGCAGTGAATCTTTCACAATTAAGTATGATGTTACTACTGTAGGTTTTTCACAGATGCCCTTTATGGGGTTAAGGAAGTTCCCTTTTATTCTTAGATTGCTGAGAGTTTTTATCTGGAATGGAGGTTGGATGTTATAAACATGTTTTCTGTATCTATGGAGATGATCACATGGTTTCTCTTTTGTAGCATATTAATGTAGTTGAATGTTAAACTAACCTTGCATTCCTGGGATAAACTCTACTTGGTCACAGTGTATTTTCCTTTTTGTAGATAGCTAGATTTGATTTGAGGTGCATTGAAAGTGAGCACCCCTACATTCACAGGCTGGATAATGTCTCACTCTTTCTTGGTGCCTCAGTGATCCCCGGCACCAGGTAGGTCCCGTGTGAAAGATAAGCTGCTGAGTGCCTACTGCCTCCTCTTGACCCATGTCCATGGCATGCAGGAAGCAGAGCCAAAGCCTAATGATGCTGCTGTAGAGCATAGCCATTAAGAGCACAGGCTTTGTACCCCTTGCTAGCTGTGTGGCCCTGGAAAAGATACTTTTCTGTGCCTCAATTCCCCCATCAATAAAGGTAATAGTACTATTTTTTGTGAGGATTAGATTAGATAAGGAATATAAAATATTTAGCATTGTTCCTCAAAGGTAGTAAAATGACTAGGAAGGTTTAGTAATTGTTGTCATTATTATTTTTGTGTGTGTACAAGGGCTTTGTGACCCATAAAACCCTATAAAAATAAGAAACTGGCCATAACTATTATACTAGGACTCCACCCACGGCCTCATTTATTTCTTCCTCCTACTCCCCTCTCTGTGATTTTTGGTAGTAAGACACTTCCAAAGAAGCCATAGCATAGAGAAAGATGGTACAGATCATAAGAACGTTTAGTACCTCTCTCCTTCCCCAAAGCCCATCTCAGAAAACACCAAGAATGGGCTCTGGCTTACAAACCTACCCTTCCTGGGGCACCACCAGATGATAATGCGTTTGCAGAAGCCTTGTCTTGGCCTTTGGTGAGATGTATCCCCTTTCCTTTCCTGATTTCAAGAAAGTGTTTCCTACCCCAGGTACAATTTGAGTACCACATAAAGCCCCTAGCTTACCAGAGCTGCCGCTAACACATGCAAGGACCCTAATGTAAATTAGAAAAAGGAGCCTCTTCCTCAAGTCATGTTCCTTCCACTTTGTTAGAACAAGATAGTTTACTGTCCTGGCACAGTGAAAAACCTACATAACCATATGTGGTAGCCCTGTGGCTTGTACTCAGAATATTCATCTCTATTCCTCTTCAGGTCCTGAAGCACCTACGTCACCTAAACTTTACCAACAATATGGGGGAACAGGTGACTTTTGATGAATGTGGTGACTTGGTGGGGAACTATTCCATCATCAACTGGCACCTTTCCCCAGAGGATGGCTCCATCATGTTTAAGGAAGTTGGATATTACAACGTCTATGCCAAGAAAGGAGAAAGGCTCTTCATCAATGAGGAGAAAATCCTGTGGAGTGGGTTCTCCAGAGAGGTATGTGCTGTTCACCAGAACACTAGATGCCTCCACCATGGCAGGAAACTATGCTGGGCTCTGGAGGGCCTTGGACTGTTCACCACTGGACTTCCAGAACGATGAGTCCACTTCCCTCAACTCACTCACTCAGCCCCACCAGGGCTCCCTGTGAAATCCATGAGTGTTTAGGGTACAGAGGAGAATCCTTGGAACCTGAACCCCATGCTTATTATGTTGAAACAATTTTATTTACAAATCTGACTCCCTAGCTAGTAACAGTTTCTTTGACTAAAACTCTCCCCAACCAGAGAAAAATATTTAAGCAAATATAAACATCACTCAAGGCAGGGCCTGGATAATTAATTCACACAGAGGTAGTTCCCTGTGATTCAAACAGCTCAGGGCTGCTGACCTATCAACCAGAATGAGAAATTTATTTTTCTTCTTGGTAAATCTGTAACAAATAGGAGGATGTTTGTGACCCTAATCAAGATCCCCCTCCCCTGAGTATCGCTGCATCTAGATTCCTGATTAATAACCAGAAGCCCATTATCCAGTGAACATGCACTCAAGGAAAAAACACATGATATGCTGAAATGATGAGCATTCTGTGGTAGTTGTGTCCCAGGATATAGTAAGCTGCTGAAGACCCAGGTACTCTGTAGAAACAAACCCAGGACAGGGCATCCTCTTTAACTCTCCCAAGAAGCATGGATGAGACCCACTACATTACTCTTTGCATTTGCTTTTCTAGTATCACCTTTGAGCATCTTGAACTACTTTTTATAACATGACCATAAGATTCAACTTCATTTTTTAACCAAATGCTCCTTAGGTTGGTGGGTTTCTGATCAGATGTTATAATTTAATGGTTTCCCAATATGTATGATAGTTACCCACGGAAAGTTCTCCTATAGATAGTGAATCTTATCTACAGTGTATGAGTCATTGTGAGCTTCTACCTCAGAGGATGGATTCCCAGTTATAAACTTGACATGACCTTTTCCAGACAGAGATTTGAGGCTTCCAAAGGATATATGACTCTGTCCACTAATTATACCCTTGTCTAAATTATCACAGGTTTCAACTGACTGGAATCTAAATTGATCAGCTATACTATCACTGATTCCCTGCTGTTAAATCACCCAGATTATCTTTTACCTCCATTAATGCACATAATTGATTGCCTCTAATAGGTGTTTATATCATCTCCCTTCCTGCATGGAAACTATTTCCTGTATAGTTCCCTATAACCCTAATGTCTCTCACCAGCCTGTGCACACTATGGGTTTAAACATTGACAAATGAATAACAGGAATCCTCATGAATTCAGTCATTTATGTTCTTGGAATAGTTGACAAGAGTTATAAATTAAACCTAATTTTTCAGTAGAAACGTTACTTCAAACCTAGTACACATAGGCACTCAACAAATATTAAGGTGTAGCCCACTCTTCTTTTTTTTGTACAAATGACCACAAAAATGCCATCTACATTTAACTATAAATAATGTATTAATAACTTCCCTACATAGCTCACAAAGCTGTTAATGAGATCAAGGATGCAAAAGCATACTATAAACTGAATTATACTATATAAATGCAAACTGTTATTAATATAGCATTATAATATCTTAATCCATAGCTCAGTTTACTTTCTAATGAAGCATTTTTTAACTATAGGGTCTTTTTTGTTGTTGTTTTTTGAGCTAGAGGGGTTTTAAATATCCTTGTATCCAACACCACAATTTGAAGTTGAGGACACTGAGGTTTAGGAAGGCAAAGGTGACTTCCAAGACAAGACAGATAGTCAGTGTAAGAGTTAGACTAGGATCCAAGTGCCCTGATTCTTATCCTAGTGCTCCATCCTCTACACTATACTCTCCATAATTATTTCCTTGTTTTATTGCAACAAATCAGAAGGAAAAGAGACGTCTCCATTGGGGTCTTGGAATTCAGATGAACTTCCTTGGCCAGAATTAGATATGAATTTGATGAAGCTGTTAGGGAGACTTTGAAATACTTGCTGGCTTTTTGAAAAATGGATTCTTCTGGTAGCTGCCTCAGCCAACTCCTTTGATGGTAGGATTTCTCTTTAGCAGAGGGATACAGACGGATGCAGTAAGAGGGCTCAGAGGGTGGTATTCTTCTTATCCTTGATCACTATAAAGCAGGATTTGGTTCAGTGAAAAGTACAGACTTTGGAAGACTGACCTGGGTGTAGATCGCAGCTCTCCAATAAGTCATTGTATGACCTGGAGCCTGTTCTTTAACCATTATGAAGAAGAGAAAAAGAGGCATGGAAGAGACTGCTAGAGGTCCTCAATATTTTTCCCCCCCTTTTCTTTGATGATAGAACTGGGCACATGACCATCCAGAATAAAGATATTTCCCAGCCTCCCTTTCAGCTAAGTGTGGCCACATGACTAAATTCTGAAGAATGGCACACAAGTAGCAGTGATATGTGATGGAGTCTGGGAATCTTCTTTTAAGAAACCACTTGCAAGGATCCTTTGCTCTCTTCTTCATCCCTTCCTCAATCCTGCTTCCTGGAAACTAGATGCCTGACAGGTGGCAACTAGACTTCATATACACTGGGACTTTTGCTGAGTAGTCTCAGACCCAGCACTGGTACCGAGATTAAACCTATATAAATCTGGTGAACACCACGCACCCTACCTGGTGACTCACTAAGAACTTTCTTCATGCAACTTGAGTACCACGAGAAGCTCTTTCAGTAACTGAGCCTAACAGGCAGCCAGCAGGTGGAGGTAGGTGGAGGTGGCTCTAGGGGTCCATTGGGCCTTTTGATGACCTGTTCCCAGACTCAGTGCTGGTGGAAGCTGGCCTTGGTGCACAACTTGGGCCTTCCCATGCACACCCAGGCCCAGCAGAGGCAGCCACATACTATGGATTGCTTTGTAGCTCCAAACACGTTGCCCAGGGCCAGTAACAGACAACATCTAACATTGATCTGCATCAAAGTCCCTCCTAAGAGGTGCCAGAACCAACACACCCACTGGCCAGCTTCAGACAACATCAGAGCAAAATCCAATTACCTTCACAAGTGGTATATACAAAGGGAGATCTCAGCAGTCACCAGATCCTGCTGAGGGAAATTCCAGCAGCTCGTACACTGTGGTCAAAGTAGATCTTTATAGTCACCTAGCCTGAGGGTTGAACCCACCCATGAATGGGCCAATGGCAATCAAGACTCAATTACAACAGGAGAGCTCACATAACCCACAAAAGGGACATTCCTGGAGCACCCAACTCATGATCAAGGAGACTGCACCACTGGAGCCACAGGACACCTACTACAGAAGGTCACCCTACCAAGACTGGAAGACACAGCAGACCTACCTAATACATAGAAACAAACACAAAAAGGCAGCCAAAATGGGGAGACAAAGAAACATGCACCAAATGAAAGAACAAGAGAAATCTCCAGAAAAAGAGCTAAATGAAATGTAGGCAAGTAATTTACCAGATATAGAGTTCAAAAGCATGGTTATAAGGATACTAAAGGAACTTAGTGAGAACTACAACAGCATGAAAATTGCCATAGAAACCATAAAAAGAATCAACCAGAAATGAAGTATACAATATCTGAAATGAAGAATACACTAGAAAAAATAAACAGTAGGTTGGATGAAGCAGAGGATTGAATCAATGATTTGGAAGACAAAGTAGCAGAAAATATCAGAGCAGCAAAAAGAAAAAAGAATCCAAAAAAAAATGAGGATAGTTTAAGGGACCTTTGGGACAATATGAAGTGTAACAACATCTGCATCATAAGGTTACCAAAAGAAAAAGAGAGAGAACAACAGATTGAGAACTTACTTGAAAAAATAATGGCTGAAAACTTCCCTAACTTGGTGAAGGAAAAAGACACACAAGTCCATAAAGTGCAGAGAGTCCCAAACAAGATGAACCCCTAGAGGTCTACATCAAGACACATCATAATTAAAATGCAAATGGTTAAAGACAAAGAGAGAATCTTAAAAGCAGCAAGAGAAAGACAGTCAGTTACCTACAAGGGAGTTCCCATAAGACTGTCAGCTGATTTCTCAAAAGAAACTTTGCAGGCCAGAAGGGAGTGGCAAGAAATATTCAGAGTGATGAAAAGCAAGAACCTACAATGAAGATTACTCTATCCTGCAAAGCTGTCATTTAGAATTGATGGCCATATAAAGAATTTCCCAGACAAGGAAAAGCTAAAGGAGTTCATCACCACCAAACCATTATCATATGAAATGTTGAAAGGTCTTCTTGAAGAAAAAGGTAAAAAAATATGAACAAACAAAATGGCAATAAATACATATCTATCAACAATTGAATCTACAAACAAAATGAACAAGCAGAACAGAAACATACCCATAGATACAGAGAACTTTTGTTGGTTACCAGATGGGTGGGGGCTGGGGGGATGGATGAAAAAGGTGAAGGGATTAAGAAGTACAAATTGGATGTTAGACTGACAAACCTCAAAGGGAAGGGGGGTTGGGGGTGGGAAGAAATAAACCAAAGAACTTATATGTATATATGCATAACCAATGGATACAGACAACAGTGAAGAAAGGCAGGAGGGGAGCAGGAATGGGGAGGAGGGGTCTATGGGGGAAAAATGAGGAACATCTGTAATACATTCAACAATAAAGATAAGTTAAAAAATAAATAAATAAATAAATAAATAAATAAATAAATAAATAAATAAAATAGAGTCTAAAAAAAAATTACAAAAGGTCAATGAGACCAAGAGTTGGTCCTTGAAAAGATAAATAAGATTGACAAAACTTTAACCAGATTCATTAAGAAAAAAAGAGAGAAGACCCAAATAAATTAAATAAAAAATGAAAGAGCAGTAATAACTGACACCACAGAAGTACAAAGGATTGTAATAAAATACTGTGAACAACTATATGCCAACAAATTGGACAATCTGAACAAACTGGATAAATTCCTAGAAACATACAATCTTCCAAAACTGAATCAGGAAGAATCAGAAAATCTGAATAGACTAATTACAACTAATGAAATTGAAGCAGTAATCAAAAACTTCTCAGCAAACAAAAGTCCTAGACCAGATGGCTTCACAGGTGAATTTTACTAAAAATTCAAAGAATAACTAACACTTATCCTTCTTAACAAAATTCAAGAGAAGGGAAGACTCCCAAGCTCATTTTTGAAGGCCAGCACTATCCTAATTCCAAAACCAGATGAAGACATTACAAAGAAAGAAAATTATAGGCCAATATCCCTGAAAAACACACAAAAAAATATTAGCAAATTGGATCCAGCAATAATTTAAAAGATTATACACCATGAACAGGTAGGATTTATTCCAGAGATGCAAAGTTGGTACAATATACACAAATCAATAAATGTGATACACCACATAAACAAAATAAAGGATAAAAATCACATAATGATATCAATAGATGTAGAAAAAGCATTTGATAAAATCCAGCACCCTTTTATGATAAAAACTCTCAGCAAAATGGGAATAGAAAGAACATACCTCAACATAATAAAGGCCATACACAACAAACCCACAGCCAACATCATACTCAATGGACAAAAACTAAAAAAGTATTTCCCTTAAAAGACAAGGATGTCTACTTCTACCATTCTTATTCAACATAGTACTAGAAGTCCTAGCCACAGTATTCACACAAGAAGAAGAAATAAAAGACATCCAAATCCAAATTGGAAAGGAAGAAGTAAAACTGTCACTATTTGCAGTTGACATGATAATGTATATAGAGAACCTTAAAGATTCTACCAAAAATATACCAGAACTGACTAATGAATTTAGTAATAAATTTAGCCAAGAATGTAAAAGACCTGAACTTGGAAAATTATAAGACACTGAAGAAGATATGAATAAGTGGAAGCATATACTGTGTTCATGGATAGGAAGAATCAACATCATTAAAATGTCCATACTACCCAAAACAATCTATAGATTCACTGCAATTTCTATCAAAATACCAGTAGCACCCTGGCCAGTTTGGCTCAATGGTTGGAGCGTCGGCCTGTGGCCTGAGGGGTCATGGATTCAATTCCTGGCTCCAGTAGGGGTCGTGTGGGAGGCAACCAGTCGATGTGTCTCTCTCACATTGATGTTTCTCTCTCTCTCTCTATCTTTCTCCCTTCCTCTCTCCCACTCTATGAAAAAAATCAATGGAAAAATATCCACAGGTGAGGATTAAAATATACATACCAGCAGCATATTTCACAGAACTAGAACAAATATCCCCAAAATTTATATGGAACCACAAAAGACCCTAAAGAGCAAAAGCAATCTTGAGAAAGAAGAACAAAGTTGGAGGAATCACGCTACCTAATATCAAACTATATACTACAAGGTCATAGTAATCACAACAACATGGTACTGGCATAAAAGCAGACATATAGATCAATAGAACAGAATAGAGAGCCCAGAAATAAAACCCACATCTTTATGGTCAATTAGTATTGAACAAAGGAGGCAAGAATATACAATGCGGTAAAGACAATCTGTTCAATAAATGGTGTTGGGAAAATTGGACACATTCTTACACCATATACAAGAATAAACTCAAAATGGATTAAAGACTTAAATGTAAGACTTAAAACCATAAAAGTCCTAGTAGAAAACAGTTTCAGACATTTCTTGTAGCAATATTTTTTCTGATATATCTCCTCAGGCAAAGGAAACAAAAGAAAAAATAAACAAATGGGACTATATCAAACTATAAAGTTTTTGCATAGCAAAGGAAATCATCAACAAAATGAAAAGACAACCAACCCACTGAATGGGAGAACATATTTTCCAGTGAGACATCTAATAAGGGGTTAATATTCAAAATTTATAAAGAACTTATATAACTCAACACCAAAAAAAAAAAAAAAATGCAGTTAAAAAATGGGTAAAGGGCCCAGCCGGTATGGCTCAGTGGTTGAGCATTGACCCATGCACCAAGAGGTCGCCAGTTCAATTCCCAGTCAAGGCACATGCAAATTCCCAGTGGGGGACATGCAGGAGGCAGCCAAATGATGTTCTCTCTCATCAATGTTTATATCTCTCTCCCTCTCCCTTCCTCTCTCTCTCAAATCAATAAAGGGAAAAAAAAATTTTGTTAATGGGCAAAGGATCTGAATAGACACTTCTCCAAAGAGAATATACAGATGGCCAATAGACATATGAAAAAATGCTCAATATCACTAATCATCAAAGAAATGCAAATTAAAACCACAATGAGATATCAACTCACATCTGTCAGATTGGCTATCATCAATAAACCAACAAAGAACAAGTGTTGGCAAGGATGTGGAGAAAAGAGAACCCTCGTGCACTGTTGGTGAAAATGCAGATTGGTGCAACCCCTGTGGGAAATAGTATGGAGTTTCCTCAAAAAAATTAAAAATGGAACTGCCTTATGATCCAGCAATTCCACTTCTGGGAATATATCCAAAGAAACCTGAAAGACTAATTTGAAATAATATAGGTACCCCTATGTTCATTGCAGCATTATTTACAATAGCCAAGATTTGGAAGCAGCCCAAGTGCTCATCAGTAGATGAATGGGTAAAAAAGCTGTGGTACATTTACACAATGGAATACTACTTGACTATAAAAAAGAAGGAAATCTTACCTTTTGCAACAGCATGGATGGACCTGGAGAGTATTATGTTAAGTGAATTAAGCCAGACAGAGAAAGACAAGTACCATATGATTTTACTTACATATGGAATCTAATGAACAAAATAAACAAACAAAATAGAAACAGACTCATAGATACAGAGAACAGACTGACAGCTGTCAGAAGCGGGGTTGGGAGTCTGAGTAAAAAACGGTGAAGGGATTAAAAAACACACACACACACATAGACACAGAGAACAGTACAGTGACTGGAAATCCTGACTGGGAATTGAACCTGCAACCTTTGATGTACAAGACAACACTCCAGCCAACTGAGCCACCTGACCAGGGATCATCAAATGCTTTTTTTTTCATCTATTGATGATGGTATTTTTCTGTGTTAATTTATTACTGCAGTGAATGATACAGATTTTCTAATATTGAACTTGTTTGCATTCCTAGAATAAACCTAACATGGTCATGGTGTGTTTTCTTTTTTATGTCCTTTTGAGTTTGTTTGTTAATTATCTTAGTATTTTTAACCTATTTTCAAGAAGTGGAAAGTAGCCCTGGCTGGTTTGGTTCAGCAGTTAGAGCGTTGGCCCATGGACCAGAGAGGCCTGGGTTCAGTTCCCGCTAAAGGCACGTACCTCGGTTGCAGTTTGTCCCCAGCCCTGGTTGGGGTCTTGTGGGTGGCGACCACTCGATGTGTCTCTGTCACGTCGATGTTTCTCTCTCTCTCTCTCTCTCTCTCTCTCTCTCTCTCTCTCTCTCTTCCTCTCTCCCTCAAGATAAATGCAAGAAATGTCCTCGGGTGAGGATAAAAAAAAAAAAAAAGAAGTGGAAAGTAGTTGTACTCTTCTCAGATCCTTTCACATTCCTTAACTTTGTGTGCACCTCCAAGACTTCTGTATATTTTTGCTTCCAATAACCAGAACTCACTGCTCTTCCTCAGAAGACCACCTGCAGGCTACTGGAACCCACTTTGCCCACAGGCTCAGAGAGGCAGAAGAGCCTAGGAATGTACATTTCCCTGACTGGGTGGAAGTCTGAAAGCCCTAGCCCCTTCTCCTCAGGTCAGGACTGTTCTGAGGCATAACTCACAGTCCAGAGTTCCCCCTGAGGACCAGGCAGGAGCTACACTCTGAGGGACTTTGCTCAAGATCATACCCTTGCTTCTCCCCTTCCTTCTATGTTCTACTTTCTCCATTCTCTTCCTGTTTCCCCCAGGAGAACTTTCTTTATAAATCATTTGGACACAAATCCCTGACTTAGGTCTTATTTCTGAAAACAATACGTGAGATGGACCTGTATTTTTTTTTTTTCTTTTTCTTTTTCATACTGTTCTTGTTTGGTTTTGGAATCAGGGTTATAGTGACCTTACAAGAATGAGTTGGAGGGTGTTCCTTTTTTTATTTTTACTTTTCCTAATCTCTAGTAGAGTTTATATAAGATTAGATTGATATGTCCTCTGAAATTTTAGTATCACTTGCCTTTGATGAGCCCAGGATATGAATATGTGGTGGGGGCAGAAGTAAGGGGCAGAGGGAAGCATATTATTAGATGTAATGTTATTGTTCCAATCTTAGCTTTTGTTTCGGTGGTAGTCATTAAAAATGACTAACTAAAATCGAGTCAACAGTGAACAAGTAATGATGGAAAGAAACAAGGATTTTTTTTTCTTTTTATTAATTTATTTTTGTTACAGATGTTTCTCCTTTTTCCCCTCATTGACTCCCTCCTCCCCATCCCCTCCCACCCTGTCCTCAGCTTTGTTGTCTATGTCCATTGGTTATGCATACATGCATATAAGTTCTGTGGTTTATTCCCTCCCTCCCCCCCACCCCTTCTGAGGACTGTCAGTCTGTGCCCTACTTCTATGACTCTGGGTCTACTTTGTTCATCAGTTTGTTTAGTTCATTATATTCCACAAATAAGTGAGATCATGTGATATCTGTCTTTCTCTGCTTGGCTTGTTTCGCTTAGCATAATACTTTCCAGGTCCCTCCATGTTGTCTCAAAGGATAAGAGATCTTTCTTTCTTACAGCTGCATAATACTCCATTGTGTATATGTACCACTGCTTTTTTATCCATTCATCTACTGATGGAAATTTGGGCTGTTTCCAGATCTTAGCTATTATAAATAGTGCTGCTATGAACATAGGGGTACATATTTTCTTTCTGATTGGTGTTTCAGGCTTCTTAGGGTATATTCCTAGAAGTGGGATCACTGGGTCAAATGGCAGTTCAATTTTTAATATTTTGAGGTAATACTATAGTGTTTTCCATAGTGACTGCACCAGTCTGCATTCCCACCAGCAGTGTGCTAGGGTCCCTTTTTCTCCGCACCCTCGCCAGCACTTGTTGTTTGATGATTTCTTGATGGCGGCCATTCTGACAGGTGTGAAGTGATACCTCATGGTTGTTTTAATTTGCATCTCTCTGATGATTAGTGATGTTGAGCATTTTTTCATATGTCTCTTGGCTATTTGTATGTCCTATTTGGAGAGGTGTCTCTTTAGGTCCTCTGCCCATTTTTTAATTGGGTTCTTTGTCTTCCTTTTGTTGAGTTGTGTGAGTACTCTATATATTTTGGAAATTAACCCCTTATCTGATGTATCATTGGCAATTATGTTCTCCCACATAGTGGTTTCCCTTTCCACTTTGATCGTTGTTTCTTTTGCTGTGCAGAAGCTTTTGAGTTTGATATAGTCCCATGTGTTCATTTTTTCCTTTGTTTCTGTTGCCTTAGGTGATGTATCAGTGAAAATTCTGCAGCATATGATGTCTGAAATTTTGTTGCCTGCATTTTCTTCTAGGATTTTTATGGAAACACGAGTCACATTTAAGTCTTTTATCCATTTTGAGTTTATTCATGTGTATGGTGTAAGTTGGTGGTCTAGCTTCATTTTTTTGCATGTAGCTGCCCAATTTTCCCATCACCATTTATTAAAGAGGCTGTCTTGACTTCACTGTATGCTCTTGCCACCTTTGTCAAATTTAATTGAGCATATTGTCTTGGGTCAGTTTCTGTGTTCTCTATTCTGTTCCACTGATCTATGTGCCTGTTCTTGTGCCAGTACCAGGCTGTTTTGATTACAGTGGCTTTGTAGTATAACCTGATGTCTGGTAATGTGATCCCTCCTACTTTGTTCTTCTTTTTCAAGATTGCTGTGGCTACTCGGGGCCTTTTTTGGTTCCATATGAACTTTTGGAGTATTTGTTCTAGTTCTGTGAAGTATATCGTTGGTATTTTGATGGGTATTGCATTGAATCTATATGTAGCTTTGGATAGTATGGACATTTTAATGATGTTAATTTTTCCAATCCATGAACAAGGTATATGCTTCCACTTTTTAATATCTTCCTCTATTTCTTTTTTCAATGACCTGTAGTTTTCTGTGAAGAGATCCTTTACTTCTTTGGTTAAATGGGATTATTTTTTAGTTTCTCTTTCTGTGAGTTCATTGTTGGTGTATAAGAATGCCGTCCATTTCTTGACGTTAATTTTGTATCCTGCTACTTTGCCAAATTCATTTATTAAGTCTAGTAGATTTTTGATGGAGTCTTTAGGGTTTTCTATGTACAATATCATGTCATCTGCAAATAATTACAGTTTCACTTCCTCTTTTCCAATTTGGATCCCTTTTATTTTTTCTTCATGTCTAATTGCTGTGGCTAAGACTTCCAGTACTATGTTAAATAAGAGTGACAAAAGTGGACATCCCTGTCTTGTACCCATTCTTATGGGAAATATTTTTAGTTTTTGCCCATTGAGTATGATGTTGGCTGTAGGTTTTTCATATATGGCCTTTATTATGTTGAGATATGATCCCTCTATTCCCACATTGCTGAGCGTTTTTATCAGAAATGGGTGCTGGATTTTGTCAAATGCTTTTTCAGCATCTATTGATATGATCATATGGTTTTTATCTTTCATTTTGTTTATGTGGTGTATCACATTTATTGATTTGCGAATATTGAATCATCCTTACATCCCTGGGATGAATCCCACTTGGTCATGGTGGATAATTTTTTTGATGTATTGCTGGATCCGATTTGCTAATCTTTTGTTAAGGATTTTGGCATCTGTATTCATCAGGGATACTGGCCTGTAGTTTTCTTTCTTTGTAGTGTCTTTTTTTTTTTTATCCTCACCTGAGGACATTTTTCCATTTTTTATTCAGATAGAGTGGGAAGGAGAGAGAGGAAGAGAGAGAAACATCGACGTGAAAGGGACACATCCAGTGGCTGCCTCCCGCATGGCCCTGGTTACTCAACCAGGGCCAGGGACAAACTGCAACCGAGGTATGTGCCCTTAGCAGGAACCGAACCTGGGTCTCTCCGGACCGCAGGCCAACACTCTAACCGCTGAGCCAAACTGACCAGGGCTCTTTGTAGTGTCTTTATCTGGTCTTGGAATTTGGATTATGCTGGCCTCATAAAATGAGTTTGGAAGTGTTACACCTTCTTGAATTTTCTGGAATAGTTTGAGAAGAATGGGTATTAGATCTTCTTTGAATGTTCGGGAAAACACCCCCGTGAAGCCATCTGGGCCTGGGCTTTTGTTTGCTGGGAGTTTCTTAATTACATCTTCAATTTCCTTTGCTGTTATTGGTCTATTCAAGTTTGCTATCTCTTCCTGGTTCAGTTTTGGGAGAGTATGTGTTTCTAGAAATGTGTCCATTTCGCCCAGATTGTCCAATTTGTTGGCGTATAATTATTGATAGTATGTTTCGATGATCCTTTGTATTTCTGTGGTGTCAGTTGTTAATTCTCCTCTTTCGTTTCTGATTTTGTTTATTTGGGCCCTCTCTTTTTGTTTCTTGGTGAGTCTGGCTAAAGGTCCATCAATCTTGTTTACCTTTTCAAAGAACCAGCTTTTTGTTTCATTGATGTTTTGAACTGTTTTTTTTTTTTTGGTTTCTATGTCATTTATTTCTGCTCTGACCTTTACTATTTCTTTCCTTCTACTTGCTCTGGGTTTTTCTTTTTGTTTTCTTTCTAAATCTTTAAGTTGTAGGGTTAGAGAGTAAATTAGGGATTTTTCTTGTTTCTTGAGGTAGGCCTGTAGTGCTATGAACTTCCCTCTTAGGACTGCTTTCACTGCATCCCATAAATTTTGTGTTGTTGTGTGTTCATTTTCATTGGTTTCCAGGAAGTTTTTAATTTCTTCCTTGATCTCGTTGGTAACCCATTCGTTGTTTAATAACATGCTATTTAGCCTCCAGGTGTTTGAATGTTTTTGTGTATTTTTGTTGTAATTGAGTTCTAGTTTCATGCCATTGTGATCCAGGAAGATGCTTGATATTATTTCAATATTTTTGAATTTGTAGAGACTTTGTTTGTGTCCTAACATGTGGTCTACCTTTGAGAATGTCAAAACAAGGATTATGAGTAATAAATTCTGTGCACTTGAAGTCCATTGAAGAAATAAATAAGAAAAGTAAAATCTATGTTTTCTGAAATTAATGTAGCCACTACAGCTTTCTTTTGGTTAAGAATTGCCTGATATATCTTTCTGATCCATTTACCCTCAACCCCTCCATGCCTGTCCTGCCTGCCTCCCTGAGGCTCTCAGAAATCTCCCTGTAAAACCTAAAATAAAACTGTAAAAATTGCAACTCACTGCAAAATCTAGAGTTTAATTTTCAAACAAATTTCCCCTCTTCTCTGCATCTCCCCTTGTGACTGTCCCTCTGTGTGTAGGTCCATGTCCCTGTATCTTTTATAGTTTGTCTCAAACTTTTACTTCCATGGAGAGTAAACAGGTGTCTCATTCTGGGACCTGCAGGGAGTAGAAGGGGGATTATTTAAGGAGGATTTTTGTCATGGTGTAGACTCACAACAATTAATTTTCCTAGAATCCCATAGGTGTGTGTGTGTGTGTGTGTTTATGTAGTATGCACGCTTGCATGTTCACTCGTCCATAGGCATCTCTCCCTTTCATAGATACCAGGAAGTAGACTCTCTGCACCTTCCTCTGCCTGGAATGGGCCTAGAATCTGCCACACCGGTCCTGGCACCCAACTCCTCCCGCTTGTATGTGTCAAAGGAGCTGTAAAACTGATCCCACAGCTGCAGCCCCTCATTTTTGTGCTCTCCATCTTCCAGATGCCTTTCTCCAACTGCAGCCGAGACTGCCTGGCAGGGACCAGAAAAGGAATCATTGAGGGGAAGCCCACCTGCTGCTTTGAGTGTGTGGAATGTCCTGATGGGGAGTACAGTGATGAGACAGGTAAAAGAACAGCCCTTTGTGGACACTGTGTAAGGCTTGGTCCACTTTGGGGCCCTGGGGTCAGTGAAGTCCCTGGAAGGGCTAGGCTGAGATGGTGCTTAGCACAGTTTCTCATTTAACAAGGTATGTCTGAGCATCGTGCTGGGTTGGACCCTGAGGAGGATAGAAAAGGAGTGTTAGATGTCTTATAATACCATAAGAGCTCACAAACACACCTGTTACAGATCTTTCTTTTACTTTGATACTGCTTTCCAATATAGTTTTTCTTTTCTTACAGCTCAGAGGCCCTGAATAGACAAACTTCTGTCTGTTCCAGGCTCCAGAGTGAATAGGCCATGACAGATTGCCTGCTAGGCTGTCTTACTCATGTTTTTCCT
This sequence comes from Tadarida brasiliensis, assembly GCA_030848825.1. Lineage (NCBI taxonomy): Eukaryota > Metazoa > Chordata > Mammalia > Chiroptera > Molossidae > Tadarida > Tadarida brasiliensis. Next base: position 62,090,412 of record CM061260.1, on the reverse strand, counting down.
GTGCCTCAGTTTCTTTATCTCTAAAGTGGGAATTAAATGAGTTAATATTGGTAAAGCACATGGTAAGTTCTAGATAAATGTCTGTTCAATAAAAACCTCGATCGGCATATTGGAAGCATTCTATAAATATTAACTGTAATTGTTATTATCTCATTGTATCCTCCCCCCAATAATGGGTTTATTATTGCTTCCAGTTCATAAATGAGGAAACTGAGGCTCAGAGAGGTTAAGGAACCTGACAAAATCATATAGCTGGTAAATGGCAGGGCCAGGATTCCCATCTGGATCTCTGACTGCAAAGCTCATGTTCCTTTCACTTCTCCAAACTGTATGTTGCCAGGACACAGCAGAGATTTAATAAATGTTCCTTGATTGAATGAGTCTGTAGCGTCCTTCATTGGAAAGCCATGGAGGAAGGCATAGGTCATATGTGTGAGATATTCTACTTTGATCTAAGAGGATATCTTCTCTGGCATGTCTACAAAGCCCATCCACACATCCAACATGAGTCAGGCTGAGCTTGAATCATTCCGTGAAAAGTTGGACAATGTCATACCTCTGGGCAGCCACCTGTCCAACAAGATTGATCATTCTCTGTTACAAATCATCAGCAGATATATCATCTTAAAGGAAATATGTACACCCCTGACCATGTACAAAGGGGGAAAAAATCATAGAATCATCAAAAGTACATGAAATTAACTACGTATATAATTAAGCATGTCAGGGTTCAATATATTATTTGATAATGTAAAAGTCACAATGTTTCATCAATAAGTACAATGTAAAGTGACCACACCCAATAACCTGTGTACCCTCACCACCACATTCACACTCACAAATTTTAGGCTATGCCATTCATTCACTACCTTTTCACTGGGACATTTTACAGATGCAAGTGCCTGTGACAAGTGCCCCGATGACTTCTGGTCCAATGAGAACCACACTTCCTGCATTGCTAAGGAGATTGAGTTTCTGTCCTGGACCGAGCCCTTTGGGATCGCACTCACCCTCTTTGCTGTGCTGGGCATTTTCCTGACGGCCTTTGTGCTGGGTGTCTTCATCAAGTTCCGCAACACACCCATCGTCAAGGCCACCAACCGAGAGCTCTCCTACCTCCTCCTCTTCTCCCTGCTCTGCTGTTTCTCCAGCTCCTTGTTCTTCATCGGTGAGCCCCAGGACTGGACCTGCCGCCTGCGCCAGCCGGCCTTTGGCATCAGCTTCGTGCTCTGCATCTCCTGCATCCTGGTGAAAACCAACCGCGTCCTCCTGGTGTTCGAGGCCAAGATCCCCACCAGCTTCCACCGCAAGTGGTGGGGGCTCAACCTGCAGTTCCTGCTGGTCTTCCTCTGCACCTTCATGCAGATCGTCATCTGTGTGATCTGGCTCTACACCGCGCCCCCCTCGAGCTACCGCAACCACGAGCTGGAGGATGAGATCATCTTCATCACATGCCACGAGGGCTCGCTCATGGCTCTGGGCTTCCTGATCGGCTACACCTGCCTGCTGGCTGCCATCTGCTTCTTCTTCGCCTTCAAGTCCCGGAAGCTGCCGGAGAACTTTAACGAAGCCAAGTTCATCACCTTCAGCATGCTCATCTTCTTCATCGTCTGGATCTCCTTCATTCCGGCCTATGCCAGCACCTACGGCAAGTTCGTCTCGGCCGTGGAGGTGATCGCCATTCTGGCCGCCAGCTTTGGCTTGCTGGCCTGCATCTTCTTCAACAAGGTCTACATCATCCTCTTCAAGCCATCCCGGAACACCATCGAGGAGGTGCGCTGCAGCACCGCTGCTCACGCTTTCAAGGTGGCAGCCCGGGCCACGCTGCGCCGCAGCAACGTCTCCCGCAAGCGGTCCAACAGCCTCGGGGGCTCCACGGGATCCACCCCCTCCTCCTCCATCAGCAGCAAGAGCAACAGCGAAGACCCCTTCCCACAGCCCGAGAGGCAGAAGCAGCAGCGGCCACTGGCCCCGACCCTGCGAGAGCAGCCGCAGCCGCAGCCGCCCTCGACGCTGCAGCAGCAGCAGCAGCCCCAGCAGCAGCCCAGATGCAAGCAGGTCATCTTTGGCAGTGGCACAGTCACCTTCTCGCTGAGCTTTGACGAGCCTCAGAAGAGTGCCATGGCTCACAGGAATTCCACGCACCAGAACTCCCTGGAGTCCCAAAAAAGCAACGACACCCTGACCAGACACCAGGCATTACTCCCGCTGCAGTGCGGGGAGACGGACTCAGAACTGACCGCCCAGGAGACAGGCCTGCAAGGGCCTGTGGGTGGGGACCGCCAGCCAGAGATGGAGGACCCTGAAGAGATGTCCCCAGCCCTTGTCGTGTCCAATTCACGGAGCTTTGTCATCAGCGGTGGAGGCAGCACTGTCACAGAAAACATACTGCATTCCTAAAATGGAAGGAGAAGGCCAGTCAAGGAAGGATCCAGAGGGATTTCCTGGGATCAATACATTCTCCGACAGGGATGAGGGACCGCTCCCAACTCCTTTCTTCTGAGGAAGGAGGAATAAAAGACATGCCAAATGCCTCGAACTTAGTTGCACTGTTTTATACGGCAGTGAATTGACTAATGTTCCCTTTAAAATTAAAAAAAAAAGAAGAGCCATATGCTTCTATGGTTGAATTCGTCAGAGCGCTGGGATCGCCATGGTCAGATTTGCTGTTCATGTCCCTTCTTCTGTTCTCATCCTCTGTTCTCTCCCACTCAATAGCCCAGAGATGGAACCAGGCTTTAAGCTACTCACCTACCCCCTCCTTTGTTCTTTTTTTCATATTGAAATGGCAGCCCTGAACATTCTGACAGCCTGGCCCCGGGACAATGTGCAGAGAGACAGGACGTCAGCTTGGCCACCACTAGAGTTAAGAGTCTGAAAGACAGAATGTCACCAGTGCGGCCCAACACCTTGACAAGGGGAAGAACTTCGCATGTTCAGAACCAGAGGTGGATGTGTTTCCTGTTTAGGAAACTTGTAAGCTAGTTGGTCTTCTACTTGCTGCTGCTATCGTGAGACATCTAGGTTAGCGTTCCTCCTGCACCCCTGCATCTGGTTTTGCCCAGAATGTGATCGTGATGCCATGTTGAGATTCCAGGATGAGAAAGAATCACCTCAAATTGTTGGGAAGGGACGGCATAATTCCAATGAGCTGTATCTGTAATTACTATTGCTTTATGTACCTTTGTCCTTAAGAAAATGCTTTTGTTGTAACAGTCCATGGACAATAGAAACTGAAAAAAGTCACAGTTCGGTTTATATAAGGCAGTATTACTGAGCTCCATTTTCCTTGCCCAACCCACTACCCCCACTGCGTGAGTTAAGCCCTGTGTGAGCCCTTTCAGGGCCCCCAAGGCTTCCTGAAGCCAGATTTATCCTTGCCCTGGTGGAGAATAAACTCTCAGTCATTAGTCCCCTACCAGTTGCTGGGGTGAGAAAGTGTGGTTCCAAGAGAGCTCTCACAGGGCATTAGCCTGGCACTGCACCCCCCAAATGCCATACAGGTTCCCCCCAGCAGTGGAAGCCTGCCCATGGGTAGTTACAGAGGTTGGATGGCATGCTGCTGAGCGTTCAGGCTCTAGAGCCAGAGAGACCTGCATTTAAGCCCTAGGTTGGTCACTTATAAGTTGAATGACCACAGACAGGGAACCCTGACCTTGCTAAGCCCCAGCTTCTTTGTCTCTAAAATGGGGGTAATAATCATTCTTTTCCCTCAGAGCTCTTATGTGGATTAAATGAGATAATGTATGGGCAGCGCTCTCTCTCTCTCTCTCTCTCTCTCTCTCTCTCTTTCTCTCTCTCTTTCTCTCTCTCTCTCTCTAGCACACCTGCACCTTTCCCCATCTCCTTCCCCCAGGCGAGTTTTCCTTGCCTCTCTCTTTCTCCTAAGATCCAAGGGCCCTTCTTCTGTGTCTGTAATTTGTTTCCTGAGCCCATTTCTTCTACAGCTCACTTCTTCTACCTCTGTGACTTTCTAAATAAACTTTCTCTTATTAAAAAAACAATGAGATAATGTATGTAAAGTACTTTAGCATGGTGCCTAGCACATAGTAAGCACACAATAAATATTAGTTAATATTATTACTGATGTTGTAATTATTTTTTCTCTTGTTTAAAATACAAAACAAAGCTTGTTTATATATCATTCAGATTTTAATGACAAGCCCACTGATGACAATAATTTTCTCCATAATAAGCCAAGAACTCGGAGCCATGGTCAAGGCGTCAGCCCTAGTTACATTGCTCCTGCTGAAGGCAGGCCAGACACTTGCCCAGAGGGCTCCATGCTCTTCCTCTGTGGTGCCAGCACCCAGATCTCCAGCACCAAGGGAAGACTGTCCCAGGCTGGCAGTCGTTTCTCAGATCACTCTAAATGCTGCTCTTAAGCCAAGGCCAAATATAGCAATTATATCTGTGTGAAGCCTCAAACGTACAGCTCCTGATAACTTCTTCCTCTGACCACTTTCCTCCAAAGGGCTGCCTTTCCATGATTTTTAAAGCAACCTATTGATATGACTGTTGTTAATTGGGATGAAAAGACAATAGAGGGTACCATGTGGGAGCATGACAGAGACTCTGAGAAGGTTTCACACAGATCCCCGAGCCAGCCTGCTGTTCCCGCCCTGGTCACACCTCTGAACCAGGCACAGAGCTGAGTGGAGGTTCATATTTAACATTTTACTCGGTCTTTTTTAAAAAAAAAAAAAAAAGCTGAAAGTTTCATGGCTTATTTTATGTTAGAATAGTTATGTGGAAATAGCTATTAGCTATGCAAGATACCACACACTCATCCTTCCCGAGACTGACTTCACCGTGCAGCTCACCCATGTAGCTGATCTGCGGAAGGGGGCTCCGCACAGAAAACACGCACCGTGTACACTGAGCCTCATTTCACCAAGTGCTCGCAAACAAAGCAGTCTCTCCCATTATTCCTGCCAGAAAGGGAGACTCAACATCGTCCTCGTTCATATGTGGCTGGATAACTCTCAGGACAAAATCTGGGGTGTGAAATATGAACTTGCATTATTTTTCTGTAACAACCTAGTTTCTATCTCAAATTCCAATTCAGTTGCTAGTGACAGAGACTTCATCTTAGTCAAATTGGGATTTTTCTCAGCAACCTCCAAGTTTTCTGAATCAGAGCCTGGTGATGGATTTACGTGGGCCCTTCTCTGTGCGCCCCACTTGGTGTGCCCATGGCAGAGTAAACTGCAGCCTCGAACCACTGCCCAGCCTCCTTACCTGGGGGCTGTGAGCACTGAAGGGGATTGTACAGTTTTCTGAATCAATTTAAATATCTGGGGGTCCGACTTCAGAGGTTTCTTCCTTCCCCCTTCCAGGAGGGATTTTTGTAGTGTAAAGGGGGTGGGGTTCCTCAAACATGGATAGATGCTGTTGACATCTCTGAGAACATTCTTATCTGGTCCCCCAGTAATTGATATGCCTCCACGCTAGCATCCTCTGAGCCATCGCATCCCCATATGGTCTTCAGTCATGGGGTCCACAGTGATTTCCTCAGCTTCATCACTTTGTCCCAACTGCTCACCACCACCCCCTCCCCAGGCCTGCCAGCTCTCTCATGAGAGAGGACACTGGAGCCTGAGAACTACCGGGCAGCTCTCAGGCCCCTCCCTCCTGGCACCCTGCTCTGCCATGTCTGCTTGACTCTGCCTCCCATGCCATGGAGGCTAAAGATTCCAAGGCATCAGAAGAAAAACAGGGTACATCTCTAAACCTGTATAGGCATTTGTGGAAGGCCGAATAAAGGCCCCCAAAGATGCCCATGTCCTAATTTCCACAACCTCTGATGATATGTTACATGGCAAGGGTAAATTAAGGCTGCAGATGGAATTAAAGTTGCTAATCAGCAGACCACGAGATAGGAAAATTATTCTCAATTATCAAGGTGGGCCCAATGAATCACAAGGCTCCTTGAACGTGGAAGAGGGAAGCAGAAGAATCAGTGTCAGAGGGGTGCAATGGGAGAACGCCTCCTCTGGCCATGGCTGCCACTGAACATGCAAGGCGGCCAGAGCCAAGGAATACAGGCGGCTTCTAGAAGCTGGAAAAGGTGAGAAGGCCAATTCTCCCCAGAGTTTCCAGAAGGAACCAACCCTGTCAACACCTTGACTTTAGCTCACTAAGACCCTTTTCGGACTTCTGACCTCCAGAACTATAAGACAATACTTTTATGTTGTCTTCAGCCACTAAGCTTGTGGTAACCTGTCACAGCAATGACAGGAAACTAGCACAACATTTTTATTGTCATCTCCTTCCCTGAGCATTGCCAGCTCCGGGCACAGGTCAGGGCCTTTCTCAGAGATCCACGCCTGCCCTCTGGGAGGGAGCGTTCTCCCCACCAACTAGCTCCCTCTCTCTCCTCCCAGGAGAAAGTTCTGATAATATTCTATTTCTCCAAATCTGTTTGGGGAAATATATACCTTGTTTTCTGAGTCTTTCTGGGTTTTGGTTTTAGATAACAGCCATTTTCTCTCAATCTATTATCTGTTAGTAGAAGAAACCCGAGAAAGAGTGACTTCAACAATCCAGAGTTTGTTTTTCTCTTGTATAAAATAGGTCAGAAGTTTTTTCTTTAGATTCTCTGACAAGATACTTTAGTCCTCTGGCAATAGGAAACTGTTTATCTTTCTTTTGCAAATAAAAATGAATTGTACAGTTAAAGGATTTTCACTCAGATGAAAAAGTTTCCTAGAGGACTTGAAAAATTTTTGTTGGCAGTTTAGAGGTAATGATTAGCATTATAATACTGTCGCCCTGAAAGTGCCTTTGATCATTAAGAGTTGTCTAATTGCATTAGTTTCCATTTGGGGGAGATTAGGGCTGCCCTACCTCTGTCCACAATAGTTGTGTTTAAGGGCAATGTTATTGCTCCTTTTTGTCCTGGCTAAAGTACTGTAAGCTGTGGGCTAGCTCTGCATGGAGCCAGTTTCCCTCTGCTCAACTGCAGTTAAACTTATCCGTGATAGAAGAATAACAGGACATCAATAAGGGGTGCTGGTTAATCACTGGAGGGGGTGGCCTGCATTGGTCTGAGCCTAGCTGGTCATTTTAGGAGTCTGTTGGAAACAAAGGCATCTCCCAAAGGTGGGTGGAATTTGGGTAGGTGGAAGGAAGTCATTGTAGTAAGCTCTACGGTCTCCAGGATTTCCTGTCCCTGGTCATAAAAGAATACTAGGGGTTGAATGAGAACTTTGCTATTGTGCAAAGAGTGAGGTAGGGGTCAGGGATACTATAGCTCCAGGGTAGGACCAGTCATGGGAAACAAGTTGCATTTTAAAGATTGGGAGAAGAGTTTTAGCCTTGAGGGGAACTGCCCAGCCAGGGGTATGAGAAGTGGAGAACTATTAGAAGAAGGCCAGACGGGGGCAGGAAACTTGGCAGAACCAGCACAAAGGTGTATCCGGGGTCTAGAGAGACAACCAAGGCATCAAATGGGATTAGGGAGATCATCTCCTCTGCTGACATGACCAGCACAGCCTTGCCCTCCCCTGAATCCTGCACAAGAATGGAGAGAGTTTGGAGTGGAGATACAGGTACCTGTTTATATCAAGAGCTAGATCGGAAGAAGCAGGGAGCTATGGAGATATGTCGCCAGCTGCCTCCCTCTGAAATTTAGACACTTGCTACCCAGATAACTAGCTAGAGTAGGAGGCTAGAATCAATGAAAGCAAATGAACTCTAGGACTGAGTTCCCAGCATATGATAGGCAAGTGCTTGTGAGTATAGTGAAAATAGGTAAGAGATCAAAGCTCAAGAATAACCTTCAGGGTCAGTACAGGACTTGATCCCCGACCAAAGCATCAGGAAATGATTTTGGAAGAATGTGGCTGTTCTCCTTGACATCAACCCAAAGGTGTGGTTATTGCTCAAAATCTCCCAATTTTCTTTTAATGTTTTGTTTCTATCTGACCTCCGAAAACATTCAAATTATAAACAGAGATTTCTGCTTCTTTAGAACTGTCTATACTTCCCACATTTTTTTACATTAAGCACTAAATTATATCAAAAATAAAGAATTTAAAATAATAAACATGTAATGAAGTTTTAAAGAGATAAGCATACCAACTTAGATAAGAATCACCCTGCTAGGTCAGTTGCCACTCCTGTAAAGTTTTGCTAGAATTATATGCCAGGACTTTTATGGAACTTTTTAAAAAAATTTTTATTTACTCATGAACAGGCTGGGTATATGAAATAGTGGAAAACCTGAAGTGGGATTCTAAGCAATACAGATAAACTATATGTCTTTGGATAAGGTACTTAACCTTTTTTGTCCCAGTTTCTTACATAAAGAAGATATAATATTACCTGCCATAATTACCAACTATTGTTATTTGCCAAATAAAATAATTGATGTAAAAATGTCTGTCACCTTCAGAAGCATAGGAAAAATACAGAAAATCATTACAACCACAGATGACTGAAGTTTAAAGGGTTTTCTTATAGATACTCAAGAAGTAGCATAAAGTTCAATGATTTCTTCTACCGAGTTTCTTAGTTGGAGACAATAGAATCCATTCTAGCTAGTTTAAGCAGAAAGGGATTTGTTATAGGATATTAAGATGCTTTTAAAATTCTGATGACGAAGCATGGATGCTATACAATCAGGAGCAATGAAGCCAGGAGAAATACCTAATCCTTCCATGGGTTTGTTCTGACAGAAACCTCACTACCTCACCTGCCTTCCACTTAGCACCCATCATACAGGGAACCAGACACCAGAACCTAATTGCAGCCAAAGGAACCAAACTTCTCTGCCATCAACTTTCCAAGTCTCTCATTGACCATGCGCAGAAACTTAGCTGCAAGGGAGTCTGGAAATGTAGCTTTTGCTGTTCAGCTTCTATAATATAGGAAGACATGCTAGAAGGAGGTCAAAGTGGGTAATGAATGAGGCAATCTGGAATATCCACTGCCCACAAAGTGTTTTTAAGATCAAACACAAGCCCTGGCCAGTTTTGCTCAGCGGTTAGAGCGTCGGCCTGCAGTCCAGAGAGACCCGGGTTCAGTTCCCACTAAGGGCAAGTACCTCAGTTGCAGTTTGTCCCCGGCTCCAGTTGGGGTTGTGTGGGTGGCAACCAGTCGATGTGTCTCTCTCACATCGATGTTCCTCTCTCTCTCTTCCCCCTCTCTCCCTCTCACTCTATGAATACAAAAAGTGTCCTCAGGTGAGGATTAAAAAAAAAAAAAATCAAACACAAAATGAAAAACACTCTTGAAGAGGGAAAAAAAGCAAAATGTAATTTCCTTTCATCTTAACAGCTGTGGTAAATCAGAAAGATTTTGTGCTTAAAACAGAGCTGCAGCTGGCATTTTTCCATGAGAGAGAGCCTGCTGTCAGATAGGAGAGAGCAAGCAAGGGCAAGCACTGCAGGGGGTGGGTCTGGAGGGAGTGGGACGATGGCAATCAGTATGTTTGATTATAAGCCATCAGTACTACTTGACTTTTTAAATAATATGCATATGTTTGTGTGTGTGTGTGTGTGTCTGTGTGTGTCTGTGTGTATCTGTGTCTGTTTAATAGCCTGTAGAAAAATACATAATTGTTTAATAGTGATTAAGTCTGGGTGTTAGAAATATGAGTAATTTTTATTTTCTTTTTAAATATTTTTTTAGGTTCTTCCTTTCATTTCTCTCCATGAGCATGACTTACAGTAAAACAAACAAAAAAAATCTGTTCCTGGATTTTCAGGTGTGACATTATGGTCATTTTTGTTTGTTTGTTTGTTTGTTTTTACTTTTTATTTAGAAATCATTTTAAACTTACAGAAAATTGGCAAAAGTAAGTAGTACAAAAAACACTTGTACCTATCCCTTCTACCCAGATTTACTTACTGATAACATTTTACCCTATTTGCTTTCTCATCTACTCTGTGGTCATTTAAAAAACATGACATGCACTTAAGTATTTATGGGTGAAACCATATAATGCCTGGCATTTCCTTTAATATATACCATGAGGTGGAGGATGGGGATAAGTATATAGGGAGAGAGATAAGAAAGAACAGCAGAGCCCAGCTGGTGTGGCTCAGTGGATTGAGTGTTGTCCCATGGACTGAAAGGTCCCCATTCCATTCCCAGTCAGGGCACATGCCCAGGTTGTGGGCTTGATCCCCAGTAGGGGGCGTGCAGAAGCCAGCCGATAGATGTTTCTCTGTAACATCGATGTTTCTCTCTCTCTCCCCTTTCCTCTCTCTCTAAAAAATCAATAAAAACATTTAAAAAAAAGAAAGAAAGAACAGCAGAAAGTTAATGATTGTTGAAGCTGGATACATGGGGCTTTATTTTCTATTCCTTCTTTTTTTGTAAGTTATTTTTAATGTTAAAAATTAGCCAAAGGAGCCCGGCTGGTGTGGCTCAGTGATTGAGCGTTGACCCATGTACCAAGAAGTTGCTGGTTTGATTCCTGGTCAGGGCACATGCCCAGGTTGTGGGTCCAATCCCCAGTGGGGGGCATGCAGGAGGCGGCCAATCGATGTTCTCTGTCATCGATGTTTCTATCTCTCTCTCCTTCCCCCTTCCTCTCTCTCTAAAAATAAATAAAGAAAAAAAATTTTTTTTAATTAGCCAAAGAATAAAAAAAAATTTATCAGTCAAAAAATTCACACAAAAGAATTTCAATAATTTGACTGATTGCATTTGTCACAACTCAAGTCTCTCAAACACTCAAAGAAAAAGAAACAAAAAGTCTGCCGAACAGCTAACATTTTAGTTGAAAAGCAAAACTTTTTAAATAAAATTAGGATTTTTTACAACAAGGTTCAAAAATAATTCTTTGAAACTCAAACTGCAAGCTAAGGAGAGCGGCTTCACCAGAAATCAATGCTACGGGCACTTCGAGCTTAAACTTCCAGCCTCCAGAACTGTTAGAAAATAAATTTCTGTTGTTTAAGTAAAAAAAAAAAAAAAAAAAAGTACTTCTTTGAAGCATATCAGAAAGGCCTTCTTGAAAGACAAATCTCCCTGGATTTTCTGACGTGATCTATTATGAGCTCTCTCATTCTGAGATGAACCAGCTGAGGACTGGTTCAAGTTTTCTGGATTGTCCTCTGGCAAAAGGTTTAAAAGTCTTTAACAGATCCTTCTTAGCCTTTGCACCAGTCATTTCTCTTTTATGTATACTCTCCCAAGGAAATAATGCAACAGGCGACAAAATTAATTAACACCGATGTGTTTGGGCTAAATTAAAAACTGCCTGGGCCAAGTGCCAGGAGGCCTACACCCAGCAGAGCATTGACACACTACTGAGGTCCTGTGATGCAAACAGGAAAGGATCCAGACACCCAACACCCAGGGGATGGCTGAGGAAATGAAATTACGCTATAATCCAGTTGTGGGAGAGCCACAAACAGATATGACAAATGTGTGCACTATGTCAAGTTTAGAAGTGAGGTTAAGGGGGAGAGCAGGGCACAGAATAGTATGTCCACACAGAATGAAGTTTCCCTGGAAAGGAAGAAGAGGGAATGAATGCAGGGGAGGCAAAGTAGTTTATTGTTTGTTTGCTTCTTTCTTTCGTAAAGTTATATAACTTCACTGAAATGAGGAAAGGAGGGAGGCAGGGAAAAGGAAGAAACATAGCCTTCCCTGAGGTATTTAGCTACAGTTTAAGGTCCAATAATGCCAAGATTAGGGTGGACAGTAGATTAGAAGAAATTGCTTGTGGGCTCTTGATTGGACAGGCTACGGAGAGTGTCAATCCATTTCCCTACACCCTGGCCAATCTTAAGTGCCTTTAGATAAGTGGAAGGTAAAACATTCAAAGAATAATTTTTAAAATCACTTTTTTTGTTATACAGTGTGGTTAAGTACACTTTAAACCAAATATAAAACAAACAAAATGGTATTAGCATTCCTCAATCTTGCCTCTTTTTCAGTCTCTTACCCTCCTCCCCTCCCCCAGTATGCTAATTAAGGCACCAGACATCTCTGTCCTAGACTTTCATAATTGTAACAATCACATTGAACAAGCAAGACTCACAGGATATAATCCTAAAGTAACTTTATTTCCCATCATCCATCCAAAATCTGCTCCATGAAGCTAGTTCTGCTGCCTCTAAATAAAAAACTTGGGTATGACTTTTCTGGTAACTCTTAGGAGACACAAGGAAGGTCCTAATCAGTAATTACAATGCCCAATTTTATGTTGTAATCAAATTCTGAATAGTGTGGTTTCATCTAGGCCTCCTCCCTTTCGCTCAGTTCAGAGAAGCCAGTGATCAAAGAAGGGGGCATGGTCAGCTAGTTCCCTATTTACCACATGTGTGCTAGACCTTTTCTCCTACATGTATGGTTAACCTCTCTCTTTTTTTTTTTCTTTTTAGAGTGACAGGAAGAAGGGGTTAACCTCTCTTAAGGTTTGGGCACAGGGAGAGAAAAAACAAAGTTAAGTTGGGCAGGAAACCCTCATACTGACTGTACCCAGCAGGTGTTTAAAGCTGACTCTTATTCATGGGACCCTCACGTGTTCTTTGGAGCCCACGTCCATTGCTGGAGCCCCCTCTCCTGCGGGTCTCTTATTGGAGGTGATGCACTCTCCTCATTTAACTCCTAAGCATCCTGCAGCATCTCTAGTTTCTCTCTTTGCCCCCACAGGAGGCCCTCTTGGTCAGGATCTAAGAACACAGAAAAAAAAAGCTCTAAATTCTCATTGCCCTGGGGTTCTCTCCCGCTGAGCAGAAAAAATGATGTAATGCAGATACACAAAAACACTCCAGTTTGCTTCCTCTGATACAATCACTTTGGTGGGACATTCAACATAAAGTTTCCAAGACCTTTTTGATCTCCTTGTGATTTGCAATCCAAGACAATGCCCTCAGGATCACCTCCCTGGTCCACTGCACAAGCCCTCCCAAACTCCTTCTAGACCTCCCGAGATGGAGGTCTTTTCCTACTGTAATATCGTTCATTTAAAGAGTAGGCTTCATGGGGGCTGAGAGTTTGATGCCCCGGAGTGGGGTGTGGGCGCCTCACTGGGGTAGAGCTGAGCTGGAGACAGGCAGTTGTGAGGAACTTCAGGACAAGGATGTTTCGCTTAAGGACGTGTGCTACTAAGTTGAGGCCGTGGACGGCTTTGCAGACTGTTAAGACATTTTCCCCAAACACACCAGCAGCCGCTAGGACGTTTGGGCAGATCCGGAGCCGCACTGCCCTGGTGGCCCGGCGCCCTTCCTGGGCCACCCGGCTCCAGCCACGCGGAGGAGATGTGCCATGCCTGGCTGGAGAACCCCAAGAGTGTTCACAAGGCGATTTAAAGTGTAACGAGCTGTGCAGATACGGGATGTCGTCCAATGTAGCCTGTGCTCCTACTTTTACAGGCAAGGAACCAGGCAGAGTGCAGGCGACTTCCCTGGCTTGGCCCAGCCTCCGGGGAGAGAACAGAGCCCAGAGCCCAGAGTGACGGCCGGGGGCCCTTTGTGGTGGGCTGTCGTGCACCTGGTCCCGTTAAGTCACATTCTTGAGCTGGCTGACATGTTCAACACACAGTGGGGATTCTGTATTATAGTCACAGAAAACACTTAACTTCCTTATCAAAATCAAACAAAACTAACAAGTGAGGCAATCTGACTTCAGATCTTATCAAATACACAAATCAGCACTATCCTTCAGAGCCACATGCTTATAGGAATGTAATTATGTAATAAAATCCTCCCGACGCCTCTTTTATTAAAGTCTCCTGGATAGGGTTAATCATGGGATCATCTTTTACTGAATTCTCATGCAAAACAAACAAACATTTAAGGTTGCAATGTATTAAAAAGACTCTTGAGTAACTTACAAATCTTTGTCAGGTCACTTGTTGTCCTAGGCAGAATAATGGCCCCCGATGATGCCTGCACCCTAATGCCCCAAACCTGTGAATATGTTACGTTACATGGCAAGGGAAAATTCCGTTGTGTATGCAATTAAGATTGCTAATTAACTGACCTTGATATAAGGAGAGTATCCTGATAATGTAGATAACTACATTATCCTAATAATGTAGTTGTTATCATTATTATTTTTCAGGCCGGCCCATTGTAATCACAAGAGTCCTTATAAGTGGAAGAAGGAAGCAGAAAAGTCCAGGTCAGAATCAAAGAGAGATTTGAAGATTGTACACTGCTGACTTTGTAGATGGAATCAGGAACTATAAACCAAGAAATGCAGGTGGCCTCCAAAAGCTGGGGAAAGCAAGGAACGGGTTTCCCTGAGAGTCTCCGGAAAGGAATACAGCCCTGCCAACGCCTTGATTTTAGCCCAGTGAGACACATTTCAGACTGCTGACCTTTGTGCTGTTTTAAGCCATGATTTTTGGAGTAATTTGTTACAGCAGCAACAGGAAAGGATTACACTTACCCTTTTCTAATGGTACGTGTCAGTGGTGGGCTTTCCTGCTCTAGCATTCCATGGTTGCCAGTCTTTCCGAACCGTAAAAGAATCAGTCAGACCAAAAGGTTGTGTGGCTTCAGACCACTGCAACTCCTGAAAACGTTCACGTGATAATAGGAATTAATTGCCCTAAAGTTAATTTGACAATATGCTCTTAGAATTAAATGACATGACAAGGAAGAGTCAGACAACTATCCTGGTGTTTAAAAAGTCAGTATCATTTTTTTCCAAGGCTTTTCTAGACTAAAAAACTTCTAGATAGCAACCAAAAGCAATGTGTGAAACTTGAATTTGAGGGAAATTTGTAAAATGTGAATATGGGCTAATTATGAGATGAAATTAAGAAAGTATTGTTAATTTTCTGAGGTGTGATAATGTAGTTATTATCATTATTATTATAATGTCCTTATTTTTAGGGGGTGCTGACTGAACAGTGTAGGGACAAATGTCACAATACCTGCAACTTACTTTTAAATGTTTCACCAAAATATATAGATATTTATTAAAATATAAGGCAAAGTGTTAATAATTATTTAATCCGAGTGGTGGTATAAGGGTGTTTATTGCTCAGAAATTTTACACTTGGTTTTAAATGCTCTCTGTGCCTAGAACTTTCTTTGTAAAATTATTTGTAACAACGTAGATGTGTAGATAGGATATGACAAGATAAGTAACCACCGTATGTAAAATAATTTAAATGAGTTTCCAGTTAGAAAGCTGATGGGGAAAAAAGTGATGTCATTCTATGAATCAGTGGAAAGTTGCTGCCCTCTAATTGAAGAAAGTAACCTGGTGGGATGGGGATTTTTGGTCTCAGCAGATCACATATTTTCATTTCTTGATTTTGTCAAGAGAATGGATAAAAATGAAACTTTGAAAATTAAAAAATGGAAACTTAAGGTCAAGTAAAAGAAGACAGGCACAAAATTATTCCCTAAACCCCAACATCCTAGAACAAGTAGCAGAAGGAAACTGCAAGAAAATTACGTTACCCAGTTTCCTATTGACATATTACTACATGAGAACATCAGAGCACATTAAGGAACAGCATTCTAAGCACTCCAGAGATAAGGACAGTATTAGCTAGTGACAGAATGAAAAATATTTTTATATAGTTTGCATTTTAGACTTTTAAAAATACATATATATGATTGGTCAATGCTGATTTCTATTTGTATTAAAGCAACACTTACTAATTTAAAGTTTTTTACTAAATAATGTTGTTCATTTCTATCTGAAAAATATTCAGTTAAAATCTACAATGGAATTTAAGAGGAAAACTATAATTTAATCTCATAGATGGCATAGCCAAGATATCTAGTACCACCTAGTGGAGCATAACTGAATTACAGGAAAACAAAAAACAACAAAAGCGCCTGAAGTGAACAGGAAAGAGAACTAATTTAAAAAATCAAAATTCTGGTTCTCTAAAAAACTAACAAAAATCAAACAAAATTATAAATGAAAAAAGAAATACTCATTGAAACAGAAAAAATTTTTATTCTTTATTGATTTTAGAGAGGAAGGGAAAGGGAGAGAAAGAGAAACATCTATGCAAGAGAACATCGATTGGCCACCTCCTGCATGCCCCCCACTGGGGATCAGACCCACAACCTGGGCATGTGCCCTGACCTGGAATCGAACTGGCGACCTCTTGTCGACACTCAGCCACTGAGCCACACCAGCCGGGCAACAGAAAATATTTTTAAAAATCATAAGCAACTACTTGGTGCATCACTACGCAAATACATTTGAAAAGTTAGATAAAATGGATAATTTCCCACTAAAATACAGTCTATAAAAATGGACTCCAGCCCTGGCTGGTTTGGCTCAGCAGTTAGAGCGTCGGCCCGCGGTCTGGAGAAACCTGGGTTCGGTTCCCGCTAAGGGCATGTGCCTCAGTTGCGGTTTGTCCCCTGCCCTGGTTGGGTCTTGAGGGTGGCAGCCACTCGATGTGTCCCTTTCACTCTCTCTCTCTCTTCCTCTCTCTCCCTCCTACTCTATCTGAACAAAAAATGAAAAAATGTCCTGTCCTTGGGTGAGGATTAAAAAAAAAAAAAATAGACTCCAGCCCAGCCAGTGTGGCTCAGTGGTTGAGTGTTGACCCATGCACCAAGAGGTCGCCGGTTCAATTCCCGGTCAGGGCACATGCCCAGGTTGTGGGCCTGATCCTCAGTGGGGGCATGCAGGAGGCGGCCAATCGATGTTCTCTCTCATTGATGTTTCTATCTCTCTCTCCTTTTCCCTTCCTCTCTCTCTAAAATCAATAAAGAAAAAAAAAATGGACTCCAGTAGATATAAAAATCTTAAACAGACCAATGTCCATAAATAAATTTGATAAAGTTATCAAAGCACTAACCACAAAAAGGCGCCAGGCTCAGTTTCAAAGGAAAATTATATCACATCTCCCAAGACCAGATAGTCCCAATGCAACATAAATTATTCTAGAGAAGAGAAAATATTCAAATTATTTTCATGAATTAAAGCATAATATTGATTGCTAAACCTGACAAAAATGGCACAAAGAAAATGACAGAACAATATTTCTTATGTACATTGATGCAAAAATCCTAAGATAAAATATTAGTGAACAGGATCCATTGCCATGTTAAGAAAATACACTGTGTCCAGTGGAATTATTCCAGGAATACAGGGTGGTTCATTACTAGAAAATAAATTCACCATATTAAGAGATCTAAGTGAGAAAAATCATATGATAATCTCCAGAAAGACTGAAAAAATATTTGACAAAACACTTCTTCCTCGTGTTAAAAAATAATGGATTTTTCTTAATGTAATAAAATATATACAACTCAGTCCTAAAACCAGCATCTTACAGATGACATAATAGTATGTCCACAAAATCTTAGAAAATTCATGGTAAAACTAACCAAGCAATTAAAAAGTTCCAACGTTAGCAGAATATAAAACTAACATACAGAAATCAATAGCTTTTAGGTACACTAACATTAACCAGTTAGAAGATATAATAGAGAAAAAAAAGCCCTATTTACAATAACAACACAATAAGATAAATTCTAAGGAATACACTTAACAATAAATGTGCAAAATCAATATGAGGAAAACTTTAAAACACTTCTGAAACACCCAAAAAGAGACTTGAACAAATGGAAAAATATTTCATGTTCTTAAATACCATCACTCACATTAAAAAGATGTCTGTTCTTCCCAAGCTAATTTATAAGTTAAATAAGATTCTCCATAAATATACCAATAAGCTTTCTTCTGAAACTAGAGAGCTGATACTAAAGTGTATATGGAAGAGGAAAAAAAATCATGTAAGAAAGTCTATTTCCACAATACAATCAAGTAAAAGAGATGCAATAAATTGAAGTTGACATAACTTTTTTTAAACTCTTGAAAAGAAAAAGTAGATGAACCAGATATCAAACTATATTATAAAACTTCTATAGAGTTTGGTATTGGCCCTTGAATAGACAGCCAGATCTATGTAATAGAATACAAAGTCCAGTATTAAACCTATGTATTAATGGAAATTTGGATAAAAATTATGATAAAGGTGGCATGTAAAAATCACTAGGGTAAATGTATGGTATGAAGTCAACTAGATAGCCATTTTGAAAAAGATCATATTGGATCCATACTTCAAACCTTACATAAGAATAAACTCCAAATGGATCAGAAATTCTATGTGAAAAATAAAACTGTATAAATACTAGAAGAAATCAACGGTGAATTATTTTGTAACCTGAATGTGGGGAAAGGCTTTTTATCTGTGACTTGAAATCCAGATTCAGTGAAAGAAAATACTGATAAAATTGACTGCATACCCTAGTTAGTTTGGCTCAGCTGTTAGAGTATCGGCCCAAGGACTGAAGGGTCACAGGTTCAATTCCAGACAAGGGCATGTACCTCGGTTGCAGGTTCAATATCCGGCCCTAGTTGGGGTTGTGTGGGAGGCAACTGATCAATGTGTTTTTCTCACATCTATGTTTCTCTCTCTCCCCCTCTCTCCCTCCCTTCCACTCTAACTAAAAAAGAAAGAAAGAAAAGAAAAAAAATTGACTGCATAAAAATTGTCACATCACAAAAAAGAACACCAGAAATAAAATCAAATAACAAATCACTAAGGGGAAAATATTTGCAACATATATGATAATGAGCAATATCCTTAATATGTAAATTATTTTTAGAAATCATAGGAAACAAAGACCAAAATCCCAATATAAAAATGGGCAAAAGATATGAACATGTAATTCACCAGTATGTGAGAGAAGAAAAGGTTCTTGTCCTCATGGGCTGTAAGCAGAGTTACCAAGACCACCAACTTCTCTTTTTATTAAAAGATAAATATCAGCAACACCTGGTGTCTCAGTTGGTTGAGCGTTGTCCCATGCTCCAAGAGGTCACCAGCTGGATTACAGATCAGGGTACATTCCCAGGTTGCAGGCTCAATCCCAGTAGGGAGTGTGCAGGAGGCAGCCTATGAATGTTTCTATCTCTTTCTCTCACACTTCCTCTCTCTAAAATCAATAAAAACATTTTTTTAAAAAAAGATTGTGGTCTGGCCAGTGTGGCTCAGTGGTTGAGCACCGACCCATGCACCAAGTGGTCGCCAGTTCGATTCCTGGTCAGGACACATGCCCAGGTTGTGGGCCAAACCCCCCGTGGGGAACATGCAGGAGGCGGCCAGTCGATGTTCTCTCTCATCGATGTTTCTGTCTCTTTCTCTCTCTCCCTTTCTCTTTCTCTAAAATCAATAAAAGAAAAAGATAAATTAATTAAATAAATAAATAAAATGTTTTAAAGGTTGTGGTTTGATTCCCGGTCACATACCTGGGTTTCGGGTTCAATCCCAGGTCAGGGCACGTATGGGAGGCAACTGATCCCTGTTTCTTTCTCACATCCTCCTTTTTCCCCACTCCCACTCCCCGCCTCCTGCCTTCACTGTACTGTTGTCTGTATCCATTGGTTATTCATATATGCATATAAGTTCTTTAGTTTATCTCTTCCCGCCCTTCCCCACCCCTCTTCCCTCTGAGGTTTGTCAGTCTGTTCACTACTTTAACATCAGGTTGTTTTAAAACACACCTGAGGGGTACTTAATTAAAAACAAATGAATTAGAAAGCTGTGATATAATCGAACAAGAGAATTAGTTTTATCAATGATTAATGACAGTTGAAGACTTGGGGATAGCACCAAATTGTATTTGTAATTTTGCATTTCTTTATATCTGTATTTAAAAGTGACTAAGTATGGCCCTGGCTGGTTTGGCTCAGCGGTTAGAGCGTCGGCCTGCAGTCCAGAAAGACCCGGGTTTGGTTCCCACTAAGGGCATGTACTTCGGTTGCAGTTTGTCCCCGGCCCTGGTTGGTCATGCGGGTGGCAGCCACTCGATGTGTCCCTTTCACGTCGATGTTTCTCTCTCTTTCTCTTCCTCTCTCTCCCTCCCATTCTGTCTGAACAAAAAATGGAAAAATGTCCTCAGGTGAGGACAAAAAAAAAAAAAAAGTGACTAAGTATGTATGTTTATCTCTAAGAAAAAAAAACAAACCAACCTTTATTTTTATTTCTAACAATTGCCTGGACAGCGTTATGATGTCTTTAACCAGTGATTCACTGTGAAGTGCTTGGAACATAAGGTCCGCTCCAACCATGAGACCCTGTGACACGATAATTCTCTGATAGCTCAGTTAAGCTCAATTAGGCATATATAACCAAGGTGCCATTGGCTACTTGGTCGCAATAATTTCCTGTAAACTTCTTGAAAGGTAATGAACAGCCTACTAATGGATTTGAAACTAATTTATACAGATATTTCAGGGAGGTCACAAGATGCTTTAGTTGGAAAGGTCAGCAAAATCCTTTAAAGGGGAATTAGAAAAAGCAGAGCAAAACATATTCTGTCTTTGTCAAAAATAGTTGTGGAGCCCTGGCTGGTTTGCTCAGTGGTTAGAGCGCCGGCCTCTGGACTAAAGGGTCCAGGTTCGATTCCCGGTCAAGGGCACGTACCTGGGTTGCAGGTTCAATCCCTGGCCCGGTTAGGGTCGTGCAGGAGGCAACCAGTCGATGTGTCTCTCTGACATCGATGTTTTTCTTTCTCTGTCTCTGGGGTTATACTTCTTCTACACCTTCTGGCACCTTCTTTTACAGCTTACACAGTTTCTCAAGCTTTATTTATTCACATCCTCATTACATAAGAATTAGAAAGATGTCGTATCACATGTAGCTCATATTATTTTAAAAGTAGTTTTCTCTGGTCTTCCAAACAGATTTACAAATATGGGTTTTCATACTTCACATGTCCTTCCTCTCTCCTCACTACAAAGAGATTCCCAGACTTGGCCTCGCGTGTTTGAGAATCACTGCCTTACAGTAGCTTTTACTTGAAAATTCGCAGTTAGAAAGCCCTCCGAAAACCTTACTTCTGCTTTCTGCTGGAAAAGAACATCAGTTTTCCATGAACTCTGCTGTGAGTGAGGATGGCTAACAAACTACTTCTGCTTTCTGCTGGAAAAGAACATCACGAGGAACAGCGAGTTCCAGGTAAGGCTGGGCCTGGCTTCCTCTCGGTGCTTTCTTTCTTCCACATGGTCAGGCTCTAAAGTGTGAGAGGGAACAAGGACCCCTGAATGTGTCCTTCTCCTCTGATCAGCTTGATGGCTATAATAGCTGCAAGAACAGAACGTGGGGAATCTGCAGTTATGGGCTGTCTGTGTAAAATGTCTTTACATTGTGGATAAGGAGAGAAAGAAATTATCTGCTTTTAGACCTGGCAACGAGCAGCTTAAAACTTCTCCTGGAAGGACACAGCGATTATAAATGGCCCATCTCCATAAATAAGCCTTTCTCTGTTAAGGGGCCTCATCAGAAAAGAGGAGGACCCTGGGGACATGAACAGTGAACGCCCACAGTGAGCCAGCACCCTTGCAGCATGTGGTCCCATCATCTCTCGTGTGAGCCTGT
The DNA here is from genome assembly GCA_030848825.1 of Tadarida brasiliensis. Taxonomy (NCBI): domain Eukaryota; kingdom Metazoa; phylum Chordata; class Mammalia; order Chiroptera; family Molossidae; genus Tadarida; species Tadarida brasiliensis. Next base: position 62,069,072 of record CM061260.1, on the reverse strand, counting down.
CCATGGTGTGAAGCCGGTGGACACTGTTAGCACTGACTCCCTGTGGCACGTGAGGAATCAGGGCCCCCAGGTTTAACCCACCTAACCCCAGGTTAATCCTACAACCACCATTCAGAAACACCTGAAATCAAGCTGAATGGAAGTCCTACAACTACAGAATTAAAGAAGAAGCCACATCCAGACTGGTAGGAGGGACAGAGACACAAAATGGCCTGGTGCCAAACCCACATGTGTCAGATAAAAACCGGGAGGATATCTCCACTGTGGAGGTCCCCCCTAAGGAGTGAGGGGTGGCAGCCCACACCAGGCCCCACAGCTCAGAGTTCCAGTGCCAGGAAGAGAAATCCCCATAACTTCTGGCTGTAAAACCAGCAGGGATTGAGGCTCAGGGAGAAGGAAGCTCCTGGAGCCCCAGGCAGTTCCTCTCAAAGGGCCCACACACAAACTTACTCAGACTCACTCCCTCTGAGCTGCAGCACGGGGGCCAGCAGCTTGAAAGGCACCAGGGACATATGGGAGGAACTGCGGTGTTTGGCAACAGGGCGAGAGCTGGAAGGGCAGCTTTCTCCTGGACAGACATGCTGGTGGAGGCTGTTGTTCCTTTGGGGAACCCTTCCCCTACAGGGCCAGCAGATGGGCACCATATCTGGGACTCCAGCAACCTGGCTCACACTGTTTGCCTCACCCTGGTGATTCCCTGAGACCCTGCCCCACCCAACTTTCAGGCCTACCCAAGCTGCTTCCAGTTGCTTTGCCATAGGATTGGCCTATCTTGGCTCATGCTTCAGATTTTCCTAAAATCTCTCAAACAAGCAGCATCTGGCCTTAGCAAGCCCCATACCTCTTGTTAAGTGGCCCCAGGCCCGGCACTACGAGCAGCAAGTCTTGATTCACAGCTTGGCCCCTCCTAGGCACCTCCAAGCCCAGCACAAGAAGCAGCCACCTGCACATCGCTTTGTAGCTTATGCCTGGTGGCCCTGGGTAAAACACAGGCAGTGGCTGACCTTGGCCTGCACCTCCTGGGAGGTCGCAGAGCCAGCACACCCAGGGGACAGCTTCAGACAACATCAAAGCACCATAATCCAACCACCTCCACAAGTGACACACTCAGGGCGTGAACTCAGTGGGTACCAGAGCCCTGCTGGAGTAAGTCTTGCTCTGTGTGGTGGGCCCTGCACAGCTGATCCTCCAACGTGGTCAAAGGTCAGTGGTCAGTGGGCACAGTCAGTCCTTACAACTGATCAGTGTGAATAAATCCCTCCCATTGATGTGCCAACAGCAATCAAGACTCAATTACAACAAAAGGTGTACAGTCCACATGCAGGGGTACACCTTGAGTGCCCAGCTGGGGAGATCAGGGAGGCTGTGCCATTGGACCCCACAGGACACCTACTACAATTGGCCACCCTACCAAGCCCAGGAGACATAGCAACACTACCTAATACATAGAGACAAACACAGGGAGGCAGCCAAAATGAAGAGACAAAGAAACATGTCCCAAATGAAAGAAGAGACCAAAACTCCAAGAAAAGAACTAAACACAATGGAGATAAGCAATCCAACAGATGCAGAGTTCAAAACACTGCTTATAAGGATGCTCAAGAAACTTAGTGAGGACCTCAAGAGCATAAAAAAGGACTAGTCAGGCCTGGCCAGTGTGGCTCAGTGGATTGAGCATCATCCCATATACTGAGTGGTCCTGGTTCAATTCCTAGTCAGGGCTTGATCCCCCATATGGGGCATGCAGGAGACAGCAAAGGAGACAGTGTATCTCTCTCACACTGATGTTTCTATCCCTCTCTCCCTTCCTCTCTCTGTAAAAAATCAATAAAAACATATATTTTTTTAAAAGGACCAGTCAGAAATGAAGGATGTACTAACTGAAATAAAGAATAATTTCAGAGTATCAACAATAGAGTACATGAAGCTGAGAATCAAACCACTGATTTGGAATATAAAGAAGCAAAAAACACCCAATCAGAACAGCAAAAATAATTTTTAAAAAATGAAGATAGTGTACGGAGCCTCTGGGACAACTTCAAGAGTACCAACATTCACATTATGGGGGTGCCAAAAGGAGAAGAGAGAGAACAAGAAATTGAAAACCTATTTAGAAAAATGACAGAAAACTTCCTTAACTTCGTGAAGGAAACAGATATACAAGTCCAGGAAGCACAGAGAGTCCCAAACAAGATGAATCCCAAGAGGCTCACATGAAGACACGTCATCATTAAAAGGCAAAAGGTTAAAGACAAAGAGAGAATCTTAAAAGAGGCAAGAGAAAAGCAGTCAGTTATCTATAAGGGAGCTCCCATAAGACTGTCAACTGATTTCTCAACAGAAACTTTGCTGACCAAAAGAGAATGGCAAGAAATATTCAAAGTGATGAAAAGCAAGGCCCTACAACCAAGATTACTCTATCCTGCAAAGCTATCATTAGAATGTATGGATATATAAAGAGTTTCCTAGACAAGAAAAAGCTAAAGGAGTTCATCACCACCAAACCAATATTACATGAAATGTTGAAGGGTCTTCTTGAAGAAGATCAAAAATATAACAATAAAATGGCAATAAATACATATCTATCAACAATTGAATCTAAAAAAAATAAATGAACAAGCAGTACAGAAAGAATCGTAGATACAGAGAACGTTTTGATGGTTGACAGATGAGAAGAGAGGTCAGGGGGATGGGTGACAAAGGTGAAAAGATTAAGTACAAATTGGCCCAACCGGTGGGGCTCAGTGGTTGAGCATCAACCCATGCACCAAGAGGCCGCTGGTTCGATTCCCAGTCAGGACACATGCCCGGGTTGTGGGCCCAATTCCCAGTGCAGGGCATGCAGGAGAAGGCCAATTGATTTTCTCTCTGATCGATGTTTCTATCTCTCTCTCCCTCTCCCTTCCCCTCTCTCTAAAAATCAATAGAGAAAAAATATTTTACAAAAAAAAAGAAGTACAAATTGGTTGTTATAGAATAGTCATGGGGTATAAAGTACAGCACAGGCAATATAGTCAATAATAGTCTAATAACTACATATGGTGTCAGATGGGTGTGAAATTTATCAGGATGATCACTTAAGTTATATAATGTCTAATCACTGGGGTGTACACCTGAAACTAATATAATAATGTATGTCAACTGTAATTGAAAATAAAAAATGATTTAAAAAAATTTATGCCTCATAGAAATATGTATCTGGATTTGAAACAATGTAGCTGAAAATGACACTGTTTCCATTAGTAGTACTCTTGTTCAGATTTTTTTAAAAAATTTTTTAATTTCTACAGAAAATATAAAAATTGGAGTGGATATAAATCTCAAATCAGAAGCCTAAGTATTAAAGAAATATAACTTGATTTTCTCTATTTCTGTTTCTATTTTGATCTCTCATCTCTCAAGAAAACAGCCTTAACTCTTTGGTGTTCCCCTCACTCCCTTAGAATTGTGCCATGTTCCAAAACCTTACATGGCGCCAAAGATGGGGAGCTAGGGGTCGCAGTCTGGTTCCCAGTGTCAAGTGTACCCGGTTTGCCGTGGAGATGTCCACCATCCCAGTCAGCATGCCTCTCGGCTCCCGCCGCACACTCGCGCACAGGAATCTTTGCAAGGCTGCCTAGCATCCCATCTGCCTGGAAGCACCATGAAGGTTTTGCTACCACCCTCCCTCGCTCCAGGCCCTACAGAGCTCTGTCCATTTACCACTTCCCTCCTCCTTAGCCAGGACAATATTTGTTTGGTTTCTCACTTTGGTTTCAGACAGATACCTTGTCTACCTTCTCTCTACTCTAGAATTGAACTTCTTAGAAACAGAAGCCAGAAAGTTTTGCAGACTTCTGCTTTCTACCATGCAGCGTCCCTCCCTTAGAACAAGAACAGGCAGCTGCAGCCTCGCCTGGAGCCGCTGGGCCTGGAACCGAGGGACCCGAGCCTGGGTCGCCGCGGAGCCCCGCTCCCGGCCGGTCTCAGCGCGAGCAGCGGCTCGGCGGCGCAGGGAAGCCGGGCGCGCGGGGGAGCCGGCCGCGCGGGGGAGCCGGCCGCGCAGGGAAGCCGCTCCTGCGCTCTCCTCCGCGGAGCAGCCAGAACCAGCCGCCCCTGCCCGGGCTGCAGCGGCCCAGGCTCCGCGCACGTTCCCGCCTCCCAAGAAGCGGGAGGCGAAGGTGCGGGTGGATGGACGTGGGGAGTCGGGCGCCCCCAGCCCACCCCGCCCTCCTTCCGCAATATGGGGGAGGGGGGCGTCCTGGCCCAGCAGGCCGGAGACCGGACTGTCCAGGCGGAGCCCGCAGCCTCCCAGCAGGTGATCGCATGGAGAGAGTGCAGAGAAGCCAGCAGGGACAACGTTCAGGTGGAGGCGGAGAGACCGCCCAGACTAAGGAGCAGCGGTGAGGTAAGAGTAAGACCAGAAGAGTGCTTGTTCCAGAAGAGAGCAGATGATGAAGGGAGGAGTGATCACCGAAGTGTTGCGCTTCCAGGAGGCCATGTAAGATTATCAGGAGAGAATGGATCAATGCCACCGGCCAGATTCAGTGAGAGACTCATAAACATTTTAAACTGGCAGAGATGATGCCCTGCCCGTGTGGCTCAGTGGTTGAGCGTGGACCCATGCACCAAGACGTCGCCAGTTCGATTCCCGGCAGGGCACATGCCCAAGTTGTGGGCCCAATCCCCAGTGGGGACATGCAGGAGGCGGCCGATGGATGTTTCTGTCTCTCTCCCTCTCCTTTCCTCTCTCCCTAAAATCAATAAAGAAAATAAAATAAACTGGCAGAGATGAGAGAGTCTCTAATCCAGTCAGCTCACTTTACTGGATAGAGATTGATGTATAAGTGCTCAATAAATGATGTTTGAATCCCTTTCCCCCTTACCACTTCACAAGCTAGGGTGACCAAATGCGTGGGTTTGCTTGAAAGGTTCCTTCAGCTTTAAAACTAGGGTAAGTGCCTCCTAGGATGCCTTATGCTGAACAATGGCTGAGCCTGAGTTAGTATTAAGTTTTCCTTCCCATCAGAATAGAAGATTTTCTCAATCAGGGACAAGACTTTGGTATTAAGTTTTATCCATGCTTTGGCCTGAGGATCTGCCTCAAAATAACACAGGTTCCCCCACTATAGGAAAGAAAGTGTTCCTATGAAACCTTTGTAAGCCTAAATGATGTAAAGCAAAGAAGTAATTACCATTAATTTATACGGAAAAAATTTTGTGTCACCAACCCCCCAAAATAACCTACTAAATAACACATAGCTCAGCCAGTGTGGCTCAGTGGTTTAGCATTGACCCATGCACCAGGAGGTCGCCGGTTCAATTACTGGTCAGGGCACATGCCCAGGTTGTGGGCCTGATCCCCAGTGGTGGGCATGCAGGAGGCGGCCAGTCGATGTTCTCTCTCATTGATGTTTTTCTCTCTCCCTCTCCCTTCCTCTCTCTCTAAAATCAATAAAGAAAAATAAATAAGTAAATAACACATAAAACCTAAAATAACATTAATATGTAGTAAAAACAGTGCCACTTTCACCACTCAGGGTCTGCGCTGCCTTTATAATGGCAACGCAAATGCTGAAAGACATTTTTGTTTTTCACTATTTTTTTGTAAAAGCAAAAATCCTCTTCAGATTTCTTTCTGTTATGGAAAACAGGTACATATACTCCTCAACTTAAGATGGGGTTATGTTCCAATAAAGCCATCATAAGTGAAAAAATAAAGTCAACAAGAACAGGGTGACCACTAGCTTGAATGGAGGTGCAGGGAGGCATAAAAGAAGAGTAAAAATATGTGTAAATATCTGAAATACCATCTGGCCATACTTGTATTTTTCAGTACTTTACATGGGTTCTTAGATGCCTTGCTTATACAATTTTGCATCTGTCATTATCATCCCATCAACTGAAATAAGTTGGAAAATTTACTTTCTGCTTCTAATCCCACTTTCCTCAATTGATTATTTTTCTCTACAGTGGCCCTATGTTTCCATAAATACCAAGTATCCTGGGACTTAAAAGTATAAACTAAACCTAACTCACAAAATCAGGTCATCTGATCATTTTCATTAAGAAAAGTGGAATAACATCCTCTAACCAATAAATATACATGGGCAGGACTTTATATAGAATAATGTGTATACAGCATTATTTATATTGGCAAAAAATTGGAAACAACCTAAATGCTCAATAATAGAGAATTGTTTAGTTAGAGTAAGATCGCATGATAAAATTCTAAGTAACTGTTAAATGTCAAGTTGTAGAAGACAGAAGACTATGTGGTAATACAGTGAAATATTCACAATAAAAATAATAAAGGAAGTATGAACTGTGCAATCACAATGTTATAAAGTACATACTTGAATAGAGGTAACAGCAAAAAGCTGGAAAGTTCCTCACCAGAGTGTTAAAAGGGATCTCTGTGTGGTGGAATTATCAATGATCATTATTTTCTTTCCATATTTTCACATTTTTCTACAATGCTCATATCTTGTTTTCATAATCACAGAAATAATATTTCTTAAAAAACTAAAAACATTTATTGAGCTCATGATTTGTGCACCACATATATGCTATACTTTAATAAAAAGATTTTTTAAAATAAACAAGAGCAAGGATCTTCAACAAGAATAAGAAAGAAAAGAAACATCTCCTGAGATCATCTCAGCCCTGATTGGGCTTCCTTGTTCAACAAAGAACTCTTTTGTGCTAATTTTTTGACTGTCCCATAGAAAATGCGCTTACTCGTTTTTCTTTTAATTCTCAGCTATTAGTGTGCTTAATAAAAGTATTTGGCAAATCAAAGAGGATATTTGCTACAATTGTACTGTCTCTCCACAGTTGACTGCAGAAGCCGGAAGTAACCTGAATATGTCATACAGGTTATGAAAGTCTTGGTTCACAGGTTAACTGAGTCATTAAGAGCCTGATGAGTAAAAATCTGGTCTGACTACCTGTCCTGGACTTCATAACTCCTGACTCCACCCTCTGTCTCCTGGCTTTGCTCTGGCTGAGAGCCCCACCTTCTCACGTAGGCTTGCAGGACCAGATGAGGCAGCGGAATTAATGGTGCTCAGAAGTAGGGATGGCACTTGATTGACACATGTCTACTGAAGAATTATGAAAGATAAGAACTCTTCTGTCATTGCTGAATCTGGGTCTAATTTCACCTATAACTACCTTATTTTGCTCCTTATACCTGAATCAGTTATTATTAGTTCCATTTGGAGTTGTGAAGTGTTTTGCCATCCTCTGTTGTCTTTGTTTGGCTTTAGGATTGCAGTGTAACAGAGTAGTAGAAATGGGATGATCCCTACAATTTGTTCTGAGAACCATAACCTGGTTAACATTCTTTTTTTTTTTTTTTTTCATTGAATTTATATGGGGTGACATTGGTTATTAGCATTATATAGGTTCAGGTGTACAGTTCTATAGTACATCATCTATATATTGTATTGTGTGTTCACCACCCCAAGTCAAGTCTCCTTCCACCACCATTTATCCCCCTATACCCTCTTCTACTTCCCCCCACTGGTTAACATTCTTTTAACCAATCTCTGACATTGAATCTTCAGAGAAAGCCTAAAAATTACATCCGGGGTCTCCAGGTCTAGGATTTAAGTCATCTTCAATTTGTCCATTCATTCATTCAACTATTTTTTGAATGCCTGGAACGTATAAGACACAAAGCTAAGCACTGGGGATGAAATGATGAACAGACATAGTCTTTGCCTATAAAGCACGTGATGTAGATAGGCATACAGACCAAAAACAAAAGCAAAACAAGCAATCAAAAAAAGATAAAACAGGCAATTACAATATACTGTGGTAAGAACTCTGATAGAGAAATTACAATTATAAAGTGCCAGAGGAGTACGTAGCAGAGGCGTACAGATGGCAGTTGGGGGGTGGAGGGACAAGGTTGTGTGTGTCCCAGGGGCTTAAATCTTGTATTAATTTGCTAGAGTTGCCATGACAAAGTACTACAGACTGGGTGGTTTAAACAACAGAAATTTGTTTTCTAACCATTCTGGAGGCTAGAAGTCTGAGCTCAAGGTGTCGGCAGGGTTGGTTTCTTCTGAGGCCTCTCTCTTTGGCTTGTAGATAGTTGCCTTCTCCCTGTGTCTTCACATGGTCCTTCTTCCCTCTGTATGTTTGTGTTCTTTTCCTCTTTTTATAAGGACACCAGTCATATTGGGTTAAGGCCCACTCTAGTGACCTCATTTTAACTTAATTACCTATCTAAAGACCCTGTCTTCAAACAGAGTCACATTCTGAGGTACTGGGGGTTAGGACTTCACCACATCAATTTGAGGAGGGGACACACTTCAGCCCATAACAAGCCTGAAAGATAAAGAGGAATCAGCCAGTCAAATGGAAGCACAGGGAAGGGTTTCCAGCATGAGCAAAGAGGCAGAGAGAAAGGCACCCTAGGAGAAGTTAGCAGGAACCAAATCAGAAAGAGCTTTTGAGCCATGTTACATAATGAGGACTGTATCCTATGGGCAGTGAAACAGTAGTAAAGGGTTTTCATTAAGAATACAGTGTGATCAGACTTACTTTTGAGAAGAAATTTTTAGCTGTTATGTGAAGAATGGAAGAAGAAGAGAGTGTTGGGGGGGGGTGGTTAATTGCTGTGATTCAGGGGAGAGGTAGTCATGGCCTGTATGAGGATGGTGCAGCCAGATGGAGAGGAGTGGATACAGTCCAGTGTAACTGAAGAGCTAGTGATTGCTGGAGGAGGGGGCTGCGATGAGGGGAACACTGGAGGATGACACCATCTTTTTGACTTGGGGAGTGGCAGGACCAAGCCATGGAACACTGGAGGAGGAGAACCAGAAGATGAAGGGTTTAGTCAGAAGTAGACCCTGAAACCAAGAAACCATCCAGCATTACCCATCCAACAAATCCACTAAGGACCACACTTCATATCAAAAGAGGAAAAAAGGAAAAAGTACTTAGATACCCAGCCTGGTGTGGTTACAATGATGAGACTTTTATCTTACCTATTTCAAATATTTAAAATTAATCCAAAAATCCAAATGCATTCTTTTATCCTGTTTTACTTTCTTCGTTTCTCTTTACATTTCTAGATCCTTCAAGATGCAGCTGATGGTGAAAAATGTAAGATGGTTGCTAGGATATCTGGAAATGAAACGACAACCAGCTTCCACTATGGAATACTAACTATACATATGCCAGACACTGAGCAAAATACTCTGCATACTTTCTGTTTAATCCTCACAGCCTGTGAGGCACTTACTATTATTTACATTTTACATACAAGGGACTACTAATGCTCAGAAAGGCAAAGTTCTTGCCCAGGGTTACAGAGCTACACAGATTCTTGAGCCCAGCCATCTCTGACTCCAAAGCTCATTATATAAATGAATATGCTATCCTATCTCCAGCAAGCCTTTCTTGGAGAACTCAGATGAATTTAAGTCCATCTCGTAAAACGCTTCTCACCCTTTACATGCACTTGTACTGAAAAATTAGGAAGTATCCTTAGTTAGAACATTTCATAAACTTGAACTCCCTTGTAGAATGCGGAGTGAATAATGCCCTTGGAATTGTACAACCTTGCAGCCGCATGACTGTACTGGCTTGGATCAAACTATTGGGCCTCAAGATTAAGTTCAGACCAAGCATATAGACTGTCAAACAACTCATTTATAAAAACAGATTAGATCAGTGACTCGTCGAATTATAAAACATCTGAATCAGCCCTTGGTCAGCAGTGCAGAGAATCACAAGCCCAGCTAATCGTTAGGGGATATAATCTTGAACTGCTGGCTGCCCACCTGTGAGAAATGATTTATGGAAGACGGCCTAAAGGAGAGCCAATAAATCCATTTTTCTAGATACTTTAGATTTTATTTTTCAATTAAGCTAGCTTAAGGCGTTTCATACTGATCATTTTGTTACGCAAAATTACTTTTTTTCTGAACTCCCCTTCAGCCCATATATAAGAAACAGTTTCTAAGTCTTGTGTATCTTGTATCTGCTGGAGGGATGTGTTGAAGACAATCCTCACCGCTTTACATATATCCTCCCTCTGCGACCACGGGAGACATGTCCACCCTGCCTTGCTATCAGGAAATAGCTGTGCTCATCATAAACAGCTAGTTTGTTCTTATTTTCTCTTCACAAATTGTGTAGCTGACCTTGTTTCTGTCTTTGCTTTGGCTCCAAGGACCATAAAAGCCGAATCTGCAGGCTTGCCTCTGGCAACTGAGCCTACCTTAGAGAAGCCAACATTTAGTGGAATAACCTCGCCTTGGCTTTAATTTTTTATTTCTTCTTACTCTTATCTTTCTTCTCTCCTCCAGTCCCAGTTTCCTCAATTACATATGCTGATTTAAATCCCTTTTTAGACTATCTCAGGGTAGAAACAATCAATGCAGGATGGAAAATCAAAGGTCATGATTAGGGTTGTGTGAGTTATATTTAAACCCAGATAGGTAAGGAATGATAACCAGAGCCAATTAAGGGTTCTGTTTGCAATTTCAAAACCTGTTTTGGTTGTTCCACAGGTTTATCAATTCTGACCTGCTTCCTGACTCATTGTCAGTTGCCGCCCATGACAGAGCTAGACAAGACTCTGGTTTCCCACAGTTAGCAGGAGTGCCCTGCTTTTGTATGCTGTTGGTTTCTCTAGAACCCAGCCATGTTCTGTACAAAAATACAGAAATTATAAGCCCATCTTAACTGTATGAAGAAAAGAAGAAGGTTACCCTTACCATTCTTGCATCTGTGGAACTGTTTTAGCATTAGAGAGACACAACTAAGCAGACAGACAACAGTGTTACAAGCCGCCGGCAAAGTGATTGGCTGGTTTTTTCTTTATTTTGGATACTTAACACCACGTAAGCTGGTGGGTAAGTCTAGCCCGAGTCCTGTGATTAACAAGCACTGTGAATCCAAACTGATCTTCAGTTTCAACTGCAAAATGGAGAACTCGACCTAGACATGTTCAGCCAATGACCTTCAAGGACCCCAGAAGACTACATTGAAAGTGGCCCCTTCTCCCACTAAGAAAGTGGTGAGATCTATGAATTTGCTGGGCAGATGCTGTGTTTGATAATCTAGGAGATACGATGGGTAGCAGCCAAGACAACTGTCTCTGCCATGGAAGAAGTTAGAATCAGATCATGGAGAAGATAAACAGAATATAAGTATAATAACTGAGATAATAAGAATACATAGTGCAAACCAGGTGCTAAGAGGAACCACAGAAGGCTCTGAGTGGTGTGGTTTTTGAAAGCAGTACGGAATATAAGTTGATGGAGAAGAGGAAGCGTAACATCCCTCTCAAGGGGCATCATAGGAGCAAGAGTATGGATCAAGAATGGCCGCCATCAACAAATCATCAAACAACAAGTGTTGGTGACGGTGTGGAGAAAAGGGGACTCTAGTACACTGCTGGTGGGAATGCAGACTGGTGCAGCCACTGTGGAAAACACTATGGTGTTACCTCAAAAAATTAAAATTGAATTGCCATTTGACCCAGTGATCCCACTTCTAGGAATATACCGTAAGAAACCTGAAACACCAATCAGAAAGAATACATGTACTCCCATGTTCATAGCAGCACTATTTACAATAGCTAAGATCTGGAAACAGCCCAAGTGTCCACCAGTGGATGAATGGATAAAAAAGCTGTGGCACATATACACAATGGAGTACTACGCAGCTGTAAGAAAGAAAGATCTCTTATCCTTCGAGACGACATGGAGGGACCTCGAGAGTATTATCCTAAGCGAAACAAGCCAAGCAGAGAAAGACAAATATCACATGATCTCACTCATTTGTGGAATATAATAAACATAACAGCCTGGGAAACAGGGTAGACCCAGAGATGTGAAAGTAGGGTGCAGACTGACAACCCTCAGAAGAGGGGGTGGGAGGGAGGGAAGAGATAAACCACAGAACTTATACGCATGTATGCATAACTGATGGACATGGACAACAAACCTGGGGACGGGATGGGGGGATGGGGAGGAGGGTATCAATGGGGAAAAAAGGAGAAACAAAAATAAATTAATAAAAAAAAAAAAGAGTATAGATCATAAATGAGAATGAGGATGTGGTACAAGAGACACAGACCCAGCCGCTGGAGGGTAGTTCTGAGAGAGAAGGCTGGCTCAAAAACAACCTTTAGTACTCAGGTGAGATTCTTAAGAATTTAGAATGGATTTGATAGATGATAGGAAGTTCCCAAGTTATGGAACAATAATTTTTTAAAGACTGATGAGAGTTTTGTTTTCAGGTGGTAATAGAAGGGTGAGACCTGGCCAGCCAGGAAATGTCAGCAATAATCTGGTAAGGGGTGATGAAAGATCTGATGGAGTGGTATCTGTGAAAACAGCAAGGAAGCATGAATTTGAGAGGACTTGTGAAATCATAACTGCCAGTATGTTTGAGTAATTTCCAGCAATATTGCCCCAGGTTTCTGCACAATAAGCTTTTAAGTTGGAGGTTTCCAGCGTCTTAGAAGTATTATCCCAAGACCTAATTATTGAATTTAACGTAAGTATTTAGGTTGCTAATGCTCTATTTAAGGCTTTAGAAGGCCCTCTATAAGAACACAATATTTCTAAATATCGGTGGATATAAAATAAGAGAATCCTTAATGTCTAACTCTGCCTTCCCTTCTTTCCCAAGGTTGCTGGGTCAGTGCAGGGGAAAAGGAACACTAGAAAGGTTAAAATGGAAATAACACAGAAGGCAAAGAGACTCCGCTTGTTATGGAGAAATATTGATCATTTTGGCTTTTGATTGACAATGGGATAGTGCTGTGACCAGCATCTGTCCCCTGCAGATTAAAGAGCTTCACCTGCCCAGGCACAAAATTCTCAGCTAGTATTGATGGCTTGGCCATTGAGCTAGGACAAACTGCTTTTAAGGACTGGAATATTACATGCCCCCAGATGGATGTTCTACAACATGAACCCAGAATTGAGTTGCATCTAACTCAATTTTCATCCCAGGGAGAGGTGCAGTAACATGAATTGCATTAAATTACCCCACCCTGGCATTTATTGTTAGTCATAAAAGTTGACAGCCAACTCCAGTATCACCAGGTCATTTGATTAGTATCCAGGGTGTATAAACCCTTACAATTTCCTTCCCTGTCCCCTCAAAGGGAAAAAGCACAACTCAACTTGGGAACCAGGCTACTGGACAAATATTTGAATGATCCCTGAGGTCACACAAATGTTTCTGCATTGTTCTGAGAGTACCCAAAGCAATGGTGGTTGTTGAGATCACCAGTTCCTTTGTCCTGCAGAGAAGAAGAAGAAGATGATGGCTGCAACACTCACTTTGGAAATGGAATAAACTGCAGGGCGCTGAAAAATTTATTCTTGAAAGATCTTTGACAACATTATTGTTTCTATAACTCTTCAAATAATGCTCTCACCCTCGTCCTTAATGTCTTAGCAGCCAGAGGGGTGTCCTGGGACAAGCACAGCACCCAGACTTGGCTTTAGCTACTTTATTCCCACCTGCAGTCTCAGCACATCTGCATAAGCCTCACTGAAGTTAGCCAAGTCAAGGACCATAGAAGCAGATATGGGTTAAACAGCCACATTACTTCCCAATCCCAGCTTTCTCTCCCCCTATTGCGTCTCCACCCCTAACCCACTGCATGGTACTAACCTCCAACTCACAGAGGCTCAGGACTCACATTTTGGGAATCTCTTTGGGACCTCACTCTCTGCCCCTTACTGGCAACTACCTTCCAGTGGAAAACCAGAGCCTTCTGTGACCAGAATTATTTTTTTCTTTGCCTTGTTTTGGCTAGAATTTTTGTTACCTTATGCAATGAAAACATTTTTCTTACAGTTTCAGGAATTCTCCATGGCCAGAAAAGTTAGGGTTGTCCAGGAAATGCCAAGGGACTAGAATGCCATGAGCCAAATAATTAGGGTGAGGTTGGCTAATTCATATGTACATTCTACTTTTTAAAAAATAACTATCAGCTTAATAACTATCAACTGAAAGTTCTAGTCAGAGCATGTAGGCAAAAAATAAAAGGCATCCAAATCCAAAAGGAAGAAATAAAATTGTCTCTATTTGCAAATGACATGATATTATATAGAGAAAACCCTAAAAACTCCACCCAAAACAGAACTAATAAACAAACTCAGTAAAGTTGTAGAATACAATCAGTACACAAAAAAAGTAGTTGTTTCTATACACTAACAAAGAAATAAAAAATCTGTACACTGAAAACAATAAGACATTGATGAAAGAAATTGAAGATACAAATAAATGGAAACATATTCCATGTTCATGGATTGCAATTATTAATATTGTTAAAATACCAATACTATTCAAAGCAAGCTATAGATTTAATATAATCCCTATAAAAATTCCAATAGTATTTTTCACAGAAATTGAAAAAAAAAAAACAATTTTAAATTCAAACAGATTACAAAGGAACCCAAATAGTCAAAGCAATCTTGATACACAAGAACAAAGCTGGAGGCATCCCACTTCTTGATTTCAAACTATATTACAAAGCTATAGTAATCATAACAGCATGGTACTGGTATAAAAACAGACACATACATCAACAGAACAGAATAGAAAGCCCAGAAATAAACTCATTCATATATGGTCAATTAGTTTTTGACAAAGGAGCCAAGAATACACAATGGGGGAAGGACGGTCTCTTCAATAAATAGTGTCGGGAAAACTGGATAGCCACATGAAAAAGAATAAAACTGGACACCCATCTTACACCTTACATAAAAATCAATTTATGTAGATTAGACTTGAACATAAGACCCAAAACCATAGTAAATGAAAAGATGCTCAACATCACTAATTATCAGAAAAATGCAAATCAAAACCACACACACAAACACACAATGAGATATCACCTCACACCTGTGAGAACAGCTATTATCACTATATCAACAAACAACAAGTGTTGGCAAGGATGTGGAGAAAAGGGAACATTCATGCAGCTACTGTGGGAAACAGAATGGAGGGTTCCTCAAAAAATAAAATATAGAGCTGCCATATGATGATATAGCAATTCTGTTTCTGGGTATTTTTCCAGAGAAAATTAAATCACTATCTCAAAAAGATATCTGCACCCCCATGTTCACTGCAGCATTATTTGCAATAGTTAATACATGGAAACAACCTAAATATGAACGTCCTACCATTTGAAACAGCATGCACAGAACTTAAGGGCATTGTGCTAAGTGAAATAAGTTAGAGAAAAACAAATATTCTACAGTCTCACTTATATGTACAATCTTTATTTAAAAAAAAAAAAAACCTGACAGAAACAGGGAGTAAATTGGTCATTACCAGAGGCAGAGGTTGGGGGAAACGGGTGAAGGGGGTCAAAGTGTACAAACTTCCAGTTATAAGATGACTGAGTTCTGGGGATACAATGTTCAGCATGGTGATTATAGTTCACAATACTGTATTGTATATTTGAAAGTTGGTAAGAGAGTAGATTATAAAAGTTTTCATCACACACACAAAAAATGGCAACTATGTGAGGTCATGGTTGTGTTAACTAATTTTATTGTGGTAATCATTTTCAATATGTACAAAAATAAAATCATCACAGTGTACAACAAACTTGTACAACGTTGTATGTCAACAGTATCTCAATAAAGCTGAAAAAAAGACAAGAGAAAATAGTTTGGAGGTTCTTCAAGAAATTAAAGACAGAACTATTATGTGATTCAGCAATCCCATTTCTGGGTATATATCCAAAGGAAACAAATTCACTATCGGAGAGACATCAGTACTTTATGTTCATTGCAGCATTGTTCACAACAGCCTAGGTATGGGAAACAACCAAAGTGTCCATTAATAGGTGCATGGATAAAGAAAAGGTCATGTACACATAGATATAGATCATAGATGTAGATCAGATATAGATATAGATATAGATATAGATATAGATATAGATATAGATATAGATATAGATATACACATACACAATGGAATATTATTCCATCTTTAAAAAGTAAATAGTGCCATTTGTGACAACATGGATGAACCTGAAGGGCATTATATTAAATAAAATAAATACTGCATGACATCCCTTATATAATATGTGGAATCTTAAAAAAAGTCAAACTTATAGAAACAGAGAGTCAAATGGTGGTTGCCAGAGGCTGGTAGTAGGGGAAATAGGGAGAGGCTGGTAAATGGTTATAAACTTTCAGTTTTAAGATGAATACATCTAAGGATCTAATGAAAAACATGGTAATTATAGTTGATAATTCTAGATTGTATAATTGAAATTTTCTAAAAGAGTACAACTGAAGTGTTTTCACCACCACCTCCAAAAAGGTAAATAGGTGAGGTGATGAATATCTTAATCAACTTAATGGTGGATCTTTTTATAATGTACGTATATATCAAATTATCACAACGTACACTTTAAATATCTTACAATTTTATTCATCAAATATACCTCAGTAAAGCTGAACAAATCATTAACAAAGATTTAATGCAAACACCAATCACTAAATTGTATATTTAAAAAGAGTTTAAGAGAAAATTTAAGAAAATAAAAATACCTGGGGACAATTAGATACATTTTTGTTAAGTTTTCAACTCTTTCCTAGATCTATGAAATCCAACATTGTTTTTCCCATGTTATAAAACTACCGCCTTCCTTGTGAGCAGCTTATGCCAACTTTGCACTGTTGGAATGGAGAGAGGCGGGTCCCGGAGAAGGATGCAAATAGAAAAGACACGTGGTTTAACAAAGTCAAAACAGAAAACACCAGCTTTATCTATTAAAAGCAAAAGAGGTGATCACCTAACTGATGAGATTAATAGATACTATAAACACTCTACTTCCCAAATATATTCACTCATCTCGTGCATAATATGTCACTGTTGTATTTCTTCATCTCAAAGCATTTATTCCAGCCAAGGTGTCAATATCCATAGAAGGTTTTTGTTAGCCATTTACACTTTTTTGTGACAGATTTGCAGATTCTTTCCTAAGAGTAAATTTTAATAAATGAGGTAGGGGAAGTAAGTGAGTACAGCAATACCTGAGGGGCTTGGCGGGGAAAGGACAGAAATCTGAGAGCCTTTCGATTTTGGCTGCGGCACACCCTGAATCCACATAGACTGGTTACAAGTCTGGCATTGAATGCCTTTACCAACAGAAGAACTATATGCACAATAAGAATATTGTTCTTAGGAATAAGGGAAATTTGACAACCACATACCATTTCCTTCCATGTGCACTAATCTCTGGATCTAGACATCCTTGGCAAGATACCTGAAATTTGCTGCCTTTTCTCCTTTCTCTTGACTTATCAGGACCTAAAAGGGGAAATACACTTTTTTTTTTTTTCTATCCTCACCAGAGGACATTTTTCCATTTTTTGTTCAGATAGAGTAGGAGGGAGAGAGAGGGAGAGAGAGAGAGAGAGAGAGAGAGAGAGAGAGAGAGAGAGAGAGAGAGAGAAACATCGATATGAAAGGGACACATCGAGTGGCTGCCTCCTGCACGACCCAACCAGGGGCCAGGGACAAACTGCAACCAAGGTGCCTGCCCTTAGCGGGAACCGAACCCGGGTCTCTCTGGACCGCAGGCCGACGCTCTAACCGATGAGCCAAAGCGGCCAGGGCAGGGGGAAATGCACTTAAAAATAACAAATGAATAGACCCACATTTCTACTGTCAATTTATATTCAACAGTATTGATTCAATTCAATAATGAAAGAAAGGGTTGTTGTTGTTTTTTCCCAATGAGTATTAGAACAACTAGGTAATCTGTAAAGAAATACAAAATTTTTTTTTTCCTCCCTCACATCACACACATCATACAGAAATAAATTCAAGATGAATCATACATTTAAATGTAAAAGCTAAAACCATAAATCATCTAAAAGGAAAAAAAGGAAGATACATTTCTGAACCTTAAGGTTATAAAACATGTCATAGGCAATAACCATAAAAGAAAAATAGACTTCATCAAAATTAAAAACTACTGCTCATCAAAAACAACCACTGTGCCCGGCCAGTGTGGTTCAGTGGACTGAGTGCTGTCTCATGGACTAGGAGGTCCCAGTTTAATTCCCTGTCAGGGCACATGCTTGGGTTGCGGTTCGATCCCCAGCAGGGGCTGTGCAGGAGGCAGCCAATCGATGTTTCTCTCTCACATGGATGCTTCTATCTCTCTCTCACCCTTTCTCTCTCTCTAAAAAAAAATCAATAAAACATTTTTAAAAATACAACCATTGTGAAAGTAAAAAGACAAGCTACAGATTGGGAGAAAATACAAAAGATGGTAGATAGATAGATAGATAGATAGATAGATAGATAGATAGATAGATAGATAGAAAGAAAGAACAAAGAACTCACATCCAGAATATATAAAGAACTTTTTCCAATATAGAAAAAAAGCTGGGAAGGGGGTACAGGCAAGACTTAAATAGGCACTTCATGAAAGAAAATATTCAAATGATCCATAAGGACATGAAAATGTGCTAAAAAGTATTAGTCATCATGAAGATGCAAACTAAAACCACAGTGATATACACTATGTACCCATTAGAATGGCTAAATTTTAAAAGACTGACAAAACCAAGTGTTGGAGTGGATGGAGCAACTAGGCCATGAATTGTTGATGGAGTTTAAAATGGTACAACCACAATGGAAATTGTTTGGCAATTTCTAAAAACATATGCCTTCCTTCATTCCAGGATTTCCACTCCTAGGTATACACCCAAGAGAAATGACTAGTTCATAGCAAATTTATTCAAAATAGTCAAAAACTGGAAACAAGCCAAATGCCTATCAGCAAGAGACTGAATAAACAAATGTGGCAATATACATACAACAGAATACTACACAGCAATAAAATAGAACAAACTATTGATAGAGACTGGGAAGGGGCATGAGAGAACTTTCTGGAATGATGAAAATATTCTATAATATTTTTAGATGGGTGTATATAACTGTAAGAATCTAGGCACATATTATTGAGCTGTGTACCTAATATGTGCATTTTGCAACACACAAAGTATGCTTCACTTTTGAAAAAGTAAAAAATCCCACCTGGAACCCCAAAATACATATAACCAGGAACTGCGAACTCCCCAGCCAAGGATTACTGCAACCTCCAGGCTGGAGACAAGGCAACCCTATACCTCTCCAGGAATTTGGCTGAGCCCTAGGGGCTCACCCTCTTCATTCCCTTCGGTTCACTCTGTTCTTCTCCACAGCAATCCAGGCGTGAACCTCAGAATATGCGCTCCCCCTCAGAAAAAAAAAAAAATCTACTTATGCCAAGCACTTTGTAAGTTTTGTCAACTTTCTGCAGGTCTGAAGTCTCAGGGTGGGGACTCATCACAGAGCACAGGCTGGCTCTCCTGCCACTTTGCTGGCTAAGCGGTCTCTCCTCCCTCTGAGGAGAAAGAACAAAACTGCTTTTCTCAGTCAGCACCCAGACCACAACATCTCAGCTTCCTCCGAAGGAGGCTTGACAAGGAAATTCTTTGCAAGAATAGAACACTCCTTCTAAAAGGAATTCTGGTAATTACAGCACACACACACACACACACACACACACACACACACACACACACACCATCTCCCTTGTGTTTAGTGAAGCCTCTCTGGTTGAAGCAAAGAGCAGAGGCAAAGTCTCCAGGGGCAGCTAACTGCTATCTCCCCTTCCCGCATGTCCTCCTTCCCTTCACCATCAGGCCCTGGCAGAGCTCTGAGAAACCTTTAGCATCCCTTGAGAGCAATTTGAAAACCACTGCACTAAGTCTTGGGGGAAGAAAGAACTGTAACAAAAATGGAATTTTATTTTATTTTTTTAATTAATTTGAGAGAGAGAGGGAGAGCGAGGGAGAGAGAAAGAGAGAGAGACGTTTGTTATTTACGTATTCGTTGGTTGATTCTTGTATGTACCATCTGCATAGCACCCCTTAGATTATCCAGCAAGACACTTACCTATGTCCAAGAATTTGTCAAGCACCTGCCACACATTACAATGAATGGAGCACCTTCCTATGTAGTAATGTAGAACAATATCCAAAATGTATCGTTAGGGGTAAAAGAGTGTATAACAGTTTATGTAGTAGGGTACCATTTGTACCATTTTTTTTTAATGTATACGCATGTGTATATATGTAGGTGATTAGTGAATTATACATATTTGTATGTGTAAAGAATATCTATGAAGGCTACAATAAGCTGGGACAGTAGCTGTCTCTGGAGAGTAAAAGGATGGCTGAGGAACAGAGTGGGTGAAGAATTCCCTATATTGTAAACTCTTTCTTTCCTTTCGAACATTTTTATCATGTGCATATGTTACATATTACAAAAATTGAATAAAATAATACGAATAGCCCGGCCAGTGTGGCTCAGTGGTTGAGCACCGACCCACACACCAAGGTGTCGTCAGTTCGATTCCTGGTCAGGGCACATGCCCAGGTTGTGGGCCAAATCCCCGGTGGGGGACATGCAGGAGGCAGCCAATCGATATTCTCTCTCATTGATGTTTCTATCTCTCTCTCCCTCTCCCTTCCTCGCTCTCTAAAAATCAATAGAAAGAAAAAAATCTTTTAATAAAATAAAATAATACAAAGAAATATTCACACAAAACAACAGTTTTACTTCTACATAAGTTGCCTGCAGAGACCCTCATAAATGTACAAAAAGGGAAAATGCAATATTGTTGATAAGGGTGAAAAGCCAGAAACAACCAAAATCTTCATCAATAGAGGAATAAGTATGTAAAATATGAACTAGTATATAGCAGTTAGAGCACACAGAGATGATGGATAGATAGATCTATCATAGAATAAAGTTAAAGGAAATGAATTAGATCGATCTATGTGTATCAGCATGGAGTGACAAAAACATGTTGAGTAGAAAAACAGCAGCATAATATAGAATATATGTTTAGCATATGATCTAGCTAGATTTTGTAACACACTAATTCAAACTCACAATGTAATTTCCCTCTGTGTATGTTGGGGGTGGGGGTAATATTTTATTTCTTAAAAACAAGTACAAGAAAAGATAGAAAGTAAATATGACAAAATGTTAAAAGGTTTAATTCTGGGTAATATGAATATTGGTGCTTGTTGTTTTATTTTTTGTGTTTTTCTGTATTTTAAACAGTTCTAGAAATGTAAATAAATGTAAACTAAATTATCCAGTCATGGTTCTCCAGGTAAGTCCTTTCACTTTCTTTATAAAGTCGAATAAATTCTAAATAATCAGCCTTGATATTATTAATAAACATTCCTTAAAATAAAATTTTGTGTAAAAAGTTTTAAAACATTGGGAAACTCTGGCTGTGGTTTCCAGATGTCATCCTTCTGCTGTGACAGGATGGAACCATCGTCAGAGAACGCAGGGAAGTGACTCTTGCTAGGGCATGACCCCTTGTGCACACCCATTTGTTCACCCTCAGCCCCTCGTTCCTCCGAATTCCTGTTAGCTGTTCTGTGGAGCAAGCAGAAATACTTGTCTTGAGGCATCGTCATTTTCCTTGTGCCTTTTGCTCTTTAAGGAAAATAAAACATTCTATAGGCGGAGCTTGTGAACAACACCCTCTTTAAAAACTGGAGTCTCCACGCTTACCTGATCATTTCAGTTTCAGTATCCTGCCCAGCAAAGAAGCAATCAGCCAAGATGATGCCCGGAGGTTTAACTGAAGCCAAACCTGCCACTCCAGAAATCCAGGAGATTGCTGACGAGGTGAGTGGATGTGCCCCATGGAAAGGTTTGATCCAATATCTTAGTTCCTAGGCTGGCCCTGAGTAAAGGATGTGGTGAACGTGAAAACCAGGACACTGTGAAATGTGTCGTTGTGTTCAGGCTTTCCTCAGCTAAAAGTCGTTGTAGATGAAGCCTCTAATAATCCCAACTGTGAGAGGGTGATCTTGAGCAAGTCACATCTGTTCTCTGAGCCTCAGTTTTCCCATTTGTAAAAGAAGAATTTGTATTGGATCATCTCTAAAGCATTTACAATGTATGATTCTAGGATTACTAACTCAGTTTCTGATTCGACTTTCCTAATCTCACCAAGGGGAGCCAACATGTAATTAATGCCTGAGGTTGTTAACAATTTGACAACCTAGACTTCAAACGCACTACAGGGAAATTTTTTTAATGGGTTGAATGAAGAACAACATTGTAAAGGCAACAAACTTCCTACAGATTTGACCTAATAGACAATGTTTTAGTATTTTAGAATTTAGAAGATGATTAACTAGTAGAAAAGAGAAGTGAAATAGTCTGTGGTGATTCCAAATTGATCATGGTGAAAACAGAACTCTAAATGTTTTTTAGCACGTTGATACATTTTTTCAAAGTGTTGTTTGATTAGTTATCACCCATATAGTAAAATGTATTATATTGCATATTTTACGAAAAAAATATATATATATAAATTACTATTTTAGGTTTGTATCATTTTCTATTTTCTTGTATCATTCCTTCCTTCTTTTTCTCTCTGAAACTTCATTCTGTGACATCATTTGGCAAACAAGATCAGCTTCTGGTGTAAGTGGAAGAGATGGGATCCTCTATGTTAGGGCCCTGGAAAGCTCTCTGAGAGATCAGATATCTGGAATTCTACCATTCAGTCTTTGGGGCTAAATATTTCTCCTCTTAGAGTTCTTTTAAAAAATAAATACCTTGCCCTAGCTGGTTTGGCTCAGCGGTTAGAGCGTCAGCCTGCGGTCCAGAGAGACCTGGGTTCGGTTCCCGCTAAGGGCATGTACCTCAGTTGCGGTTTGTCCCCGGCCCTGGTTGGTAGTGCGGGAGGCGGTGGCCACTCGATGTGTCCCTTTCACGTCGATGTTTCTCTCTTCCTCTCTCTCCCTCCCACTCTATCTGAACAGAAAATGGAAAGGTGTCCTCAGGTGAGGATTAAAAAAAAATACCTTGGAGCTTTCTTTTTCTTGGAAAAGATAATATTAAGTCATTGATACTTTCACTTGAATCCCTGTAGAGCGTCAGTGTTCTCAAACTTGGGGGCTTGTTAAAATGCAGATTCTGACTCAGTAGGTCTGGGATAGGCCTGATATTCTGCATTTCCAACCAGCTCCCAGGTGAGGCCCATGCTGCTGTCCATGACTTCACTGGCCTACAGGACCAGAGATACATGATATCCTAAGAGACCTATGGAAGATGATGGGCTTTCTAAACTCAAAGTGCTGCCAAAACATTCCCCATTTCATCTGTGAATTGAAGATAACACCCCTTGCCCTGCCGACCTCAGAGCTGTAAGGACTAAATGAGATAACTTGCATAAAAATTACTTGAAAACAAGAAAGAAATATGCATAGGTGAGGTGTCACAATTGCTCACTTCCAATTTTTGCCTGAAATCGGCCCTGACCCTGGAAAATCCCCCTGAGACTCTCCAAGGACCAGAGCTATAAGGGGGATGGGGAATAACAGAGATTTAAAATATAGAGGGTACAGAAATGTTTAATTTTAATGATTTTTGACCTGTCTTGGTTAGCAAGAATTTTTTTTAAATAAGAATATATCAGAAGGCCTTGCATTGCTAATAACACCCATCTGTGAGCCACATCTGAAATTATAAAATTTATTTGAAAGTGTGTTTCTTGCTATGTATCTCAGACTCCGATCCTGTCAAAGAGGTGGGATGAGAGATAGGTATTTACAGTAGCTACATCACCCCAGAAAGGTACTTTACAGTTAGAAAAGCTTTGCCCTCCATTCAACCTCTCATTTGATCTTTATAACCCCTGGGGCAGGGAGAAAAGGCATCATGCCCATTTTTCAGATGACGAAACTGAGATTCAAAGATGTTAACAACCACCTGGTTAAGCAGCTAGCCTATCTCCAGATTTTTGACCACATGCGTTTTTTTACCATATAGTGGCAGGAATGCAGAGAAGTATGTGGAGTGAGTGAAATACACTGGGGAGATACGGTGGCAAATTTGCCTTCTTTGTACAAGCAGCAGGCCTCAGATGTAAATCAATATGAGAAATGGATATCAATGGATCTTTTCTTGAATATCTCTTAGCATCAGCACTGTGTTAAGTATTACAGAAGCTGTGGAAGGACTGTAAGGCATGGCTCCTGCCCTCAAGGAGTTTCACCTCCATTTAGGGAAATCAAGCTATCTGGAATGTACACAACAATCTCCAATTAAGTACTTTTTTATTTTTATTTTTTAAATGTTTTTCCTTTATTGATTTTAGAGAGAAAGGAAGGGAGAGAGACATAGAAACATCGATGAGAGAGAACATCGATTGGCCGCCTCCTGCATGCCCCCCACTGGGGACCCAGCCCACAACCTGGGCATGTGCCCTGAACGGGAGTTGAACCGGCGACCTCTTGGTGCATGGGTCGACGCTCAACCACTGAGCCACACCGGCTAAGTGTACCGGGCTAAGTACTTTTTTATAATCATAGGTTTTGGACCAGAGAGGACATTAGAGATTGCTTGTCAAACCTCCTTACTTTCAGGTGAATAATTACTGTGTAGTAGTTCAGCTTCTCAAGTGTTAAATTCCCAGTTAGCATTTATCTTCCCTCTCTCACAGAAGAGAGCCTTAGGGAACAATTCCTGGTTAAGTGTTAGAAGATAGAGAAATAGTCCGCTTGGAAGCACTTTATAGTTTAGGAAGCCCTTTCGCACCAATTATATAATTTGTTCTCCCACAAACAACCCCAAGAGACAGGTATTACTATAACCACTTTTAAGTGAGGAAGTATAATTAACACCTTTTCCGAGATCATAGAATTAGTCAGGTCCCCCAGGCAGGGCCAGGCAAATGGGTAGGTAAATCACATACCTAGTATGATTTGAGGGAGTCCCAGGGAAGACCACCACTACCTGTCATTTACCTTATAGATTTATTCCTTTGGTTTTGCAATGTATTTCTATTATGGAAGATCACCTGTTAAAATGCTGGTGTTCTTGGAGGAGCTGAATTTATTAGCTTTCCCTGTTCTTAGCACAGAGCTTCTTGGTGGAATGCCAGCTGAAGGAAGAACCCCGTTGGGGAGGGAGGGAAAAGATGGGGGTGGTCATCTCATAGAGAGGGGAAAGCATAAAAAAATAGATAACTGCATATTCAAGGAATTTGACACCAAAATGAAAGTGGGATGTTGGATGAGGTCAGAAAAAGAAGATTAAACAAAGGGCTTAGGGTTCAGAAGACAAACATTTTTGAAGGCAGAAGAAGAGTTTCCTCTTTCTGAAGATAACAGAGACTGGATGGTAACTGTAGAATCATTGCTAAAGAGTGCTAAGGGTGCTTGGGACCAGAGTACATCTGAAAGACACCTCTTCTTCCGAGAGTCTCTATATTAGTTGAGCATCTTGGCTATACCCTTCTTCTATCCTCTTTTCTATTTTTTGAGACAATTTGTCACAAAAAAAACAAACCCACTTTCTTTATTCAGAAAACATTATATACACAGTATTGTGTGAATTGCTATAGGGAGTGAAGGGACATAAAGGATATAAAAATAGTCGCCGCCTTGGGGGAAATTTACAAAATAGATTGGAGATAAGAGATACACACCAGGAAATAAAGAGCCATATATGCCCCACCCATGAAAAGCCATAATACAGGTTGGGGCAAAAGTAGGTTTACAGTTGTGAATAGGTGAAACAGAGTTTATTCTTGTATTCTTCATTCAAACAACTGTAAACCTACATTTGCCCTACCCTGTATATGTAATTAAGAACGAAATAAATGACCCTACTAGCAACAGCTTCTGGACCATTATTGCTGATCCGTCATCTTATATTATATGTAAAAAAAAAAAAAAAAAAAAAAAAAAAACAATTGGGTGAGAATTCTGACAATGTTTATGGGCAGGAAGGAAATGTTATTTCAATAATTATTTGTAGACATGAGAGCTATTATTACACATGCACAGGTACATACACATGAAACACCCACACCAACACACACACACACCTAAGTCAAACCTGATCACTGAACACCATTCCTGGCATACAGAGACCATGATTTTTGTCTGCCAGGACACCACACAAACACCCCCTCTGCATACCATATGGACACACCCTGGGGCTTAGCATGTCATGGTGCTCACTCACCCATGAATTTGTGTTCTGCTTTGACTATAACCTTCTCATCAATCAGCTCTCCCACTGCCCCACACCCAGAGAACCTGCCATTCAACCACACCAGAATCCTTCAGGCTCTCACCCTCCCATCTGCATCAGAACCCACGCAGGCCCACCTGATCACTCATCCAGCCTGGACCTACGATGGGTGGTTCCATACTCTCCTCCACCCCTGGTTTCCACGACTCCATACCCTTCCGGCATTCCAATCCTCAGTTAGAGGACACTCCCACCGCCAACACTTCCTCCTCAGCTTCTGCTCCAGGTTCAGAAAACTCTGCTCAAGAAAGATGCAAACCCACAGAAAGCTCACCCGTTATAAATCTATGAATTCATGCCAACAAACAACTGCTACAGAACCCTGGGGCTGCCAGAACATCCTCTTTGACATATCCTTGGGTCCTTCTCTAGAAACCCCACAGAGACGGAGCTGGACCTTAGGTCTCCTCAGTTCCTCCATCCCTCCCACCGCCATGGCCCCTCCAGCCAGTGTCTCGGTTACTCTCTTAGAGGACTGCAGTCATCCAGTGTGAGAACTCCCTGATTTACTTTTCCCCTGCTGATCTCAGTCCTCCCTGCAATCTAAGACTTTGTCTTCCTTTCTTAAGCCAGCCCTTCTCTCCTGTGCAGGTGCCATCACTTTTTGTATACCAGGAGCCTTGTCCCATACGTCCCCCTTCTCTCGACACATAGTCAGACACAAATGTCCACAAGTCACCTCTCACCAGCCTTACTGTACTTTCATGCTGCCACCCAAACTCTCCTTCCTTGTTCTGTAAAACTTCCCTGGGTATCTGCAGGGGGTCCTGGAACCACGGCCCCTCGGATTCGGAGGGACGAGTGTGCAGCGAACCTGGAATCAGGGCACACACCCTGAGAGGTACCGGTGCACTTACAGACACAAACCAGGACCATCGAGATCAGCTCTCTCACGGAAAATTCTGGACTTACAGACTACACGGATATGATGGAAAGGTTACAGATTTCGATAGGACAGATGGAAATAAAAACATCTGACACATGGTAAAAACATGACCAAGAGACTGGAAACCAGAAAGAGTACAGATAACTGCAACTAAAAATCAGGTACTTGAGTTATCAGGCAAGGAATTTTAAACTTTAAATAACTATGATTAGTAATTTATCAGCCTTAAGCTGGCATGTTCTCCTCACAGATTCAGGTCCCTCCTTTGTAAAAGAGGTTTAAATAGATCACTTTGGATTTTGTGTGGAGATTCACCCTCTCCAACTCTTTCTAACATGACTGGTACCCAGTGTTGACTGGAAAAGGTTAGGACGGGGAGCCGTGGGACAGTAACCCCTTTCCTTCCGCAACTTCTCTCTCCACTCTTGTCCACTTTTCTCCTCTGGCTCCTGCACCCCACCTCTCCCCATCTCTGGCTCTCTCACTGTCCTCTTCGGCTCCCCCCTGGGAGCTTCATTTTTCCCTCTCAAGGTTACAGAAGAACGGGCGGCAGGGCGTCCATGAACTGTTTGCCCCTCAAAAGAGGTCTGAGAATGCCTAGCTTGCCAATGTCTTTATCTTTGGAAACAGTTCTGGTACCCACACTGAGGCAGCAACAGAAAAGGATTCAAAACATTGGCCCACTGCTGGGCAGGCCCGGATGGGCTCGAGAGAACCGCAGAGGAGCTGGGGGCCTGACTGCAGCTGTATATGCAGCAGAAAATGCTTCGGTGAAGGGCAGGGGGGCAGCTTCCCAGGAAACACACACTTGGTTTCCGCTAAAGCACAGAAAAGCACTGGGGGACAGGGGCACACACACACAAATATAAAGACAACAGGAGATAGGCAAAGACCACCTTCCAGATACCCACAAAACTTTGGAAGATGGAAAACAGATGAACACTGGAAAGTGACTGAGCCATCTAGACAGAGCCTAAGCCCCAGAGGGGACCGTCTGAGCCAGAAGCCAGCAGATTCACAGGGCAGAATTCCCAAATACCTCAAGCACAAGCAACACCAGAAACGGGTGAAGAGGAGAGTGAGGCCTGGGGCTAAAACCAGAACTGATGGGAGATCTGTATGAGGAGCAGTTGGGCTGCCCCCAGATCCTTCTCTTTCACTGTCCTCCACCCGGGCAGAGCCTTGAGCTTGACTCTCGGCAGAAACTGAGTCAGAGAGACCATGGTGGATGCTAGCACAGGGGCCCCGCTGAGAGCAGGGCGGAAGGACCTACACGGAAAACCTGGATTCGGTAAAAGTTTACATAATGGATTTGAGACTCTCTTGCTCCCTTCTCATGCTTGGTTCAGGAATTCTGACATCTAGGCTTATATTCCTCTGTGGTAGACAGAATGATGGCCATCCAGATCCCTGAATCCTGTAAACATATTACCTTACATGGCAAAGGGACTTCCAGATGGGATTAAATTAAGGATCTTGAGATATACAATTTTGAGCCAGGAATTATTCCTGCCCCCCCCCCACCCATTTTTTAATATAGTAGTAATAATTACTCTCCTTTTTTTTTTTTTTATTAATCAAAGGCATATCTATTAGAGCTTTGCCAGTCAAAACATTATCATATTGCCACATCATCACACTGAATTGATGTAAATTCAACCTAAAGAAACAAAATTTGCCCAGCCAGTGTGGCTCAGTGGTTGAGCATCAACCCATGGACCAAGAAGTTGCTGGTTTGATTCCTGGTCAGGGCACATGCCTGGGTTGTGAGCCCTATCCCCAGTGGGGGGCATGCAAGAGGCAGCCACTCGATGTTCTCTCTCATCGATGTTTCTATCTCTCTCTAAAAACCAATTAAAATATATTTTAAAAAAAGAAAGAAACAAAATTTGACCTTTTAGTTAGCCCATGTAGTCTTATTAAAGATAAATGTTTTGTCCTGGCCGGTTTGCCTCAGTGGTTAGAGCATCAGCCCGAGGACCAAAAAGTCACAGTTCAATTCCAGTCAAGGGCACGTACCTCGGTTGTGGTTCATTCCCAGCCCTGGTCAGGGTCGTGCAGGAGGCAACCAGTTGATGTGTCCCTGTCACTTCGATGTTTCTCTCTCTCTCCCTCCCTCCCATTCTATCTGAAGATAAATAGAAAAATATCCTCAGGTGAAGATTTAAAAAAAAAGATAAGTGTTTTCCTTTCTTGGAAATATGAAAATAGCTCATAGATCTCATTATCATCATTTAGGAACGTGGGGTCCTACATATGTCAATCACATAAATGGAGTCCAATATAGATTTGATCATTTGTTTCTTCTTTTCTTTTCTTAAGGTCAAGCCACAGCTTGAAGAAAAAACAAATGAAACCTACGAAGAATTTGAAGCTGTAGAATACAAAACCCAAGTGGTTGCTGGAATAAACTACTTCATCAAGGTTAGAGTTCATCATCTGCTTTGGCACCAGAAGACATTGTATTTCTCACTTTATGTGATGTTGCCTGTGACCTCCAACATATAATCTGTTCCTCTCCTTGTCCTAAATCAAGATACCCACCTAGCATACTTCCCAAGCGGTAAACTCTCAAATTTAATAGCTGACGGTATATTTATATCATATTTTTCTTTTTTTGCTAATCCTCACCCGAGGATGTTTTTCCATTGAATTTAAGAGAGAGAGGAAGGGAGAGAGAGAGAGAGAGAAATATTGATGCGAGAGAGACACATCGATTGGTTGCCTCCACACGACCCCGACCAGACCTGGCATGGAACCTGCAACCCTTAAGTCTTTGGGGCGGGGGTGGGGGGTGGGGGGGGTGTTGCTGACGTGCTAACTGCTGAGCCAAACCGGCCAGGGTATATCATCTTTTCCTTGTTAATTTAGAAAGACTTATATTGATTTTTAACTTAATTTCCAGAAACTGTATAGGAAAATATTTCATAAAAGTTCAGATCATGTTTAGATTGTGGCTATGGCTGCTTCACATGTGAAGGGGGAGCCTGAAGACATGGGCTGGACCAGATGCTCTCTCGAAGTTTATTCCACCTCAAAGCATTGTGATTCTCATGTCTAAATTAAGTGGACTTAAGGAATGACTTGAATCATTAGCTGGGAAAAGAATTTAAACCACTTTTGCCCTTTTTGCAAAATATTTAAATGTAATGTAAATAATTTTTGCAACTCAAATAAATAGATTCAACTTGTGGCACTGAAGGTATAGTTTTTTTTTGTTTTTGTTTTTTTTATTATTGATTTTTTTAGACAGAGAGGAAGGGAAAGGGAGAAAGAGGTAGAAATATCAATGAGAGCCCTGGCCAGTTTGGCTCAGCAGTTAGAGCATCAGCCCGCGGACCGGAGAGTCCCGGGTTCGGTTCCCGCTAAGGGCACGTACCTCGGTTGCAGTTTGTCCCCAGCCCCGGTTGGGGTCGTGTGGATGGCAACCACTCGATGTGTCTCTCTCACATCGATGTTTCTCTCTCTCTTCCTCCTTCTCTACTTCCCGCACTATCTGAGGATAAATACAAAAATGTCCTCAGGTGAGGATAAAAAAAAAAAAAAATTAAAAAAAAGAAATATCAATGAGAGAGAACATCGATTGGCTGCCTTCTGCATGCCCCCCACTGAGGATTTGGCCCACAACCTGGGCATGTGCCCTGACTGGGAATTGAACCAGTGACCTCTTGGTGCATGGGTCGACGCTCAACCACTGAGCCACACCGGCCGGGCTGAAGGTATAGTTTAAAACAGTGGAACATTAAAAATATTTTTAAGCCCTGGTTGGTTTGGCTCAGCAGTTAGAGCGTCATCCCGAGGACCAAAGGGTTGCTGGTTCAATTCCAGGTCAAGAGCACGTGCAGGAGGCAACCAGTCGATGTGTCTTTCTCACATCGACGTTCCTCTTTCTCTCTCCCCCTTCCACTCTGCCTAAAAATCAATGGAAAAATATTCTCAGGTGAGGATTAACAAATAATAATAATAATAAATTTCATATCTATATTAAAAAATTAAATGATGTACTGATCCAGTTCCAACTGAAGAAAAAACTTATGTAGTTGTTGAGAGGGAACTAATTCAACAAGTCAACCATAGATATTTGTGAGCTATTTTGTCCTTTTGTATTGAGAAGATGACAATTCTGATTTACTAAATAATAACAGCAGACATTCAAATGCATGTACTTAATCCTTACTAAATTATTTGACCGGGGCACAGTCTGGCTTATTTCTCTTTAACAATTAATTACCTAAGAAATAAAATTTAAAAATTTAATGTTTTTTAGCAAAGAAAAGAAAATAGGTGGTGCTAACCAGCTCAGCATGAGAAAATTGCAGTACTGGGTTATGTAAGTGGATCGGCCCAGTTCTGCCAAATCTGAGCTTCTGAAATATGCCAGGCCCGGGTGATGCTCCTGAATGATAGCCTGCCTTGTGCTCAGAAAGCAGTCTGCTTTCTTCGTAGCTGAAAAGAACACTTTCCAAGGAAAAGACGATTTTGTTCAATAAGAAACATTCCATCAAAATTGGGATCATTAATAATTTATAATTAATCTAAGTGCATAACTTTCCCATGTTAATTATCTCTTGTATTTCTTTAAAAAAATCATCAGAAAACGATCTTAAAAATTTCCTCCCTTAAGCCCAGCCGGTGTGGTTCAGTGGTTGAACATTGGCCCACGCACCAAGAGGTCACCAGTTCGATTCCCTGTCAGGGCACATGCCCAGGTTGTGGGCCCAATCCCCAGTGGGGGTCATGCAGGAGGCGGCCAATCAATGTTCTCTCTCATCGATGTTTTGTATCTCTCTCTCCCTCTCACTTCCTCTCTCTCTAAAAATCAATAAAGAAAAAAAATTTTTTAAATTTCCTCCCTTAAGATCACCTTAACCACAGTCTCTTCTCTTGCCTTCCCTTTTCTCCCCCTCCCTCCTCCCTCCTTCTGCTATCAAATTTCTCCTACTGGTTTATAGCCGCTGACTCCAGTTCCCTCAGACTTCCTGTCGGTCTAGCTGTTAATCCTTTTGCTCTGAGCCACTCTCTAGATTTAAGGTCTTGCTGGTGATGTGACCTTCTCTGTTCTTTCTCAAGTACCCATCAAGAGGCAGGTGGTAAAAAGGAAGGATTGTAAGCTTTGGTCCTGGGTTTGAACCCTTGTTTGACTTATTCTACTAGTCAAACCTGTGTGATTGCAGCTCCTCCTCTTCTCTGAGCCTTCATTCCCTTTTCTGCACAAAGCAGATAATAACCTACTTTGCAGGATATTGTGTGGAATAAATGAACCAAAAGTTTGCTGAGCACTTAGAATGTACCAGGCACTGTTCTAAGAGCTGGGCATGCATTATCTCATTTAATCCTCTCAACAAATCTGTTGGATAAGTATGAGTATTTGTGTGTGTGTGTTACTGATGAGACCATTGAGGCCTGGGAAGGTGAAGTAACTAACAAAGGTCACACAACGGAAAAAGCAGAGCCAAGGAAGTCTGATGCTTAACTATTGCCTTTAATAATATATGCAGAGGTTAGCGCCCTGTTCCAAGCACAGAATGAATGCTTTTAAAAGGTTAGACTGTAGAGTGAAAAGAACGTAAGTGTTGGAGTCTGGATTTGAATTGTGGTTCTGTCACTTATTAGCTGAGAGATTTATGGAAAATTACTTAATTTATGGAAAATTACTCAATCTCCCTGAATCTGCTTTGCCTCTGCATCTGTAAAATCATCATTGATCCACCTTTCTTCAGGCCCATAATAAGAAGTAAATTAATCATGTATGTAAAATGCTCAGTATAGTATCTGACTCAGAGTAAACATTTGATAAATGGCATGTGTTAAAATTAGGTTAGGAAGGGACATGAGAGCAAATAAATATTATTCTAAAGCAACACTTTTATCGTCTCAACCAAGATCAGAAGTAGAAATTCTTACCATGATTTCTTAGGTCCCAAATTCATGCCGAAACTATCATTTCAATCTTCATACCAATAACTTCCCAGTAAGATCCCTTAACTTT
Source organism: Tadarida brasiliensis (assembly GCA_030848825.1). NCBI lineage: Eukaryota > Metazoa > Chordata > Mammalia > Chiroptera > Molossidae > Tadarida > Tadarida brasiliensis. The sequence goes on along the minus strand of CM061260.1, from coordinate 62,036,067 downwards.
AGAAGGGAGATCAGACTGTCCACCCCCTGGGCCCTGCTCAGTCCTACCAATGGACATTTATAACATAGGTTCTAATATAGATATGAGAACCACAAATCTCAGATTTTCTAGGACAATTCTGCATTTCTTCTCCCTTCTTAAATCATGTGGCAAATAAACTGTCCCAATTTGGGAGTCAGAATCACCAGAAAGATTGTCACTTGTTTTCTTGCTCTGTGCTTCTTTGAAAGTGAAATGCAAATCGTTTGTGCCCAGGTTATAGTAAAACATAAAATGAAATACACCCAGGACCTAGGCCTCTTGCCCTGCCTTTAGCCTGCCCTTTCCCTCATAAAATGAGGTGACAGGTTTCTGAAAACCAAGGCTCTGAGGAGGCTGGTCTAGGAACGCTGTTCAGAAAAGCTGTTGCAGCGAGGTCTTCAGAGGTCTATAGATGCTCCCTTGTCACAGATCCATGCAAATGAACCTTCTTTTTTTCTTCTTCTTTTATCTTTCAGGTGCGGGTAGGTCAAGACAGTTACATTCACATAAAAATATTCAAACCTCTTCCTCAGCAACAGCAGTCTTTGACTCTTACTGGTTACCAGACTGACAAAAGCAAGAACGATGAGCTGACGGGCTTTTAGCGGCACGTTCCCAAGTGGTCGGATTCCTTCCACTGGCTGCTGATCAATGATTCCTGCTAATAAATGCAAAACATTTCTTTTCAAATAAATGAATCCTTGCCCTGGCCGGTTTGGCTCAGCGGTTAGAGCATCGGCCCGTGGTCCAGAGAGACCCGGGTTCGGTTCCCGCTGGGGGCACGTACTTCGGTTGCAGTTTGTCCCCAGCCCCAGTTGGGGTCGTGTGGGTGGCGACCACTCGATGTGTCTCTCTCACATCGATGTTTCTCTCTTCCTCCCTCTCTCCTTCCTGCTCTATCGGAAAGAAAAAATTAATTAATTAATTAATTAATTAATTAAATAAAATAAATGAATCCTTTCAACTATGTGTCTCTTGTATTCAATAGTAATTACCTTTTCTTTCTCAAAATCAATGTTATTGCTTTAGAACAGAAATTCCATACAAATTGATGTCAATTGGAAATCTTATAAAAATTAGTCAGGACTAAGCAACTGGCTAAAGGATAATACCACCACCCCATCCCCATCACTCCCACCATAGGCAGGCTACACCATGGGCCAGCAGTGCCCTGTGGTTGCTGAGAATCTGACATTCCATCTCCCCTCTCACATTGCAAATTTAAATCAGGTATTTTACAAAATATATTTATATTTTGAAACAATCACAAACTTACAGATAAGTTGCCAAAAAAACCCACTTTTTTTTCTGGACATTTGAGAGTAAGTTACCTACAGTGATGCCCCATAATCAACAACTACTGTATTTTGCATTTCCTACAAACAATTATAATCTCCTGAATAACTGAAATACAACAACCAAAATCAGGAAATTAACACTGATACATTTGCTTGCATCTAATCCCCAGATAACATAAAGTGTCCTTTATTGCAAAAAGATCTAGTTAAAAACCATGTGTTTCATTTAATTGCCATTTTCTCTTTCTTAACACATTTATTGAGATATTCATCTAATTCAATGATTTTTAGAGTATTCAAAATGTGTGCAACAATCACCACAGCCAATTTTGGGACATTTTCATCACCTCAAAAAGAAACCCCATATCCTTTATTAATTTCTTTAAGTACTTTTTTATTGATTTTTAGAGAGAGGAAGGGAGAGGGAGAGAGAAAGAGAAACATGGATACAAGAGCAGAACATAGATCGACTGCCTACTGAGGATCAGGCCTGCAACCTGGGCATGTGCCCTGACCGGGAATCAAACTGGTGACCTCTTGGTGCATGGGTTGAAGCTCAACCACTGAGCCACACCGGCTGGGGTGTGTTTCACTTCCGGATGGTGTCCTTTAAAGAACAAAAGTTTTGCCCTGGCCGGTTTGGCCCAGTGGTTAGAGTATTGGCCCACAGAGCAAAGAGTTGCTGGTATGATTCTGGTCAAGGGCACGTACCTTGGTTGCAGTTTGTCCCTGGCCCTGGTTGGGGTCGTGCAGGAGTCAACCAATCAATATGTCTCTCTCACATTGATGTTTTTCTCTCTCTTTCTCTCTCCCTCTCCCTTCCACTCTATCTGAAGATAAATGGGAAAATATCCTCAGGTGAGGATTTTAAAAAATTAAATAATAATAAAATAAATAATTGAAAAAATTCACTTCTAGTTTCTTGAGTATTTTTTTTATCATGAAAGAACATTAGATTTTTATCAAAATTTATTATTCACCTATTAAGATGATCACATGTTTGGTTTTTTTTAGTCTATCCATACAGTATATTATGTTAATAATTAATTGATTTGGGGATATTAAACCAACCTTGCATTCCTAGAATGAGTCCCATGTGGTCTTGGTGTGTAATTCTTTTTTTATGTACTAGATTTGATTTGCTAGTGGTTTGTTGAGGATTTTTGCATTCATGTTCATAAGAGATATTGGTATGTAGTTTTCTTGTGATTTTTTTTTTTTCTGGCTTTGGTATCTAAGTACTAGTGGTCTCAGAATGAGTTGGGAAGTATTTCTCCATCTTCTGCTTTTTGGAAGAATTTGTGTAGAATTGGTATTAATTCTTTAAATGTTTGGTAGAATTCAGCAGTGAAACCATATGGGCCTGGGCTTTTTCTTTGTGGAAAGCTTTTATTTATTTATTAACAGTTTATTGATTTTTCAAGAGAGAAGAAGGGAGAGGGAGAGAGGGAGAGACAGACAGACAGACAGACAGACAGACAGACAGACAGACAGACAGAAATATCAATGTGAGAGCACAACATCAATCGGCTGCCTCCTGCACACCCCCTACCGGGGATTAAGCCAGCAATCTGGGCATGTGTTCTTGACCAGGAATTGAACTAGCAGCCTCCTGGTGTGCGGGATGATGCCCAAGCCACTGAGTCACACCAGCCAGAGCTGTAGGAAGCTTTTGATTATTAATTTGATCTCTTTACTTATTATAGGTCTATTTAGATTGACTATTTCTTCTTGAGTTTATTTAATAATGTTTCTTTCTAGGAATTTGTCCATTTCATCTATATTATCTATTTTATTGGCATACAAATATTCATAGTATTCCTTCTTTGGCCCTACCTAATGGATTTTGGACTGAATTATTTAGGAAGGAGAGGGCAAGAAGAAGTGGAAGAGAGGGGAAAGAGAAAGGAGGAAATGGGGGAAGGGAAAGAGAAGAGGAAACAGTTTTAAAGGTGCCCTAAATAACATCTCCTCTGTGCTCTGCACTCTGCTGCTCTACTAGTGCCAACCCCTCTGTCCCCAAATAATAATAATAATAATAATAATAATAATAATAATAATAATAAAGTGCTTATTACATGCCAGATAGTATTCTGAAGACTTCACACATATAACTCACTTAATTCCTATAACAACTTCATGAGGTAAATATTGTTATTTATCCCCTCTTTACAGAAGTCTGTGTAGAGAAGTTCATATACTTGCCCAAGGTCTCATGGTTAGTTAGTAAAGTGAGGACATGATCCTAGACTGTCTGCCTCCAGGACTAATGCTCTTAACCCCTATACTCGACTAACACAAGCTCAGCTATTCTTACCCCTGAAGGAGATAAGTGGGAGCTTGAAACAGTGACTTTGAAAATAACCACTGGCAACTCTTAATGCTTCATAATAAAGAAACTGTCTTATTTATCTGCCTTTAGCTCCCAGCACATAGACATTTAGTTCAATAAGTAAACTAAAAACTCTCCACACTTTGGCTAGTATTAATAATGTAAGGGTCTTAGGGAATAGGGACTACCAGAGATGATCCCACTGACCTAATAAGAATCCTTTTCTGGCCTGGCCGGTGTGGCTCAGTGGTTGAGCGTCAACCCATGCACCAAGAGGTCACCGGTTCGATTCCCAGTCAGGGCACATACCCAGGTTGTGGGCCAAGTCCCCAGTAGGGGGCATTCAGGAAGCGGACAATTGATGTTTTCTCTCATTGGTGTTTCTCTCTCTCTCTCCCTCTCCCTTCCTCTCTCTCTAAAATCAATAAAGAAAAAATTTTTTTTAAAAAGAATCCTTTTCTGAGCAATGCAAACATGGACAAAATATATATAGCCATATACACACAGCAGCAGGTCAAAGATATACAAAACTCAATAATCAGCTTCATTATAGATTTATTTTTATTTTATCCTGATTTTGGTATAGAAAGTCTGAATACATCACTGTTTAAAAATTAATCTGCCTGCCGGTGTGGCTCAGTGGATTGAGCGTCATCCCATGGACTGAGATGTCCGGGTTCAATTCCCAATCAGGGCATATGCCTGGGTCTCAGGCTCAATCCCCCGTGGAGGGCGTGCAGGAGGCAGCCAACCGATGTATCTCTCTCGTCAATGTTTCTATCTCTCTTTCCCTTCCTCTCTCTCTAAAAAAATCAATAAAAACATAAAAATTTAATAAATAAATAAAAAGAATTAATCTAATAAGAAACACACAGAACCTACACAAAGACACTTACAGCACTTTACTGTCAGAAATAAATGACTTGAACAAATGGATAAACACATCTTGTTGCTGGTTAGGTAGACTTCACGTTAAAGTTTTTTGTTTGTTTTAATCCTCACTCGAGGACATTTTTATATTTATCTTCAGATAGAGTGGGAGGGGGAGAGAGACAGAGGGAGAGAGAGAAACATCGATGTGAGAGGAACACATCGACTGGTTGCCTCCTGCACGACCCGACCAGGGCCAGAGATGAACTGCAACCGAGGTACGTGCCCTTGACCGGAATCGAACCTGTGACTCTTTGGTCCGTGGGCAGACGCTCTAACTGCTGAGCCAAACCAGCCAGGGCTAGACTTCATGTTAAAGAGAACACAATAATAAATAAGAATGAATAGGAAAGAAAATCAACTAATGTGTGCAGTGATCCTCAATCTTGCCTACATATTAGAATCACTTAATTTATTTTTTAAAATCCAGATTGAGGTCTCACTGCAGACCAATTAAATAAGAATCTCTGGGAGAGTCCAGGTGATTATAAAGTTGGCTGGGTTGAGTAGTACTGTGATTTAAAGGAAAAAAGAAAGAATTTGATGGAAATACTTGCCCTAATGAAACTGAAAATATATTTTTAAGTTAAAAATTTATTACAGCCCACTGGTGTGGCTCAGTGTTTGAGCATCGACCCGTGCACCAAGAGGTCGCCAGTTCGATGCCCAGGTTGTGGGCCTGATCCCCAGTGGGGGGCATGCAGGAGGCGGCCAATCGATGTTCTCTCTCATCAATGTTTCTATCTCTCTCTCCCTCTCCCTTCTTCTCTCTCTCTAAAATCAATAAAGAAAAATATTTTTAAAAAATTTATTACAAAATATTTCACTGATAGTAGGTGAAAGCAGAATAGATAATAGAAACAGCAAAAAAGTCAGAAAATGTAACCCAAATTTGTTCACGCCAGATTAAATAAAAACAGTATGAAAATAATTTTTTATTTCCTATATGCTGTTAAAAATTTACATTTTGGGGGGATAATAATTTGAAGACATATTAAACATATATCATAATAAATTACAAAGTGTTTAGAAAGTGAAAAACTAGAATAGTTTGAAAACAATTTTTACATAGGAGATTTTTTTTTAAGGGAGAGGCTTTTTTTAAAGGATAAGGAAGTATTATTTGAACAATTAGACTTATTCTCCAAGACTTGTTGGGATTCCAGAGTAAGAAAAAGAAGAGACCTACAACTGGATAAAGCATTAATGGAAAAAGTGTTCAAAAGTCAGTTGGTCATTTAGGGCTCATCCAAATAAAGGAGCAAGTTTCTCCCCAAAAGACCAGACTTCCCTTAGCAGTACCATTGTAACCAAATTAAAAATTACATTGCTAAAATATTTCCCCCACTAAATTTTAAGTTGAATCTGGGAGCAAGAATGTGTACTCTGTTGCAAAAATTATTTTAACCCAAAGAGAGAGAGAGACTGAGAAAATGTACTTTGTCTCACAAGAGTGAGGGACTCAACCCCAGCTATCAGGCACTCCCAGAATTCTCTGCCACAGAGCATGTGTTTAAATAAGTGGAATTGGGCCAAATGAAGACTCAGAGGACATAATTTTACCCAGAGTTATAGGCAACACCTACTTGGGTCTGTCTTGGGAAACAGGTTTCTTCACTTTATGATAAATGCAGGGATTTATCATTAAGACACATCTGCTTAGGAATCTAGGAAATGCCAAACAGCCAAGACTCATGGAGAAGAAGGACCTGTGCAGAACTCGGTCTCACAGGCAGAACCAGAACCCAAGGCTGCTCTAAGAACCTGAGGAGCTGTGCTGGTGGGTTTTTGCTCCAGGGCTCCATTATTAATGGGTCTCAACTATTCTCCAAGCAGCTATCTGCATCTCTGTCTCTGTCCATTTTCCCACCAGCTCCAACTGGCATTCTCTCTTCTATTCTGTGTAATTTTTCTCTGCCTCGAGCTCCTGCCTTCTCAGAATATTGGACTGTCATAGCCCCTACTGTACTCATCACCACTCTCCTTCAAGCTTCACCTCCCACTGCTAACTACATCATTCTCTCCATATTGCTCAAAGCCTTGAAGATTTTGATTGTCCAGATCACCTTTTTGCCCCAGGACATGTCACAGGACACTGGCCAACCTAAGCTTTGGCAGCTGCCCTGCCCTGATCCAATCAGCGTAGTGTGAAATGGGCTTCCTAGGGCTGCTCTTTCCGTAGAGGCTGTGGGCCAGAGTCTTCCCTAAAACAGGGCTCTGGTATGGCAGGTATCTGATCCAGGTGACAAGTATTTGGGTGGACTAATGGATGGATGGACAGATATAGACAGGAACACTTTGTCCTCAGAGAAGTAAGACATGTTTGATCAGTGGTAGAGAGAGATTGAATGTGGGTTGAACAATTGAGCAAAAAGAGAACTGCATTTGTATGTTAAAATATTTGAATGAGATCTGACTTCAATCATTAGGAACCAAGTAATGGGCAGATCCTGGATGAGCTGGCTATTAATGACAAGCTTTCCTTCTTAGGGAAATGAGATGACTTTCCTCCAAATTCCTTCACAGGCTTCTGGCTGTTCCTTCATATAGGGCCTGGTCTTCTCTAGCCTTTCCCTATTAGAATCTTCCAAGGTTCATCTCATAAAGTACCCAGAATGGTAAGCACTGAGAAAACAAGTTAGTAGTATACTCTTCATTCATTGAACAGATATCTGAACAGTGCATCACCTATGGGCTGCATTACCTGCATGTAAAAGAATCCTAAATATAGAGACTTAACCACATAGGTTAACCACTCCTGTTACATCCCCAAATGAACAGATGAAAACCCCTGTCCTCACTTGATATCAAGTATGGAGACACAGTTTGGGGCTCGAATTACAACCCACAATGCCATTTAAGAGCCGGTGTCAGGGGCTCCGACTGGGCACGATGTTTCCAAACAGATGACTGTGAGGCAGGCAGCTTCCTGGTCTCCCTTCTTCCCCCTCCTTCCTCTGTCCCCTCCTGCCCAACCCCCTACCCTCTGCACCAGATTTTCCCTTTCTTTCCTGTGCTCCCCTTGGTAATGGAGGGCACCCAGAAAGGCACTAATATTTGAAAATGGCATTTTACATTTTCAAATGTTGGAAATCCAGCATTTTATAAGAGGAGGTGACTTCAGAGAACTGGCCAGGCCAAAACCTCAAAAAACAAAACAAAAGACCCAGTCTCCTTACTGTTCGGCCATCCTTAACGTGTTTTTTATATTCGTGTTTGTCACCACACAGGCAAATAGTCCTCATCCTTGTCACTTCTAGCCACCCTTCCCACACGTCAGTTAGAGAGGAAGAGGAAAGGACCATACCTGTATCAGGAAAGTGACCTGCTCAGAAATGCTCCAGCAGTCTTCTGCTCCTATCTCATTAGCCAAAACTGCCTCACTGCTGTCTGGGGCTGCAAGGGAAGCGGGGCACGCTGCCGCTCCAGACAAAATCGGGAGTCTGTTGGTCAGGAAGGGGACAATGGATATAAGAAAGAGAACTAGCAGTGTCTCGGGCTTATCCATGCCAGGCACTGAGAATCACAGCGCCAGTCCTCAAAAGTTGGCAGGGAAGAGGGAAACCAGCCACGGAGCAACATGGTGAAGATCATGGTAGAGGTGTTGCTCATGGGAGCACATAAAAGGGGCACCTAGTCCTGGCCGATTTGGCTCAGTGGTTAGTATGTCAGCCTGTGGGCCAAGGAGTCATGGGTTTGATTCCTGGTCAAAGGCAAGTACCTGGGTTGCAGGTTCGATCCCTGGCCCGGGACGGGGTGCGTGCAGGAGTCAACCAGTCGATGTTTCTCTCTTTTTCCCTCCCTTCCACTCTATCTAAAAATCAATGGAAAAAGATCCTCAGGTGAGGATTAACAAAAAGGGGGGGGCACCTAATCCATATTTGAGAGGTCACGAAAGGCTTGCCGAAAGAAGTGACAGCTGAGACCTGAAGTAGGGAAGGGAAGAGAGCGTGTGCAGAAGTTCAGAGGTGAGGTTGGGTCTTTTCTACCAATAGAAAGTGGTGCCCAGAGAGCGGTGAGGTTGGAGGTAGGCACCAAGGACTTCACAAGCCATTTTAAAAAACTGGCGACCTTCAAGGCAGTGAGAAGCCACTGAGGAATTTTAATCAGGAGACAAATTTTGCTTATTAGTTTTAAACACTGAAGTGGAAAAAAATGATTCAATCTATAGCAATTATCTTTAAGTGCCAGTGGATTTGCTATCCCTTCCTAGTGCCCCAGAAGATCCACAAATTCACCTACCAATCCTCTCCCCTTTCACAGGGTTGCCCTCAGCTGGCCACTGCATTTAGAAGCTGGGAGCTCTTTGCTTTAAACCCCTTATTAACATTTTGGGTTTCCTCCCCAACAAAATGCTCTGGAGTAAATTAGGCTTCTTCTGAAAATGCTGCCCCTATAAGGAGCAAGCACTTTTTGACTATTTTCTTTATTCCTCAATGTTCATGCTCAACTATACAAGAAGTTTTGTTGTTGTTTATTTTTTAAAGAGTCAATCAAGAAATACCTATAAGGCTAAGTACACATGGAAATCATGAGCAACCTAAGTAATCTCTAGCATATTTTATTCGATCACCTAACTCTAGACAGAATATTCCATTGTCTTGATTTGAAATGACACCGCACATTTGACTAATCTGCCAGTTAACAAGTTATTCCTGGATGGTCTAAAGTAGGTAGTGTGGCACACAGGCAGAGACCACTGCAGTGCCACTGGGTACGTTATCGTTCCATTTCCCAAAGTGATCTTTGGAGCACAGCTTTAAAAAGAGAATGACTTATTAGAAAACTTCCTTTTTGTTACTGAACTTATTCGGTATATTTCAGTCTCTACTTAAATCATCTTTCCAAAGACAAGGGCATCATCATTTCTAATCACCTGATAACAGTTATTTGCAACCCACTCTCCACTCCCCATTCCTAACCCTCTCCCCCTCCCCCCACCTTTTTTGGCATGGAACATCTTCACCTTTTAGCATACTATACGATTTACTTCTTTACTATTGTTGGTCTCCCTTCACTACATGTAAGCTCATTAAGCACTCTTAATGAGCTTACATGTAGTGAATGATGTATTAATAGTGCTTAGAATATGGAAGGCATTCAAATACTTGTTAAAGGAATTTACAAATGAATTATCATGAGTGTTTCTTCTGTGGTTATCTTTTCTCCTGCCAAGGAAGGGCCAGACTCATCTCTGAACTTCTGCACATTCTATTCTCTTGTTTTGGCTAAATCGTACCTACCCTTTAAACAAACAAAAAAAATCAACAAATTGTTGTTAAGGCGATTACACGCAATACTATGATCAACAGGTAAATCAACTTTCAAGGGCAATACACCATCCCTCTTTCTTCATATTTGAGGCTGTAAAATGCCATTCATCACAGACGAAACATGATATCCATTTATACTAAAAATCACTCCAGCCCTGGACGGTTTGGTTCACCAGTTAGAGCGTCAACCCGAGAACCAGAGTTGCAGGTTTGATTCCTGTCGAGGGCACATACCTCAGTTGCGGTTTGGTCCCTGGCCCTGGCTGGGGTCCTGTGGGAGGTGACCGGTCTATGTGTCTCTCTTACATCAATGTTTCTGTCTTTCTCTCCCTCCCATTCTATCTGAAAACCAATTGAAAAATATCCTCCAGTGAGGATTGAAAATCATGCTACGTTGCCATAATTGCATGTTTTTCATGTTACATTGGAATGATTCAGGCATCCTAATATAACTGGATGAGCCAGATAGTATTTTAGCAGACCTGGAATTCTGGAAAGGATGTTATAAATCCTTTTCTAAGATTCTGTTTCTGAATTCCTTCCTGAGCACCAGGAAGATCTTTGTTGAGTCTTATTTTTATTCTTGCAATTCACTTACATCCAATAATTATTGAACATCAACTTTCTGTCAGGCACCAATCATTAATAGGTAAATCCTATCAACAATCTTTATTGCTGGCTCTAGACATTTTTTTTCTTGTTGAAAAGACTAGATTACCATCGTCACAGAAGTATGTCTTGTTTATCAATATTCCCCAAAACTAAGATAGTATCTGACCCACAGTAAGTACTCAAAAGTTTTATTAAAAGAATGGCAAGCACTTAATACTTTTTATTGCTCACTTCCAACTGCATAATCTGACAAAGGTCAACATACTAAATACGCAGGCCTACCCACCACCCGGTTGGTCAATCTCACTGTGCCAGAGCCATGTGGCCAGTGTTTCAGCTGTGGTAGACAGAATCCTGAAATGGCTCTCCAAGATATCCCACTCTAATCCTCAGACTGTGAATGTGAAACATTACATCTGTGATGATACTTTACCTGGCCAGAGGGATTTGCAGATGTAATTAAGATTATGGTCATCCGATGCTGAGTTAAACAAAAGTATGATTATCGCCCTGGCCGGTTTGGCTAAGCGGTTAGAGTGTTGGCCTGCGGTCCAGAGAGACCCGGGTTCGGTTCCCGCTAAGGGCATGTCCCCAGCCCTGGTTGGTTGTGAGGGTGGCAGCCACTCGATGTGTCCCTTTCACGTCGATGTTTCTCTCTCTCTCTCTCCCCCTCTCCCTCCCACTCTATCTGAACAAAAAAAAAAATGGGGAAATGTCCTCAGGTGAGGATTAAAAAAAAAAAAAAAGTACGATTATCATGGCAGCCCAAACCAATCACACAAACCCTGTAAAAACTGTTTGTGTAGCTTACACCAGAAATGAAAGTCATATTCCAAGAATGAAAAGGATTCAAGGCACTATTGCTAGCTTGAAGAGAGAGACCATGAATTAAGAAACGTGGGTGCTTTCCAAGAGCTTAGAGTGGCCCATGACAGCCAGCAAGGAAATGGGGACGTCAGTCCTACAACACAAGGATGAGGCCAACAAACTGGATGAGGCTGGAAACAGATTCTTTCTAGAGAATGCAGCCTGGCTGACAACTTGATTTCAGCCTGTGAGGCCCCAAGCAGAGAACCCAGATTAGCCTGCCTAGACTTCTGACCTACAAAACTGTAACAAACAGGTGTGATTTTAAACTGTTAAATTGTGGTAATTTGTTAGGCAGCAATAGAAACTAATACAATCACCCTGTACTAGAAAGTGCTTTTTTTTTTTGCAATGACCAAATCCTGACATTACAGTTTTTCTACTGACTCATTTGAATACTATCATAAAGTCTTCCTCTGTCTTTCCCTTTTCTGAATTTGTCTTACTGCTTTCCCTTTCATTGTCCATGGAGGTACTACCCAGAAAAAAAATTCCACCCAAAGTTAGTTTTTGCATTTGAAACCAAGAGAAGTTAAGGTACTGAGAACATTTCTTTGGACACAGTATCCAGCCTATAATACTGCCTTTTTACTTAAGAACAATAAACCCACAAAAATAAACAAGGGGATAAAGTCATCAGTGACCAAAAGGTCCATCTTCATGCCAATAAATTTATAAAAATCAAAAAAGTATAACACAAATAAAATCAGATACTGAAATTGTGTTCATATTCTGTTGTAAGAACTTTCTGTCTCAACTTGGAAAATAATCAAATATATACACTGAGTCAGAAAATTATTTTAATAGTTACAAAACATCTTTTTTTTTTCTTTTTTTACAGAATCAATATAAAATAGCAGTTGATTTCTCCATAATTAGCACAATTATTTATACTTGAGGTCTTGGCTAAGTGGGGCTGAAATCAACAGAAGGTCTTGAACTGCTGGCTCAGGAACCATCCTATGAAGCCCGCCTTGTTGATGTTCGTCATGCTTAGCTCTTATGAGATGACCCGGTCCTTTTTAAAAAAGTATCTTTTTATTCATTCTTTGGAGGCTTGAAGTGAATTCGGCAGCGTTCATTAAACACCTAAGATATTTAAAGAGAAACAAGTCATTGAGTTATCCTGTATAAATTAGGCTTGGAACTGAATTAAATATATTATGGTTCAGGAAGACATAATAGTTTGTCCCAGGGCAACAGTTTTAGGAAATAGAAGAGTTTTCTCACCAGTTCAAATTGACTGGCCAAGTGCACAGAAAGCCTTGATATACATTTATAAGGCAACATTAATACCTTTATAAAATTTAAATGATTCAAGGAAAAAAATCATCACAAGCTAGCTTATTTAGTAACTAATGAACAATTCAGCTCCATATTCTGGACATATTTTGGACAGTTAGATAAAAATATTTAAAATTAGTTTAAGGTTCTTTTCCTTTTTTAATAACTTAAAATTTATTTAGATATCTGTTATGCCAGATCCTTCTTAGAAGTAGGTATGCTTGAAGGGAGGACACTTTTGTTAAACTAAATTTGTATAATGTTTTGTTCTACTTACTTTGCTTCCTAAAAACTAAACAAATTACATATCATAAATGTTAAAAGCATACTCTATGACTGTCTATCAATATGGGACGGTGCTAACAAAATAATTTGATACAGCCATTCAATGGAATATAATGTAAGCATAAAAAAGAATAAGGAAGTTCTTTATGGTCCAATTTTAAACGATCTCTAAGATTTATTAAGGGAAAGAAACAGTGTGGACAGTACACTTTCATTCGTGTGACAAAGAGGAAAGGTGTATGTGTGCACATATATAAAATCAGGAAAGGTGCAAATATCTGAAAGCATATAACATCCTTTTAGAGGGAGGGGAAAAGTGGCTATAAGAGAGGTAGAATTTTTACTGTATATCTTTTAATAGTATTTTTTTTTTTAAAAAGCAGCTTTTAATCATGTATCTAAAAATTTCGAATACTTTTAAAAAGTATATATAAAAATCTAAAAAGTTTGAACATTCTTTCAATTCTAAATGTTACATACTCCTTGGTGTGTGTATCTCACAATTAAAAGAAAACGCTGAAAATATATAGCCTCTTTCTGGCCCTTCCGCCTTCTAGTTTATCACATGGGAATTCCCAGCCCTGAAGTTCCCAACGTTCAGACCAGAGAAGGTTCAGGTCCGTGGCCGACACACTGGCAGGGATGACATACACAACTAGGCCAAGCTTCTCCAAATCCTCTTCCTAAATGGCTTCCTAACCACTACTGTGGACCTATTGTACCATAGCTACATTTTCTTTTTAAAACAAGTGGGGACCTCACTTTGTGTGAGGCGGATGGAGTATATTTCCTTTAAAACTAATATCAAATCCAAAAACGCTTCACTCTTCCCACTGCAATACGTTTTACATACATCAACCTCTGCACTGGATTTTTCAAACCAGTTATTTATTTTCCCCTCCCCCATCCCATCCCAAGAGTAATATTATCTCTCCAGAGAATTTAAATGGACAAACACTGCCAAAAATCTTTCAAGCAGCAAACACCTTATCACATTGGTGAAAAGGGCAGGAATAGGAAATCCCGGAAAAGGGGACAGAATAAAGAAATTTATGTGGCTCTCTCTATGGAGCACGCCATGCAGGTGTAATAAGGAGCATGTGAACCTAGGATACAAAGCCCTATTATCAGATACCAAAAAGCTGTTTCAGGATATGAAAATTTATGGAAAGTAACTGGGCTCAAAAAGGCTAATTTAACAAATAACCTTGGTGAAGGTTCTGAGTTAACTAGAGTAAAAACTCTAAATATCAAATATGCCCATAATTAGTACTAGGAAACATACAGAATATCTCCAATTCTGTTACCATGACAAGCCATACAATTCTACCATAGCTGTAAAGCTAATTTTTATAAGATGGCTCTATTTGGATGCTAACCATATCCCCACCCCGCCACTCCCCTACCCCAAGCAAAAAAAGTGAAAACCCTCAGTTGCTTATAAATAAAAGACCTCTATTCTTCTTAGGAGCCCCAGGGCTCTCCTTACTCCTCCTTCCTTGGTTTCCCTCCCAGTCCTCTGGGAAAGCTAACATTATTTTATACCTTCCAGCTCCTGTCATTAACCACTTCTTCAACATTCAGTTCTGACTGCATCCATTTCAACTGCAAGAAAGGAAAAACAAGTTTAAGTTATGAAAATTTAAATTAAAAAACTAAACCTTGCCCGGCCTGTGTGGCTCAGTGGATTGAGCACCGTCCCATGGACTGAGAGGTCCCAGTTCGATTCTCCATCAGGGCACCTGCCAGGGTTGCAGGCTTGATCCCCAGTAGGGAGCATGCAGGAGGCAGCCAATCGATGATTCTCTCTCACATTGATGTTTCTATCTCTCTCTTCCTGTCTCTAAAAAAAATCAATAAAAACATATTGGAAAAAAAAAAAAACTAAACCCAAATTCTATGTTTTCCCAACAAAATCAGCTGCTGCTCCTGCTTATTTGTTAACAGTATTACCTAGGCTAGATTTTGGAACCTTCTTAGCCCATTCTTTCCATAATTAATCAATTGTTAAATCTTATAAAACCCATGGTTCTCAAGTTTTTCTGCATATTATAATCACCTTGAGAGCTTATAAAAATTTTCAAATTCCCAAGTAGTTCACAGAAGAAATAAAAAGGGCCTATAAAGATAAGTGGGTACAATCTCTATAAAGGACAATTTAATAAGATTTATCAAAAATCTATAAATTCACAGGTCCTTGTACTCAATAATTCCAGTTCTAGTTATTGATCCTACAATACAGATTTGCAAAGACAGCAGAGAGGAATAAAAAGGGTGGAAAGGAGGTGGCAACCTGAGTTGGATTAAGAAAAAAGAAATCAAGAAGAAGAAAAAAAAACAGAGAGGAAGGGGAATAAGGCCCCAGTGATCTCGAAAGGCATGAGTTTTCCACACCCTGACCATTAAGCTCCAGAGGTCTGAGGCAAAAATGCTGAAGTCTTTCTAATTTTCTTTCTTTTTTTTTTTTTATCCTCACTCGAGGACATTTTTTGCATTTATCTTCAGACAGAGTGAACGGAGAGAGAGAGGAAGAGAGAGAGAGAAACATCAATGTGAGAGAGACACACCGAGTGGCTGCCACCCACACGACCCCAACCAGGGCCGGGGACAAACTGCAACTGAGATACATGCCCTAAGCGGGAACCGAACCCGGGACTCTCTGGTCCGCAGGCCAACGCTCTAACTGCTGAGCCAAACCGGCCAGGGCCTAATTTTCTTTATAACTTCCAACCTAACGATAAAAGCAGCCGATCCCAGATGGCAGGGTCCATCACACTCCTAGTCACTCGGGTCAGAGAAACCTGAAAGGAAAGAAGCTAGCAATTGTAGGAAAAGGGCTTGAAAATATTCAAGAAAATTAGGGGGGAAAAAACATGAACAACAGGTTGAGACAGCCAAGAGGTTAAAACCAGGATGATTCCCCTAGGCCAAAGTCAAGACTCAGGCCAGGATATTTGGGGACAAAATGCCCAAGTGCTAGACAACATCTGGGCAACCATGAGTCAGAGACCCAGGCCAAAGAACCTGACCGACAGGACTATAGCTCAAGCAGAAGGTTTGAGAAATGTGCATGTAACATGGAACCTGGTACTGATCCAGGAGCTCCTTGTAAACGCCCTTCCTAGACTCAGAGCTGGTGCCCGAGTGTGGTCCAGCACACAGGACTGGAACTGGGGAACAGGGGGAAGGGCTGCATTTCTGACGACTGGTGCTCTGCTGTCAAGGAGCAACAAGCCTGAAGAAGCACCTGCACATGCCAGAGCCGCCTCAGTTTCAGATTTTAATCAGCTGTACAGACCAGAAATCATTAAAGCGTCACTGCTCTGTCAAAGCCTGGACTGTCTGCCAAAGAAGTAACAGCTTCAAACATGCCACTAAGACAGTCTTCAAAACTGCTCTCAGATACTTAAAGGGATATCATGTAGCAGTGGGTTTAGAACTATCCTATATAGCTCCAGAGGGAACAGTAAGGAGCAGTAATTACCCATTACAGGGAGGCAGGTTTGCACAATACATAAGAAAACCTTTGAACAATTATAAAGAGAGAATGCACTGCCAGAGAAGACAGTGAATCCCTAGCCCCCTTAAGCAGTGGTTAAACAAAAGGTGGAAACCACTGGTTGGGAGATATTGTGAAGATGATTAATGTAACAAATATGGAGACACAAAGACCCAAAAAGGAAAAGAAAGGAAAGGAGCTGCTACTTTTTGTTGTTGTTAATCCTCACTGGAGGATATTTTCTCACTGATGTTTAGACAGAGTGAAAGGGAGGGAGGGAGGGAGGGAGAAAGAGAGGGAGGGAGGGGGAGAGAGAAAGAAACATTGATGTGAGAGAGACACATCAATTGGTTGCCTCCTACATGACCCAGACCGAGGCTGGAATTGAACTTGCAACCCAGGTACGTGCCCTTGACCAGAATTGAACCCGGGACCCTTCAGTCCGCAGGCCAACACTCCAACCGCTGAACCAAACTGGCCAGAGCAGGAGCTACTGCTCTTTATTAGCCAACATGCTAGTTCTTATATATATCATTTAATCCTCACCAAAAAGGGAAAACAAAGTTATTAAGTATTAACTCCATTTTACAAACTGAAAATCAGAAGTTTCAGAGCAATTAATTTACAAGGTTACCAAGCTACCAAGTGGCAGATGGGATTTATTTCCTTAGAGCTATCTGCCTTTATAATCCATGTTCTTCCTATTCTTGAACACTGCACATATTACAGCCAACTTCTAATACAATTTCGATGCCACCAACATAGTGCTACCTTTGAGATGGTTGTTTCTGAAAAGGCTCTGGGTCTTAAACAGGTAAACTTCCTCTCAAAGGCTACTAATAGGTGACAGCAGTTACATAGTTCCAGCAAGGAATGTAATTTTTCTGAGCTAAGGATTCAGGTAAAGAACTGGGGACTTTCAGACTGGCATCTCTATGTATCAATAAAATATGTCCACTAAAGTAATCAGAATTTGACTATCAGTCACAGCTTGATATAAAAACACTGACTGAATTCAGAGTCGGAAGAGATGGGTTGAGTCCCAGATTTACCTTACTAGCTTGTGATTTGAGGGTATGAGTTAGTATCTTTGAGTCTCAGTTTCCTCATACAGAAAATGAGGGGGTAGAGGTGGAACAGCTCTTAAGACCAGGTAGCCTAGTTGGTTGGAGCATTGTCCCAATATACCAAAGTTGCAGGTCCAATCCCCAGTCAGAGCACATACAAGAATCAACCAATGAAAGTATAAATAAGAGGAAAAGCAAATCAATGTTTCTCTCTCTCTCCAAAAATAAATAAATAAATAATCATTTTTTTAAAGAGCTGTCTCTTTCTGATTCCATAATCTGCATAGCAAACTTAAAAATAAAAAAATCAAGTTTATTTGTTTAAGTATTACTCATCGTTACCCTATAGTTCTATATGATATCAGGTAGAAAGCTACCTTTCCTAACTCACTGGCTAGTTTCCAAAGCTCCTCCTTTCCAGTGGTCACCCTGGTGATTCTCTCTGGGTCCTAATGGCAGAGGGCAGAAGTGAGGCGGAGCGAACTGTGTGACACTCCCAAACACTCACTGGTTTTTGAACTTTGCTCTCCACTAACAAGAGTCACTTAATTCTTTGTTTGACTTAATTAGCAAATAGTGCTTTTTCAGTTTCTGATTTACCAGCCCTGCCCTGCAGTTTTGTTAAAATACAAAATACAAAAATAACTATGTTTTAACCAGTGCTATATAAATCATCTCCAGGCCTTCATAAACACCAACAGTAAAGTAAGATGACCATTGGAGCACTTCCCTGTCTGAGGAACCCACCACCGCCTGATGAATAAGCAGGCATGGACACAGGCTGAAGCAGTCTCATGACCAGAGAGCAGCTAAGACAGTGGGTGCATCCTGTATCCAGTGAGACTGCATCAGTGGGATGGCTGAGAAAGTACACACTCCCCATGCACAGCTATGAGAACAAAGGCTTGAAAGAGATGAAAAGGCCCCCTGTTCAAAGCTTGGCTACCTCTACTAAACAAAGGGCAAACTTCACAAGTGTTCAGTATGAAAAACATGATTCCACCCCACAATGGATTTTCACTCATCTGACATGCAAGGCTCAGTAAGTCACCTACTGTGGCATCTTAAAATACAGATATGATTTTGATCATTGTACAGTGGTTATGCAAGAAAATGCCTGTTCCCAGGAAATAACCAACATATGTAGGGCTAAAGGTGTACAATGTGCCCAACATAATCTCAAAAAGGCTCAGGAAAAAAATTACATACATGGTGGGAGGGAAAAGAAGACTTGGAAAGAGGGAAGGAAGAACAGAGGGAGAAGGGAGGGTGAAGAGAATGAATTATAAAGCAGGTGGAGAAAAATTTAAACAAATAGATGAATATAGGTAAAGGGTACATGGGAGTTCCTTGTACTATTCTTGCAACTTTTCTGTAAGTTTGAAATTACAACAAAATAAAAAGTTACCCCATCAGCGACCCCTACGAGACAGCAATGCATTCCCCACAATAAAATATGGTACATATACATTTCAACCGTTTTCTTGCCATGTCACTTTTAAGGGCTACACAGAAAGTGTTCTGCTTCATTAACTACACTCTGAGGTCCGCACCCTATCTACATTATAGCTGACTTTGGAAAATAAGGCTTCCTCTGACATATCACTCAGTTGGCACTTGCTGTTTTCTTAAAAGTGAAAGCTGCAGGAATGGGAAATGAAATGGAGACAAAAGAGTGTTCAAAAAGAGGCCAGATCCATAACAACTTCTTCACAGTAGGGACGTAAATTATAATGAGGTTCTAGTGTATCTGGTTATATTAAATTAGACTGTATTTTTATGGACAAAGAGGGTAATGTCCTGAAGTTAATTATCTGTATTACATTTTTGCAGATTTCTACAGATAAAACCAGAGGTAAATATTTTCAAAATGTAAATACATTTAAGAAATGTTTCTTCTCCAGTCAAGCCTCAAGACATAGATACAGATATGATTTCCCTAGATTTTCTGATGTGGTATTGGTCTGAATTAATCCTTTTACCTTTAACAGAAGAATATATGAAGGAATGGAAATAAAATATGATTACATGTTCCTTTTAGCTAAAGCTGCTACAGCACTGCATATGTTCATGAAATGCACATTAATTTACCAGTTTACCGTTGGATAGTTCCAAATGTAATAAAATGAAGTCCACTAAAAATGAACTTTTAATCTCTTGGTCTTTTTAAAAGTAAGAATCATATCTAACTCTAAATGTTTCATATTAAAAACTGCTTTTGCCCTAGCCGGTTTGGCTCAGCAGTTAAAGCATCGGCCCGAGAACCGAAGAGTCATGGGTTCAATCCCCAGTCAAGGGCATGTACTTGGGTTGCAGGTTCACTCCCTGGCCCCTGTCAGGGTGGTGCAGTGGCAATGAATCGACGTGTCTCTCTCACATCAATGTTTCTATCCATCCCCACCCCTTCCTTCCATTCTATCTAAAAGTCAATGGAAAAATATCCTCAGGTGGGGATTTTTTAACAATGCTTTTATTTTTAAGGCTAAGTTTGGGAAAACTTTGCCTCAGAAATGTAAACCTTATTCAACTTACCTTTGTCTGTTCTTTTCTAAGTTGCTTTAATAATGTTAAATCGTCCAAATTCTTTTCTCTCTCTTCTCGGAGGTGTTTTACTACTGATGAAGTCTGAGCTATACAGTTTTTTATAAATCTGTCCCTACTGGCATGAGCCTCCATCAACTAAAAGAACAAAGGAATGAAAAGAGAAAAAAAAATCACACCAATTTATCACATTTTTGTGTTTTATAAAAATAGACGATAGAAATGTAATACTTGCTAAAATAATTTTTAAAAGTTATATCTATGGAAGATTGTGCTAATCAGCTAAATCCCCTAAAAATAGATCAAAGGAAGCATCTCCGCCTGTGATCCAGGTTGCCTTCTTCCTCAATAAGCTCCCAGGGCTTCCTGCTCTTCTTGAATCCCTCTTCCCGCATACTCCACAGGGCTCACCATCTCAGTCTCCTCTTCCCTGCCACCCCCTTCTCTCCTCATTATTCCATCCCTTGGTTCCTCTACCCTAAACCCACTCTCACACATTTTCTGGGACACTTTCTATTGGCATTCTTCCTCTTTTTTGTATGTGTCTTTTCATGCTTTCTTCAGCCTCATGCTGTCACCAAGTACAGGAATTATAAAGTAAGTGATGGAGAGAAGCTCTTAGTTACAATAAAGAAAAACAAAGAAAGTTACATGCCTATGTAAGACAGAGCCCTTTTCAAGACTTTAAAGTTTAAGTATTAACACGGAAAAATTACGTATGAAGTACAGATGATTGGTTCTATCAATTGTGTGTGGTGACTGAAAGAACAGCAATTCTTTATTAACTTTCATGTTAATGTAGCAAATCCAATATAACAATTCACATTTATTCTCTGCCTTGATTCAAGAAGTACGACAGTCATGTTTCAAACACACTCCTATGATCATAGCCACATTTTGATGACATCCCAAAAATTTGGGGGATAGAAAAAGCAAAACACTAAAATAATATGCAATCACCATTATAATGGTACATAATTTCACCAACTAAAATTTAATTGTTAACTTGTTCCATGAAATTATCATTCCTTCTTCTCTCTGAACAGAGAATAACCAAATATGATAGTTATAACAAGAATAACCCAACCATTATATATATAAAATATAAGACTAACTTAATCATTCTACAAGCATTCTTCATATATGTTATTTGAAATACGTCTCCTAATTGATCATATTGGGACCCCATGGTAGAGAATGACTGGTCTAATATTCTCCAGCAAAGAATAAACCTTTGCATTTCTAGAGTGCAGTACTAAAAGTGCATTAATTATAAACCATACCCATGGGAAGAGGAGGAAAGTAAAAGTAAACTGCTGAATAAACATTAACCCTACCAACAGTAAATTTCTCTAATATGCTTATTTTTTTCATTGTAACATTTGATTCACAAGGATAGCCTCAAGGCCCATATTTCAAATGGGCTAACATGCTGTTCTTTACGTCTCTACTCCTTCAGGTATAATTATAGGAAATTAAAGGAGCCACTGAGGGTAGGGAACTACTCTTCCCAAAAGATAATGAAAAGAGAAGAACCATCCTCAGAGTTAAGATGCTCTCCCCGTTGCTGTGTTAGACTGGCTAAATAATTATCATTTCCAGGCTTGTTTTCACTTTGGTAAAATTATGTATTATGAGAAAATAATCACTGATATCCTTTCTACCTCTAATATTTAGGGGCAACATGACTTAATACACTACTCAGATATCAGATGTCATTCAATCACTTTGATATTTGTCTAACACCCACAGCAACCGGTAAACTAACCCTAGCACCAACTAGAAGTATAACAAAATAGTCTCACTTTTCTGTCTGCATTTTAGATTTTTAGTTCTTAGAAGTAATTTTATTTAATATTTTAAAATTTTATTTTTCAACTGCAGTTGATATTTTTCCATCTGCATTTTAAAATCAAATTCAAATTTTGTACATTTCCTTTCGGTCTCTTTCGCCACAGAGTGTCCCTCTTTGGTTAGGCTTTTCTCCACGATTCCCCTCTTTAACTTATCCCTTTCCCGTGGATACACTTCTAGCTGCAGATCACCCTCCTACCCTGCTTACTTCTCCTTCATATTAGCCCCCTGGGAAACCACTCAATGGGAAGAGAAATTACTGGGCAAATCATATTTTACTCTGTATAATTAATTTTTAATCTGGTTTTCATGACCATCCTTCAGTAAAATTCAGAATTAAGAGCCATGTGCAAGAGGAATATGCATGGACTTTTCTGTACATCTGTGTCAAAGAAATAAGGATGCTTGATAACTAGTAACAGATTATGTGTCATGATATTACCAGAGGCAAATATCACACTAAACCAGGCTTGGCTCATTAGCAATTCAGATGCTTAGGATTTGGTCACATGAGAACTGTTTCTGATATACATGAAGTGCTTATCAAAGGAACTGAGGTAAAATTTATTAAGAAACTTGGTAACAGGCAAGGAAGGCTTTGGCTACAGGAGAACAATCTTGAACAATAAGCATATCATAAACATACTTCCTTTGATTTGGGGTAAGCAATTTTGAAACGAAGACACTGGGGTGAGGCAGGAGAATGATTCACAACTAGTCTAAAGGGGGTTTATCTAGGACTTTCCAGTTTTATTGTATTTTACTAAAACTTGAAAACTTCTTTTAGTCTAATATTTTCACATCTTTTAATTATTACTGTAAAACAATGCTTTTGTCTTTAAGGGAAATATAATGCCAACAGTTTTCCTAATTATAGTTTATTTGGTGTTTTTCTTTCTAAAACAAAGATTGATTCTAAATAAACTCTAGCCCGGCTGGTGTGGCTCAGTGGTTGAGCGTCAACCCATGCACCAAGAGGTCGCCGGTTCAATTCCCGGTCAGGGCACATGCCCAGGTTGTGGGCCAAATCCCCCGTGGGGGCATGCAGGAGGCAGCCAATTGATGTTCTCGCTCATCGATGTTTCTATCTCTCTCCCTCTCCCTTCCTCTCTCTCTAAAATCAATAAACAAAAAAATTTTTTAAATAAATTAATAAATTCTAAATTAAATTCTAATTTCTCCAGCACCTTTTTTTTTTTTTTTTAAAGAACCATGACAATGACCTTTGGTTAACTACCATTACAATTAAACAAAAGCCCTGGCTTGTTTGGCTCAGTTGGTTGGGCATCGTCCATGCACAGAAAGGTTGCCGGTTAGACTCCCAGTCAGGACACATGCCCGGGTTGCAGACTCCATCCCTGGTAGGGGGCATGCAGGAGGCAGCCGATCTATGTTTTGTTCTCATATGGATGTTTCTGTCTCTCCCTCTTCCTCCCTTTCTCTCGAAAAATCAATAAAAATATTTAAAACAAAAAAAGATTTGGAATTTCTAAAATGAGTGCTCCTTAAAAACTTTGCTGATCATCTC
Organism: Tadarida brasiliensis; assembly: GCA_030848825.1. Taxonomy (NCBI): domain Eukaryota; kingdom Metazoa; phylum Chordata; class Mammalia; order Chiroptera; family Molossidae; genus Tadarida; species Tadarida brasiliensis. The sequence goes on along the minus strand of CM061260.1, from coordinate 62,012,676 downwards.
CTATGAAGAAGTTTTACCATTAGAGTGCAAATATTGCTTCATCTGCTACAGGAGGAAGGATCAGGGACTCAAGTAAGTCAGGGTGACTCCAAGTAGCTTAGATATTTCATAAAGTCCCACTTCTTAACTGAGACAATACTTGAGGGAACTCAGTAGTGCTTATTAGCACAGGCAATGTGCTGCAAACCTGACCCCTGGCACAAAACTACTTGATAAACAATCCTCTGCATGATGTTCATGTTGCTGAACCCCTCTAGGACAGAGATTTTCAACTGGTGTGCCTCAAGAATTTTTAAAACATACAACACCTGACTATTTAGTCAGGGGCACTGACCTCTTTTCCCTTAGGTTGTCAAATAAAAAAAAAACGACAACAGCCAACACAACAATAGCTGTTCGGTGTGAATGAATCAAAATTATACCTTTTTTTTTTTTTTTGTCAGATCAACAAAAAAATACAACATATTTTTTGGTATGCCGTAAAATTTTAGTAATTAGTTTATGTGTGTCATGAGATGAAGAAGGTTGAAAATCGCTGCTCTAGGATATCAACAGAGAAAAACCCAAACACATATGTAAGGATATCCAAAACAGAAATTTAATATGCAAGGTTATCCTGGCTCAACAAAAGGATAAGAAATAATAACAGCAATAACTAATAATAGAAGAATCAAGCATTCACATGTAAAACATTTAGTACAATAAGCACTTTATATTAACTCACTTAATCCTCTTGGCAACCCTATGAACAAAGTATTATTATGATACTATTTTACAAATAACGAAGCTGAGGCACAGGTTATGTAACATGTTCAAGGTCATCTACCCAGGAAGTAGCAGAGGTGGGATTTAACCTACATCTTGAATCCATGTTGTTAATCACTACAATATAAACCTCTAAATTAATAAAATGATTGGAAACAACTGAACAGATTACGGAGATTATATGGGTAGTGGGGAGGGGGACTCACTAAAATAATAACAAATTTCTAGTACTTTAGACAGAGCTACCCAAAGAAACTAAGTAAACAGTCAACCCCATAATAAGTTAGGACGCACTACTTTCAATACTGGACTCTACTCATTAAAGCCCACTACCCTGCGATTTTCTCAAACCCCTAGAATTACCTGACCACTCAGTAAAATAACACATTTTCATATAAAAGCAGAACAAAAATAGCAGCAGTTAATAGTCTGAATTTAACTGATATGAATAAGCTCATCCAAAACTGATTTCTTTCTGAACTGAGAAATGCATGTTAGGTTTTAAGTAATATTTTCTCTATAAGACGAGTCCAAATAGTAATCTTGCAATAGAGCCTAAAAAAGCAAATGCCATTTGAACTTTAGCTTCCATGTTAAAGAAAAGATTAACTATAAAAAATACTTAGCTACATCATCATTTATTTCCCTCTGCTTTTGGAAATTAAAGAGAGAAATAAAGGGAAGCTTTAAGAGTCAATGAAAAAAGACAAACTTGAGAAACCAAAGCCTCAGGAAAAGACTATTTATCTGTGACTTTCCTTCTCTTCCAACTGCCAAATGTTTTATTCCCCTTCCTGAATGAGGGAAAGGAAGAAAGAAGACATAGAAAGTGTGAAGGGTTTTAATTCTTCTTATATCAGCTGTCCGGCCTCTCAGGACTGATCCATTCTAAGCCCTTGCTCTTGTTTCCCTGTTGTACTTGACTGATTTCACTCTCTCCTTCATTCCTTTGTGCATAAAGTTTCCTGAAGTTAATAATAGCTTCCCAAGTGAGGGCCCACAATGACTGCTCCCCTTCCTTAGAACCATCTCTTCACAGTCTGTGCATACAATCACACATTTCTTTAGCTTGTAGAAACTATATCAGAACCTATCTATACACACTCTCAGGTGTGGGCAAGAAAAAACAAGGATGTCATTCTTTTATCCACAGTTTAATTATACATTTATCAAATGAGTTCTTATTTTGCCTGCAAAGAAAGGCATTAAGGAAGCACAAAAGAAAGACTCAAAAGATACACTTACAGACTCATAAAGTTGTTTACAGGTTTGGCTGGCATCAATTTTCCCTGCAAAGGAAGCTGTTGGAACCGTAGTGTTTAATTCATGTACTATTCTGTCATCAATCGTCCTCATCACCTTGAGTAATTCCTATATATATTTAAAATAAAAGAATAATAACCTGAATGGAAAGTTAAGTGATTAAAAAAAAAGAAGCAGCATTTAAACCAAAAAATAAAGCTCTTGGATATTTTACAACCTTGTAAATTAGGAGTAGGGAAACCACACCAAATATAGTGCAACCACCGGAAAAATCTTCATTATAAGAATTATGTAATAGGAATTCTAATAATGGGCACCAGCTCGGTTTCCTTGGCTCCATCTTAAGGGCAAAGATTGTTTTTAATTCACTTTTAAACCCACAGTACTTAGCAAACAGTGTGTGCTAAGACAACAGAGTTCTACTGAGCTCGATTACCACATTCTCCAAATCAATCCAGCATAATTGCTTGTTTCATTCCCTAGCATTCTAAAATGTGGTGCGAGTTAGAAAACTTCTGGAAAGATAATACAAGAAACTATCTGTAGTGGTTAACTTGCAGAAGTTAATCTATACCCTTTTAGGCTGTTAGTTTTTAAGTGTGTTTTTTGTTTGTTTGGTTTTGGTTTTTTTCTATGGTTGTGTATAATTTTTGTAACAAAAATAAGTAAAACCAAATATGCTACTAAGAGAAGGAATCACATCTCTTCATGGCTTTCTTGTTTCTAGAACAAGCAAGACTCAGTTTTACCTTTCTTAGGAACTCTAGCTCACACTTCCCAAAGATCTCCTCCTCCTGAAAAAGGCTCCAACTCGCAAACCAACCAAAAGAAAAATGATAACAAAAGGGAAGAGGACTTGGGCTATGCTGAGGAAGCCTACACAGCATAGTCCCTTCTCCCAACATTGTGACTAGGGTACTTCTTTTCATTTGTTACTAGAGAAACTGGGCATCTGCTATGTTCTGTCTCCAAATAACATAAACACTAGAAAAGGTGTAGTAAACCTTTCTCTTTCTCTTTAAGTTATTTCTTAAATTTGCCTTCCCCACCCATAAACAAACAAACATGATCTCTACAAAATCATCAAGAAAACACGTATATAATACTAGGAAGAGACTTATTATTGAAAACATCCAAGTTCACATTCAATATTATTAATGTGTAAGAAAAGCAGGGAACTCCATTCTATTAATATGTGCTAGATTGGATGCTGCCTGATTCATTAATCATTCAATAAAGCCAATTAGATCTTCACACACACAAAAAAGCAACTTGCTTGATCCTCTATTTCCCTCAGCATAACATCCTATTTCTTTCCTATACCAAATTTAAATTCATGACTGAAACCAACTCTTTTATTTTTTTCTTCATCCATTTGTTAAAATTAAAACTTTACTAGCATGAAAGCATTACACATTCATTTTAGAAAAATAAGAAAAATATTTTAAAGAAAATTAAAATCATTCAGTTAACCATTATCAATGCTTTAACATGTCCCTTTAGTTTTTTTCCTATAAATGCCTATGAATATTTTTATAAAATTGAGGTACTATGTAACATTTTAAAGTCCAACTTCATGATATTTATTATACCATAAGCGTTTTGCCCTCGTTATTTAAAACACCTTGAAGACATTTTTAATAGTTGCATAAATATTCCATCCTGTGGTGGTACCACAACTTATCTGACCACTTCTCCATTAATGAACATTTAGGTCGGTCCCAATTATAATAACCATTTAGGCCACTCAGACTAAGTCTACAATCCAGGTTCTATTCCTATCAGTCTTTAATCTTTCATTAGTAATTTAATGATCTTTTCTAGATTTCAATCTAGAAATAACACTTGTAGAAGGCTCATAATTTCGACTAATAAAACACAGGCCAACGTCAGGTCTAAAACCAACTTCACTATCTTATCCCTTCTTCCAGTATCTTTCTATTTTTGATATTCTTGTATCTTTCATTTTTTTTGTCAACAGCATCATCATTCTCTGTACACCGGAATTCTTAGGGGTTAATCTCAACATATTCACTAAACAACTTTAAATAATGTTTTAAGTACAGTGAAGGATGTATCATGTCAATAAGTGACAAATTACAAACAAATGATGGTTAGCACTGTTTAGAGAATCAAAAAATAGGTAAGTGGCAGAGACCTACCTTGCCAACTTAACCTCCTACAACTTGACTATTTAAAAAAAAAAACGCCTCCTTTAATATCAAACTGTTCTGAGGCCAACGTTTAAGTTATACCTTTTATATATCTTTTTTTAATCCTCACCCGAGGACATTTTTGTATTTTTATCTTCAGATACAGTGGGAGGGAGAGAGGGAGGAAGAGAGAGAGAGAGAAATCGATGTGAGAGAGATACATCAAGTGGCTGCCACCCACACGACCCCAACCGGGGCCGGGGATGAACTGCAACTGAGGTATGTGCCCTTAGCGGGAACCGAACCTGGGCCTCTCTGGTCCGCGGGTTGATGCTCTAACCACTGAGCCAAACCGGCCAGGGCTAAGTTATACCTTTTAAATAAAGCTTTCCTTGATTAAGAGGCCTCAACAATCTTTATTTTTAAAACACAGGTAGTAATTAGAAAGTGTCACAATGTTCATCCATTTATTAACTCACTTTTCATTCAAAAAATATTCACTAATGTCTAGTATAGGTCAAGCACCATTCCAAACACCAGGGCTACAGTGGTAAATAAAACAGAAAAGTTCCTTGATTTTATGGAAAAAAAATTATCAGAGACAGGCAATAAACAAGTATACCAATAAACAAGATAATCTCAGTAAAGTAGTCCCCCTTTATCCATGGGGGATACAGTCCAAGACCGCCAGTAGATACCTGAAACCACGAACAGCACTGAACTCCACATATATTGTGTTTTCTCCTATACATACATACATACCTTTTCACTTAAAGAAAGCAATTTATGGCCTCTCTGACATATCTGAATTACCAGCATCACTACTCTTATGCTCTGGGGTCCTTATTAGTAAGAGTTACTTGAATACAAGCACTACAATATCAAGACAGTAGATCTGATAACCAAGACAGCTGCTAAATGACTAATGGGCAGGTAGCAAAGGGATGACTCATTGATTCATGTCCTGGGTGGGATGGAGCAGGACAGCACGCTACCCAGAAAGGTGTGTAATTTAAAACTTATGAATTGTTCTTTCTGGAATTTTCTTTTTAATATTTCCAGACTGTAGTTGACCATGGGTTGCAACCCCAGATAAGGGGTTTCAGAATACAAACTAAGGTAAAAGGGATGAAGAGTGACTGGGTGGGGTTGAAGGGTCTACCTTAGACAGGGAGATCAAGAAAGGCCACTCTGAGGATGAAGCATTTGAGCTGAGACCTAAATATGAATGAGCCAACAACAAGAACACCTGGGGGAATAAGTAAAACATTATGAGACAAGAACAAACTTTGGGCTGTTTGAAGAACTAAAAGAAGGTAAGTGAGATAGGAGTAAATAAGGGAGAAAATAGTGAAAGGTAAGGTCAGAGAAGAAAATGAAGGACAACAGAGACCATGAAACAATCAAGGATTTTGTTCTAAAGGTAATACAGTTTTAGGCAAGGGGATGATAGAAACAACTAATTTTTTAAGAGATAACTTTGGCTGCTATATGGAGAATGGACTACAGAGAGAGGAATGGAAACAGGGTGACCATTTAGCAGACTCCTAAGTCTAGACAAGATAAAGATAGTTTGATAAAGTGGAAGCAACAGTAGGGAGAGGAAGCTGGATTGATGATTTTCTTTGAAACTAGAGCTCATAAGACTTGCTGATGAATTGGGGAGGGGGGGAGTGAGAAAAGAATGTGGGATAACTTTTAGGTTTGAGACCTGAGCAACTGAATGGATGTTGTGCCATTAACTGACTATGAGAAAGAGATCGGGGAACGAAAAGATTTGGGAGGAGTGGGCAGATCAATAGTTCTATTCTGGCTCACAGGGTATTTGATGGTATTTAGGATTACTGTTAATTGTATATTATACTTGTATTATGTTTAAAGTTGTAACCTTTTGGAGCTATAGACTGCAATATTTATAGAAAAAAGATATACTTGGGATGTGCTTCAAAATAATCTGGTTAGGATGGGACAAGTGATAGGAATACGCAGACAAAACAAGAGTAGCCATGAATTATTAGGGGGACCGGAAAGTAATGTTGTTTCTGTGCGTTTCGATATTCAGTTGTCATTTATCAGCTCATTGCGTACTTCAAAATCATGCCAAAGACATTTTAAGGTTAGAGTGACTTGTTTACTCGTAAATAATTAAATCTTAATTTTTTTTTTTGAAATTTATAGTGAAATGGCCAGCCAAATACCAGAAGAGGTACATATCCGGCATTGTATGCTTTTTGAGTTTCACAAGGGTAGTAACGCAACAGTTGCTACCAGAAACATCTGCAATGTTTATCCAAGTGCATTAGACGTTTGTAAATGCCAAAGATGGTTTTCTAAGTTCAAATCTGGTCATTTTAATCTTTCTGACTCGTATCGATCAGGAAGACCAACAACTTTAGACAATGACATGTTAAATCTGTGTCAGACAATCAAGGAACTGTCAAACACTCTTAACCAACCTTGGTTGACCATCCAAGAACATTTGCAGCAGATTGGTACAGTAAGCAGAGCAGGTGTTTGAGTCTCGCATAATCTGTCCGAAGAAAACAAAGCTAACCGGTCCACCACATGCAACTTATTGCTTCAGTGGCACAATACAGAAGCGTTTTTTAATCGCTTGATCACTGGAGATGAAAAATGGGTCCTCTATGATAATCCAAACTGCAAAAGGCAGTGGCTCTCTCTGAATGAATCGTCACGAAGTATAGCTAAGCCAGGTTTATACCCCAAAAAGGCACTTTTGTGTGTTTGGTGGAGTATTCGCAGGGTCGTTCATTTTGAAGTGCTGAAACCTGGACAAACTGAATGCAGACCTTTACTGTGAACTGGATCGAGTAAATCAATCTTTAATTGAAAAGTGCCCAGCCCAGCCGGTGTGGCTCAGTGGTTGAGCGTTGACCCATGCACCAAGAGGTCGCCAGTTCGATTCCTGGTCAGGGCACATGCCCAGGTTGTGGGACCGATCCCCAGTAGGGGGCATGCAAGAGGTGGCCAGTCGATGTTCTCGCTCACTGATGTTTCTATCTCTCTCTCCCTCTCCCTTCCTCTCTCTCTAAAATCAATAAAGAAAAAAAAAATTTTTTAAAAAAAAAGTGCCCAGCGACTATCACCAGAAAAGGCGTTATTCTGCAACACGATAACACAAGACTGCACTGCGCAAGACGAACCCTGGAAAAAATTAATGAATTGGGGTGGGAGGTATTGCCTCACCCACCATACTCACCCGATATTGTGCCTTCGGATTTCCATTTATTCTGATCGCTACAACATTTTCTAAGTGGCAAAAAATTTGAAAATTTGGATGATGTCCAAAATGCCATCTCCAGATATTTTGCTCAAAAACCAATTGATTTTTATCGATCCGGCATTGAAAATCTGCACACTAGATGGCAAAAGGTTGCTGATAATGAGGGTGATTACATCATTAATTAAAAATAAAAACTTGTTAAAATTTTATGTTTGAATTAATGTCGTAAAAAACACGACATTACTTTCCGGTCCCCCTAATAATTGTTGGAGCCAAGGAATGGGTACATGGGATTTCATGGTACTCTCTCTCCTTTTGTTTATGTTGAAATCGATGTTATTCAAAGCCATGAGATTAGAAGAAATCAGTGAGAGCCCTGGCCAGTTTGGCTAAGCGGTTGAAGCGTGGGCCCGCAGACCAGAGTCCCGGATTCGATTCCAGTTAAGGGCACGTACCTCGGTTCAGTTTGGTCCTGGTGTGCAGGAGGCAACCAGTCGATGTGTCTCTCTCATGGTGATGTTTCTCTCTCTCTCTCCCTCCCATTCTGTCTGAAAATAAATGGAAAAATATCCTCGGGCGAGGATTTAAAAAAAAAAAAAAGAGAGAGAGAGAGATCAATGAGAGAGACTATAGCAGTGAAGGGGACCAACAATCAAGAAGGAACTCCAGTCCTGGCTGGAGTGGTTCAGTGGTTACAGCATTGGCCTGCACAGCAATTCCCAGTCAGGGCATGTACCTGGGTTGCAGGTTCGATCCCTGGCCCCAGTCAGGGCATCTGCAACCAATCAATATGTCTCTCTCACATCGATGTTTTTCTCCTTCTCTCTCTCTCTAAAAATCAATGCAGGAAAAAAGTATCCTTCAGTGAGGATTATCAAAAAAAAATTTTTTTTAAACGAAGGAACTCCAGCATCTACAACCACATGAGAAAGACTGTGATGTCACAGAAGTCAGCCGAAGAGAGGCTCCAAGGAGGAAATAGTCAACTGTGTTGAATGTTACTAAGAAGTTAAGAAAGACATGAACAGAAATTAGCTTTTAGATTCAGCAGGATGGAAATCATGGGTGACCTGGACAAGTTCACTTAAATAAAGTGTTTAATGGGCTCAAAAGTTAATGTGGCTTAAGTACAGATAGTACGAGAAAACTGGTGTAAAATGAGCCCCAAACATTTATAGGTCACATGATAGGATTTGTCTTTTTTCTGGGAGCAATGGAGAATGCATGAAGTATTTAGGTACAGTGGGACTACATGATCAGACTTGTGTTCCGAAATGATTGCTTACAGTATTGAAGTGTGGAAAATGGAATGTAGAACAAGAGAAGATGCAGAGATACTAGCTAGGAGACTGATGCAACAATCCAGGGGAAAGATTATCTAGCTTGATACTGCCTAGGGTTTTGATTTACCTGGAACTCGAACCAGTTTTGAGTTTGATGGGAGGTATATAGTCAAATTCTCTCCCAATAAAACAATTTGGACATACTGTTAAGTTCCTTATATAGAAGTGGGAATTCATCTGCATTTACTAGGTGATAAATCCATCAATTTCAGTCTTACCAATAGAACCTACAAATGTGGATTATCAACTATATCAATTCTTCTCTGTGTGCTAGAGAATTATCAATATATGATCTAGAGCTTGGTTTTTATATGGTAGAGACTAGCCACATGAGGTTATTTTCATTAAAATTAAATAAATTTAAATTTTAGCTCCTCAGTTGTACTAGCTACATTTCAATTTCAAGTGCTCAAGAGCCACATGTTGCTGGTGGCTACATATAATGGATAGCACAAATTCTACCATCACAGAAAATTCCATCAGACAGTGCTGAATTCAAGAAACTATGACAGTCTCTAAACTAATAATGTACTCGTTCAGGGATTACTGAGAACTATAAGCTATTCTTTTTTTTTTCTGGTAATCCTCACCAAATATCAATGGATATTTTTCAATTGATTTCTAAATAGAGTGAAAGGGAGGGAGAGACATCGATGTGAGAGAGACATATCAATTGGGTGATTCTCGCACAACTCCAACCGGGGCCAAGGATCAAACCTGCAACCAAGGTATGGTGCCCTTGAGACGGGGAATTGAACCCTAACCCTTCAGTCCGCAGGCCAACACTCTAACCAATGAACCAAACCACCCAGGGCTGAGTTATTCTTAAATGTCACAGAAAAGATACTAGAAAAGCTCAAGATAAGGAAAGAAGGGAAATTTTTCTCAAAATTGGAAAGGGAGAAGGACAAGAACTATAAACCCAGTAAGCACACATTTCTTTACAGTGGAAAGAGTGCTAGAGCTCTCAAGACAACCCCTGGATGTCCAGAGCAGCGATTTTCAGCCTTTTTCATCTCACAGCACACATAAACTAATTATTAAAATTCTGTGGCACACCAAAAAATATTTTTTTTGCTGATCTGACCAAAAAAATAGGTATAATTTTGATTCATTCACACCGAACAGCTACTGTTGTGTTGGCTGCTGTCATTTTTTTATTTGACAGTCTAACGGAAAAGAGGTCAGTGCCCCTGCCTAAACAGTCAGTTATTGCGTGTCTTAAAAATTCTTGCGGCACACTGGTTGAAAATCGCTGGTCTAGAGGAAAGCCGGGGGGGCCCTTCACAGACTAACAGCAATTGGAAGGTTAATGTTGGTACAAAAGTGCTGTCATTAAATCCTGTGTCTCATTCATAAGGAATTACTAACAACCTACCTGATACCTAGTCCCAATGGCATATCCTCTCTCTCTCACACAAATTCACCAAGAAAATACACAGATGTCCCTGATCAGATCATACACAATAAACTGCAACTCAAGTTCACAGAAATAATACAGAAATACACATACTTCAGTAGCTCTCTGAAGGCTACATCTTTGTGTAGAACCTGGAACCCTAACCAACTTCAAACTGTCAAAGCATAACAAAAAGAGAACTCTTCAGATTTTATAATGCCTCCAGCTGCTCCTATCTTTCACCTTCCTCAAAACAAGAAGAGATTCTAATGTATCATGAATCTCTCATTTTAGACTGACTTTAAAATTATTTAAGTCCATTACCTTGGAATTGCATTTTATGTCTTACCTGTAATTGTAGGGTAAAATCTCATCCCCTTGGAAGGCAATTTCAGTACTGAAGGGGTGCCCATATTTAGTAGTAGGGAAGGGTAGAGAAAACTTTTATTGCCTCTACAATTATACTATACTCTATTCCTAAAGTTAATCCTCCAGAAAATTCCTTTTATTATTTTGAGCCAGTTGTAGGGTATATAGGGGGTGGGGGGTGGGAAAAGGTCTCCTACAGATCAGTAAAACACAAATGTACTCCAAAAAAATTATCTCAGATTTAACCTTTTCTCTCCACACCTTCTGCCTATAGGTACCCAGAAGTACAGCCCATGTGCTCTTTTTAGACAGACCTGATTCCTCAAACCCCATTTTTCAGCAGTACTCACACTGTGTTCCCCCTAAGCCAGGGACACAGACTTGCCTGCAACTGCCAGAGTCCTCTGAGATCCAGCACCCCCAGGCACAGGGACAGAGAGCACTCGAGATTGTTGCAAGAGGAATCATTACTGACGCTAGAAAACAGTCTATTTAGTCTTTACCTAATTATCATATGACTCAAAATCAACTGTGTATAAATGAATAAATATTCCTAACAGAAATACTAAGACTTAAACATTCTAGGAAGGAATACTGAGTTGGTTTTTTGTTTTGTTTTTTCTGAGTTGGTTTTGTTCAGGTGATATATGAACTAGATCTCAGACAGAGTCAGGAAGAAGGGATTTGTTTCAGGGTAGCCAAAAGTGAAAAAAGCATGGAAATAACAAAGCGTAATGTGTTCAGAGAAAAGTAGGTCTACATGGTTGGACAACAGAGATCAAGTGTATGTTGGAGGAGGTAGGGATTTGGGGAGGAGAGAAACATTCATGAATAAGAACAGTATAAGAGATATAACTAGAGAGAGGGACTTTGGGATTGTACGCCATGTTAAGTAGATTAGATCTGTCACATAAGCCTAAAATTAGATGCATGGTTCAGATTCTAAAACTTAGAAGATAACAGTATAAAGCCACAATATTGGGGATTAGGTTGAAGGAGAGATATATTAGAGAAAGGGATGGCTGAAAATAAGGAGACTTATCACAAAGCTAGTTGCAAAAATGACCATGGCACAAGTGATGAATCTTCCCTAAAGCATCTATTTGATCATCTCACCCCCTCTGCTCAAAAATGCCTCCCTAACCTCACACTTGGTTGGCATCCAGGGCCTTCCACAATCTGGCTCCAATTTTTTGTGTAATCTCAATGTGTCCCTATGCATATCCTGAATTCCACCAATACTGACTGGCTATTTTCTCCAAATACATAGAATTGCCTTATATACCGTTTTTGGTTTTTTTTTTCCCTACCTAAAATACCCTTGTTCCTGTTCACTCAAGGCCCAACTCAATTATCACCTCTTGAGTTACTTCTCTCTGAACTGTTAAGAGTATTTTATTCGCATTCTCAGTATTTTCTACATTTTATATACAGTCCACTGGGTCTTCCCAAGAGCTTGGTACCTAGCAATAACTGTTATGAACTGATCTGTGTCCCCTCAAAATTCCTAAGTGACTGTATTTGGAGACAGGGCCTTTAGGGAGGTAATTAAGGTAGGGCACTAATCCCAAAGAACTGTTGTCCTTGTAAGAGAAAAAGAAACCAGAGATCTTTCTCCTTCTACATGCACAAAGAGGCCATGTGAGAACGCAGTGAGAAGGTGGCAATCTGCAAGCCAAGAAGAGAGGCTTACCAGAAACCAATCCTGATAGGACTTTGATCTTGGACTTCTAGCTTCCAGAACTGTGAAAAAATAAATTTCTGTTGTTTAAGCCACCCATTTGTGATATCTGTTATGGCAGCCCTAGCAAACTAATACAATATCCAATAAATTCTTGCTGAATGTTAAAATGGGATTCCAGATATTCAATTTTAAACATTCTTTTCTGGACTTTATTTCATTTTGGAAACAGGATATTTTCTAGTAGTGCTAACTCCAACTTTCATAATAGAAAAATAAGAATTATAGCCCAGCCAGTGTGGCTCAGTGGTTGAATGTCGACCCATGCACCAAGAGGTCACCAGTTCACTTCTTGGTCAGGGCACATGCCCAGGTTGTGGGCCAAATCCCCAGTGGGGGGCATGCAGAAGGCAGCCAATCGATGTTCTCTCTCATCGATGTTTCTATCTCTCTCTCCCTCTCCCTTGCTCTCTCTCCAAAATCAATAAAGGAAAAAAAAAAAGCTTGTGTTGAGAAAACAAAATAAAGAATTATAAAAATTTAAAACACTTTAAAAATTCTTGAACTTTAAAACATACACCTATACCTTGGCCAGGCAGCCCAGTTAGTTAGAGCATCGGCCCGAGGCACCGGGGTTTCAGATTCAATCCACTGCCAGGGCACATATAAGAATCAATCAATGAATGCATAAATAAGTGGAACAACAAAATTGATGTTTCTCTTTCTTTTTCTCTCTCCCTTCCTTTCTCTTTCTCTCTCTCTCTCAACTCAATAAAAATAAATAAACAAACCATGCACCTATATGGAAAAATATCAGAACACTAGTTGTCAGAGGAAAGAGGGAAGAAGGATGGGGCAGGGATTGACTGGGAAGGGGCCATGAAGAAACTTTCAGAGATAATGATATTATTCTCTACGTTGGTGGAGGTGTATGTAAATGTCAAAACTCATTTAATGGTACACTTAAGATCTGTGTATTTCACTAATGCCAATTTCACAAGAAGCAAGTAAAAAAATATTGAACTCTAATTAATGATATGCATGATGAAAGACATGAAGTATACAGATGTCTGCAACTTAGTCTGACGTGCATCAAAAAAAAATAAAAAGGTGGCCCTGGCCTGTGTGGCTCAGTTGGTTGGAGCATTGTCCTGTGTACCAAAAAGTCACAGGTTCGATTACTAGTCAGGGCACAAACCCAGGTTGTGGGTTTAATCCCCAGTTGGGGTGCATACAGGAAGCAACAAACTGATGTTTCTCTCCCTCTCCCTAAAAAAACTAATAAATAAAATAAAAATAAAAATGTGGCCCTGGCCGGTTTGGTTCAGCGGTTAGAGTGTCGGCCCGTGGTCCGGAGAGACCCGGGTTCAGTTCCCACTAAGGGCACGTACCTGGGTTGCAGTTTGTCCCCGGCCCCGGTTGGGATTGTGTGGGTGGTAGTCAGTCCATGTGTCTCTCTCCCATCGATGTTTCTCTCTCTCTCTTCCTCCCTCTCTCCCTCTGCTCTATGAATGCAAAAAGTGTCCTCAGGTGAGGATTTAAAAAAAAATGTGGATTGATGGATAGACAGATTGGTATTTGATAAATATAGCAAATCACTGATTACAGAATCTAGATGGTGGGTACATGAGTGATCACTGTACAAGTCTTTCAACTTTTCTGTAGTGTTTGAATATTTTTATAATAAAATTCTGAAAAAAATAAAAGTAGTATTTTATAAAAAACACATACAAAAAATAAGAAAAAATATCAAAAGGAACACACACAACATGACTTCTTGTTTCTCTTTGACAGTATTCAGTGAAGTGCTTTTCACATTTAGGATACTTACAAATGTAATGGTTGCATAGCTTTAAAAATTTTAAACTTTGCTTAATAATTTGTGAGTATACCAGTTAACCATGTTTTACAATTTTACCAAATTCATCTAAACTTAAATGCTACACTGAAATTTTACAGCACCTTCACTTATGCTCTTGTGTGCCCCTGAGGCAGTCAGGGAAAATGTTCTTCTTATTGACAATGAGGTTAAATGACGTGCCAAGGCCAGCTCTGGAAAACCAGTCCTTCTGACTTTTAACCCAGGATATTCTCCATTATAAACCACATATTTGGAAAAGTCCTAGAGAACGTATCCAGAAACTTCTCCCAGATTTCACTAATGAGACTTATTTTATGATCTTTTCTCTGTGAATGGAATGGTTCTGCAAGACAGTTTAGCTTTTGCCCCACTTACAACATTTTATGACCTTCGAAAAGAAAAAAAATCAGTGTTTTAACAGCAAAAATAGATCCTCTGAAATTTGGTTTTAGAGATTCAAATAACTAAAGATGGAAGAAATTTTAAATGTTATTTAACATAATCTTATTTTACAGATTCAAAAGTTAATTCCCAAAGGTGTTAAGTGATTAGCTCAAGGTCCCAAAGCTGTGAATGGCAGAAGCAGTACTATACCCCAAAACATCTAACTCTATAACCAAGGCTCTTTCTCATAAACCTTAAAACAATCATTGCAAAATTATCTGAGTGTATTAACTCAAGTTAAATCACAGTATTAATGTGACAAGATTAAGGCCACAAATGGGCCAGTAAACCTTAAACAGTCCATATACTTTAGAATTCAACAGTCTTTTCTTTATCCTACTTAAGATTTTTACAAATGATTGTTTTTGTTGGGCACATGGATCACATTTTAAGTCAGCTGCTGTGCTGAGCTAGTATGAGAAACAGCTGAAGTGGTGAAGGGAATGCAAGTATGATCGCACATAAAAAAAGACCCCACATAAAGTTATTTGGCCAAAGGACGTTTGTCAAAGAATTCAGTTTGTTTAGGTTACCTTCAAGAATACCACTCCCTACAAAATGGCTCAAAGCACAAAGCTTACTACAGATAGGTCAATGACACATGAAATGATTTTGCAATACCTTTAGTTAAAAATACATTTGTACGGTCATGATTTTTTAATTCAACTCTTTATCTAGACAGCAGCACATTTATTTGTGCCTACATGGGAACAGATAACTTTCATTGCAACTTGGTCAAAATCCAAACCCCTGTTCTTTAATTCACGGGTTAATATTTAACCCTAGACCTCTGGTGTTTGAATATGTTAGATACAGCCTTTTCCTTAAATGTTATATTTTCTCTAATGCTTAGAAAGGCAGCAGCCAGGGCAGGTATTAGAATCAATCGCCCTTCCAAGACTCCAAAAGTCATACCCCACCAAGACAGTAAAATTTGTACCGTATTATTTTGTTTTATCAAATCAATAAGCTCTCTTTCGCTTTTTTCAAAATCTCCTACAAATGCCCAACTTAAAATACAAGTAGAATGATAGAGGCTAATAACAGATTTCGGTGGATGGCTAAGATTGTTACAGTCACTACCCACCGGGCTCGAGCTCGGCTTTACCACCGCGCATCCACCCGGAGTTTCTCGTGCGGTCACTCGACGCCTGGGCGGCGCAGAGAGAACCATGACCCCCAAGGAGAAGCCTGGCTCCCTAAGGCCAACCCCGCGCCCCCATGACCTCCAATGGCTCGAAAAAGGAGCCTTGAATTGACTGCTTCTTCCACAGCTGGTCCGCACTCCCTCCTAGGCCAGAGGAGGGAACAAGGTCCGGGGACAAAAGAAAGGACACACCAGCCACTGGGGAAAACCCCATCACCTGGAACTCGGCGAACTCTTCACAGTTCACACCGCCACTGGGCGCCGCCATATTGGACAAACGCGAGGCCCCCGCCGCGAGCCAATCACCGCGGAGCATATGTGTCCGCGGCGCCGCCTGACAAAATATTTTTAAGGGAAATCAGCGAGAAGGCTGAGCACAGCCTTGTTTTTCTCCTAGTTTTCATTCATTTCGAAACCTGGAACTCTGCTGTCCTTCTTTTCTACCCCTACCCCTTTAACAGGTAACTTTCATTGCAACTTGGTCATGTCCTCCTAGAACTGACCCATATGCTTGGATCGAAGACTGTCAGAACTTGAAGGGATCGTTTTACACTGATCCCATCTTCTATGAAAAGGGGAACAATTTCCTGGTCGCATTAACCAGGTCGTTCGAGGAGGAAACCTGGAATAGAAGTGATTTTTCTTAATCCTCCTACCCCAGTCCCTAGAGCTGAGGGACCTTCATTTGTTAAGAATTCGGGACCACTAAGAAATGTAAAAAAAAAAAAAAAAAATTCTGGCAGTGTAGGTGCATAAGGGTTGAACAGGTGTTAGGTGTGTAAATAGTTTTATAAAAATAGGTAAACAGAAATAGGAAATATACATGCTAATTTCTCAGCCTGAGAGATACTCCCAAAGCCAACAAGAGCTGGGCTCCAGCTACGTGTTTTTGATAAAGGCATATACTCATTGAAAACACTGTTAGAACAGTGTACTGAAATACCAATTTACCTAGACAGTGTGATTTCGGGAGCCTACGGTTTGCAAAAGTTCTACAATGAGCACACTACTTTTCTTCTATTTTAAACGAGTGCTTTCTTAGACGCAAAGAATAATATTGCAAAGGCCCATTATGCCCATACTCTACAAAAACATTTTAAGGACACGCGGAGGACGCTGCGCCAGGTGGGATCCGTGGGACAAGCCACTCGCACATTCCGCACGTCACGCACGTCCCATGCTTCGGGCAGGTCCCGACCGTAAGCCCCGCCCACACGCCCAGAGCGTCATGCACGACCCGCTCGCTCCGCCCTCACGCCCTGCCAGCTATAGCCGCCTGCGTCCTTCGCTTTGCGGCAGTCAGTGACATTGAGTGCTCCCACGCCACCAACCCCCCCCGGAGGCGCCGCGCTGGTCGGCGGAGTAGGCGGCCATGGGGAGCCTCCGCGGCCTGCGCCTGGCGGCGGGTGAGACGCGGGACGGGCTGAGGGCGGGCGGGAAGCCAGCTTGGCCACTGGGGTTGGAGAAATCCTGCAGCCTGCTCGGGCCTGGTAGTTGCTTCGTGCCATCACGCACCCCCTTCAAGTTGCTTGGAATTCTACCCGCTTGGTAGTAATAATAAGGGCTGAGCGAGCAACTGCTGAGCAGACACTGGGGGCTGGCCCCGAGTGACACTCGCACCTGCCTCTCCATCCACACAGCTCCCACCAACATTATGAGCCCTTGCTCCCCCCATTCCTCACCACCACCACCACCACTAGCCTCCTAGGAGCTGAGCTCTTAATTCACCCTCCATCCCTAAAACCTCCTCATTGCCCGATTCATTCAGTTTTCCACCCTAATCTCTCTCTTCCCTCCGTTACTCTATTTGAGTCTTGAGTCTCCCCCCGCCCCCCATCTCGAGTTTATCCCTGCTGTCAGAAAAAAAAAAAACAACAACCGTGGTCTGGAGTTCCCTACCCATGTCATTTAGTGTCTGATTAGGCAAAGGATTTAAGGTCTCACCGTTGTTTTAAAATGGAGGATGCATTTCTTTTAAACAGTTCTACAGTTAAGTGCTTTGAATTTCTTCAAGCGTTATGTAAATGCAGGATCTGCAGTTTGTTTTCCTAGTAGACATTTGTATTATGGATATTTGGAGTCAGAGCTTAATTTACATTCTTGGGGAACCAGCAGAGTTTTGCTTATGGGGCTAAGAAATCAGCATTTGCCTCTTGGCTCTTTTCTAGACATCAGAACAAATTACTCTTGGTCACCTTTATAATAAGTTTTGATAAGGCACAATGAAATGTACATTGTAAATTAAGTAATATAAAAAATGTTATCCTTTACATCATAGTTTATTTTGCATTTCAGTGGGGAATGGACTGGAAAACATGTTTCAAGTTGGAGAATATTATTCTTTAAAACAAATACCCCCTCCACTAAAAGAGAATGATTTCATTGATTTGTTCAGCTTTGTTGAACTAATTTGCCTAAAATCTTTTCTATACAGTAGCTCCCTCCCCCTTATCTTTGGTTTCACTTCCCAGTGTTTCAGTTACCCATGTGGTGGTCTGAAAATATTAAATGGACAATTCCAGAAATAAAGAATTTACAAATTTGAAGTTGCAGGCCTTCCCGCTCCATCTCACCACCGTTTCCTCTCTGAATACACTACCAGCTTGGTAGTCAGAAGCACTCTCGGTTATTAGATCGACTGTTGAGGTATTGCAGTGCTTGTGTTCAAGTAACTTATTTTACTTAGTAATGGCCCCAGAGCACAAGAGTAGCCATGCTGTCAATTCGGACATGCCAAAGATAAGCCGTAAAGTGTTTGTATGTATACGAAAAAAAATACAGTATATGCAGGGTTCAGTACTATTTGTTGTTTCAGGCATCCACTGGGTGCCTTGGAATGTATCCCCCGTGGAAAAGGGGGGACTACTGTATATCCTTTTAACTGTTATGAAACTTTTCAGCACGGTAAGTGAAAGAATCATTGCTCTGTAAAAAAGCTAAAATATACTGAGTAAAAGGGACTTTGACTGCATAGGAACTAAGACCAAGTGTTTCTAAGTAGTTCATCTTCTTGCCTTGAGAATACATTCATGCATTATAAAGATTCCAAAGCCTCTCAGCAGACTTTTGATGTTTAAGAACTTCAATATTGGGCACTCAGTCAAAACAAAATTCCATACTTACCTGGCAGGGCAAATACCATGATCACAAAGGTGGTTTTCCTAGGGCGAGGCTTATCCACTGCTCTCCAGATGTGCTGACGCCTGTGATTTCCCCAAATATGGGAAACTCCACTGCATAATTTGTAGTAGTGGAGGACGCTGCATTCACGCTCTCCCCAATTTTAAAGAAGAAAGAAGAGAATAATTCCTTGAGCAATTTAAGAACAATTTTATTCCAGATAGATCCACTGAAGATGTTATATGAACAACTCTTTCCAAATGATCTCTGAATGTCTGATGTTTTGCTCGCCCACTTTTGCCTGTTTTATATCTAAATACATTCACATACTCTATTTTATTTGACTGATTTCTCATAGTAGCCTTCTTAGGTAAGTCTTATCATCCCCTCTCCATTTTATAAATGAAGAAACATAGGTCAGAGGGTTAAATGACTTGTCCAAGACCAGGAGCCAGAAGATGAGCCTGCCCTCTAATTTGTGAACTTGTGCTCTTTGCCTTATTCAAGCTGCCTATTCACAATAAGTGTGTATATGTATTTGTCATGCCTAATTGGGTCACTTTGATGTGCAATGAGAGTCATGAAATGCAGATTTACTTATGAAAAGGAGGCACACATCCATATGCAATTGGATTTTCAAGTAAGAAGACGAATATAGCAAGCATCCTGAACCAAATGATGTAGTTTGTCCTATCCACAGATTCAACCAAGTACCAGTAGAAAATACCCCCCCCCCCAAAAAAAAAAGTTACCTCATTGTTCGTGTGTACTGTGTAATTAGGTCTATGGTTGCATCTGTACTGAACATGCACACTTTTTTCTTGTCCTTATTTCCTAAACAATACAGCATAATAGCTATTTACATGCCATTTATGTTGTATTAAGTATTATAAGTATTCTAGAGGCTATTTAAAGCATTTGGGAAGATGTGCATAGGTTATGCAAATACTGTGCTATTTTATATAAGAGACTTGAGCATCCTTGGATTTTGGTATATGAGGGGGTCCTGGAACCAGTGCCCTTCAGATGCCAAGGGACGACTGTATACCTCATTTATCCAGAATATTACTTGGAATAAGGTATTGTAGGTGAGTGAAATTTCAAATAGCCAAAGCTTAATACTTTAAATATGGCCCTTCATTTTTCATTGTTTCCATTGGAAATATTTGCTATACTCCCTTAGCAAACAGAATATGGACTTTTATGAGCTTGAATTTGTTTATTGTTTTGTAGATATAGGTGAGAGTTAACTTGCAATTCTTAAACCACTTCACAGATGAGAGGTCCTGAGAACCAGAAATTATTATATATATGTAATATAATATATAATTATATTCAAATTTTTGTTTACGTACCTATTTATGGAGAATTCATAGCTTGCATCCATTACTCAGATCAGTTTGTACACTTTAAAAGTGTTGATACAAATGATTTAGAACTAAATAGCTACTGACCCACACTAGTGTGGGTTTCATGAGGGTAAAGGGTGGATCTGTTTTGTTTTTACTAAATCCTCAGCACTTATCAGTGTCCAGGTCACAGCAGACAGGCAATAGATATTTTTTTTGGATGAGAGACACTAGAAAGTATCTTGGAACATGCTGCAGATATAAGGTGAGTTATCTCACCTTTTCTGAAAGTAGAAGAAAATAGATATAACCTTCAGGACCCTGTGTCTTTCTACAGAATAATTATTAGGTCAAAGAAATGGAAGGGCCTTATAAGAATGTTTCTTCACACCTTCAGAAGGTTTTACCACCCTAAACTCCTTTGACTTATCAGATTTTAAAATAATTTATTATCACCGTTATGCCAATGCAATGGACCGTGGACTGCCTCCTTGTCAGTTTAACCTACATTGCAGAGCATTAGGATCAAGAGCAGAGCATTAGAATCAAGAAGTGTCTTAGAAGTCCTGTAGTCCAGCCCCCTAGTTTTAAAGATGAAGGAACTTAAGGCTCAAGAAGGAAATTGAGCCCAGCCAGTGTGGCTCAGTGGTTGAGTGTCAACCCATGCACCAAGAAGTCACCGGTTCGATTCCCAGTCAGGGCACACGCCCAGGTTGTGAGCCAAATCCCCAGTGGAGGCATGCAGGAGGTGGCCAGTCAATGTTCTCTCTCATCAATGTTTCTGTCTTTCTTCCTCTCCCTTCCTCTCTCTCTAAAAAAAAGTCAATAAAGAAAAAAAAATTTTTTTTTTTAAAAGAAGGAAATTGACTTGCCAGGGGTCATACATATACAAAGGTAGACCATAACTAATATCTCCTGGCTCCTGTTCTGATTTTATTTTCACTACATTCATTGTTCCTTTTGTTTGTTCTTGCTAACCAACCCTAAATGAGTACATGCCCACTTCTGCTGCTCCAGTCTTTGGCTTTGCCTATCTCTCCCTTCAGTTCTTGCCAACAGGTTTTATTAAGCACACACTTTGTGCCCTGTACACTGTGAAAGCTCTGAAATGAGGGAACTGCCACTCCTAGGGTTGGAGTTTGTTGCAATGAACAAACATACATGTATAGTACACCTGGAGAGTTTATACATGACAATATGTTAAGTTCTGGGTTACAGAACAGGTTTCCAGTTCTGTGGTGTCCTAGAGCCGGTTCCTGGTGGCTTTGTGCACATCTCTCCCTAATTTCACAATCAGTGATGTTACGTTGGTAGCTTGAAGTCTGCCATGGTGAGGGTTATTGGCAAACACTACAGATCAGGGCTTATCCCTGCCGGCCCCCCTCCCAAGAGCCAGCATTCCATGGGCTTTGAAAATTCAGAGAAAGGAAAAGTAGTGAAGATCACGATTATCTACTGAAGGCTCCACTGAAACAGAAGGGATGGGAGAGTTACATGAGTAAAGTAGGGGTAGTAATGAGTCTGGGGGTGAAAGGACAGTAAGGAGAAAGGATTACCTTGGATTTTGTACTCTGTCTTCTAATTCACTGATCCGGTCCTCCGCTTCCTCTACTCTGCTGGTCAGTCCTTCCAATGTGTTCTTTATTTCTGCTGTGTCATTCTTTATTTCCACTTGGTTGGTTTTCATGGTGTCGATATCCTTACTCATGCTGTTTAGTTTCCTCAAGATCATGGCTCTGAACTCTACCTCTGATAATTTGCTTAACTGCATTTCATTTATCTCATCTTCGGTAGAGTTCTCTTGTTCTTTCATTTGGGATCTGTTTCTTTGTTTCACCATTTTTGCTATCTCATTGGGTTTTGGAGCCTGCCAAATTTTCCCTGTGGGTGTTGGTGTTCTGCTATTTGTGGCTCCCTCTACTGGGTTTGGATGAGCGTGGAGGGCCCTCCTTAAACACCACTGTCAAGTCTCACTTTCCTGGGTAGATTTGCAAGCTCAGGAAAGGTTCAGTTATGCTCTAGCTTTTTGCCTGGAGGCTATTAGCCTCAGTTACTTGAAAAGCCTTAGGATCTCAGTTGAATGAGAAACTCCCTCAGGTGTATATCGTGTGAGAGGATTTCCCGAGGGTGGGGCCGATGCTGGTTGTTAATGAGCCTCAATTTGCATTTCTTTACCTCTTTTCCTCACCTGGGAATCTCCGAGGGAGGGGCTGCCACAGCTCTGGGAAGGAGTAAACTTGGCTGCCGTTGTGTGCAACCGGGAAGGAGCGGCTGGCCACCAGCGTCCTTTGTGGCCACAGCTCAGCACAAACTCTGAGCGCCCTCCAAATCCCAGAGTTCCAGTCCAGTCTGCCCTCCCTCTGCCCGAGCCCCAGGTGAGTGGCTGTGGCTATTTAGTGCTCTGTCCCGACCTCTGCGCTGTGGAGCAGCTGGGGCTCTTAACCCCAAGGGCGGGCGCTGCTGCTCACAGCCAAGGCCACTGCTGTCCGTGGGCTCCCAGCCCACCACCCTCACGCGCCTCCGCAGATCCTACCAGGCTCATTCAGTGTCCCTGGTTGTATGATCCTCTCTCGCTGCTTTACTGTTGCTTTTTCCCAAAGATTTGTCTTTATTTTAGTTGTAATTCCCGTTTGGTCCTGGGAGATCGTCAGTGTAGCTTCCATTCACTCCGCCGCCATTTCCGGTATGTACCTTGGATTTTGGTCAGGAGGAAATGGGAGAGAAGGTACAGTCTTTTGAAGATTTTGAATCATGAGTCTGGACAAAAAGGAAGCCTTTGAGACGTCATTAAAGAAACATTTTTCGAAAATTAACATGACTGCCCTGGCTGGTTTGGCTCAATGGTTAGAGCATCGGCCCACAGATAAAAGGGTTGCAGGTTCAATTCCAGTCAAGGGCATATACCTGGGTTGCAGGTTCAATCCCTGGCCCCGGTCGGGGTCGTGTGAGAGGCAGCCAATCAATGTGTCTCTCACATCGATCTTCCTCTCTCTTCCTCCCACTCTTCTCTAAAAATCAATGGAAAAGTATCCTCAGGTGAGGATTAACCAAAAAAAGAAAATTAACATGGCTGCTACATACAACACAAATAGCTGCTACCCGTGAAGATAATACAGTAATCCATGTGTGAGGTGATGGAAATGACATAAGACGAATATATCTTGGAGGTGTTTTTTGTTTTGTTTTTTTAATCCTCACCCAAGGATCTTTTTCCATTGCTTTTCAGATAGAGTGGGAGGGAGGGAGCAGGAGAGAGAGAGGGAGAGAAACACTGATGCGAGAGAGACACATCGATTGGTTGCCTCCCGCATGACCATTACCAGGGCCAGAGATCAAACCGAGGTACATGCATGCCCTTGACCAGAATCGAACCCGTGATTCTATGGTCTGTGGGCTGACGCTCTAACCACTGAGCCAAACCAGCCAGGGCTGGAAAGTGTTTTGAAGAAATTATTATTAGTATGACTGAGATGTTTTTGAGCATGGAGGACTGAAGGGGTGTTGCCCCATCGTCAGAAAGAACAAAGTTGGGAAGGAGTACTGGTTTGGCAGAGAGGATAGAGCATTATTGAATAGTAGGTGACATTGAGTTATAGGTGAGGATGGGACCTCTCAGTCAAAGGCCTGAGGACAAAGAAGGGGGGTCAAGTTAGGGAAATATATGGGAGCCAGCAGTATGGAGCTGATTATTAGAACAGAATGGAGGAGTCCTCCCTGAGAGGAGTGTGGAATAGAGGCAAAGGCTAAACTCTAGAGGCCTAAGGTGTAAATAAGAGCAAGTGGCAAAGAGGTCGTTAAGGTAGATCATAGAGGTCATAGATGAAGGGAGAAAATGGTGTAGAATGTCAGGAGGGCCTGAGTCCTCGTAGAAGGATGAGATCAGTAGTCAGTAGCCACAGAGATGGGAAGAGTGGAGTAAGCTAATGATAAGAATCTAAAAAATATATTCATATGATTAGAAAGATCACTAATGTTATTAGAACAATTCTAGTAAAATGAGTGGGGGAAGAAACATTGTAGTAAAATGTGTGGGTGTGAGGTCAAGGTAGGAGGTGCATGCCACTTATTCAGTCATTTCAGCTATGAAAGGAAGCAGATTAGTATTTTATTTATAGGAGCTGTTGAAAACAAGTTAGTATTGTTTGTCCAAGATAGTGGATTCTCAGTGCCATTGTGGTGTGATGAAATAGGAATTCTCATTAACTGTTGATAGAAGTGTGAATCGATTCAGCCTTTCTGGAAAACAGTTTGTTACGTATATTAAGAATCTTAAAAGGTTTCATATCCTTTAGCCTTCTACTACAGGATTCCATGTAAGACAATAATCAGAAATACCATCAGAGATTTATGTAGAAAACTGTTCGCTGATACATTATTTGTAATAGTGAAAATGGGAAACAAATCCAGCCATAGGGAATGATTGAATTCAGGTTATATCTGTTTGTTGAATGTTATACAGCTATCAAAAGTATTTTTAATTAATATCTGGGAAAAGTGTTTGTGACATAAATAAGATACAGTATTTATTATGTGATCATGAAAAATGTTTACGGCCCCAGCCGGGTAGCTCAGTTGGTTAGAGCATCGTCCAGATACGCCAAGGTTCTGGGTTTGATCCCCAGTCGGGGCACATACAAGAATCAACCAATGAATGCATAAGTAAGTGGAACAACAAATTGATGTCTGTATGTCTCTCCCCCCCCCTCTTTCTCTCTCTCAAACCAATAAATAAAATATTTTAAATGTGTATGTTGTGTGTAAACATAGGGAAAAGTGTGGGAAGAAATACACCAAGTTGTTATTCCTGAAGAGTGTGATTATGGATGCTTTTACTTTTTTTATTTTTAAGATTTTTTTAAAATAGATTTTTAGAGAGAGAGAAAGGGAGAGAAAGAGAAACATTGATGTGAAAGCAGAACATGGATCGGCTGCCTCCTGCATGCCCCCTACCGGGGATCCAGCCCAAAACTCGGGGTGGCTGGGAATCAAACTGGCAGCCCTTCAGTGCATGGGATAACGCCCAACCAAATGAGCCACACTGGCCAGGGCTAATTTTTTTAAGCTTCCAAATTTTTTGTAATGGGCAGGTGTTAACTTTTATGATTTGGCATTAAAAGGGCAGTGGAAAGGAAGGATCTAGAGGTTGTGAGGTAGGTTTAGTACAACATCCCTTAGTAAGAGGGATCCCAGGTGGAAGGGTTCACTATTTCATGGGGTTTTTTTTTACTTTTATTATTGATTTTTTAGGGAGAGAGAGATAGAAACATAGATGTGAGAGAGAAACATTGATTGGCTGCCTCCTACACGCCCCTACCAGGGATCAAGCCCGCAACCCAGGCCCTGACGGGCAATCGAACCGGGACCGCTTAGTCCATGCAACAACGCTCAATCCACTGAGCCACACCGGCCGGGCAAGAGTTCACTATTTCAGAGGATTAGTGTTTTCCTGAGCCTGCAGGAAAGAATGAGAAAACAGATGGAGAGAGAGGGAATCTCTTTCTGTCCCAAAGCTGATTTAGGTCAACAGCTAAGGCCAAGAGAGTTTCAAATAGCCCCTGTTGGGAGTGTGCTGGAATGTTGATGGGGGAAAAAACGATCACCAGAGAGGGGCCCCATCTCACTGAAGTTTGCCACCAGATACATAAAATTGCAAGACTTTTTTCCATAGACTTCCCCCCGCCCCCAAATTAAAAACTGGACAGATGCCTAAGATTTATTTATAAATCTGTGTTTTTTTTTCAACTCTAAAAGATTTTTTCCCATAGAACCAATGTTACAAATGGTAATTAGGGCTCTAGCCAGCCCACAAAAACTCATTATGTCAATCTGTCTTGCCAATTTTTCCTTCCGGGTATTTTTCATGTATGTTAGGTCCTCTCCATTAGGGCCTATAGCTATCTTCTTTCCTTACACACCCCACCTGAATATAGTGTTGTGACACTCCCTAAAGGGAGGTTCCATGTTCATGTCTTCCCATTCCTACTCCCTTTCCCTCCCTTCTCCCCCAGCCCAGGCCTGTCCTGCATTCTACACTCAGATTTATCTTCCAGAAATATCATTGTTAATTGTTTTCCTGCTCAAAACTGTTTTGCTTGTTTCCCAAATCCTTTTGGGGGCATATCAGACAAAAGAACTCTCACTGTAGGGGAGCATGGATAGCCACAACACCCAGAGCCAGAGTGAGCTGGACCAGCGTCATCACGTAATTCTGAGCCCTGGAACATCATCGTGGACCTCAATAAGGCAGAGTTAGGCTGTGAGTGATGGTAGTCTGGCAGGCAGATCCAGAAGTCTGTATCACATACAAGAGCAGAGCACATCAGACTTGAAGCCAGACAAAATCCATTCCTCGTCAGAATAGTTGCAGACGGGAAATATCAAGCCATTTAGGTCTGATCACTGAAAAAGTTCAAAGCAAGTTAATATTTCAGGTTTCTTCATTTGTTTCATTGTGGTCAGCCATTACTACAGTCCAGCTTTTTGCTTCTAATGTAGAAACTAAATCAATGGTTCTCTATTCTAAATGAGCTCTGGGTGGCCCTGGCCAGGTGGCTTGGTTGGGGTGTCATCCCATACACCAAAAGGTTGTGGGTTTGATTCCTGGACAGGGCACATACCTAGGTTGTGAGTTCAATCCCCAGTCGGAGCACGTATAGTAGGCAACCAATCAATGTTTCTCTCTCTCTCTCCCTCTCTCTCTCTCTAAGAAATCAATATAAAACAACAACAACATATCCTTTTGTGAGGATGAAAAATTTTTATAAATGAGCGTTGGGTGGAAATAAGAGCTCCAACTTTAAACAACAGAATTACCCTAACTGGATCTTCTTCTTTCTGTTAGGTCAATTAGAGCAGCTGCAAACATGTGACATACAATTCATCGTAATCATAAAATACTGATAGTGTATACATATATGTGAACTATGCTGTACTCAGGGTAGGCATACGTGTAGCTTCTTTCTCCTGAGACTTAAAATTGACTCACAAAACAAACTTTTAAAGTTCCTCAGACTTGCCCTTTCCTATCACAGCAAACATTTTAGGACTAGCAATATCCTGTTTCAATTTTAAAAGGATTAAATAGGCATTCGTGGACTATCATGAGTACTGTGTAAGTATTTAGATTAGAAAATCTTTCCACGGGACATGAAAAAGGAACATCATTGCCCCAGAAACAAGTTTCTTCCAGTGGAGATCATGGTACCAGCTACTGGCCTTCTGGAACACTAGAGAATGAGATGATTGGGCAAACATCTCACATCACTGTGGTAGGATCAGCTCTGTGAGCTCTGGTCATTCACTGTGAGATAATCAGACAGCAATGACCAGACAGTGGCTGTGTTTACATATGAGGGGTGGCCAGCTGCTGCGGAGGAGGAATGTGAAATAAAGCCTTTTCTGCAGGGGATGAAGAGGAGAGGCAACTATAGACCAGCTCACTCTGCGTGTATGTCATTAAGGACTGAGTAGTGTACTAGAGACTCGGGGGAGGGGGGGCTGTAAATTCTGAAAGTTGGGCATATGCCACAGGGATTTCAAATTTTCAGTGTAATGAGTTACATATTATTGATATGCAGAAATCAGAAGTAAAGTCCAGCTTCTGGTCAGTAAATTAACTGTTGAAAAAAGGGATTTTGGAGCCCAGCCAGAGACAGTATTAAGCTCTGCAGGTGCATTTTGGCTATTCATGAAGCCTATGAGAGCAGCAATTCTCAAACATGGCAGCACGTTAGAATCACTTAGAGAATTTTTTTTTTTTTGATAGAGTGGGAGGAAGGGGGAGAAAGAGAAACAAAGACGTAAGAGAGACACATTGATTGGTTGCCTCCCGCTGGACCCCAACTGGGGCCAGGGAAACCTGCAACCCAGGTACATGCCCTTGACCAGGAATCAAACCCAGACGCTTTGGTCTGCCAGCTGACGCTCTAACCATCGGGCCACACCAACCAGAGCTAGAGAATCTTTTAAATACATTAATGTCTCCCGGCCTGTGTGACTCAGTGGATTGAGCATCGTCCCGTGCACCAAGAGGTTGCTGGTTCGATTCCTGGTCAGGGCACATGCCCCGGTTGCGGGCTCGATCCCCAGTGGGGGGTGTGCAGGAAGCAGTTTATCAATGTTTCTATCTCTCCCTCTCCCTCTCTCTCTGAAAATCAATAAAAACATTTTTTTTTTAATCCTCATCCGAGGACATTTTTTCATTTTTTGTTCAGATAGAGTGGGAGGGAGAGAGGGGAAGAGAGAGAGAGAGAAACATCGACATGAAAGGGACACATCGAGTGGCTGCCACCCGCACGACCAACCAGGGCCGGGGACAAACTGCAACCGAGGTACATGCCCTTAGCGGGAACCGAACCTGGGTCTCTCTGGACCGCAGTCCGACGCTCTAACCACGGAGCCAAACCAGCCAGGGCTAAAAACATTTTTTAAAAATATCCCTGGCCGGTTTGGCTGAACAGTTATAATGTTGGCCCACGGACCAGTGAGTCACAAGTTCGATTCTGGTCAGGGGCACGTACCTCGTTTGCAGTTCGTCCCTAGCCCTGGTCGTGTTGTGCAGGAAGCAACCAGTCGATGTGCGTCTCTGACATCGATGTTTCTATCTCTCCCTTTCTCTCTAAAAAAAATCAATAAAAACATTTTTAAAAATTTTTTATTTTGGAATAATTTTAACTTACAGAAAAGTTGCAAAGGTAATGCAGAGTTCTGTATCGCCCTCACCCCGTTTCCCCTGATGTCAAGGTCTTACATATCCACAGTACATTTGTCAAACTAAGCAATTAACATTAGTTCATTGCTATCAGCTAAAGGACAGACTTTATTAATTTCTCACCAGTTATTCTGTTGTCCGTTTTCTGTTCCAGGATTCAGTCCAGGACACCACATTGCATTTAGTTGTGTCTCCTTAGTCTCCTGGTCTGTGACAGTGTCACATGCCTTGTCATGATCTTGAGAGTTTTGAAGAGCACTGGTCAGATATTTCATAGAATGTCTCTCAATCTGTGTGTGTTTGATGCTTTCTCTTGATGAGACTGGGGTTATGGGTTTGGGGAGAGAATAAATGGCACAGAAGTAGTGTCCTCATTACATCATACTAGACAGTACATGATATCCACATGATTTCTGACTAGTGATTTTGGCCAGTTTGTCTCTTCCTTGTAAAGTCATGATTTTTTTCCTTTCCATACTCTGTTCTTAGAAACAAGTCACTTAGTCTGGCCCACACTCAAGGGGAAAGGAATCCAGAAGAGAAGAGTATCAACATCTATTTGGGATTTTTCTTTAAGGAAGATTTGTCCCTTCTCTCCCATTTATTCACTCATCCAGTTATTATTCCTATCAGTATGAACTCGTATATGTTATACCTTAAGTTATAACCTATTACTGCATTATTTATTTTGTTGCTCAAATTATTTCAGGGTAGGCTGTATCACATCAGCTCTTGTGTCCCTTTACATGCCCCAATCCTTTTGTTTTTTTGAACACTTTTTTTTCTTTCTGGTGCTACAGGATGTTCCAGATTCATCTTGTATTTTCTCTGCCCCCAAATCAGCTATTTTTCTCCAAGGAGCTCCAGTTCCTTTTATTGGATAATGGTATTTAGAAACCAAGATCCGGGCACTGAGTGTGCCTGTTGCTATTGAAGTGTCACTGATTCCAGGCCCACCCTGTGGGTAGAGCTGGGAAATACATATGTGTAAACTAAGTTATATGTACACACATAATTATGCCTGTAGATCTGTCCATCTATCTGTCTTATATCATGTCTCTACATATTTACAAATATATGTATCACAGAAGTGTATAGAGCTACCATAGTTCATGTAGTGCGCTCTGACTCAGATCCAGCACCACAGGGTTTCTTCTAGCTTTCCACCCTTGCTTTGGGAACTTCTTTATCTGACATTGAGAAACCTGGCTCATCATCTACCATTTGTTTACTTATTTGTTCAACCCTAGTATACTTGTAAAGTAGTTTTAGAATTATTAACCCATGCTCATAAAAAAAAAAAAATCTGCCAATTAGAGTACAGTGTTTATGTATAGTTCTTTTTGTCTTTAGCCTTACAGTTTCCAGTCAGTGTTTTCCAGAGTTATTTAGGTGAGCTTCTTTTTTCCCCACCTTGAAGGGTATATTGGAGGTTATAGAGTTAGGTTATGTCATACATTTCTAATACAGTTAGATACATTTGTCACATTCTTCATTCCATCCTGGGGATTCCTCCAGCATTCTGGCTGATTTTTTTTTTTTTTTTTTTAATTCTAGAGAGGAATGGGGAGAGAGATAGACAGACATTGATGTAAGAGAGATACATCGACTTTCTGTCTCCCATACATGCCCAGAGTGGGAATTGAACCTGCAACCTAGACATGTGCCCTGACCGGCAATCAAACCCAAGACCTTCCAGTGCACGGGACGATGCTCCAACCAACTGAGCCACACCAGCCAGAGCCTGGTTGATATTTTAAAATTTGCATATATTAAAGGTATTTGTGATGTACAGTTTTGTAAGTTTTGACAAATGTCATGCTTTTATTTTTAAGCAGATCATTGGCAAACTTCATAGCTAGCAACAAACTTGCAACACACCTGACAATTGATCTTGACAAAGGTTAGGAAATACTAACTTAGATAATCTTTTAAAAGCCTCTTTGTCGTCTAGCGTTCACTGAACCTTCAGTTATCACTGATTCCCAGAGATTGGTCAAGTCCCAAGTCACATCACTGATGCTTATCTCCAGGAGGGTCTTGAAAGATTCTGAGAAAAAAAGCACCCCCACCTCTCTGCACTGTCTGTCATGAGGCTGAAAGGGCTTTTTGTGGAAAGGAGGGGACAACGGGATAGAAGCCAGTACTTGAACCAGCCTCATCCCAGCTGACCCATTGCAGCTTCCAGCTAGCAGCAATACCTTGAAGGCCTTGGTTTTCAAATTGTGAGCCACAGAACCAACAGTATCAACACCACTTGGGAAATTGTTAGAAGTGCAAATTTTCAGGCTCCACCCATACTCACTGAATCAGAAACTCTGGAAATGGGGTCTAATAATCTGGGTTACAAGTCTTCTGGGTGATTCAGATGCTCTAAAGTTTGAGAACCTCTGCTGTTAACATTAACCAGCCATTTGCCAGTCAGAGCCTTAGAGGCAGCTGTGAGGCCTCATCTTGACTTCCTGCTAAGGCCCTGGGGATGCAGAACTGTCAGCAGGACAGGCTGCAAGTTCAACTGGAGGGCTAAAGGGCTGTTTTCTTTTAATTTGCATGTTTGTTTTTAATTGTGGTCCACCAGAGGATGGAAAATTTTTGGCTTGGATGTCTGGGGCAAAATATTCTCTCTCTTTGAGGTAGAAAATGAAGGCCTTAATAATGATACTAAAACTTAAGTTTTCATTTTTTTTTTAATCACAAAATAAAAACATCACATCAAGTACTTCATTTTTTTAGTGATATCTTCTTTAAATTCTTTTTTTACATTAGTCTGTTATTTCTAATATGTATAAGATCATATTTGTATATTTTTTTAAATTATTTTTATTAATTTGTTTTTGTTACAGATGTTTCTCCTTTTTCCCCCATTGACACCCTCCTCCCTATCTCCCCCACCCCATCCCCAGCTTTGTTGTTTATGTCCATTGTTTATGCATACCTGCATATAAGTTCTGTGGTTTATCTCTTCCCCCTCAACACCCTCTCTTCTGAGGTTTGTCAGTCTGTACCCTACCTCTATGTCTCTGGGTCAGTTTTGTTCATCAGTTTGTTTAGTTCATTATATTCCACAAATAAGTGATATCATGTGATACCTGTCTTTCTCTGCTTGGCTTGTTTCACTTAGCATAATACTCTCCAGGTCCCTCCATGTCATCTCAAAGGATAAGAGATCTTTCTTTCTTACAGCTGCATAGTATTCCATTGTGTACATGTACCACAGCTTTTTTATCCACTCATCTACTGATGGACACTTGGGCTGTTTCCAGATCTTAGCAATTGTAAATAGTGCTGCTATGAACATACGGGTACATATATTCTTTCTGATTGGTGTTTCAGGATTCTTAGGGTATATTCCTAGAAGTAGGATCACTGGGTCAAATGGCAGTTCAATTTTTAACTTTTTGAGGAAACACCATAGTGTTTTCCACAGTGGCTGCACCAGTCTGCATACCCACCAGCAGTGTACTAGAGTCCCCTTTTCTCCACACCGTCGCCAACACTTGTTGTTTGATGATTTGTTGATGGTGGCCATTCTGACAGGTGTGAAGTGATACCTCATAGTTGTTTTAATTTGCATCTCTCTGATGATTAGTGATGTTGAGCATTTTTTCATATGTCTCTTGGCCATTTGTATGCCCTGTTTGGTGAGGTGTCTATTTAGGTCCCCTGCCCATTTTTTAATTGGGTTCTTTGTCTTCCTTTTGTTGAGTTGTATGAGTACTCTATATATTTTGGAAATTAATCCCTTATCTGATGCATCATTGGCAATTATGTTCTCCCATATAGTGGGTTCCCTTTCCATTTTGATTATTGTTTCTTTTGCTGTGCAGAGGCTTTTTAGTTTGATGTAGTCCCATGTGTTCATTTTTTTCCTTTGTTTCTCTTGCCTTAGGTGTTGTATCAGTGAAAATTCTGTTGCGTATGATGTCTGAAATTTTGTTGCCTACATTTTCTTCTAGAATTTTTATGGATTCACAAGTTACATTTAATTCTTTTATCCATTTTGAGTTTATTCGTGTGTATGGTGTAAGTTGGTGGTCTATTTTCATTTTTTTTTTTTTTTGCAAGTAGTTGTCCAATTTTCCCAACACCAGTTATTGAAGAGACTGTTTTGACTCCACTGTATGCTCTTGCCACCTTTGTCAAATATTAATTGAGCATATTATCTTGGGTGAATTTCTGGGTTCTCTGTTCTGTTCCATTAATCTATCTGCCTGTTCTTGTGCCAGTACCAGGCTGTTTTGATTACAGTGGCTTTGTAATATAACCTGATATCTGGTAATGTGATCCCTCCTACTTTGTTCTTTTTTTTTTTTCATGATTGCTGTGGCTATTCAGAGTCTTTTTTGGTTCCATATAAACTTTTGGAATGTTTGTTCTAGTTCTGTGAAATATATCATTATATTTGTATATGTTTTAATCAGCATTTATACCTTAGGGAGGTAAAAATTATTGGCATCCAATATGAAGTTGTAAGAAAAAGTCCCTACCTGTACCTCCACCTCGAGTACCTCTATGATCTCAAATCCTACTTTTCTTTGCATTACTCATTCTGTTCCAGAATCACTCTAGGGCCCTTGCACTTACTGTTGTTTCTATTTGGAATAACATTCCACCAGATATCTGCATGTAGGTATATGTAGCTACTTTACTTCCTTCAAAAGTGGCATTCTCGAAGAGAACTTCCCTGACTACCCTATCTAACATTTCACACACACTCTACTCCAAGCACACAAACGTTTCATGTCCCTTCTGTTTATGTTTTCTCTCTGGCACTTACTAACTATATTTTTTTTCTCTCCAGTAGAATGTAAGTTCTACTGGCATAGATTTTTATCTGTTTTTGTATATTGCCTGGAACAATGCCTGACACCTGGTAGTTACTCAATTATTATTTGTTGAGTATCTCCAAACATGCATTTATGTGACTAATAGTAAATAGATGTACAAGTTAGCATTTTTGCTCTAAATTATTAACTAAACTGAGCCGAGAGGCAACTTCTATTCTCCTTAACTACCCTCTTCTATTCTCATAAACTGCCTTAGGAGGGATGGGGAAAGACAGCTACCAAAGGAAATAATTATTGATTCTTCTGTTTCCTATTTAGAGAGCAGAGTTCTAGTTCACCACTAGTTACCCTTGTTCCTTTCTGTCCCAGTGCCTGCCAGAGGGAGTGGGACAGGACTTGAGAGATGGGTCTGTAGGTCTCATGAAACCAATGGTTCCCTGGGGAGGTGAAAAAGTCCTGGAGATGGACAGTGGTGGCAGTGAATTTTGATGGTGGTACAACAATGTGAATGTACTTAATACCACAGAACTGTATATTTGAAAATGGTTAAAATTGTAAATTTTGTGTTATGTGTATTTTACCACAGTTTGTTTTTAAAAACACAGTGGTTCTCAAAGTGTAGTTCCAAACCAGAAGTAGAAGCTTCACCAGAAACTTGTTGGAAATGCAAATTCCCAACCTCCACTTCAGAACTATTGATTCTGAAACTAGAGGTAGATAAGTCCAGTGATAATGTTTTAACAAGCCATTCAGGCGGTTCTCATGCACACTGAAGTTTGAGAATACACCACTAAATGATTTTGTTTTAATCTTGAGAGCCATAAAAAACTTTTGAAGAGTTTCATAGAATTTTCTCATGCCCTGGTAATTGCATAATTATCTTGGTCAGAAAAAGTCCTCTGGAAATGTTTTGAAGATTAATGTTTTAAGTAGTGTTTCAAAAAAACAAACATAATATTTAGAGAGCCTGCTGTGTTTCAAGCATTTTGCCAAATGCTCTATTTGTTTTTTCCATTCAATCTTCATACAGCCCTGGTGAAGTAAATAGTACATTAACCACATTTAAAATAAGGAAACAAGCCAAGCTCAATTATAGTTTATACTTGCTACCACTAGGTGGCACCGGTGGTATGGTTACCAAGACCCAAAAGCTTTCTGGGATTACAGATTTAGAAAACTAGAGTAAGTGAGGCCTCTTATGAAAGAAATCAGACTGCAGGTAACCACAGATCTTTGCACAAATAGAGGTTCCAACTTCTGTTATTTTAGAATAAGGACTTCTGAAACTCTACTCCTATATAAAAGTAATGAAAACACTGTCAAAAATGCTTAAAATCAATTTTTGCACACCTCTAGAAAATACCCAGAGGCTTCTAACAATCCAAGAAAAATGACTTAGTCATGGTGAGAACAGAACATGGTGGAGTTTAACTGATTCCTGTCTCCTCTCAGCTTCACAGTAGCCTTGAAAACTAATAGCCCTGCAATCACAGTAGCTATGGAAACCAGGAGCCTAGAAGGCACTGAAGAAGGCAGAATGAATCTGGAGTGCTCCCAAACCCCCAGTCCCAGAGAATTGTTACCATTTTGACCTGACAGTTCCCTGGAAACCCCCACTTAACAGGGCTTTCTTTCTTTCTTTCTTTCTTTCTTTCTTTCTTTCTTTCTTTCTTTCTTTCTTTCTTTCTTTCTTTCTTTCCTTTTTTTTTTTTACAAGACTCAGAGCTAATTCAGTGCCAGCAGCTCCCCTGCCCCAAAACCCCTACCCTGGAGCAAGGCCCAGCACACACACAGCCCTTCAGCAAAGGCTGGCAAACCTGTTGGTGGGATGCATTTAAAGAAGTCTCTGTCCAGTTATTGGCTGACCACCAAACTGACACAGAACATAGATTTCTGTGCAAAACACAACAAAGAACACAAAGGAATATAGATCAGTGGAATGGAATTGAGAGTCAGAAATCCTCGCATTTTTGATCAATTGATTTTCTATATTGTGCCAAAACAATCCAACGGGGCAAAGAATGGACTTTTCAATAAATGATGCTGGGAAAGCTGCATAGCGACATGCAGAAGATTGAAGTTGGATCCCTCCCTTCCACACACAATGTACCAATATTAACTCAAAATGAATCACAGTCCTGGCCTGGCTGGGTAGCTCAGTTAGGTAGAGTGTCGTTCTGATACACCAAGTTGTGGGTTTGATCCCCAGTCGGGGCACATACAAGAAGCAACCAATGAATGCATAAATAAGTGGAACAACAAAGCAGTGTTTCTCTCTCTTTCTCAAGTCAATAAATAAATAAAAAATTTATAAAGACAATAACTTTTTTTTTAAAAGAATCCCAATCCTAAATGTTAAAGCTAAAACTATAACATTCTTAGAAGATAACATAGGATTAAACCTTTGTGGCCATGTATATGACACCAAAGCTCAAACAGCAAAAGATAAAATGGATAAGTTAGACTTCATCAAAAATAGAAAGTTCTGTACTTAAAGGACATCATCAAGATAGTGAAAAGATAACCGATGAAATGGGGGAAAATACATGCAATCGTACATCAGATAAGGAACTTATATCCAGAATATATAAAGAACTCTTTTTGTTATTTTTTTATCCTCACCCGAGGATATTTTTCCATTTTTTGTTCAGATAGAGTGGGAGGGAGGGAGAGGAAGAGAGAGAGAGAAACATCGACGTAAAAGGGACACATCAAGTGGCTGCCTCCCGCATGACCAACCAGGGCCGGGGACAAATTGCAACCGAGGCACATGCCCCTAGCAGGCCGACGCTCTAACTGCTGAGCCAAACCGGCCAGGGCTATAAAGAACTCCTAACAACTCAGTAATAAAAGACAGCCAGTTAAGAAATGAACAAAGGAGGAGAATGAACATATTTGTCCAGAGAAGATATACAAATAGCTAATGAGCTTGTGAAAAGATCCTCATTATCCTTACTCAGTAGAGAAATACAATGAAGACTACAATGAGATACCACTTCACACCTGCTAGAATGACTTAAATTAAAAAACAAAAGTGGGCCAGGATGTGAGAAATTATAACCCTCATAAATTGCTGATGGAAATATAAAATGCTGCAGCCACTTAGAAAACAATCGTGCAGTTCTTCAAGTGATTAACCTTAGCAATTTCACCTCATAGTATATGCCTCAAAGAAATGAAAATAGATGTTCCTTCCAAAACTTGTACACAAACATCCATATCAGCATTCTTCATAATAGCCAAAAAGTAGAAACCACCTAAATGTCCATTGACTAATATTTAAACAAAATCTGGGATAGCTATGCGATGGAATAAAATTTGTCAATGAAAAAAATCAAGTACATACTGATAAATGCTACAAACATGGATGAACCTTGAAAATTTTCTAGGTGAAAAAAGCCAGGCACAAAAGACCACATATAGTATGATTTCATTTATGTAAACTATCCAGAGTATGCAAATCCATAGAGACAGAAAGTAGATTAGTAGTTTCCTAGGGTTGGGGGAAGGAAAAAACTGACTGCTAATGGATTTGGGGTTTCTTTCTGGGATGATGAAAATCTCTGAAATTAGTAGTATAATGATCAGTACACAGGTTTGTGAATATACTGAAAACCACAGAATCATACACTTTTAAAAGTATGAATTTTATGATATGGAGTTAATATAACCATAAAAATGTTCTTTCAAAAATCTTTATGCAAATACAAACATATGCCCATGAGAAGTCCACAGTAATGTATTTTATTTTATGGATAAATAAAATGCTTATTTTTATTTTTATTTATTTATTTATTTTTTAATTTATTTTTTTATCCTCACTTGAGGACATTTTTGCGTTTATCTTCAGATAGAGTGGGAGGGAGAAAGAGAGAGAAAGAAACATCAATGTGAGAGAGACACATCGACTGGTTGCCACCCACACGACCCCAACGGGGGCCGGGGACAAACTGCAACAGAGGCACGTGCCCTTAGCGGGAACTGAACCAGGGACTCTCTAGACCGCGGGCCCACGCTCTAACCGCTGAGCCAAACTGGCCAGGGCTTAATTTTCTTTTTAAAACCCTGTCATTAATATCACTTCAAAGAAGTTGCCCTTTGGTTTTTCTGTTTTTAGATTTGCTGAGTAATTCCACATTCACCATAGCCAGTCCCCACTTATTCTGACTCTTATTTCCGGAGTAACACAGCCTCATCATTTAAGTCTATATTCAAAAGCTGGTCTAGTGTTTTGTTTTATTTTTGCTCTTCCCTCAAGGGACAATGATGAGAATCTGGTGACATGCCCCAGGTAATGACACAGGAGGCTTTGTGAAGGCTCTTCTTGATTCTGTGGTCAGGAACTGGGGATGAAGGTGTGGGGTCAAGGTCTTGCCTCTGTGAAACAATCCTTGAGTACGTAGTAATGCCATCACTCCCTGTGCTTTTGCCAGTCACGGTAAGAAAACAAAACTCTGAAAATCTTTTTGGATGTGATGCCTGAAAAGAAAATAACAATAACAGAAACTAAAAATGAACTCAATTTCAGTTAGAGAATCTTAACATTCCCACAGACTTTAAAGGAGGGATATTGAGGACACCCTAGGGGAGAAGATGGGTGGGAGAAAACATTCAGGGGCAAAGGTTCTTGTTGGGGTTACTAGTAAGCAATTTAATACATTATTTTATACTAAAATAAGCATGCATAACACAATGCCAGTTTTATAGGGATTTTAAGATAAGGCATGGGGCCCTGGCCAGTTTGGCTCAGTGGTTAGCACATCAGCCCACAGACCAAAGAGTTGTGGGTTCTATTCCAGTCAAGGGCACATACCTCAGTTGCAGTTCCATCCCCGGCCCTGGTCTGGGTAGTGTGGGAGGCAACCAATCAATGTGTCTCTCTCACTCTCTCTCTCCCTCCTCTCACTCTTTGTCTAAAAATCAATGGAAAAATATCCTCAGGTGAGGATTTTTAAAAAAAGATAAGGCATGGAACTTCAAAAACATTTCTAGGGCCCGGCCAGTGTGGCTCAGTGGTTGAGCGTCGACCCATGCACTGAGAGGTTGTCAGTTCAATTTCCGGTCCGGACACATGCCCAGGTTGTGTGCCCGATCCCCAGTGGGGGGCATGCAGGGGGTGGCCAGCCGATGTTCTCTCTCATCGATGTTTCTATCTCTCTCTCCCTCTCCCTTCCTCTCTCTCTAAAATCAAAGAAAAAAATATTAAAAAACAAAACATTTCTAGGTGTATTATGCCATTGTGGGCTATGTCCCAAGTCCTCCTTTTTTATTATTATTATTATTTTTTTTTTTTAATCCTCACCCGAGGACATTTTTCCATTTTTAGTTCAGATAGAGTGGGAGGGGGAGAGAGGAAGAGAGATAGAGAGAAACATCGATGGGAAAGGGACACATTGAGTGGCTGCCTCCCGCAGGACCCCAACCAGGGCCGGGGACGAACTGCAACCGAGGTTCTTGCCCTTGGCCGGAATCAAAACCGCAACTCATTGGTCCACGGGCCAATGCCCTAACCACTGAGCCAAACCGGCCAGAGCTTTATTATTATTATTATTTATTGGGGTGACATAGGCTAACAGGGTCATATAGGTTTAAAGTGTACATTACCATGATACATGATCTGTACATTGTATTGTGTACCCACCACCCAAAGTCAAATCACCTTCCATCACCATATATTTGCTCCCCTTCACCCTTTACTACCCCCCCCCACCCCTTTTCCTCTGGTAACCACCATACTGTTGTCTATCTGTGTCTGTGAGTTTCAGTTTTATATCCCACATGAGTGAAATCATATGGTTCTTTGCTTTTTCTGACTAATTCATTTCACTTAGTATAATATTCTCAAAGTCCATCCATGTTGCAAATGGCAGTATTTCATCTTTCTTATGGCTGAGTAGTATCCATAGTATATATATGTACTACATTTCCTTTATCCAGTCCTCTGTCAAAGAACACTGATTGTCTCCATGTCGTGGCCCTCATGAATAATGCTGTAATGAACATAGGGGTGCATATATCTTTTCGAGTAAATGTTTTTGAATCTGTTGGGATTGATACCCAGAAGAAGGATTGCTGCTGGGTCATACAGTAACTCTATTTTTAATTTTTTGAGGAACTGCCAGACTTTTCTATAGTGGCTGTACCAGTTTCATTCCCACCAGCAGTGAATGAGGGTTCCTTTTTCTCCACAACCTCTCCAACGCTTGTTATTACCTGGTTTGTTGATAATGGCCATTCTAACGTGTGAAGTGGTATCTCATTGTAGTTTTTATTTGCATTTCCCTAATAGCTAGTGAAGTTAAACATCTTTTCATATATCTGATGGCTGTTTATATGTCTTTTTTTTAATCTCACCTGAGAATATGTTTATTGATTTTAGAGAGACAGGAAGGGGGAGAGAGAGAGAGAAACACTGATTGGTTGCCTCCCATATGCGCCCCAACTGAGGATTGAACCAAAACCTAGGTATGTGCCCTGACTGGGAATTGAACTTAAAACCTTTTGGTGTATGGGATGATGCTCCAGCCAACTGAGCCATGGAGCCAGGGTTGTATGTCTTCTTGGGAGAGGTATCTGTTCAGGTCCTTGACCCATTCTTTAACTGGATTATTTGTTTGGTGTTGAGTTTTATGAGTTCTTTATATATTTTGTATATTAACCCCTTGTCTGAGCTGTTGTTTGCAAATAACATCTCCCATTTGGTTGGTTGCCTTTCTGTTTTGTTGTAGGTTTCTTTTTCTCTGCAGAAGCCTTTTAGTTTGATATAGTCCCATTCATTTATTTTTGCCTTTACTTCCCTTGCCTTTATGGTTAAGTTCATGAAATGTTCTCTACAACCAAGGTCCATAAGTTTAGTACCTATGTTTTCTTCTGTGTACTTTATTGTTTCAGATCTTTCTGGGGTTTTTTTTATCCTCACCCGAGGACATTTTTGGATTAATCTTCATATAGAACGGGAGGGAGAGAGGGAGGAAGAGAGAGAGAGAAACATTGATGTGAGAGAGAGACACATCGACTGGTTGCCACCCACACAACCCCAACTGCAACCGAGGTACGTGCCCTTAGCGGGAACCGAACCTGGGACTCTATGGTTTGCAGGCCGACACTCTAACCGCTGAGCCAAACCGGCCAGGGCCCCTTTGCTTCATTTCTAGGTTTCTATCTCCAATCTTAGTGACCCTTTCCTCCATTTGGTTTGGTCTATTTCCTATACTCACTGGTTCATTTGTCATCTCTTTTATTGGATACTTCATCTCTAGGATTTCTGTTTGTTTATTTATTTATTTATTTATTTATTTATTTATTTATTTATTTATTTTTCTTTATTGATTTTAGAGAGAGAGGAAGGGAGAGGGAAAGAGAGATGGAAACATTGATGAGAGAGAACATTGAGTGGCCGCCTCCTGCATGCCCCCCACTGGGAATTTGGCCCACAACCTGGGCATGTGCCCTGACCAGAATCGGACCTGCGACCTCTTGGTGTATGGCTTGACACTCAGCCACTGAGCCACACCAGCTGGGCTGTTTATTTATTTTTTAAAGTTTCTATCTCTGGTGAAGTACTTGTTTTGTTTGTTAAGTTTTCTGAGCTCACTAAATTGCCTGTCTACTGAGTATTTTCACAACTGCAATCTTGAATTCTCTGTCGCTTATGTCACATATTTCCATGTCTTTAAGTTTGTTTTCTGAAGATTTTTCATTTTCTTTCTGAGCTGCCTCACTACTTTGCTACCTTGGTTATTCGTGGTATTTGATGTATTCCTTCTCTGTATAGGCATCAGTGTGTGAATGGCACTTATTGAGCAGATTAACCTGAAGAGGTCTTTCTATTCTTTCCTAGTAGGTGGCAGTGAATCACAAGGTTTCTTTTTTAGCTCTGTAAGATCCCAACCCTGTCTCCCATAGTCTTTGCGTCAGTGTAGTAGCTTGTGATTCGTTGGGGTGGAGGTGGGCTGGGGGATCCATTCAGGTTCTTGGTTGTTTTGCCCTCCCTTTACTGGCAACCTCGGTCTTCCATTGGGGTACCCCCTGTATCAGACCCTGGGACCAGTCAGAGAGTGTACTCTCTTGGACCCACAGTTAATGTGCTCTACAACCTGACACCAAAGGCAAAGGGAGGCAGTCTCTGGGAGGTTCAGGGGAGGCTGCCAGGCGTTGTGGCTTTGTTTTTCTGTCTCAGTTGCCCACCACCTGACAACCAGAGCCGCTCTCCCACTCACCATTGCTGTTTTCTTGCCCAGGTCTCGGCTCAGCCGCAGCTAGCGTGGCTCACTCCTGCAGAAGTGCTCACCAAGTCTCTGTTCCACTGAAAGGGGTGTCAGGGACAACCAGATTCCTCCCCTCTGGCTGAGCCCTGCTGTGAGCTCCTGGCTGCCAGGTTGCATCCCTGGCTCATATCAGCCCAACTCCCTTTTCACCTCCCCTTTTGCTCCACTTGCCGGCCTTTAGATGTTTCAGTGTGTGAATCTCTCAGGCGTATTGTGCGTTAAGCAGGGAATCGTTTGTTGAAATATAGCCATTCAAATTGCTGAAACTTCAAGGGGAAAGACCAAGGGGATCTCACGCTGCTGTTCCTCTAACATCACTAGTAATGTCTTTTAAATTGTTATGTTTAAAAGTTTCTTTAACAGCAAGGAAACAAATGTGAGGAAATCCTGTTTCTCACCAGCATTGGAAGGTCCACCTCTGTATC
This sequence comes from Tadarida brasiliensis, assembly GCA_030848825.1. Classification (NCBI taxonomy): domain Eukaryota; kingdom Metazoa; phylum Chordata; class Mammalia; order Chiroptera; family Molossidae; genus Tadarida; species Tadarida brasiliensis. Next base: position 61,970,349 of record CM061260.1, on the reverse strand, counting down.
CATATTTTACTCCTATTCCCTCCAAACTCTGAAGCTATAGACACCCAAGTAGGAATGTGGAACTTCAAAGGTGCAGACTGTCCACTAACAGATAGATTTTAAAAACTTGACCTTTCCTGTGAGCTTTAAACTACTAAGCTGTGAAGACACACTCTTGTTGCATTAAAGGCAAGTCTTGGGCATTTCTTGGCTTTTTTTTTTTTTTTTTGGTCATGTAGTGTCCAGCCCGTAGTCAAATTTATCACTGGTGCCTCTCCAGCTTTCCTGTTCCATTCTACTTCACAGCGCGCCCTTCCTTCCATGTCCTGAGACGCTAAGGCTCTTACCCTAAACCAGCCCTGGTCTCCTGTATCATAACCTCCTTACTCAGAATTATTCCCCCTTTTCCCACCCTCATCAAAACTATGGCTGTCTCTGCTTGGAATTCTGATTAATTATCAACTGATTAAAACTTTTCATGCTAAAGCTGATAGTGAAAGTCACTAACAGAAACTAAGTTTTTAAGTATACATTTGTTTTAAGAATGAATATATTTCCTAGCTTTGTTCACCGAAAAGGCTTGGAAACAGTGACAAACCCAGTAACAATGAGCTTCCCTCCTTAAGGCATCTCTAAAAACATTTCCTCTTTAAAGGCACCAGAGCACCTTAGAGACAGGAAGCATCAAAATGAGTCTGGAACATTTTGTCAGAAACAGGAGAGCTATCAATGATCACAGAGTACTTGCTGAAAGGACTCGGAGCCCAGTTAGAAGAGTTCCCAGTGACTAAGATAGGGGGGTACCTGAGCATCAAAAGAAAAATAACAGAAATGGACTGGAGCACATCACATGTTAAAATACAAGAGTTCCTTATGATACTTTTAAACAAAGGTCACCTGTGGAGGTTGCAAGGAAACCATGTCATTACTTTGAAAACTGTCAAATAAAGGAAAAGAATTAGGCATTTTTTCCACATTTCCTGTATAACTTTTTTTTTTTTTTTTGAGTGGGAGGGAGAGAGAGGAAGAGAGAGAGAGAGAAAAACATCGACATGAAAGGGACACATCGAGTGGCTGCCTCTTGCACGACCCAACCAGAGCCGGGGACAAACTGCAACCGAGGTACATGCCCTTAGCAGGAACCGAACCTGGGTCTCTCTGGACCGCAGGCCCGACGCTCTAACCGCTGAGCAAAACCGGCGAGGACCTACCTTAGGATAACGAACTAGTTAATATGGAAAAGAATACTACTGTTTTTCAATTCCTAATGAAACAGTAGATCTAGCTAACAACATTAGATGAGCCCAGTTGGAGTTGTTCAGTTGGTTGAGCATTGTACTGTGCACTGAAGGGTTGTGGGTTCATTCCCCAGAAACCAAGCAGTGTTTCTCTCTCTCTCTCTCCCCCTTCCTCTCTCTAAGCATCTCCTCAGGTGAGGATTAAAAAAAAAATCCTTTAGCCCTGGCCGGTTTGGCGTAGCAGTTAGAGCCTGCAACATAGGCATGTGCCCTGACCAGGAATCGAACTGGTGATCTCTCAGTGCATGGGACGATGCTCAACCAACTGAGCTACACCAGCCAGGCTATATAATACAGTTTTATATATTTATATATGTGTATAGTTTTAAAATTACACAAAACTCATGACTACATCCAAAGTTGAAATTTTTAAAAGTTGATTTCAGAGAGAGGAAGGGAGAAGGAGACGTCAGTGTACAAGAGAAACATCCATCGGTTGCCTCCTGCATAGAGATCGAACCTGCCACCTTCTGGTATACAGACAACACTCCAGCCAACTGAGCCACACTGGCCAGGGCTAAAGCTGATTTTGTTGTTGTTGTTAATCCTCACCGAGGATATTTTTCCATTGATTTTTAGATAGAGTAGAAGGGAAGGGGGGGGGGGCATTGATGTGAAAGAGACACATCAATTGGTTGCCTCCTGAACCACCCTGACCAGGGCCCGGGATTGAACCTACAACCCAGGTACATGCCCTTGACCAGGAATCAAACCCGAGACCCTTTGGTCCATGGGCCAGTGCTCTAACCGCCAAGCCAAAACAGCCAGGGCTGAAGTTGATTTTTAACTGGAGAATTGAAGCTTGGAAGGAACAAGGCTTTCTAGCGCCCCTTGCCATTACAGCTCCCTACCCAGAGTTGACCACAATAGTATTGGCAACTTGGTGTCTTGGTTTATGGTGTCTGGGAGGTTGCTAATATTTACCTAAACAGCCAGGTGCCATAATACATAATATTTCCACCAGAACCATTATTGTTACGATAAGACCTGTGAGCAGTACTTTCATAAAGCTTATAGCTGGTAAAAGGTTTATGTTATAAATTCCTAATTTTTCAATGAGGAACACATGTATATTTTAAAACAACACCAAGCATGGCACCCCTAAACATAGTATATGTATCTTATATATAGAGAGAGTAGTATATTCATTTTCTAAATGAGTTAATTTTGTTAAATGAAATATATACCTTGCAGGCATTTCTTTTTTTTTTTAATTTTCTTTCTCTGAAACATTTTTCTCTCTTTTCTAGGAAATTGTTTTAGGTTATGTGAAAGAGATGCTTTCTCATCTCTAAGGCTTACCAGAAACTCTGATTTGAAGAGAATAAATGGATTTTGCACCAAACCACAGGAAAGTCCAAAAGCTCCACCCCGTAAGTTTTTTTTTAATCCTCACCCGAGGATATTTTTCCATTTATCTTCAGATAGAATGGGAGGGAAGGAGGGAGAGAGAGAGAGAGAAACATCAGTGTGAGAGACAGACGCATCGATTGGTTGCCTTCCGCACAACACCAACCACAGCTGGGGACCAAACCACAACTGAGGTACATGCCCTTGACCGGAATCGAACCTGCAACTCTTTGGTCCATGGGTTGACTCTCTAACCGCTGAGCCAAACCAGCCAGGGCCATCCTGTAAGTTTTTATTAGTTTTTCTAATCATGGGCTAGGCAGCTCCCGAAGAGTAGGACAGTTTGGGATCAAAAGAACCTAAAAGAGAGGTGGTCACTACATTATACCCTATCATGTGGTTGAGGCCTCCCAAATTGTACTGACGTTGGCTGTGCTCATAGATAGCAATGATTTCTTCATTTTCCTCATTCGTCATGTTTATTTCTTGCTTCAAAGATTAGACTGTCACTTTTTGTAGGAGAATAGATGCACAAAGTAAATAGTAGTCTAGAAATTATCTTTTAAGGAACCCCAAAAATGAACCAAATCAAGAAATGATGATTTGGGTAAAATATAACCTGGGCTAAGCTCTGGCTTGGACATTAACTTCAGCCACATTTAGTCCTATCTCTTCCTCAAACCTCTCACCGTCACCACTGCAGGAAGAAGGAGCATAATTTTATATTGTAGGGGCCTAAGAACTGTTTGCTTGTTGCTTCTTCATGGGAGTACACTCAGACCAGGCAGGTCTTGGTGAGTGGAAAGGAACCATCCTCAAAATATATTTATCAAGAGCTTAAAAATGTTTATACTCTCCGACCTAGTGTTTCAATTCTGGGCAACTATCCTAGAATTGAAAATTCTACATGTGGGAAAAGCTTTGGGTGTAAAGATGTGTCCATTTTTTATATGTAATAGGAAAATGAGAAATAAGTCCAAATGTCAAATAATCAAGGAATGATTAATTATGTATGTCGGATCTACTTGATGAGATTATGCAGCTGTTGGAAATGGTGTTTATAAATACTATGTACTAGCATGGAAGATGTTATAATGTTAATGAATAAAGCAGGATACAGAATTTTATATTGTGTGTAGCATAAGCATGATACAGATATAAATTACATATACATACATAATTATGGAGGATAAGACTTCGGAAACACACCAAAATAAAAATACAGGGATTGTGCTATGACAAGAAAATTAGGAATGGTTTTTATCTTTTTTCTTGTATCTATACTTTCAGAATTGTCTTTAATGAGTATATAGTACTTAAAATGAGAAGGAAAAATTACTATCACGAGAGTTGTGCCAAGTGCTGGAAGTTTTAGATAAAACTACAGCAGTACTATTTCTATACTTCTAAATCTCTTTTCTTGCCTTTGGTTCTTTGGATGTTTTTCCTATTGACTTTCCTGTTCTTTTGCTGTTGCCTCCTGATTAAGTGACAGGAATAGCATAAACAAAGGTGTGGAGGTGGGAGTGTGCCATGTAGGTAACAGTCAAGGAGAAGGTCTGTCTGCAAGAGAGATATAGTCAGTACATGGAATTTGGGTGAGATTATCTCCATGGTCCCTTCTAACCTTGACATTATGTGATTCCCTAGCCTTTTCTGCTCCTTATCTTCAATGACTTCCCCTTTCTTTAAAAGGCTTTATCCTAAGTCTGTGGTTTTATACCTTTCTTATTCATCTGCCTTTTTGGCCACTCCATTTTTTCCTGTCCCTTTTCTTGGGCCATGCTCAAGGCTTATCCCTCGGCCGCCTTCTCTTCTTGATCACCAGTTATCTCTACTCCTGACTTATTAATGAAACCTACTCTGGTGGCATAAATTTAGACCCAATAGATAAAAAAATGGCACAAATAGCATTTTTTGTTCTTTTTTTTTTTTTTTCCTTCTTTATTGATATTAGAGAGAGGGATAGGGAGAGAGAGATAGAAACATCGATGACAGAAAACATTGATTGGCTGCCTCCTGCATGCCCCCCACTGGGGATCAGGCCCACAACCTGGGCATGTGCCCTGACCAGGAATTGAACTGGCGACCTCTTGGTGCATGGGTCAACGCTCAACCACTGAGCCACACCAGCTGGGCAACATTTTTTGTTCTTGTTGCTAAATTTGAGAGTCATAATCTCACATAAGTAAGGTATCTCGTCTTGTTTTCCTCATAGACACTTACAGCCACAGAGTGCCATTACACAAACCTACGGATTGGGAGAGGAAGATCCTGATATGGGCAGGTCGCTTCAAAAAGGAAGATGAAATCCCAGAGACTGTCTCGTGAGTGCTCAACCTAGGGTTGTAAGCAGCTTTTGTTTCTCACTGATCTGTTCTAAAGGAAAAGCAGTTCCTCTGAGTCTGACTATTTAAATCCTTTCAACCAACTTTTAAAACAGTTTTCACTTCTAAATGTTTCCTCTTGATCAAGTACCTGGAATAAAAACAGTGCTAGAAGATCTGTCTTATGTTGACATGCCATGCATGTAGTGCCTAGTGAGCAGCAGACTCTGAAGTCAGCTGAATTGATTTCTTCTCCTAGCTACAGAAATGTGACTAAACAGTGATGTTCATTCTTTTTAGGTTGTTTTAATCTGGGTGTATCAGTTAGGTACCAGTCACAATAACTATATTCTATACAATTCACTCAAGTGTTTAGACATGGGCATAAAAATATTTAAAAGCAACATATTCTCCCTCTGGGATCCAGGAAAGAGTGCCTCCTGCCACCAACTTCCTTAAATGCAGCTCTGGCTGGGATCTTGGGACTTTTTCAGAGTCTGTAGATGATGAGTAAGATTCCTCTAACCCAGGGTTTCTTAACCTCAGAACTGTTGACATTTTGGACCAGATGTTTTTTGTTGTTGGGGCTATCTTGTGCATTATAGGATGTTTAGCAGCATCCCTGGCCTCTTCACCCCATATATGTCAGCAGCACTCATTAATGGTGATCAAAAATGTCTCCTGGCATTGTCAAATGTCCTGGCAGCAGGGGGGGAGGGGGAGGCAAAAATCACCCCCCATTGAGAACCACTGCTCCACTGATTGGTTTGCATCTTGGCCAACAGAGATTTTTAGAAATAGATGCCATCTCCCCTGTGGGGCATCGTCCTGTTCAGAGACGGGGACTTGGGACAAAGCTCCTAGACGTTCCCTTCTAGCAAGAAAACTATTCTTGCACCTACCTTCTGGTTTCTGGTTTCAAGTCACAACTGCAAAAGATCTGGGTTCATTCAGGGTATATTTTTTCAGGAAGATAAGTAGTATTTGCCTTCTGTTTACAACAGCTTTAAAAAAGGAGCCCTCTGCTTCTGTATGTCAAATTAAATAGCACATTATTTTCAGCAGGAAAAATTATTTCATCACGAAAGCCCTGGTCCTTCTTTGCTCAAGTGACAATGTACCCTCCTGGGAAATAGCAATGACATCAATTTTTTGCCTGTCCCAATTTCTTCCTAAAAATCCCAGCAGAAAACAAGCTAGTATATGCCCGTGGCCCTAACAGGTGCCATATAGACTTTGCTATGGAACACCTTCCTTAGTTGGCCTTGTAGGTGGTTCCCAGATTCCCTGAAGCTTAAAGAACTAACTAGTGAGTCACTCTAGAAGGAAGGCCTTTTCTCTGAGCCTGGGCAACCCGTTTATCCTTGTGCTCATAGTTCTGAACTGGCACTGCTTAACTTGCCCATTGGGATAGCTCCCTGTATAGAGGGCAACATCACAGCCTTATTTATGTGCCTCCTACTTTTTAAATGTCCTCTCAAATGTAAACTATGTCACTTTTCATGAGGATCATAGCACATCAGTTGGAAATACCAATTTACATAAAATATTGTCAACATAGGTAGTTTGTGGTTGGTGTGATCTTAGATGCTCTTAATAGAGCAACTCACTATCCTCAGCAGTTGTCCCTAGTTTCTCCCACCTGCAGGCCCAGCTTCAATGCCTGGTGAATTCCATGTACATTGCCGTTCACTGGGTCCCAGCTCTTACATCACAGTGTATATGCTTTCAGGGTACTCCTCCTACCACCTACAACATCCCAGAGCCTCTGCTTCCTTCCAAGCATTTTTTTAAAAGATTTTTTATTGATTTTTAGAGAGAGAGAGAAACATCTATGTGAGAGAGAAACATCGATCAGCTGCCTCCTGCATGCCCCCTACTGGGGATCAAGCCTGCAGACCTGGGCCTATGCCCTGACCTGGAATTGAACCCACAGCCTTTCAGTGCATAGGACAACATCTAACCAACTGAGTCACACAGGCCAAGCGCCCAAATATTTTTAAAGTACTTTTTCCCCCTTTATTTCAAATGTAATATGTGTTCAAAATCTGGGAGTGGAGGAGAAATTGTTAACACTTTAATCCCATCATCTAGAGATAATAACTTCCTATTGATACCCCACTGAGTAGCCCAGTTCTCTATCCTGGGCCCATTAGGACTCCACATGCTCTGCCCTGAAGCTCTACCAGACACTCAGGTGATAGAACTTGGATCCACTGCCCAGCTGCAGAATCACCAAGGTGGAAGGGCCTTTTCTTCAGACTCTTTGTTGTTTGGCCTCTCAGCTTTGATACAAGAATGATAATCCAACCCCCAACTTGCTGGGGTACATGGGTCTATATTCAGTGGACAGGTTAGAAGAGGCACATGCGAAAGAGCTCAAGTTCACTGTCACTCTTTTTTTTTTTTTTTTTAATCATCCTCACCTGAGGACATTTTTATCTGAGGACTTCCATTTTTTGTTCAGATAGAGTGAGAGAGAGAGAGAGAGAGAGAAAGAGAGAGAGAGAGAAACATCGACGTGAAAGGTACACATCGAGTGGCTGCCTCCAGCATGACCCAACCAGGGCCAGGGACAAACTGCACCCGAGATACGTGCCCCTAGAAGGAACTGAACCCGGGTCTCTCTGGACCGCAGGCCGATGCTCTAACTGCTGAGCCAAACCGGCCAGGGCACTGTCACTCAATTTTAACACACTAGTTAAAGATAAGCATTAAGGGAGTATTGCTTAAAGGGTCTTTCTGCTGATCCAGATATTCTTAAATCTATTCCTGGTTCAAGGCAGAGAATAGAAAGCTGGGAATTAAAAGTACATTGCCTAACCCTCTCCTGTGTTTGTTTTCTTCTGAATTGTGCTTTGTGTTCAAACTTATGAAGCTCATTGTAGTATTTGTTGTCAGGAAGTTGTTCAGATAATCATTATATCACATAATATCCTCTTGAGAACCTCAAGGTGAAACAGCTACTGGTTCCACTCTTAACATTGGCTACTAATGTGAAACTTCAGAGCCAAAATCAGGGCCCACCATAGCAAGCGCAGATTAACATGCCTTGCCTTTGGGGGTTGGGGGTGGGAAGTGGGCTTTGTTCCTGGATTCACTTTCTATCGTTTCACTTTCTTGTCCTTTTTTTCTTCTTTAAATTTGTGCTAGCTACTGTATTTTATATATAAATATAAAGTGAGTTGTGAAAATGCTCCATCTTCCCTGAAGTCCTACAAGATTTCCAGGCCCCACCTCCTCTTTTTTATTTATAGGCACCACTCCACTTCTGATTTGTGGTACACGGAGCTTTATATCCTGCTAGTAACTTCGGAAAGTTAATTTTCTCTCATGATCTCATTGTATTATTAGGTTTGAGATGCTTGATGCTGCAAAGAACAAGCTCCGGGTGAAGATCAGCTATGTAATGATTGCCCTGACAGTGGCAGGATGCATCTTGATGGTTATTGAGGGCAAGAAGGTGAGAGTGGACTTCCTCTCTATCCCTGTTTATTTTCCACAAAGGACCTAGAGGAAATCAGGGATTGACCCTCGTATTTATTCTCTGAGAAGAAGAGGCTACTTTCTACACAAGAAATGATAAAAAACAAAATAAGATATAGTAGGGCCAAACCTAGGATATCATGCCTGAGCATAAACAGCAAATCCTAACCGTGGCAAGGGGAAGGACTGAGTCAGTTTTGTGTGAAGTAAAAGTATTTAGTTGTCCACAGATGTCAAAAATAATGTGAAACAAGAAATATGAACTAGCAAATTTAATGATAGCTCTGTGTACGTCTATAAAGCACTCTCAGTACATGGACTTATTTATCCTCATTCTAACTGCCTTAATCCTGGTGAGCAGTCTTGTCATTGTTCTTTACTTTATGTCAGCCCAGCTGGGCCATATAGCTAAAGACCATAGCTCCTAAGTGGTACATAGGAATTCAAGCCCAGAACTCTTTAACATAATTATTAATAGCTATCACTAATTTAATAGTTACTGTCTTCCAAGTACTTTGAAGTCACAACACTGCAAGATAGGTACTATTATTAGGACCTCATTTCTAGCTGAGGAAACATAGCTTTGAAAGCTTTAGTAACTTGCCCAAGGTCATGCATCTCCCTAATGGCAGAGCCTCAATTTAAACCTAGACATAATTGAGGTGATAGTAAAATTGCTCCCACTTACTGAGCGCTTATTATATAGCAGGCACTGTTAAACTCATTTAATTAACCATAATAACCCTAAGAACCTCAGAGGTAAATTCTCCTATTATCTGTTTTATAAAAGAAGAGCATGAAGCTTAAAAGATATTAAATAATTTTCCCAAAGTCACATAGCTAATAAGTGGCAAGCTAAAAATTGAGAGGCACCCGGCCAGTGTGGCTCAGTGGTTGAGCGTCGACCCATGCACCAAGACGTCACCAGTTCAATTCCCAATCAGGGCACATGCCCAGGTTGTGGGCCCAATTCCCAGTGTGGGCATGCAGGAGGTGGCCAATCAGTGTTCTCTCTCATCCTCTCCCTTCCTCTCTCTCTAAAAGCAATAAAGAAAAAAAATTAATAAAAACTGGGAGCCAAGTTTGCAAGTTACCAAACTTCATACTATCCTATCTTGTGATTAAGATATAGTTACTTTTATATGCAGCGTCATTAGTCAAACCCTTATTTTAATACCATGTCTAATTCTGTGTATCAGTTTCCATGTGGAAAGAGATGTCTTATATCTATTATCAGATATTAAAAAGGTTCTTCTATAAACCCAGTGGTAACTGACCTCCTTATCCCAAGAGTCTAGAGTAAAAGGAAATGAACTTCCAGTCTCTTTAGTCTTGGAATGGAAAATACTGACCATTTCGGCTGACCTTATGGGAGCGTGGAGGGCAGTGTGCAGACCTGGGTGAAGTTCTCTTGACAACTCCTGCCCTACTTCAGTTTTTCTTGTCTCCTTCTTTGACCTCTCATGCTTAGTTCTCAATTGAAATATGCAGAAACATGTGAACAGGACATAAGGGTTTCTAGAATTCTTTTTTTTTTTTTTTATCCTCACCTGATGACATTTTTTTTTGCATTTATCTTCAGATATAGCAGGAGGGAGAGAGGGAGGAAGAGAGAGAGAAACGTCAATGTGAGAGAGACACATCGAGTGGCTGCCACCCACACGACCCCAACCAGCCAGGGCTCTAGAATTCTTTACACATGAGATTACACAGATATAAGAAAAGACTACCTTGCCCTGGCTGGTTTGGCTCAGCAGTAGAGGGTCAGCCCGTGGACCAAAGAGTCTCGGGTTCGATTCCAGTTAAAGGCAATTTGGTCCCCAGCCCTGGTCGGGGTCATGTGGGAGGCAACCAATTGATATGGCTTTCTCACACTGATATTTCTCTTTCTCCCTCACACTGTATCTGAAGATAAATGGAAAAAATAGCCTTGAGTGAGGATTTTTTTAAAAAATAAAAATTGTCTCTTTTTAAAAGATAAAATTTTTTTTTAAAAGACTACCTTATAGGGTGCTAGTGTCACTTATTTGGTATAAAAATTTTGAGCCCTGGCTAGTGGGTGGCTCAGTTGGTTGGAGCATCATCCCATACACCAGAAAGGTTGCAGGTCTGATTCCCTGCCAGGGCACATACTTAGGTTTGGGGTTCATTCTCCGGTCAGGGTGTGTACGGGAGGCAAACAGATTGATGTTTCTCTCTCTTGTTCTGTCTCTCCCTTCCTCTCTCTCTAAAATCAATGAAAACATATCCTCAGGTGAGAATTAAAAAATAAATTTTTGAGCCTGGCCGGTGTGGCTCAGTGGATTGAGTGTCGTCCCATGGACTGGGAGGTCCCAGTTTGATGCCTGGGTTGCAGGCTTGCTCCCCAGTAGGGGGTGTTCAGGAGGCAGCTGATTGATGTATCTCTCTCACATCTATGTTTCTCCCTCTCTGTCCCTTCCTCTCGCTCTAAAAAAAAAAATCAATAAAAACATATATATATATTTTTTTATCCTCACCCTGAGGACATTTTTCCACTTTTGTTCAGATAGAGTGGGAGAGAAAGAGAGGGACACATCGAGTGGCTGCCTCCCGCACGACCCCAACCATGGTCGGGGACGAATCACAACCGAGGTACGTGCCCTTGACTGGAATCGAACCTGTGACTCATTGGTCCGTGGGCCAACGCTCTAACCACTGAGCCAAACCGGCCAGGGCAATAAAAACATAGTTTTAAAAATAATAAATTTTTGAAACCGGTCTGTTAATGTAAGCTTCACATATAGTGTAACAGGTCACAGGGAGGGAAGCAAGGGAAGAGGATGGTTGCCTCTCTCCCACTGTTGTTTGCTCCCAAAGGATGGAGCAGTAGGATAGATGGTGCCGGAAGTCACTGACAGTAGTGTCTGGTAAAGTCTGGGATCCCCAAAGCTGAATGTTTTTGGTAAAAAAGGAGTAAGGAGCTAGAAGGGTGTGAACGTATACAAATGAGTTGTAGAAGGAAAAATGGTAGCAACAAAGCAAAGTAAAAGGAGAAAAAAGGGATAAAAATGGAAATGAGAAGGTATTTAATACTAAAAGGAGGAAAAGGGAAAAACAAGAGAATAAATTATAAGAAAAGAGAGGCTAGAAGATTTAAAGAATGAGGCCAGAAAGGAAGAGAAGTGCTTGAATGATGGACTGCTGGGCTGTGCAGCACTAGAGGAAGCAGAAGTCACGCCGAGGGGACCGCTGTGCCTGGTGTGCATGCAGCAGACCGTTCTGTTCTCGTACTGCCCTCACTAACCTGTGACATCAGTGCACGATAATGACATCATTCCCAAACATGCATAAATAATTACTTGTTCAAATTTGTTTCATTTTAGGCTGCCAAAAGACACGAGTCCTTAACAAGTCTGAACTTAGAAAAGAAAGCTCGTCTGAGAGAGGAAGCAATGAAGGCCAAACCAGAGTAACAGAGGTATCCATGTTGGCTGGATTTTGAAAATCCAGGAATAATGTCAACAACAAGCCTGTATTAAACAGACTGTGGTATGAGGATCCATTTCATAAAAGTATGGTTTGTACAAACATACCATTTCCTATTTCTGCCCTAGAGGTACAAATAAATTTTCTTAACTGACTTTGTCTAATTTCATGGCTTTGGTCCAGGTTAAATACAGTTTCTCAGCTTGTTTGATAAAATGAGAACTGAAAAAATGAGACAGCTTATTTCAACTTTAATATTAACTCTTTAGAGTCAGGTACTGTATCTTACTTTAATTCCCATTACCAAAGTGACTTCTCCCCAGAAGCCAAAATGGTTTTGTTTTTTTTTCCCCCTGCATTTCTTTCTCTTCATCTTCATTTCTGGAGAAGGGAAGGCCAGCTGAGTACACTGCCCAAGTGCATCTTTGAGAGCTAAGTGCATCTCAGAGCCCTGGAGAGCAGAGAGACCACACTTTGCCATTCTGGGGTATGCTGGCAGACAGAGGCTTTTAGGAGCACAGTCGTTGAAAATGTCTTGGCAAAGTGATGACAGGGATCTGGCCACAAGTTTCTGAGAACTTTGAAATCCCATGGAGACGCTTGGGGCCAGCAGTCACGTCTTCTGTTCCATGGCTTAGAATTCCCAACTGGTCCTTGTTCTGCTGCCTTTCACTAAACTTCTCGATTATGAAAATCTATCAGAACTTTCTTACTAGTGTTGAAAGACAAGCATTTGCACCTGTTATGTATCTTACTTTGACTGGGATGCCAAGTTGTCTCATATTTAGGTATGGAAACATCACATATGGACTGGCTGCCTCCCTCACAACTCTGACCGGGGCCGGTGACAAACCGCAACGGAGGTACATGCCCTTGACTGCAATCGAACCCGTGACTCATTGGTCCACAGGCCGACGCTCTAACCACCGAGCCAAATTGGCCAGGGCTCATTTATATTTTAAGTATTTCATTTATGCTCTCACAATAATAATGGATGACAAGTCTTCATAACCATCTCAATCTGTGAGGTCTCCAAAGAGGGTTATAATAGATTAAATAGCAATATATGCAGCTGTTTGGGAACGTGAGTATTTTGACCATAGCTTATTTTTAGATACCAAATTCTTTTATTTTTATCACATAAATTTATTATCAAAAAGTATCATTTCTTATATATTTTAGCAGATTAGTTTTTTATTATTTTGGAAGACTTGTATTACATTTTACCTAAACCAATGTTTTAAATATGGGTAAATTTTAATGTAATTCTTTTAAAAATATGTAATCTTTCTTCATAGAACAAGTACCATTTTTAACTTCTTAAAGTAGCATTTTAAAGTGTTGTATCTTGGAAATTTATTGGAATAAAAATGTTTCCTTATACCAAAGCACATATGCAGCAAGAATTTACATCATCATTTCTCATTTTGTGTCCGTTTCCTACTCAGTGACTACCTCTTTGTGGGTTAAATACAAATTTCTTGGCCAGAATTTCAGACCTGCCCCTCTCTAATGGCACTTCTCTCAGTACCCTCACATACTAACTTCTTAGCAGTCACACCCTACTAATAACGCTTAATATCTTAGGTTCCTCAGAACTTACCAAGCAAATCAGATTTAATGAGCACTAGTATAAGATACTGTAGAATACTAAGGAAGATAGTTTTGCTCTTGATACTTTCAATTAAATTATTGGTGTACTATCTTTTGCCTAATTTTTTTTTTAATCCTCGCCTGAGGATATTTTTCCTTTGATTTTTCTAGAGTGGAAGGGAGCGGGGGAGGGAGAGAAACATCTATGCAAGAGAGACACATCGATTGGTTGCCTCCCATATGCACCTCAACCCGGCCAGGGATCAAACCCGAAACCTAGGTACATGCCCTTGACAGAATCGAACCCGCTACTCCTTGGTCTGCAGGCTGAAGCTCTAACTGCTGAACCAAACAAGCCAGGGCTCTTTTGCCTAATTTCTAAACTTTTTTTCATGTTTATCATGTCTCTATAGGTGGTGGGCAGAAACCATTTTCCACATTATATTTTCTATAAGCCTTGTTTGAATAAAGTTAATATGTGAGGTTATACTCGGACACTTTTTTTTTTTTAATCCTCACCTGAGGATATTTTTTGCCTTAACCTTCAGATAGAGCTGGAGGGAGAGGGGGAGGAAGAGAGAGAGAGAATCATCAATGTGAGAGGGACACATCAATTGGTTGCCACCCGCACAACCCCAACCAGGGCCAGGGACGAACCACAACCCACATGTCCTTGGCCAGAATCGAACCCGGGACTTTTTGGTCCACGGGCGACGCTCTTACTGCTGAGCCATAAAAAGTACCGGCCAGGGCCAGATACTTTTAATTTGAATCAACAAAAATAATACTATGGGGAATTGATTCCAAAAATTTAGAGAAAGCAGGCAAGGAATGAAGTGTTGGTGGTATAATTCACTGTCATGCGTCAAACATTACTTGAGTCCCTTCTATATACAAAAACTGAGAATACAAAGATGAATAATATAACATAATTTTTGGCTCCACAGAGCACATGATATACTGGCTTATGAAACCATTACAATACAAATTGGTAAGTGATATATTTTGAACTTTACTAACAGAAACTACAGAAATAGCAAGAAAACCCAACTCAGCTGTCAGCTATGGTTGGAGTCAGGTAGGCAGAGACAGTGATTTCTGAACTAAGTTTGAAGCATGGACAGGAGTTAGAGAGTCAGACACATAATGAGAGAACGAGCGGCCTCACCGCTCAAGACATTTAGCTTGCTTGAAAATCATGAGAGGGCACAACCTGACAAGGTATTGAGGGATTCTTTAGTGAAATGACATTTATGTTTTAGACTCTCAGAACAAACCTAACCATGACTTACTTTTCCAGTGTACAGACTTGATTCCGTGGACCATTTCATGTACCATCATGTAGGCTAACACTTAGAAGTGTGTGTGTGGCATCTGACATACATCTCCAATCCACCATCATCCCAGGCTTATGCTCTTATTCATCGGATCTCCCAAACCAAACACCTTGGAGTTATTAGAAACGTCTTTGTTTCCCTCATTTAATCAATCATTCTGTCTTGTGAATCTTCTAAATATTTCTCAAATACACCAATCCTCTAGAATAGTCAATGAGAGGAATAGAATGGAAATCTGTTCAGGGACAGACACAAGAGATTAATAACAGACTTCAAGATTAAAAGTCAGAAGCCCTGGGTTCTAGACTTGCTTTTCCAACTGTCTTGGGGTTTTTGTTTTTTAATTGTTGTTAATTTTTTTTATCAATTTTAGAGAGAAAAGGAGAGGGAGAGAGAGATGGGAACATCGATGAGAAAGAACATCGATTGGCTGCCTCCTGCATGCCCCCCACCAGGGGTTTGACCCACAACCTGGACATGTGCCCTGACCGGGAACTGAACCAGCGACCTCCTGGTGCATGGGTCGACGCTTAACCACTGAGCCACACCAGCTGGGCCCAACTGTCTTGCTTTGTAAATTTAGGTTATAGGTCTTAAAATCTTATATAATTCTGAACAGTGTTAAAAAGAAATAAAAACCATGCCAAAATTAAGAGAAACCATCTTTTTAAATATGTTTTTGCCAACCTGGCTCTACTACTTGACTTCTAAAGAGTTTAGTAGCTACTCATCCACAGTTTAATTGTTTTGTCATTTCCTAATGCTGCTGATGCAATGATGTTCTCTGTAGGATGACAAGCTGCTGAGATTACAACATCTGTATGACCTTGTAATTTCTGTACAATCTCTTTAGTCTGGAGGTCCCAAATGTAAACCAGGTTATCCTCTGACCCAGACACAATCCACTTTCCACCAGTAACGGAAAAATTGGCAAATATGCAGTATTTCTCATTCTTGTGACCGGTGTATGTCTTCAGGCATCTGCCTCTGCTGTAATCCCAGAGTTTAAGAGTATTATCCAAAGTTGCAATGAGAATATATTTACCATTTGGAGAAAATTTTACAAAAGAGATCGGAGGGTTATCTTCATCAACAAGTGTTTTTAAACACTGACCTGATGCAGCATCCCAGATTCTACAGACACCATCGTAGCTACCTGACACGATCAAGGACCCACTACAATTAAAATGAACAGCAGAAACTGGGTCAGAATGAGCGGACAAAGTCTTGAGGCACTTTCCCGTTTTCACCTCCCATATTTTCACGCTCTCATCAAAAGATCCTGAAATTATGAGGTTGGATGGTGGATTAAAATTACAGCAAAACACATAATTACTGTGTCCCTTCAGAGTTTTCAAACATTTTCCAGATCTCACATCCCAAAGCTTTAGAGTTTTATCATCTGAGGCAGAAACAAGACGACTGGAATCTGACGACCAGTCAACATCTGATATTTCCAGATGGTGACCATAAAGTGTTTTCTCGTATTTTCCATCATAAGCTCCCCAAATTATAATTACTTTATCAGCAGAAGAACTTGCTAGCCATTCTCCATTAGGACTAAACTTAACTGATGATATTGCTTCCGTATGCCCCACGAGAGTACATCTGAGAGCATAGTTTGGTTTTTCAGACACTCGTTTGCTCGCACTGGCAGATGAGGTGAGGGCCGACTGTGCTTCGGCGTCTGACTCCCTTGTTGCCATGGCTCTGAGGCTCCAAGTCACTGCTTTGGCTAGGCGTCCGGCCCTGAACCAGGCAGCCTGGTATTTTGACTTTCTGCCCAGCAAAATGAAGATTAAAACATTAGACTCAAACATAAACGGTCTTTCATCATCATAATTTCTGGATCGTCTTTAAATTACGACATACACTGATTCACTGCTTCAGCAGCATGGCTTGGACCACCAGTTTTTCCTCGCTTCCCTCTGTAAACAAATACTTGAAAAATATGAAAAGGGTCCCATGCGCTGTCGGCAAGTAAGGTGTTAATAGTGGGTATTTTGCAAACGTCTGCGGCCGTCCAAAGCAGCGCGGCGCGAGGGGAATCTACACAAACTATTTTTCACGCCCCTCCCCCCACCCCCGACAGGTTTGAGAACACCGAGCACCCCCACCAGTCTGACAGACTTTAGGTACTTGAGCACGAGTGCATCACCGCTTTAAACAGAAGATTTCAGAAGATCAGAAAAAACGTGCGTAGACACCGTTATTTGAGGTCCGGGTCAGCCGGCTACATTCCCCAGACAAAACAGGCCCGTCAGCCACTAAACCAGCGGGCGGGACGCCGAGCGCATGCGCAGAGGGAGGCTACTTCCGAGTCGAGGTGACCAATGGGAGAGGCCTTCATGCGCTTGCGCCAAAAAAGAAGCCGGGTTTCCTTCCGGTCTTCTTCGCCCCGCCTTCCACGCACAAGTACGTAATTCCTGTTTAGCCCAATGGGAAGGTGAGCAGGATTGTTCCAGACCTGAGCGGCTGTCGTGGAGAGCAGTGAATGTGTCAAGGAATATTTGTGTGTCTGTAAGCCGTGTCACAAGAAAGGACTGCATTTCCCGATGCCCCGCAGGGCTAAGCCCAGATTTGAGACGTGAGCTGCCCAGACGGGGCGCTTTTAGGAAATGTAGCTAAGGTCGTGCAGCCACCTAGACGCCGGTGACTACCTGTTAAGCTCCTGCTTCCCGGGTGGCTTTGGTTCTGCTCCCTTCTGCCTGTGTAGAGCATGGTCACGTGTACAGCAGGGCTGCAAATAGGCAAGTGGAGCATAAGGGCTTCTGGTTTTCAAGTTTTTTCTAAAAGCCCCTGGCTCGGTAGTTAAGTTGGTTAGAGTATCATCCCAATATGCCAAGGTTACAGGTCCCTCTCCATAGCAAGAATCAGCCAATGAATGCATAAATAGGTGGAAGAACAAATCCATGTTTCTCTCTCCTTTTTCTTCCTTCCACTTTCTCTGAAATCAATCAGTAAAAATAAATAAAGTTTTCCCTAAACGTTTAGGGAAGGATAAAACGATATGTGTTAGGGGCCTTTAAAGGTCAGTGCTCAGAGAGCATGACATGGTAGTGATGGGGAAAATGAGCAAACGTTTCAGCACTTCCTTATGATTTAAGTTTACAAAGGAAATTATGAAAAGTTGCAATATTCTAAATAGAAGTGTTGCCACAAATGGGAATTTAAGTTTATTGATTTTAAGATTTTTAAAAAATGTTTTATTGACTTTAGAGCGAAAGGCAGGGAGAGGGAGAGAGAAACATCAATCAGGCAGCTGCCTCCCACATGCATCCAGACCGGGGATCAAACCTGCAACCCAGGTATATATACCTTTCAGTGCATGGGACTACACTCAATCAACTGAGCTACATAGGCTAGGGCATTTAATTTACTGATTTGGGGGATGAGGGGAGAGAAACAGCATTCTGTTGGTCTATTTATTTATGCATCTATTGGTTGTTGTTTTTTTTTTAATCCTCACCTGAGGATATTTTTCCATTTGTCATCAGATAGAGTGGGGGGGGAGGGGAGACACATCCACCGGTTGCCTCCCACAGGACCCGACCAAGCAAGGCCAGGGGAACCGCAACCGAGGTGCATGCCCTTGACCGGAATCAAACTCCAGACTCGTTGGTTCACTGGTCTGCCAGTAGAGGGTCTAATCTCTGAGCCAAACCAGCCAGGGCTATTGGTTGATTCTTTTTTTTTCCGCACTGGTTATATCCAAATTTTATTCTCCAGCATGAAACTGTACCTAAAGGATTTCCCACATTCAACACATTCATAGGTCTTTCTCCAGTGTGAATTCTGCAATGTTCACTAAGGTGTGCTTGCTTGCGGAAAGGTTTTTCACACTCACTACAAATAAAGTTTCTTTCCTTACATTTATAAGGTTTCTCTCCAGTATGAACCCGCAGGTGTTTAATAAGGGATGGACTCTGACAAAAGGCTTTGCCACATTCATTACATTTCTAGAGATTCTCTCCGGTGTGAATTCTCAGATGCTGGACAAGGACTGCTTTTGTTTGAAAGGCTTTCTCACATTCATTATGTTTATAAGGTTTCTCTCCTGTATGAATCCTCAGATGTTGAGTAAGATTTGACTGTTTATGAAAACAAGTTCCATATTCACTGCATACATAGGGCTTCTCTCCTGTGTGAATCCTCTGGTGCTGAGTAAGAGATGTTCTCTGAGTAAAGAATTTTCCACATTCACTACATATTGAAGGTTTCTTCTGCATGTTAAGTGTCTGATGTTTCATTTGCGGTGGAATCTGGAAAGAACTCACGCTGCTTGTAAAACAATGAAGGGGCGTCTGTCCAATAGGTTCAGGTTTAGAAGAAACTCTCAAATTCATGTTAGTTACAAGGTACTTTCTCAAAGATGATTACCGTTAGAGTAACACTGTTCTGGGAAAGGGTTGTGTGTATGTGCACATGTGTTGTCCTCTCAATTCTTCCTGCAGGATTTCCCCACCTAGTCCTTGTTCAGCTTGCTTCAGTTTCTCCAAAGGTGAACCCCTGATGACCAGGCTCTCTGACTCTCCACACCTTCCTCAAATCATTTAACACTGTGACATCTGGGCTGGTCTTCTCCCTGAGACAGGCTGTTAGGAACGCAAGTGATACTGGTTTATCTCCTGGGGACTCTTCTCTTGAGGAAGGGCAGGAATCCAGACGTTCGCTTGCTCGATGGAGTTCCTCCTATAAACGGAACCCAGGGCTCCCGACAGCCTTCTCCCTTCCCTCTCCAGGCAGAGCAGGACTCCACTCCTGGGCCTCCACCCCAAAGGTCCCTGCTCACCCCAAGGGAGAGGTGCTGCAGCCTGCCCGACCAGGTGGAGGGAAGCCTCGGGCGAAACCGCTGCAGCCAGGCAAAGGAGACTGGGTCGGCAGGGTTCCCCGGCACAGCCCAGGCGCCCCTCACGACGCTCGGCTTATTGGTTGATTCTTGTATGTGCCCTGACCAGGGATTGAACCCCCAACCTTGGCACATGGGAATGATGCTCCAACCGACTGAGCTACCAGGTCAGGGCCTATGCTTTTTTGTTTTCGTTTTTAATTAAAAAAAATTTTTTTTTAATCCTCACCTGAGGATACTTTTCCATTTATTTTATTTTTTTTCAGATAGAAAGAAGGGAGGGAGAGAGAGAGAAACTTCAACATGAAAGAGACACATCGATTGGCTGCCCCGGCAAGACTCCGAACAGGGCAGGGAACAGACTGCAACCAAGGTGAGTGCCCTTGATGGGAATGAACCCGTGACTCTTTGGTCCGAGGGCCAATGCTCTAACCGCTGTGCCCAACCCGCCAGGGCTAAAATTTTTTTTTGTATGTGTGTCAAACCTAAACATGACCTGGGAGTGATTTCCTACGTAAGGGCCGTCTTGACTGACTTGCTTTGTAGTAACTCTGACTACCAAATCCAGTCCTCAAAAATCAAGCTTAGAGCTGTGTACATATCCAGTGGCTCTACCCTAGCCGGTATGGCTCAGCAGTGAGAGCGTCGGCCTGCAGATGGACTGAAGGGTCGAGGGTTCGATTGCAGTCTAGGGCAGTACCTGGGTTGCAGGTTCAATCTCTGGCCTCCATCGGGGTCATGCAGGAGGCAACTGGTTGGTGTCTCTCTCTCATCGATCTCTCTCTCTCCCTCCCTCCCTCCCTCCCTCCCTTCCATTCTTTCTCTAAAACAAACATATCCAGTTGTTTTAGACCACCTGAAATTTAAATATATGAAAATCTGCCCTGGCCAGGTTTGGCTCAGCGGTTGGAGCGTCGGCCCATGGTCCAGAGAGACCCGGGTTCGGTTCCCGCTAAGGGCACGTACCTCGGTTGCGGTTTGTCCCCGGCCCTGGTTGGGTCCTGCGGGAGGCAGCCACTCAATGTGTCCCTTTGACGTCAATGTTTCTCTCTCTCCCTTCCTCTCTCTCCCTCCACTCTATCTGAACAAAAAATGGAAAAATGTCCTCGAGTGAGGATAAAAAAAAAAAAGAAAATCTACTTGGGCTTAAATATGGGGTGGCCATATAACTTATCTAAACTGAGACTTTCTTAAAGTGAAAGGAAGGACTAAAAAAATAATTAACAGATGTTAATTGATCTAAAAACCAGGACTGCTCCCAACAAACCAGTACAACCACTGCTGACTTCTCAAGAGGACTCTCCTCACAATCACAACTTAATCTTGGAAAGTTCTACACCTGCCGAGCTCTCTTTCAAACCACTGTTCTCTCCCCACCACTGTGGTCTTCTGGGTTTCTATTTTCTCCTGCCCCACCACTCTAAATAATGCTGGGCCCAAGTGGTTTAGTTAAGGAAGTGATCACCTTGTGGACACCCACCAGCTGAACTCCACTGGCTTCCTCAGGTTGTGGGTACAGAAAAAGGAATTTAAAGAGTAATTTTATTCTTCACAAAAACATTCAGTATCACAGAAATGACTGCTCATTGATTTTTTTCTATACCAAGACTTCTTTTTTTAAAAATCCTTACCTGAGGACATTTTTTTTTTTTTAATCCTCACCTGAGGACATTTTTTCATTTTTTGTTCAGATAAGAGTGGGAGGGAGAGAGAGGAAGAGAGAGAGAGAAACATCGACGTGAAAGGGACACATCGAGTGGCTGCCACCCGCACGACCAACCAGGGCCGGGGACAAACTGCAACCAAGGTACATGCCCTTAGCGGGAACCGAACCCGGGTCTCTCTGGACCGCAGGCCGACGCTCTAACCGCTGAGCCAAACCGGCCAGGGCCCTGAGGACATTTTTGCATTCATCTTCAGATAGAGAGAGAGGGAGAAAGGGAGGAAGAGAGAGAGAGAAACATCAATGTGAGAGAGACACATCTACTGGTTGCCACCTACACAACCCCAACTGGGGCCGGGGACAAACTGCAACCGAGGTACATGCCCCTAGCGGGAACTGAATCCGGGTCTCTCTGGTCCACGGGCCGACGCTCAAACCGCTGAGCCAAACCAGCCAGGGCAATACCAAGACTTTCAAAATGGCAAATGAAATAGGGACAACAATCACCTAAGCTGGCTATAATAAATTTGTAAACCCAACAGTTTTGTACTATAGATGACAGTGTAGTCTGCAGGAACAAAGGCTCTATCTTGCTCTAAGATTTTGTTTTGTTTTCACACAAAAAATACCTGGTCAGTGGAATCTCTCAAAAATAGTAGAGAAGCAATCATGGAATGAAGAAATACACCGTCTTTGTTTTTGCTGATCTGTCACTTAAATTGGAGGCATGCATAATGTTCTCATGCAGCAATACATATACGATGTAAAAATTAAAATGCCCTATTTAATAAGGTAAGGCAACCACCAACTTCCACACCAGTTGGATGTAATTGGCCCAAAGTTTTTAACCTTAGCCTAATGCCAGAAGAGACCGGCGAGCTATTTTTAGTATATATAAACACATGGGGTTGGTTTTATATTAGCTATCCTGTAAAATACACCCACCCATTAACTTCTCTCAGAAGGCATAGGTTGTTTTTATGTAACAAACCTCTGCCAATGACAACATTGGCTTTTGTAAGCTTCAGGTCAAATTATGTCTCCTGAAAGGTAATGACATATAAAACACATTTTAAGACAATAGCTCTAAGAATTGATAATCCTGATTTCAAACAACAGCATAAAGGAATTCCTCTTAACTTTTTCTTGTAACCAAATACCCTTTACTAATACCACATAGATGAATATTCCTTCAGTCATTTAGTATTTACTGAAGGTCTGAAGGTGCAAGGCACTCACCCATGGCCTGACATACCACATTCAAGTACAAAGAATCCTTAGAGCCATTCCAAATCAAAGTGTAGGAACACTTTGACAAAGGACATGGAGTGGTCAAAATGACGAGGTAAGCAGAACATACTCAACAACATACATTACAAGGTGATCTTTTTGATACTCCCTGGGATGATACTCCTTTAGGAAGTCAGCTGTGTTAAATTCACACCTGTGGATGGCACTACTTTCTAAGGCAGGACTCTTCATTCCAAAGCCTTGCGTTCTGTGTCAGTATCTTCTACCTTTGAGTTTGTTGAATGGAAACATGCTTCTAAGTTTAGCCATTATGCTACTAAACTCAAAATCAATCATTTGCATATTATTTTAAAGTTTCTGTTGTTTTGTTGGGTCATATAGAATTTCAGCACCACAGAAGGGGAAAGATGTTTGCACTGAGAGGGTCTACACACCAGAATATGTAACCTTAAAGCAACTTATACCTGATTTAGTCACTTTAAAAAAATTTTTTTTTCTTAACTGATTTTAGAGGGAGAGGGAGAGCGACAGAGATGTCGATGAGAGAGAACAGCGACTGGCCGCCTCCCACATGCCCCTCACCAGGGATGGGACCCACAACCTGGGAATGTGCCCTGACCAGGAATCGATCTGGTGACCTCCCAGTGCGTGGGTCAACACTCAGTCACTGAGCCACACAGGCCAGGCTGATTTAGTCATTTTAAGGGTGCTGCTGCTGAGGAAGATTCAGAAAGAATGGTCCAACAAAAAACGCTGGCCCAGCTGTGCTGCCATGTAGTTCTGGGAGTTCCTGGCACAGAACACCTCCACCGGGACTGCTGCTGTCTACATAAAACCTGCAGGACTCTTACCCATCTTTGGACAGACAGTAGCTAATGGTTGTGACCTCAGGTGAAGTAAATGTTCCTAAATCTTGATTTTGTCATCTATAACATAGTGACAATTATCCACCTCAAAGAGCAGTTGGAGGATTAAATGAGAACATGTGAAAGCCCTTAGCCAAGCAACTTGGAACACAACAGAGGCTGAAATAGTTATCTTTATTTGACCTATAGGAAAACACACTGGGACTTGTCTCCCCTTAGTTGAAAGCAGGATGGAACTTCAGCTACCCTTAATGCTTTCTTCTTACCCCAAACTTCCAGATACATTTATGTCCAGTAGCAATTTGATGTTAAAATTAGCATTTAATGTTTCACTTTATCATACATTATTCTGATGCCCTGGTACCCATTGTTATTACCTACCCTTTTCTGACATTAAAACATATTACAGAATATTCTCCATGTTGGACTAGACTTACTGTACTAGTTAGTGCCCCATCTGGCATTCAATTACTTTTATATGTAACTTTTGATAAGAAAAGGTAGCCCAAAATATTCCCTAACTGGGTATATATATTTACTCTGCTCACCTCACAACAGAATAAAATGGCTTTGTTAATTTCAGATGGCAAAAAAATTCAGATTTGAGACTCCTATGTGTAGCTATACCTATTGATGCAAATAGCACATTTTGGAATGTAGGAGGTAGCATATAGCTTATAAATATGAAAAACAAACAACAGTCCCTTTCTAAAAGTGGATCTCTTTTCTTTACTGAACACCATCCTTAGACATCACAATTTTCCAGTATTTATACAGATGGGGCAAAAGTAGGTTTACAGTTGTTCATATGAAAAATACAATAATAAATAATAAACTATTTCACATACTTACAACTGTAAACCTACTTGTGCCCCACCCTGTATGAAAAGTCCCAAGACCCAAAACAGCTATGACTTACCTAGTAATATAAAAATATTCACAAAACTAATTAGCAAGAAAGAAAAATCCTTCAACCCAAGGTAAACCGTTTTATAATGCAACCCCAAATTGGGAGATAAATAACTAAAATGTTTATTTACCACTAGAGACGTAAATTCAAAGCTGCCTGTGGGTAGCCATGTACAACAGAGGATTTAGATGGGGAAGTTTGGTTTATAAGATATACTACATAATTTTCTTAAGCAAAATCAGCAACAATCTATAATAATTCAGATTTATTATGGGATAATTGTCAATGTGTGTATCTGTAACAATAATGAAAACAACCCAGACAGTTTTATCTGGCAGGTGGAAGAAACAATCCTAGGGTAGTTTTCAAAAACAGTACAGCTGACAAAGGTAAGTTTCAAAGGGCCCTAACTACTTGGTGACAAGAATACGAATTAACGTGTTCCATGGAAAACTCCGTCTCCTAAATCGCACCATTCTTCCTATCAGCTTTACCTTTCCCAGTATTTCCCAATCTAATCACATCTACTTGCTGATCCTTCAGATACAAGGTGCCTTTACTCCCATATCTTCTCAATGCTTTTTTCCCCATGGAAGTTCTCATTATGAAGACTACACACTGAAAGTTTGAGGAGAAAAAAAAAGGGCAGAAAGGGATCAAGCCACTTCCCTCCCCCACTCATCAGTATATAAAACTGCAGGTAAGTTTTCCTGTGTTGAAATTAACATGCTTTTGTAATGAGGAACATCTTAGTGATAGGGTATATTCAATACATTGAAAGTAAATCAACAGAATCTGCCAGGCAGAGAACTAAAAATAGGACTTACAGTTACCTCCTGAAATGTCATTTCTATTACCAAAAAAAGAGGCTGCTTTTTCAGTTCCGATAGTTATGCTGGGATTTAACTCTTTAGTCAATTCCAGTATTTATAATTTTTTAAAAAAATCATTATTCTAAAAAAAATAAATTTAGCTCGTATCTCATGGTTCACAAACTTCTAGGACAGGAGCAAGATAAATTCCTGTTTTAAACAGAAAATAGACCATATTAGTTGAGTGGACTTTAATTCATTCATTGAGACACCTGCAACTGCTAGCAAAATTTTTCAGTGTATGTTATTTTAACTTGGAGAAACAACTTTGTGTGCTTTATATTTTTTTCCATTCAAATTGGTTTACCAACATAAATTGAAAATTATTAAAATTATCCAACAGATGGTACATAATTTTAAACATCCTACAGAAATGACGTGTTACCAGTAATTTACAATTTTAAAAAACTCAGCCACAAAAAAAACTCAAAGCTAAAAACAAGATTTTTACTATGAATCAGTGCTTCTATTACCCTTCTGAAAGAAGTTATATTTTAATGTGATGTCAAGGCAACATTGAAAGTTTTTCTTTAAATTAACCACCTAAGTTGTCTCTAAAATTACAAAGAATCAAAATCTTTTACAGGTCAAGTGCAGTAAACTAAAATGTTCTTTCAGCACAAAGCAGCACTAGAAAAAGTAACAGTTATAAATGAGTTGACTAGTTTTGCAGTGGCTGCTCCATCAACGACAGACAGACATCAGACGGTATCCATCCAGAGCACAGACACAACTACAGGCTAGATGCGAAGACTGTGTCACAGGCATGGCTGAAACGTCCTTTGTTTTTGTATCTTTCTACTTTAAATGAAGTGGATTTTTAAAAAGTCTAAATCAGGTCACATAAGTTGACTGCTTAAATGACAACATGATGAGGTACCAAAAGCTCTGAATATCCCTAACGTTCAGCAGGATTTACCAGAGACGTATAATAGCTTGTCAGGGGAACTTCCAAATAGTTACACTTTGGGATTAAAATAAATTCTAGAAGAGGACAAGATTAAAGAGATTGAAAGGGTATTCTCTAAAACAGAAATGAGCAACTTTTCCTTCAGAATTCACTTTGAAAAGCACATTAACAAATATAAATCTTCTCTGATAATGTCCCAACATTGAGTCAAGATGGCCAACTAGCACCAAGAAGTCATATGTTCAGTCGCAGTTCTCTTGGCAATTAAGCTTATTTTTTCGTTCCAGTCCAAGCACAAATGTAGATCATCGAAGACAGTACTGGAAGCGCCATTTGCAGGTACAGATTGCAGCCATCATTGAAGGTAGAAACTGGGGGCAGGAGGGGCAACTTGACTGGGCAATACTAACTAGTAGGAGATGAAATGATTAGGGAATAATGAGGTTGTAAGAAAAAGATCACTGCCCTTATTTGGGTTAAACAGGTCATGTTGAGAAGATAGTTATTTATTCAAGATAAAGATGCTACATTAAAGGGATCATATATGCAGCATGAATACATTAGAATCAAGCTGCACTCAATTTAAGAAAAAAAAAAAGTCCCTAAGTAACCTTTAAAAGTCCGTGTTCTCTGCCAGTCACAGAGGGGAAAAGCACCTAGGGTGAACTTCAATTTAATGAGGACCTTATCAGGACCACAAAGCCTGAAACATCTGTTTAAATGCAGAAACACAGCCTCTAATCACACTGGTTAAGTTTGGGAAAACTGGAGGGGTTTTTTGTTTTTTACTTTGTTATTGAATTACAGAATATGGTTTAGATTACTAAGGATTCTAAATCAATCTTCAACCAGCATTAGAATTGAAACACTTTCAAATCCTAAGACACAGAAGACCAAAGAGAAGCAATAGCCATACAAATTAATATGTGCCCCTCTGCTTTCTGCTCTAAGGAAATCTTCAAACCAGAATCACATTTGAGAATCAGTGTTAATTCTTCAGTATTCCTGACAACTAGAAAGCACATTCACTGAAGGCTGAAGGTGAGAGAGCAGGTGGTTTAACTTTAATATCTGTGAAGAATGGCGCCAATACAGGAAAGAAAACCATCCAATCTCAGTAAGAATTAATGCAAATTTGGCTAGAAAAAGCCACCAGGCAATCCAAGGGTTCACTGTGGAAGAACGCATGAAAAGTACTCTGAAGTATACACAACAGGTCTAAACATCTCCCTTGTTGCAAATTGTTGTGTGAAATTCAAGATAAAGTTTTAGTCTTTTTTAATGTCAGTATTTTTTCCCATTTATAAGGGAATGAGGAGGAGTCCTCTTTTATCCGCCACAAAAAAGGAGAGCCACATTAATATGTATATATTCCCATGACTCTTATAATATAGAAGTGTGGATCTCCAAAGCCTAGGGATTTTTCCTTAAGAGTGGGCCATTCTGGTTACTCTTTTCTTAGAAGGGTATTCCACCACAGAGAGCCAGAGGTTTTCCAGATGTGTGTAAGAGAGCAGGTGCGCAAGGCAAGCAAATGAGCGCAAACAGTATTATGGAAAACATTTGAGAAGTCAGCTCCATGAGGACTGTGGGCTCCACAAGAGGACGTGACTGGGTAGCCTGGTCTGACACAGGAACATGAAAGCGATGTATTGCCTCAAAGCTGGAAACCTTCCATAGGAGCCTCACACTGCTGGAAGATGTACTGCTGCTGGCTAAGGTCAACCTGGGGTGCAATGCTGCTGTCCTCATCCTCGGTACCGAAGTAATGCTCAATAAGATCAAAGGCCTTCTGGTAGATCTCCTGGTTTTCATGACTCTGTAAGAACTCAATTTTATCCAGACCTAGAATAAAGAATAAAGGAAAATCTGTTGTTTATCTGTAGTAAATTCCAATGAAGTGTTGTTTTGCCATATGTCTCTTTCCCTGAAGTAAAAGAAGATTCTCTTCTCCACTTGTATCAAGTATGTATTTTGTAATAACATTTTAGAAAGTGTTGCTGGGGATTTTATCTGAATGTTGGTATTACAAACTGACATCTTAAACCCATATGCAAGTAAAAGCCAGTCCCCAGAAACAGCAATTTCCATAACAGTCACATCATCCAGTGCTGAAGGCCAGTAGCAGAAGAGTTCCTGTGGACTGTACCTATGACCTAATTAATTCTTCTTGGCTCTGGTTCTGTCTACCTAGGTTCTGAGCCATCCAATTTCATTTCAATGAGTGTGCAATAGCCTTAAATCAGTCAGAATCTGTTTCTATTGCTTAAATTTAGAAGTCTGACTAGAACAGTTAGCCAACACATTCATTCCCTATATTAAGTTCAAGCCCATCTGAACTAGGCCTTCTTTTACTTGCAGCCATAAGCAGTCAAACAGCTACAGTAAAACCAGAAATAAGTATTAACATTGCTCAAAGGAAAAAATACATATTCATATACACATCCATATTAAAAATTATATACACCAAAAAAGTAAAAATAGTTATTTCTGTGAAGAAAGATCTCTGGATAAAGAACATTTTCCTGTTTTATTCATTTCAAAATCCCTTACACTAGTAGGTATAACTTTAAAAAAAAATATTTTTTCTTTATTGGTTTTAGTGAGAGAGAAAGGGAAAGAGAGATAGAAACATCAATGAGAGAGAACATCGACTGGCTGCCTCCTGCATGCCCCTCACTGGGGATCTGGCCCACAACCTGGGCATGTGCCCTGACCGGGAATCGAACTGGTGACCTCTTGGTGCATGGGTCGACACTCAACCACTGAACCACACTGGCTGGGCAAGTATAACTTTTATAAGCATGTTTTGTTTTTATTTTTCTAATTTTTTTTTTCTTTATTGATTTTAGAGAGAGAGGAAGGGAGAGAGAGATGGAAATATCGATGAGAAAGAACATCGATTGGCCACCTCATGCATGCCCCCCACTGGAGATCGGGCCCACAACCTGGGCGTGTGCCCTGACCGGGAATCGAACTGGCGACCTCTTGGTGCATGGATCGATGCTCAACCACTGAGCCACACCAGCCAGGCTATAATCATGTTTTAAAAAAATAAACTGTTACAATCATTTTGGAAAACAATTCTGCATTAGCTGGTAAATTTGAAAAATGAATGTACTCTCATGACCTCTAATTCCAATCTCAGGAATAAACAAACCCCAGAACAGTGGATTTTAAACCAGGTTATGCATTAATATCACTCAGGGAACTTAAAAGTTTAAAGTACATTGGTAAACTGATAATTAAGAATACAATTAAGCCCAGCTGGTGTGGCTCAGTGGCTTGAGCATTGTCCCATGGACTGAGAGGTCCCGGTTTGATTCCTGGTCAGGGCACTTGCCTCGGTTTCGGGCTCAATCCCCAGTAAGGGCATGCAGGAGGCAGCCGACTGATGTTTCTCTCTCACATGGATGTTTCTATTTCTCTGTCCCTAATGCTCTCTAAAAAAAAAAAAAATCAATAAAAACTGATTAAAAAAACAACAACAAGTATACAGTTAAGACTGAAGGTAGAAAAATGAGGAAATCAAGTGACTCTTTAAGATGAAACTCTTAGAAACCTTTAAAGTCAGGAACTCTTTAGAAACACAGGAGCTGGGGGTGTAATGCAAAATCAAAACTCTCAATCTTGTAAGAGAAAAGGAGTCAGGCATTATCTACAGTAGATGTGGATATGCTTGAGGCTCAGATGCACTAGTAAGAATGCAAGAGTACCCAAGGAAAAGCAGGTCAGGGAACTGGGAGATCCTAAGAGCCCAGTGTAAAACTGGCCCAACTGAAGGGTACTCACTTCTCTTTATATTTACAATACATATTCTTTTCCAATTCTGCATACTAAATATTATCATTCTTAAGAGAACAATTTTTTATATGTGTTTGCTAATGACAGACGTAGACAGAAAAGCAAAGACAAAAAGAAAATAATAATTTCAGGACATCTGATTAATACTCTATCTTACCATAAGCTTCTTCAATCAAAGCACAGTAAAGATTAATACCAGAGCCATTTCTTTTGGCTTCTTGTTCTCCAAGCCTCAGGATATTTTCCAAGCCATTTAGGGCAACCTGAACAATCTTAGAGTCCATGACTGTGAGGAGATCACAGAGTGGCTTGATACAACCCAGTTCTACGAGGTACCTAAATTAATAAAAAAAATAGTTTAGTCAAACAAAGCTTTTAATTCAATAAAACTCATTAGGTTGTGGAAGGGTTATCCTCAACCTGACTACACAGATAAAAATAGGCACCCAGACATCAAAATTACAACTAGCCCTGGCCGGTTTGGCTCAGCAGTTGGAGCGTTGGCCTGCGGACCAGAGAGTCCCGGATTCGGTTCCCACTAGGGGCACGTACCAAAAAAAAAAAAAAAAAAAAATTACAACTAAACTACAGAACAACCATCCTTCAGAACCACCTGAAATCAAGCTGAATGGAAGCCCTACAACTATGAAATTAAAGCAGCAGCCACATCGAGACTGGTAGGAGGGGCGGAGGTGCGACGGGCTGGTCCCACACCCACGTGTGCCGGATAAAAATTAGGAGGATACCTCGGCTGGGAAGGTCCTCCCTGAGGACTGAGGGGTCCCCGTCCCACATCAGGCCCCCCAGCTCAGGGTTCCAGTGCCAGGAAGTGAAGTTCCCACAACTTCTGCCTATAAAAACCAGCAGGAACTGAGGCTGAGGGAGGCTGAGGCTGCTAGAGCCCCAGACAGCTCCTCTTAAAAAACCCGCACATGGACTTACTCGGACTCGCTCCCTCTGAGCTCCAGTGCGGAGGGGAGGCAGCTTGAAAGACACCAGAGTCATATGGGGAAGAACTGAATTGTTTGGCATTGGGGCAAGGGCTGGAGAGACAGCCTTCTCAGGGTTAGAGGAGCTGGCAGAGGCCATTGTTCCTTTGGTGAGCTTGTCCGTTGTTCCTACAGGGCCCGCACGTAGGCGCCATATCTGGGACTCCAGCAACCTGGCTCACACTGTTTGCCCCACCCTGGTGATTCCCTGAGACCCTGCACCACCCAACTTTCTGGCCCACCCAAGCTGTTTCCAGTGGCTTTACCATAGGATTGGCCTGTTTTGGCCCCTGCTTCAGAATTTCCTAAAATCTCTCAAACAAGCAGCATTTGGCCTCAGCGAGCCCCATACCTCGCGCTAAGTGGCCCCAGGCCTGGCACTAGAAACAGCCAGCTTTGGTTCACAACTTGGCTTCACTTGGGCACCACCAAGCCCAGCACAAGAAGCAGCCGTCTGCAGATCACTGTATAGCTTATGCTGGGTGTCCCCTGGTAGAACACAGGCAGAAGTTGACTTTGTTCCAGAGCCAGCACACCCAGTGGACAGCTTCAGACCACACCGAAGCACCACCATCCAACCACCTCCACAAGCGTCACACTCAAGGAATGGACTAAGTGGGTACCAGAGCCCTG
Source organism: Tadarida brasiliensis (assembly GCA_030848825.1). Classification (NCBI taxonomy): domain Eukaryota; kingdom Metazoa; phylum Chordata; class Mammalia; order Chiroptera; family Molossidae; genus Tadarida; species Tadarida brasiliensis. The sequence continues at coordinate 61,938,785 of CM061260.1, read as the reverse complement.
CTGAAGTAAGTTTTGCTCTGTGTGGTGGACCCCTGCAGAGCTGATCATCCAAGATAGTCAGAGGTCAGTGGTCAGTGGGCACAGCCAGTCCTTGCAACTGATCAGCCTGAGTAAAGCCTCCCACTGACATGCCAACAGCAATCAAGACTCAATTACAACAGAAAGGTGTCAAGTTCACATGAGGGGTGCCCTCGAGGGCCCAGCTGGGTGACCAGGGAGGCTGTGCCAGTGGACTCTGCAAGACATCTACTACAACAGGCCACCCTAGGAAGCCTAGGAGACATAGCAACTCTACCTAATACATAGAAACAAACACAGGAAGCAGCCAAAATGAGGAGACAAAGAAACATATCCCAAATGAAAGAACAGAGCAAAAATCCAGGAAAAGAACTAAACGAAATGGAGATAAGCAGTCTAACAGATGCAGAGTTCAAAACACTGCTTATAAGGATGCTCAATGAACTTAGTAAGGGCCTCAAGAGCATAATAAAGGACTAGTCAGAAATGAAGGATGCACTAACTGAAATAAAGAATAATTTACAGGGAATCAATAGTAGAGTAGGTGAAGCAAAGAAGCAAACCATCGACTTGGAATATAAGGGTGCAAAAAACACCCAATCAAAACAGCAAAAAGAAAAAAGAATCCAAAAAAATGAGGACAGTATAAGGAGCTTCTGGGACAATTTCAAGCATACCAACATTCGCATCATGGGAGTGCCAGAAGAAGAGAGTGAGTAAAAAATTGAAAACCTATTTGAAAAAATAATGACAGAAAACTTCTCTAACTTGGTGAAGGAAACAGACATACAAGTCCAGGAAGCACAGACAGTCCCAAACAGGATGAACCCAAAGAGGTCCACACCAAGACACATCATTATCAAAATGCAAAAAGTTAAAGACAAAGAGAGAATCTTAAAGGCAGCAAGAAAAAAGCAGTTAGTTACCTACAAGGGAGCTCCCATAAGGCTGTCAGCCGATTTCTCAAAAGAAACTTTGCAGGCCAGAAGAGAGTGGCAAGAAGTATTTAGAGTGATGAAAAGCAAGGACCTACAACCAAGATTACTCTCTATCCTGCAAAGCTATCATTTAGAATCGATGGCCACATAAAGAGTTTCCCAGACAAGAAAAAGCTAAAGGATTTCATCACCACCAAACCAGTATTATATGAAATATTGATGGGTCTTCTTAAAGAAGATAAAAAAAGTATGAAAAATAAAATGGCAATAAATACATATCTATCAACAATTGAATCTACAAACAAAATGAGCAAGCAGAACGGAAACAAACTCACAGATACAGAGAACTGTTTGTTGGTTTCCAGATGGGGGGGAGGTTAGGGGGATGGGGGAAAAAGATGAAGGGATTAAGAAGTACAAATTGGTTGTTAGACTGAGGAACCTCAAAGGGAAGTGGGGAGGTGGGGCGGGAAGAGAGAAACCAAAGAACTTATACACATAACCAACAGACACAGCCAATAGTGTGGGAAGGCAGGAGGGGGGCAGGAGTGGGGAGGAGGAACATCTGTAAATCATTCAACAATAAAGATAAGTTTAAAAAAAAAAAAGGCACCCATTCAACCATACAAGCTACACCTTATCACACAAAGAAAGCACAAATAAATGAAACAAAACTAGCTCTATAGCAACCAGTTCTATTCTTTTTTCCTTCCACAATTATTGCACCCCAAGAACCTGAAATACTCTTTCTTTGAATATGAGCAACTCATTTTGTACAAAGAGCTCTTAAAATGTAAAGAAATCAACTCAATATAAAAATGGGCAAATGATCTGAACATACACCCCACCAAAGATATACTAATGGCAAATAAGCATATGAAAAGATGCTCCGCATCATATATATGTCATTAGAGGACTGCAAATTAAAACAACAGTGACACTGCATACCTACTGAAATGGCTAAAACCCAAAACACTGACAACACCAAATCCTAGCTAGGATGTAGAGCAACAGAAACACAATTTTTTGTTGGTGGGAATGCAAATTAAGGTAAACCACTTTGGAAGACAGGTTGGCACTTTGTTACAAAGCTTTCTATATGATCCAGCAATCATACTCCTAGGTATTTACCTAGTTGAGATAAAAACTTATGTCCACACAAAAACCTAAATACCAATATTTACAGCAGCTTTATTTATAATCTGCCAAAAACTGAAAGCAACCAAGATGTTCTTCAACAGGTGAATGGATAAATAAATGGTAGTCCATCCGGACAATGGAATATTGTTTAGCAATAAAATAGGAACCCTGCTCTGTCCTATCATCTCAATTTTTCTATAAATCGAAAAGGGTTGTAAAAAAAAGGTCTAAATTTTTAAAAAGTAGTTTTATGTCTTATTTACATTATTTACTCAGGAGTGAATTTAATAATACTGTGCCTAATTTCGTTTAAATATTTCCTGGCAATTAAGACTACATGTCCTAGAACAGAATAGGTTGGTTATCTAGCCTCAAAGCCATTGCTGACCATTTCCCCATCCTTTATACCATAGTTTTTAGTCAACTTTTCCTTCAAAAATAATTTTCATTATTTTTATTTTTTGTTGTTGTTCCACTAATTTATGCATATATTGGTTGATGCTTGTATGTGCCCTGACCAGGGATGGAACCAATAACGTTGGCGTATCAGGAATGGCTCTAACCAACAGAGCTACCCAGCCAGGGCTCTCGTTATTTTTCTTAAAAACAAACACCAAGCCTCTTTTATAATTGTCAATACATTAGTTGTTGCAAATTTGGAAAACACAAGAGAAGCATTCAGAAATATACAAAGTACCCAGAGATAACCACCACTATTACATTCCCACTGTACTACTTACAAGCTGGATGACTCTGGGCAAGTTATTTGATCTCTTTGTGCCTCAGTCTCCTCAACTGGAAGTCTGGGAACCACAGATTTATTAATGTCTATCACAAAACCCCAGCGAAATTTTAGAGTGGCTGATTAAATAGATGACTTACATGTCTGCACTTAAATTTCACTGGCCTATATAAGTGAGTCTATTGAATACCAATTGGCATTTCAGAGACATGTTCACAATCTCCAAATTATCATCAAACTCCTCACTCGAGGTCATTTTTCCATCTTTTGTTCAGACAGAGTGGGAGGGAGAGGAAGAGAGAGAAGAGAGAGAGAAACATCGATGTGAAAGGGACACAATGAGTGGCTGCCTCCCACACGACCCAACCAGGGCTGGGGACAAACTGCAACTGAGGTATGTGCCCTTAGCAGGAACTGAACCTGGGTCTCTCTGGACCACAGGCTGACACTCTAACCGCTAAGCCAAACCGGCCAGGGAAATCTTGGTCTATTCTTGATGGGATCTCTTCTTCCCACTAAAAATCCTGGCTGACCTCGGATCTTACTATTATTATTTTTTAATTTATCCTTGAAAACCTACCAACACTTTATTTAATTTTTAATCCTCACTATAGAGGATTTTTCCTTTTATCTTCAGATAGAGAGAGAGAGAGGAAGAGAGAGTCATCAATGTGAAAGAGACACATTGACTGGCTGCCTCCCGCACAACCCTGACAAGGGCCAGGGACAAACCGCAACTGAGGTACATGCCCTTGACTGGAATTGAACCCACAACTCATTGGTCCACGGCCGACGCTCTAACCGCTGAGCCAAACCAAGTCAGGACTGACCTCTGATCCTTATATTGCCTTTAAAAAGTTCATTTAGGCCTGGCCAGTGTGGCTCAGCTGTTGAGTGTCCCAATCCCCAGTGGGGGGCATACAGGAGGCGGCCAATTGATATTCTCTCTCATCGATATTTCTATCTGTCTCTCTTCCCCTCCCTTCCTCTCTCTCTAACATCAACAAAGAAAAAAAATTGCCCTGGCCAGTTTGGCTCAGTGGTTAGAGCGTCAGTCAGCCCGTAGACTGGAGAGTCCTGGGTTCCGTTCCCGCTAAGGGCACGTACCTTGGATGCAGTTTGTCCCCGGTCCCGGTTGGTTTCGTGTGGGTGGCAACCACTCCATGTGTCTCTCTCACATCGATGTTTCTCTCTCACTTCCTCCTTCTCTCCCTCCCACTTTATCTGAAGATGAATGCAAAAAAAAAAGTGTCCTCGAGTGAGGATAAAAAAAAAAAGAAAAAGTTCATTTGGTTTAACACTGGTGCTATCTTATGAAAACCAGTGTACTAAAAATTTCATTGAGGATTGAAAACAAATTTTAAGATTGCTAGAAAGTTTCTAGAACTTTGAGTAAAGAGCAGATGACAACTTTCTTTCCAAGGACATGAAGGATTAAAAGCTCTGCTTTCAGGTCAGTGGTGGCAAACACCAAGCCTGCTTTATAACTGTCAATTACAAAAGAGGCTTGGTGTTTCTTTTCAGATACTACTGTTCCTTAAATACCCTACAAGATCAGAAGGAATTTCAGGTGTTGGTTTCTGATGAAACCACTAAAGATTTAAAGACCACCATAGTGGTACTTCACTAAAGACAACAATCTGCCCCTAAAAGCAAAACAGGTGACCAGGGCATCTGGGCTGTGTAGAAGTTGTAAAGCTGTATTCTTTTGAAGAAATCCTCAGAAGTGTGAAGACTTGAAAAGATAACTGGAGCCCTGGCCAGTTTGGCTCAGTGGTTAGAGCGTCGGCCCACGGACCTGAGAGTTTCGAGTTCAGTTCCCGCTAAGGGCACGTACCTCGGTTGCAGTTCGTCCCCGGCCCCTGTTGGGGTTGTGTGGGTGGCAGCCAGTCAGTGTGCCTCTCTCACATTGATGTTTCTCTCTCTCTTTCTCCCTCTCTCCCTCCCGCTCTATCTGAAGATAAATGCAAAAAATTTCCTCAGGTGAGGATTAAAAAAAGAAAGAAAGAAAGAAAAGATAACTGGAAAACAGCATGAACAAGCACAATTCTATGGTTAAAGTCTGGGAGTGGCTCCTATGGGTGGTGTATTTTGAACAACTGAGTAAAGCGGGCACTGGTCATCAATGCTAGCTGGCTTTTGTGGCACAAAAGGTTACCATTAAGAAAATTTTCTGGGTCAGGAAATTTAGTCCATAGGAATACATTATCTGGAAGAGTGAATTATATTTCTCAAATTATATTAATGTATCAAACCTGAGAGACCTGATCTCATTGGTGATTTTACATTTAGGAGTTCCTTCAGAAAGGAGAAATTTATGGGGAAGAAATTTACATACTCTAGAATGGAGGAAAGTGAGTTTTGACAGACAGAATTGATAAAACCAGATAAGCAAACAAATTCAGTGTCTAAAACCATCACCTTCAAATAGGATTTTGCTTCCTCCGTGCCCTAATTTTTATCAATAGCACCAACATTTCCGCCCAGTCATCTCTGACTTTTCCCTTTCCCTCACTAACTCTACCACTAAGTCCTACAGATTTTTCTTTCCCATACTCAGGTCTTCAGATCCATATCCCATGCTACCGCTATTATCTTTTTTTTTTAACTATGTTTTTATGGATTTTTTAGAGAGAGGAAGGGAAACAGAGATAAGAAACATCAATGTGAGAGAGAAACATCAATTGGCTACCTCCTGCACGACCCCTACTGGGGATCGAGCCCACAACCCAGGCATGTGCCCAGACCAGGAATCGAAATGGGACGTCGCAGTCCATGGATGATGCCCAATCCACTGAGTCACACCGGCTGGGCTACAGCTATTATCTTAATCTTGGCCATCACTGTACACTAAACTACTGCAATGCCATCCGAATTGCTCTCTTTTCTCTCCTCAAAAGACTATCTTCTTCATTTCACTCCAACACACTCCAAGACTTCCCAAGACTAAGACCTTCTAACCTATACCAAGACTGATTTGCCTCTTCCAATAACATTTACTATGCATATTCCCTCATACTTCTTTCTCCTCATGCTATGCTCTCTCCTCTAAAATTGCCAAATCTCTACCCAAATGACAACTTTCACCTCTTTCTTGAAATTCTAATACTAGACAACCATTCTTTAAAAAAAAAAAAAAAAAAAAAAGCTTATTGATTCTTTTTAAGAGAGGGAGAGGGAGAGAGAGACAAACATCAACCAGTTGCCTCTTGGTGATCGAACCCACAACCAGGGCATGTGCCCTGACCAGGAATCAAACCAGCAACTTTTCAGTGCATGGGATGATACTCAACCAAATGAGCCACACCGGCCAAGGCTCCAGACAACATTCTTTATCCCTCAGTCTTAGGAACAATAGTATGTTTATATTTGATTATATTTAATGTAGAAATGTATTTTCTAAGTTATTCTAACTGGCTCTTGCATCTAAATTTTGTCTTCCCAACAAGAATGAGCAGAAGCCACACAGATATCGTAATCAGAGATAAAGTCAGTTTATTTTCTTTTTTTTTTTCCTTTATTGATTTTAGGGAGACGGAGAGGGAGATAGAAACACTGATGAGAGAGAACATCGACTGGCTGCTTTCTACATGCCCCCTGCACTGGAGATTTGGCCCACAACCTGGGCATGTGCCCTGACCAGGAATTAAACTGGCGACCTCTTGGTGCATGGGTTGACGCTCACCCACTGAACCACACCGCCTGGGCAAGTCAGTTTATTTTCTGTAATTTGGACTATAATATATATATATAGTCCAAATATATATTAAAACTAAATAAATATATATATATATATTTAATCCTCACCCAAGGATATGTTCCCATTGATTTTCAGCTAGAGTGGAAAGGAGGGGGGGAGGGAAGAGAGAGAGAGAGAAACATCAGTGTGAGAGACACATTGACTGGCCACCTCCTGCACGACCCTGGCCAGGGCTAGGGCCAGGGCCGAGGACTGAACCACAACCGAGGTACACGGCCTTGACCGGAATCAAACCCACAACTCTTTGGTCCACGGGCCGACATTCTAACTGCTGAGCCAAAGTGGCCAAGGCTGGACTATAATATTTTTGTGATAATCTTTTTTTAAAATATTTTATTTGATTTTAGAGAGAGAGGGAGAGAGAGAAACATCGATAAGAAACATCAACATCGATCAGCTGCCTCCTACATGTCCCCTGCTGGGGATCGAGCACGAAACCTGGGCACGTGCCATGACCAGAAATTAAACCGGCAACCTCCTTGTGCATAGGGCAATGCTCAACCACTGAGCCACACCAGCTGGGTGTAATAATCTTTTTAAGAAAACTCTTCACCTCGTTAAGAAGAAACTGCTAGGATATTTATTGATAACTAACTTAATTATTATAGATAGCTATGCCAGATTTTAAAAGGGGTAGTAGCCATCCTACTCTTCTCTAACAGAACAAAATACCCCTGAATACTTTCTGATGAAAGCTACCACAGTATTTTTTAAATGTTTTTAAAATATGTATGTGTACATTTAACCATTTCAATTAAGAAAACAGATTTCGTATACAATAAAGAGACCATTAATAATTATAAATCTAAATTTGAACATAAAACTTGACTAGCAAGTGTCAAATTTCTATAATATTGCACATTACTGCCGTCTAGTGGTGGCATACTTTCAATCATAGTACATACATTAAGTCCTCACTTAATGTCCATAGGTTCTGCAATTTCAAGCAAAACGACAACATAACAAAACCCATTTTACCATAGGCTCATTGATATAACAAGAGTTAAATTTCTACACTATAACAACAACAACAAAAAGAGTATTAAATTCTTGCTATACTCCAGAACTAGAATCTTGGAAGTTGAAGAGCTAACCTCATACAAGACCACTTGCAAGTCTTCCATGAATAACCTGTTCATGACAAACTTTGCTGAAATAACTACTTGCATGTGTTAACCTATTTATAATTTTATTATTTCAGGTAAGTACCTCTTATCTTCCATACCTGATCAATTTCTGAAATGTTAGGATTACTTTTACCTTTTCATTTTAAAATTCACAACAGAGCACTAAAAATTAGCTTTGGTTCAGTGCCTACATTTAACCCACAAAGCAACAATATGCAAGGTAGCTGTTCCCCCGATACTACATATGAGGAAGGGGCTGATGCTTGAACACTCATTCAAAACCATCTTCTCCTCATCTGAATTCCCTATATAGAAAGTTAAGGCAAGCTTAGAGTCTAGGTTCCATTTTGTTCTTCATCACTACTCTGTTTATTCTATCTGAAATACTGAATGTCCGTAACTTAGCATTTAATTATATAATATTCCTTTGAGGAATTGATTCCTATCCATATATTTTTTTTCAGTTACAGTTTACATGCAATATTATTTTGCTATTAGTTTCAGGTGTACAGATAGCATAGTGGTTAGACAATGATATACTTTACAAAGTGTTTCCCCGCTATTTCCAGTACTCACCTGGCATCATACACAGTTATTACAATATTAATGACTATTTTCCCTGTGCTGTGCTTTATTTTACATCCCCGTGACACTTTTGTAACTACTCATTTGTACTTCTCAATCCCTTCAACCTTTTTCACCCAGTCCCCAACTCCCCTCCCTTCCCCTCTGGCAACCCTCAGTCTGTTCTCTTTATCTATGAGTCTATTTCTGTTTTGTTTGTTCATTTATATTGTTCTTTAGATTCTGAAATCATATGGCATTTGTCTTCCCCTGTCTGACTTATTTCAATTAGCATAATACCCTCTAGGTCCATCCATACTGTTGCAAATAGTAAGATTTCATTCTTTTTTATGATTCCTATCCATATATATATGCCTTTTCTAACCATTAAGATTATAAGCTGCTACCCAAGAGGTCATTTAAGTCTCCAGGTAATATAGACATCTCTCTCTTTACTGAATACTACAGTACTTTAGGAGACACTTGCCTCTACTGAATTTGGCACTGTACCCTAAGATATACCTCTCTTTCAAGTCTGGTCCAATTAAGACATTTAAACTAGAAATAGCAAGAGTCATCTATTACAGTTGGACTCTAAGGATTCTACAAGTAACCTAGACTACTCAAGATGTTTCCGACCAAGCAGCTCTAGAGTAGGCTGATACTTCAAAACTCAACTTTGCCTTACTTCTCACATCCCAGAATTTTTTTTTCAGCAAAAAAGGTTTATGGAATAAAATATATATTTGAGTCTAATTATGAAACTGAGAACAATCTTCCAAGAGGCTAGAACTGAGCATTCTTAATTGGTAGAGAAAATAATTTTTCCTTTAATTTATAAGATACTACCTGGCTAGTACTTACTTGATCTGTTCAGCTGATCCTCCAGAAGTTGCATTTGTGATGGCCCAAGCTGCTTCTTTCCTTGTCCGAAACTCAGCAGTTTGTAATATACTAATGAGGGCTGGGAAAATGTTGGCATCTATCACAGTCTGAAATTTAAAAAAAAATTAAATGGAAAGGGAAATTATAAGATTTATAATGTACAACCACTATGTCTCACTTAAAATTAATATAAAATATTAAATTTCAACTTAATTGACAAATAAATTTTTAAAAATGCTCGTGATACACCCTGGCCAGTGTGACTCAGTTGGTTAAGCATTGTCCCATGCACCAAAAGGTCACCAGTTCAATTCCCAGTCAGGGCACATGCCTGGGCTTGCAGGTTCAATCCCCAGTAGGGGGCATGCAAGAGTAGCGATCAATGTTTCTCTCGCTCTCCCCCTCTCCCTTACTCTCTAAAATCAATAAAAACATATTTTTTAAAAAGTGTTCATGTTACTAATTATAACTTTTCAGCTAGTTTCACTAATGACATCCCTCCCCCTGTTAAAAAAATTGGAAGGAGTTAAGTCCTCATTATGCCTAACCTTTTGGCCATACTTTGTATCAGTAACACCCTCCCTGGAGTCTGTGACCTTGTAATCTAGTTTTCCCTCTGAGTTTTCTCTTTTGTTGTCCTTTCCTGTGCCACCCACAATAAATTATAAAAGTTCAATTCTCTGTTCCTTTGTTATTCTCATTTCTCTCATAGCATCCACCCTGACATGTGTGTTGTAACTCTCTGGTACTCCTTTCTCACTGGAGCCCCAACCCAGGATGGCCAACAGTTTACTTTAGATCTGCTAACTACCTCAAACACATCATCTACCCTCTAAATCAGTTTCTTTTCAAATCTCTCAAGTTCACAAAGGCTCTCTTTGTATTTATTTATTTATTCTAAATTCAATCAGTCACTACATCTTTTACATTTTCTTTTTTAATTTTTTTTCTTTATTGATTTGAGAGAGAGAGGAAGGGAGAGGGAGAGAGAGACAGAAACATCAATGACAGAGAACATCGACTGGCCGCCTCATGCATGCTCCCTACTGGGGATTTGGCCCACAACCTGGGCACGTGCCTTGACCGGGAATCGAACAGGTGGCCTCTTGGTACGTGGGTCGACGTTCAACCACTGAGCCACACCGGCCGGGCCATCTTTTACATTTTCAATTTAAAATGCTGAGTTCATCTTTTCCTTTCCTTTAGCATTGCCACCATCCTATTCTTTTTTTTTTTTTTTTTTTAAATAAATGCATGTGTGCTTTTATTTTTTATTTATTTTTTTTATCCTCACTGAGGACATTTTTGCATTTATGTTGAGGCAGAGCAGGAGGGAGAGAGGGGGGAAGAGAGAGAGAGAATCATCGATGTGAAAGAGACACATGGAGTGGCTGCCACCCACACGACCCCAATCGGGGCCAGGGACAAACTGCAACCAAGGTATGTGCCCTTAGCGGGAACCAAACCCAGGCCTCTCTGGTCCGTGGGCCGACGCTCCAACCGCTGAGCCAAACCGGCCAGGGCGCCACCATCCTATTCTAAGCCACCACCTCCCATCCAGATTACCAGAATAGCCTTTAGTTGGACAGAGTACTTTTACTCAGTCCCTCTCATATACTAACACTAAAGTAGTCTTCCTCAAATTACTTTCTTTGTTGTTTCTCCTTAGCTCAAGAACCTAAAATGGGTTCATATCATTTCCTATACCAAGAAACTGAGTTCTGCATAAGAGCCTGGTGGTAGCAGGCAATCAACTGCAGCTGAAATTCATATGGAAGCTACCAATTGCAATAGTTACCAATGTCAGTTCCTGACAGCATTCTGTTAGGGGATGACTAGCCCATGCTTTCCCGGTCAAGAACTTTTTCTATTGCATCCATAAGGAAAGCAAGCAAAATTTAGCGGAAAGACACTTCACCTTGGTTCTGTCATTTACGAGAGGTGCCCTTGAGCAAATCATTTTATTTCTCTGAGCCTCAGTTTCATCTATAAACGAGAATGTTGGATTAGATGACCTCTATGATTCCATTCAGCTCAAAGTCTCATAAATTGTTTTTTAACCTGTTGTTCCAGCCTTTCTCATAGCCTATGCTGGACCATTTGGCCCACTGCTAATCTTCCACTTAGGGTACTCTCCCACTTATATAAGGACAAAAAGAAAGTGCAGATAACCAGTTAGAGAAAAATGGGTCCCCAAAGGTTCATGAAAAATTGAAGCAATCCAATACATGAGTCCACTAGAAAATAAGTATTTCACTTGGCAAGAGCAAAGGTAATCTCTTCAGCATAAAATCCAACAAAACATTGCAAGAATACAACACTATTTCACTATCTTGGCAAATCATCACATATTAAAGGCAACGGGAAATAACCAAGGTCCAAGTATAAGTTCCAAAGACTTAACTTCTTTAAAGTAGGATTAAAAAATTAAAATATAGACTGACCAAATAAGACAACATTGGAAGTAAGTGGTCTCCAAGGCAACAATAAAACATATATTTTAAAGGCTGACAGAAAAAAATCTTACTTATCAATAAAAATATACAAAAAGAACAGGTACTATGAAATTACCTGGATCTGGGCCCTATTTCCTGCTGTGATATTAGATATTGTCCAACATGCTTCTTTTTTGATAGATTCCTTTGGGCTACTCAGCAAAGGCAATAAACTCTGCAGAGCTGAGCAATTCAAAATTACCTAAAAGGAAAAGTTTAAAAATTTTACTTCTTGTATTGACCCAAACAAATATGTGTAAAACTTTAACTCAAAAACTTTATTTTAGGAAAAATAAAGGCAAAGAAATACCTTAATGTCTCCCTCTTGAAATTTTAGAAACAAATAACTTTATATATGTAAAAAAGTATTCACTGCTAGTAAGAATTAGCTTCTAAGACCATCAAAGTTCATTGCATACATTCTCAACTACTAAAACTGTACTTAGTAACACATAAAGATGTCTTATTCACCTTCCTATCCCTATAGCACATTAAAATGCCTTTAGATGGGTAATATATCACGTGGCCAGAAATTCAGAAGCAGCTTCGAATTTTTAAGTCCACTGATAACCCTCTACCTGGTAGTCAATGAACCAATACATACTTAATAAAGCATAACAGGTACTTTTTATAAGATACAAAGCTAAAAGAATATGTCCCCAGCTACCAAATACTTACAAAGGTGAGGGAGATAATATATAAACACACATGAAGGAGATCTACTCTACCAAAAACTAAAATCATAAAGTTGTCATGACTGAAGTAATAGGCGGCAGGCTCAAGAATCAATCACTGAACAACTGAATAGGTATGAAGTCCAAAAGCAAATGCAGGTATTTACAAAGAATTAAGTACACAATAAAGTTAATTCTTCCCTCCTACAATAATTGGTGGTCTTATTTAATAGATGGTACTAGAATAAAAGGGTTAACTAGTTGTAAACATTTTTATTTATTTATTTTTATTCCTCACCTGAGGCTATTTTTCCATTATCATCAGACAGAGTGAGAGGGAGGGAGAAGAGAGAGAGAAAGTGACAGAGAGAAACATCAATGTGATAGAGCCACATTGTCTGGCTGCCTCCTGCATGACCCGACCAGGGCCGGGGACGAACCGCAACCAAGGTACATGCCCTTAACTGGAATTGAACCCACAACTCATTGGTCCGCAGGCCAATGCTCTAACCACTGAGCCAAACCAGCCAGGGCATTGAAAACATTTTTAAAAAATCAGTTCTTAAATCCCATTTCAAAAATAAATTTGCAGCTGGTTTAAAGAGTAAATATAAAGGAGAAACCATAAAACAGAAGACGTATCAGTAAATAGCTGGTTTTGGAACAGTGAAGGACTTTCCAAGCATAAAAACAATGCAACAAATAAGAGGGTTGCTATCTTGAATGTGTAAATTGGTAAGAGAAACTAAAATTTAAAAAATATATTTTTTTCTTCCTTTATTGATTTGTTTTAGAGAAAGAGGAAGGGAGAGGGAGAGATAGAAACATCGATGAGAGAGAACATGGATTGGCTGCCTCCTGTATGCCTCCCACTGGGGATTGGGCCCACAACCTGGGCATGTGCCCTGATCAGGAATCGCACCTGTGACCTCTTGGTGCATAGGTCAACGTTCAACCACTGAGCCACACCAGCCAGGCGAAGCTAAAATTTTAATAGAAAATTATCTCACAAGTAATGAAAGAAATGCAAATTAAAAGAAAGTCTTTTTTTTTTTCTTTTTGCCTATTAAAATTTAATGTAGCTCAAAAAAAGAAAATTTTAATTGAACAGGTACAATTTTTCTAAATAACAGTATAAAAGATGTCACAAAGCAATTTTTAAAATGTCAAAACACGTGGTATGAAAATAAACACATCAGAAGTCAAAGATGATACTTGGGGAGGATTAGTCAGGAAAAAATTTCATAGGGAGTAGTGGAGGGGGGGCTTTAAAACAGGTAAGATTTCAAAAGCAAAGAAGAGAAAGGAACCTGCAGATAGGTTGGAAATGAGAAAATGCTTTGACAGACTACCACAAGTACCAAAACAAGAAAATAGACTAATGGGCTATTGAGCAAGGGTTCTGTACCCCCCAAATTAACAGTAGGTCAAAAAGAAGAATGAGATTAAAATCTTGAAGTACAAATTCTTTAAAGTCTTCCAAAGTTCTTTATCCCATAGGCATTAAAGAAGCTTCTTTCAAAGAGGAAAATAAATAATGTGAGCAAAATTATTTTAGGAAAGGTTAAACTGTTATTAGGGAAAATAAACTGAGGAGGGTAAGTGCTTGGGAGAGTAGGGAGATAAAGCAGGTGGATACAGCAACAACCGTTGTGTGGGAAAAAAACAGGAACCAAAATAAGATAATAGGATGTTGATCTGGTAACAATAAAAACCAACAAGACCTGGTGATTTACTATACAAAGTATAAGAGATATGGAGACATCAAATATGACTGCAAAGTTTCAAGTATAGATGAAGAGTTGTATCATTAATTGCAATGGGAAAAATCAAGAGTTGGAACATGCTTTGTGGGGGAAGAAGATAAACTGTGAGAGAGACAAATGTGAGATATGCAAGCAGAAATATCTAATAGGCTACTGGAGACATGGGACCGAAACTTGAGAGAAGTCAGAACTAGATGTACAGATTCAGAACTCCATTCAATAAATATTTTTTAAGTCCCTATACATTATGTCAGTAACTATTGTATTACAGAGCCATAAAAGTGAACAAGATTGACACAGCTTCCCCTCTAGAAACTTACAAGCTAGTAATTAGACAGTTACAATACAGTGTGATAAGTGCTATGATGGATGAAACAAAAGATGGAGCACGTAACTTAGAGTATGAGAGCAAACAAGGCTTCTCAGAGAAAACAGTGTTTTGTCATACCAAGATCAGAAGATGAGAAGACAGTGGCAGGGTGTGGATACATGTGAGGTAGTGGTCAGAGCAGGAATGAGGGGTAGAAATATGTTCCATGCAGAGGGAGGAAAGCACGAATTAAAGCTCAGAGCTGAGTGAGGGTAGTCATATCTAATTCAGGGGAAAAACAAGAGCATGGTGTGGGAAGGGGAACACAGAAACTTTTTAAAAAATAACAAATACATTGAAATGGTTTTGTTTGTTTATTTGTTTTTTTATCCTCACCCTAGGACATTTTTCCATTTTTTGTTCAGATAGAGTGGGAGGGAGAGAGAGAGACAGAGAGAGAAACATCAACGTGAAAGAAACATATCGAGTGGCTGCCACCCGCATGACCCAACCAGGGCGGGGGACAAACTGCAACCGAGGTACGTGCCCTTAGTGGGAACCGAACCCGTTTCCCTCTGGACCGCAGGCTGATGCTCTAACCGCTGAGCCAAACCGGCCAGGGCGAAATGATTTAAAAATACTCCCAGTTTTCTGTAGAGACAACCAATATTAATAGTTTCCCATGTAGAGAAATTTTATGCAAACACAATCAAACATATAGTATATTGTTTTTTTCTCCTTTCCTCCTTGCCACTTTTTACACATTATTCTGCCCATTTTTGTTGTTGTTGTTTTTGTGTTTAATTCAAACCTATATTTGTAGTTTCTAAAATGTTGATCCACAGACCACTTTCTTGTTACATATGTGTACCAATAAAAACAAAAGGCAAAGAGAATCACTGCCATCCCCCCCGCACTCTACACACACAAAGGCTCTTTTTCTAACATTCTTTAAAAATATACATTTTAGCCCTGGCCGGTTTGGCTCAGTGGTTAGAGCATTGGTCCACGGTCTGGAGAGACCGAGTTCGGTTCCCGCTAGGGGCACATACCTTGCAGGTTGCAGTTTGTCCCCGGCCCCGGTTGGGGTTGTGTGGGTGGCAGCCAGTCAATGTGTCTCTCTCACATTGATGTTTCTCCGCTCTCTCTCTTCCTCCCTCTCTCCCTCTCACTCTATGAATGCAAAAAGTGTCCTCAAGTGAGGATTAAAAAATATATATGTATACATTTTACACTCGTTGCGTGCCTCAACAAAGGTGCCGATGTAATAAATACACTGCCTTAGTTCTCCTCGCTGTAGAGTAAGGTCCACCAATTACTTGTTATAAGCCCTCTCCTTTTTGGATTTCTCCAGGGCTTTGTCCGTATTTTTCTTTTCTTTTTTTTTAACTTATCTTTATTGTTGAATGTATTACAGATGTTCCTCATTTTTCCCCCACTGACCCCCTCCTCCCCATTCCCACACCCCTCCTGCCTTTCCCCACACTGTTGACTGTGTCCATTGGTTATGCATATATACATATAAGTTCTTTGGTTTATTTCTTCCCACCCCCCAACCCACCTTCCCTTTGAGGTTTGTCAGTCTAACAACCAATTTGTATTTCTTAATCCCTTCACCTTTTTCACCCATTCCAGCAACCCCCTTCACATAAGGCAAACAACAAAATTTCTCTGTGTCCATGAGAATGTTTCTGTTCTGTCTGTTCATTTTGTTTGTAGATTCAATTGTCGATAGATATGTACTCATTGCCATTTTGTTTGTTCATATTTTTTATCTTTTTCTTCAAGAAGATACTTCAACATTTCATATAATAATGGTTTGGTGGTGATGAAATCCTTTAGCTTTTCCTTGCTGGGAAACTCTTTATATGGCCATCGATTCTAAATGACAGCTTTGCAGGATAGAGTAATCTTGGTTGTAGGTTCCTGCTTTTCATCACTGAATATTTCTTGCCACTACCTTCTGGCCTGCAAAGTTTCTTTTGAGAAATCAGCTGACAGTCTTATGGGAACGCCCTTGTAGGTAGGTAACTGTTTTTCTCTTGCTGCTTTTAAGATTCTCTCTTTGTCTTGAATCTTTTGCATTTTGATGACGATGTGTCTCGGTGTGGGTCTCTTGGGATTCATCTTGTTGGGACTCTTTCTGCTCCCTGGACTTGTATGTCTGTTCCCTTCACCAAGTTAGGGAAGTTTTCTGCCATTATTTTTTCAAAAAGATTTTCAATTTCTTGTTCTCTCTCTTCTCCTTCTGGCACCCCCAAGATGCGAATGTTGGCACGCTTAAAGTTGTCCCAGAGGCTCCTTACACTATCCTCATTTCTTTGGATTCTTTTTTGTTTTTGCTGTTCTGATTGGGTGTTTTTTGCTTCCTTATATTCCAAATCGATGGTTTGCTTCTTGGCTTTACCTACTCTACTACTGAATCTGTGTAAATTATTATTTCAGTTAGTGCCTCCTTCATTTCTGACTGTGCATCCTTCATTTCTGACTGGTCCATTTTTATGCTCTTAAGGCCCTCACTAAGTTCACTGAGGTCCTCACTAAGTCCATTGAGCATCCTTATAAACAGTGTTTTGAACTCAATTATCTGTTAGGTTGCTTAACTCCATTTCACTTAGTTCTTTTCCTGGAGTTTTGTTGTGTTCTTTCATTTGGGACCTGTTTCTTTGTCTCCTCATTTTGGCTGCCTCCCTGTGTTTGTTTCTATGTATTACTTAGCGAGAGGTATGGGACTAGCTGAGACCAGATGCTGCTTGTTTGAACGAATTTAGGAAAAGCTGAAGCAGGATCCAAGACAGGCCAATCCTATGGTAAAGCAA
Organism: Tadarida brasiliensis; assembly: GCA_030848825.1. Lineage (NCBI taxonomy): Eukaryota > Metazoa > Chordata > Mammalia > Chiroptera > Molossidae > Tadarida > Tadarida brasiliensis. Next base: position 61,921,547 of record CM061260.1, on the reverse strand, counting down.
CTGGCAACAGCTTGGGTGGGCCTGAAAGTTGGGTGGGGCGGGGCCTCAGGGAATCACCAGGGCGGGGCAAACAGTGTGAGCCAGGTTGCTGGAGTCCCAAATATGGCGGATATCTGCTGTCCCAAGGAAGGGCTCACCAAAGGAACAAAGGCCTCTGACAGCACGTCTGTCCAGGAGAAAGCTGCCTCTCCAGCCCTCGCTCCAATGCCAAACAACTCAGTTCTTCCCCATATGACTCTGGTGCCTTTCAAGCTGCCTCCCCCACGCTGGAGCCTGGAGGGTGTGAGTCCGAGTAAGTCCGTGTGCGGGCCCTTTAGAGGAGCTGCCGGGGGCTCCAGCAGACTCAACCTCAGTTCCCGCTGGTTTTTCCAGCCAGAAGTTATGGGGACTTCTCTTCCTGACACTGGAATCCTGAGATGGGTGCCTGGTGTGGGACGGGGACCCCTCAGTCCTCAGGGAGGACCTTCCCAGCTGAAGTGTCCTCCTTATTTTTACTCGCCACACGCAGGTGTGGGACCAGCCTGTTGCGCCTCAGCCCCTCCTACCAGTCTCAATGCAGCTTCTTTAATTTCGTAGTTAAAGACTTCCATTCAGCTTGATTTCAGGCAGTTTTGAATGATGGTTGTTCTGTGGTTTAGTTGTAACTTTGATGTGGTTGTGGGAGGACACAATACCGCATTTATCTATGCTGCTATCTTGACCAGAAATCTGTCCGTATTTTTCTTGTTCTCCCCTCGACATTTGGGACAATACCACTTGCTTTGTAATTTATGATTCAGTTCTACACAGAGGAAGTGGAACAATTCAATGGGGCAGTCATCAATCATTTCTCCATAGGATATCTGAATGCAGACTTAAGTGGGCTCGTTTGGTTGGATGGGAAGGTCTACAGGGGATGCTTCCCTCTTTGCTTTGGCCTTGAAGCACTTCTTTCCTTGGAGGCCTTTGCTTTCTTCTCCTTAGGTGTTCCTGAGGTGATGTCACCATGGTCGTTATTAGCTGCATTCTCCCAATTTTTGTTGTGCCATGGCCCAGACCTCTTATTAAGCTTTCTCTGCCTTTGTGATTTGTCTCGTTCTTGGACTTACCCTGGCTGCCTTTGCCACTGTGGCCAGTGGCATCACTGCCCTCTTGGTGTGCCTCAAAAAGTTCCACGTGACTGTCCACCTGCCTTGTCCAGTTCTCCACCACCCAATTCACAGTCTGGTTCTTCTCGTTACCCAGCTCCTGACTCCAAATCAGGACTCTCTGAATGCAGTGCAACACTCTCCTCTTCTGGGTGCTGACCATCTCCCATTTAAACTTCTCATAATACTCCTCTAGTTCCTTCAGGATTTGCTTCCCCTGTTCCTTGAAGCAACTGGGTCTGGGGCCAGGACAGGAGGCCTGAGCTGCATTTTGAGCCAGCAGCTTGGCTAACAACCATGCCCCACGCCCCCTGTCCTGGGGCACTGCCATTGCTCCATGGTCCCCTTGTTTTTCTTTATAAACAATATAACCCTGGAGAGTTTTCCATATCAGTGCATAAGAGCTTCTTCCTTCTATTGCATAGCATTCCATTATATAGCTACCAGATTTTAAATGACCTTAAACATCATCCAAGGACAACAGAAGGCCATAAAAACATAATAAGCCAACGATTATAAGTGATCAAATTTGTGTTTACAAGCATCCTTCTGGTAACATGAGATGGTACAAGAACTGTCTGAACTAAGCACTACAAGGCATAAGCAGAGATGGGTAACAGACTTAGAGACTGATGAGAGCAGTGGAGAAGAATCAAGCTGATGTCCAGATTTCTGTCTCAGGCAACTGTTGGTAACATTCACTGAGATACGGAAAATAAATAAGCAGAGGTCCAAATATACAGGGGAAAATAATGAGTTCCCTAGTGGACAGAATAAATTTAAAGTAAATATTAGAATCTGAAGACATCTTAGAGAACAAATCCAATCTTCCTTAATTTTAGAGATTAGAAAAGTAAAGACAGGACTTCCGGTCAAGATGGTGGCGTAGGTAAACGCGGTATCGCGTCCTCCCACAACCACATCAAAGTTACAACTAAACTACAGAACAACCATCATTCAAAACCGCCTGAAATCAAGCTGAATGAGAGTCGTACAACTACGACATTAAAGAAGAAGCCACATCGAGACTGGTAGGAGGGGCGGAGGCGGACGGGCTGGTCCCACACCCACGTGTGCCGGATAAAAATTAGGAGGATACCTCGGCTGGGAAGGTCCTCCCTGAGGACTGAGGGGTCCCCGTCCCACACCAGGCGCCCAGCTCAGGGTTCCAGTGCCAGGAAGAGAAGTCCCCATAACTTCTGGCTGGAAAAACCAGCGGGAACTGAGGTTGAGGCTGCTGGAGCCCCCGGCAGCTCCTCTAAAGGGCCCGCACACGGACTTACTCGGACTCACACCCTCCAGGCTCCAGCGTGGGGGAGGCAGCTTGAAAGGCACCAGAGTTATATGGGGAAGAACTGAGTTGTTTGGCATTGGAGCGAGGGCTGGAGAGGCAGCTTTCCCCTGGGCAGATGTGCTATCAGAGGCCTTCCCTGGGCCTGCAGACACCACCATATATGGGACTCCAGCAACCTGGCTCACACTGTTTGCCCCGCCCTGGTGATTCCCTGAGGCCCCGCCCCACCCAACTTTCAGGCCCACCCAAGCTGTTGCCAGTTGCTTTACCATAGGATTGGCCTGTCTTGGATCCTGCTTCAGCTTTTCCTAAATTCGTTCAAACAAGCAGCATCTGGTCTCAGCTAGTCCCATACCTCTCGCTAAGTAATACATAGAAACAAATACAGGGAGGCAACCAAAATGAGGAGACAAAGAAACAGGTCCCAAATGAAAGAACACAACAAAACTCCAGGAAAAGAACTAAGCGAAATGGAGATAAGCAACCTAACAGATAATTGAGTTCAAAACACTGTTTATAAGGATGCTCAATGGACTTAGTGAGAACCTCAGTGAACTTAGTGAGGGCCTTAAGAGCATAAAAATGGACCAGTCAGAAATGAAGGATGCACAGTCAGAAATGAAGGAGGCACTAACTGAAATAATAATTTACACAGATTCAGTAGTAGAGTAGGTAAAGCCAAGAAGCAAACCATCGATTTGGAATATAAGGAAGCAAAAAACACCCAATCAGAACAGCAAAAACAAAAAAGAATCCAAAGAAATGAGGATAGTGTAAGGAGCCTCTGGGACAACTTCAAGCATGCCAACATTCGCATCTTGGGGGTACCAGAAGGAGAAGAGAGAAAACAAGAAATTGAAAATCTTTTTGAAAAAATAATGGCAGAAAACTTCCCTAACTTGGTGAAGGAAACAGACATACAAGTCCAAGAAGCACAGAGACTGCCAAACAAGATGAACCCCAAGAGACCCACACCAAGACACATCATCATCAAAATGCAAAAGGTTCAGCCCTGGCCGGTTTGGCTCAGCGGTTAGAGTGTCGGCCTGCGGTCCAGAGAGACCCGGGTTCGGTTCCCGCTAAGGGCATGTGCTTCGGTTGTGGTTTGTCCCCGGCCCTGGTTGGTCGTGCGGGTGGCAGCCACTCGATATGTCCCTTTCACGTCGATATTTCTCTCTCTCTCTCTCTTCCTCTCTCTCCCTCTCACTCTATCTGGACAAAAAATGAAAAAATGTGCTCAGGTGAGGATAAAAAAAAAATGCAAAAGGTTCAAGACAAAGAGAGAATCTTAAAAGCAGCAAAGAAAAGCAGTTAGTTACCTACAAGGGAGTTCCCATAAGGCTGTCAGCTGATTTCTCAAAAGAAACTTTGCAGGCCAGAAGGGAGTGGCAAGAAATATTCAAAGTGATGAAAAGGAAGAACCTACAACCAAGATTACTCTACCCTGCAAAGCTGTCATTTAGAATCGATGGCCATATAAAGAGTTTCCCAGACAAGGAAAAGCTAAAGGAGTTCATCACCAACAAACCATTATTTTATGAAATGTTGAAGGGTCTTCTTGAAGAAAAAGATAAAAAAAATATGAACAAACAAAATGGCAATAAATACCTATCTATCAACAGTTGAATCTACAAACAAAATGAACAAGCAGAACAGAAACATTCTCAAAGATACAGAGAACTTTTGTTGGTTACCAGATGGGAGGAGGGTTGAGGGAATGGGTGAAAAAGGTGAAGGGATTAAGAAGTACAAATTGATTGTTAGACTGACAAACCTCAAAGGGAAGGTGGGTTGGGGGGTGGGAAGAAATAAACCAAAGAACTTATATGTATATATGCATAACCAATGGACACACACAACAGTTTGGGGAAAGGCAGGAGGGGGGAGGGAATGAGGAGGAGGGGGGCAATGGGGGGGGAAATGAGGAACATATATAATACATTCAACAATAAAGATAAGTTAAAAAAAAAAAGAAAGAAAAGTAAAGACATTAAATATCTTGCTGAAAGCAAATGGTGGTTAAGAAAAAGCTAAGGTAAAGCTAAAACCCAATTCTCAATTCATGCGCACAGAGTGACGGCTGAATTTATAAAAAATATCAACGAATGAGGCTGATGGATGATCTCCTGGAGGATTCCCACAAAAAGGAAGAAACAGAAAAAGGAGCTCAGCAAAGAGAAATAGTCAGTGAGGCAGGAGACACAAAATACGTCAACACCACAAAAGCCTAGAAAGATTAAATTTAAAGACAACAGGAATGTGTCAATGTATCTGAGATCAAGAAGAAAAATGGCTAGGACGATCCATTGTGTGTAATGTATCTGGACACAGAAGTTGAATGGAGAAACATCAGGAACTAGAAGGGAAGAATCCTCCTCATATAGGAGACTTACTATGCACAAGAAGGACAAAGCTATCAGAGATGATGAGATAAGGATGACAGAAACTGAGAAAAGATGCTACTGGAAGCTCCTGATGCCCGTAAGAACCATTTCAGTAGGAGTTGTGGGAAATAAAGGGGCGTGACCAAAAGATTAAGTTAAATCATAGGGGAACCCAAAATTGCTACAAATACCAGGTCAAAACAGAGAGTGACAGTGGTTGTCTAATTTTTAACATTAATAAAACAAAGTATCAATTCTCTCCAATAATATGGAATTCAATAGTATAACAGAAACTTAATCATGGGGTTGAATGTACTATTTTGGAAGGAAAAAAACAGTTGGCACTTATTCATACCTGTGTCTGAATATCATCCCCTGTGACAATGTTTCCCACAGCTCGCAAAGCAGGAGAAACCACTTTGTAATCATTATGCCTGCAATCATAAAAAGAAATGTTATGTCCAACCATTCTCTTTTCCTTAGGGCTGAAATCCAAACTAAATAACATGTGATAGGAAGGGTACCAATGATGGTTATTAAGGGAACCTTATCATGATGATAGAATGTTTGCTGTCCCCTAGGAGAGCTGTCTCTCTCTTAAATTAGTATTTTTGGAGTAAAAAAACTATAAATCTTTCTTAATAATATTTCCTGGGTATTCCACCACCAGGATTCTAAGTTTTCCCTCTCCTTCTTTGTTATACTTCTCATTTCCTGTTTACTTGGTCTCTATGGTTGCAGAGATAATGAAGAGCGACAGTTAACATTTATACAGCACTTTAAAAAATTATATAATTTTTAGCCCTGGCCAGTTAGGCTCAGCAGTTAGAGCGTTGGCCCGTGGACCAGAGAGTCTCGGGTTCGGTTCCCGCTAAAGGGCACATACGTCAGTTGCAGTTTGTCCCCAGCCCCGGTCGGGGTTGTGTGGGTGGCAGCCACTCGATGTCTCTCTCTCACATCATTGTTCTCTCTCTCTCTTCCTCCGTCTCTCCCTCCAGCTCTATCTGAAGACAAATGCAAAAATGTCTTCGGGTGAGGATAAAAAAAAAAAAAAAATTATATAATTTTAAGAGTTGAAAATTGTCAACTTGAAATAACCTGAAAATAAGAGCCAGGCTTTACACTTCAAATAGTGAACAGACTCTGCTAAACCACTCTTGACTTACTAGACCCCAAAAAAACAAAAAAAAACAACCACCAAGAAACCCCTCCACAAAACCCTTTATAATTTGAAGACAAATATTAAGTCTTCTTTTCAGGCTAAATAAGTCAATATCCTTTAACTTTCCTTTAAAATCCTATTTTTCTGTCCCTTTGAATAAGATTGATTACTCTTCTCAAAATGGTGACAGTTCCTTCACATTTAAGATCGAATGATTAAAAAGAAATGGTCAAGATACATAGTACTCTAGTGACTAAAGAGTACAAAAGATAACTTTCCAGATTTTAAATGTACTTGTGACTCCTGGGGCATCTGACTGCCTTTAATTCACAATAGCATTATGCTGCTGATATGCACACAGTCTGCAACCAGCTATAACCCCAGAGTTTTACATTATACTGATCCAATTCATTCCATGTGTCAATTTTGGGGCAGTGTCTCCTTGCAACTACTTTGTACTTACTTGAATTAAATTTCACGTGGCTTGTAATTATATATCATTTCCCCATTATCCTATCACTCTAATTTTTTTCTTTAGTATTCCCTAAAAATTTGATTAATACAGTCTTTACTTATGTTTTGTCAGTAAATGTTCCATTCCATAAATCAAAGGCATCACAAAGATACAGCAAAATAAAATTCAAAGTATGACACCAGTCTAGAATAAGCCCTAAATTAGATAGAAAGATAAGGAATGACTATTTTCAGTGGTAATATGCCTTTTGCTATCCAGTGATTGGTCTCAGGTCATTAAGCATGAGCTGGAATTACACAGATCAGTTTTCCCACTATTCCTGAAGGACTGCTAACAGTAGAAGAGTGAGAGGTTCTTTTTTTTTTTTAACCCTCACCCAAGAATATTTTTACATTTATCTTCAGATACAGTGGGAGGGAGGGAGCGAGCAAGAGAGAGAGACATCAACATGACAGACATTGATCGGTTGCCTCCCACAAGACCCCGACCAGGAACAGGGACCGAACTGCAACAGAAGTACGTGCCCTTGAGTGGAATCAAACCCTCGACTCTTTGGTCCGTAGGCCAATGCTCTAACTGCTGAGCTAAACTGGCCAGGGCAAGGGATTCTTTTATAAGCCTCAAAACAAACAGACTTGCCACCAATATAAACAAGTACAAAAGACAGAAGCCCAAAGCACAATAAATCAATATGATGAATTAATATTTGAGTTCAGCAACTAAAAAAATTAATATAGGGACAAAAAAAAACAGACACGCTTTCTTAAAGATAACTTACATCAGCAGCTCCACAAGTCTTCTACACACCCCTGCATCAATGACTGCTTGAATTTTATCATTAGGTCCATCTGATAGATATGAGAGGGCCCAGCAGGCATCAGCCAGTACATCAGTGTCACTGACAAACAGCAACCAGGAAAGCACATTCAGACAGGGTGAAACCTGTAAAGGCAAGATAATATGATTATGAAATTCGACAGAATAAAAGCCAGAAGTGAGGTGAGAAACTCCAGAAAGCAACCAGGCACACACTTGTTGACTTCTGCAGTGATTAGATGGAGTAGTAAAAGTGGCCAAGTGGCATGTCCAAGTTTGGGAATGCTGTCAGTGGCCTTGTAGTTTACTTTGATGAGGTGGTAAATAATCAGGAAATAATTTCAGAGAGCAAAGTTTAATATAGACCAATTCGGAGAGATTCCTTGTCAAAACACACTCACTGTAGACCAAAGAGGTAAAGGAAGTTTCACAAGTGTTATTTCTCTAGAAACAGATGATTTTTGATAAATTTTATTATCTCTTTCCTTTCATATTAATACTGGTTGCTACCCTGGCTGGTCTGGCTCAGTGGTTAGAGCGTCAACCCACAGACCAGAGAGGCCTGGGTTCAGTTCCCGCTAAGGGCACGTACCTCGGTTGCAGTTTGTCCCCAGCCCCAGTTGGGGTCGTGTGGGTGGCAATCACTCGATGTGTCTCTCTCACATCGATGTTTCTCTCTCTCTCTTCTTCCTTCTCTCCCTCCCACTATATATCTCAAGATAAAATGCAAGAATGTCCTCGGGCGAGGATAAAAAAAAATACTGGTTGCTACACTCTTCTAATTGTACTATTCTACCCATTTCCCACAAGTATAATCCTTACCTTTGCAAATTCTGGAGGTGGACTTTTTCCTCTACAGAGATTAGACAAAGCCCATACTGCATTCCGGGTCATGGTCAGGCGGTTTTGCTTTGAAAATAACCTACAAGTATGATGATAGAGTGGTAAACAATATAATAAACATTAATTCTCTGTTGGCATAATATAAATACTAAAACCATTTTCCCCAGAATAATAAACTGTAATTATAACCAAATAATTCAGAATTTTGGGACTGGAATAAGACAGGATGCCTGAAGAAATGATCTGAACAAGTCAGTATGAAACTGTCTAGAATGAAAAATCACAGTGGAAAATCTAAAATGATTTCCAAAGATGCACTGCTTTGTGAAGAATTTCCATATTTTTATTACTTAAAAAAATGAGAAACTTACTGCAAAAGAGGGGGAAGAATGTTGCAGTCTAAGACATAGTCCCGGCACATGGTACTATCACCAGCAATGTTGCCAAGAGCCCAGACTGCCTGTGAAAAAATAATTCATTAATGAAAGGTTGTATAGTTTAATTCTCTATTTTTTAAAAAGTCAACAAATCACAATAATTCTTCACAAAATTATACAGTAATCAACATATTATACATGGACATTATTAATACTCCTAAGTTCACTCATCAAGGAGTCAGAAGAAATAGTTGTGGGACTAGGGAAAGAAGATCAATAACATTATAAAGTGTACATGTGAACACTCATGGTAGTAAGAGCTTAGTAAAGAAAGGAAACAGTGCTCGTACATATTCTTTATCTTTCAGGAACCCACCCCCTAAGAAATATTCCTTACAGCTCTTGCAGAGCAGTGATTCCTATGGCTTACTCAGCTGGTTAAAAATGTATTTTAAGCTTGCTTGCAAAAGAAAACAGTAAATAAAAATTTAAGAACAATCAAAATGCAGAAAACTTCAGTGAACTTTAGGGGTGATGGATATATTAACTATCTTGATTGTCACAGTGGTTTCATGGGTATATACACATGTCAAAACTTATTAGATTTAAATATATGCAGTTTATTGTAAGTCAATTATACCTCAATAAAGCTGCAGAAGAAAATCATTCTCATTTAGCAGTGATGTATATTTGTGAATTTGATAAAGTTTGCGCACAAAAATGGCAAAGACCTGCTACTTCAATCAATGCTAGATTCCTATAAGAAAAAGCTCAATAACTGTTTACATGGTCTAAAAAGGTCTAGAGAGCTTAAAGAATTTCAGGGTTGAAAGAAAAAATGGTTTTGTTTCTAGGAGAAATTCTACTTATATTCACTATGAAATTTTCTATTTTGGTAAATTTAGATTTCTAGAACATTCCCTGCAATGAACCATGGCTCGTCATGGCCCAGTGGTAAAACTGAGGCCCTAAATATGAGACCAAAGGAAAAAATTGTATTCTTTCACCTGCTTCTCTTTATGTGTTTCATTTTTTTACCTGCTCCTGGACATCTTCAAACTCTGAGCTGAGCAACTCTATGAAGATAGGCACAGCTCCTGCCTGAATCACAATCCGGGTCTGATGTGAATTTCCTGAAGCAATATTTGTCAATACCCAAGCTGATTCAAACTATAAAGATAAAAATAATTACATTATCTTATTAGAATTTAATAGCTTATTTACTTATAACAATAAGGTTTTCTGTACATGAAGAAAAGAATCTGAGATTATTTGCATATAATCTATTAGGTAAATACTACATTAATTTTAAAAGAAGACTTCCCAGAAGAAATACCTCAGCAGCATAGATATTCAGGGTATCGAAAATTTCAGATCAAGGCAGAGCTGACAAGAGACCATAAAAAGGAGGGAGTACATCATGTGCTAATATGGAATGGTCTCCAAAATGCACAGTATACATTAATATGATGCCATACTACATTTTCTAAAAGATTAAGAAGGAATGTATGCATTAATTTACTTATTGCACAGAATATCTCTGGAAGGAGTCAAAAGAAACTGTAAATACTTGTTACCTACATGAAGAAGTCTGGGTGAATGGGGAACAAGGATGGGAAGGAAAAATACTTCTCACTATAAAGCCTTCTGTACCCTTTGGCCTCAAACCATGTACATTATCTAATTTAAAATAAAATTAAATAGTTTATATAGGATGGGAAAAGTGAAATGGGGAGAGGATGTTAGTGTAAAATGTATAAAATACAGGCGGAGTGAAAAAGGCAAAAGATATTTTAAAAGATAAATAGGCCAAAAGAAATTAACAGGCATATAATTAATAAAAATGGCAGCTTCAGAGCATAAAAGCTTCCAATAAATGAGAAGGCTCCAAACCAAGGCAAAGAGGTTAAGACTTTTTTTAAAAAAACATGTTTTTATTGATTTTTTTTTTTTTTTTAAGAGAGAAAGGAAGGGAGAGATAAAAACATTGATCGGCTGCCTCCTGCATGCCCCCTACTGGGGATGGAGCCCACAACCCCGGCATGTGTCCTGACCGGGAATTGAACCAGGACCTCAGTCCATGGGATGACGCTCAGTCCACTGAGCCACACCGGCCGGGCAAGGTTAAGACTTTTTAAAAAGAGCATTCTTAAAGGTTGATAAGCTGGTAAACAGAAAATATGAAGAAAATTATGGCCAATGAAAAATACAGCATATAATTAATCCTACCCGCCTCTATAGTAACTTGACTCTTGAACCTATTAGGAAGAAATCTAGGAATTAACTATTAAAATCCAAAAATGAACTCTTACAGTTCTATTTTAGTTGAGTTCTTAGTTTTTGTTTCCTTCTCCTGTTTTGTCTTTTAATTATCCTTTAACAAAGCTCATATGCAGGAGAAAAAAAATCACTGACATGCCCCTTGAATGTGAGATCAATAAAAATTCATTAAAAAAATAAAGCTATGACTCTTCTAAGCTTCTGGATAGACTGAAAGGCAGTTGTCATATGAAAAACTAAAACATCAATCATAGGGGGTGAGAGAAGATGGAAAGACAATCTGGTTAGCACAGTTCAAAGCTATATGAATGATAGCAAATGCATAGCACAAGATGTTTAAAGAAGAGGACGTTCAAAGGAAGCTATAAATGTGACATTCACAAGTGAGATAGCGTGGTTTGGTAGCCACACTGGACACTGATATTACAGCACCAGTGAGTACGGGATTAGGAGCACCCTACTTAAAAGGAACATATTTTCTGTCTGTTAACTTTTTGTTATGAGAGAAGTTCAAGAGACTTTTAAATGCTGAATTATCACAAAATTAAAACTCATCAGCCCCGCTGGGTAGCTCAGTTGGTTGAGTGTCATCTCATACACCAAAGAGGTTGCAGGTTTGATTCCTGGTCAGGGCACATATGGGAGGCAACTGATTCATGTTTCTCTCGCACACTGATGTTTCTCTCTCTCTCTCTAAAAAATAAATAAGAAGAGCCCAGCTGGTGTGGCTCACTGACTGAGCGTGGACCCATGCACCGAGAGGTTGTCAGTTCGATTCCGGGTCAGGGCACCTGCCCAGGTTGTGGGCCAGATCCCCAGTGGGGGGCATGCAGGAGGCAGCCAATTGATGTACTCTCTCATTGATGTTTCCATCTCTCTGTTCCTCTCCCTTCTCTCTCTAAAATCAACAAAAAAATAAATAAATAAAATTATCCTCAAGTAAGGATTAAAAAAACAAAACAAAAAACCCATCAAATATCCCCATGTAATTAAATCACTACTAAAACCAATGCTCAAACCCATTTCAATCTATCTGAATTGAAACATACTCTCAGGTGTTTCTCACAGCAACCCAGAGAAGTCTGGCTCTTCTAGTTTATGAATGAAGAATCTATCCGGAAAAAGATTCAACAATCTGACTAATGACTTGAGTAATGTTACATAGCCAGTCAAAGAGAACTAGATTACAGGTTCCTATTCTAATACACTTAAAGACTGCCTCTCTGGTTTCCTCTTTCATAGGTTTCCCTTTGAAGCATACCTGTCACACTGACAAGAATCTTTCAACTGTAGTTTGGTATCTAGGGCCAGAAATGTCAAATAATGATATGTCAGATTATTTAGTGGATATTAAAATGAAAACACAGTTCACCAAACGAAGTAGCTTCGTTTGCTTACTAAGAAAATTAATTAATAAGACAGACATGTATGATGTGAATAAAAAAGCAAACTTTCCTACCAGAGGGCAGGCTCAAAGTTCAACAAAGAGTCGTCACTCACTGTAGAGACCAAGTCAAAGAAATGAAAACTGTGAGTCAAAGCAATTTGTAAATAATGAGTAAGATCAGCATACATACCAATCTCTACCAAAGAGAGAACAGACTGTAGTGTGATTTTAATGCAAAAGAAATGGCAACAATAAACTCAGTAGATAAAGAATATATTAAAGAGTTGTCAATGAGAAGAAAGTAGAATACCAATTACTGCCAGAGTCCAAACTGCTATTTGTCTGATGACCAAAGGTCTCATAGGAAATGAGAATTCCAGATGTTACTGAAGTGAATAAAATGGAGAAGCAAAATAAGAGTGACAATGATTAGGAAAATATGGAGTAAGTGAATAATAGCCTGAACACGAATGGAAGAAAATTAGAAATGAGGACATCTCAGCAATAGAAGAATGTACTAGAGTTGTGTTTATTACTAAGTACACAATAATGATAACCTCTGAACAAAAGATTCAAGGTCTCTCTTGGTAAGAATGGAAATCAGAAATCAGTTCTGCCATTACCAGGACAAAAACAGACAAATAACTAATAATCAGAAGGCCACTGAAAACTAAATCATATTCATCCATTAATAAGGCATTAACGCATTCACACACATACACACACTGAGTGCTGATTAATGTTTACCTCATAAAAACTCATCAAGCTATATTTGTGCAGTTTTCTATACCAGCATGTATTATGTGTGTGATAAACTCTTCTTTCACTGGGTACTGCAGTCACTTTGATTGATGTTTTGAGACTATGGGTCCCTGATTAGAATTTAATATGAAAGACAGTTGTGAAATGGGAAAGCCCAGAGTTGACAGCACAAACAATTGCATAAAGTTATGACAGAAATGGCCAGGAAAAATAATTTAAGTAACCACGTGATTAAAACACAAATCAGTAACATGAAGAAATGAAAAAAATCTAAGAACTAGTACTACCTAAAGTAATAAATGGTAACCAAAATAACTATCATCTTTACTTCCTGTTTGTCATTTTAAATTACTATAGTGTTCCAAGAATGGCACCATACAAGGAAACCACCTGTCATGCAGCTGTAATTGCTTATAAATTGTAGTTCCATTATTTTTCACTATCCAGAACTAGCTAAATAAAGCTACAACTGAAATCTGAAGGGCACACTGAAGATTTGATATTTTCTCTCTTCCCTTTCTCAGTCTCTACCTTCTGGTACTCAGTTCCTTAAATAAGGAAAATGAAAATCCAAAGCTGAAATACTTCTGACCTCCTATCAAGTTTCCCACTCCAGGTTGAGGTACGCCTGGTTCCCTTTCTCCATTTGGATCAGGACTCTGTTGCTGGCCACTTTGCTGGGTCCACTCTGGTTCCTAGCAAATGCCAGGCTCACCTGGAGAGCAAGTGAAAAGAAAGGCTCACATCAGAAAAATAAACCCAGATACAAAACTCTGCAGAGAACAGTGCCTGAGTCATCTGAGCAACCTTTCAAGAAAGGTAGAAGGATCAATGAAGATGGGGAAAGACGTAGGAGGATGAAGGCTTACTGCAGTTTATCACATGAAGCTTTTAGAAGGGACAAGAGAGGCAGGAATGGGGAGACTAAACCATTTTTTGTTTTTCTTCAAACTCATGACTTTAAGAAGAGTATATGTCTAATGATGGGAGCTAAGAGGCAATTTACTTATTTCTAAATATTTTTTGTAAGCTTTTATAAGAAGGTTTAAGAAAGTAACATCTTAGCACTGCAAAGGACAATACACAGATACTGGGCCTGGACTCAGAATGCTCTTAGCCAAATGGTATTGTCTGCTTCCAAAATCCTAGATTCCACCCATGTTCATCTCGTTTGAGGGTAAGAGAGTATCTGGGTAGCACTGCCCAGAGCAGTTTTTATCTCCCTGGTTTAAGGCACCTCACTGGTTTCGGGATAAGGAAAGCCAGAAAGGAAGTGAAGAGACCCTTTACTAGGATTCAGTCCTTTATTTATGGAATGAATGAATTGTTTGTCCACAGGATTTATTAGTGAGTTTAGCTATTATGACCATACTATTATTCTCTTCCTGGAAGAGAAATGGCAAAAGCCCCATTCCAAAGACACACTATTCAACTTTCTAGCAAGCAGGTAGGAGTAGCCAAGACAACTTACATCGTGGTGCTGTCCTAGAAGACAGAGGAAGGAGTACCCTCCAAGTTTACCTCTAGAGCACGTCTAATTATTTGAGCATGAAGCTTCCTGGCTCTAAGGTCTCCCTCAATATACTTGCTCCTCCTGCGTCTGGGTGGTCACTGTTACCCATTAGTCACACTGGAGAAAGAACACCATGTTGTGCTTAAATGCACACAGAAGAAAAGCTGGGGAATGACCTTTGGATAATAAACAGGTTATTTCTCAGTCTTTGGATAGCTAAATAAGATGAAAATCATGAGGTGGTCACTTCCAGAGGAATCATTTCTCAATTTTCCAGCCTAATTATTAGTTTGCACAAGGGTAGAATCTGAGAATTTAGATAGAAGCAAATTAGAGATTTCTGAAGGCATTCATCTTCAGATGTTTTAAAGACACAAGTTCTAGGAACACAGTAAAAAAATTGATATGAATTTACATGTGTTAGCCAGGAGAGGGCACTGTCTGAGAGAACATACTGTACTCTTCAGGGAGTATGGAGATGTAGAGATGAGGAAACACTGATTTCTCTGACTTTCCATTTTAGGCCAAGGTTATACCATTTTCCTTTGGTGCATTACAAAACTGGACCTCTGCAATCACCTATTAAAAACTGCTACATCCAGGAGTAAATTCAGTATCTCAGAACTACTCTCATTGTCAGAGACAGGATAGAAACATATTTTCACATGAACAAAATAATTTTCCCTACCTCCCTCTTCCTACAAAGCTTTTCAAATGATAAACTGCAGTAAGGCTCTTCATTTGGTTCCTCTGGTTCTCTTGGCAGGTAGCTTAGGGGCTCAGGCTCTGTTCTCTGCAGTGTTGGTTGTCTGGATTTCCTTTTTCTGAGAAAAGTCTTTCTTTCCATGCTTTCTAGGTGAACCTGATAATTTTTCAGGTGACGGTGATCCTGGCCTTAGATGGGGACCAGAATTACAATCCAGGAGGCAGCTAGCAAAACAGAATCTTAATGCAAATGAACTTGGGGATTAGTAAATGTCAAACTGGAGAAGAAAAACTGATGGGGCACTGAAGTACTCTACCTTTTCTGGATTTCTTGTTTTTCCTCTGGAAGAAACTCATCACCGCAACAGAGAGTAAAAGAGGAGAAAGATGGGTGGGAGGAAAGGAGAGAAAATATCAAGACAAAGCATCAAGTCTTATGAATTATCTACAATACTCTGGACAGTAAGGAGCCTGGGGACAGAGTTGTCATTCACAAAAATGCCCCAATCCCTACAGCCTCAGAGTAAGGCAAAAGCAAACAAGGGGGTGAAAGTGATCTTTATGATTAACTTGTTACTGGCAAATATTATTTGGAAAAATAACCCCATTTTGTAATCTACTTGGTACCAAACCAATTTTTATAGTTGCCTGAACCCTTCAGATTAGCTCCTATTAAGTACTTGAGAATTTAGGCATCACAGGTATTCATTAAATAGAGAAATTAATTCAGTTGGTTACTGAATTAGACTTCAGTTCTCCAAGAAGTCTAGCTACTAAAAAATCACCAATTGACTATAAGTCCAACATTATTCAGGAACAAAATAGTATTTTAAAATGTCTAAATAACTTCCAGGATGAGTGAGCTGACAGTGGTTCTTTTCTTTTCTTTTCTTTTTGAGAGAGAGAGAAACATCGATGTGAGAGAGAAACATCAACTGCCTGCCTCCTGCACACCCCCTACTGGGGATCAAGCCCACAACCCAGTCATGTATCCTGACTAGGAATCAAACCAGGACTTCTAAGTCCATGGGACCATGCTAAAACCACTGAGCCACACCTGCTGGGCAACAGTGGTTCTTTTTACTGTGAAAATTATCCAATCCAGAAGTTGTAGGATTTCCTCTTGGAACCCTTATATAACACAGTATTGACAGACTAAATTAACATAGCAGAAAGCACATAGATTCCTGACATCGCTATCTCCTTGCCAGTTCTTTTGAAGTAGGGGAGAGGATTAATTAGGAGCAGATTTGGGGATTAGTGAGTCTCTGATCTAGCCCATGTTACACAACCCTGAGAAAGCCAACAAGTATAATCTAAAAATCCTTCAAAACCAGATTTTACATAGCCCACACTTAGGTCCTATCTACGACGGCTCCTCTACTGCAAATAATTCCCTATTGGATAAGTATTATCCACAATCATAAAATAATCTTTTGCATGACTAAAAATGACAAAAATTCTAAAGAGTAAAACCAAGGGCCTGGATGTTAACAAAACTATCAAAGAAACCTGCAATGTGGTTTTTGGGAACATCATTATAAAAAACTAACGCTTCATATACATTAAAATAAGTAACAAAATGTAAGTTTGCAAAGAGAATTAAGATATGAGGCAAGGAATGAAAAGGTTCGCACCTGCAGTGTACAATTCTCTTTTCGTCTGAGGAACTCCACAAACCTGGCCACTACTCCTGGTGTGTTGATGACTTCATCAATAGGAGGATTAGGTTCTGTTTCCCCATAAAATAAAAGGAAAGAAGAAAAACAATCCTTTGATTTCAATGCAAAGATTTTATGGCTCAAAATTACTTCACAATACCCCTCCCTCCACTTTAGCATCTCTTTCATGTTGGAAATCTAAAAAAAGGAAAAAAAGTGTAAAATTGAGTCCGGTCACTTTGAGACTATAGTAGCTTGAAAGATTTCACAATAAGGTAAGCCTTAACATGGAAATGATGGGCACAATTCTTAAAAATTAAAATTACTACCTCTACTATTTTAGAAAACTTAGAAAGTAGAGGGAAAACCATCCAAAGATAACCATTTATTATTTTGGTATACTTCCTTCTAGCCTCTTTTCTGTGTATAGGTTTATTGTTCGTCTCTTTATTTAACATAAACTGTCTTAAGGAACAGGATTAGGGGAGCATTTGAGATCTTGCTTCCCGCCACACGTCGTCAGTTTGACTCAAACTCTTAACACCTTTCAAAAAGAAAAGAAAGAAATAAGCTGGATAAGGATATTCTGAGTGTGCTTGCAGGACAATTTTGCAGCTGTTAAGTAGAAGCGAGAGCAAGAATTCACCAAGGATGACTTGCCAAATTAATCTCATAGAGTAGCTTATAAATGAAATCAAGTCAGTAGAAACTTGTTGGGTGAATATATAGGAAATGTCCTAAACAATCAGCATAATAATTTCAACAAGAGATATGATAAAATTTTTTATGACATTCATGTAGCAACACAAGAAAAATGGCAGCTGGACTATAGTACCACTATGAATTCTTAGTCGAGTTAATGGCTTTACTGAAAGAGGTGACTAAATGGTTCAATGATAATTTGGAGAGAGCTCTAATGACATGTTCTTTGCCTGCTTTGACTTTTTCAGCAACCATTCAGATAAATACAACAAATAAGTGTGATACTATAATAAAGATAAAGTAGTTAATATGCTCGATTACAGAAACAACATATAGAAAGAACAACATTAAGCCAAAGCTGGCAATAAAGCAACAGAGGTAAAGCAAAACTCAGCAACTGAATTTTTTAAAAATTAAAAAAAAAATTAATAATCCACATGACTTCACAGACAAAATTTAAAAACAGTTCATGAAGAAAAGTACTAGAGAGTTTAGAATGCTGCAAACACAATGACACATTATTATGCCATGACTACTGAAATAACTGATGTATTACAGAATAATTATTGTAATATATAGTCTCAGAAAGGCAATCTCTCACCACTGAGAGTAATAACACATGAGCAGTACTGTATTCTAGTTATCACATTTCTAAGAGAGGAGGCTGGCAAACTACAACACATGCAGGGAAGTAGTAGAGTGAAAGGTCTTAAAAAGCCACATTATGTGAAAAACCCATTAGGCTCAGCATGCTGAAGAAAAGAGACAAGACATTTTTAGAGGGTGGGGAAGGTGTCCATGATAATGGTCTTCAAACATTTAATAAGTTGTCTGCAAAAAAACCAATTTTTGTTGTTGTTATGTGACAGATTTTTATTCCAGTTAATCTCAAGGAGCATGTTAACTTCTCACTAATAACTTCAAACAACTATAACTTACTACGGGGGGTCAGTTCTAAGTATTTACTATTGACATTAATATGCTTCAGAGTTCCAGAGTTCTTTTTACTTGCCCAGATGATAAAAAGTATTACATTACATTCTATCCTAATTATACAAAAGGTAGTTAACATGCCCACCAATAAATCCATACTTAATTTCAGTGATAAACTGCTAACATTAAAATCAACAATCATTAATCTTTCAGTGATATTTTTGAAGTTTTTCTTAAAGAAGAATGGAGTTTTGCCCTGGCTGGTTTGGCTCAGCGGTTAGAGCGTTGGCCTGCGGACCAATGAGTCGTGGGTTCAATTCCAGTCAAGGGCACATACCTCGGTTGCAGTTTGTCCCCAGCCCTGGTTGGGATCGTGCGGGAGGCAACCAGTTGATGTGTCCCTCTCACATAGATGTTTCTCTCTCCCCCACCCCACAACTCTATATGAAGATAAATAGAAAAACATCCTCGGGTAAAGATTAAAAAGAGTGGAGTTTCTCCGTATGAATGAACATAAAATACTGACTACTGTTCTTAACACTATTTTTTACTTTTATTAGTCTTTATTTTATGCTGAATTTACTCCTGGGCCATAAGTTTTTGTTTCTTCAGTTTCTTCTGAGATATCTTTTTCTTCTGTGCAACCTCCTCTTCTGGTTTAGGAACAATCTGCTCTTTTTCAGTAAGGATCATCTCAACGTGGCAAGGAGAGCTCATGGGTTAATCCGCAAGTTCTATGCCGCATCTTGGGAGCTTTGTTTACCTGGATGTGCTCAATGACCAGAGAATCTACATCGAAACCCTTAACTTCAGCATTGCTCTCTGCATTTTTAAGCATGTGCAGCAAAAACTCAGCACTCCTTTTGGGCCACCGAACCTGTGTCCAGCCCCACTGTTTGGCCTGGGCACACCTACCAACTCCACCATTGTAATGATGGAAAGGCACACATTGCTTCTGTAAAGTGACATCCTTCAGATACTTGGTGGCTTTTCGAATATGCATACCTTTGATGGCCTGGGGAGTTTCCAGAGTGTTCTTAAAGTGAACACGAAGATTTGAACCTCTTGATTTGCATGATTTTGTGGGGTTATCTGGATCAAGTGAATAGCGAACCATTTTCAGAGGTCACCTCTGGCCACTTTTGGGAAGAGCTGTTCTTACCACTTTAAGGTCTTTTATAAGATAGCTCAGAAATAAAAACAATGCTGCTTCCTGGTCCTGGTAAGATCACACAAATAAATAAGGAAATCTAAAAGTTAGCTATGGCTCATAATTATACATATGTCTGTATGCATCCTTTTATTCTGTTGACAAACTTCAAAGCAAGTTGTATGTGGTGTGAACAATAACAAGTTATGGGAAAGTAATACTGTGTAAGTAAATATTATATGTAACATATTCAGAACTCACCTTTTGAAAGCAGTTTTCTGAATTTCTGTGTTGCTGAAAGTTGTTGCTCTGGGCTATTAGAAAATATCATTTCGATCATGTCAGAAGTAATAACACCACCCTGGGATCACAAACAAAAAACAAATATAAGGAAATTTTAACTTTAATTCAGAGGAAAGCAAAGATAGTATAAATTGTGGCCATGTATTAAGTTAATCATATTTTATCTAAAAGAGCAACACAAAGGGAGGGCAATCTTTACATACAGAAATGCATGAGATGACTAATGTGATAAAGCCAAACTCTTCATCCATTCTTTTTTTTTTTTAATCCTCACCCGAGGACATTTTTCCATTTTTTGTCAGACAGAGTGGGAGGGCGGGAGAGGAAGAGAGAGAGAGAGAGAGAGAGAGAGAGAGAAACATCGACATGAAAGGGACATATCGAGTGGCTGCCTCCCGCACGACCAACCAGGGCCCAGGACAAATTGCAACCGAGGTATGAGCCCCTAGCGGGAACCAAACCCAGGTCTCTCTGGACCGCAGGCCGACGCTCTGACTGCTAAGCCAAACTGGCCAGGGCTCTTCATTCTTGAAAAGCTCACAACAGTGAAAAAGGAGTAATCTTAGTAGTAAACACTAAGACAAAATGTTTATTATTCTTCCTCTCCTTGCTCATCAAAGGGCTAGCTATTCCTTGTCATTCCGATTAAATGTAAATTCTAAAAGGCTTTTCATGACCTCCAAATCTAAAGGGTTCACTCCATCTCTATCCTATCCTTCTATTTTAATCCTGGGTCTACCCCTTTTCACTATCAGATATATTTTTTCTTAGTTGTTTGTTTACTGCCCAGGTTCCCCAGTATATTGTAAGCTCTTTGAAAGACAAAGACCCTATCTTACCACCCTACACTGATAGCTGGCATACAGCAGATGCTCAACAAATATTTACTGAATGAGTAAAGTTGTCTTATATAAATCACAGATTCTAGCCACTACTAAATTCAACAGCTGACCCTTAAATTTATTTAAAATTTCTATTTTATTGCTTTATTAAAACTTTTCAGCCCTGGCTGGTTTGGCTCAGCAGTTAGAGCATCGGCCCGTGGACCCGAGTCCCGGGTTCAGTTCCCACTAAGGGCACGTACCTCGGTTGCAGTTTATCCTCGGCCCTGGTTGGGGTCGTGTGAGTAGCAGCCAGTCGATGTGTCTCTCTCACATTGATGTTTCTCTTTCTCTCTTCCCCCCTCTCTCCCTCCTGCTCTATCTAAAGATAAATGCAAAAATGTCCTCAGGTGAGGATTAAAACAAAAACAAAAAACTTTTCAGGTTCTATTTTCTTGCTTTATTAGAACTTTTCCATATTCCACTATAACCCATCCCCAGTATTAGTAAACTCTCTTCTCAGGAACATTTGTCAATGAAGTAAAGTTCTTATCATTTCAAGAAGGATTACAGTCAACAAGATAAACTGTGAAGAAAGCTGCACTGAGTTGAAAACTAGATGGTTGTAAGCAATATCTAATACTTAAAAATCGCCATAGGGCCCGGCCAGTGTGGCTCAGTGGTTGAGCGTAAACCCATGCACCAAGAGGTCACCGGTTCGATTCCTGGTCAGGACACATGCCCAGGTTGTGGGCCAAATTCCCAGTGGGGGGCATGCAGGAGGCAGCCAATCGATGTTCTCTCTCATCAATGTATCTCTCTCCCTCTCTCTCTAAAATCAATAAAGAAAAAAAAATCCTCATAAGGAGAATCTAGCATTGTGCTCTTAAGAGTCAGAAAAGTAACAACCTGTACTTTGAAATTTACAAGACTAATTCCTGAATAAACAGGTACTTATATTATGTATAAAATTCTATTATGAATTTATATATATATATAGGGTGTCTGCAAAAAATGTATACATACATTTTGAATTATAAAGCCAGTGTTTATTAAAACATATTCCATTTTCAAAATGTAATAGAATCTACGGACACTCTGTATACATTTCTTTTGGACACCCTGTATATCTTTTGTTTTCTTCCCTCTCCTGTCCTCTTATCATAAAACAAAATGTACTGACTTTATATTCATAGTACTGTATTTAAGTACTATTAACTTTACATCATAGTATTAAAGTTACAGGATATCAGGGTGAGGAGTTCTTGAGTGAACAACACCCAAGAACTCTGCATCCTATTCTGCAGAAAAGGTTAGTGCATTGTAAGCTGCATGTTATGTGGAGGTATGACTTTGTTCTTGTCTTTATCTGAGACTCAGTATGGTTTAAGGAGCTGTATATGGATGTCAAACTGATGGTTAATTTTATATGTCAACTTAGGTTATGATACGCAGCTGTTTAGACAAACACCAGTCGAGATGTTACTGTGAAAGTATTTTTCAGATATGATTTAACATTTTAAATCAGTACACTTGTGCCTGGCCAGTGTGGCTCAGTGGTTGAGCACTGACCTATGCACCAAGAGGTTACTGGTTCGATTCCTGGTTGGGGCACATGCCCAGATTTTGGGCTTGATCCCCAGTAGGGGGAATGCAGAAGGCAGCCATGCAATGTTGATGCTTCTCACTCTCATCAACGTTTCTCTCTCTCTCTCCCTCTCTCTAAAAAAAAAAAATCAATAAAAAACTTAAAAGTAAATAAATAAATCAGTACATTTGAGGAAAACAGATTACCCTCCAAAATATGAGTGGGCCTCATTCAATCAGTTGAGAAAAGACTAAGGTGTCCTAAAGAAGGAATTCAGCCTCAAAACTCCAACTCTTGCCTGAATTTCCAGCCTACTGGCTCGCCCTATGGATTCTGGACTTACCAGCTCTAATAATTGCATGGGCCAATTCCTTAAAATCAATAAATCATTAAGTCTCTCTAACTCTCTCCTATTGGTTCTTTTTTGTTTGTAGAACCCTAATACAGTCCAAAAATTACTTCATATTCATTTAACATCCACTTAAAAAAAAAAAAGAGAACAGCCTGACTTTCTGAAGGGCCTAGAATTCATCACAAAATGATAATATTGGCTACAATGTCTGTATCAATTCCAGAAAGATTTTAAACTGCTCTCCTAATTAAAAAAGAAAACTGGTCCATAAAAACTGGAGACCTCCAGCCCTGGCCGGTTTGGCTTAGCGGTTAGAGTGTCAGCCCGCAGACCGGAGAGTCCCAGGTTTGGTTCCCACTAAAGGACACGTACCTTGGTTGCAGTTTGTCCCCACCCTGGTTGGGGTCATGTGGGTGGCAGCCAGTCGATGTGTCTCTCTCATATCGATGTTTCTCTCTCTCTTCCTCCCTCTCCCCCTCTCACTCTATCTGAAGATAAATGCAAAAATGTCCTCAGGTGAGGATAAAAAACAAATAAACAAAAAAACTGGAGACCTCCAGACAGAGTGGCTCAGTTGGTTGAGTACTGTTCCATGCACTAAACGGTTGCTGCGTCGATCCCCAGTGGGGGAGCATACAAAAGGCAACTGATTGATGTTTCTTTCTCTCTCTCTCCTCCTTCTTCTAAGAATGTCCTCAGGTGAGGATTAAAAAACAAAAAAAGAGGAAAAAAGGAAAAATCTACAATACTGTGCATAATATGCCACCATAAGAAAAAGGAGGGAGAACATTTTATTTTCTCAAAAGAGTAAAAATTTAGTAACAGTGGTTGTCACTAGGGAACAACAATGGGTGACTAAAGTAAAAGAAAAGAGATTTTTCTTTTTTTTGAAAACCATGTATATATATGTCCTATTAAAACAGTATCAAATTTATTATAAAACTGGTGTGATCTACATAAGGCACAGTTTTTATCTATTTTTGTAACCTCAAGACAGTTACAAAATGGGTTATAATAAAAAATTCCAATAGTTGTGATAAGGACCCAATTTTTAAAATCATATAAACATATCCAATTTTGTAACTGAAATGATTAACAAATTGGGATTTCCTTTAACATATTCCTTGTTATTCAACTTTTAAGAAATAACTTTATTATAATTTTGTTTGTAAATTTTAATAGCTGGGTTAATCTTCGTAATTTAGTTAATCCTGTTTAACTGCATGTTAGTTAAACTATAATAAACCTTTAGTAAACCATGAGATTAAGTATATGGCTTCTTTTTAAAAATGAAATGTCTTTTTGTAGACATGTAATCTTTTTTAAAAAACAAAAAGAGATCTAAACCTCATATCTTTATCAAAGGAACACTAAAAGGGTTCTTTCATTTTCTTACTTACTGGTGCCATCTCCATGTTATTAATCTGCGCCTCATGGAAGCCTCCATCTGACATAACTTCCTCTTCTGTTTCTTCTTCTGCTGTAGCAACATTTCTTCGCTTGAATAACTGAAAAAGAAAAGACTGTTACTAAAGTAATTCTAACACAAGGGAGTTTAACAGCCAAATACTAGTCACCCCACTTAAAAGGTAATAAGGATGAAGCTTTTGAAAATTATTTTAAAAATTCTCAAGTTTGTGCCACCCTCAACCTTCATTTTCTGATGAGGAACTATTTCAGAATTCTCCACAGTCTTATAATCTACTGTAATTAACTATCACTTGATGAGGTAAAACTTACTGAGAGTCCTCACACTGCATGACGTATAAAAAAGGTAAGGTTGGAAAATGGAGATTCCCTCTTCCCTCTATGTGAGAAGTAGGTGATAGGACAGTCTCACAGTACACCAGGGGAAATGAGGATAAAAATATCAGGATGACTTAATACTTTCCTCCTAACCCTCAAAGATAGTGGATTGCGGCTTCCTGACCTTCCCAACATGTCCAGCAACCACTGATGGCAAATGACTATGCCTGAACACGACATTTAAAGCATCCATTAATCTGCATTGACAAAGGAGAATCGTTCTCTCCAAAAGCAGCCCACTAAGTGGCTTCCATTACACTCTTAAGAATCCTATGCTATATAATTATTCATCAAGCCATGATAGTATAGCAATAATTTACCCTCTCATCCTAAGTGACTAAGATAGCAGACAAAAATCTGTAAGATAATGGGTTTCAGCCATTGGACAACAAGTAGCACAGGCAATGATCCTTCAGAAAAGAAACACAAGTCCTATGATTGCCTCAGTTTATTGCCTGGACAAAGTTTCCAGGCTGCAGCACTGGGAGGTGAGCCCAAACAAGGCCTGGAAGCTCCCTCAATTGAGGAGAGAGAGTTTAGAACTAAAGAGGCCTAGACACCCAGGCTAAGACACTCTGCAGTGTAGATTCTGTAATCTACAATGCAGAGTACTAAAGACAAGAGAGATCAACATAGAGAGAACTCCAATAATCTGCAGAAGGTCTTCCTTGAATCTTTAGCTTAGTATTGATCATTGCAGGTATGTGAGGAAAAGATCCAAAGTTGGAAAAGGAACCACTTTCTAGGAGCATGCAGAACAATTTCAGAGGTCACAGAGATAAGGGGATAGTTTATGTTTTGACTGGCTGGAATAGAAAAAAACCCCATACTACATGGGGCATTGAGTAGAATACTCAGAAGGGTAGTGACTCAGTAATGATGCTAAATTAGCCCTCAATTAAAGGCTGTTCTGGTCCAGCCCAATGAAATGTAAAAGCAGCTGCTTCCAAGTAACTTAACTACATCCAATGACAAAAGTCAGAATTATTTACATTAAAAGAAGACAAAATTATACCCATTAAAAAGTACATATAAAAAAACTCCAACACCAAATGAGGTAAAAGTGACAATGCTTGGCATTCAATTAATAACTACTAAGTATGCAAAAGAAGTGGAAAAAGACTACCCATGAGGAAGAGAAAAATCAATCATAATCATCTAGAAATGACAAAAATGGCAAACTGGACCAGGACATTAAAATAGTTTTTATAAATATATCCACATATTTAAAAAGTAGAGGAAAGTATAACCATGAGAAGGAGAGAGCGGAAAATGGGGGGGGGGGGGGGAGGCAAATTAAACACCTAGAAATAAAAAAATTTTCAGATGAAAAGTATGCTGGATAGAATTAACAGCAGATTAGATATCATAGAAAAAAAGATTAGTGGATTTATGGACATTGCAATAGAAACACTCCAAAATAAAAGAGAAAGTCCGGCTTGTGTGGCTCAGTGGTTGAGAATCGACCCATACACCAAGAGGTCACCGGTTCGATTCCCAGTCATGGCATATGCCTAGGTTGTGGGCCTGGTCCCCAGTGGGGGGCATGCAGGAGTTGGCCAATCAATGTTCTCTCTCATCTATGCTTCTATCTCTCTCGCCCTTCCTCTCTCTCTAACATCAATAAAGAAAAAATATTAAAAAAATAAAAATAAAAGAGAAAAAGGCTAAGAAAATATGTACAAAACATAAATGTATTCCTGTGGGACAAGGACTGGATTTAAGCAGACTTCACTAAAGTAGATACATAGATGGCATATAAGCCCGTGAAAAGCTGCACTCAACTTTAGCCATTAGAAAAATGCAAATTAAAATCATAATGGCATACTATACACACACTTTAGAATAGGTAAAATAAAAAAGACTGACCATACCAAATGTTGACAAGGATATGCAGGAACTGAAATGCCATACATTGCTGATGGGAAGGTCAAACAGTACAACCCATTTTGGCAAACAGTTGACAGCTTCTTAACTATACAACTACTAAACAACCCAGCCATTCTGCTCCTAGATATTTATCCCAGAGAAAGAAAAATACGTACCCATAAGAGCTAGCTATGAATAGTCACAGCAGCTGTATTTGCAATCACCAAAACCCAGAAACAATCGAAATTACTATCAATAGGTGAATGTATCAACCAATTGTGGTTTATTCATAACAACAGAAATACTACTCAACGATAAAATGAAATACACAGTATAACTAAACCTCAAAATGATTAAGCTGACTGAAAGAAGGCAAACAAAAATAAGTAAATACATATTTATTATGATTCCATTTATGCAAGTGGTGACAGAACACAGACCATAAACTGCTTTGAGATAGGAAAGGGGTGGGGAAAAGATACTATACACAAAGGTGTACCATAAAGTTTTGAGAGAGAGAAATAGGTTCACTATCTTTTTTTTTAATCCTCACCTAAGGATATTTTTCCACTGATTTTTAGACAAGTGGAAGGGAGGGAAGGGGAAGAGAGAGAGAGAAATATCAATGTGAGAGAGATACATCAACTCATTGCCTCCCATATGACCCCAACCAGGACTAGAGATCGAGCCTGCAACCCAGGTACACGGCCTTGACTGGAAATTGAACCCTCAACTCTTTGGTCCGTGGGCTGATGCGCCAACCACTGAGCCAAACTGGCCAGGGCAGGTTCATTATCTTAATTACAGTGGTGGTTTCACAGAATGTATCAAAACATCAAATTGCACACTTTGTATGTCAACTATATAGCCAAAGAGATTTTTTTAAAAGACAGAAGAGTTACAGCTGAAATAAACTGAAACTTTATGTTAAACACTTTAAGTTCCTAATAGCATTAAAACACACTCACACTCTACCAGTCCCTTTGGAGGATGCTAAGGAATCGACTCTTTATTTTGAAAACAAGGGAAAAAGAATCGAGTATTTCTCTTTCCTATATGATTAGTAATTCAAGAAAACAAAAAACTTAATGAGCAAAAAGCTCTTCTTTAGAGTGACCTACCAGCTACTAAAAAGAGAAGGAATGATAGAATGATCATTGCAATGGTCATTTAATGATCCAGTAATGGATCTAGGCAATGCCCATCAAAGGCTGCTAAAGTCTGAGGTAAAAAACTGATGGATATTGATTAGTTGCTTGATATTAAGGAACTGTTAACTTTTTTTTTTTTAATCCTCACCTGAGGACATTTTTGCATTTATCTTCAGATAGGGTGGGAGGGAGAGAGGGAGGAAGAGAGAGAGAAACATCAATGTGAGAGAGACACATCGAGTGGTTGCCACCCACATGACCCCAACCAGGGCCGGGGACAAACCAAAACCAAGGTACGTGCCCTTAGCGGGAACCAAACCCGGGACTCTCTGGTCCGCAGGCCGATGCTCTAACTGCTAAGCCAAACCGGCCAGGGCAAGGAACTGTTAACTTTTTAAGGTACGATAACACTACTCTGGTTTAAGTTTAAAAGTCTTTATCTTTTAAAGATACTTACTTAAGTATTTATAAATGAAATTACTTGGTATCTGGGATATGCTTCAAAGTACTCCAGAATACTATTCTACTTTTGTCTAAAGGACACCCTTTAACATTGCTTGTAGCGCAGGTCTGGCGGTGATGAATTCTTTCAGTTCTTGTACGCCTGAACACATCTTTATTTCACCATTGTTTCGAAAAATATGTTTGCCAGGTACAAAATTCAAAGTTAACAGTTTCTTTCTTTGAGTACTTTAAAGATTTTTTTTCCAGTGTCTTCTGGTTTGTACCATATGTTCCCCTTGAGAAATTTGGCATCACCATTATCTTTGTTCCTGTGTATGTAAACATGTCTGTTTTCTCTGGGTATTTTTAAAACTTTTCACAACTGGTTTTGAATGGTTTGGTTATAATGTATCATGGTGTAGTTTTCTTCATGTTTTTGTGAGCAGGACTCAGTGAGTTTCTTGGATTAGTGGGTTCATAGTTTCCAATAATTATAAAGTTTTTAGCTATTATCTCTTTCAGTATTTTTTTTTCTTTCACCCTCTCTCCTCTCCTTCAGGTACCTCCAACTGTCCACATATGAAGTTTCTTAAAAATGTGTCCTTTTCAGTGATCTCCATGCATGTGCACATGTGTGTGTATTCTTTCGCCTCTTTTTAATTTTGGATAGTTTTTATTCCTATCCCTTGAAGTTAACTAATATTTTCTTCTGCAATTTCTAATTTGACATTCATCCTATCTATGTATTTTTCTTCTCAGACATTGTAGTTTTCATCTCTAGAAGTTCAATTTGAGTCTTTTTTATATCTTCCATATCTCTACTGAATTTTTAAATATATGGAATACAGTTACATTAATGCTCTAATGTCATTATCTGCTAATTCTAAGTCTGTGTCAGTTCTGGGTCAGTTTCAATTGATTGTTCTCCTCATGAATGGTCGTGTTCTTCTGCTTCTTTGTATACCTGGTAATCTTTGTATGTCAGACACAGTCAATCTGACTGTTGAATACTGTGTATTTTGTATTCCTATAAATCTTGGCTATTGTTCTGGTGTGCAGAAATAGTCTGATACTCCTGGATCTTGCTTTTATGTGTTAGGTACATCTGGAGCAGAACTAAGTCTATGTCTAATTAATCTCCACCACTGAGGCAAGACTCTCCTGAATACCCTACATAATGCCCCATGAATTCTGAGTTTTTCTAGTTTGGGTAGGGAAACAGGCACTATTCTCAGCCCTGTGTAAATGCCAAACACTATTCCCTCTAATTTGGGATGATATTTTTTCTAGCCTTGGGTAGTTTCCTCAAACACATGTAATGACCAGAACTCTGTTGAATATTCAAGGAAACCCTTTGAAGAGCTCCAGGTTTCTCTCTATATATACACATCTCTCCTTTCTGGTATTCCATCCTATGAACCCCATCAGCCTTGGTCTCCCTGGACTCTCAACTCTGTCTTCTCAACTCAGGGAGTCTTACCTTACACCATAGTTCCCTCTCCCTGCGCTGCAACTGGAAAACTCTGGGAGTAAGCTGAGGCTATCATTTGTTTCCCATTTCTAGAGATCACTTCCTTCATTGCTTGATGTCTGGTATCTTGAACCGTTGCTGCATATATTTTACCTATTTATTTTTGGTTGTTTCAGGTAGGAGGATAAATCTGGGTTCTGCTACTCCACTTTGGCAAGAAGCAGAAGTCCTCACAGTCCCCTTCCTGATACTTTTGGCTAATGGGAGCCTGTTTAAGCCACCTCCCGAGTCTTTTCAACACAATTTCAGTGGTCTTAGCTTACTCCTTTGCTTTATGTTGTGAAAAAAATATATTAAAGGGGTCACCTTGAACATTCCCTACCTTTAATCAAGAATCAGCCATTTTCCCAAGGAGTCTTGTTTCTGTGAGAGAAAATTCTAATCACCACAATCTCAGGGTGCTGAGGGAGCTCACTACTTCAAGGTATTTCACTATTTCTAGGCCTTTTCAGGGCAGAGCTGTGTGCATGTGTGCATGTGTGCGTGTGTGTTAAAAAAAATACATCATGAGCCCGGCTGGTGTGGCTCAGAGGATTGAGCATCATCCCATGGACTGAAAGGTCCAAGGTCAATTCCCGGTCAGGGCACATGCCCCGGTTGCAGGTTCGATCTCTTGTAGGAAGGCATGCAAGAGGCAGCCAATTGATGTTTCTCTCTCTCTCTCTAAAAAATCAATTAAAAAAAAATACATCATGAATTCCCTAGTGATATTACCAATTCAGATTTATGTAACTTTTTTGATTTTGTATCTCCATATTTTCTTAATCTAAAAAATCCAGGTTCCTAAATTAACAAATACTTATTTGCTGTATCCATATAACTATCAATCCTATGAATGATAAATAACTATCAACTAAATGGATTATCTAATGCAGCATTACTCAAAAGCATAGTATATGTTGAGAATAGCTCACTATACCTGAAAAATATATATGACAGATTACCTTATTTCTCAGGTATGAAGGGTTCTGACTCATTTGCCTTTTAAGGAGCTTTTGTAGTGTGGGGGTTAAATGGTCCTTTCAAGCTCAAAAGTCTCTCCTTAGCACACACACACATACACACACAAAAAGTCACCTAAGTATTCTAAATGTTATGTCTCTAAATGTCATTGCAAAAAGTGATGGAACATTTGTCCTAAGCATTTTGAGAGGAAGGTAAACTGACAGTGAGTCCGAGAATCTCCTATAGATGCTCTGAGGTTAAGATGATTTTTAAAAATAATGTACTACTAGGATTGGGAAGACTTGAAAGAACTCAGTCCTGTTTTGGGAAAAGAGTTTGCTAACACTTCTGAATGATGAAAGTGCCGACTATGGAGAAGTATTTTATATCCATTTTAATATGCATTAGTATAAAAATGATGTAGACTTAATTCTGAATGAAAGTTGCATAAATGTCATCCAGACTAACAAGATAGACTATTTCTAAGTGTGCCAATTATATTTTCAACATTGGTAAAAGCAGTTTATGAAGAATTTCAAAAAGGAATTTATAAGGTGTATGACAAGGAGATTATCGAATTTTTCTTTTCCATCTTGAAGAACTAAAGGATTACTGGAAATACAGATTATGACTGGGAAACATTTGAAAAGAATACATATTATGAACAAGGATATGACATCTCACATCCCACCATAATGACGTTTTGGAAGGCTTCACACAAACTGACTTTAAAGGAAAAAAAATTCCTTGTGTTTCTTACAGGAAATGACAGAATTCAAGTAAAGATTTTAAAGAACATAAAAGCAACATTTTGCTGTCCTGAAAATTTAAATGAAAAAGATCCCTTAAGAGCACAGACATGTTTTAGTGTCCTCTAACTCCTTAAATATTCTACAATGGAAAGAGTGGAATAAACACTTCAAGTAGCCATCAACAGTAGAAGATTTGGCTGACCCTATCCTCACACTCTTTACCTCTTTTGGGAAATATTTTCAAAAATAAAATTTAAAAGTAAATAAATAAAAATATCTTAAACATGCTTCTAAATAATACAGACTTTAGGGGTGAAAAGACATATTCCTTGAGGTTTTGCTTTAAAACATTACATAATAAAGTCCTGGCCAGTGTGACCCAGTGGTTAGAGCACTGGTCTGCCCACCGAAGGGTCTCGGGTTCATTCCCAGTCAAGGGCACATGCCTGGGTTGCAGGTTCTATCCCCAGCCCCTACTGGGGCACATTTGGGAAGCAATCAGGCAATGTGTCTGTCTCACTTCGATGTTTCTCTCTCTCTCTCTCTCCCCCCATCCCCTTTCATTCTCTCTAAAAATCAATGGAAAAAGTATCCTCGGGGTAAGGATTAACAGAATAAAAAAAAATAATAAAACAAAATATTACATAATCAAGAAATGTAGAGACAGACAGAAATGAATTAAAGCAAACTGTTGACAATTACTGAAACCAGAGGATGGGTTTATGAAGTTAATTATTTGTTCTTTACTTCTGTACATGTTTACAAAGTTTCAAATTAAAGTTTACAATGAAAAGCAATGTTTTGTTGCCCACTTGAAAATTCATTAACAGCCCCTCCAGTGTGGCTCAGTGGTTGAGCATCGACCCAAGCACCAAGAGGTTGCCAGTTCGATACCTGGTCAGGGCACATGCCCAGGTTGTGGACCAAGTCCCCAGTGGGGGGCATGCAGGAAGTGGCCAATCGATGTTCTCTCTCATCGATGTTTCTATCTCTCTCTCCCTCTCCCTTTCTCTCTCTCTAAAATCAATAAAAGAAAAAAAAATTTTGTAAAGAAAATTCATTAACAAACACACATAAAATCTTAAGAAAGTTACAACTTTAGAAAAATAAAATACACTAAAAACAAACAGGCCAAAGTATTAGACAGTATACACAGTGGGAAAATGGGAACCAGAGACATTTCTTCATTCTTGTATTTCACTTTTCATTACCTCCTCTCCCCCATGCCCAAAATATGCTGATTTTATAGTGTATCTGTGGGGTGTGTGTGTGTGTGTATGTATATATATAAAGAGAGAGAGAGAGAGAAAGAGAGATAAAACATTGTTAAAATTAAAATAAAGGGAAGTA
Organism: Tadarida brasiliensis; assembly: GCA_030848825.1. Taxonomy (NCBI): domain Eukaryota; kingdom Metazoa; phylum Chordata; class Mammalia; order Chiroptera; family Molossidae; genus Tadarida; species Tadarida brasiliensis. The sequence goes on along the minus strand of CM061260.1, from coordinate 61,889,064 downwards.
GTTTCAGGTTTAAAATAGAACATTAAGTCCTTTAAAAGGAATTAATAATACAATAAAGGACTTACCTGCTCCTCTCTCTTCTGCTTACGTAACTGCAGTCCTTCTTCTTCCCTCCTCCTTCGCATCTCATCAGGATTCAGGGACTTATTTTTATAACTTTTCAGGCGAAAGTTCTCTTTTCCTGGAGTAGTCATGATTTCTACAAAAATAAGAAGAAAGAAATAGATGAGCTTAGCTTAAAGAGCTGTTGTTCTAATAGCTCAGACTTTTACACATATACATGCCCAGGTCCACACATAGGGATACCAGAAATGATTACTTTTCTTAACAGCTTTATTAAAGTATACAATTCATTGGTTTTTAGAATATTCACAGCTATGTGCAACTGTTACTACTGTCAATTTTTAAACACATTTTCATTACCTCAAAAAATACGCTGTACCATTAGTTATCACTCCAATTCTGGGCATTTCATATGAATCATACATGTGATCTTTTGTGCCTGGCTTCTTTCACTTAGCACATTTTCAAGGTTCATCCATATTGCAGCATATGTATCAGTACTTTTATTCCTTTTTATGGCTGAATAATATCGCGCTGTATGGATATATCCCATTATATTTAATTGCTCATCAGCTGCTGGACATTTGGGTTCTTTCCACTTTTTGACTATTATGAATAATTCCATAATTATTTGTGGACAAGTTTTGGCACAGACATGGCTTTACCCCTCTTAGGTATATACCTAGGAATGGAATTGCTGAGTCATATGGTAACTCTGCTTAATCCTTTGAAGAACAGCCAAAGTATTTTTCCAAAGTGGCTACACCATCTTACATTCCCACCAGAGGTATATAAGGGTTGACCATTTCTCCACATCCTTGCCAACACTTAACTATTTGGTTCTAGCCATCCTAGTGGGCTAGATGTCATTTCACATATTTCCCAACTGTATATCCTCCATTTAAAAAATGTCTGTTTGGCCAACATCATACTTAATGGGCAAAAACTAAAAGTATTTCCCTTAAGAACAGGAGCAAGACAGGGATGCCCACTTTCGCCACTCTTATTTAACATAGTACTGGAAGTCTTAGCCACAGCAGACATGAAGAAAACATAAAAGGAATCCAAATTGGAAAGGAGGAAGTGAAACTCTCATTATTTGCAGATGACATGGTACTGTACATAGAAAACCCTAAAGACTCCATCAAAAATCTACTAGATTTCATAAATGAATTTGGCAAAGTAGCAGGATACAAAATTAACGTCAAGAAATCGACGGCATTCTTATACACCAACGATGCACTCACAGAAAGAGAAATTAAAAAATCAATCCCGGACTTCTGGTCAAGATGGCGGCGTAGGTAGACGCAGTATCGCGTCCTCCCACAACCACATCAAAGTTACAACTAAACTACAGAACAACCATCATTCAAAACCACCTGAAATCAAGCTGAATGGAAGTCTGACAACTACGAAATTAAAGAAGAAGCCGCATCGAGACTGGTAGGAGGGCGGAGGCATGACGGGCTGGTCCCACACCCACGTGTGGCGGATAAAAATTAGGAGGGCACCTCAGCTGGGAAGGTCCTCCCTGAGGACTGAGGGGTCCCCGTCCCACACCAGGCACCCAGCTGAGGGTTCCAGAGCCAGGAAGAGAAGTCCCCATAACTTCTGGCTGGAGAAACCAGCGGGAACTGAGGCTGAGGCGGCTGGAGCCCCCGGCAGCTCCTCTTAAAGGGCCCGCGCACAGACTTACTCGGACTCGCTCCCTCCGGGCTCCAGCGTGGGGGAGGGAGCCTGAAAGGCACCAGAGTCACATGGGGAAGAACTGAGCTGTTTGGCACTGGAGCGAGGGCTGGAGAGGCAGCTTTCTCCTAGACAGATGTGCTATCAGAGGCTTTTGTTCCTTTGGTGAGGCCTTCCCTGGGGCGGTAGACACCGCCATTTCTGGGACTCCAACAACCTGGCTCACACTGTTGGCCCCGCCCTGGTGATTCCCTGAGGCCCCGCCCCACCCAACTTCCAGGCCCATCCAGGCTGTTGCCAGTTGCTTTACCACAGGATTGGCCTGTCTTGGATCCTGCTTCAGCTTTTCCTAAATTCTTTCAAACAAGCAGCATCTGGTCTCAGCTAGCCCCACACCTCTCGCTAAGTAATACATACAAACAAACACAGGGAGGCAGCCAAAATGAAGAGACAAAGAAACAGGTCCCAAATGAAAAAACAGAACAAAACTCCAGGAAAAGAACTAAGTGAAATGGAGTTAAGCAACCTAACAGATGCAGAGTTCAAAATACTGCTTATAAGGATGTTCAATGGACTTAGTGAGAACCACAGTGAACTTAGTGAGGGCCTCAAGAGCATAAAAAGGGACCAGTCAGAAATGATGGATACACAGTTAGAAATGAAGGAGGCACTAACTGAAATAAAGAATAGTTTAGGACTTCCGGTCAAGATGGCGGCCTAGGTGGACGCGGAATCGCGTCCTCCCACAACCACATCAAAGTTACATCTAAATCACAGAATAACTATCACTTAAAGACCCCATGAAATCAAGCTGAAGGGAAGCCCTGCAACTATGAAATTAAACAGCAGAATGGAGATGGCATACTGCCCTCCAGGACCCTCCTTGTCGCCTGAAAGGAAACGAGATCCTGCAGCCAGGGGCGCCTGCAGAAGCTGAGCGACCCCCCCCACCACGGAGGAGCCCAGGTGGAGCGGGGGTGCCGGGCGACTCCCCCACCACGGAGGAGCCCAGGCGGGGCGGGGGAGCCGGGCGACACCCCCCACCACGGAGGAGCCCAGGCGGGGCGGGGGAGCCGGGCGACCCCCCCCCACCAGCTCCCCCGACACCAATGGGGGAGCCCAGGCGGGGCGGGGGAGCCGAGCCACCCTCGCACCAACGGAGGGGGGGGCCCAGGCAGAGCGAGGGAGCCGAGCGACCCCCACACCAACGGAGGAAGCCGGCAACACACAGGAGAACTGAGTAAACTGAACAACGAAATTGACCCAGAGACATGGAGGTGGAGTATGGGATGAGGGGCCTCAGAGGAGGGGGGCAGGCGGGGGAAAGAGATAAATCACAGAGCCTATGTGCATGGGTGCATAACCAATGGACATGGACAACAGGGATGGGGAGGAGGAGAAGGGGAGGGGGAGGAGGGTGTCAATGGGGGGAAAAAAGGAAAAACATCTGTAACAAAAACAAATTAATAATAAAATAAATTATTAAAAAAAAAATCAATCTCATTTACCATTGCAACAAAAAAAATAAGATACCTAGGAATAAACTTAACCAAAGAAGTAAAGGACCTATTTGCAGAAAACTACAGGTCATTGAAAAAAGAAATAGAGGAAGATATAAAAAAGTAGAAGCATATACCTTGTTCATGGATTGGAAGAATTAACATCATTAAAATGTCCATACTACCCAAAGCAATCTATAGATTCACGCAATCCCCATCAAAATACCAATGACATATTTCACAGAACTAGAACAAATACTCCAAAAGTTTATATGGAACCAAAAAAGACCCCGAATGGCCACAGCAATCTTGAAAAAGAAGAACAAAGTAGGAAGGATCACAATACCTAATATCAGGTTATCCTACAAAGCCACTGTAATCAATACAGCCTGGTACTGGCACAAGAATAGGCATACAGATCAATGGAACAGAACAGAGAACCCAGAAATTGACCCAAGTCATTATGCTCAATTAATATTTGACAAAGGTGGCAAGAGCATACAGTGGAGTCAAGACAGCCTCTTCAATAAATGTTGTTGGGAAAATTGGACAGCTACATGCAGAAACATGAAGCTAGACCACCCACCAACTTACACCATATACAAGAATAAACTCAAAATGGATAGAAGACTTAAATGTGACTTGTGAATCCATAAAAATCCTAGAAGAAAATGTAGGCAAGAGAAACAAAGGAAAAAATGAACACATGGGACTACATCAAACTCAAAAGCCTCTGCACAGCAAAAGAAACAAGCATCAAAATGGAAAGGGATCCCACTATATGGGAGGGCATAATTGCCAACGATACATCAGATAAGGGGTTAATTTCCAAAATATATAGAGTACTCATACAACTCAACAAAAGGAAGACAAAGAATCCAATTAAAACATGGGCAGAGGACCTAAAGAGACACCTCTCCAAACAGAACACACAAATGGCCAAGAGCCAGTATGAAAAAATGTTCAACGTCACTAATCACCAAAGAGATGCAAATTAAAACGACTATGAGGTATCACCTCACACCTGCCAGAATGGCTACCATCAACAAATCATCAAACAAGTGCTGGAGAGGGTGTGGAGAAAGGGGGACTCTAGTACACTGCTGGTGGGAATGCAGACTGGTGCAGCCACTATGGAAAACATTATGGTGTTACCCCAAAAAGTTAAAAATTGAACTGCCATTTGACCCAGTGATCCCACTTCTAGGAATATAACCTAAGAAGCCTGAAACACCAATAAGAAAGAATATATGTACCCATATGTTCATAGCAGCACTATTTACAATAGCTAAGATCTGGAAACATCCCAAGTGTCCATCAGTAGATGAGTGGATAAAAAAAGCTGTGGTATATGTACACAATGGAATACTATGCAGCTGTAAGAAAGATAGATCTCTGATCCTTTGAGACAACATGGAGGGACCTGGAGAGACAAATATCACATGATCTCACTTGTTTGTGGAATATAATGAACAAAACAAGCTGATGAACAAAACAGACCCAGAGCCCTGGCCGGTTTGGCTCAGCGGTTAGAGCGTCGGCCTGTGGTACAGAGAGACCCGGGTTCGGTTCCCGCTAAGGGCATGTGCCTCGGTTGCAGTTTGTCCCCGGCCCTGGTTGGTCGTGTGGGTGGCAGCCACTCGATGTGTCCCTTTCATGCTGATGTTTCTCTCTCTCTCTCTCTTCCTCTCTCTCCCTCCCACTTTATCTGAACAAAAAATGAAAAAATGTCCTCAGGTGAGGATAAAAAAAAAAACAAAATAGACCCAGAGACATAGAAGTAGGATACAGACTGACAAACCTCAGAAGAGGGGGACCGGGGGACAGGGGACCACAGAACTTATATGCATGTATGCGTAACCATGGACATAGACAACAATGCTGGGGGTAGGGGCGGGACTGGGAGGAAAGTGACAATGGGGGCAAAGGAGAAACTATAACAAAAAAATATAAAAATATATGGATTTTTTGCTCATTTTTAAATTGGGTTGTCTTTTTATTAGATACATGATTTTAAAATATTTTATTCCACACTGAGTTGTCTTTACACTTTCTTGCTGGTGTCCTTTGAAGCACAAAAGTTTTTTATTTTGATTAAGTCTAAAGTAATCTATTTTTCTTTTGTTGCTCATACTTTTAGTGTCCTAATTAGGGATTCTCAACCCTAAGTTTCCTTCTAAGAGTTTTAAAGTTTTAGTTCTTACATTTAGGTCTGTCATCCATTTTGAGTTAATTTTTGTACATGGTATGAGGTAAGGACCCAACTTCATTCTTTTGCATATGGCTACCCAGTTGTTCTACCATCATTTGTTGAAAAGAGTATTTTCTATTGAATGGTCTTGACACACTTGTTGAAAATCAGTTGACCACAGATACAAGATTTTGTTTCTCAACTCTCAATTCCATTCCACTGATCTGCATGTGTATTCTTGTGCCAATTTCAGTCTTGATTAACATTTTCATAATAAGTTTTGAAATCATGAAGTGTATGTCCTCCTATTTTATTCTTTTCAAGACTGTGTTGGCTCTTCTGGATAACTTACAATTTCATATGAATTTCAGAATCAGTTTGTCAATTTCTACAGTCAGCTAGGATTCTGATATGGACTGCATTGAATGTATAAATCAATTTTGGGAGTACTGTTACTTCAACAATGTTAAATCTACCAATCCACGAATATGGGATGTTTTCTATTTACTTATATCTTCTTTAACTTGTTTCAACAATGTTCAGTAGTTTTCAGAGTGTTTCAGACTTCTTGTTAAATTTATTCCTAGGTATTTTATTTTGATGCTATTATAAATGGAACTGTTTTCTTAATTTTCACTTTTGAATTATTCATAACAATAAACACAATTTTGTATATTGGTTTTGTATCCTGCAACCTTGCTCAATTTGCTTATTCTAATTTTTCAGTGGGTTCCTTAGGATTTTCCACATATAAGCTTATGTCATCTGTCAGAGTTTTGCTTCTTTCTTTCCAATCTTGATGACTTTTCTTTTTCTTGCAGAATTACCATATTTAGAATCTCCAATACAATGTAAAACAGAAGTGGAGATAGCAGACAATCTCGTTTTAATCCTAATCTTAGGGGTATCCTAGTCTTTCACCATTAAGTATGATGTTACATTTGTATTTTTCATAGATGTCCTTTATTATGTTAAGAAAACTCCCTTCTATTTCTAGTTTTTGAGTGATTTTATCATTTTTGCATCTATTGCAATGATAGTGTAACTTTATTTTATTTTACTGATATAGTACATTAAGTGGTTTGTGAATTTCACACCAACCTTGCATTTCCAGGATAATTAACAGTTGGTCATAGTGTATAGATATTTTCATATGGTGTTGAATTTAGTTTGTTAGTATCTTGTTCAAGATTTTGTGTTCATATTCAGAGATATATTGGTTTGTAGTTTTCTTATGATGTCTTTGCTCTTAGGGTAATACGAGCTTCACAAGTTGGGAAGTGTTTCCCCCTCTCAATTTTTGGGAAGAGTTTGTGAAGAAATAGTATTAATTCTTCTTTAAATGTCTGGTAGAATTCAGCAGTGAAGTCATATGGGTCTGTAGGTAATTTTATGATTAATTCAATCTCCTCACCTGTTACAGGTCTATTCAGATTGTCTATGTCTTAAATCCGTTTCAGTACTTTGTATCTTTCCAAAAAATTGTCCATTCTATCTAAGCTATGTAATTCATTGGTATACAGTTGTTAAAAGTATTCCTTTATAATCCTTTTAACTTGTAAGGTCAGTAGTAATGTTTCCTCTTTCATTTCTGATTCTAGTAACTTGAGTCTTTTCCTATGTCAATCTAGCTAAAGGTTGGCCAATTTTGTCAACCTTTTCAAAGTATCAGTTTTTTATTTCCCTCATTTTCCCTGTTGCTTTTAATTTTCTCTAGTTCATTAATTTCTACTCTAATCTTTATTATATCCTTCCTTCTGCTTGCTTTAGATTTACTCTCTTCTTTTTCTAGTGATTTAAGGTAGAAGGCTAGGTTATTGATTCAAGATCTTTTATTTAAAATTTTTACTGATTTTGGAGAGAGGGAGAGAGGAAAATGGAGGGGGGATGGAGGGAGAAAAAGATCCATGTGAAAGAGAAACTCCACCAGTTGCCTCCTATAGGTACCCCAACTGGGAATCGAGCCTGCAACCTGGGAAATGTGCCCTGACTGAGAATCAAACCCGCCACCTCTTGATGTATGGGACAATGCTCTAACAGAACCACAACAGACAGGGCGTTTCTTCTTCTTTCTTTTATCCTCACCCGAGGATATTTTTCTATCTATCTTCAGGAAGAGAGAAAGGGAGAGACACGGAGAGAGAGAGAAACATCGACTGGTCACCTCCCGCACAACCCCGACCAGGGCCGGGGACGAACTGCAAACAAGGTACGTGCCCTTGGCTGGACTCGAACCTGGGACTCATTGGTCCACGGGCCAATGCTCTACCGCTGAGCCAAAACGGCCAGGGCCATTTTTATTTTTTTTAATCCTCACCTGAGGACATTTTTCCATTTTTTGTTCAGATAGAGTGGGAGGGGGAGAGAGGAAGAGAGAGAGAGAGAGAAACATCGACGTGAAAGGGACACATCAAGTGGCTGCCTCCCGCATGACCCAACCAGGGCCGGGGACAAACTGCAACCGAGGTACGTGCCCTTAGCGGGAACCAAACTCGGGTCTCTCTGGACTGCAGGCCAACGCTCTAACCGCTGAGCCAAACCGGCCAGGGCCATTTTTTCTTTCTTAATACTGGCGTTTATTGCTAGGAGTTTCCCTCTAAGCACTGCTTTAGCTGTATCCCTTAAGTTTTCTTAGTTGGTAACTTCATTTTCATTTATCTCAAAGTATTCTTTGATTTCCCTTTTGACCTACTGGTATGTTCTTTAATTTCCACATATTTGTGATTTCCCAAAATTTCTTTATATCATGAGCAGAGAACATCCTTTGTATTCTTTTAATCCTTTTAAATGTATTAGGGTTTGTTTTGTGACCTAGCATATGGTCTGGTCTATCCTGGAAAATGTCCCATGCGCACTTAACAATATATGGGGTGGGCAAAAGTAGGTTTACAGTTGTATGTGAAAGTTTATTCTTGTATTATTATTATATTCTTTATTTTTATCACAACTGTAAACCTACTTTTGCCCACCCCTGTATATTCTGCTATTGCTGGGTGGTCAATAGATGTCTACTGGGTCTAGTTGGTTTATACTGTTGTTTCCTTGTTGACCATATGCCTAGTTGTTCTGTCCATTTTTGAAAGTAGAGTATTGCCCAGCCAGTGTGGCTCAGTTAATTGAGCACCATCCCATGGACTGAGAGATCCCGGTTCAATTCCTGGTCAGGGCACATGCCCAGGTTGTGGGCTTGATCCCCAGTAGGGGGAGTGAAGGAGGCAGCCGATCGATGTTTTTCTCTCTCCCTTTCTCTCTCTCTAAAAAAATCAATTAAAAAAATATTAAAAAAGAAAGTAGAATACTAAATTCTCCCAATCATTATTGGAGTTTTATTTTTATTTTTCCTGCAACCATTATTGTCTATTTTTCCCTTCAATTGCCAGTTTTTGCTTCATGTATTTTGATGCTGTTATTAGGTACATATATGTTTTATCTTTCTAGTGGGTTGACCCTTTCATCTTTAAAAAAGTCCCTTTTTATCTCTGGTAACATTTTTGTTTTAGTCTATTTTTTTCTAATATTAGTATAGCCACTCCAGCTTTCTTGTGTTTGTTGTTTGCATGATATATATTTTTCAATCCTTATACTTTAAATCTATTTTTATCTTTAAACTTAAAATGTATTTCTTGTGGAGAGCATTTGTTGGCCAGTCTAACAACCTCTGCATTTTTTATTAGACTGCTTAACCAACTCATATTTACGTTACTATTGATATGGTTGGATTTGACAGCTTTTTTGTTTTCATGTCTCGTCTTTTTCATTCCTTTAGTGCATTTTTACAGCTTTCTTTTGAATTTAGTGAATATTTTCAAATGAAGCACTTAAACTTCTTTAGTGACTTTTTTGCTATTTTTGTTTTTCCCCCCCCCTACTGATTGCTGCTCTAGGGCAGCAATTTTCAACAGGTGTGTTGCAAGAATTTTTAAAACATGCAATACCTGACTATTTAGTCAGGGGCATTTACCTCTTTCCCCTTAGACTGTTAAATAAAATGACAACAGAGAACACAATAGCCGTGCAGTATAAATGAATCAAAATCACACCTATTTTTGTCAGGGTGGTAAAAAATATATTGTTTTGGTGTGCCGCAGATTTTTAGTAATTAGTCTGTGTGCCATGAGATGAAAAAGGTTGAAAATCGCTGCTCTAGGGCTTACCAGATACACTTTAACTTATCAGAATCAGCTACAGATTTCTATAACCTTAATGCCAGTGAGATATCGAAATATTAAGCTACATATTCCCTTTTATGGTATTGTTGTTATGCATATTACACTTGTTACAAACCCAACAACACAGCTGTAATTATTACTTTATCATCTACAGTCATTTCCTTAGTTTAACATAGCTCTGCTCTCATTTACCTCCTCTGTGTTATTACTGGCAGATTCATTACAAATATATTACATTTCTGTATGTTACAGGCCCAAGGATACATTATCACTTTACACAATTGCTTTTTTAAATGTTTTAAGAAAACATTTACTGGTGGCTATTTGTTCACGTGAATCTGAATTACCATTTAGGATAATTTGCTTTCGGCCTAAAGAACTTCCTTTAGCATTCTTTGCAAAGTGAGTCTGCTGGTAACATTGTTTTTTAATCTGGGAAAGTCTTTACTTTACCTTCACTTTTATTTTATTTTTTAAAATATGTTTTGATTGATTTTTTTAGAAAGAGAGGAAGGGAGAGAGAGAGAGAAACATCAACGTAAGAGAGAAACATGGATCGGCTGCCTCCTGCACGGCCCGTACCGAGGATTGAGCCCGTAACCCAGGCATGTGCCCTGACTGGGAATGGAACTGGGACCTCTCAGTCCAAGGGATGATGCTCAATTCACTGAACCACACCGGCCGTGGCTCACCTTTACTTTTAAAAGATAGCTTTGAAGATATATAAAATTTTGGGTTGACAATATTTGTCTTTGAGTACTTTAAATATAGTCATGTACCACACAATGACATTTTGATCAACAAAAGACCACATATATTAACAGGTGTCCCACAAAATTATAATGAGGCTGAAAAATTACTATTGCCTAGTAATATCATAGCTGTCATGACATAATAGAGGAACACATTACTCACGTTTGTGGTAATACTGGTGTAAACAAACCTACTGGTCTGCCAGTTATATAAAAGCACATACAAGTATGTAAAATACATACTTGATAACAACTATTACTGATTTATGCATTTGCCATACATATTTTTATCATTTTAGAGTGTGGTCCTTCTATTTATAAAAAAAAGTTTGCTGTAAAACAGTATTCATGTTACACTGGCAGTGAATTCATACATATCATGCTTAACACACCTCTCGATTGCATAATTTTCTCTAGTGATCTAATCTTGTATTGTTTGTACAGTAATATGATATACAGGCTTGTAGCCTAGGAGCACCAGGCTATCCCACATAGCCTAAATGTGTAGTAGGCTATCCCATCTAGGTTTGTGTAAGTATACTCTATGTTTCACACAACAAAAGCAGCTAATGATGCATTTCTCAGAACTGATCCATCATTAAGTGGCACATGACTGTGTATTAGTCCATTGCATTCTGTCTGGCTTCCATTGTTTCTGCTGAGAAATCAGCTGTTATTCTTATCAGTGTTCCCTTGTAACTAACTAGTTTTTCTTCTCTTGCTGCTCTGAAGATTTTCCCCCTTTTTTTTACTTTTCAATATTTCTACACTGATGTGCATTTGTGGACTTTCTTGCATTAATCCTACTTGAAGTTCACTGGACTCCCTGGATGTACAGGTCAGTATTTTTCAATAAATTTGAGAAGTTTTCATAGCCATTATGAATTTGTATACTTTTTCCTGCTCCTTTTTCTCTCCTCTTCTTCTGGTACTCTTATTATGTGTATTGTGGTGCACTTATTGGTGACACTCATTTCTCTGAGGGTCTTTTCAATTTTCTTCATTTTTTTCCCTCTCCCACGAATTTCTCAAGTTCAATAATTCTTTCTTCTACCAGTTCAAATCTACTATTAAGCACCTCCAATTTTTCCATCAGTTATGTATGTTACTTTTCAACAGCAGACTTTCCATTTGATTCTTCCTTGGAATTTCTGTCTTTATTGATAATCTGTATTTGATGTGTGTTACGATCATACCTTCCTTTACTTTTTCTTTTTCTTTATTGATTTTAGCCCAAAACCTGGGCATGTGCCCTAACCAGGAATCAAACCAGTGACCTCTTGGTGCATGGGTCAACATTCAACCACTGATCCACACCGGCCGGGCCTTCCTTTACCTCTTTAATCAAGGTTTTCTTTGATCCTTTAAACATATTTATAATGGCTCCTTCAAAAGCCTATTTCTGTTCAATCCAACATCTGGTCCCTCTCACAGGCAGTTTCTGTTGTCTGTTTTTTCCAGTGTGTTAACCACACTTTCTTGGATTTTTTGGTCTGTTTACCTGTTTTGCATGGCATAACTTTTTATTGGAAACTCGGTATTTTATATAACGCTTTGTGGCAGCTCTTGTTACTGGTGCCCCACACAGAAGTTTTTTTGTTTTTATTTGCTTATTTATTTAGTAATGTGCTAGATTATTTTAAAGAAGTCTATTTTCTCACCCCTACACCTCTCCCTGCAATATTAAGCCTCCATGCTGATCTTCAGGAAGGATAACCTGAATATGCCCACAGCCACCTTGCCTAGACAGTATTTTGGCAGGGCTCTTCTCTCTTTCCCTGATAACTCCCAGCTGTTAACCTCCACTAATCACTGCCAACTGATAGTTCTACAGTTTTCAACAATGGTCTCAGGCATAAATTGCTCTACAAAGAAATCCAATCAAGTTCATGCTCCTTTAAAAAAATAGTTTCAGCCCTGGCCAGTTTGGCTCAACGGTTAGAGCATCAGCCCGTGGACCAAAGAGTCCCAGGTTCGATTCCAGTCAAGGGCACATTTCTCAGTTGCAGTTTGGTTCCCGGCCCTGGTCAGGGTTGTGTGGGAGGCAAGTGATCGATCGATGTCTCTCAAGTTGATGTCTCTCTCTCCCTCCATGTCTCTGTCTCTGCCTGTCTTTCTCCCTCTTCCTCCCTCCCTCCCTATCTGAAGATAAATGGAAAATATCCTCAAGTGAGGATTTTAAAAAAAAAGTTCCAGAGGTCAGTTTTTGTCATACACTTAGACCCCAGGAAGACTCCCTCCAAGCTATTTCTTATCCCAGTTCTCTCCAGCAAACTAGCTAGCCTGTGATTTAGCCTGTATCTTCTTGAATCTACAAATAGCCTAACTGCCTCTGGCTTTCACAACCCCCATTGTTTTTGAAAGTACCCTTAAGTTTGAACTTCTCCAACTCTATTGCAAATGAAGTTAGTTCCTTGAGGAGGAGATTAGAGCTACAATCGGCCCTCGTTTATCACGGCTAATCAGTTCCAGACTCTACCGCAATAAATGAATTTCCGCGAAGTAGGATTCTTTATTTATAAATTCAATATTTTCACAGTTAGAGCACAGAAAACCTGTTTACGACCTTCTAAATATGTTTTCTAACATTATTAGAGCCCTCTAGACATGAAATAACACCTTTAGTCACCATTACACTCGTATTACCCAATATATTAGACAAAATAAGAGAAAATAAGACACATTAGACGTTACAAATATCGTATTATTGTACATTTAATTACACACACACAGTTCTTCCACACAACCATTAACCTATGAAAATAGTGCAACTTGTTCGATGATCAAGCGATGAAGATGAAGAGATGTACTACACAGCAAAGAAGAGCAAGGTTACTGCTCCTCTGAAGGCACGACCTCAGTAGGAGAGTCTTCAGGTGGTGCAGTATCTTCAGCAGGTGCGTCATCTTCTGCGGAAGGAGTACTAGGAATAGGTAGTGGGTGTCTGGGTGCGTGGCTGAAGAACATCGTGATAGGCAGTTGCTGGTGCTGTCTTTTCATATGTGTGAGGAGGCTTTTGTAGGGTTCTATCGCTCCATCAAGTGCATTCCAGAACCGCAATGCATGTATCATTTGTGTGTCCCATTCGCCAATCATGTCCTGTACTACCTTAATAGTTCTCACGACTTGCGAGAGACACTCAAGTATACGGCCAACTTCCTCCTCCTGACCCCCAGGAACCTCTGGCTGCTCTTCCTCCTCCTCACTCGCAGGCTTAGTCATCTCCACCAGATCCTTGTCAGTTAAGGGATCCAAATGTGTCTCCAGCAGCTCATCCATGTCATTGCAGGTCATATCCGTGAAACTTTCTCCTCCCAGCATCCAGGCTAGCCTAACAGCCTTATCCACTGCTTAGTTGCTTATATCCTCTGGGATGAATTCTCTGTAGTGGTGGACAATTTCAGGCCACAACATCTTCCAGCTGGCCTTCACGGTCTCCATCTTTATGTCCTTCAACGCGGCCTGGATGTTCTTCAGACAGGTCCTGATGGTATACTGCCTCCAGTACTCCTTCAGCAAGAAGTTCTCCTCAAGGTCCATGCCTTCGACGAGGTGCTGCAGGGTGTTTCGCGTGTAGAGGGCCTTGAACACGCAAATAACACCTTGATCCATGGGCTAGATCAGCGAAGTGGTGTTGGGAGGAAGGAACTCGATCGGCACACTGTCGTAGGATAGGTCTTGTGCATGACCTCCAGCACTGTCCATGAGGAGGAGGACATTAAACTCGAATCCCTTCTCCGTGAGATACAGCTTGACTTAGGGGATGAAGCACTCGTGGAACCAGTCCGATGACAGCTGCTTCATGATCCAGCCCTTGTCGTTTTGCATCCAATGCACTGGAGGCAGGTTCTTGTTTTTATTCTTCAGGGCCCTAGGGTTCTTGGCTTTGTAGATGAGGGCAGGCTCGAGCAAAAATCCCTCAGCATTTCCACACATAACGATAGTCACGCGATCCTTATATGCCTTGAAGCCACGGACCTTGGCCTCATCCTTGAAAATGAATGTCCGGGAAGGCATTCTTTTCCAGAACAGTCCTGTTTCGTCCATGTTGAACACCTGTTCTGGATGATACTCGCCCTCCTCAAGGATCTTCTGGAACGTGTTGTTCACGTAGTCCTCTGCTGCAGGCTGGTCAGCAGAGGCAGCTTCTCCATGGAGAACGACACTCTTCAAATGATACCTCTTCTGGAACTTCTCGAACCAACACTTGCTCGCCGTGAAATCCATGAACGTTGCAGAAGAGGGTCCTGGTTGAGGTTCATCCACCGTAAAGCGCTGATAGAGCTGCCTTGCCTTCTCCCGGATGACCAGCGAATCCAAAGGATTGTTTTTCTTGCAGCTGTCGCTGATCCAAACGTCTAGGGCAGAGTCCATTTTCACTATGAACTTATTACGACTTGTCACAACGCGCTTTGCTTCCTTGTTGAAAGAGACAGTAGCCATGGCACAGATGTTCTTTTCATCTTTAGGGATGAAGCGAACAGTAGACTCATTCAAGTCATAATGGCAAGCAACCTCCACGATTTTCTTGCCATCTTTGATCATATCCAAGAGTTTCACCTTCTCCTGGATGGTAAGCATCTTCCTCCGGCGCTTAGTTTCATTGTCAGAAGGCTTAGAGGCAGCAGCACATTTAGGAGCCATCGTGGGGCTTAGATGAAAGTTCTCAGAAATCGCAAACACTTACAAGAGCAAAGATGCTTCCGATGCATAGCGATGTAGAAGCGTATATGAGAGAATTTTTGTTGTTTAAGCCACCCAGTCTGTGGTACTCTTTTTTGGCATACCAACCCGACTAATGCATTTACCCAGAAGTATTTTGTCAGACTGGACTTTATTAGACTGAAAGGTAGGTGCAATGCAAGTGAAATTTTGCAAATAATCTCTGAAGAAATCAAATTTAACAGTGCTGAGAAATGATACAAGGAGCTGGGTTCCTGAAGCAGGCAACATTTTGGCTCCAAAATATCAGAAAAGAGCATAAAAACAGCAGTGTTACAATGATGATCGAAGGTCAAGAATCAGAAGTTTTAGGTCAACAGAAGGAGAAAGCCTACAGTAACAAGGCAAGACCAAAACCAATTAGACTTAAGTAATTGGAAGCCTGCATTCAACATGGAATTGGAAGGACAAACAATTAAGGCAATGTTGGGAACACAGTATACTTATAGAGAGAATAAATGATAAAGCAAAGAGAGTAAAGGTAAAATGAATAATTGGGGAATGTGGATGAAGAATAAACAGGAGCGGAGGTCTTTGTACATTTCTTAAAACTTATGTAAGCTTGAAATTATTTCAAAATTTAAAAACGAATACCAAAATAATCTAAGAGGAAAGAATGTTCACACAAAAACTATCCACTTGTTTCTTTTTTTTTTTAATCCTCACCTGAGGATATTTTTCTATTTATCTTCAGATAGAGTGGGAGGGAGGGAAGGAGGGAAGGAGGGAGGGAGGGAGGGAGGGAAGGAGGGAGGGAGGGAGGGAAGGAGGGAAGGAGGGAGGGAGAAACATCGACCCCAACCAGGGCCTGGGATGAACTGCAACCAAGGTACATGTCCTTGACTGCAATCGAACCCAAGACTCATTGGTCCGCAGGCTGATACTCTAACTGCTGAGCCAAACCGGCCAGGGCTTCACTTGCTTCTTTTTATTAAAGTAATATAAGAAGCAAGTCCAGAGAAGTTATCTGGCCTTGAAGCCCCGTTTTCAACTTTTACTTATTAGCATAATGATGTAGGGAAAATATTGAACTTCTGTGAATCTTGGTTTCCTCATTTTCATAGTGGAGATAATACCTTATGAGGGGAAAAGAAGAAACATGAAAGCATACTTCCACGTCTGGCACATACATAGCTTACACCTGATATCTGTATAATGAAAAAATGGCTATAAATAGCTCTAAAGGCTCAAAAAAAGATCTCTTCTTACTAAAGTGATCAAGGATGGCTTCAAGAGAAGATGTTTCAGATAGGTTGTGAAGAACAGACAGAATTTCAGCAACTGAGGCTGATAGAGAAAGACTCACAAAACAGAGAAAAGAATACAAAATAAAGGCGTAGACATTAGAAAATACAACTGAAGAGAATGGCAATAAATCCCAAATGATTAGAGCAACTGCTCTTCAAAAGAGCAGGCAGACTTGAGAAATGCCAGGGCCTCTTGGTTTTATTCTTTACCTTTTCTGTTAAATTATGGTTATCCAACAACTTACAAATAACTTCAACAATTTCTACCATCCATACTGTGTACCTTTGCCTTTTAAATTATAAAAAGGCTCTTCCCTTTTTAAAAAATCCAAACATGGAAGGATATAAAGAGAAAAATAAAAGTGTACTTCCCCTGATGAAGTACACTTGATGGAAACCTCCATCAAGTTCGGTCTATTCTTTCTTTTAATTTTTAAAAATTTTAAATCCTCACCCAAGGATATTTTTCCATTTATCTTCAGATAAAGTCGGAGGAAGGGAGGGAGAAAGGGAGGGAGAGGGAGAGGGGGGGAGAGAGAGAGAGAGAGAGAGAGAGAGAGAGAGAAACACTGATGTGAGAGAGACACATAGACTGGTTGCCTCCTGCACGACCCCGACCAGGGCCAGGGACCGAACCGCAACCGAGGTACATGCCCTTGACTGGAATTGAACCTATGACTTGTTGGTCCTCGGGCCGATGCTCTAACCACTGAGCCAAACAGGCCAGGGCAAGTTCTGTCTATTCTTTCAAAAACTGGTTATAGTCCTGGCTGGTGTGACTCAGTTGAGCTTTGTCCCATGCACCAAAAGATCACCGGTTGGATTCCCAGTCAGGGCACACGCCCAGGGCTCAATCCCTGGCTGGGGTGCATGCAGGAGGCAGAGACAGCCCGTTGATGTTTCTCTCTCTTTCTCTTTCTCTCTCCTCCCCTCCCTTCTTCTCTCTCTAAAATCAATAAAAACATTTTTTAAAAAGTATTCAGATGCAAGAGAGATTTACTTTAAACTGGTTATACAAGCATACACATATTCTTTTGGTTTTTATTGTACACACAGTTCTGCACTTTTCTTCACCTTTGGACAAACTTTTCCACAACAATGCCTACAGAGCTAAATCATTTTCTAACTAATACAGTAATTAATTTGTATACCATAACCAGACCCTAGACATCACACAATTAAGCTTGTCTCCAATTTTCTATCAATGCTATAACCAATATTCTTTCATGTATTTGCACACATTTTGCAATTATATCCATGAATGAATTCTAAACAATAGAACCTCAAGGTCAAAAAGTACAAAGTACCCTCTAAAATACTGCACAAATTTACTAGTGAACATGAGTGTACCAGGCAGTTCCCCATGACCACCATCACTAACCAGGATTGAGTCAAAATTTTCCATACTTGACAATATATGTGAAAAAAAATGCATCTCATGACAACTATTTTCATAATACTATGATGTTACATGCTTTTTTCACTTTCACTCATAAGTTTTTTAGAGGCTTCATATGTGATGGCTTTGTCATTCTTATGCCTAATGGAGTATTTGTTGTGTATTCCTGTGTTTTGAAATTTTAAATATGGTAAATATTAACCGATACACAACAGTAACAAAAAAGTTCTCTGGGATCCTCAATAAGTTAAGAGTATTTGAAGAAGCCCTACCCAGTGTGGCTCAGTTGGTTGAGTGTCATCCCATGCACCAAAAGGTCACCAGCTTGATTCCCGCTCGGGGCACATGCCCAGGTTGCAGGCTCGTTCCCCAGTAATGGGCATGCAGGAGGCAGTCAATTGATGTGTCTGTCTGTCTCTCTCTCTCAAATCAATAAAAACATATTTAAAAAAAAAGAAAAAAGAGCCCTGGCCAGTTTGGTTCAGCAGTTAAGAGCGTCAGTCCACAGACCAAGGAGTGGAGGGTTTGATTCCGGTCAAGGACACGTACCTCAGATGTGGTTCGTCCCCGGACCTGGTCGCCACAGCCATGTGGGAGGCAACCAGTCACTGTGGCTTTATCACATCGATGTTTCTCTCCATCTCTCTCCCTCTCTCCTTCCCACTCTATCTGATGATGAATAGAAAAGTATCCTCCGGGTGAGGAATTAAAAAAAAAAGTTCTGAGACCTCCTCAGAACTTTGAGATCCCTTGGTCTAGATAATCTTTTGTCTTGTTAAAAAGGTCCTTTGAATATTCAGAAGGAAACCCAACATGTTCACAGTATTTAATTCAAGAATTAAGTATGTATTTCCACTTAACCTTTTTGGTTACAATAAGAATTATATTCTAATTGGCTACTGTTTGTACACAGAAAAATTATTCATTACTATATATTAATCCTTTTAAGCCAGCCACTGAATTAACTACTGAATTGTTTCTAATACTTTCAGCTGATACTTTAATATTTAGTATCTCAAAAAATTGTAACTTGTACCTCTCCATTTTAATATTTGCATCCCATTTCACTTTCCTTTTTAACATATTAACTGGTACTTCAGGAACAATATTCAGCAGCAAAGGTTAGGGTTGGCATTTTTATCTCATTTCTAATTTTGATCTATATCTAGTGTTTTGCCACTAAACATGATACAGGGGTTATTTTTTAAAGGTCAAGTTTATTGAGGTATAATTGACATACAGTAAAATTTACTATTTAGGTAAACACTACCACAATTAAGATAAAGAACACTTTCTTCACTACAAAAAGTTCTGTCAGGTCCCTTTCTAGTAAATCTACTTACCGTAAGCCCCAGGCAATCACTATGTATTTTCCTGTCCCTACAGTTTTACATTTTCCAGAATGTCAAATAAGTGGGATCCTACAGTATGTAGCATTTTAAGTGTGGCTACATATCCTCAGTATTTTTTTAAATGTTTTTATTGATTTTTTTAGAGAGCGGAAGAGATAGATAGGTAGAAACTACAATGTGAGAGAGAAACATCAATCGACTGCTCCCGCAAGTCCCCCACTGGGATTCAAGCCCACAACCCAGGCAGCTGACCTGACCGGGAATCAAACCAGGACCTCTCAGTCCATGGGACACTCAATCCACTGAGCCACACCAGCTGAGCTTTCACTCAGTATTTAACTAATATAAGATTCATCCATGTGGTTGCATCTATCAGTAATTCACTCATTTTATCGCTAAATTGTATTTCACTGTTTTTCACAATTTATTCACCAGTTGCTAGACATTTAGGTTGTTTGCATTTTTTAGTGATTATGGATAAGTCACTATAAACATTCACATGTGGTTTTTGTGTGAACAAACATTTTCATTTTTCTGGGTAAGGGCCCAGGAGTGAGACTGCTGGATCATATAGTAAGTATATGTTTAACTTTATAAGAAACTGTCAAACTGTTTTCCAAAGTGGCTGTAGCATCATGTATTCCTACCAGCAATGTATAAGATCTCCAGTTGTGTCACAGTACTGAGATACTCTTTAAGAAAAATAATCATATAAAAGTACCACTTATCCATATCTACTTCACTAAAAATTTTTAAACCAGAAATGTGTGTTGAATTATATCAAATGCCTTTTTACCAGTTATTAAAATGATCATTATCTCCTTTGACCTATTAAATATAATGAGCTATTAACAGATTTCTCAATATTGAATGACTATTGATTCTTGGAATTAATACACTTGGTCATGGTGTATAATGCTTTAAAAAAAATTTTTTTTCTTTACTGATTTTAGAAAGAGAGGAAGGGAGAAGCAGAGAGAGATAGAAACATCAATGAGAGAGAACATCAGTTGATGCCTCCTGCATGCCCCCCACTGGGGATCGGGTACACAACCTGGGCATGTGCCCTGACTGGGAATCGAACTGGCGACTTCTTGGTGCATGGGTTGACGCTCAACCACTGAGCCACACTAGCTGGGCAGTGTATCATGCTTTTTAATTCTGTCAATGTTTTCTTAAAAATTTCTACACCAGTATCCATAGATGAGATTGATTATTTATATAATACCCTCCACTCCCCTCCTCTTTGGGAAAGACAGGTGTATTATATTTGCCACATTGAGAGCTTTTTGAAAAACATGGGTATGATTCCAATATATGACACTCTGGAAGAGGCAAAACTATGGAGACAGTTAAAAGATCAGTTCTTTGCCAGAGGTTTGCGAGGTAGGAGGCATAAACAGCAGAGCACAGAGGATTGTTATTGCAGTGAAACTACTCTGTATGATACTATAATGACTGACATATGTCATTATACATTTGTCAAAATTCATAAAATGTACAACCCCAAGAATAAACTCTAATGCAAACTATGGACTTTGGGTAACAATGATGTGTCAGTGTTGATTTACTTAAAACAAATGTACCACTCTGATACAAATGTTGGTGGTAGGAGACATTGTGCATCTGGGGATAGGGGGAGATGGGAATTCTGCACTTCTCATTCAATTTTGCTATGAATCTAAAACTCCTCTAAAAAATAAAATCTATATTTAAAATGCCAGAATAAGCTCTAAGAAATTTAAAATATAGATAGAAATTAAAATTTCAGTAATAAGAGCCTGGCCGGTGTGGCTCAGTGGTTGAGCGTCAACCCATGCCCCAAGAGGTCACCAGTTGGATTCCCAGTCAGGGCACATGCCCAGGTTGTGGGCCCAATCCCCAGTGGGGGGCATGCAGGAGGCAGCCAATCGATATTCTCTCTCATCAATGTTTCTATCTCTCTCTCCCTTCTTCTCTCTCTAAAAATCAATAAAGACAAAGAATTAAAATTTTTTTTCAGTAAGAAGAGCTGGAAGATAACACTGAGAAAACCTCTCAGGAAACAGAACACCAAAGACCAGAAGATAGAAAATAGGAAAGTAAAGATTAAAAGAACAATCTAAGAATCCCAATACCCAAATATACAAATTACAATGGAGAAAAAAAATATTGATGAGGAAGAGATTATCAAAGAAACAATGCATCAAATTTAAAATATCCATTCAATAAAAGACAACATGGACAAAATTAACAGAAAGATGATAGGCTTAGAGAAAATATTTTCCAAGACCCAAATCAACAGTCCATCCACAAGGAACTTCTACCAACCAAAAACAAAGACAGGAAACCCAAAGAAAAGATAGACAAAGGACAAAATAGACAATTATCCAAAAGGAAAACCTGAATGTTTCCAAAAGATGCTGAAACTCATTAGTAATCAGACAATGTAAATGGAAACAATGAGATACCACTTTACAACCATCAGACTGTCAAAAATTAGAAAGTTGGATAAAACTAAGCACTGGCAAAGATGTGAGCAAATAAGAACACTACTGCACTGCTAGTAGGTACATAAATTAGTTCTATTCTATGATCCAGAAATTTCACTCTTGGGTACAGTATAATATATCCCAAAGAACTCACACAGCTCCAAAAGGATGATAAGAGTGTATTTACAAGTGTATTTGTGATGCCAGAAAGGCAAAATCAGGTTTCAATCAATCATTAGGGAATGAAAAGTAAAATGTGGTAGATGTACACTACGGAATTCTACATTATACACAACTATATACACATGCAACAAATCAGAATGGTCTGCAAAACAATGCTATTAAAAAAGTAAGAAACAGGACAAGGTCTGTAACAATACAACTGACCTTTGAACACCACAGGTTTGAAAAGCATGAGTCCACTTATACTAAGTATTTTTTTCCCAGTACTGTTTTCGATCCGTAATTGGGAGTCTGTGGATGCACAGGGCCAACTGTACGCATTTGATCTATGACACTTTACATAGGGGCCTTGATCATCTGTGGATTCTGGTATCCACAGGGAAGAAGGGATGTCCAAGAACCAATCCCCCAAAGATACCAAGGGACAACTAAGTCTTGGGGGAGTCAAAGTTATACTTGGATTTTGTACTGCATTGTGGTACTCCTATCCAAGCTGCTCAAGGGTCAACTGTATAGTCATGTACCACCTAACAACAAGACACGTGCTGTGAAATGTGATGTTAAGTGATTCATCTTGTGCAAATCTACATGGAGTGCACTTATACAAATCTACATGGTATAGCCTACTATTGTAATTGCATACGCTATACTTTTCTATGACTGGCAGTACAGTAGGTTTGTTTACACTAGCATTACTACAAACATGTGGGCTAAGATGTCATGATGTCACTAGTCAACAGGAATTTTTCAGCTCCATTATCTTATGGGACCACTATAGTACATGCGGTCCATTGTTGACTGAAATGTCATTAAGTGGCACATGACTGTACATAAACTAAATACACACACATACCCTCTACATATTTGACAATGATTCATATATAATCCAGGAATGTATCAACCACAATGGAGTGGGTGCTTGCTGAAAACGGTAATGGAAGTAGGGCTCAGAAATGAAAGAGAAAAATTTAAAGGAGCTTATATGGTCTGTTGATAGGTATCAAGAACTGAGAAGCATAATTAATTCTAAAACTTATTTTGTCAAAAGTCAAATAATAATAAAAGAAATTTCCCAGAACAGACATGAATTCCCAGCTTGTAAGGGTCCATGGAGTGTCCTTGAAAGAAGACCCACATCGTGCTCACTTCGGCAGCACATATACTAAAATTGGAACGATACAGAGAAGATTAGCATGGCCCCTGCACAATGATGACACGCAAATTCGTGAAGCGTTACATATTTTTTAAAAAAAGAAGACCCACATCTAGGTACATCATTATGGGATTCAGAGGTTAAAAATAATATTCTAAAAGCTTCTAGAGACTGGAGGAATGACAGGAAAGGTCATAAAAAAAGAAGAATCAGAATGGCTTTGGACTTCTACTGCAACACTAGAATGCAGAAAACAATAGAGCTATGACTTCCAAAATTTCTAAGCCTAGAATTTTATACTTAGTCAAGTTATTGATAAAATGTTAAGGTAGAATAAGGATTTTTTTTCAATCATGCAAGCTCTCAGAAAGTTTTTACTTTACTCCCCATGTATTCTTTATCAGGAAGTTAAGAAAATATGGGTAAAAAAAGATCCAATACAGGAGAGGGACAAAGAGAATTTTAAGGGTGATAGAGAAATTCCCGGATAACAACTATGAAGTAGGCCTAGAAAGTAACCAGTCCAGATTACATTAAAAGGATAGAGGGTTGCAGGACAACTGTCTCAGGAAATGAAGGGGTGGGTAATACTGGAAAAATAAAAACTGGCTAAATGAATAAATGACATAAAAAAAAAAAAAAAACTACATGATTCAGCTGTGAATGCTGAAAGTTCTAATACTGTAAATACACTGAATATTAACTTAATAAAAACCTGTGATAACTATATTGGGAGAATGGGAGAAATAGTATAGAGATGTGGAGAAAAGTCAGTAGATAATGTCCAAAATTGTTATATCAAGAAATAGCAATAGAACCAAGTTATTTATAAATATGAAAGAGGAAACAGCTTAAAAAAAAAAAAAAAGAAGAAGAAGAAGAAGAAAATGTTAGCTTCTAATGTGCCGAGGATGGGACAGGGGACAGTTTTCAGATATTATTCTAATTAAAAAAATCATGGCAGTAAAGCAAGGAACATGAACAGCTTTCAGCTTTTAGTAAATTAAATCTTCACAACATTATTTCATGATGCTAAACAAACTATGTCTAGTTTGCTCTGCTGGAGACACTGAACTGCAAACAAAAACAAAAAACAGAATCAAGCTTTAATGATTGATGTGAACATAGTCCAAATAACCTTGTGATTGAATCCAAGCTCCACCACTTACTCTTGTGAAGTAGGGCAAGTTACCTAACCATCCTGTACACATAACCACCTCCTCAAAGTGGTTTTGCAAGGATAATTAAGTGAAAGCACCTGATGTAGTGCTTGACCCATCAACAGATGTTACAACTTTCTGCTTGTCTCTGTTCCCTAGCTACAAACCCACATTCTGACCCCAAGCTGCTTTGTTGGTCACAGAGTATAGAGACTCATGGACAACTCAGCACATATCCCTCCTCACACTGGAAAATCAATGATGATGAGTAAGCAGACTTATCTCTGTATATGAAGGGCAGCATTATGCTTGTTATGTGGAGAAGATTATCCCCATTATCCCCATTCTGGATTATTGCCTGCTTTCAATAACTGTCCCAATCAGTCTACTACACTAGGTCAGAACCATTTTATCACTTAGGTGAGCTATTCTGTACAGATGGAAAACCTTTTTTTTTTTTTAAAAAAAAAAAAAAAGAACTGTACTGTTTCATCAGTCTTCATCCCTGTTCTTTCACTACAGGGCCTCAAAATTTTCTAACGTAGGTCCTATAGGATCCCTCTTTGGCCTGGGGCCACCTCCTGCTTACTGCAGCAAGAATAGAGTGAAATCAGCCCCAATCAGCTAATTAAATTGTTTACCATGTCAAATGTTTTCTTCTATTATTACTGAATTCATAATACCCTACAAAGTATAGAGATCTCAAAACAGAGACAGTAACAGGGAATTCATTATCTGTATCACTAGGGCCAGTCATCTTTATTTGCATGGCCAAAAGTCTTAACTGATTTTCTACAAAGTATTTATACATACTTCTAAAAATAACTTGACAGATATAAAAACACAAACATCAGAAATCATCAAGATTTTATCATTAATTCAACAAACACCATGCTAAAACAGTCAATTAAAAAAGTAAGATATAATTTATAACATAGTTGACACTAAGGAAAATTACAAAAATTAGACCCAGTTCTAAGCCCCCTGACAGCCAAAGCAGTAAAGTGAAACAGGATGGCTTACAAAACACAAATGATCTAATAAAAGTGGTTAAAAAAAAAAAAAAAAAGGCAAAAATAGGAAAGAAAAAGGTCTATCACTGGGATCTTTAAAAAAATTATCTCTAAGGTCTCTCTCTACTTTATAAAAATTGATGAATAAATTACAAATAGTATCTTGGATAGCAATGAGGATTTTTTTTTTCATTTTGCCTTTTCTTATATATCAATCCTAGATAAAAGTCTAGGTGCATAATATTAAACCACAGTTCTGTGAAGAAACTTCTATGAGGTCCTAAAGTAACATAATGCAAGTATACTGACTTCAGGTGAGGCATTTATTTCTGTCATTTAGTTTATTCTAAGTTTTTGTAAATGTATGTTTTGTTTCCCTACTAGACTATAAACTCAAGGACTATGTTGTTTGATTCAATTTGAACTTTCTTTGCTATTTAGTACTTTATAGTTTCTGCTCTATTATAATGACAGATAAAATGTCATGTAGTATTTATATTCAATATTTGTTAGTCTTCCCCGCTACACTATAAATTCCATGAGGACAGAAGCAGTGTCTTGATCATGTCCACATCCCCAGTCTTGGGGCACAGGATTACTCCGTAAGTATTCACTGAATGAATGGACTAAGTAAAGAAAACATAACCAAGTATGAAAGAGGAGGAGAAATAATTCTTAAGATGGAAGTAACTCTGGGTTCTAAGGCCAGTTCCAACAGGAGCTGGATGACCTTACCTAAGTTACTTCACTTCTATGACCTTCAAAGCTTTCATCTGTAGAACAGGAAAAAGTAGTATCTACTTCAGAATCTGTAAGCATTAAATGCTTCAATATACATAAAGTATTTAGCACAATACCTGGAAAAAACCTCAATATATGTTCATCTCTTCACTTTTGCTTATGTCCTCAATCTTAAAAGCAGGTATTACACATAAAACAGTCCCTTCCACCCTGGCCGGTTTGGCTCAGCGTCAGCCCACTGATAGGACCCAAGGGTCATGGGTTTGATTCCCAGTTAAAGGCACCTGCCTGGGTTGCAAGTTTCATTCCCAGCTCTGTAGGAGTCATGGGGGAGGCAACCAATCCATGTCTCTCTCTCACATCAATGTTTTTCTCTCTCTCCCTTCCACTCTATCTAAAAACCGGTGGGAAAATATCCTTGGGTGAGGATTAACAACAACAAAAAGTCCCTTTCAAGAATAAATTATTTCAGTAAAAATACAAGAGTTCACTTGCCTTTGAAAAGTTCAAATTTAATCTCTTCATGTTTTAAAATGGAAGGGGAATAACCTGTGAATTACTTTCAAAATATTACAAATGCAAGAACATGTTAAGGAAAAACTGTCAAGAATGAGACTTGAAGCAACAAGAGGGAGGAAAAATCACTGATCTACTGCTAAGAAATAGGGATTGTGAAGAAACTGTTAATTAAAGGAAAAAAGGACTGAAAAGCTAGTAATATTATGTTTTAGAAAAACACTTCAAAAATTGTTTATTCCGAATTTAAACCTTAAAAATCAAGTGCTGTGAAATCTTCCACTTAAAAGT
Source organism: Tadarida brasiliensis (assembly GCA_030848825.1). Classification (NCBI taxonomy): domain Eukaryota; kingdom Metazoa; phylum Chordata; class Mammalia; order Chiroptera; family Molossidae; genus Tadarida; species Tadarida brasiliensis. The sequence goes on along the minus strand of CM061260.1, from coordinate 61,862,456 downwards.
GGAACATTAAACTTCCATTCAAACCTAAAACACTCCTTCACGACGACTTCCCTGATTCCAGTCATCCTTCAGTTTTCTTCTCCCATTTTGAGCTTAATACTTCGCTGTTTCCTTCGAATCACCACTTACACACTCTGTGTGCAGACGAAGTTCTGTCATTCCTATAATTACCACACCCCTGTCAGCCGCTTCAGGCCCATGTTGTTATGACATCGGTAAACTGCAGCCGTGCGTCTCCACCCCTGTCCCCCACCCCTCCACCTCCCTCCAAACCACCGCTCCGGCTGTAACTTCTAAACGCGGACACGGTCCCTTCCCGCCTAGGTCAGGGTTTTTACACGCTCCCCCCACCCCCCGCTTCCCGGCCTCGGCCACAGCACTCAGCGCTGCCCACCCCCGCCCGCTCGCGCCCGGCCGCGGCGCAGGCTCCGTGCTCGCCTCCTCTCCGCCCCGCTGCCTCGGCGCCCCGCAGTCCCCGCCGCCGCTTCCAGCCCCGCCGCCGCCCCGCCCCAACCGGCGTTCCCTATGGCGATCACACCAGTGCTCCCCACCCCCACCCTCCCCTCCGCCGGTAGCGCGGCCGTTAGGACAGCCGGGCCCGTGACGCACAGACGCGCCGCGAGCGCCCGGTCCCAGGAACCCGAGCTCGAGCACGCCGGCGCCCGCCCTCTACCCGGGACCTCTCCCGGGTCCCGCCGAACTGCTGGATCCGCCGGCGGGAGGGGGAGGGGCCGGGACTGCAGGCCCCCCGCACTCACCAGGCTAACGGCAACCGATCCCGGTGCCACTGTTTGGGTGAGGCGCTTGCTCGCTCGCCGGCCCGCCGTACCTATCACGCACACAGCCTCGTGGAGCCGGCTCGCACCGTCGCGGTGCTCACCAGGCCTCGCTCTCCACCGCCGCGCACCCAGCAGCGAGACCTAGCTCAGCCGGCGTTCGCAGTGCGTCTGCGCGTGGGGGCCGGCCCACGCGCCTGCGCACCCCCATCCGTTGCCCTCCTGCAGAGGCTGCCGGGAGTTGTAGTCTTTCAACTGCCTTTCACTGGAAGCCCTACCGGTTAACTCCTAACCAGTTGAACAGCCCGAAGTCCGGCAGAAGGTCCCGCTGAGAAGGTTCGCAGTCAATGGCAAAGGTTATAGAGTCGTGGTGGAGTGACAATGAAACGGTACTCCTTAGTTTGAATTGCAAGGTTAAGTCGATAAACTTGTATTCGAATCTCTTCCAGGTGGGTCGATCCTCGCTCACCTCTATCATTATCTAGCCTCTAACACCGTTGGTATCAAATACACGTTTACTGAGTGAAGGATGGGATGAATGAAAGCTGAGGGAGTATAACAAAAGTGTTAAAAATCAGTGCCTCATGTCCAAGGCATTCACACGCATGTTTTAGGAAGCTTCTGGTTATTCTTTTTTTATTTTTTATTTCTCTCCTATCCCTTTGTCTGATAATGTATGAGGATTATCAAAAATCATTTAAGAAATTAAATGAAACACAAATTCTTGCTTTATTCCCAATCAGTGCCCTCAGACGAAAATCTGGGGCAAATAATTGTTTCTGTTAAATTAGATGAAATTTGTGTGCGTATGTGAGTGAATTCTTTTTGAGCAGTGGCTTCAAAAGAAGAAAGACTGAAGCCAGACAAGCAGAGATTAAGGAATAGAAAATCTCATGTGTGACCTCATTGAGCATATCGATTTAAAACACCTGCTAAGAAGTAAGGTGAAAGAGATGGGATAGCCTAACACATAAGTGTGGGAAAGAGGATCACACTACCTGAATCCTAGGCTATATAACAATGTTCATTTATCCTGGATCTCTTTCTGCGGCATCAGTATTCCTCATTGATGGTGTGTTTTCTAGGATCAGAGTTGAGTTTGAGTTAGAGGACTAGGGAAAGGGAAGGTATTCTGAGAGACTTAGGGGCAACTATGCCTGACCACAGTAAAGCTGAGGACAGATCACTTTATTCCAATCAGGAGCTAAGATTATTCAGAGGTGGACTTTAGTCTTTGTGAAAAATAGTTTATTTCCAGTTCATCCTTAATCCTAGCGAGGGTATCCCTTGAGGATCCCAACTGCAAAAATAATACAAAGAGTCACTTTAAAATGGAGCCAGAGCCCTGACCGGTTTGGCTCAGCGGTTGGAGCACGGTCCAAGGACCAGGGAGTCTCGGGTTCAATTTCGGTCAAGGGCATGTACCTCCTTTCGGTTTGTCCCGGCCCTGGTCAGGGTAGTGAGGGAGGCAACCAATTGATGTGTCTCTCACGTTGATGTTTCTCTCTATCTCTCCCTCCCACTCTGTCTGAAAGTAAATAGAAAAATATCCTCAGGTGAGGATGAAAAAAAATGAAATAAAATAAAATGGAGCCGGAACTGTCATCCCAGAGGAACTGCCTTGCATATTTTATGCCTCAAACCTATAGAATATTAGTTTAGGGCAAAATAACCTTTCAATTGGGCCTAAAACAACCTTGTATCCCAAAGAACTGGTTGCTAAGATAATGAAAAAGCAGATATTATTTCTACCAGAATAATGAATACTGGATTGAAAATTTTAAAAACTGTTTGGAATTAGCATCACTGTTATGTTATCTGCACCAATAGAAACAACTTCCTTCTATTGATGTACTTGTTCCCCTTACTTTCTCATAAATATCCCTTGCCTTTGTCTCTAATTGGAACACTAGTTGGGTTTCTTTCTGAATCAGTGATTCCTGAATAGCTATTCTTTGATCTCAAATAAATGCTTGTTGCCTCTCACTTTGAAAGGTCTTTTATTTTTAGGTTAACACAACTAAAAGTCTGGTGTATATACTAAGGCCTCTCTTCCTCAGCCAGGCCTCTTAAGCCTGATGAGACAGCCAAAAGCTTTATTCAGACACTGCTATCAGAATTAGTAGTGACCTCAGGTGAAAAAGTGATGGCAAATGTCTGGCTCATCTCTTATGGCTTCCTTTTCTTCCAGATCTTGGACCCACAAATTCTCACTGCCATGGTAGCAATTTACAGACTGAATGCTTTTTTATATTTTATCCTGTTGTTCTCAGTGGTGGAAGAATTTGTTCAAGACAACAGTAGGCCATTACTGAAACAGAATTCCTATATGCATATGTTGCTTTTATAAAAATGTTATCATACCATATATAGTGTTTTATTAGCTAATGTCTCTCTGACTATATCTTTTTGTATTTTGAGACAATTAAAAACTATAAAGCAATAGTTTTGCTATTACAAACAATGCTGCTATGAACATTCTTGTACATATCTTTGTGTATACAGGGAAACTGCTAGATATTAGGACATTTCATCTTTAACTTTACTCGAGATAGTAGGCAGAATTCTAAAATGGCCCCACGGTCTTTGCCCACCTGGTGTTGCTATGTATAAATCCCTACCCCTGTAGTATGGGTGGAACCTTTGACTTTAGCCAATAGAATGTGGCAACAATGATGTGATGTCACTCCCATGATCACATTTCTTTTTTTTTTTTAATTTTTTTTTTCCTTTATTGATTTTAGAGGAAGTGAGAGGGAGAGAGAGATAGAAACATCGATGAGAGGGACCATCGATTGGCTGCCTCCTGCATGCCCCCCACTGGGGATTTGACCCACAACCTGGGCATGTGTCCTGACCAGGAATCAAACCGGCAACCTCTTGGTGCATAGGTCGATGCTCAACCACTGAGCCACACTGGCCGGACTCCCATGATCACATTTCATGTGTAAGTATCTGAACAGCCTGGAGCTGGCCCTGAAGAAGTGAGCTGTTATGTTGTGAACTACCTACAGAGAGGGTCACATGGCAGAAAACTGTGATTGGCCTCTAGGACCTGAGAACAGCCTCCACGTGACAGCCAGTAAGAAGCTGGGGCTCTCAGTCCTACAATCACAAGGAAATTAATTCTGCCAATGACCTGAGACAGCTTGGAAGTAGACTCTTTCCCAATCAAGCCTCCAGATGAAAAGATGGCTTGACTTATGCTTTAATTGCAGCCTTGTGAGACCCTGAACAGAGAAACAGCTAAGCCATGCCTGGACTTCTGGCCTGAAGAAACTGTGAGACAATAAATATGTTTTAGGATACTAGGTTTGCAGTAATTTGTTACACAGTAATAGAAAACTAATATACTAGATATACCTGGATTATTTCACAAAGTGGTTGTACCAATTTATACTCCATAAGCAGTACATAAGATTCTTTTTCCTAAACATCCTTGCCAATATTTGGAAATGAATGACTTTTTAAATTTTTGCCAATATGATGCATATGAAAATAAATAATATATAATAATCACACACATGTTATTACATTAACTTAAAAACATGAAAAAATTGTACTTACTTGAAATTATATATTCTGTTATATTTATTTTCTGTTGCTTAAATGCTAGTAAACAAAATAGCAATAGGACTAATTAAAAATGGCAACTAGCCCTGGCCGGTTTGGCTCAGCGGTTGGAGCGTTGGCCTGCGGTACAGAGAGACCCGGGTTCGGTTCCCGCTAAGGGCATGTACCTCGGTTGCAGTTTGTCCCCTGCCCTGGTTGGTCGTGCGGGTGGCGGCCACTCGATGTGTCCCTTTCACGTCGATGTTTCTCTCTCTCTCTCTCTTCCTCTCTCTCCCTCCCACTCTATCTGAGCAAAAAATGAAAAAATGTCCTCAGGTGAGGATAAAAAATAAATAAATTAAATAAAATAAATAAAAATGGCAACTAGCCCCCAGCTGGTGTGGCTCAGTGGATTGAGCATCGTACCATGGACTGAGAGGTCCCGGTTCAATTCCCAGTCAGGGCACATGCCCGGGTAGCGAGCTTGATACCCAGTATGGGGTGTGCAGGAGGCAGTCGATTGATGTTTCTCTCTCACATTGATGTTTCTATCTCTCTCTAGAAAATCAATAAAAACAAATTTTAAAAAAATTTTTAAATGGCAACTAGTAATAATTAATGGAAGGACTAAGCAGATAATATGTGTGAGAAAATATAACAATATTTTTATGTTTCTGTACTAATTTTTACAGGAGAATGTAAACACAATAAAACTAATTAAACATATTACCTATATTAAAGAATGCAATGAGCCCTGACAGGTTTGGCTCAGCAGTTAGAGCATCAGCCTGCAGACTGGGGGGTCATGGGTTCAATTCCCAGTCAAGGGCACATACTTGGGTTGCAGGTTCCATCCCCAGCCCCAGTCCGAGGTGGTGCGGAAGGCAACTAATCCATGTGTCTCTCTTGCATCAATATTTCTCTCCCTTTCTCCCTTCCACTCTATCTAAAAAATCAATGGAAAAATATCCTTGGGTGAGGATTAACAACAAAAAATAATAAAACAGCCCTGGCCAGTTTGGCTCAGCAGTTAGAGCGTCGGCCTGCGGTCCAGAGAGACCCAGGTTCAGTTCCCGCTAAGGGCACGTACCTCGGTTGCAGTTTGTCCCCGGCCCTGGTTGGGTCGTGCGGGAGGCAGCCACTCAATGTGTCCCTTTCACGTCAATGTTTCTCTCTCTCTCTCTCTCTTCCTCCTCTCTCTCCCTCCCACTCTATCTGAACAAAAATGGAAAAATGTCCTCTAGTGAGGATTAAAATAATAATAATAATAAAATAAATAAAGAATGCAATGATATGTTTCTGTCCCATAATACAGTGGGATATTTTTATTCTTTCTGTTTCCTTTTCCATTAATACTTTTCTGAACTGCCTGGAGCCTTTAGACATACTTCTTTTTTCTATGTAATAGTGAAAGTAAATACAGTCAAATATAAAATTAATTTTTACTTACAGCTCTGTTCTTCTGCCTACATTGCACTGATTCTTATTGTTGGTGCAAATGATGTTAAGCTATATATCCTCTCAACAACTGTGTTTGAGCATAGAATACTTAGCATTTTACTTACTAGCATAGCAGATTTTTAAACTTGTTGGAATTCATTTCCAACTCTTCAAACTGTCCACCCATTTTGTATCTACATACTTACTTTTGTAAACCAACTGTTTGTCAATCAGGTCCTTTGCATAAATTAACTATTCAGGCTCTCCTATCTAAAATGCCCATCATTTTTAAAACACTGAAGCAAGTTGTATGTCATGTTAAGGTAAACCTCTTCTCCCAGGGAAAATGGTTTTAAAGAATAGATGTAATTTGGCCCTGGCTGGGTGGATCAGTTGGTTGGAACATCATCCCCTACACCAAAAGTTTGCAGGTTTAATCCCCAGTCAGGGTGTGTACTGTAGGCAACCTATTGATGTTTCACTATCTCTTTCTCTCCCCCTTCCTTTCTCTCTAAAATCAATGAAAACATATCCTCAGGTGGAGATTAATAGAAAAAGAAAGAATAGAGGTAATTTGAACTTGTGAAGCTGAAGTTAGAATCCAACTAAGTTCACAGTTTTAGTAAAGAAATTCATAAAGTAATTTTTAACTGAATTTATTGGGGTGACATTGGTTAATAAAATTATATAGGTTTCAGAGGTACAATTCTATAATACTGTATATCTGTATATCATGTTGTGTGTTCACCACCCCAAGTCAAGTCTCCTTCCATCACCGTTTATGCCCCGTTTACCCTCTCCTCAGAAAGTCCTGTTTAATGTGGTTGCCTTTTACTAGGGACATTTTTTTTAAGTTCTGAAAAAGTCTTACTTCCAAAAACCCAGTCATTTTTTCTGTTGAAGTTCTTGTTACAATGTATATACAACATTGAATAACTTTGATGCAGTTGGTTGTTCCTTTTCTAGTCTCCTTATGGCCTCTTCAAAGATTTTTAGACAGTTTTGGAGAAGCAGTAAGTTTATTTCTGTTTCACTATAATCTTTCTCTCCATTCTTATCTTCAACGTATTTCCAACTTGGAGCAAGACATTCTTCTTGTTCCACACTTTGAAATATGATTTTATGGCAGGCCAACATTTTAACATCTTTTCTATGGCTGGCAACAATGATAGCCATCTTGTACACACATGTTTAAGGAAGCTATCTCCTTCTATTTGTATAAAGTCAAAAATTTCATTAAATGCTTCTCCACATTGTGAGGAAACTAAAATGACCAAACACTTTTATTATGAAAACCTCCGTATCACAGATAATCAATCATACCACACCCCTCTTTTAACAGTTTTCTGTATAAGGTATTTACCAGATGAGATCATTTCTTTTTTCTTTTTCTTTCTTTTTTTTTTTTTTTTGGTAATAAGTTTATAAACTGAACAGAATTAGTCAAAATTAAAATTTGCACTGAAAGCAGATAAATGAGCAAATCTACTTTGTCTTTGGACAAGATGTAACACCCTTTGTTTTATGTGTTGTGGTTTCATTCAAATCTAAACAGATATCAAGAAGACAATTTTAACTCCATTTTTTTTTCTTTAATTTTTATTTTTTAATCCTCAAGGTTATTTTTCCATTGATTTTTAGATAAAGTGAGAGGGAAAGAGGGACAGAGAGAGAGAGAGAAACATTGATGTGAAAGAGATACATCAATTGGCTGCCTCCCTCACGACCCTGACCAGGGCCGGGGATTGAACCTGCAACTGAGGCACGTGCCCTTGACTGGGAATCGAACCTGTGACTCCTTGGTCTGCGGACCGACGCTCCAACCACTGAGCAAAACCGGCCAGGGCTTTAACTCCATTTTTTTTCAAGTCAAATTCCCTTAAGAGCTAGGGGGAACACTTTTTTGAATCAGGAAATGTAACCTTACTCAATTCCATGGAGCAATCAAAGGCACGGATTATGCATGTTGGTTCTGCCCAAGATAATTCAGCAGCCACTAGTTTCAACTGAGCATGGGTGTCTTTAGGGGAAACTAAAAGACTTTTGATTGATTTTGAAGTACTTGTCTGTTTCATTCCAGACTTACATATTTCAGTCTCCATATGTGCTTTCACACCTCCTCCTCCACGGTACACAATCCCAAATTCTTTTCTGCATTTTGTGCAGTATGCTCTGGTTTTTGTTATTTACCTTCCTAATCCAGTTTTTGTCGTTCTGTCTGTTGTTAATATTACACAGTCGTTTAGCTTTCTTTTTCAGTGACGTGTGGGTCAAGCTGTTATAGGTATTATAATCATTCTCATTTTCATTATCTTAACTCATAGTACACGGTCACCATATTCATGTTAAAAAATTCAACTTATACAAGGCACAATGGTTAACCCACAGGCAAAGCCAAAAACAAACTGCTAATGTTTAGGATTACAATGTACTTAAATTGTACACTTAGGTTACATCCCTCAGAATGATGCAACAATGGATGATCATTACTATGAAATGCAAATCATGGTTATCAATATCAATGGATGGGGAAAAAAACAATGATGGCGACTAATAAAGTCAAATAATCTATGCTGTATCCATTCGACACTAACAGCAGTATTGTTTTTAGCCCCTATTTTGGGGGACAGTCATGGATTTTGTAATTTCCTCCCAACCTCCCACACCCATCACAGAAGATCAGGAATTTTTTTTTTAATCCTCATCCGAGGATATTTTTCTATTTATCTTCAGATAGAGTGGGAGGGAGGGAGAGGGAGAGAAAGGGAAAGAGAGAGAAACATCAACATGAGAGGGACACATCCACTGGTTGCCTCCCGAACAACCCCAACCAGGGCCAGGGCTGAACCGCAACTGAGGTACGTGTCCTTGGCCAGAATCGAACCCATGACTCATTGGTCTGTGAGCTGACGCTCTACTGCTGAAACAAACTGGCCAGGGCTTTTTGTTTTGTTTTGTTTTGTTTTGTTTTGTTTCTAAAATAGGTCCTCAAACAGGAGTACCTTCAATTTTCCCTTCTTCACTTTCATGCTATTTTTTTTATCCTCACCCGAGGACATTTTTGTATTTATCTTCAGACAGAGCCGGAGGGAGAGAGGAAGGAAGAGAGAGAGAGAAACATCAACGCGAGAGAGACACACCGACTGGTCGCCACCCACACAACCCCAACCGGGGCCGGGGACAAACCACAACCGAGGTACATGCCCCCAGCAGGAACCAAACCCGGGTCTCTCCGGTCCATGGGCCGACACTCTAACTGCTGAGCCAAACTGGCCAGGGTATGCTATTTTTTTTTTTTAAGCCTCCCCCAGAGGATATTTTTTTTCCATTTATCTTCAGACAGGGAGGGGGAGAGAGAGAGAGAGAGAGAGAGAGAGAAAGAGACAAAGAGAGAGAGAGAGAGAGAGAGAGAGAGACATTGATGTGACTGGTTGCCTCCCACCCCCTAGCCGGAACTGCAACTGAGGTACATGCCCTTGGCTGGAATCAAACCTGCAACTCTTTGGTCCACGGGCCCACACTCTAACCACTGAGCAAAACTGGTCAGGGCAAGACCAGGAACTTTTTTGTGGGTGTCCTGGGAGGGTTGTCCAGGATGTGGGAATTACAGTGCTAAAACCTGAGAAGTCAGGCAAATCGGGACAGTTGGTCAATCATTTCCACTTGTACTGGCCAGATGTATCCCCTTCATCTATCCAGTATACCCTTCCCCTACCTCCTGTGAGTGCTGGCTGATAACTCTCAGCTGCACCTTTCTCTGAATAATTGCAGGCCTAACAGGGGCCAGCTTGCTAAAAGGCTCCCACTCCCATCCCAAAGGACAGACCTAGGCCAATAACTGACATCAGGGTTCAAAAGGCCAACCCTTGCTACGGTGTGGGACTTACTTTAATGGTACAATTTGTGCTCTAGATCTGCCCCCTGGAATAAGACTAAAGCTAGTCATCAGCTGAGACCACACTTTTGCTAGCTCTCCCCTTGCCCTGTGCTGTCTCCCTTATTCCCATATTCCTGAAAGCACTCCCCCAATAAGTCACTTAAACAAGAATCCCCATCTCAGGCTCTGCTTCTGGGGAACCCAACCTAGGACATGATCCAAACGTATTGTTTTCCATTTCCTTAACCAGTTGACCAAGACCACTTACTGAGATTAGTCCATTGTCTTCCCAGTGACCTGCAATTTTACTTCTGTCATTCATATAAAAACACACACTCAGGGCTCTATATTGAGAAAAGTGTGCATATAGTCACATGATACTCAGAAAATAAAAAGAACCAGTGAGAAAAAATGCAAATTTTGACCTGAACATGGAACCTTGAATGAGAAATCAACTATATTCTTCACCCCACAAATTCTGACTTTTAAGTGGTACTTAGCTTCTAATTGCAAATACTTGCTGGACGTTCTTTTAAATGATTTTTTAATTGATTTTTAGAGAGAGAGGAACGGAGAGGGAGAGAGAGAGAGAAACATTGATGAGAGAGAAACATTGATCGACTGCTTCCTGCATGCCCCCTACTGGGGATCGAGCCTGAAACCTCGCTATGTGCCCGGATCAGGAATCAACCAGCAACCTTTCAGTGCACTGGGCGACAGCCAACCAACTAAGCCACACCAGCCAGGGCTGGAAATTTTTAAATGTACCATAAAAATATTGATACCATAAAACCTGCAATGTTAGAAGGTGTATTATACATATTGTAGAATATGTATGTATTTATATAATTTATTTAGTATATATAATATATAAACTTGAGATATATCTCTTGAATATATATATTCATACATTTTTATGTATCTTATGTATGTTCAATACATACATAGAGATACACATACAGAGTGGGGCAAAAGTAGGTTTACAGTGGTTCATATGGAAAATAATACAATAATTAATAAATAATACAAGAATAAATTCTGTGTTTCTTGTACTCACAACTGTAAACCTACTTTTGCCCCACCCTGTATATTTTGAGATATATATTCTAGATATATTCTCAAGTTTCCATATTAACACACATCTGTTTGTGAGCTTTCTATTTATTCAGTTGGTCTGTACGCCAATAACACATCTAAAATACTGTGGTTGTAGCCCTGGCCGGTTTGGCTCAGTGGTTAGAGCATCGGCCCTCAGACCAAAGGGTGGTGGGTTCGATTCCAGTCAAGGGCATGTACCTCGGCAGTTCATTCCAGCCCTGGTCGGAGTCGTGCGGGAGGCAACCAGTCGATATGTCTCTCTCACATCAATGTTTCTCTCTCTCCCTCTCTCCCTCTCTCCCCCTCCCTCTCTATCTGAAGATAAATAGAAAAATGTCCTCAGGTGAGGATAAAATAAAATAAAATAAAATACTGTGGTTGTATATAATAAGTAATGCTGTGTTGTAGGTCAAGTCACCTCCACTTTGTTTTCTTCTTTAAAACTGCTTTGGCTCTTCTTGGGACTTATTATTTAATATAAACTTTATAATTACTCCATCAATTTTTTTTTGTTGTTGATCCTTAACCGAGGATATTTTTCCATTGCTTTTTTTTTAGAGTGGAAGGGAGCAAGGGAGTTGGAGAGGGGGAGAGAGAGAGAGAGAGAGAGAGAGAGAGAGAGAGAGAAAGAAACATTGACGTGAGAGAGACACATCAATTGGTTGCTGCCTCCTGCACCACCCCAACTGGGGCCAGGCATCGAACCTGCAACCCAGGTATGTGACTGACTAGAATTGAACCTGCCACCCTTCAGTCTGAGGGCTGATGCTCTAACCACTGAGTCTAACTGGCCAGGGCTACTCCATCAATTTTTATGAAGAAAATCTGGAATGATTTTGATTGAAATTGCATTGAATTGATAAAATTAAATTTTGGAGGACAACTGTATTATATTGAGTCTTCTGCTGGATAAGGATATAGTATATCTCTCCATTTATTTAGGTCTTCTTTAATGTCTTACAATGATATTTTGTCATTTTTTTCATGAATTTTTACAGATCTTTTGTTAACTTTATTTCTAGTTACCTTACTTTTTTGCTGTTGCTATTGTAATGATTAAAAGAAGTCATTACACTTACTGTTTCTCATGCATAAGAGTGAAATTGATTTATGTATAACTTCTATTAAGAACTGTGAAGAATGCTTTTAGTAATTCTAATCATTTGTCTCCAGATTTTCTTGGATTTTCTGTAGGCAATTATATTTCCTGTGATTAATGACATTTTTATTTCTTCATTTTCAGTCATTTTTTTGGTTTGTTCTTTACTGTGTTTGACAGGAGCTCTAATTCATTGCTAAATATAAGTGGCATAGGAAGCATCCACTGTCTCATTCTTGATTATTTAGAGAATTGTCCTAATGTTTTACCAGAAAATATGACGCTTGCTCTAGGTTTTTGGTAGACTTCCTTTTATGAATTGTTTATCAAATGATTTTTCTCTATGTATTGAAATGAGCATACCTTTTAATACACAGTTGACCCTGAACAACATGAGTTTGAACTGCGTGGGTCAACTTATGTGTAGATTTTTTTTTTTTTTTTATAAATACCTGTAATGTATTCCATCTGCAGTTGGGATTCTGCAGATGTGGAGGGCCAACTATATGCATTGATCTACATGATTGTATATAGGGGATTTGAGCATCCACGAATTTTGGTACCCATGGGGAATCAAGGGTAACAAACCCCCAAGTTGTTCAAGGGTCAACTGTGTTTATATGGTAAGTTACATTAATAGATTTTCTAAAAGTTAAATTATCTTTGCATTTCTGAGATAAACCCAAATTTACTATGATTTATTTATTTATATAGAGCCAAATTATGTTTGTTAATATTTTTATTAGGATTTGTGCATCTATTTACATGTCACTAGTAAAATCATTTTACCCTGTTCAATTTACTTGTTTAATTGGTAGGTATATGTTCAATTACTAATTCAACTTATACATATTTAAAAATTCAGGATTTCTGTTTTGATAAGTTATATTTTGCTAAGAAAATCTACATTTTAAAAGTGATTAGCACAAAAAGTTTCTAGTATTATTACCTTTAGAGCTCTAATATATATGTTACATCCTCTTTTTATTCCTCAAGTTCTTTATTTGTACCTTTTCTTATTTTTTCTTGATCAACCTTACCAAAGATTTATTTTTCTAATCTTTACAAATAAATAGCTATTGGCTTTATTAGTCCTGTTTATTTTTTTTCTATTCCCTTATTTTCTGTGTTTATTCTTCAAGTTTATTCTGATTTTCTTTTCTTACATTAAGTTGGATGCTTACTGATTAATTTCTACCTTTATCTTTTAATATAAGCTTTAAGGTTATGAATAATTTAAGCATTATTTTAGCTTTATGTCACAAACTATATTAATAATATCTTCACTATCATTTGGTTCTAAATATTTCTAATTTGTTACATTTTCATGACCCATGAAGTGTTATTTTGAAGTATGTAGCTATTCTCCAAACTATACTTTTATTGATTTCTAAGTTAATTGCACCATGGTTGATGGTCAGAGAACATGGTCCAGTTGAAAATGTCTTTGAAACTGTTGAACTTAGAATATGGTCAGTATACATAACTGTTCAGTGTACAATTGAGAAGAATGTGTGTTCTCTAATTATTGGGTGGAGAGTTCTAATAAGTACATGAGCTAAAAATTGTTATTCAAATCTTCTATAATATAATTTTCTTTTCATTTTTTAAATTTTATTTTCTTGTGATGAGAACTATTTAAAAAAATTTTTTTTTCTTTATTGATTTTAGAGAGAGAGGAAGGGAGAGGGAGAGAGAGAGAGAGAAACATTGATGAGAGAGAACATCGATTGGCCACCTCCTGCATGGCCCCCACTGGGGACTGGGCCCAAAACCTGGGCATGTGCCTTGATGGAGAATAGAACCCAGCAACCTCTTGGTGCATGGGTCAACGCTCAACCACTAAGCCACACAGGCTAGGCTAATTTTCCTTTTTTTTTTTTTAACTACTGATCTAGTTACTCAGAGAGCTATGTTAAATCTCTGTAATAGTGGAGTTGTCAGTTTTGCTTGTAATTCTGTCAGTTTTTGCTTTATATAGTTTGGGGCTATGTTATTAACAGTGTACAGGTTAACTGAATCTTTTGTTATTATCAGAAGTCATCTTCATTCCTAATAACACTTTTTTTTTCCATTGTTTATTTTTTTTAACTTATCTGTATTGTTGAATGTATATCATTTTACCCCCCTTCACCCCCTCCTCCTCAATCCCACCCCCTCTGCTGCTTTCCCCACACTATTGTCTGTGCCTATTGGTTATGCACATATGCATATAAGTTCTTTGGTTTCTCTCTTTCGGCCCCACCTCCCCCCTTCCCTTTGAGGTTTATCAGTCTAACAACCAGTTTGTACTTCTGATCCCTTCATCTTTTTCACTCAACTCCCCTCCCATCTGGCAGCTAACAAAAAATTCTCTGTATCTGTGAGTCTGTTTCTGTTGTTTGTTCATTTTGTTTGTAGATTCAATTGTTGATAGATATATATTTATTGCCATTTTATTATTATTATTTTTTTTATCTTCCTCGTCAAGAAGACCTGTCAACATTTCATATAATACTGCTTTGGTGGTGATGAACTCCTTTAGCTTTTTCTTGTCTGGGAAACTTTTTACATGGCCATCGATTCTAAATGATAACTTTGCAGGATAAAGTAATCTTGGTTGTAGGGCCTTGCTTTTCATCACTTTCAATATTTCTTGCCACTCCCTCCTGTCCTGCAAAGTGTCTTTTGAGAAATCAGCTGACAGTCTTATGGGAGCTCTGTTGCAGGTAACTAACTGCTTTTCTCTTGCTGCTTTTAAGATTCTCTCTTTGTCTTCAACCTTTTGCATTTTGATGATGATGTGTCTTGGTGTGGACCTCTTTGGGTTCATCTTGTTTGGGACTCTCTGTGCTACCTGGACTTGTATGTATGTTTCCTTCAACAAGTTAGGGAAGTTTTCTGTCATTATTTTGTCAAATAGGTTTTCAATTTTTTACTCACTCTCTTCTCCTTCTGGCACTCCCATGATGTGAATATTGGTATGCTTGAAGTTGTCCCACAGGCTCCTTATACTATCCTCATTGTTTTGGATTCTTTTTTCTTTTTGTTGTTCTGATGAGGTGTTTTTTGCTTCCTTATATTCCAAATTAATGGTTTGCTTCTTTGCTTCACCTATTCTACTATTGATTCCCTGTAAACTATTCTTTATTTCAGTTAGTGCATCATTCATTTGTGACTGATCTTTTACTATTCTCTTGAGGCCCTCACTAAATTCATTGAGTTTCCTTATAAGCAGTGTTTTGAATTCTGCATCTGTTAATTGCTTATCTCCATTTCGTTTATTTCTTTTCATGGAGTTTTGTTCTGTTCTTTCATTTGGGACATGTTTCTTTTTTCTTTTTTTATCCTCACCTGAGGACATTTTTTGCATTTATCTTCAGACAGAGCGGGAGGGAGAGAGGGGAGAAGAGAGAGAGAGAAACATCGACGTGAGAGAGACACATTGACTGGCTGTCACCCACATGACCCCAACCAGGGCCGGGGACAAACTGCAACCGAGGTACGTGCCCTTAGCGGGAACCGAACCTGGACTCTCTGGTCCGTGAGCTGACATTCTAACTGCTGAGCCAAACTGGCCAGGGCAGGGGACATGTTTCTTTGTCTCTTCATTTTGGCTGCCTCCCTGTGCTTGTTTCTATGTATTAGGTAGAGTTGCTATGTCTCCTATGCTTCCTAGGGTGGCCTGTTGTAGTAGGTGTCTTGTAGGGTCCAGTGGTACAGCCTCCCTGATCACCCAGCTGGGCCCTCGAGGTGCACCCCTTGTGTGGACTTTACACCATTCTATTGTAATTAGAGTCTTGATTGATGTTGGCATGTCAATGGGAGGGTTTTACTCAGGCTGATCAGCTGCAAGGACTGGTTGTGCCCACTGACCACTGACCTCTGACTATCTTGAATGATCAACTCTGCAGGGGCCCACCACACAGAGCAAGACTTACTTCAGCAGAGCTCTGGTACCCATTGGGTCCATTCCTTGAGTGTGTCACTTGTGAAGGTGGTTGGGTGGTAGTGCTTCGACGTGGTCTGAAGCTGTCCACTGAGTGTGCTGGCTCTGGAACTAGGTCAGCTTCTGCCTGTGTTCTACCAGGGGACACCCAGCATAAGCTATACAGTGATCTGCAGACGGCTGCTTCTTGGTCTGGGCTTGGTGGTGCCCAAGTGAAGCCAAGTTGTGAACCAAAGCTGGCTGTTTCTAGTGCCAGGCCTGGGGCCACTTAGCGCGAGGTATGGGGCTCGCTGAGGCCAAATGCTGCTTGTTTGAGAGATTTTAGGAAACTCTGAAGCAGGAGCCAAAACAGGCCAATCCTATGGTAAAGCCACTGGAAACAGGTTGGGTGGGCCAGAAAGTTGGGTGGGGTAGGGCCTCAGGGAATCACCAGGGTGGGGCAAACAGTGTGAGCTAGGTTGCTGGAATCTCAGATATGGTGCCCATCTGCCTGCCCCCTGGGGGAAGGGCTTACCAAAGGAACAATGGCCTTCACCAACATGTCTGTCCAGGAGAAAGCTGCCCCTCCAGCTCTCACTCCAATGCCAAACAACTCAGTTCTTCCCTGTATGTCTCTGGTGCGTTTCATGTCTGTCCCCTCTCCATGCTGGAGCTCAGAGGGAGCGAGTCCAAGTAAGTCTGTGCTGGGGCCTTTTAAGAGGAACTGCCTGGGGCTCCAGCAGTCTCATCCTCCTTCAGCCTCAGTTCCCGCTGGTTTTTACAGCCAGAAGTTATGGGGACTTCTCTTCCTGACACTGGAACCCTGAGCTAGGCACCTGGTGTGGGATGGAGACCCCTCACTCCTCAGGGAGGACCTTCCCAGCCGAGGTGTCCCTCCTGATTTTTATCGGCCACACATGGGTGTGAGACCAGTCCTCAGCTCCTCCGCCCCTCCTACCTGTCTCCATGTGGCTTCTTTAATTTTGTAGTTGTAGGACTTCTATTCAGCTTGATTTCAGGTGGTTCTGGAGGATGTTTGTTCTGTAGTTTAGTTGTAACTTTGATGTGGTTGTGGGAGGAGGCGATACCGCGTTTACCTATGCCGCCATCTTGACCGGAAGTCCCCTAAAACACTCTTTAACTTAAGGTCTATTTTGTGGTTATTAATAAAGCCATGCCAGCTTTCTTTTGATATCTGCTAATTACATTTTTCTATCTTTTTATTTTCATTCTTTCTGTATTTTAATACTTTTTTATATCTCCTGTAAACAGTACTTATTTGAATTTTAAAATCCAATCTATCAGGCTGTGATTTAACTAGCAAGCTTAGTTCAAATTACACATATTATGGTCACTTACATATTTGGAATTACTTCTACCATTTTGTGCTGTTTGTCCCACTTATTTTCCCCTAATTCTTTTTCCCCCTTCCTTGCTTGTCTACCTGCTTAAAAAAAAAAAAAAAATCCTCACCATAAAGTATGTTTTCATTGATTTTAGAGAGAGGAAAGGGGGAGATAGAGAAAGAGGGAGATAGAGAAACATCAATTGGTTGCCTCCCATAAGCGCCCTGACCAAGGATGAAACCCACAACCTGGGCATGTTTTCTGATGAGGAATCACACCCGCCACTAAATTCCTCTTTTTTTTTTTTTTGGTCTACTACTTAGAAATTAGATACTTTATTTCTCTTCTTATAGTGGCTGCCCTTACATTTTACTCTGTATACGAAATTTAACTCTAATCTTCTCTTTACTGTAGTTATCACTCCACCATTTTACATGGTTCATTATTCAATATTTTATTTCAGTCTTATTTTATTCCCCACATTAGACATTCCTATTATTGCTGATTTATGAAGACAATGATTGTCTACATGTATGCATATTTACCATTTCTTTGCTCATCATGCCTTCTTGCAGCTTAGATCTTTTCCTCCCTCCTTCCTGAAGTATATTCTTTAAATTTTAAGTTTTTTATTGATTTTAGAAAGAGAGGAAGGGAGAGAGAAACATCAATGTGAGAGACACACATTGATGGGCTGCCTCCTGCATGCCCCCTACTGGGGATCATGCCTGCAACCAAGGCATTTGCCCTGATCGGGACCGAGACCTCTCAGTCCGTGGGACGAGTGAGCCACACCAGCCAGACTACATTTTAAGTTTTTTAAATCAGAGTCTATTTTTGGTCAGTTCAGTTTTTGATGGTCTGGGAGTGTCTTTATTCAAAAATTAAGGCAAAATAAAAGTTTAGCTAAATACAGAATTCAAGGTTAATTTCTCTCGGCCCTTTTGAAAATATTATACTAATGTCTTCAGGTTTCCATTATTGCTGTTAAAAATTGTATTAGTTTTCTACTACTGCCATAACAAATTACCATGACTTAGTGACTTAAAAGAGCACAAATTTATTGTCTCACAGTTCTGTCGGTCAGAAGTCAGCTATGGGCCTCACTGGACTAAAATCAACGTGTTGGCAGTCTTCACTCCTTCCTGGAAGCCTTTGAGTCTACTTTCTTGCTCACTCAGGTATAGGCAGAATTCAATTCTATGCAGTTAAAGGTTTGAGATAATGGTTTCCTTGCTGTCTGTCAGTTGGGGGCTACCATTCTCTGCCAGAAGCTTCTTTCTGGTCCTTGCACATAACCCCCTTCATCTCAGAACCAGCACAGGGCATTAATCCTTCTCATGCTGCTATCTCTTTGACACAGCTGGGAAAGTTTCTCTACTTTTGAAGATTTACGTGATTAGATTGCGCCCACCTAAATAATCTGGCTAATCTTCCCATCTGAAGGGTAACCTTAATCACATCCGCAAAATTCCTTTTGCCATGTAAGGTAACATATTCAGATTCGGATTAAAGTGTGGATATCTTTGCACTGGTCAGGTGGAGGACATCATTCTGCCTGCCACAAGACCTATGCTGTCAATCTAATTGTTATTCCTTTGTGGGTGATTTGGTTGTTCTCTCTGGCTGCTTTTAAGATCACTTCTTTGGTGGTCTACACTTTCACTATGTTTATTGGTGTGGATTTTCTTCCGTTCTTGTCCTTGAGAATATTGCCTCTCCTCCATTCTCTTTTGAAATCCCTATTAAACATATGCTAGAGCTTTCAGAGCTGTCCCGTCACCCTCAGCTCTGTGCCTCAGGCCTCATCCACAGGCATATGAATACCTCAGCATCCTGTTCAAGCCCCATCCCTGCAAACAGTCACCCTGAGGCCATTCTTGATGCAGACTGATGCATAGTCCACCCTTGGGAGGAGAGACCCAAGAAGGAGGCCCAATCAGGTCCTGTATGTAGATGTAGAGCTGTTTAGGCAGGAAATTTGGGGGTTCCAGGTGCCTACTGGGTAGCTTAGGAGTGAGGTATGCAATGACCCTGTGGGTCCCTCACTTTGTGGAGATGGGCATAGCTGGAGAAGGCCACAGTAGGGCCCTCTTGCCCATATCCAAGAGCAGTAACATGCGAGACAATAAGCATGCTTCTTTCAAAAGGAAGAATGCTGGTTATGGTAAGATGAGAAAGAAAATGTGTTAATGCAAGAGGTTGAGGATGTGAGGGTGAGACAAGTTTGGAAGTGTAGAGAAATATAGATTTCAGAATAGGCAAGAGATGCATGGTGAGATTAGCTGGCCTCTACATTGCAGAACTGAAGCCAAATTTGGGCACAGTCACAGTGGATTCAGCCTTTTTTTTTTTATCCTCACCCGAGGACATTTTTTGCATTTATCTTCAGATAGGGCGGTGGGGGGGGGGGGATCAATGTGAGAGAGACACATCAACTGGCTGCCACCCACACGACCCCAACCGGAGCCAGGGACAAACTGCAACCGAGGTACGTGCCCTTAGCCGGAACCAAACCCGGGACTCTCTGGTCCACAGGTCGACGCTCTAACTGCTGAGCCAAACTGGCCAGGGCGGATTGAGCCTTTATAAGAGCTATTTTCTCTGCATAAATACTCTTTGACTCTGCTCCCTATTTGCTGCATCCCTTACTTACCTGACTCTTAAAAATTTTTCAGATCTCTGCTTGACTTTCACTTTCTTTAGAAGGCCCTCCCCAGAAACCCTTGATCCCTCTCCCCTTTACATTTTCCCAAAGAAACTAATTCCTCATTTGTTATACCCAATCATACTTGTTAAGTTATCCATAGCTGCCTTTCTCATTATTCAGACTGAAAGCTGTATGAAGACATTTGTTTTGTCCAGCATCATATCCCCAGCAACCAGAAAGTGACTGAAACATATCTGTTGGTCAAAAAATATTTGGTAAATTAATAATTTGGTCTGGTGGTGCTTAAGTGGCATCGCTTGATATGGCCGAATCCACAAAGGATATTAGTAGAATATCAGCCTTTTGATATCCTTCCACTTCAAATAATTTCATTTTACATGTAATTTTTCAAAGCAAAGGTGATTTATTTTGATATATAAAGCACTGTATAAGATTCTCTGGAAAATCTAAAATAATCCTGCTGCAATAATCCTGTTATACTATCATCATTTTATAAAATAAAAGGCTTGGATCATATACTAGAAAAACTTCTTCATTACATGTAAAGCATTTCTGCTGTTACCTATTATAAAGGAGGTGAAAGAAAACCTTGAAGGAAAGGGATGATCCAAAAGGTGTTTTAGTTGGTATCTATCTATCCCAGCCCCAGGAGATAAAGACTAAGATGCTAGTAGTATGTAGCTGCATACTTCAGTAACCCAATTAGTCCATACAGACAATCCACTTGACATATTTAAACCACCCTTTGAGTCACTGATGGTCATTATTTGTTAGTTCCTCCAAAGCAAGGCCATGTCAGTTGTTAAATGATGTGGAGGTTAATCAACAGGGCTGCCACTTGAGAAGGCCCCCCTATTTGTTGGGTTTGATGAGTAATCCTGTGGCCTTAACCCAGGACCCTGGATGCAAGTCCACAGATATTGAGGCATGGCTTGCACACTACTAAAAATGACAAAGGTTTCAGGCTTAGAGACATTGTCAACCACACTGTCATGTCTATCTATAACTCCAGGACTCAATGGTGGGGGTACAATATCTTGCTGATGACCCAGACAGTAGGAGCCTGTGAGTACTTCAGCCTCAAACACATAGATTGGCTTATTTGTGGCAGATGTTTGCTTGACCTGGTATGCTAGGTTTCTGAGGTTCTTGAAGTATATGCCAACTCCATACTTTGGGTCTGATAAAAGAAAAAAAGTAAACGGTTATTATGATCTGGAGAATCATATTGTTTATTTGGGTTCTAATATATATTCTTTATCTAGTCCTCCAAATAATTACTACTTTTTGGTCCCAAGTCCCTGTGTCTATAGCAAAGACACCCAAAGTTGTTCCCTTGAGAAAGTTATTACTGATATCATCAATACAATAATAGCTTACTTTCGTGTTGTTGTTAATCCTCACCTGAGGATATTTTTTCCATTGCCTTTTTTTGAGAGAGAGAGAGAAATATGGATGTGAGAGAGACACATCAATTGGTTGCCTCCTGCATGTACTCAGACTGGGGAGCCAACCTGCAACCCTGGGAATCGAACCCTTGACCCTTCGGTGTGCGGGCCGACACTCTAACCACTGAGCACACCGGCCAGGGCAATAATAGCTTAATTTAAATATAGCTTCCTTCTGTCCCTTCCTCCCTTCCTCCCTCACCTCCCTCTTTCTTTCTTTAAATTTATTTGGGACTTAACCAAACACTGTATCAGGCTCTAGAGCAGCACTGAACAATAGAAATGCAATGTAAGCCACATCTGTAATTTTAACTTCTCTAGTAGCCACGTTAAAAAAGGTAAAAAGAAACAGGTGAAATTAATTTAATAATACATTTATTTAATCTATTATATCCAAATATTATCATTTCAATATATAATCAATATACAAAATTATTAAGGAGATATTTCGCGTTTTTCCTTGGGTAGTGGTCTTTAAAATACAGTGTATATTTCATACTTACAGTGTATCTCAATTCAGATTAACTACATTTTAAGGGCTCCACAGCCACATGTGGCTAGTGGCTGCCATATTGGACAGTGCAGCTCTAGAGCTTCAAAAATGACTAAGAGCCTGGCTGGTGTGGCTCAGTGGTTGAGCATCAACCCATGCACCAAGAGGTCACCGGTTCGATTCCCGGTCAAATCTCCAATGGGGGCATGCAGGAGGTGACCAATCAATGTTCTCTCTCATTGATGTTTCCATCTCTCTCTCCCTTCCTCACTCTCTCTGAAATCAATTAAGAAATAATAATAATAATAATAATAATAATAATAATAATAATAAAATGACTAAGACATGACCCCTATTCTCAAAAGTTCACAAAGGGAACTCCCCACATGGAAACAGATAAAATATAGTACAATTTTATGTGGCAAGTAAATATATTGAGATAAAAATTAAACATTTATTTCCTGGAAGTTTCTTCTTGTTCTTTGTTCCTCCACATATTGAGTTCTTGCTACTTCTTAGCTCAGGGGCAAAAAGGATAAAGCTTAGAACAAAATTAACTGAATATACATATATATGATACATATAATACATAATATATTTTTAATACATAATTATTTTTAATCAAAGCAGAAAATATGGCCTTGAAAGTATGACCATCACAATTAGATTTTCTGAGTGAGGAAAAGAGTTTTTTTTTTTATCCTCACCCGAGGACATTTTTTCATTTTTTGTTCAGATAGAGTGGGAGGGAGAGAGAGGAGGAGAGAGAGAGAGAGAGAGAGAGAAACACCAATGCGAAAGGGACACATCGAGTGGCCGCCTCCCGCACAACCAACCAGGGCCGGGGACAAACGCAACCAAAGGTACATGCCCTTAGCGGGAACCGAACCCAGTCTCTCTGGACCGCAGGCCGACACTCCAACCGCTGAGCCAAACCAGCCAGGGAAATATATTCTTTTTTTTTTTTAATTTTTTTCCTTTACTGATTTTTAGAGAGAGAGGAAGAGAGAGAGAGAGAGAGATAGCAACATCGATGAGAGAGAACATCGATTGGTTTCCTCCAGCATGCCCACCAACTGGGAATTTGGCCCACAACCTGGACATGTGCCCTGACTGGGAATAGAACCAGTGACCTCCTGGTGTATGGGTCGATGCTCAGCCACTGAGCCACACTGGCCAGGCAACAATACAATATATTCTAAGAGCAGCTTTTTCACTTCGAGATAGCTATAAGTTCTTCCTTCCACCTGATGGGAAGGGAAGAATCAGAAAGGACATGACTAGACCTATTGGGGACTCTGAGAAGGGACTCACTTCTCTGTCCCACTCCCTCAAAATAGCCCTGGGAGTCAAGATGGTGAAGAACACCCTGGCCGGTTTGGCTCAGCGGTTGGAGCATCAGCCTGTGGACCAGAGAGTCCTGGGTTCAGTTCCCGCTAGGGGCACGTACCAAAAAAAAAAAAAAAAAAAGATGGTGAAGAACAATAGAAACCTCAGAAAAACGGGGGTCTTCCAGAATAGAAGGGACCATTGCCTGACTCCGCTGTTTACAGCCCCTTCATCCAGCCTGGCACCTGAATGGAAAGTAGCCAGGGAAGATTTCCAGAAGGGGTGAGGACTACCACACAAGAATCCACATTTCAGCTTGGAGGATATCCACACTCAAAAATTGTCGCCCGGCCCTGGCTGGTTTGGCTCAATGGTAGAGCATCAGCCCGCGGATCAATGAGTCCCAGGTTTGATTCCAGCCAAGGGCACATACCTCGGTTGCAGTTGGTCCCCATCCCTGGTCAGGGTCGTGCAGGAGGCAGCCAGTCAATGTGTCCCTCTCACTTCGATGTTTCTCTCTCTCTTCCTTTTTCTCCCTCCCACTCTATCTGAAGATAAATAGAGAAATATCCTTGGGTGAGGATTAAAAAATAATAATAATAATTTAAAAAAAAATTGTTGCCTGGCTGGTGTGGCTTAGTGGATTGAGGATCGTCCCAAGGACTGAGAGGTCCTGGTTCCATTCCTGGTCAGGGCACATGCCCGGGGTGTGGGCTGGATCCCCAGTGGGGGGCACGCAGTAGGCAGCCGATTGATGTGTCACCCTCATCTATGTTTCTATCTCTCTCTTCCTTCCTCTCTCTCTCAAAAGTCAATAAAACATATTTTTAAAAAATTGTCTGCA
Organism: Tadarida brasiliensis; assembly: GCA_030848825.1. Taxonomy (NCBI): domain Eukaryota; kingdom Metazoa; phylum Chordata; class Mammalia; order Chiroptera; family Molossidae; genus Tadarida; species Tadarida brasiliensis. The sequence goes on along the minus strand of CM061260.1, from coordinate 61,838,576 downwards.
CTGTAGGAGGGACACAAACATGGCCTGGAGAGGAATTCCCTTGACACGGAAAACAGAGTGCCCTGTGTAGACACTACTTAAGAGCAAAGAGGATTGGAAATTTAGGCACAGGAGGGTGCTCTCCTACCGTGGAGAGCACTCTTAGAAGAGGAGAAGTACAGGCAAACCTTGCAAGAACTGAGTCTAAACTCCGAAGGGACTAAGAACACTTTGAAAATGACTGAGTTCATCTTGACCTGTCAAGATGGAGTTTTCCACATCTGTGGACTCGGGAGCATGAAAGCTAGGTAAAGTTCAGTTATGCAGCCGTGAAGACAAGTCCCACACCTGAGTTTTGTAGGACTGTAAATTTTTGTACTTGTTAGAATTATAGAGCTGTAACGATGGAATGGAGGGAGTGCAGGAACACAGAGAAGGAAGCAACTCACTGGGCCTGCAGGAGTTGGGAAAGGTGTCAACCAGGAGATGCCATCTGAGCTATGTCTTGAAGAAGGAATAGGAATTTGCAGGGCTAAAGAGGGTGAGGAAGGAAGGCATTCCACATGCAAAGGCACAGAGGCACGAGACAATACAGCATATTCAGGAAACTCTTAAGAAGTTCATGGCTAGAGTGTTGAAGAACATAGTGAGTCTTGAGGCAGGTGAAATAATGTGGGGCTCGGGTCTTCTATGCTCCATGAACAAGTTTGGTTTTTTACCTTATAGGCAACTAGGAATGCAGATGCTAAATAGGCATGCAATTTTTTAGCATGATAAATTCTGGTGGAAAAAAAGGATAGGTTAGAAAGAGGAGGTTTTGAGGCAAAGAAAGGACCTGGTAATCATCTAGGCTCAGGGGAAGGTGAATTAAGGCAGTAGGAACAGAGAGGGTAGGCTGAGCTGAGAACTTTATTGAGAGAATCAGTAGGACTGTGTGACTGCCTGGATGTGAGAGAGAGAATGGAAGGAATGGAGGATGATACAGTTTCCAGCTTAGAAGACCTGATAGATAGATGGCGATGGTATTAGCCAGGTTAGGGAGTATCAGAAAGAAAGAAAAAAAAAAGCCTATGTCTTCGGGAAAAATATGGCCAAGAAAAGAGTTCATTTGGAAGTGGCTATGGGACATCTAGGTAGAAATGTCTAAAAGACCGTTTGAAATAGGAACCTGCAGGTCAGGAGAGAGGCAGGAGGTTACAAGATGTTGGGTAGGCAATTACCCATATCTGCCACAGGACTGAAAAGAGGGCACTCGCTGGCTTCGGAAAATAGGAGGATAGTGATGATCTTAGAGTAGTGTGAGTATAAGGTGGTGACTGTGTGCGGAGGAGCAAGGGGAGTGGGGTGCAGAGAAGCCAGTTACAATGGTTTAGGAGCAAAAGAAGTTGTGAATTTTTAAGACTACTAACTACTAACGAAAGGACCATACTGATCATCACTTTCCTGGTTACACTCAAAGACTGCTTGGTGGGGACTCATTGATCAGTTTTTACCTCCAGGAGTTGCGCATGTTCAATTTTTACCCGGGGTATTGCTTATGTTTTCTCTGGGGCAAAGAGAAGATAATTTTCAGACCCTTTGCTTTCTATAAATCAAGACTTGGAGTTGGCACCACAGCAAGGATCGTACTACATATTTTGAAAGGTAAAAATGAAGAGCCACAGATTTTACAGACCAGGCAAAATCAGGCTGTGTTGCTAGGTATCCCCCATGATAATTACAAAACTCTCGGCCTCCTTTGAAGAGATCTAAAGGGGACAGTTTAGCAATGAAGTATGCAATATTTCTGTACAACTGAAAAGAGAGGTGGGAGCCACACATAGAACTCCGACAGCTGAGAAGGGTCTTCAGGTGTTAGTCACTTCACCTGCCAGATGAAATCTAATTCATTCACTAGCAGGATACAGGAAATGAAGAGGATGGAAGAGAAAAGACCAACTTTATTAAATTCAAGAAAATGCCCTTTTGATTAAGGGAGTAGGATGGTGTGGCAGTGTTAATAATTTTCTTGAGATAAGCGGAAGAAGAAAAGAAAAAGAAAAGCTCCAGGGTACTCTGCAGATAGGACATGTAAACACAGAAAGGAGAAAACCGGAACTGTACATCTTACTGCTAATAATTTCATCAACATAAAACCCATTAGCAACAAAATATATGAAGAAGAAAAAAAATATATATGACCTTTCCAAATGACTTAACCACTAAATCCTAGGTGCAAATGACCCCCCCCCCACCACAGCAACAAATGCTATTTGTAGCAAGTCCTCTGCTGATGTCTGCTCACCAAGTCCCACCCACAGTGGTCCCAATAATGGGGGGCTGACACCTACCGCAGGGCACTGAGTACATTCTCTGAAAGCCCACTCTGCATACCACTTCGCAGAACTGCTGTGGGACTTGCTGAAATAATCTGTGGCTCACAGGTTTCCCAGGCATTCTCTCTTCCATCATTTTCTTCTTCATTTGGAAGGCAGTCATGAGATGCTCGCTGTCTATCTTCTCTACCTAGAACCCAAGGGAATGAAAAACAGAAAAAGACACTGGAGAACTGCTACTTAAAGTGCCTGATGCAGTGCTTCAAAACTAAAGGCACTTATGTGCACATTCCCTTGCATGCCGTTTGCTTTTCTTTTTTAAAAAAATATGTTTTCATTGGTTTTTTAGAGAGGAAGGGAGAGACAGAAACATCTGTGTGAGAGAGAAACATCAATCGCTGCCTCCTGCACCCCCCCTGCTGGTGATTGAGCCCACAACCTGAGCACGTGCTGGGGAATCGAACCCAGACCTCTCAATCCATGGGTCAACGCTCAATCCACTGAGCCACACTGGCCAGACGCAATTTGCTTTGCATTTAAAGTTACATAAGAGTCTTTCCCAGCCCTGACCTCCTCCTAGTTTGACTTCTGTCTCTTCAGAATTCCCCATCCCTTTTCTGACAAATTAATAAAAATGCACTGAAGAATCACTATGTGCAGGCACTGATAATGAAATGGTCAACAGTGTATTTACCATCTTTGCCCTCTTAAAGCTTATAGTTTAGTGAGAGATAAAAATGGGTACACAATTATAATAATGCAGTGTGATAAATGCTATTCCAGTTCTTTTATTTTGCAGCATGTTAAGCAGCTTTTTCCTGGGTCTTGATCTATGCTTCTGTACATCCTGACATCATTTCTGCCTCCTAATTCCCACCATACCTTGGTACCTGCCCATCTCTAGCTTCCTCTCAGCCTTATTTCTGAGAATCCCGGTCAAATGAGCCATCAGAGGTGTTTTCTTTCGGCTACAGAACCAAATGGATTAATAGCAAGATAAATCAAATCTTTCCCTTAATTATGTATACCTTTATAACGTGCAAACCACAGTTTTCAAACTGTTTCTTTTTATCAAGAATTTCTTGAGTTAAAAACGTTAGACATTCCAGGAACTTCTTTTCTTTCATTTCATCTTGGTGTTTTGGTTGCTGATTAGTCCATTGTCCTAAAAATGAGTAACACAAAACTCTTTTTCAGTGTTCTGTGAGAGGCAAGAAATTTAATGAAACAAATTAAAGAAGTTTGGAGGCATAGATTAGCCAGTTTGAATTGTATGCCTCGTATGTTTAGGACATGCAAGGGGCAAGACAGACAGAGTATTTGGCATATATATCACTCATGCCACCACCCAACCAAGAAGAGCAAAATTTATGAGTAAATTGTGTCATGTGTTTCCTCCCTTTTTCCTTTCCTCTCTCCCTTAACTTCCTTCCTTTTTTAAGTTCAAGGGACAACCTGTTGTCCAAAGAAGCTTCTTATTGGACTAAATATATAGGTGGACAGAATGGAAACTCCCCAAAAGGTTTCCTTTTGGTTTGCATTTGACTTTATTTATTTATTTTTTATCCTCCCACGAGGACATTTTTGCATTCATCTTCAGATAGAGCGAGAGGGAGAAAGGGAGGAAGAGAGAGAGAGAAACATCGATGCAAGAGAGACACATCGACTGGCCGCCACCCACACGACCCAAGCTGGGGCCGGGGACAAACTGCAACCGAGGTATGTGCCCTTAGCGGGAACCGAACCCGGGTCTCTCTGGACAGTGGGCCGACGCTCCAACAGCTGAGCCAGACCAGCCAGGGCTGCATTTGACTTTAGATCAAGTATACTAATGTGACCCAATCCCCAGCACAGTATCTAATTGAGTGGACTGAATTTAACTACAAAAAGCTGATGATGAATCCAGAGAAACTTGCTAGAGGGTCAAGTTGTAAATCTGGAAGGCAGGAGAGACAAAACTCCATAGCAAAGGAACTCCAAAGCCAGAAAATCTCAAAGGAAGAGACTACAAATTAAATCTGGAGAGCAATAGCTCACATTGATGAAATATAGTATTAAGTTTAGTTGACTTGAGTTTATTTTATTTATATATATATTATATATATATATTTTTTATCCTCACCTGAGGGTATTTTTATATTTATCTTCAGACAGAATGAGAGCAAGAGAGCAAGACAGAGAGAGAGAGAGAGAGAGAGAGAGAGAGAGAGAGAGAGAGAGAAACATCGATTGGTTGCCACCTGCACGACCCCAGTTGGGGCCGGGGACAAACCCAACCGAGGTATGCGCTCTTGGCCGGAATCAAACCCGGGACTCTTTGGTCTGCAGGCCGACGCTCTAACCGCTGAGCCAAACCGGCCAGGGGTGGTTGACTTGAGTTGAGCAAACATTTATTGAGTCCCTATTACATGCCAGGCACTGTCTGGGCACTGGAGACTCAAAATCTACAAACTCTTGCTATCAGAAAAGCTCACCAGGAAGGATTAAAAGAGCAACATAAAAGAGAGGAGATGTCTAACTTCTATTGTTTAAATTTTATTACTCTAATGGATAGTTGATGTTCTCTGTAGTAATAGCTTATTTCAAATGTATCCATTTTGTTAATGATGATCTTAATCTTATTAAGAGAGGATGAGTCTGTATGAACCTCTGAAACACTGCTGTGGAACAATATGCTTAGTCATCAGCTACTAAAAATGCCACCTTGCAGCAGAACAAGGGACTTACATGATTAAATTGCCAGTAGCTAGGAGGATGGGTCAATCTTACAAATGCAGTTAAAATAAGGCCACAGGCTTTACAGGTGATGAATGTTTTTGTCCTTTGTTTTCTTGAGAGGTATCAGTGTCTGTTTACATATCCACAGACATTACACTTCACAAGGTAAGTAAAGCCCTGGCTGGTTTGGCTCAGTGGTAGAGCGTCTGCCCGCGGACTGATGAGTCGAGGGTTCGATTCTGGCCAAGGGCATGTACCTCGTTTTCGGTTGGCCCCTGGCCCTGGTCCGGATCGTTTGGGAGGCAACCAATCGGTATGTCCCCCTCACGTCAATGTTTCTCTCTCTCTCCCTTTCTCTCTATCTCCCTCCTTCCCACTCTATCTGAAGATAAATAGAAAAATATCCTTAGGTGAGGGTTAGAAAAAAAAGGTAAGTAGAAATCATAATCTTGGATCTCATTCTTGTATATTATTTTTTCTCATGGTTTTGGACCCTGGGTTTTCTGTAGAATGTGGATACAACATTTACTGCAAACTCCCACTCACTTTGACCATATCTGTCTAAATCATTTTTATAAACACATGGTGAAAATAAGGTGTCCTTTGAAATTGTGCGTCTGAATTTCTGTACTAAATCCATTCTCCACATGACAACCAGTGATCTTTCTAAATACAAGTCTGATCTTATCTTTGCCTAAAATCCTTTAAGGCTCCCCATTTGTTTCAAGAAAAACTCTGAATTCGTTCATGTGACCTATAAAGTCTTACATAATCTAGGCCTTACTGTGGTGTGATTTCTTAAAAGTTTCTTTCTTTCCCTTACTAACTTCTCCTGATTCTTCAGTTCTCCACTATGACACCACCTCTGAGAAGCTTTCCCCTGACCTCCCAAGTCTGGGTCATAACTAACCCTGCTTGCTTCTCAGTATCCTCAATTAGATTTTGAGTGAAAATAATGTCCATTTTATCACTGTATCCCCAGCACCTAGAACAATGCTTGGTACATATCATGGATGCAATAATCATTAGTTGAATAAATGAATGAAATAAGCCTCCTAAGGTAGTGTTTTCAATGGTATAATTTCCTAGTTAGCTCTAGGGCTATGTAAACAGGATCTCTCCAGACCCCAATTCCAAGTCACCCTGATGGATTTTGCCCCCACTATAAAGGTGATGCTTGTGTGTACTTAACAGTACCAATTAATTTACTTTGGTGAGAAGGCTCAAAGTAAGTAATCTTAGGGTTCCTAGGGTGGCCAGCAACAAATAAATGCAAAAAAACCCAATTTTAAAAAGTTAAGTGGGATGTGTCTATATTTGAGTGCTCCACCTGCAGAATTAAGGATATATTAATATTTTTTCCCCCTACCACCTGGGAGTGGGTTACTCTAGGCTTTCCACTTAATTGCCTCTTAGGCAATCCAGGTCATCATAAGTACATCCAATTGTGTGTGTGTGTGTGTGTGTGTGTGTGTGTGTGTGTGTGTGTGTTCATTTACTAATAATTAACCCTGCTGGTAGAAACAGAGCCCAAAAATGGTTATAAAAGTTTATGGCCTAGCATAGAACCTGCATGGTTTGCTCTCTCTTCCATTCTGTCTCTTATCCACATACATACATGTATAATCACACCCAAAAGGACAGCTGGGAGACCTGACTTTCCAACTTAATAGAAAGTTACTCACCTGACAAGCTCCAAAGGGCTTGTTCCTTTTTTCTCACCATTTCTTCTTGAACATCACACAGCATTTCTTCAATGTTCATAACCACCTCAATGAGGTCAGCCTTGGCTCCTCTAATCCCTAAAACTGCCCTTTCTGGACTGATAACCTCTGAGATAGAGACCCTTGAGGTTTCCTGAAGCCGAGACAAAAGGTCATGTTCCTTTTTCCCAAAGTAGAGGATATGATTATTCTCAATAATGTGCTGGTCCTGGTGGGTCATTATTCTTTGTATCCACTCTAGGGCTTCACACATCTTTTCCTGGTTAGATCCCATTAGATTGATGGCAGGAGATAGAGCGTTTAGCCCATTTTCTTGTTTCTCTCTGATGCCCTGGGGGACTGAAAAGACTATCATAAGCAACCACAGAAGACAGGTGAGTTTCAAACCAGAGTAGAACAATGGCCAGTGTTTGCCCCAGGATACTGTCACCATTGTCTGCCTAACAGCATCAATTACGTACTCTCTGAGAGCTGTGCAGGGTGTAAAGGAAATCTAAAAGTGTAGTTTACAGTTTCCCTGAGAACATAGTTTAGCTTTAAGGGGTTAGCTCCATCATGTCTTGCCCCTGCTGTGTTGCATTTACCAATTCACCGATGAGTTCACCTTGTGATCTCACTCTGAATGTTGACCAACTATTACTTGCTGCTGAATGGGATTTTCTTTAACCTCTCGCCAATGCCAGGTTTAAAATAAAAAATCTCATTAAGCCATAGAGCTTAAAGAGTAAAAATTCTTTTAAAAAATGTATTTCTGATTATAAAAATAATAGATGTTTATTACTGAAACATTGGGAAATTATCAAAGTATAATGAAAGAAGGAAATACCCATAATCCCACTCCCTGGGATTCCTATTTACATTTTATCTGTGTGTGACAGGACAAGTCACACCTGCCCCACCAAAGGAAGCTTAGCAGCTCCTGCTGCTGGACACAGTACATCCCAGCAGAAAAGGAAATGGAACTTGATTCAAATCCACCCATGTATACCTCTCTCTGCAACCCCCTCCACAAGGAGTAAAGATATGTATCAAGAAGAAGAATCACTGATAGATTAGGGCGGCTCTGAACCCAAATTGCAAACAAAAAAAGTGTGTGTCGGGGGGGGGGGGGGGGTGGACTAGCTGAGAGAAAATTCATAGGTGAGGCAGTGAAAGGGTTACTAATGTTTTAACAAAATTAAACTCCATTCTGACCAGTTATTCCTGCACATAAACACCCGAGCAGTTTTCTAAAAGCCCTGGGACTGACACTCAGAGGAACTATGAAGATAAGGGGTTAATGGTGGCCTTGGAAAACTTGGAGAGACCATAAAAAAGAAGGAGATTAATGATGGCCCTGACCTCTGCTGGAGCAGACTCCTTACCTCTGAGACAGCTTGTATCAGCCCCGGCACCAATTAAGTGGTGCCAAGAGAATGTGGGTTTTTTTAATGTAGTTTTTTTGTTTCTGTAGTTTGGGCTTATAAAAACGAGAGAATAAAGAGATTTCGATGCTGGGCTCTTTTTTAAGGAGTCAGCCCGCCTGCACCCAGGCGTATGCAATAAAGCCATTTGCTCTACACTGGCCTTGCATTGTGGATGTGATCTCCCACCGGCTCAGACCTTTTAGGTAGTATCTAAAATATATAAGGAATTGCTTCAAATCATTAAGAAAAACAACCCAGTCCTGGCCAGTTTGGCTCAGTGGTTAGAGTGTTGGGTCTCGGACTGAAGGGTTGTAGGTTCGATTCCTGGTCAAGGGCACATACCTGGTTTGCAGGTTCCATCTCCAGCCCTGGTCAGAGTCATGTGGGAAGCAACCAAATAGATGTGTGTCTCTCACATTGATGTTTCCCTCTCTCTCCCTCTCTCCCTTCTACTCTATCAAAAAATCAATGGAAAAATATCCTCAGGTGAGGATTAACAAAAAGAAAAAAACAACAACCCAGCAGCCAGCTGAGCAAAATAATTCACAGAAAAGGACACACAAATGGCCCATATGTGTGTGAAAAGATGTTCCTCTTCTTTGGTAACCAGGGTTATGAAAAATTACCCACCAGATTTGCAAAAATTCCTAAGTCTCACAATCTCAAGTGTTGGGAAGGATGCAGAGCAACTGGAACTCCTATGTATTCATGATAGATGTAAAACTGGAGCAACCACTCCTATAATTAAATCTAAAGAAAGTTTGGCACATGTGTACCAGGGGATGTGTACAAGAAAGCTCACATTCTTGTTTGTAACAGCCAAGAACTAGAAGTAACCCAAGTGTCCTTTCAACAATGAAATATTATTACAGCAATGAAAAGTCGTGAATTTAGCTACATGGATGAATCTCAGTAATGTACTTTGAGGGGAAAGAGTACGTTGAGCACTTACTATGTTCTAGGCTTTATTCTAAGACCTTGACATTCTTTATTCAATCCTCACAACCCAATGAGATAGGTGCTATTAGTAGCCCCATCTTATAAATGAGGAAACAAATTCTGAGTTACTAAGTAACTGCCCATGGTTTTAGGACTAGTAAGTGGTGGCCAGGGAGCTAGTGGGTGTGGGCAGTCTGACTCCAGTGCTCATACAATTCTGCCTCCCAGTGAGTGATCCCAGAACAATAAGCATATTTTACCTAATGTAATAGTTGGGTGGTACCAGAAACTACAAAAAAGGATCAGGATAAACCTAGAAGAGGGGGAAGATGGCCTCCCTCTGAGTAAAAATATAAACCAAAGTTTTACACAACACTAAGAAGTGTGTGTGTGTGTGCGCGCGCGCGCGCGTGTGACAGAGAGGTGGTTTTTTTTTTCAACCCTTGTTCTGCTTGGGAGCCTACATTACTTTTTAGGAGGAAAGAAAAACAATACATGTTGATATTTCATTTATCCATCATCATCAGCAAAGAAGAATTGTTCTAGGTAACGACACTGTTCATATCACTAAAGGATACTCTTCCAACACCAAAACATATTTAATTTTAACTATTAAATATTTCTAATAGAGCCACACTGCCTTCCTAAATAGTTTTTTTCCTTGATAACCTGAGATCATTATCATTAATTATTATTGTCAATTATTGTCCTGTGCTATAATTCCTTTACAGATGTCTTCAAAAATTACTGATGTAAACAATAATGTCTGGCCCCATTATTCAGATTAATGATAGACATTTGTATATTATCCTCACCCCAAACTCCTGCTATCTAGCATCTCTATATTCATTGTGGTTCCCTAAACATGTACTGCATTTGTTTGCTTTCTGTGGGTTTTCTTCACCTTGGGTGCCCCACTCCACCAACTCTGGCCATTAAAAATCTTGCCATCCTCAAAGCCAAGCTTAGAACCATCTCGTCCATGAAGCTATTCTTTTTTTTATCCTCACCCGAGGACATTTTTCCATTTTTTGTTCAGATAGAGTGGGAGGGAGAGAGAGGAAGAGAGAGAGAGAGAGAGAAACATCGACGTGAAAGTGACACATCGAGTGGCTGCCTCCCACGTGACCCAACCAGGGCCAGGGACAAACTGCAACCGAGGTATGTGCCCTTAGCGGGAACCAAACCTGGGTCTCTCTGGACTGCAGGCTGACGCTCTAACCGCTCAGCAAAACCGGCCAGGGCCATGAAGCTATTCTTGATCCCTTGCAGTAGAAGGAATCTCTCCCTCCTCTTGGACACTTGGGAAGTTTGTCCAGTCATTATTTATCCCCTGGCATTTAGTTAGTGCTTTGCAATTTATAGAACATTTTTACATACATAATCTCTAATTATCCTCATAGTAGTCTGTCATTATCATTTTACAGATAAATATAAATAAGTTCATAAGAGGTGTAGTCACAGACCAGGGCTCTTAAAATTCCCCCTTCGTTTCCAGCACTGATGGACCAATGAACAGCCATAAGCGAACCCTCCTATTAAAAGGTATAAACAATTTTGACCCTAATGGGAAATATCCTAACAGTTTCTATTGCTAGTTGAATGTCTAGTGTTCTTACCATCCAGATGAAAAGACTATTTCAGAAGTACACAACCTAGTTGCCATCTCATTCTACTTAAACTCCACTAAAGAAATGTAGTTATAAGACTACAGGATTAGTTTAGTTCAGTGATCCCCAAACCTGGTGAAGTAGCAAAATTGACTAGGGGGCATTGAAAAATATACATGCTTGGCCCAGACCCAGAGTTCCCGAATCAGAATCTGGAGAGTTGGGGCTTATCCACATTTGTTGGTGTGTTTGCTTTTTAAAGTTTCCATCAAGATCCCAGTGATCCTAAAACCTAGGTTTGGGTAGTGTTTGTTTAAACCATTTATTGTTATCTGGTATTACTGAGACATGTTTTCTATAATTATTAAAGAGTAACTCCATTTAGATGTTGCTCATTCAGAGTAGAAAGACAGCTGGCTAAGTCAGCTTGTGAAAAGCAGAACTTTTCTTAGAAAAAAATTAGACAGCATTCATAAATGAACTATCCACACTGTGAATTATCTAATGCAACTTTGCCTCGCTCTGCTCGTATCATAAAACTGGACTGAGAAGAACATGGTCAGGTGTAGAGCAGGTTGGTATCTAAGCAGGAGCACAGTGAAATGTGTTTGGCTTCTTCATTCTTCTTTTCCCCTCCATTAGTTTAGATGATCAAGAATAGCATGAGCCTAGGGTGGGAGCTGCTGGTTCTAGGCCCATGAATTTCATACTCACCACTGTAATTGTTGGGGGGCTGCAGCTTGGACTTCCTCTTCTCCATTGCAGTGGTGAAAGCCTACAAGAAGCAGAACAGAACAGAGCAGGGCTCTTAGCCATTGTCATCAAAGTCTCTCCCTCTACCTGCACACACCACACTTGACGTCATCTACTCTGTGAGTCCCCATTTCCAGTGCCACAAATCTAAAGCAGCCTGGAGGAAAATCTTGGGGAACAGCAAGTGCAGTACCACAATCTATTAAAACATGTAGGGGAAACAAGTGTAAGAAAAAAAGAAAACCAAAATCTGGTATAAAAAAGAATGTATATTCCAAGGCAAATATTATCACTCATTTATTCAATCAACAGATTTTGTTGTTGTTAATCCTCACCACAGGATATTTTTTCCATTGATTTTTAGAGAGAGTGGAAGGGAGGGAGGGAGGAAACAGAGAGAGAGAGAGAGAGAGAGAGAGAGAGAGAGAGAGAGCGCAACATTGATGTGTGATGTGAGAGAGACGCATCGATTGGTTGCCTCCTGCAAGCACCCTAACCAGGGCTGGGGATCGAACCTGAAATCCAGGTACATGCCCTTGAGCGGGAATCGAACCCACACAACAAAAGATATTAATGCCTTGCTTAGTGCATGTTAGGCACTGTAAAAAACTAAAGCTCTGGATATGACACTGAAGAAGAAAAATATACAGGCAGATGCTCTTGTAATTAATAAAACATAAATTCATTTTTTTTCTTTATTGATTTTAGAGAGAGAGGAAGGGAGAAGGAGAGAGAGATAGAAACATCGATGAGAGAGAACATCGACTGGCTACCTCCTGCATGCCCCCCACTGGGGATCGGGCCCACAACCTGGGCATGTGCCCTGACCGGGAATCGAACCAGCGACCTCTTGGTGCATGGGTCAATGCTCAACCAGTGAGCCACACCAGCCAGGCCATAAATTCATTTTTTTTTTTAATTTTTTTTTTTTAATCCTCGTCTGAGGACATTTTTACATTTATCCTCAGATAGAGTGGGAGGAAGAGAGGGAGGAAGAGAAAGAGAAACATAGATGTGAGAGAGACACATCGACTGGCCGCCACCCAACCGGGGCCGGGGACAAACTGCAACTGAGGTATGTGCCCTTAGCAGGAACCGAACCTGGGCCTCTCCGGTCCGCGGGCCAACACTCCAACCGCTGAGCCAAACTGGCCAGGGCCATAAATTCATTTTTAAAAAGTTATACACACACTGCTTTTTCTGTAGATCAAATAAATGACCAATTCCTATAAAGTGCTTAATATTGTATCTGGCACACAGGAAACATTCAATATGTTAGCTATTGTTGTAAATATTATATGGCAGTCTGTGGACAAAGATATGTCTATTAAAAAAAAAAAACTGTGGGATAGGGAGGAGGGTGTCTGGGGGAGAAAAGGAGAAACATCTGTAACAAAAATTAATTAATAAAAAAAAAGGAAAAAAACAACAACTCCTCTCTCCTAGAGTTTGGAGTTACCATATCCAGTGTCTTCCTTTTTTAAAGTTGATACAATGGGCAGTAATTACTTCATGGAGAAGATGGTAAATAATGAGGCAGAAACTAGATTTCACTTTGCATCTGAACTTCAACAATAAAATTTCTTGCCCTGGCCGGCTTGGCTCAGCGGTTAGAGCGTCGGCCTGCGGACCAGACAGTCCCAGGTTCAGTTCCCGCTAAGGGCACGTACCTCAGTTGCAGTTTGTCCCCGGCCCCGGTTGGGGTCGTGTGGGTGGCAACCACTCGATGTGTCTCTTTCACGCCAACGTTTCTCTCTCTCTCTTCCTCCCTCTCTGTCTGAAGATAAATGCCAAAATGTCCTCGGGTGAGGATAAAAAATAATAATAATAAAGTCTTTAAAAAAAATAAAATAAAATTTCTTAATCTGTAGGCCATTTTCTACATCAATTATATTTACAGCTGCTGTTTCCAGAGCAAAAAGCCCTCCATCTTACCATAGCTTGTACCTGGAGAGGTCCTTATAGGGAACTTACCTGCACTCCCCATCCAAGAACTTGGAAATAAAACAAGAAAATATTATCTGCTGATAAATAGATTAAGAAGAGCTGCCATACACAAAATGGATAAAAATCAGCTCTCTCCCAAAGTCCCTTTAAATGTCAGAATGTGTTGCAGGGTGAGAAATCAATCAGGCAAGGCTTCTGAATTAAATTTGAAAGAAATCTGTAACTTAATCAGTATCAATAACTTAGAAAAATGTGTGGATAACAAGCAGATGGTCTACTAGACATTTGGAAAAGTAGACCAATATGGCAAGAATTTGGCAGGATTTCCAACTCTGTCCACAAATGACTAATGCCTAACATTAGTAGTGTGTTCCTAGAAAGGTGTTCCTTATTCTGAGACGCAATGTCTGGCACAAGGTAGATACGCAATAAATGTTTGTTAAATAACCACATGAATGACTATCCATCACCTTTTATAGATACTCAGCTCCAACCAGGACCCTTGTCACCAGGAAATATTGGTGAACACACGTACGTCAGTCAGCTGGGAAGTTGTTGACTCACTGTCATTCATGAACTGTAATATTCATGAGTGTGAATGTAAGAATCACCTTATTGTGAGTTTAGTGTAGGTTGGTCTTCCTGAGTCAGGTCAACTCTGAATGTCTGACACAACCATTTTCTGAAATGTAGGGACTTGCCAAGGTAAAGCCCCCTGTGAGAATGTGTAAGCTGCCCTCTGATCTTTCTGAACACACATCCCTACTGAAAGACTTGTTTAGGAAGAAAAGATGCGTTTATCAGAAGGCCAGAGGGTATACATATACGTGCACACACATCATACTTCCCTGTGAATATAATATAGTGTTGATATTGAAAAAGACCTGAAGGGGGTGGCTGGGGGATGTCAGGGTATAATGTAAGTTACTGTGTAAGAGTCCTCTCCTTTGAGTTACAGAGCTGAAAGATGTATCATCTCTCAAGTTATTTTCTTCTGTGTTTTTCTTTAGTGGTGCAGAACACAGGCTTTGTGGACAGACAGACTCCGGTTGGAATCTTGGTTTGGCCATTTGACTAGCTGTGTGTATATTAATCTCTGGGTTAATACGTTTTCTCATTTATAAAGTGGAGATGATAACCATGGCTTCATCACAGGATTAGGGGAGGAGAATGGAATGAGACAGCTTCTTAGCACAGTAGCTGGCTGATGTAATACATGGCAGCTACTTTTATTAGCCCTCAGGCTGTGGTTAATCTTTCTACTTTTGTTGAACTGCCATGTACATTTTTGATGGTAGGTTGGAATGAATGAACCTTTTTTTCTAGATGTGGTTAATTCCTCTTGTAGGGATACGGTACTACACGAACAGTTCAAAGATATACTCAGAGCACCTATATGAGCCCAGTAATAGTCCTCTGCTTGGGGGGAACTGGTGAACTTCATTTGAAGGACAGGATGAATGGTTTTGTCAGGAAGGTGGGCTACTTCACCAGGTAATTCACCACCATGTTGCAGGTCAGCTGCGGATGAGACACTGGTGTGCTGGGGCCAGATGACATCGGCTCACAAGAGCTTGTACACATGTCTTCTCACCTCCACCTTCAGTGGTGTCACATGGATAGTTTGTGAAGTCAGCAGGGGAAATCAGCAAATGCTACAAACCTCCTTGCGTCTAGTCAGGCAGCAAAAGGAATGAGAACTTTTACATTTGTTCCAGGAAACAGCAAGCTAAAACCAGTATGTCTGTTTCCTTGTACAAGGAGATAAAGGGCCACCAACCACATGGACACAGGCTGGGAGTAGGAAAGAGGACTGATGTTCCGAGCCAGTCCCTGGGCCAGGCACTCAGAAGGCCCTTTACACCCAGAACCCAGACACACGCCTGGGAAGTTGCACTAGCCCTTCGATGTTGCAGTCGACAGAATCAGAAACCTGTGTCTTCAAAACCTAGTGTAAGGTGCTGTATCTCATTTCTTTTTTTAGTCTTCCTTAACATCATTAAAGTCCCCTTTGAAAATGGCAGCTAAATGAGAATAAAGCAAAGAGGCAGAACAGCACAGCGATATATACTAGTTATGCTGAATACATAGGCAACCTGTTCACATGTGAGAAACTCAGCTGACCTGGCCACTCTAAAACTAAAAGCTGAGACGAAGTGAAAACGAAAGACACTGGACACTAGTTCTCCGCCTAGATACACAGACACACTCCCCATGCATACATGTCCCTCCATTTGTGTTAGACCACAGCTAATTTCCCTCTGAAGTCACCTGCAAATGAGTTAAGAAAAATAGACTGAATTTGAGGGCAGTACTGGGGACACGGCAAAACTAGTCACATATAGCCTTGTTGTTAAAAAACTTATAATTTAAATGGAAAAAGATAACAAACAATTCACTTAATTTAGTATTCAGTTCAGCACTCAGTGAACTGTAGCTGATTACAGCTAATATAATAGCTGACCTTCATGGAGGATTTACTGTACGCCAGGTACTATTCTAAGTGTTTTACGTGTATTAACTCAGTGAATTCTCACAACAGCTCCCTAAGATGGTAGTAATTATCCCCATATTAAAGCTGGAGAAACGGAAGTATAGATAAGCAACTTAACTTGCCCAGGGATGTTGATTGATTAGAGAGGAAAAGACAAAGAATGTGTTTTAAATATGTTGGATTTAAGGTGAGAGTCAGATATCTAAGTGGAAATAAGAGAGGGTTGGAGATGTGGGTTTGAAGTTGGCTCAGAAGATAGGACTCTGCAGAAATTATAGTGGAAGTTTAAGAATAGTGTGTTCTGCCCTGGCTGGTTTGCCTCAGTGGTTAGAGCATTGGCCCAAGCATGGAAAGGTTGAGGGTTCGATTCCCGGTCAAGTGTACATACCTGGGTTGCAGGTTCATCCCTGGCCCTGGTCGGGGTTCATGTGGGAGGCAACCAATGGATGTGTCTCTCTCACACTGATGTTTCTCTCTCCCCCTCCTCTGCCTCCCTTCCACTCTCTCTAAAAATCAATGGAAAAAATATCCTTGCCCGGCTGGTGTGGCTCACTGGTTGAGCGTCAACCCATGCACCAAGATGTTGCCGGTTTGATTCCCGTTCAGGGCACATGCCCAGGTTGGGGGCCAAATCCCCAGTGGGGGGCGTGCAGGAGGTGGCCAATTGATGTTTCTTTCTTTTTTTTTATTTTTTATTCCTCACCTGAGGATATTTTTCTCATTATTATCAGACAGAGTGGGAAGGAGGGAGAGAGAGAGAGATACAGAGAGAAACATCAATGTGATAGAGCCACATCGACTGGTTGCCTCCGGCACGACCACACCAGGGCCGCGGACAAACAGCAACCGAGGTACGTGCTCTTGACTGGAATCGAACCCACAACTCACTGGTCTGCGGGCCAACACTCTAACCACTGCGAAAAACTGGCCAGGGCTCTCATCGATGTTTCTATCTCTCTCTCCCTCTCCCTTCCTCTCTCTAGAATCAGTAAAGAAAAAAAAAATTAGAAAAAAAAATTCTCAGGTGAGGATTAACAACAACAAAAAAACCCCACAAACAAACAAAAGAAGAAAGAAGAGAGAGAAGCATAGGACCCCACACTGAAACTAGGAGTTCGCTTACCTTTAAGGACCAGAGGAAAGAGTAAGTGCCAACAAAGGACAAGAGTGAAGCTAGGTCGTGGGTTAAACATGGCTTCTCTAATGGCCTTCTTTATTACGTCTGAGGTGGACAATTTACAATAGTTAAATTTCACCAAATTAGAACATCACCATACCATACAGTGCTTAGGCCCATGTCTTACATTGGAGATACTAAACAGATGTTGAATGAATGAATGAATGAATTTTAAGACATTTCTAAGATACTAACTTACCTTATATGTCTCCATTTGTTTAGGAAAGATCACAAACTTTATAGTTAGTTGTTTACTAAAATGGTAGCTGGCAGTTAAAGCTTCATCAAACATAATCTCTGCTGCTTTACTCTTCTCAATACCAACGGGTCCAGTCCCAAGGGCAGGAAAGGAAATGGAAGTTACATTTAGCTCAAGGCATTTTTCCAAACACTTCCTCACTGCATTTTTCAATCTCTATAGAAAAAAACCACAATTTTAAGATCAGCCTTCAAGTCAAAAATAAGACTTCACTTACCCCTTGATCCAGCCCATATTTAACAATGCTAATCTCCATTTTCCCTCAGGGCCATGTCCATGCTTCCTCAGAGGGCAGAAAAGGTCCCATTCCATAGGGAATGCCTTATAGCTACAAGGTTAAATGTGCGGGAGTAACTGAGTTGTCCTTTTGTGCTATTCAGGGCCTTTGGGTACCATGATTTCTCCCAGCTTACGTAGCCTTGCTGCCCTGCCCAGGCCAGAGAGCCAACCATCAGTTTAGCCCCACTCACCTGCCACTTCCAGGTCAACATAAAGAGCTCTTGGGAGTTTCATAAAGGAAGAGAGGTTGAAATAAGTAAGCAGAATTTATTCAATGTCATTAAGGTCTGTCATGTACTTTCTCCTTGAGAAGTGCTAGTGTACTTGGCAGATTTAAACTTCCCATTTAAACTTGGATGTTTCAACATCCAAATGGAATACTAATACAGTAAGGTTGTCTGTGGAAGGGCCTTGGAAAACTGAGGGGGTAGAGATGATTGGAGGACCAATTTGGGATTACAAGGCCCTCTGGCCCAGAAAGAACCAGAAATGGTAACAAAATAAAGACAAAGACGGGTAGAAAGACACCACAGGTAATAGATTTGACCAGAATGGTGGTAGAGAGGAAATCCCAGGTCCTCCTGAAATTTAACAGATGGAGGGAAATGTGGAGAGGCTGAATCCCGGGCACGCTTAGGAAAAGGCCTAAAGGGTCAGTGTGGCGAGGTGAACGGATGTGCAGACTGATGTTTCTGTGTCTATTTGCGGTATGCCCACTTAAAATTTAGACATGTGTTAGGTAATATTTTAGATTAAACTTCTTAAGATAACTTACTAAGACAACAGTTATTCAGTATTTCAGGTTTTCACAGGAGTGATAGAAAATGGGGACTATACCACTTGATACTATTTCCTGAATGCAATGACATGATGGAAATTCAACAAAGACTACACAGACTATCAAACTACATAAAGATAAATTTCTTTTGACCTTACCAGATCTGGTGTAGAATAGTCTGAAGGCCACAACACATGGAAAACATACTGACAGAGCAGATTAAATCCTTTTGTGACCAGTACCAACTGGGAATCCTGAGATATCCATCGGCTTTTTAGGAGAAATTCCTTTTCCATGTCATCTCCTGCTTCTCGTAGAATTGATTCTGACACAACACCAACTCTAACACCACGACTTGGAGTCACAGAATTAACAATTACATCCGTCTGAAAAGGGAAAAAATGGACAGGATTTCTTGTTAAATTACTTTTTGTTAAACGACTAATTTAAATCTTTATTTCCCTGAAGAGCTTTGAAAAATACTTCTGAAGATCCTAAATCCACAAACATATAATTTCATAATGGATAGAAACTCATATTTCCAAAGAGTGATCATTTGATTAGTCTGTTTATCCTATTCAGTAATTAAGTAAAGTGTGTGGATGATACAGTTTTTTTTTTGCAAACATCTGTCAGCCCCTTGCTGGCTTATACCCTTGATAGCCCCAGATTCTGAGCATTCCCTGT
Source organism: Tadarida brasiliensis (assembly GCA_030848825.1). Classification (NCBI taxonomy): domain Eukaryota; kingdom Metazoa; phylum Chordata; class Mammalia; order Chiroptera; family Molossidae; genus Tadarida; species Tadarida brasiliensis. Next base: position 61,819,511 of record CM061260.1, on the reverse strand, counting down.
GATTTATTTTAAGCTTTATCAATGAATGGTTTAATTCCCTGCCCCACTGTCATCTCTTTTTGCTATTTTTGTGTGAATTTTCCGTTTTGTTTTAAACAGAGTGAAAGTAAAATTTCTCAGGGAAGTTCGACCTTCTATTTCCTTTAAAGGTGAGTAGTACATGGTTAAAGAAAGTATAAATGAGACAAAAAAATCGTCAGTGAAAAGTAGGCCTCCCTCTTGGGGGGGGTCCCCAGATCCCCCACTCTCTGGCCTATCCTACAGGCAACTGCTTTTACCAGTTCTTCATCTGTCCTTTTATTTGTACATTCACATGGGCTGTATTTTAAGTAATATCACCTAGTTAGCTCTAAGAACTGTGTTAAAAGGTTATATCCTTTCCCCCCACCATGCCCAAATCCCCCTAAATCATCCTGATGGTTTTGGCTCCCTTTGGGGGTAACTTAGGTATTTCTCATAGATGTTAATGAATGCTTCACTTTGTCTAAAAAAATTTTTTTTCTTTATGGACTTTAGAGAGAGAGGAAGGGAGAGGGAGAGAGAGATAGAAACATCGATGAGAGAGAACATCGATTGGCCGCTTCCTGCATGCCCCCCACTTGGGATCAGGCCCACAACCTGGGCATGTGCCCTGATCGGGAATTGAACTGGTGACCTCTTGGTGCATGGGTCGACGCTCAACCACTGAGCCACACTGGCCAGGCGTTTCACTTTGAAAGTACAATCAGAATTTCCAATTTGGGGGAACTGGCCCCCTTTAAAAATTTTAAGGTTCCTAATGTTCTTGGCAATAAATAAATACAATAAAATTTTAGTTAAAGGAATACGTTATTCAACCAGGATGTTTCCACTTTAATTTTAAATTGGCATATTAATGACTTATCAAATAAATACAGTGGAACCTCAGTTCTCGAACTCAATTTGTTCTGGAAGGCTGTTTGGGAAGTAATTTGTTCAAAAACCGAATCATTTTTTCCCAATAGAAATAATGTAAATTGAATTAATCTATTCCAGACCCCCAAATGATTTCCTGTTTTAACCTTGCTTATATACAGTACATGTCTAAGCTCTAACAATGTTCTTACAACTTTCCTCTTCTCTTTGCTGCTGTCACTAACCTTCTTAAGACCCATGGTGACTTACTGTACATATTTAATAATAATAAGCACCAACAAAAGCAAAAAAAAAAAAAAAAACCCACGAAAATATTCACAGCACAATTTCCTGAGATGTTAACAACTCGAAGTTTATCAGTAAACCAACTCATATTTGTGCATTCTCTCCTTTGTCACCTGAGACAGACACGTGACTGATCATACAGGTATCAGCATGAAAGGGTTTGCGAACTGAAGTTTTGTTTGACAACCAAGACATTTTTCTATGAACAACTTGGTCGACACCCGAATTGTTCGTCATGGGAGACATTTAAGAACCAAGGCTTGACTGCATTGCATTTTGTGGGGGTCCCCTCAGTCTTGCAGGTAGTACATGGTATTTTTTCACTTATGAGTAAGTCTTATTTGATTGTGGCCACAGGAGAGTCTTAAGTGTGACATCACTGATCCAGTAAAGAAAGAGAATATAGCCTTATATTCTTTCTCTTCCTCTGTAGCAGTCCCTGCTCCCTGCTTCCCCCTTCACTTATTCATCAGTAATTTGCTCAACACCTAGAAGCATGCCCGGACTGGGCTCTGGGGCTACTGAGATGAATAAGCCATGATCCCCATCCTCAAGGTGCTCTCTGCCTAGCAGGGAGCTGCACAAACCCAAAATACCTAGGTTCACTGTTACCCTGACTCCCTCCCCTCCCTGCCAGAGCCCTCTCATTTGTGCCCAAGGAACCCTGGCAAACTGCTAAGTCACACTTTGTATCCTCTATGGCCCCTGGCATAGAGTCATATACTCAGAATATGACTTACAGCTCCACCTAAATCTCCTGACTGGTCCAGTCCATTATTTTCTATCTATTATCCTCTGTGTCTCTCTAATCAAGTCACTCTAACAAACCAGGCCATGCCTCCTGCCAAATCGTATCTATCATAACCTGAGATCAGATCCAAAACTCTCATCTTCTGAAGTAATCTTTCTTGGTCCACTCTACCCTTGACACCAATTGATATACTCTAAAATATTATGAATTCATTTTGTATTAAGACTTTTTTGTTTCCTATTGATAGGTCGCTTCAGAAATGTTCAGATGGTTTGTCTCCCAATGAGATTTTTAAAATAGAGAAATTTTAACACAAAAAGAGTATAATAGGTTTTAAGTTCCTTTGTATCAAAGATTGTTTTATTTCCTCATGGTGCTTAAGAACAATAGCAATAATAGCTATAAATACTTATCATATGTCAAGCTCTGTTCTAAGTATTTTATGTGTATTGATTCCAACTCTAAGATATAACTGTTATTATTATCCTCATTTTTCAGATGAGGAAACTGAGGACCAAAACATAAAGGAACCAGATTCACATCACCCAGTTAGTAAATGGCAAAGCTAGTATTCAAATCCAGATGGTCTGTCTCTAAAGTCCAACCTTAACAAGATTAAATAGTGTTTGAAATAGTACTCACTCTAAACATACGTGATAGGTAATAAACAGTTCAGGGATCCCCTGTGGCAGTGCAAGAAAATAGAAACAAAGACTTACCTCCTGCAGTTCGATGTGGCCTTGGACAATCTGGAGAGTCAGGTTGTTCAAAACCATCGTATTGTGAAGGATGGCTCCTTGACCCACCACAGACCCCAGCTCATTGCTCCCTAGAATGTCTTCTGCAGCAGTTTTAAAGGCAGCAACAGTAGGGTCCTCATTGCTTACTAGGTGAATTTCTTTCAAATTACTGGTTATTTGATTCCCTTGGAAAAAATGCTTGATAGTGTTCACAATGATCTTTGTACACAAATCCAGAGGGAACTGGAAAATCCCAGAGCTCAGAGCTGGAATTGCTACTGTCTCAGGGCACGCTTTGCTGAAGACGACAGACTCCAGAATTTTTAAAATGGCCACTTCCAGATTAGCCATACATCTATTTTTATTCCTCTCCGCCCACCGAGGCCCAACGGCATGGATAATGTATTTGCAGGGAAGCCTCCCTGCTCCTGTGATAGCTACTGAACCAGTTGGTATTTTACCATGTCTGGAAACAACTCTTGTACTCTCCTCTTGGATTTCTTGGCCGCCAGCTTTCACCAGGGCCTTGGCCAGGCCTCCCCCATGGATAAGGTCTTCATTGGCTGCATTCACCACGACATCAACAACATGTCTGGTGAGGTCACCCTTCCAGACAGATAGCTCAAGCCCAGGAGTCAGCCTTTTTCTAAAGACTTGCCGAAACTCGCTGTTACTTTCCTGGGCTGGAGAGACCAGGGTAGAGACACAGCCAAATTTATTCCGGAGAAATTCACACAGCCGACTCTCATTATTTTTAAAAATTTTGAAGTCGTCGTGATTAATGGGTATTTTCCAACTGTAGTTTTCCCCAAGAATGTCAGTCTCTGGAATAGGAGAGAAGATTAAAAAAAAAAAAAAATCAAGAAATAAGCAAGGATTCCTTTTTAAAAAAATGTAATTCCACTTCACATCAGGAGACTGAGTGTCCTATATACAAAAGAGAGATGAACTTCCTCTAGCCTCCTTCCTAACTCTCTTTCTCACCTAGATATGTAATTAGACCAAGAATATCCTAGAGTTTTCAATGGTAAATCACCCATAAAGTGCTTAGTCTTGTGTCTGGAATGTAATAAATACACAAGAGGTAGCTACTCTACTATGATACAATGATGGTGGTAAGAAAACTATGTATGTCGGGGATCATGGAAAGAATCATGCTTAGGGCACAAATATTGAAAAGGACTTAATTATGAGTCAAAAACAAGTGGAGGCTTTATTCATAACTTGTTTGCTTGGTCTTAGTGCCTTAGTCTGGGTTCTCTTAGAAGCAGACTCTGAGACAAAGATTTGAGTGTAAGTTTATTTGGGGGTTGATCCTAGGAAACACCAGGGGCAGGAGATGGGAGGGCAGAGTGGGAAAGTAAGACAGAATAGGGAAGGAAAGGAATAAAGGATATGTTATGAAGCAAATGAAACTTAATTGCACCAGGGGACAGTGTGTCTCAGAGTTATACCACCAGAAGGGAAAGGAGCTGGGATATTCATTGAGCTTCTAACAGTCATTGGTCAAGGATGCTCTGTGGAGGGCATGGTCCAGCAAATGGGCAGAACACCATACTTTAGTTTTGTGGAATAATTTTGGTGGAATTAAAACTGATTGACTGAAAACTACTTACTGTATGTGGCAGACAAGAAGATGAGCTGCTCAGATCCCCCTTCATTGTGCTTATGAAGGAGAGAATACAGCCTCCAGTTGTTAGCCCCTCGGGGTCCATCTCAGCTTTCTAGCCAAGGTCACGCTATTCTCAGGGTGGCCCCCATCAATGGCTGATCAAGGTCATTTATGTCCAATGTGGGACTTCCCTGATGGGCAATCTCAGGCTGGCAGAGCTTTGTCAGGTTTTCCTTCCAGTCTGACGGCTCCACCTGCCCAATTCTGTTTCTTGTCTTTTCCTTTCACAATAACCCTTTTGCATTCCTAACTCCCTCTCAGTTTCTGCTTCTTTGGGAACCCAATCTGTGACACTGTATTTCATGGAATCTAAAACATCATTATTATTATTATTATTATTATTTTTTTTAACCTCACCCGAGGACATTTTTTCATTTTTTGTTCAGACAGAATGGGAGGGAGAGAGAGGAAGAGAGAGAGAGAGAGAAACATCGACGTGAAAGGGACACATCGAGTGGCTGCCACCCGCACGACCAACCAGGGCCGGGGACAAACTGCAACCGAAGTACATGCCCTTAGCGGGAACCGAACCTGGGTCTCTCTGGACCGCAGGCCGACGCTCTAACCGCTGAGCCATACCGGCCAGGGAATCATTATTATTTTTAATCCTCACCCTAGGACATGCTTAGAGAGAGGAAGGGAGAGAGACAGAGAGAAACATTGATCAGTTGCCTTCCGTATGTGCCCTGACTGCAATCAAACTCACACCCTTTCAGTACACAGGACCGACGCTCAACCAGCTGAGCCACTTCACCTGGGCTAAGGCACCATTATTATATGCAACTGAGAAAGGAAAAATAATGCCAATTAAACCACGGTGCACTATTGATTGATAGATACAGTAGTAGCTTTATTTCAGAGATGTGAAAAACTATGCATCCTAAAATAGGTAAAACATGGTAATTATATTTTACTCCCAATTCCCATTTCTAATTTCAGCTACCTAGAAAGACCTCTGGTGGCTTCCATTATCTATAAGAAGCAGCACATGAGTAGCCAGATCCAACTGGCCTGCACTTTGGTTGAAAATCTCAAATGGGCTACCCTTAGAATTAGGCAGGTTCCATTTGTTGAGCAAGGGACAATCAGTACGTCACCTCTTCTGACCAATTTCTAGGGCTGTGGTCAGAAGCATCTCACATCTTATGAGCAAAGAAAGGGATCAATGGGAGCTGTAAGAGAACATGTCTGCTGCTACACCCTGTCTCTGAAGCCGTCCCACAAGGTCCTGCAATCACGCACCTGAACACTTGCAGGGGGGACAGTCTCCTTCTGTATTCCCCTTTTTCCATGGAGAACAGATATGAGCAAAGACTTTCTGAAACAAGACTAGGAGTGAGGTGATCCTACCTGATTTCTCATTGTAAGCTGCTGCTCCAGGATCCTGTGAAAAATGAGAGCGGTTTAAAATAAAACTGAAACTGAATGACTACAGATTACTGATAACACAGCCTAATGATCACAAAGCAACCGAAACTCTGCTAAACGCCCTGGGTTTGCGGGGGAAGGGGAACAGTGTTTGTTTGTTTAATCTGTGTGCCTGAAACACTGGGAATACTAAATGTTCTAGCAAACACTGACCACACTTGAAACGGCTTTCCAAAGGCTTGTGGAGTTTTTCTAGACAGAACAGAAGACATGGGGACACGAGCTGCCTCAGCTACACCTCCCCATCTACCAGTAAGGACCCACTTTCTACTGCTTATTTCATGACATAGGCCTGAATGTAGAATTTTAGTTGAACAAATGAGGTGTCTTTTCTCTATTTTTATTCTTCCTCTATAATCCACCCCCACCCCCATCCTGCAAAAGCAGAATTGCTGAATGAGTAGACAGAACCAAAATGATACTGAGGTCACATTTTTATAAATCATCCATCCTCTTGTTACCTCCATTGATTAGATTGGCATATTCTTGATTTCTTTTGTCTCACATGATGGAAGGAGAAATTTTTATTGGGCTTTTATTAATACCAAACAGAAGACTCAGATTTCTTGCTGTTATAGGAAGAACTATTCATGTGCCGGTCAAAGATCGTGATTTATATACATTTATATATAAGTACTTTACCTTAAAAAAGTCCATCCTCCAGGACCTTGCGGTCTTCAAATGTTTATACTCTGTTTTGCTTTTCTAAGCATAGGCTGCTGTTCCCAAATACGGTGGCTCACTTCTAGGAGTGAATACAAAGGATGCAATAAGCACTGACCAGCGTCTCGGGGGATTTGGTAAGAATGCATCATAGGAAGACTAAACATGATTTCTGATCTTAAGCAGTTTTTAGTTTTACTGGTGAGGAGGCACTATTGTTTTGCTGCTGTAGATCCTGTTTACCTTTACAGAGAGTTACAACTGAAACCTAACGGCAATTCAGAGAAGGGAAAGAGCCATGTGGGCTACGGCAGGAAACGCTTTATGGAGATGAGACTAGAATAAGACCTTGAAGGATGCAACAGGTTTTTATATAGTTAGAAGAGAAGAATGATACCAAGTGGTAAGACTGAGCACAGCATTCAACAAAACAATGAGGAAAACCCAGCTTTCTGAGTGAGCATGAAGAACCCTCAACAGTGTTTGAAGAAAGGAACTGTACTTATGCCTGTCAAGGGTGTGTGTAAAGAGTCCGTGATAAATTCTTTGATGTAATAAGAAAGGGGAATATCTGGATTAAAAAAAATCAGAAACTCTGGAAAAACTATTTTAATAATTTTCCATCTAATAGGTAGAAATGAAAATGTTTAATGACACAGTAGCCTACACTTGTTGTCCACATAGTTGCCAACAGACCTCTGACATGATTTGTTATGCCTTTGCAATAGAAAAATTGTGTACGGCTAGCTACAGCATCAGAGCACTATTCTTCTTATATGTCAAGAAAAACAGCAAGTCCAGTACAATCCTAAAGTGCGAGGACAAGATGCATTTTTGCCTCTAGAGGGTACTGCTGTTTTCACAAAAGAAGGAAGTCTTCTGTGTCTACTTTGGCAGTAGGCTTCCCCTGGACTTTTGCTTTGGTGTTGCACTTGTTTTTTCCTTTAGATCAGGCTTTCAAGGCACAGGGACAGAATTGAAGGGTGGGGAGTAGGGGCGTATTTAACCCCAAAGAAATTAGAAACAAGGAGCATATTGCCCATAACATACAATCTCTTCAATTTTAAAAACACCAATAACAACAAAAACCTTCCCAACTTTCCAAAACTGGTTCCTACTGTGTTCTTTTCTCTGCATGGGCAACATGAAGAAGTTGACTGTCCTCCACCCATCTGCCTGCTCAGCCCACTGTAGTGGGCTCCTGCCCACTCCCAGCACTCCCCTGAAACTGCTCATCAGTGTCCTCCATGCAGTTAATCCCAATAGACTCTCTCCTGTCCTAATCTTTACTTGACCCCTTTCTATAGTTATTTCATTCTTTGGGTCCTAAAACTCTGTTTTTTTTTTTTTTTAGCTTCTCCTATGTCATCTTCCTTTGGTTCTTTTGTTACCTTTCACTTTACCTTTATAGCCTTTTGCCTGGATTCACCTTCCTACCCTCACCCAACCCCCTCTAAAATCCATGCTTTCTTTCTTGGACTCCACAGTTCAATCGATGACACACCATTTATCCACTCAAGTCAGAAATCTAGACTCTTTTGTCTCATAATTAGCCCATCAATTAGGTCCAAACACCTAAGTCACTTATGCCCCTACCCTCCTTGCCCACTGACTACTTCGAGGCCTGAGGGCTTCTTGCCTGAGCTATGTCAATACATTCTCTTTAAAGATTTAAATGTATTTAATTTTACATTTTATTGTTTGAATGGGGTATTATGTTTACCGGTTCAAATTTAGAAGTGTGAAAGACTCTCTCCTACCCCTAACTACAGAATCATAAAGTCTATGTAGTAGTAATTCTGATAGTACTGCTAAAATGCTCTCCACAAAGACTGACCCACTTCCAGTCTTACCAGCCACGTGTAAAAAACCTTATCTCTGGCCTCAATGCCTCCATTTATCCCAGCTTGCAAATATGTCCTCCACATGGTGGTCAACACCATCTTTCCAAATTGCACATCTCACATGTCACTCTCCTGCTTCCCCTGCTCACAAACCTTCCATTTCTCCCCACTGATCTTCAAGACCTTTCACTGTCTAGACCTGTGCTGTCTGTCCAGTGTGGGCCATTAGCCACATGTAGCTCTTGATCTCCTAAAATGTGGTTAGTCCCAACTGAGATGTGATGTAAGTGTGAGATAAACACCGGATCAAAAAGACTCAGTATGACAAAAAGGATATAAAATATCTCAAAAGTTTTTAACATCGATTATATGATGAATGATTAATTTAGGATATATACAAATGATTAAATTTGGGATACAGTGAGTTAAATAACATCATTGAAATTAATTTCACTTGTTTATACTTTTAAAAATGGGGCTCATAAATTTTTTTAAATTAGATATTTGTTTTCATTATATTTGTACTGGACAGCACTGATCTAGCCCCTTCCTCCATCATGTCCCTCACCATCTCGTCTTCTCCAGGACCCCAGGGCTCCTCTGTGCTTCAGATCACACACACACACACACACACACACACACACTCACACACACACACACCCCACCACCACCACTCTCAAGATTCTGCTTTAAATCTCCTCCTGGAGGCCTTCAAGAGATTTGCCTCTTTATTCACAAGTCCACCTTCCTTGACTAGCCCGTGAGGTGGGGGCCTCCATGCTCATCTTTATTCCCAAGTACAGGGCAGCGAAACAGTCCATACTGTTGGTCAAGGAATGAAGGCAGAAAGACCCCAAGAGCCAGTCTGCAGGATGAAGTTGGAGGGAGTAACAGGTGATATGTCATAATACAAGTGAACAATTTAATTTTTTTTTAAAAGGCAGGTATTAATCTGAATTCCGAAAGGGAATTACATTTTAGCTGCATATAATGGTAGCAAGAAGTGTTGGAAGGAATCACAGTCTCAGGAGAAACTTTGACTTCCGAGTCTGACCATTCCCATCCTCACATGGGAGGCCCGGCCCTGGGGGCCGCTTCCCGCCCGCCCGCAGGAGAGGGGAGGCCAGGGCGCCGGGCGCCCACCGCCCGGGGGGACGCGGGAGGGGACCCACTCACCTGGCGGCCGGCGGAACAGAAGCTGCAAGCAGAGGAGGGGGAGCAGCTGTGCCGGGAACAGGGAGGGATCTCCGGGAAAGCGAAACTGAAACTTTGCAGCCCCAGGCGGCGGGGCGGGACGCACCCTTGCTTCAGTCCAGGCCCAGCAACGTCCGGAGCCGCTGCGCCAGCCCGACGACCGGAGCCATGGCCTCGAACTCCTGCCCGCCGTCCCCGCTGCTCGTGCGGGTGTCCGAGCCCGGCCTCCCTGTAAAACTACATCGGAAGTTGGAAACCTACTTCCAGAGCCGGCAGTCGGGCGGCGGGGAGTGCACCGTCCGAGCCCTGGGCCCCAGCGCCCCGGGCACCTACCAGGTGGCGTTCTTGGAAAGGGCAGGTGAGCCGCAGGCGCGGGCTGCGGGTGCAAAGGTCGTCCCTGGGGCCCAGCCTCGCGGGGTTCCAGGCAGACCCTGTGCGAGCCCACCTAGGAGAGAGGGCGGGAGAAAGTATGGCACTGTCTGGTGGGGGGACAGGAACAGGGGGCTCTTGCTGCCAAGAGACAGCCCACAGTGGAGGATAGAGCCCAGAGGTGCCCAGTCGATGATCTGGCCTGACTGCACCGGAAGGCCTGTCACCCCTTGCTATTTAGGTATCACACTTTTATGTTTTAAATAATTATTTAATTGACTTATTTTTGAGAATTACAAAAATAATATATGCACACTATAGAAAAGAGAAAAAATGAAAAAGAATACCTGGAGATAATGTGAATATTTTGGTATATTTCTTTCAGCCTTTTTTTTTCTTTATTGATTTTTATAGAGAGAGGAAATGAGAGGGAGAGAGAGATAGAAACATCCAGGAGAGAGAACATTGATGGGCTGCCTCCTGCATCCCCCACTGGGGATCAAGCCCACATAATCAAGCATGTGCCCTGACCAGGAATCGAACTGGCGACCTCTTGGTGCATGGGTGGGTGCTCAACCACTGAGCCACACCAGCCGGGCTCAGCCTTTTTTGATGGTCAGTAAACACATATGTATATTAATAGAATTCTGAATCTGTACTGTTGACTTCTTGTTTTTTTGTTTTTTTTTAGTCCATTTTATATGAGTATTATTCCATATGGTTGGAAAGAGAAATCAAAAGTTTCAGAGACATGACTTTTCATGAGTTGTCGATGTTCCATTATCATTGAGCTTTCATTTGTACAGTAGAACTGAAGCTGTCCACTTGAGAGTTGTGAATAGCTCCCTCACATCCTCTGTCACCAGCCACCATCCCAGCATGCAGTGAGCAGCCCTTACTGGGTGGATGGTTGGGCAGGGTACAGATGCCTGAGTAAGACGATTATTTGAAATCACTCCCATGTCTATGTGTATGTGTGTGTTTGATGTCTCCACTGAAGCTAAGGAGGGAGTGTTGGAAAAAGGAGTGCACCAAATTTCCGTTGACAACACACCTGTGACTATTTTCCTGGAACCCACTGACAATCCAATAGAGAAGAATATGAGACCTGGAATGTCTCAAGTGCAAACACCATCACAAGAAGGGGCGAGGTCTGGTGAGAAGCATCCAGATGAGGAACATATTCCTAATGCTGTGAATTCCTGTGTCCAAAAGGTGAGAATTGAAAGGAGGAGCTAGGTATGCACTTGCAACTCCCTCTCCAGTCACCATACCTTTCATTATTGGTCCCAACAACCATTGTCTGATTCCTTGCTATGAGCCAGGCACTGTTTTAGGCACTGGGGCACAGAGAACAACAGGTCCCTGCTGAGGGTGGGGAGGTACATAGAAGGACAATAAGCAAGTTAAACCAAATAAATAAAACAATTTTAGAGAATGATACGTGCCTTAGAGAGTGACGGGGCCAGGGAGAGGAAGGGGAAGGAGGTCGTGCTATTTCTGACCAGGAGTCAGAGACAAATTTTCTGAGGTGACATTTGGCCTGAGACGGGGCCAGCGATGCAGAGAGTCATTTGGTAAATCAATATCAACTGCCTACTGTGTGCCAGGCACTGTTACAGGAGCTGGGGATACAGCCAGGAACACAGCAGACCCTGCCCTCCGGGACCTTACATTCTAGTGAGGGAAACAGACACTAATAGTAAACAGATTTATTATAAAATGTCTGCCGGTGATAAGTGCTAGGAAGAATAATAAAGCTGGATAGTGACAGTGACAGGACCACTACTTCAGGATGTTGGGAAAAACCCGTCTAATGAGGTAACATCTGAGTAGAGACGTGCATGAAGTAAGGGAGCTAGCTAAGTGGATTTCTGGGGGAAGAATGTTCTAGACAGAGGGAAGCACAAGAGCAAAGGCCCCAAGACAGGAGCTTACATCCTGAGCCCCAGGAGCTTCAAGGAGGGAGGCCAATCTGGCTAGAGGGTGAGCAAGGGAGATCTGAGAGGAACTTGGAGAAGTACCCAGAAGTCACATTTGGGGGGATGAAGGTAAGGACTTTGGATTTTCACTTAAATGTCAGGGGATTCATCAGATGGTTTTGAGCCAGGAGACAGGAGTGATCTATGTCTCTAAAGGATCACTTTGGCTGCTGTGTGGATAACTGATTGTAGGAAAGGGCTAGAGTGGAAGGTCAGAGCCCAGTTAGGAGCAGTTGCAGTGGGCCAGGTGCAAGATGATAATGGTTTGGACTCCAGGTGGTCCTGATGGAGGTATGAGAAGTGGCTGGATCCAGGAAACATTTTGAAGGAAGATCTGGAAGGAGGATGTTACATGTAGAGGAAATAGCATGTGGAAGGACCTCGAGGGAGAATAAAACATTAGAAATCTTGCTTTTTTTATTCCACTCAATTTGCCTATCTTTTCTTTAGCCTAATTTGTTGTGCTTGCCTTATACTTGAGGCTAGGGTTTAGAGGGCCCAGCAACATTGCATGCACTTAGGTGTTTAGTTAAAAAAAAAAAAAGAGGGTTGAAGACTAGAAAAACAGTAATAGGAAAGGACATCCTCCTCAGATTTATGGCTCCCTTCCAGGCTCACAGACTTGTGAGAACCACAGCAGCTTACCTTCCCTCCACCCCATCCCCCAAAGTCAAACAGATAGTGGCAGCTCTAGAATCCAGACTGCTTGTCCACAGAGCCTTTAAAAAAGGCTCCTGCCCAGGCTCTACATTTATATCAGACTCTTTGGAGATGTGCCTGGGCCTTGCCTTTTTTTTCTCTTTTAACTTCTCAGGTGATTCTAATGTGCAGACAGGGCTGAGAACCTCTGGGCTATAGTGTGCTACGTCCTCTGTGAAAAGGATTTGAAAGAAGTCACCCTCTGCTAAGGGAGGGCATAGTAGTTGTTTCTCTAGTCTTTAGACATTCTCCTGAGAGGAGATTGTAGGCCTGGATGTCTGAGAGATTTCATTTGTTCCTTTTAAAATTTCAGATCTTCCTTACTGTCACAGCTGACCTGAACTGTAACCTGTTCTCTAAAGAGCAGAGGGAACGCATTACCACTCTCTGCCCCAATGTCAAAAAAATGGAGGGCTACAATGGAATTGAGAAGGTGTGTGGTGACTTCAGAGACATTGAAAAAATACATGGTTTCTTGAGTGAGCAACTCCTAAAAAGTGAACGGAAATACGAATCCTCCCCTTTGACAACAGAGAGGGAACCACTCCATCAGCAGGATCAGGATGGCTGTGTTTCTCCCTCGGAACCAAAAACCAACTCAGGAGGAAAAAGCAATTGTTTTGTAGCTCCCTTGCCTCACTTTGAATACTTCAGATACATCTCTCCTGGAATATTGGACTCAATAGAGAAAAGGTTTGGTGTAAAAATAAAAATCCAGGAGAGTTCTCCAAATATGGTCTCCATAGACTTCACCTCAAGTCAATCAGACAGCCTCAATGCAGCTCAAGAGTCTTTTATCACTGACTTTCAGAAGAGCACTGGAACTATGGGGCAGGATTGTGTTGTATTAGCAGACAGTAAGCAGGCAAATGAAATCAAACAGGAATTGAGTCACCAGTTTAAAAAGCTTTTTATAAAGAAGAATGGAGAAGCATTAACTCTCTTTGGGACCCCAGATGACATTTTAGCTGCCAGACAGTTTCTTGCCTTCCAAATCTCTGAAAGTTCTGTCAAGTCAAAGTCACCTGTGAAAATATTGACTCGCAACTGCATGACGAATGGAATTGAGGTTGACACGGCTCACTATAAACTTTTAGAAGCTAAATTACTCCAGGAGATATCAGAGATAGAAAAAAAATACAATACTCAAAGCAAGGTTTTGGGGAAAAGTCAGAAAACCTGCATTCTATTTGAACCTAAGGACAAGGAGTTAGATCTGTCTATGCATGCTTATGCAAGTTTCATCGATGCCTATCAACATGTTTCTTGTCAGCTGATGAAAGAAGTTCTTTCACTGAAACCTTTGGGCAAGGAGAGAAAGGACTTATATAAGACTAAGTTCACTGATAACTTTAAAAAAATGCATGCAGGCGTACACTTTGTGCTAAATCAAGAGTCAATGACTCTTATTGGGTTGCCAGATCACCTTGCAAAGGCGAAGCAGTATGTCTTAAAAACAGTGGGAAGGTCCCCATTAACTGGAGGGAAATCGAATGAGGATCATGAAATACCCATGGACATTGATAGTAGTGAGTCAGCAACAGCTTTACCAACATCCCAGAGCTCTGCCAGTTCTGGGGCATCAGAAGTGGACAAGGAAGAGGACATATGTATCATCTGTATGGAGTTCATTAGTAACCAGCTAGTGCTATCAAAGTGCAAGCACAAATTCTGCGCCCCTTGTATCAACAAAGCCATGACATATAAGCCAGTCTGTCCTGTGTGCCAGACTTCCTACGGTGTCCAGAAAGGGAATCAGCCAGAGGGAACCATGTCTGTCAGTCGCCAAAATACTCAACTTCCAGGTTATGAAAACTGTGGCTCCATTGTGATTAATTATGATATGAAAAGTGGCATACAAACAGTAAGTGTTTGTGAGATCCATGGGTTTCCTTCCAGCGTGTTAGGATTACCAGTGCAAAAGATACTGTGCTGTTGCCAATTAGTGCATTTCCCAGGGACTTATTTCCATGGTCATATGCAATGGCTTTAAGTAGTGATACAGGTAACAATGTTTGCTTATAACTTATCTTTTGTGTCTATTCAGGGAGAGAAAGGGTGGGTAGTGATTATGTGTTAGGGTGGGGGAGTCAGGAAGGTGGGTGGTATTCCCAGCATGAATTTAGGGTAAGAGGAGAAATACGAATTATGGGGAATTTGAGCAAACCTTCAAAACTTTTTTTGTTTTTAATTTGCTCTATTTGCAAATGAACACATCTATCCTGTATAGTAAACTTTAGACTCAGAGTGTTTTCATGTGACATTGTTTTGTCTTCACACAGAAAGAGCACCCAAATCCAGGAGTACCATATTCTGGAATACAGCGAACTGCATACTTGCCTGATAATAAGGAAGGAAAAGAGGTTTTGGCACTGCTTCGTAAGGCCTTTGACCAAAAGCTAATTTTCACAGTGGGGGATTCTCGAGTTACAGGAAGGTCAAATGTCATCACATGGAATGATATCCACCACAAAACATCCACGTTTGGGGGACCAGACAAGTGAGAACCTTTTGAAATACAATTGCTAAACAGAATTTAGAGGTTGTAAGCTATGGCAATTTGAGGACGTGGCTATAAGGGATGCTTCATAGAAGCGAGATTGGATGTAGTACAGTATTTTGAGAGATGTTAACCTCAAAGGCAGAAAGATTGGTTTCTATCACCTTCTACTCTCCCAACCACGAAGTAGCATACAATTACTCAATTTTGCATCAGAAGGCAGGGGTCTTCAGAATCCAAATTCAATGATATCTCAGATGACTTGATTCGAGGTTTCCTGTTTGTTTGAAGAGTAGATCCTAGGAATGTTATTTACTTTGCTTTCTTCTTTTTTTTTTTAAACTTATCTTTATTGTTGAATGTATTACAGATGTTCCTCATTTTCCCCCATTGCCCCCCTCCTCCCCATTCCTGCCCCCCTCCTGCCTTTCCCCACACTGTTGTCTGTGTCCATTGGTTATGCATACATACATACAAGTTTTTTGGTTTATTTCTTCCCACCCCACAATCCCCCTTCCCTTTGAGGTTTATCAGTCTAACAACCAATTTGTACTTCTTAATCTCTTCACCTTTTTCACCCCTCCCCCCAGCCCCCACCCATCTGGTACCCAACAAAAGTTCTCTGTATCTATGAGAATGTTTCTGTTCTGCTTGTTCATTTTGTTTGTAGATTCAATTGTCGATAGATATGTATTTATTGCCATTTTGTTTGTTCATATTTTTTTATCTTTTTCTTCAAGAAGACCCTTCAACATTTCATATAATAATGGTTTGGTGGTGATGAACTCCTTTAGCTTTTCCTTGTCTGGGAAACTCTTTATATGGCCATCGATTCTAAATGACAGCTTTGCAGGGTAGAGTAATCTTGGTTGTAGGTCCTTGCTTTTCATCACTCTGAATATTTCTTGCCACTCCCTTCTGGCCTGCAAAGTTTCTTTTTTTTTTTTTTTTTTTTTAATTTTATCTTCCCTTATTGATTTTAGAGAGAGAGGGAGAGAGAGATAGAAACATCAATGAGAGAGAACATCAATTGGCTGCCTCCTGCACGCCCCCCACTGGGGATTGAGCCCACAACCTGGGCATGTGTCCTGACCAGAAATTGAACCAGCGACCTCTTGGTGCATGGGTCAACGCTCAACCACTGAGCCACACTGGCCGGACTGCAAAGTTTCTTTTGAGAAATCAGCTGACAGTCTTATGGGAACTCCCTTGTAGGTAACTAACTGCTTTTCTCTTGCTGCTTTTAAGATTCTCTCTTTGTCTTGAACCTTTTGCATTTTGATGATGATGTATGTGTCTTGGTGTGGGCCTCTTGGGGTTCATCTTGTTTGGGACTCTCTGTGCTTCCTGGACTTGTATGTCTGTTTCCTTCACCAAGTTAGGGAAGTTTTCTGCCATTATTGTTTCAAATAGGTTTTCGACTTCTTGTTCTCTCTCTTCTCCTTCTGGCACCCCCAAGATGCGAATGTTGGCACGCTTGAAGTTGTCCCAGAGGCTCCTTACACTATCCTCATTTCTTTGGATTCTTTTTTGTTTTCGCTGTTCTGATTGGGTGTTTTTTGCTTCCTTATATTCCAAATCGATGGTTTGCTTCTTGGATTTACCTACTCTACTATTGAATTTGTGTAAACTATTCTTTATTTCAGTTAGTGCCTCCATCATTTCTGACTGGTCCTTTTTTATGCTCTTGAGGCCCTCCCTAATTTCACTGAGGTTCTCACTAAGTCCATTGAGCATCCTTATAAGCAGTGTTTCGAACTCAGCATCTGTTAGGTTGCTTAACTCCATTTCACTTAGTTCTTTTTTTTTTTATCCTCACTCGAGGACATTTTTCCATTTTTTGTTCAGATAGAGTGGGAGGGAGAGAGAGAGAGAAACATCGACGTGAAAGGGACACATCGAGTGGCTGCCCCCCACACGACCCAACCAGGGCCAGGGATAAACTGTAACCGAGGTACGTGCCCTTAGCGGGAACCGAACGTGGGTCTCTCTGGACCGCAGGCTGATGCTCTAACCGCTGAGCCAAACCGGCCAGGGCTCACTTAGTTCTTTTCCTGGAGTTTTGTTCTGTTCTTTCATTTGGGACCTGTTTCTTTGTCTCCTCATTTTGACTGCCTCCCTGTGTTTGTTTCTATGTATTACTTAGCGAGAGGTATAGGGCTAGCTGAGACCAGATGCTGCTTGTTTGAAAGAATTTAGGAAAAGCTGAAGCAGGATCCAAGACAGGCCAATCCTGTGGTAAAGCAACTGGCAACAGCTTGGGTGGGCCTGGAAGTTGGGTGGGGCGGGGCCTCAGGGAATCACCAGGGCGGGGCCAACAGTGTGAGCCAGGTTGCTGGAGTCCCAGATTTGGTGGTGTCTGCCAGCCCAGGGAAGGGCTCACCATAGGAACAAAAGCCTCTGATAGCACATCTGTCCAGGAGAAAGCTGCCTCTCCAGCCCTCGCTCCAATGCCAAACAGCTCAGTTCTTCCCCATATGACTCTGGTGCCTTTCAAGCTGCCTCCCTCACGCTGGAGCCTGGAGGGTTCGAGTCCGAGTAAGTCCGTGCGCGGGCCCTTTAAGAGGAGTTGCCGGGGGCTCCAGCTGCCTCAGCCCAGTTCCCGCTGGTTTTTCCAGCCAGAAGTGATGGGGACTGGAACCCTGAGCTGGGCGCCTGGTGTGGGACGGGGACCCCTCACTCCTCAGGGAGGACCTTCCCAGCCGAGGTATCCTCCTAATTTTTATCCGGCACACGTGGGTGTGGGACCAGCCCATCCGCGCCTCCGCTCCTCCTACCAGTCTCATGTGACTTCTTCTTTAATTTCATAGTTGTAGGACTTCCTTTCAGCTTGATGTCACACAGTTTTGAATGATGGTTGTTCTGTGGTTTAGTTGTAACTTTGATGTGTTTGTGGGAGGATGCGATACCGCATTTACCTACGCCGCCATCTTGACCGGAAGTGCTTTGACTTCTTTTAAGATCATTCTTTCTTCTACCATCTCCTTCCATCGATCCATAGAGATCCGAAATTCACTGGGCTAATAGTACTCTAGAAAAACTCTTATTTAATGTTGTGGAAGTTGTATTGTAGGCAACCCAATTGTTCTTAGTGAAATTCAGGACTACCTCAGGCCCTTTGTATTCAAAAGAGTCCTGAGATTTTTGCAAATGTTCCAAATTTGAAAGCAAATATAGCATATACTACATTTATATATATAAAATATAAATATATATACATTTTTACTTATAACATTTTTTAATAATATATATACTTCTAGTATAGTATAACTTTATGAGAGTCACTGCTTACCATGAACTGAAAATAAAAAAGTCTTGTTGGAAGGTAGATCCTAGACAGACAGCTAGGCTCACTCACAAGCTAAATGACTCACATCTACATACTTAAAATTATTATAAGTCATCTACCTCCAAGATTGCTTGTTAATGTCTGTAACACAAATTTAATGCCAGGGACCTGCTATACAGATTCTTTAAAACCATGTGTGATGAAGCTAAAGGGACTTTTCCTTCTGCAGGTATGGCTACCCTGATCCTGATTATCTGAAACGCGTCAAGCAGGAACTGAAAGATAAAGGAATTGAGTAAGAAAACTGCTGGAAGGATATCTTGAGCCAAGCGTTCAAAAGACACAGTTGAAGAAGCAGAGTAAATATTTTGAAGCCTAATGTAGAAACACCTTTTTTTTTTTTTTATCCTCACCTGAGGACATTTTTCCATTTTTTGTTCAGATAGAGTGGGAGGGAGAGAGGAAGAGAGAGAGAGAAACATCAATGTGAAAGGGACACATCGAGTGGCTGCCTCCCGCACGGCCTGGGTTGGGTCAGGGCTGGGGACAAACTGCAACCGAGGTATGTGCCCTTAGCAGGAACCGAACCCAAGTCTTTCTGGACCACAGGCCAACGCTCTAACCGCTGAGCCAAACCGGCCAGGGCAAAGCAACACCGTTTAAAATGCTCATCTCACCCTGTCCAGTTTGGCTCAGTGGTTGGAGCGTTGGCCTGCGAACCAGAGAGTCAGTTCCCGCTAGGGGCACGTACCAAAAAAATAAAAATAAATAAAATGCTCATCTCAAGGGGGTTCCCGTAAGAGTAAGAATCTGATAGTCTCATTTCTGGAGCGTT
This sequence comes from Tadarida brasiliensis, assembly GCA_030848825.1. Classification (NCBI taxonomy): domain Eukaryota; kingdom Metazoa; phylum Chordata; class Mammalia; order Chiroptera; family Molossidae; genus Tadarida; species Tadarida brasiliensis. Next base: position 61,800,366 of record CM061260.1, on the reverse strand, counting down.
ACTTTTTATGGAAGATAAATACCCCAAAGATCTGTGTGATTTTTGCTGCAGAGATGTTGTGACTCATTCTTGTGTCATTGTTGTGGGGAAAGGGGGTGGAGTGCTGTGAGTCTGAAATCATCAGCATTCTTCAGTTGAAATATTAGATGCCAATTGATCCTCTTTTTATTACCACCTCTGGGGTGGTCCTTTAGATTTTTGTTTGTTGGTTGGTTGGTTTGCCCTTTAAGTACCCTAAAGGTAAAATCCTAGTGTAAATGGGGAGGGTGGGAAAGGGGAGGCTTTGGTTATGGAAAATTAAAAGACACATCTTCCCCTCCCTGATGGCCAGGAGCAAAGATTGGGCAACTGTTAGTAATAAATAGTATAAGGCTATTATTTTTCATAACGCAGAGCCTGATATATATAGTTGGTGCTTAATAAATTTTTGCTGCCTGACTCAAGGTGCTAATACCCCAGCAGAGGGCTATATGCTTCCTAAATCTTTAGCAGAGGCAGGATGAAGGAAGCCATTTCTGGAGTCCTCACCACTGACTTGGAAAACTGGGTTTCTCACTTGATTATCCACATCGCAGCCTCTCTCCAAAAATGATGAATGAGGTGTCCTTTTCTTTTCCTAAAGATACACATACTCACACATACTTATTTTTGGCCAGAAGGTAATAGCTAATATTTATTGTGAACTTATTTTGTCCCCTTTATAAGATCTTTATATCTTTGTGATTGATATTATTAGTATCCCCGTTTTATAACTGAGAAAACTGATGCACAGAAAGGTCACATAGTTAATAAGTAGAAGTGCTGGGATTTGAAGGAGATAGTCTGGTTCTAAGGCTTCTGCACCCCAGAGCTATACTGCCTTCCATGGAGGACTTCTCCGTGGAGCTGGCTGAGGAGTTCCTGTTATTCTGGGCTTCTCTCAGAAATGCATTCCTACCGTAGCACTCACCTCAAATAGCCTCTGAAGAGGTCCTATTTGAAGAACTTAAAAACCCAGAATCTTTTCCTTTGTCCAGATTGTTGAGGAAGCTTAAACTAAATGATAGGCCTTTTTTTTTCTTTTTCAGATGATACATTTAATTTTTGGTGATTCCTTCAAGTCTTCACTGTTATGAGTATGCAGTTATTTTGTATCTACTAACCTTTTAGCTAAATTTGCTTTATTTTTTTATTTTTATTTTTTTTATCCTCACCCGAGGACATTTTTTCATTTTTTGTTCAGATAGAGTGGGAGGGAGAGAGAGGAAGAGAGAGAGAGAGAGAAACATCGATGTGAAAGGGACACATCAAGTGGCTGCCACCCGCACGACCAACCAGGGCCGGGGACAAACTGCAACCAAGGTACATGCCCCTAGCGGGAACCGAACCCGGGTCTCTCTGGACCGCAGGCCGACGCTCTGCTGAGCCAAACCGGCCAGGACTAAATTTGCTTTAAAAAAAACCAAAAGTTTGGTTCCTGCTTAGGTCTAGATCCTTGATTTCAATGTAGTGTGTGCATAGGCAGTTTAATGGTATGAGTGGTTGGTGAGCCTTGGATTGCTGCTTTTGCTCTGTGTGAGGTATTATCATCTGTATCTACTTTCAATAAAGTTATATCCATATTCGGAACAGATTGTGTTCTTTCCCCATTCCTTTTTTCTTTTCCCTTAGGTTGAGATTCTGGTGGTTTCCTAGAACACATACCGTGTACAACAAAACTACTTTTGACTTCATTGCTGTCACTTTCAGCTGTGAAAATTACATTTCTTAATATTTTTCCTCCTTAACACAGAGTACTACAAAGGTAAGAGTAGGCTGCAGGTTTCATTCCTTCTCTCCTTCATCCCACGATCCTGTCCCTGGATTCAACTGATTTGCTAGAGCAACTCCCAGAATTCAGGAAACCAGTTTATTCACTAGATTACCTGTATATTACAAAAGAATATAACTCAGAAACAACTGACCAGAGATGCACAGGGCAAGGTACGTGCGAAAGAGCGTGGAACTTCCATGCCCTCTGAGCGTTCCACTCTGCCAGCACCTTCACTTGATCACCAGCCCAGAAGCTCTCTGAACCCTGTCCTGTTGGGGATTTTTATAGGCTTCATTACATAGGCATGTTTAATTAAATCATCGGTCAGTGGTGATTGAGCTCAATTTCCAGCCCCTCTCCCCTCCCCGGAGGTCAGGGTTAGAACTGAAAGTTCCAACCCTCTGATCATGTGGGTTGGTTCCTCAGGCAACCAGGCCCCATTTTTAGTCACCTCATTATAATAAGTCACCTCATTAACATAAAGGACATCTTTATCGTTCTCCGTCTTTATCGTTCTCTGTTTTCAGGAAATTCCAAGGGTCTTAAGAGATCTGTGCCACAAAGTGAGACAAGGGCCAAATACATATTTCTTATTATAAATCACAACATCACAGATAGCATCAACGCAGTCATCAGGCGAAACATCAAACCTTTGTGCTACTTCCTCACATTTATCTTTCGGTGTAGTGCTGGTGTTGCTTTGATTTCCATATGGGAGTTAATGGGTACTATTTTGTATTGATTGGGTTCTGAGTCCTTTCAAACACAGAGCCTTTGGCAAAAATCAAGATGTTAACAACTTGTTTGGGGGGTGCAAACCCAGGACAGTGAAGGTGAGGACAAAAAAAGGGGAAGTGAGGCCAACTAAGCGTGGTACAGTGCAATGACATCGGTTATCACCCCGGCCGCTGCTTCACAAAGAGCTTTGAAAAGACAGCCGGTCACTCCGCAGCTTTATTTGCTTGGCACAGGAGTCAGAAAGGACTGCAGAAATCATTTTGAAATGCCCTATTTTATAGAGGAGGCGGAAACTTAGTTTTATTTCCTGGAAAAACAACAGACAATGTAAAATATATTACAGTAATAGTACATTAAAATGTAGTCTTAGTGGCACCTTTGGCTCCTCCCTCTTGTCCCTCATGTCCATCATCACCAGTCCTGCCTCTCCTTCACTTCAAATCTCACTACCCAGTTGGCATTTTCATAGTTCTCTCACCAGAATGATTAAAATACCCACTAAAAACTCTGTCCCCATCTCTCTTCCTCCTCTCACTGTAAACTACCTTTTGAAAAAATAGCTCTGATCTCATCACTCCCCTGATGATATGCCATCAGTGATTCCCTAATGCCCAGAGCAGTGTGTGTCAAACTTAATCTTGTGAAGAATCACTGGAGAGCTCAATAAAAAGCAGATTGCTAAGACCCACCCCCAGCATTTCTGACCCAGTAGGTGTGAAGTTGGGCCCACAAATTCACATTTCTAACAAGTTCCCACTGCTGCTGCTGGTGGTGGTCTTCCAACCACATTTTTAGGAGCACTGGCCTAGAAAATAAAGTTCAAACTCCCCAGCATGGCTATCCTGGGTTTCTCATTCTACTTTGCTTAACCCATGTCCCTCCCTCCTCACCAAGCCTTTATGGTCTAGTCACACCCTATCACCAGCTTTTCCAAACCATAGTCCATACATTTATTATTATGGCCTTTGCTCTATGTGTTCTCTCTCTGGAATGCCTCTCCACCTCATTCTTCTCTTAGAAATCTCTCACTCATCATTCAAGGTCTCAAATGCCTACTGTAACAGGGACTTTCATTCAGTCTTGTCTCCAAATTGTGTAATTCCCTGTGTTCCTAATAATGCTATGGACTCTAAGAAGATACCTAACTCAAAAGGGCTTTTAGTGGCTAACTGGGCTCAGATGAGAAACAAACAAAAACAGCCTAGCAGCCATTTCTACACAGGAACCCCTCATGCAAACTGCACTTCAGGGAGAAACCTGCACTGAACTGCCTGCTTGCATTGTTTCTGCTATCTGAGCCAGCCCTTAAAAAGGAATTCCTGGAATCCTATTTCAACCAATAGGACTGAGGCTTTCCCATCTAATCAGAGATGTGCAAGTATATCTCCATCAGCTTCTTCACTAACCAATCAGAATGGCTCTGGACCAATCAGGACAATGCCTTTTGGAACAGTCAAACTGTGAGGATTTGGAGTCCTCATTTGCTTGAGGACAGACCAATCAGGGGCCAGGGGCAGGGACTTCTGTCTATATAAGTCAGCTCCCCTCTGTCCCTGAGAGCACACTTTCCTTTTCCACCAAAAACTGTTTTTCCCTGGCTGGAACTGAAACACAGAAGATGTCTCACTGGAGCAGAGCAGAACAGACCAGCACAGGCCAGAGCAGACTGGCACAGAACAATTGGCACCAACAACCTTTGGCTGATAATGCAGATATGATAACCAAATTCACTTACTCAGCTTTCTGCCTTGGAGTGGTGCTGGGCACTGACCTCTAAGTACTACAGCTACCCCATTCTTGTGCCCTCTAATTACTGGCTGGGTTCAGCAATGGGAGGTACCAGCAAGAGATTGGAAATTCAGGGGAGAGAGTGGTTGGGGGACTCACTCCCCTTGCTGGTTCCCAAAATCAGCCAAGATTCTCTTGCAATGGCTCCCTCCTATAGGTATGGCTCTTACCAGGCTCAGTACATGCCCCCTCCTTGCCCCTTGAGCCTAGATGGCAAGGAGAAGGTGGGGGTGTTTCACCATTTCTCACTGGTTTCTCTTTACTCTTTGCCCACCCCTAAGTGGTCCCTTTATTAAATTCTCCTCAATTACTTATTTGGAGTGTACCATTTATATTCTGCCAGGAAATTATGATATACCAGGTAAATGTGAATTAGTCTGCTTTTTTGCTTCCTTCCCCTTCCTTCCCCTTAATTCCAGAAAGAATGGATCTGTGTCCAATTTATCTTTATAATCTTAACACAATGCCAGGCATATCAAGGACTTTCAGTACATGTTGGTTGAATTAAAAAATGTCTTGTCAGGCTAGACCTGATTCCAGCTGTCTTAGTGTGCATGAAAAGGAGCCAGTACATTTTTCTGAAGATGAATGGGTAGGGAAAGTGGGGTGGGTTAGGAATGGGTTGCCCAGGAAGAAGGGGAACTAGTACAGATTTTTTTTTTTTAACCAGACAGTAGGGTTTATTGAGGGGTATGCCCAGTGCCTGTGGCCCAGCTTTCTCCAACTTCCCTCTAGCTTCTCCCAGACCTTCACATTGTGGGCGGTCAATGTCTTGCCCTCACTAACAGTGAGGCTCTGATGTTCTAGAGCCAAAAAACAAGACAAGAAAGGGGCTCCAGGTGGCCCAAGTTTCAGCCACCTGATTCTCTGTGGGGTCAAGCTTCCAGAGGTGGGTGGCAGTGTAGTGATGAAATACCTCCACCCCAGGCTGAGAGAGGAGGAAGAGTTCAGTTCCTTCCTCCCCCAGAGGGCCTGGCACCTGCCCCTGACAAAGCAAGGAATAATATTAAATAAAAATAATTTATACAAAATGGCTCATACAAAAAGCTATGGATGATGGAGGAGATGCCTCTGTGAGAGACGGAGATGACTGAATAGGGAAAGATACCGCCACCTCTCCTAGTCTCTAAAACGGAGCCCTCCAGCCAAGGGCTGGAAGAGGGCTTTGGCAGGCAGGGGAGGGGCAGAGCAGGGCCAAGGGCCCTCAGGGGTCCAGGCTGGTGAGCAGGGTGGTGAACTGTCTGCCCTGCCCACTGCATCACACACTGCACCATCTCTTGGGCCGCAGAACCAGATGGGTAGCCCAGGGCAACTCCAGTGACAGTGAGCACAGTAGCCTGCAGTGCATGGCCCGGTGCTGTGCCTGCAGCCCTGCCATGTACTTGGAGAGGGGCGGAGGCTGCCAGCTGGCCCAGGCGGTGAGAAGCCACCATCACTTGCTTGTCACGGGGCACGAAGGGGCATGGGGGCTGGTTGGCCCAGGTGCTGGACATCAGGGCCACCACAGCTGCCTGCATGCCGAGTGGTGGCTCTGGCACTGCCCTGCATAGAAGTGCAGGAGCTGCTGATGTGCAGCGGGCAGAACCAGCAGCTCCACAGGGGAAATGACCTCCTGCTGCTCCAGTGGCCCCCACTCCAGCAGTTCAGGATCCCCTGGGAAGGCCTTATCCAGGGGGCCTAGATCCCTGAGAATACTGATTTTTAAAAAAATATGCTAGACACTCTACAGGCTTCATCTCATTGAATCCTCACAAAAATATCATTTAGTGGTTACAGCTATGCCCACTGTACAGATGCCCTTGACTGAGGCTACTTGACTGATAAACTATAGTGCCCAGGACTTAGACCCAGACTTTGTCTGACAGCAACCTCTGTCCCCAAAGGGTGACATAAATCCGAGGCAGCTGTTGTTCACCACCTCAAGACTGCAATCTAAGGCAGAAGCGGTTTCCGTGGAAATGAAAGCGAAAGATGTAGGCACCAGCCTGTTGGGTGGGGCGGCCGGCAGTGGAGGCAGATGGAGCTGAGGACGGCTGCGCCCTGGCCCCCGCTGCTGGTGTGAGAGTCCTGGGGCGCTGGGGTCCCCTCCCCGGAAGAACCTGCACACCGAGTTGCAGGAGTACAGCGCTTCCTGAGCCCGAGGAGGTCCGGAGGCCCCGAGCCTGAGGTCCGCCAGGAGCCTGGCAGCCCGCCCCGCTTCGGGGCGCTCTTCTGCCGGGAGGATGGTGAGGGGCGCCCGGGGGCGGGGGGCGAGGAGGGGGCGACACGGCTGGCCTGCCAGGCGCCCGGAACCACACGTGCGACACTTTGTAACACAGGGCTGCACAGAGACCCCACGTCCCTCGGAACCCTCTCTTCTAGGGAGGCACCCTGGCTTGTCCTGGAAGAGCGTGCGGGGCATCTTTTCCCGGAGAATGTCTGAGAGCCGCCCCCGCAAAGTTTTAAAAAGTTTCTTATCAATTAGGAATATTGGTCCTTTATCTCTGATATATGTTATGAATATTTCCCTTGGTCTTTTGAGCTTGTTTATAGTGGTTTCCCCCGCCCCCCGCAAATGTGTGTGTTTTTGGCTTTTAAAAAAATGTAGTAAAATTTTCCAGTCTTTTGTTTTATTGCATCAGGACTTGAATCATATTTTGGAAGTTTTCCCCTACACCCAGGTTATCATCGCTCGTGCTTTTTTCTAATTTTTATATTCGGATCTCTAGTAGTTTGGAATTTATTCTGGTATATGGGCTGAGGAATGGATTTAATTTAATCTTTCTTTTTTCTAAATGAGTACCCAGTTGTCCCAACACCCAATTATGCGAATCCATTTAAATTACTCTCTGTAGATCTTCCACTTTGTTTCATTAGTTGACTTTATTAAAAAGATTACCATTGCCTCAGTAACTTGAGATACCATCATTATCATTTACTACATTTTTTATGTCATTTGGCTGTTTCTGGAACTTTTATTCCACTGATCTGTTTATTCACCTGTTGCAAAGAGATTTTGTTATATATTTTAATGTCAGGGCTATTTCCCTTAAAGAGCTCTTCCTCCTCAGTGTTTTCTTAACTATCCTTGTGTGCTTATCTTTCCTTATGAACTTTAGGATTGACTTATGATTTATGATCAGTGTCAAAAATTGGGATTGCATTAAATTTATCAATTAAATTACAGGCAGCTGACATCTTGAGATGGTGTTGAGATGTTCTAACCAAGAACAAAAGTGGCCATTTCATTTGTTCAAGTCTGCTCCTTTCATTTTGGAAATTTACAAATTTACTGCCCTGTCTGAGGAGAGAGTCCTATGCTCCACTGTATTAATGTATCAACTTGCATTTCTTGAGTATCTGCTATGTTGTAGATATCTTTTAATTTTTATCATTTTAGTGTTTTATATGACTCCATTTAAATTGATATCTTTACATTTTGTTTCGGTAGTTGAAAATTTTTTACCTTGGTAAAATTAGTTAAATAGATATAGAACTTTCATTCCGCTACTTTTGGAGTGTCTACTGATAGGTTAACATTTTTAACCTATCAGGAATTAATACTGCTGTGTTTGGCTTTTTATTATGAAGTATGAATTGATATCTAATTTTCTTCATAATAAAAACTAACTTTCCAACAATATTTATTAAATTATGATTCATCTCTCCACTTTCCTAGTCCTCTTAATACTTCACATGTTACACTTTTTGATAGATTAAGGCTTATTTCTGGAATTTCTGTTGTACTCTTGTCAGATTATCTATTCTTAATTTAGAACTATTTAATTTTGTACTTATTACTTTAAAATGCATTTTAAAAAAGATTTTATTTCTTAGAATTTCGATTCACAGCAAAATTGAGCAGAGGATACAGAGAGTTCCCATATTTCAATTTTTTAGAGCAGTTTTAATTTCACAGTAAAATTGGTCACAATAAAAAATGGAAGTCTCTGTTCTCCCTATAATGTCTATAAATGTCTACTCATATCCAATCTTCTTGGTGAATAGGCAACATTTTTGTGTTTTGGCTATCTCTGTAGATTGCCCTTTCATTATGCTGTAACAGAAACTTCTTTTTTTTCAGTAGCAAGTTGTAGCTCTATTAATTTATATCAGTGGATGAGCACCATCATTTACTATCATATTTGTTACTTTTGTTTTCCTGTGACTGGGTGAGTAAATCTGTCTTTACAAAGTATAATGTTAACTTCACATGATCATTTAGCCAAAGAGTTACTATTTTTAAAAAATAAGGCAATGAGTAAAATCTATTTTTTAAGTATTTAAAACATCAGCAAGTACTATAAAGAACAGAGCCTTTCAAATCTCAAGTCAGATATAAAAAACTAACATCTTAGGTGTTTTTGTCTCCCTAAAAATTGCTGAGTTGGAAGACCTCGGTACAAAAGCAATACTTTTCAGAGGAGTGAGTACAGTGGATGAAATGGACGTGGATGAAATAGATGAATTTTAAGGAGACCCTTCTCAAGCCTCCCTGGTGGTTGCATTTTATAATATCCAAGATGCTGTGACTGAGAATGGGCTATCCTTGCTTTTGGAGTTGATTTGCGGTCTGTCAGAGCCAATGGTATCTTCAGGGTGGAAGTAATACCCAATACTAAAGTTGCTGTCGTCACTTTTCTCAAAAATATTGGTAAGAAGGACAAAAGCTTTTAACCTTTCATTTGCAAATTGTGGTTGTATTCCTACTTTGAGATTCCATTGCATCCTGCAATGGGTCTTCAAAAGTTGTGCTCTTTCTAACTCCAGGTGAGAAAATTGCAAGGGAATATGTATTAGTACTTCTGGTACTTCTAATAGCTAACATTTGTCAAGTGCTTGCTCTATGCTAAGCACTATACTAAGTTTTTACTTACTTTATCTCATAACATGTAGCACTGTGAGATAGATACTATTATTGTCCTCATTCTGAAGATGAAGAAACCTGGGTTTAGAGAGGATTAAATGACTTGCTCACAGTCACACAGCTAGTAAGTATTTGGGTCAAAATTCCAAATTAGACATTCTGACTTCTGAGTGTATTGTCTTAATAACTGTTCATGTGTCCTCAAATTTCCAGTGAGTTTTTTTTTTTTATCCTCACCTGAGGACATTTTTCCATTTTTTGTTCAGATAGAGTGGGAAGGAGAGAGAGGAAGAGAGAGAAAGAGAGAAACATCGACGTGAAAGGGACACATCTAGTGGCTGCCTCCCGCACGACCAACCAGGGCCAGGGACAAATCGCAACCGAGGTACATGCCCTTAGTGGGAACCGAACCCGGGTTCTCTGGACCGCAGGCCGACGCTCTAACCGCTGAGCCGAACTGGCCAGGGCTCCGGTGAATTTTAATAGTTATAGGACTTTATTTTTATGATAATTACACATGCAAAGAGAGACTGAGATGTGGTGAAATTAGTATGGGGGGATGGAGAGAAATTAGATTTAGGAGACAATATTGTATTACAGTCATTATTACAGTTATCAGCTTACAATGTGGCTGCACATACTTGATTTCATGTTTTCAAAATAATCTGCAACGGAGGTCACTGTTAATGATAGCTGTGCATTCAGGGTAGGCAATGTGGGATAAGTAGAAGTTGACACTGTGAAATTTAACTTTATATAGAAATTGTCATGGCCTCCAAATCAAATTACTTTTAAAAATCTGTTTTCTTCTAATATGAAATGAAATTACAGTACCAATAAACTGATTTTTATTTGTAGATGTCAGGACATTTGTTAATGTTTGTGACAGACACCATAGAACTCAGCAACTTCAGATTTTCCTGAGACTTCTGGAACTGACAAGAACCAGTGGAGTTGAAAATCTGCCATTTCCTGTTGATACTAATTACATAACAATTTTCTCTGATAACGCACCAAATGGAGAAAGAGTAACCAATGTCCGGTATTTCCCAGAGGAGAGTCGAGCCCTGGTTGAGTTTTCTGACTAAAGAGGTAATCAATTTCTCTTCTTTCTTGATGTTTGCAGTTATTATTAACCATTGCAAGCACAAATGAAGTCAGAATAGGGGCCACTTAGGTGACTGGGAAATACATCAAAGCTACCACATAACTACTGAAATATGTTATGAATTAACTCAAAGCTTTGAAGAGGTCTCTGTGGAGATCTAGCAAAAAGAATTGGTTTTTGTGCAGTAACAAAACAACAAAAAACTCCCCTTGACCCCACTTTTCCTGTAGCTTCATTTCTTTGTTTCTCTTTGCAGCAAAATTACTCAGTTGGGTTTGTCATTGCTCACTCCCATTTTCTCTCCTGTCATTCTTTTCTTTTTGTCTAGATGTATGTTATTCTTTATATTTTTTATTACAGTTTATATTCAATATTATTTTGTATTAATTTCAAGTGTACAGCACAGTGATCAGACAATTATACACTTCACAGTGATTCCCCCTAATAATTTCTAGTACCCACCTGGCCCCATACATAGTTATTACAATATTATTGACTATATTTCCTATGCTGTACTTTACATTCCTGTGATTGTTCTGTAACTATCAATTTGCACTTTTTATTTTTAAAAATTAATTAATTAATTAATTTTTTAATCCTCACTTGAGGATATTTTTCCATCAATTTATAGATAGAGTGGAAGGGAGGAAGGGGAGAGAGAGAGAGAGAGAGAGAGAGAGAGAGAGAGAGAAAGAGAGAGAGAGAGATGTGAGAGAGACATCAATTTGTTGCCTCCTGCACGATCCTGACCGGGGCCAGGGATCAAACCTGCAACTGAGATATGTGCCCTTGACCAGGAATCGAATCCATGACCCTTCAGTGCATGGGCCCATGCTCTCTCCACTAAGCCACATGGGCCACGGCTGTACCACAGTTTTTTTTTATCCATTTGTCTATGGATGGACACTTGGGTTGTTTCCATATCTCAGCTATTGTAAATAATGCTGCAATGAAGCATTCTCAAAGAGCACATTAAGAATTTAGAAAATTGAATGAACCATTTTAAAGGTAGTAACAATCTCCTGAAGGACTCATGCCACAAAGTAGTTTATATTTTGGATAATATGACCAAATAAATATCATTTTTGATGCTATTATTTTATTAATTTATTTTTCAAATTTTATTTAATCTTTATTGTTGAAAGTATCACAGATGTTGCCCCTTTTCCCCCCATTGACCCCCTCCTCCCTGCTACTCCCTCCTGCTTTCCCCACACTATTGTCTGTGTCCATTGATTATGCATATATGCATATACGTTCTTTCCTTTATCTCTTTCCGTCTTCCCCCTTCCCTCTGAGTTTCCTCAGTCTAACAAACAATTTATACTTCTTAATCCCTTCACCTTTTCCCCCGTCCCCCCAACCCACCTCCCATCTGGCAATCAACAAATAGTTCTCTGTATCTATGAGTCTGTTTCTGTTCTGCTTGTTCATTTTGTTTGTAGATTCAATTGTTGGTAGATAAGTATTACCATTTTATTGTTCATATTTTTTATCTTCTTTTTCAAGAAGACCATTCAACATTTCACATAACACTGGTTTGGTGGTCATGAACTCCTTTAGCTTTTTCTTGTCTGGGTATCCCTTTATATGTCCATTGATTCTAAATGATAGCTTTGCAGGATGGAGTGATCTTGGTTGTAAGGCCTTGCTTTTCATCACTTTGAATATTTCTTGGCATTCTCTTCTGGCCTGCAAAGTTTCTTTTGAGAAATCAGCTGACAGTCTTATGGGAGCTCCTTTGTAGGTAACTAACTGCTTTTCTCTTGCTGCTTTTACGATTCTCTCTTTGTCTTTAACTTCTTGCATTTTGATGATGATGTGTCTTGGTGTGGGCCTCTTTGGGTTCATCTTGTTTGGGACACTTTGTGCTTTCTGGACATGTATGTCTATTTTCTTCACTAAATTAGGGACATTTTTCTGTCATTATTTCTTCAAATAGGTTTTCAATTTCTTGTTTACTCTCTTCTTCTAGCACCCCCATGATACAAATGTTGGTACACTTGAAGTTGTTCCAGAGGCTCCTTACACTATCCTCATTTTTTTTGGATTCTTTCTTCTTTTTGCTATTCTGATTGGGTGTTTTTTACTTCCTTATATTCCAAATTGATGGTTTGCTTCTTGGCTTCACCTTCTCTACTATTGATTCCCTGTAAATTATTCTTTATTTCAGTTAATGCATCCTTAATTTCTGACTGTGCATCCATCATTTCTTACTGGTCCTTTTTTGTGTTCTTGAGGTCCTCACTAAGTTCCTTGAGTAGCCTTATAACCAGTGTTTTGAACTCTGCATCGATTAGATTGCTTATCTCCATTTTGTTTAGTTATTTTCCTGGAGTTTTGTTCTGTTCTTTCATTTGGGACATGTTTTTTTGTCTCCTCATTTTGGCTGCCTCCTTATGTTTGTTTCTATATATTAGGTAGAGCTGCTACATCTCCTAGGCTTTGTAGGGTGGCCTGTTGTAGTAGGTGTCCTGTAGGGTCCAATGGCACAGCCTCTCTGATCACCAGCTGGGCCCTTGAGGTGCACCCCCTATGTGGACTGTACATATGTCAGTTGTGATTGAGTATTGATTGTTGTTGGCACATCAATGGGAGGGATTTACTCAGGCTGATCAGCTGCAAGGACTGGCTGTGACAACTGACCACAGACCTCTGACCACCTTGGAGGATCAGCTGTGCAGGGTCCCACCACACAGAGCAAGACTTACTTCAGCAGGGCTCTGGTACCCACTGAGTCCACCCCTTGAATGTGTAGCTCATGGAGGTGGTTGGGTGGTGGTGCTTCAACATGGTCTGAAGCTGTCCACTGAATGTGTTGGCTCTGGGACCTCCCAGGAGGTGCAGACCAAGGTCATCCACTGTCTGCACAAGCTACAAAGCTATCTGCAGATGGGTGCTTCTTGTGCTGAGCTTGAAGATGCCCAGGTAAGGCCAAGCTTTGAACCAAGGCTGGTTGCTGCTAGTGCTGGGCCTGGAGCCACTTAGCAAGAGGTACGGGGCTCGCTGAGGCCAGATGCTGCTTGTTTGAGAGAATTTAGGAAAATCCAAAGCATGAGCCCAGACAAGCCCTTCATAGGGTAAAGCCACTGGAAACAGCTTGGGTGGGCCTGAAAGTTGGGTGGGGTAAGGCCTCAGGGAATCACCAGGGTGGGGCAAACAGTGTGAGCTAGGTTGCTGGAGATATGGTGCCCACGTGCGGGCCCTGTAGGAACAACGGACAAGCTCACCAAAGGAACAATGGCCTCTGCCAGCTCCTCTAACCCTGAGAAAGCTGCCTCTCCAGCTCTTGCCCCAATGCCAAACAATTCACTTCTTCCCCATAAGTCTCTGGTGTCTTTCAAGCTGCCTCCCCTCTGCACTGGAGCTCAGAGGGAGCGAGTCCGAGTAAGTCCATGTGCAGGTTCTTTTAGAGAAGCTGCCTGGGACTCCAGAAGCCTCAGCCTTCCTCAGCCTCAGTTCCCACTGGTTTTTACAGTCAGAAGTTATGGGGACTTCTCTTCCTGGCACTGGAACCCTGAGCTGGGCGCTGGTGTGGGATAGGGACCCCTCACTCCTCAGGGAGGACCTTCATAGCCGAGGCAGCCTCCTGATTTTTATCCGCCAGTGGGACCAGCCCTCAGCTCCTCCACCCCTCCTACCAGTCTCGATGTGGCTTCTTTAATTTCGTAGTTGTAGGACTTCCATTCAGCTCGATTTCAGGTGGTTCTGGATGATGGATGTTCTGTAGTTTAGTTGTAATTTTGATGTGGTTGTGGGAGGAGGTGAGTACTGCATTTACCTACACCACCATCTTGACGGGAAGTCCCAATTTATACATTTTTAATGTCATACTTCACCAGCACATCCCCTCCCAACTGTGATCCTTAGGAAGAGATAGTGAAGCCAAACAGTATCCCTGAAACTATAGGTGGGGATAGAATACCAGGAGGAAGAATGAGTAAAGTCAAGAGGAGAGAGAAGATAGTATGATCTTCCTCACATAGCTTCAATGGAAACCAGTCAGGCAGAAAAGCCAAAGATTGAGATGCTATCTAGAAAAAAAAAAAAAAAAAAAGAGATTAACTTTCAGTTGTGCTTTAAGAAGCTAATACTTTTAGGACTAGATTGAAATAATAATCTGATTCTTAGAACAGCCATGAATTGATACCACTGGAAATTTTTAATTGGTACTTTGTGAGAAGACAAATGTTTAGGACAGGTAGGTATCCCTCACTTAGCAGACTTCTACATTTAAAACTATATCATTCTTAGGACTGATACTAATCATTGAAACTTACAGAATTTGAAGGCCCACCTCTTTTACATACTTGTCACCTCGTCCTCAATGCTACTGACATCTGGAGAGTATACCCTACACCTCCATATTTAAAAACACTTTATTATGGTTATACTCTGGCAAATTGTTAATGTTTAAGCACATTCAATGTTTCTGGAGATAATATGTGCAAACTGGGTTGGCTAAGAGCCTCAGCCTGCACTGCAGCCATTAGTGAACTAAAGATACCAATAGGGGAGGCAGAGTGCTATAGAGTGAATGCAGCTGTATATAAATTCCTTTTTTAACCTCAGTGCACCATAGAAAATATATATGTATGTTCTGTCCCAACCCATACCTTATATGAAAACAAAAAACATTTGTTGCAATTTGGAAACAAAAAAATGTTTTGTTGCAACGTGCATTTTTTGCTAGGAACTGATGTACTCCATTAAAAAAAAAAATTCACTCTGCTCTGGCTGGTTTGGCTCAGTGGTTAGAGAATCGGCCCGTGGACCAGAGAGTCCCGGGTTCGGTTCCCGCTAAGGGCATGTACCTCGGTTGCAGTTTGTCCCTGGCCCTGGTTGGGGTCGTGTGGGTGGCAGCCAGTCAATGTATCTCTCTCACATCGATGTTTCTCTCTCTCCCTTCCCCCCCTCTCCTTCCCTGTCTATCTGAAGATAAAGGCAAAAATGTCCTCGGGTGAGAATACAAAAAAAAAAAAATTCTCTCTCTCTCTATATATATTTTAAAAACAAATTTTTGTTAAGACCCTTAACATTTATATTACTGGCATAGTGATTAGAGGATGCTTCCAGCAATGACTTTGACACAAAGAGTTAGAGGGTTTAACCTTATTCCCCACTGTCTTCACCAGTCTGCCTCTTCAAGCCATTCTAAATAAGCACGCAATCTATATTAGTTTTCTATTGCTGCTTACAAAATTACCCCCAACTTAGTGGCTTTACATAGCAAACATTTATTATCTCACACATCCTGTGGGCCAGGAATTTGGGAACAGTTTAACTGGGTGACTCTGGCTCAGGATCTGTCATGAGGTTGCTATCAACGTATTGGTTGGGGCTGCAGTCATTTGAAGTCTTGATGGGGACTGGAGAGTCTGCTTCTAAGCTCCCTCACATAGCTGCTGCTGGAGACCGCAGTTCCTTGCCACGAGGGCCTCTCCACAGGGTGTTCATAGCATGGCAGCTGGCTTCCCCCAGAATGACTTATCTGAGAGAGAGTGGTGGGGGGTGAGGAGGAGGCGTGGTTGCAGACCAACCCTGATACAGTATGGAAGGAGACTATACAAAGGCATGATTATTAGGAAGTAGGGATTACTGGGCCATCTTACTTACACAATCCAAGAAAATATAGCTTCAAGACAAGCTCCCTTCATCACCCTCTACTTTTAACCAGATTGTCACACCCAAGCCCTCTATATAAAAATTCACCACTGGCCCTGGCCAGTTTGGCTCAGTGGTTAGAGCGTCGGCCTGCGGTCCAGAGAGACCTGGGTTCAGTTCCCGCTAAGGGCATGTACCTCGGTTGCAGTTTGTCCCCGGCCCTGGTTGGGTCGTGTAGGTGGCAGCCACTCGATGTGTCCCTTTCACATCGATGTTTCTCTCTCTCTCTTCCTCTCTCTCCCTCCCACTCTATCTGAACAAAAAATGGAAAAGTGTCCTCGAGTGAAGATTAAAAAAAAAAAAAATTCACCACTGGCCATAGAGTCCCAAAGGCATATATTTAAATTCTTATAGAATTTACTAGCTGGATAACAATGACAGTCACTTTCTGATTCTCTGTTTCCTCATTAAAAATGTAGAGATAGGTGGTGAGCACACAATACAGTGTACGGATGAAGTGTTGTAGACTTGCACACCTGAAACCTGTATAATTTTGTTAACCAGTGCTATGCTAATACATTAAATTGATTGCATAGAACAGTGGAGATAAAATCTATCTCACGGGATCATTGTGAAGATTAAATGAAATGGCATAATATTTATAAACCACCTGATACATAACAGATATTCAATAAATAAAGCTATTATAATGAAAAAATTAGGGAAAATGAGAAACCAAGTTACTAATTTGATAAGAAATAATAAATATGAAGTATGTTTTAGATAGCTATTTGCCTCAGCAGATCAGGGATAAAGTGCTATTGTTAAATAATGTTTGAATAGTTCAGTGTTCTTCGCTTTGATATTGTTATCGCCTCTGACATAAGAATACATACTTTAATAACCTCTTTCTACTGGGTAAAATGTATTTGAAAATAGGCTAGTGGCCCTGACCAGCTTGGCTCAGCAGTTAGAGCGTCGGCCGGCAAACCAGAGAGTCCTGGGTTTGGTTCCCGCTAAGGGCACGTACGACGGTTGCAGTTTGTCCCTGGCCCCAGTTGGGGTCGTGTGGGTGGCAACCACTCGATGTGTCTCTCTCACATCAATGTTTCTCTCTCTCTTCCTCCCTCACTCCCTCCCGTTCTATCTGAAGATAAATGCAAAAATGTCCTCGTGTGAGGATAAAAAAAAAATTAAAAAAAGAAAATAAGCTAGTGAATTCAATTAAGAAAAATATGCCACCCCCCACCCCACCCCCCAATAAAAGCAAAATAGTTACCTCAGATGTAAAATCAGACCACTAACTGATGGTTAATCTGTTTGGCTGAGAACTCACTGTCTTCTAAATTGACTCATTTCATCTTAGGATAGTTCTAATTATTATTATTATTTTTTAAAGTTTTCAATTGCAGTTGACATTCAATATTGTTTTATATTAGTTTCAGGTGTACAACATAGTGGTTAGACATTTATGTAATTTACGAAGTGATTCCCCCAATAAGTCTAGCCCACCTGGCACTGCGCATAGTTATTACAGTTGTTCTAATTATTTTTTTAAATTTAACATAATAGCCCTGGCTGGTGTGGCGAGACAACAGATGGATGTTTCTCTCTCTTTCCCTTTGTCATCCGTTCTCTTTAGAATCAATGAAAAACATATCCTCAGGTGAGGATGAAAAAATTGCATTATATTAAGCCCAAATATATT
Source organism: Tadarida brasiliensis (assembly GCA_030848825.1). Classification (NCBI taxonomy): domain Eukaryota; kingdom Metazoa; phylum Chordata; class Mammalia; order Chiroptera; family Molossidae; genus Tadarida; species Tadarida brasiliensis. The sequence goes on along the minus strand of CM061260.1, from coordinate 61,782,782 downwards.
TCTCTATAGTTCTATTAGTCCTTGTTCTTCCTTTTAGAGTTGCAGAAATAAATCCTTTTTAAGATAGTCCTTCAATTGTTTAAGGACAACTATTATGTCCTGCTCCCTGCATCCCATCCCTCCCACCCCATCTTACTTCTCTACTTCTGCAAGTTAAATATATTCAGTTCCTTTTATATATCCTGACGTGATTAGAATCCTTTTACAGCATCAGGTTTCCTCTTCTGAATAGAGTTAGTTTTCATAATCCCTTTGCAACCTGTGACACCTTGAACTAAGCACAACACCTCAGACGTTGCCTGTTTTTACCACTGAAAAGTAGAACAGGGTTTTCACCACCCACATTTTCTTTATTATAGCCCCAAACCTCATCATTACTTTTTTTTTTTTTTTTATGAATGGATTTTATTTTTAGAGCAGTTTTAGGTTTACAGAAAAATTGAGCAGAAAGTAAAGAGAATTACCCCTGGCCCCAGTTTTCCCTAATATTAACATTTTGCATTATTGTAGTATATCTGTTATGATTGATAAAAAGTATTGATATATTATTATTAACTAAAGTCCATTACATTAGAGTTCACTCTTTGTGTTACATGGTTCAGTGGGTTTTAACAAATGCATAATGCTATGTGTCTACAATTACAGTTTCATACAGAATAATTTCAGTGCCCTAAAAATCCCCTGTGCTCCACCTCGTCATTCTTTCCTTCCTTCTCCAACCCCCGGGCCACCACAGATGTTTGTGTACTCTCTATGTACTGTCTCCATAGTTTTGCCTTTTTCAGAATGTCATATAGTTGGAATCATGCAAAATGTAGCCTTTCAGAGTGGCTCTTTTACTTAGGAATTTGAGTTTCCTTCCTGTCTTTTTGTAGCTTGATAGCTCATTTCTTTTTATCTCTGAATAATATTCTGTTTTATGGAAGTACCACAACATATTATACATTCACTTATTGAAGGACATCTTGGTTGTTTCCAAGTTTTGGTTATTATGAATAAAGCTATATTGCTTCTATGAGCATTCAGGTGTAGGTTTTGTGTGGACGTAAGTTTTCAACTCATTTGGGTAAATATCAAGGAGGGCAAATGTTGGACCATATGGTAAGAGTATATTTAGTTTTGTAAGAATCTGTCAGACTGTCTTCCAAGGTGGCTGCACCATTGTGTATTCCCACCAGTAACGAATGAGAGTTCTTTTTGCTTCACATCCCTGCCAGCATTTGGTGACCTTTTCCTCCCATCAAACATGGCTACATCACTGTTCATTTATACTGCATTTACTGTCAACCCAAATCCTTTAGATGTTTTTATATAACTTCACTGCTGAGTCACATTCTCTTCCTCCCAGACTTGTGCAGTTATTCTTTGGACTTTCCCAAGTGTACTTCCTTTCCATTGGTGCCTCTCCCAGATACCCTGGGATCTCTTTTATTTATTAGGTGCACTTATTACTAACTGCTGTATATCTTGCTATGAAGGACTTTGGGAGACTGAAGGTCTGGAAACTTGAGGTGCCTGGGAGTTTACATTCATCTCCCAACCAGGAGGGCCCGTAGACAATAACTGACTGGTGTGGAGGTACAAGCACCCAGCTCCCTTGTCTCAAGGTTAGGACAACACCGTGATACAATTTATATACTCCAGAGCTCCTTGCAGGATCACACAGAAGTCAGGCTTAACCTAAACCACATTCTCTATCTTCTCTCACTTCTTACAGTTTTCTCCTGAGACCACAACTTTAATAAATCACTTGCACATGAATCCCCATCGCAGGCTCTGTTGCTAGAGAATCTGACTTAATTTTATGACTTCTTTTGATTATAGCACACAATTGTTTTTAATATTTTAGACTATTATAACTATTCCTTTAAAAATGGTATTAGCAGAGTCGTGCAGCGGAAGCGTGCTGGGCCCATAAAAATGGTATTGGCTTAATTTCTAACAGATTATTTTGAATTGCTCATGCACTATTCTTTGTATTTATTGAATCTCTAAGGGCTAGATTTTTTTCAGAAAAAAAAATCACCTCTCAAATATTATAATGAATGTGAATGGGAAAATCAGATTAATTTTATGAAACTTCACTATAAAGCAACCATGAATAGAGTAGATCTATTTCATTAGGTGAGGAGGAGCTCACTGCATTTATGCATGCCACCTTTCATTGTACTGCTTGACAGTGGTATCATTTTAGGTAGTAGACACATTGTATTTCAGGGTCTCATTAGTATCAGGATTTCTTCTTGTGCCAAAGATTTTGTCTAAATGATATCTACCTTTTGTTTTGTTTTTATTTTTTTATTTTTTAGTGGTGGATACCTACTTGATCAAAAAGCTTTTCTTCAATGAAAGGACCATGTCTGTGTTTCCCTATTATGTGTCTTTGGACACAGCCTTGTATGGAAGGGAGGAGCCCTTGAGAAAGTTGTCAGCACCATTCCTGGTGGCTCTGGATCCTCTCATAAGGAAGAATCTTGCAGAGAAAGCATCACCTGATTGATATGATAAATTATAAAAGGGGAAGGGGTCACTGTGCGGTAACATGGCCCCAAGTCAGCTGTGTGGGGCTGGAGGTAACACCCAGGTCTGCAGCCACCTGATGCACTCAAGGAAGAACAAAGGTCAATGTCATCAAGACCTGCAATGGAGACGTTTCTAAAAAATTTTCTCATATCATGTCTAACTGTCAAGTCACCAAAATGAATGTGAAGCCAATGGTATGGGAGGACATAAAAAAACAGCATAGAGGATGACAGGATTTTGATTGATATGTTCAAGGAGATGGTTATAATAATAGGTTGTTTGGAAGATGTGAAAAGAATTGTAACACAACTAAAGACACCAACCAAAACATTGTGACAGAGAATGTGGCTGGTTCTTCTGGAAGGTTTTCTACTCTTCACATCAGTGCTTTGACAGAGTCTATACCCAAGGAATTCTGAGTGTGGGAGATCATTGATAATGCTTTCACCAGGCATACCAGACTGCATGAAGGAGAGTACAAGCGAAGAATGGCATTCTTGAGCAGTGAAAGGGATTGCTCAAGAAACCCACCCCAAGTCCTTCTGGAGTTTTCTGTTTGTTATACAAAGTAGAGTGTGAAAAGTTCTCTAAGACTATTTTAAGCAAAGAAAATTCATATTTTTTTTTTTAGTTAGATCAGACATGGAAAATACATTTCATTTCATGGGTCACTGCTGATCAAATGATAGCTGTTGCCTGAGCTCTGTGTTGAGAAAAATTTTGAGACTGTGTCTGGGTTGATTGAAAAAGAGCGCTGATACTAATGAATAATGTCTGTCATAGGTACGGGGGAGAGAGTGGGGGTGACATGTGGCATGCTTTTCCCATGTGGCTCCTCTTCTGTGAAGAGCCGATTCAAGTACTTTGTCTTTCATTAGCTAGTAGTTTGAGCAAGTGGCTTCATCTCTTCACACATGTCTCCCTTGTAGGAGAATGAAGTTTCTGCCCTGGATGATCTGTGTGGACTCTTTAAATCCTATAAAATTATTTGACTGATTACTAGTCAAACTACTAATGCATTATTGGGGAGAACTATGGGGTGTGTCTTACTGTGGGTTCCCCCAGAAGAGGACCTGAGGCAGATTCAAGTGCAAGTGATCTATTTATTTATTTTTTATAATTTTTCTTTATTGATTTTAGAGAGAGAGAAAGGGAGAGGCAGAGAGAGATAGAAACATCAATGAGAGAGAACATTGATTGTCTGCCTCCAAAGAGTTACGGGTTTGATTCCGGTCAAGGGCACGTACCTCAGTTGCGGTTAGATCCCCGGCCCTGGTTGGATCTTGAGGGAGGCAACCAGTCAATGTGTCTCTCTCACGTAAATGTTTCTCTCTCTCTCTCCCTCCCTCCCATTCTATCTGAAAAAAAAAGTCAATGGAAAAAATATCCTCGGAAATGTAAACAATAAATAAGAAAGTAAAGGACACTGGTAGGGTGCATTATCAAATCAAATCAGTTACCACTTAATCCCGCTGGAGAAATCAGAGTGAGTCTTATCTGGGAGGCAAGGCCTGGGATAGTTTTACACAGGTTCCTGTCAGTCATTGAATGAGGGCTTGAGGGCCTGGGAGGGCAGCTTAATTTACCTGCACTTCCTCTCTGCTACATTGGCAAGCAAAGCAGACTTTGATACTACATACAGAAAGTCCTTAGGCAGGAAATACACCTGCCGTATGACTGAGGGGCCCTTAAATAGTAAGGGTCAGGGGGAATGGACAGGGTCTGCTAGGCTAGAATTCTTGGGGGAATAAGTAAAAGAGCTCATTGGCAGTTGAGGTATAAAACACAATTGATACTCAAACATTGTGATAATAAATTACTTGCTTTTGAATTTTATAGTTGATTATGAGTTGAGTTAGAGAAGTCTGTGAAATCTAATAGTTATTTTTTGTTTGGACACCTGTGAGGAAAGTCTTCAGACAGCATTACCTGGTAATGCATTTTACTGTTTTCTTCACAGTCAAGCGAGCATGCCAGCTGGAAAGATGGTCCTTCAAACAGAAATGTTGTAGCCTCAGTCCAAACCAAAGAAGGTCTGAACCTCGTGTTGATAAGTGGAGATGTTTCACATTTCTGTGTAAGTGGTTCTGTTTAGCAAGTCTACAAAGGAACAGTGGGGTCTAATGAACTGGTTCTGTGATTTAAGGTCAACAGTTAAGGTCATGTAAATTTGAGAAGTCAAGCTCACCTGAGGTTCATACAGCACTATACTTACCATCTCCTATACCCACCATGTTGTGCAAACCCACCCACGCAGATCAACTGTAAAGCCAGTGCTGCCAGGGTTCAAATACCACTCTACCACTGATAGCTGTTGATCTTGGTCAATATCTCCCTTATGCCTTAGTGTCCTTATCTGTAAATACGGATGATGATGATATTAGGGTTGTTGTGAGGTTTAAATAAAATAGTTCATATAAAAGCCTGTAGCGCCTTCCTGGCACATAGTAAAGACTCAGAAAATGATCTATTATCATTATCCACTTACAACCAACCACTTTAAATTTTTTTTTTTTTTTAATCCTCACCCGAGGACATTTTTCCATTTTTTGTTCAGATAGAGTGGGAGGGAGAGAGAGGAAGAGAGAAATATCGACGTGAAAGGGACACATCGAGTGGTTGCCTCCCGCACGACCCAACCAGGGCCGGGGACAAACTGCAACCAAGGTACACGCCCTTAGCAGGAACTGAACCCGGGTCTCTCTGGACCGCAGGCCGACGCTCTAACTGCAGAGCCAAACCGGCCAGGGCACAACCAACCACTTTAAATTTCACCTCACCCCATTACTATACAATCTAATTGAGAGAGAGATTACTTACCCTCATCTTATAGTCGAGGAAACTGAGATCTTTCCACCACTCAGTCTACTGATTGTTAAACTCTTGTCAAATCACATCAGGGAACCTATTCTCACCATTGGATGATGCTGTATAAATTTTGGAATCCTCTCAAACTCTTTCTTTTCTGAATTCCTTTCCCTATTGAGCTAGTTTCCAAGCCTCTGTGCACAATGTCTCTTGTACACGCCCTTTCCTTTTCATCCCCTTAGTGCTGGCTTGGTCTCCTTGCCTTTAGTCTCTCCCCCTGCAGCCTGTACTCTATATTGCTGTTTGATGCACATTCCAAAAACATTGTTTTATCAGGCGCTCCCTACTGCCTATAGGGCAAAGTCCAGAAAAATGTGGGTTTTCAGAGTCCTCCATCATCTGGCCCCAAATCTATTTCCAGCCCTGTCTCTAACCATTGTAATCTCCTTTAGCCAAACTGGCCGATTCTCTGACCTTCGTCAGTTCCATGCCTTTTCTTAGATGATAACCCACCTAGTCTGCTTTCCTGCCTTGTTTCTACCTGTCCTAGTTACATACTTTATCCTCTTTGTAAAGACTTGACTAACTAATCCAATCTAAATGTTACCTATCTTTTTTGAAATTCTATAGCAATTAATAATTGTATATGTAACTAGAATGTTTTTGCTTACCTTGAACTGATTTGAACACTGAGACTATTTTACATTTTACATGTTAGTATATTGAATCAGTAAGTAGAGAGTGAGGTGAAAGTGGGCTGGATCTAGTGTTTTTTGGGGAAGGCTCACTCACTCTTGTCCCTGCAGGGAGTTTCTTGGGTCCAGAGATCAGTTTATGTTAACTAACCTCATATAAGATTGAGGTGGACCCATGAATGCCGATTGTTAACTTGGCATGTGAAATAGAACTGTTATGTGACCAGAGACAGACACCTTTTAATTTACAATGAGGGGGAGCTCCTCAAGGAACCAGAATCCTCAAAATCCACGTGATTAGAACATTCTCCCTCCAAATTTGAACATAAAATTTGAATAAATTAAATGAGATAAATTGAGTATCTGATATCTATTGGCATCAGGCAATGATCCCATCTCAGCAAAGAGATGGCCTCAGCACAGACATTGGAGAACTGAGTGCCCAGACAGACCTGTATGACACTGCCTGCCTTCACTGCAGTGACCTTCCTTTGTTTAGACCTTTAGGACTGGCCAGAACCCCCCTTTCAGAGGAACCCATTCTTTCTTTCTGTATACTCATCAAGTCAAAACAATAACTCTCAGTTCCTGCCAGCCTAAAAGCAATTCTCTGTCTTCCTCAGTCTCTTTCAATCTTTCTGTGTTTTTTCTCAGTCTGTCTCACAATGTTTCTCTTTCTGCTTCTGCCTTTCATCCTCACTTTTGCTTTTTCTGTCTCTTGTTGTCTCTGGTCTTTTTCAGTCATTTTCATAGTTCTACTCTGACTTTTAACATATTGACTTGATGGTAGTGGGTAAAATGTTTCTTTAATTTTTAAGTTTTGGGGCTCATCTCATTATGGTGTCTAAGTGCTCACAACAGATTGTAAACTCCCTGAGGGTAGGGTTGACGGGTCAGTATGAGAGGCACAACATATCTTGTGCATTACCCCACAATACTTAGCAGGTCATAGGTGCTCAGTAATTATTTATTGATTCAACCTCTAACAAATTGTTGCTGTTTTCATTAAGGCCGACGTTATTGTCAACACTGTACCCACGGATCTTCAGCTTGGAGGAGGATCACTCTCTCAGGCCCTTTTGCAGAAAGCTGGTCCCATGCTCCAGGAAGAGTTAAATGCCACCAGACAGGAAACAGGGGAGGAAGTGGGTGGCATATTCATGACAAGTGGCTGCAATCTGGACTGCAAAGCTGTGCTCCATGTTGTGGCTCCAGACTGGAATAATGGCGTGTGGTCTTCTCGGCAGGTAGAAAAAGTCTTTAGCTCTCCATTTCGTTTGACAGTGTTGGTAATCTTCTGGCGTGGTATAGAACTGTGGTTCTCAACCGAAGCGAGTTGATCTCAAGGGGGGAACATTTGGCTTGTCACAACTGCTGCTGGTAGAGGCCAGGGCTGCTGCTAAATCTCCTATAAGGCATATACCAGTCCCCACAACAAAGAATTATCTGGCCCAGCATTTATTTAACCCTGTCTATTTATTGAAATCTTTATTACCTTCCATGAGGAGTCCAGCACAACTACCAGTTATTTCAGAGCAATTGACCCTTAAAAGTAGTAGCAATCACTGGGATTCTCCAGGAATGGTGTCTGAGGATTAGATTGTTGTAATAATCCTTCAGTATAACTGAGAGACACAGCAGAGCTGTGGTGAAGAATGAAGAAGGGTCAGTGCCCTTATTTTGATGACCTAATTCTTACCTCTATTCTTAATTTAATCCCAAACTTTTTTTTTCAGAATATAAAGTAATATATGTACATTGCAGAAAATATGAAAAGCACAAAAATAAAAATCATAACCCAGCCACCTAGAGATAACTTTGATTAACATTTTACTGTATTACCTTCAATTTTGTGCATATTTATTTTTAGTTGGTATTTCCTTCCAAACATTTTTAATCCTGCTTTTTTTTTTTTTTTTTACGCAACATAAACATTTGCCCATGTTGTTTAAAACTCTTGATAAACATTATTTTTAATGGCAATAAGATACCATTGTTTATGTAACCATTTCCATACTGTTGGACCCTCCCCTCCTGCATGAGTTCGAATCTCTCTGGAAAGTCCTCTCCCCTCTTCGCGATTTCCCTATCTGACGCCCTAGGCCCTGACAAAGCCAGCAGTAACAGGGAGGGCCTCGTCAGAGTTGCTGGAGCCACAGTTCTTTCTGTTTTCCACCAGCTTGAGCCCTAACTCATATAAATGTATTTTGTACATTTCAGATGATGGCAAATATAATCAAGGAATGTTTGACGACTGTAGAACAGCTATCTTTTTCATCAATCACATTTCCCATGATTGGAACAGGAAGTTTAGGGTTTCCCAAAGCTGTATTTGCTGAACTACTCCTTTCAGAAGTATCCAAATTTAGTAGCAGAGCATGGCTGAAAACCTTACAAGAAGTTCATTTTCTGGTACATCTAGATGATGATGAAAGCCATCAGGTACGGTTACATATCTCTTCTGGTCATTCTGGCAAGCAAATTGATCTCACATGTCTTTGCAGATCTATAAAAAACAGCATTTTCTACTTCCGTGCCCATAAGTGGTGGTTGCTGATGGGGGTTGTCATATGGCTTAACTATGAGGTAACACTGATAATACACACAGTCCTTCCTAGACAGTTTACCAAAAGATAAGATAACTTATAATAAATAAATTCTTAGAAAGAAGTAGAAAGTTATTGGCATAAAAGTGGCTCAGACATTTGACAACGACTAAATGAAAGCTAAATCATGGATTTGTCTATAGAGAAAAAGTCAGCTACAAGAAGCCTCATTTTTGTTATGAGTATGCACAGTTTACATAAAATCAATAGAACCTTTTCAAGGATGAAAAATAGATTTTGGTGCTCAGAGTGGGCCAACCAACTGAGGAGCACTCCTCAAGGAATGACACTTTGCAAGGGCAGAGCTAGCCACTCTGAGACCATTTTTCCTTTTTGTAAAATGGCAATAGAAGGATTTCCCAGAAGTACAAACTTATTTGGATAAAATATAGCTAGTCCATATGAGCCTGTGAGAGTCTAAAGCTGGAAACATTAGGTGTTACCTCAAAAAGTTAAAAATTGAACTGCCATTTGACCCAGTGATCCAACTTCTAAGACTATACCCTAAGAAGCCTGAAACACCAATCAGAAAGAATATATGTACTCCTATGTTCATAGCAGCACTATTTACAATAGCTAAGATCTGGAAACAGCCCAAGTGTCCATCAGTAGATGAGTGGATAAAAAAGCTGTGGTACATGTACACAATGGAATACTATGCAGCTGTAAGAAAGAAAGATTGATCCTTTGAGACGATGTGGAGGGACCTGGAGAGTATTATGCTAAGCGAAACAAGCCAATCAGAGAAAGACAGATATCACATGATCTCATCTGTTTGTGGAATATAATGAACAAAACAAACTGATGAACAATATAGACCCAGAGACATAGAAGTAGGGTACAGACTAACAAACCTCAGAAGAGGGAGTGGGGGAAGGGAAGAGATAAATCATAGAACTTATATGCATGTATGTGTAACCATGGACATAGACAACAATGCTGGAGATGGGGCGGGGAAGGGGGATCAGGAGGAGGGTGTCAATGGGGGAAAAAGGAGAAACATCTGTAACAAAAATAAATTAATAAAAATAATTTTTTAAAAAAGCTGGAAACATCAGACCGTGCTTAGTGGTAAGAAGCAGTGAAAGCACCCTTACCAAGTACTCCCCTCTGGCTCTGCCCTTGTGAAGTGCCATTCCCCGAGGAATGCTCCTCAGCGGGTTCGCCCACTCGGAGTACCAAAATGTATTTTTCATCCTTGAAAAGGTTCTATTGATTTTGTATAAATTGTGCATACGCATAACAAAAATGCAAACAATAGAAAAGAGTACAAAGAAGAAAGGTGCAACTAGGTTTGAATCTTGGCTTTGCCATTGAAAGGTTGAGTGAAGTAACCTCTTTGAATCTCAGGTTTATTACATGTAAAGAGCATAGCAAGAATCCCTCTCAGATCTGTGAGAATTAAGAGAGGATACATGTGAAGTTTCTAGTACATGGGAAGCCTCAAAACTGGTTGTAGAGTAGTTATTATTACCTGACTTTAAGGGCAGTTGCTACAACTTTTCTAATAGTAGCACTTAAAAAGATATCAACTATGATTTTGTTTTCTGAGTTCTTAGTTGATCTCAGGAATTTAAGATAGAAGTGTGGTCTTCCCATGAAATAATGTAAATCAGCACTGGTATTTTTTGAGAAAATTTCTAGATGGAATCGCAACCCTTTAACTAAAAAGCCTCTTAGATAAGGAAAAAAAAAATCTACTGAGAACTATTGTTCCTATTTGATGCCTGATGCTCCATGTTCCAAAGAATTGGATTAATATTTCTACAGAACATGATTGTGGTCAGTAACTGTGTTTCTTTCTATCTAGGTATTTTTAGGTAGATTCACTAGCTGGCCGAGTGGAAATCCGAACACGGGCAGGATTCTCGTGGCTGGAGATACTCAAGGTCTGGTAAAGTTGTTCTGCTGGGGAAGTATTTCCCTTTGCTTAGTAACTCTTCAGTCTCAGTTGAAGTCCAACAGGAGAAAAATTCCCACGAACAAATCAGTAATGGAGAAAGTGTTTGAGCGTTCTGAAGAATAAATCATATTGTAGTGAAACAAATCATTGGTAATGAGGCCAGAATTTCTAAGATATGATAATAAAAGATAACTAAAATGTGCATGGCACACTAAACTTGACTGATTACTTTCATATATATTATATTATTTAAACCTATACCATGGCCCCATGGGCAAGGGGCTGGTTCTGTTGCTACTGTATGAATGTGGAAAGGGAGGTCTAAAGAGTTTAAAGGGTGAGTGCAAACGGCATGTCGAAGGTGTAAAGCCTCAGAGTGTAGAGTGGACGGTGATACGTTGACATGTTAAAGGCAGTTTCCCCAGGGCAGCCTTGATATTGCTATTCCCGTGGGATGTGAAGGGCAGGAAGAGCTCATGTTTCATAGTGAGCTGTTGTTTAACATTGGACAAATGACCTAGCCTCTCTACGACCATTTTTCCTTTCTGTGAAATGGTAATAAAAGGATCTCCCAGAAGTAAAAACTTTCAGTTGTAAGATGAATAAACTCTAGAGACTTAATGTACAGCATGGGTACTATAGCTCATAATAATGCGTCATATACTTGAAACTTGCTGAGAGAGTAGATCTCAAGGGTTCTCACCACACACACACACACACACACACACACACACACACACGGTAACTATGTGAGAATGGGTGTGTTAATTAACTCAATTGTGGCAATCATTTCGCAATGAAAACCTGACAAATTACACCTTAAATATATACAATTTTTATGTCACTGATACGTCAATAAAGCTGAAAAAAAAAGAGCCTCCCAGAAATGTCAGCACAAAGTGAGAGTGCCCTTTGCACTCTTTCCTTCTTTCTCACTCCGAAGCCACAGCAACTTTTGCAGGCAAACAGGTGGTCCAATCAGATGTTTCTGCCTCATCCTATTTAACTGGAAAATGTTGATACTCCTACTGCTACAAAGCGTTGTTTTCTGATTTCCTTAACAAAAGAACACCCCGCAGTGTAATGGACTAGGAGACCTGGTAATGTTTGGATTTATGTCAAGGGGAAAGAAGGAGGAGGACTGGGAAGAGAGGGGGCCCCATCATGTTTGCTCTTCCTGCAGGAGCTGGCTAGTCTTTCATCCATCTTCTTTCTTTTCAGGTGTCTTCGGCACTCTCACCAACCCTAAGTCCACAGTGTATGAAATGAAAATTGGTGCGATTAATTTCCAGGTTGCTCTTGGAGATATTATAAAAGAAAGCGCAGATGTTATTGTAAACTCAACAACAAGGTCGTTTAATCTGAAATCAGGTACTTCATTTAAGTAATATACTCGACTATAACTATCAACATGACTAATTTCTGGAAGGGAAATGGTGGCTAATGTTTACAGAGAAGTGGGTAGTAAGTATGCAGGCCCTGGAATCAGAGAGACCTGGGTTTGAATCCCAGCTATGCCACTTACCATTTTGTGGCCTTGGACAAATCACTTAACCTCGCTGAGCCTGAATTTCTCTGCCTGTCAAATGTCTATTTCCCAAAGAAGCACTAGATGGGATGACGTAAAGGTGGGGTGTAACTGATGCATTGTATTTAGTCAATGTCTCATCCCTTTGTTAGCTCTGAGCTATCAAAATTCTACACTTATAACTTATTCAGCTTTAAGTTCTTTTATTTTTATTTCCCTTTTAATGTAACTCAGTTGGTACTCACATCTTGCCTCCTGTAACTCTTCTCTACACTATAATGACCCAAAGTGAAATTCAATCTCTTTTTCTTGATTTTCCCTAAAATATTTGACCACCCCCATTGAGATAACATTTGTCTATTCCCCACATATGTCTATTAATTTATAAGTTATATACATATATTCATATGCTGATACATTTTATATATTACAAAACATTAATTTTTAAATTAAAAGGGCAAGATAAAACATAAATAGAAGTAGAAATTTAAATATTTTCTAAATGCAAAATATTATGGAATTTACTATGCAGAAGTGAATCTGCAGAATATCCATTCAATTAAAAAAAAACATACAGAACATTCAACCATTTAAAACATCGTAAGTTGAACATATGCATTTATCTTCGCCCCCTCTTGAAACGCCATCAAAGCAACAGTGAAGGAATTAAAAGGGTATAAACCCACAGAGAAAAAGAGAGTTGGAGGAAAAACAACAGTGAACAGAGAGAGAAGCATATTTTCAGAAGATGGGAAGCAGCTAGGCAGTGGAGGTAACTGGCATGGAATGAAGAAAACGTTCCCACAGGAGAGAACAGCAGCTCCTAGAAACACAGGAACTGCAGGCAGCAGGAACCTGGGAAGGCAGAGGATGCAAGGAGATGAAAATGGAACTGGATGAAATTCTGTATGAGTAGCACTTAGACCTCTTCATGCTGTCCCCGATCCTGTGTAGTAGTAACTTCCTTTGCTCTTTCCTGGCCAGAGATGGGAGGTGTATTTTTTAGAGAAACTGAACCAGAGAGATTCCCAGACTTAGCACACCAGCAACAGGTGAGATGAGGGTGGGGAGCTAACTGAAAAAGAGGTTTCAGTGAGGTCTCTGTACTGAACAGTGAGTGCCCAGCCCCTGGCCCTGCAGGGCTTCCAGAACAGCAGATGGGTTTTTGCCCTCCAGACAAGAGATGGAGGAAACCTGGAGCAAACCTGACCATCCTAAAGTCCAGTACTTACTGCCTGCTCACCTTACACTGAAGCCTATCAGTCAGCAAACGGAGCTTCCAAACTCACACTTAAATATGAGTGAAGTGACAAGTATCACCTGATACTTGAGGAAAACCATTGCAGAGTTGGAGACCAAAACAAACAAACTGAAAAAAAGGAGTTTTTAAAAAAGAGACAATTCATAACACTCATAATCAAGGAGCTATAAGTAGACAGATGATAGATCAATTGATCTTTATGATGACAGAACTAATATTTATTTAATACTTTATGTATGCTAGGTTCTGTGCTAAGCATTTATTTAATACTTTGTGTGTACTAAGCATTTTTCATCCATTATCTCTTTGATGTTCTAACCACCCTGTAAGGAACTGACTAGTCACATATTAGCTAGTAAGTGGTGCAGTCAACTCCCACCCAGTGTGTCCAAATACAAAGTCCATGTTTTCCACCACTCAACCCAGCTGTCCTTAGATGTGACCAAGGTGGTGAAGCTGCAGCCTTGACTGGAAGATTCACTGGACTGAAGCAGCCAACTACCTGTCTAATTGTGAAAAGCCAAACCAAACACAATTAAAAAACAAAATCACAAAACTTAAGTAAAATGCTTCGGTTTATTCGAGTTTTGAGATCCATGCTTCTCATTCACATCAGAACTTTTATTTTTATATTTTTTATTCAATTTTGTAAAATAATAAGCATAGAATGCAAAAAAGACCCCTTAAATAACTGTAAAAATACCCTGGTACAAATAGCTGCAGACACTGGAGACTTTCAGCCATTGGACAGTGCCCTCATCCTGTGGATCAAATTGTTCATTCAACAGCCATTGAATGAAGTTGCTATAGAAAAGGTGATTTTCGAGGGAGGGGGGCATCCATGGATTATGCAAAGGGTGAGCTGAATAAAGTCTAATGTGCAAAAGCTATAACCACTTACTGAATTTTAACAGATGCTTTATATCATTAATGTCTTCTGCAGGGGTGTCAAAAGCGATTTTAGAAGGTGCTGGACAAGCTGTGGAAGATGAATGTGCTGTACTAGGTATGGTCACATGTTGCTTTTGCCTACAACCCATTGAAAATTAGAGGGCTGAGAATACTACGAGAGGATCCATGGGTGGAGTAAGTGGTGAGCGCTTTGGAAGAAGGATGGTTCACTGGGAGAGCAGATGTAGGTGGTGTATGTAGGGGAGAGGTCCTTTATCCCGCCTTCCCACCTGTCTCTTCCTGAGAATTAAAAAAGCTATGCAGGGTCCTAATAATCCAGGCTCCACCACGTATGGTCATCTAACCTCTACGAGCTTTGCTTCTCTCACCTGTAAGACCGTTCTACTGATGGGGAGTAGGTAATGGCTGTCCCACACGTGGTTGTAAGGATGAGAAGGAACAATGAGTTTAAAAAAGTTTTGTATGCTGTAAAGTGCTGCACAAATTACCTTTCACATTCCCCGATCTTGTTTTACTTCATATAGCACACCGTATACACACAACTCCTTTGTGAATGAATACTGGACCCTCCTACTGGAGTTAGCTCCAGATCCCACAGGTTAAAGGTCTCAGTCCCACAAGACTGCCCCACTTCCAATGCTAGTCATAAGTCCCAGGGGCCACCTGTACTTCCAGCTGGCTGGCTATAAATTCAGAGGTTCCCAATAACCCTTTCTTAGGTTCAACAGTTTACTAGAACTCACAGACCTCAGTAAAACACTTTTCTTACATTTACTAGTACACTATAAAGGATACAACTCAGGAACAGCCAAGTGAAAGAAACACGTCAAATGACAAAGCTAAAACAATTCAGTAAGAGTTTGACGTCCTATGTTCAAGGAGAACAACCCCTGGAGGGGCGTGCAGGGCCTCAGCGGGGAGCGCTCTTCCTGAGGGATTGTGGGCAAGAGCAGGTTTTACCCAGGGTTAGAAGTGGAATGGCAGGAACAGCGTGTGCTCGGCTGGGGTTGCACATCTGACCTTAGGTAGAAAGATCAAGGAACAAGGAGATAAGTATAGAGCCCAGGCTGACTCAGAGCTGGGGATTGGCTGGCTGGATATGCTGCGTTTCTGCTCAAGCGCAGCATTAGGAAAACGAAAGTTTGGTTTGAAAGTTCAGTTTGCTGGTGTGGCACCCCGGCAGGAGTGGACCTACAGATGCATTCCAGCATAGGACAGGCACGGGGGAGGGGCACAGGGCTTCCATGCCCTTTCCAGATGCACCACCCTACCAGCACCTGGATGTGCTCACCAACCAGGAAGTTCTTGAACTCTTGTTTAGGGGTTTTTGTGGAGGTATCATTATGCAGGCATGATTAATTAAACCTTTGTACTGTGATTGAGCTCAATCTCTAGCCCCAGAGGTCAGGGGGTGGGGCTGAGAGTTCCAATCCTGGAATGATGGCTTGGTCTTTCTGGAGCTCTCTAGCTTTATCCCCCATGCTCCAAGAGTCATCTCATTAGTATATAAAAGATGCTCTTTTCACTCATGAGATTTGAAGGGCTCCGGGAACTCTGAACCAGGAGCCAGGGACAAAATATTTATTTTTTATTATAACAGAGTGAGGAACCTGTAAGAGTGATCATAAACTATTCATCCTTCAAAACCAGGACTGAACCTTGTGGAGGAGACAGTCAGTTGCGAGTGTGACTTGAAGTCATAATGTTTCATGTTTGACAATACATTCCCACCCCTGACCTACTATCGTGCCTGAAGCTCCCACCTTAATAGCTCTCCTCTATTGATGAAGACATTTTCTCTGGAGTGAATAAACTCCTGGAGAGAGATCAAAGGATGGCAATATTGATCCCAACATGAGGACATCAGCATAAATTTATTTGTGTGCTGAAAGAGCTAGCTGTACCTTGGAAGGCAGAAGCAGAGAGTGAAGCTGGGCTGGACAGCTAGAAAAGTCTGAGGATGGGACCTGGGGAGGAGAGCAGAAAGGACACCCGCGGGGCAGCAGGGAGTGCCTGGGAGATGGGAGCTCACCAGGAGGGCAGGTGGGGTGGGCAAGGACCAACTCTCCTCCTGTGTTTTCCAGGAGCCCTGCTTTACTCAGGGTACAAAAAGGTGGCGCCTTAAAACAAGGCCTGATGATTTCCCTGTGCTCAAGCTCTGTGGGTCCTAAGGGAGAGGAAGTTTTCAACCTTTCACACCTCCACACCACAGAATACATTACTTTCACCTCCTTGAAAAATGAATCTGGCTGAATGAGCATGTAAATTACTCTTCTGGACAGTACAGTGGGAGTTAAGAGCTCTGGACACTGACTGCTTGGGTTCAAATCCTGGGCAGTCTTGGGCTGCTGACCTTAACCTCTCTGTGCTTCTGTTTAATCTGTGAAATGGAGAAAGCAAAACCTATGTCCTAGGCTTGTTTTGAGGATTGAGTGGATTAATGCAGGTAGAGTGCTTTTGAAGATTGCCCAAAGTATTCAGCAATGTAGAATCTAGATTGTAAAGGAAATGAGCCTGTCACAGTCCAGGTGAGTGAAACCAGCTAGATCGAGGGAGGCTGGACCTGGTCAGGAATCTTCACGGCTTTTTCTGATGTCAGCTATTTTCATTTCTCGGTAATCAGCATTGCTTCTCGAAAGTAATATGCTGTGTGTGCTTCTTTCTCTTCCTTTTTTTCCCCCAGTGACACAGCCTCACGGAGATTTTATAGTTACACAAGGTGGATACTTAATGTGCAAGATAATAATTCATGTTCTTGGGGATAATGATGTGAGGAAGACTGTTTCCAGTGTTCTAGAAGAGTGTGAACAGAGGAAGTACACATCTGTTTGCCTTCCCGCCATCGGAACAGGTTTGCAGCCTCTCATCACTCAAAGGTTCTGAATAATACAGATTCCTTTAGACAGCCTCACGCTGAAGAATTCCGTGCTGAGTCCAGAAGGCGATAGTGAAGTAACTCAGAGAGTGGGCAGGCAACCTTTCAGACCCTTCCAGGGCCACCCATGGGGCCTGCGCCTCTTTCATGCATCTTTTTCTTTATTTTAGGTTTCCTAAGTATCTTTCCATGTTTGGCCCTTAACTTCATGGTTTTCTCACTGTTCATTTTCCCCCCCCTTTGGGGAATTCATTTGCTCTATTATATCAATGACCATTTCTGCACTGACTCCCAAATCAGCATTTCTAACCTTCTCCAGGATCTCCTCTGGGAGATTTCTCTGTCACCAAAAACCTGATTACATCACAGTCCAAACTCATCATTATCCCTTGAGTTGTCTCGTTTCTAGTTTCCTCCTTCAGTGGTGCCATGAGCTCCCAGCTGTCCTCCCACCCTTGCTTCTTTGTGTCCCAGACCCCGGTAGTCAGCAGGTCCTATTAAATCTTCTTCCAGGGGGCTGTTCAGTTTCAGCCTTCCTTTTAGTTTCTAAACCCTTAAGACCGCTTCCATCTGGTTCCTCATTCGTGCCTTCATTAGATTGAAATGTGCAAGGCACTGGGAATCAAGCCACGAGTAAGATGCAGTCCCTCTCCTTAACCACAGTTTCTAGGGACACTTTCCTCATCCTCTTTATCATATCATATAATCATTTGCTCCTAGTTGAGGATAATGTTAATAACTCACTCCCTGATTCATTCACACCCAATTGCACAAGCTTTTAAAAAAGCCCTGAGAGGGGCCCTAATAGTGCCTTTACACGGTTATATGATTTAGTAAAACTTCAAAAGTGAGCTATTTTAACCGCCATGGGTGAAGACCACTGTCACTTCCTACTTTGACTTCTCAGTCTTCCCTAGTGGCTGCCAGCACTTTCGGAAAGCAGCTAAGACAAGATGACTTGGGGATACGGTTTCTAGCATTTAAAAATGTATGCTTTGTTGTGATTTCTTTTCCAATTCTAAATATTCACTTTTATCATAATTTTATATTTGTAATTTTATATTCTTTTTCTGAGATGTATAAATTTCCAAACCTACAAAACCTGGACCCAGCTTTGACTATTAGTTTCCCCATTTTGTAGACAACAACTTAAGGTATTAAAGCACAAGATTACACAGCTAGTAAGCAACATAACTCGGTTCAAACCCGGGCAGCCTAGTTTGTACATTTTAACTATTACTTTTTTTCTTTTTTACATTATTTGTTTTTACCACTATGTTATTAGAGTGGCCCCTAATCCAATATAACTGGTGTCCTCATTAGAAGAGGAGATTAGGACACTGACCGATACAGAAGGAAGACCACGTGAAGACAGCGAGGAGATGGCCATCTACTAGCCTAGAAGACAGGCCTCAGAAGACACTAATCTTTCCAACACCTCGATTGCAGACTTTTACCCTCCAGAATTTTAAGAAAATGAATTTCTATTGCTTAAGCCACCAGCCCGTGGCACTTTGTTATAGCAGCCCTAGCAAACTAATATAAGAAGGATCAAATGACATATCTAAGATCACACAGCTAATCAGTAGAGGGCCAGAACATAAACCCAAATCTTCTGTATCCAAATCACTATTCTTTTCTCCGCACTTCCAATGCCCTTCAGCTAAAACCACTAGGAACACACACTATGGGGAACTCTGCAGCAGCATCTCAGCAAGAGGTTGTGAGAAAGGACTTATTCATAGATTTATTTGAGATTGTGTTAGGCAATTTTATGGCAGTCAAAAGTAAGTAGGACTTTGCTCTGGGTTGGCTACTTTCAGGAAGCAGACATAATTCTATGACTGGGTGTCTTATGTAGAAGAAGGGAAGAGTGTAGCTAAAGCTGTGATTGGTAATGAAGGAATGATTGCTTATATTAGTCAAGATGGGGGGGCGTTGAGCCATTTATGTGGTTTGGATAGTGTTCGTATTTTTATCTGTGGTCAGACACGACTCTGCAGTGGTCTTATTTTGGCTTAATTCATCATGGTTACAGAGTGGTTCCATTTGATGATGTTCTATGAAATTGTCTGTGTTCAGCTGGAGAACACCAAGACCCAGCTGTGAGTGCCAGGCCAGTTTCTGGCAGTTGGGTGCTGCTTTCCTCTTTCCAGCACCAAGAACTGCATTGGTGACATCTGGTCACATGACCAACACCAGCTGAAACATTTTTGTCCCTTAAAAAATGTTTGTTTTCCAGGAAATGCTGGGAAAAACCCAACCAAAGTTGCTGATGACATAATCAATGCTGTTGTAGACTTCACACGGAAATATTCTACCCCATCATTAAACAAAGTTAAAGTTGTCATCTTTCTAACTGAGCTGCTAGATGTTTTCTGTAATCATATGAAGGAAAGAGAAATAACCACATCACCTACCTTTCGGTCCACATTCCAAATTGCATGTAAGATGTTCTTTTAAAAATTATGTGGTCACCTCTAATATCACTTAGAACATATTTAGATGCAAATACTCACTGTTTCTCTCAGTTTCAGGACTTTACAGAAAACCTCCTATAGTACTTGGGAAAAGTACAAGAACTAAGGAACACTGTCTCCTGTCAACTGATTGTTTTACTCAGAGACAAAATCATGCCTGGGAAACAGGAAAAACAAATGAAAAGGAAGAGAAGAGAAGAGGTGAGAAAGCGGAAAGAGGGAAATAGACTTTGAAAATCCAAGCCAATGATCTCATTCTTTTCCTTTTTGATTGGTATTGACCCTCAGTGCCCCTTGTAGCTATGAACTAGCTGGTCAGTACTGGTTGATTGATCATCGACCTCTAGACAAGTTAGCCTGAGAACAGAAGCAGATGCAAGAAGAGTGGGCGGGGTCCTCTGGTTATACTACATCGTGAGCAGACAGAGTCCTGCTGTGGAAGTGTCTGTGTTGACCTGCTCCTCTGATCTAGCTTTCTCCCATTTTGTGACTTCTGTTAAAATAACTAGAAATGCAGCCTCCTCTTGCAATCACTGTTTTTACCCATTTTGAGCACTTACCCAGAAAGCACTGTGAGTTTTACCTGCCACCAGCAGCCTTCCTCAACTGAGAATTGTTGTCTGTCAGCAGGAATTTCATCTCTCCCTACACTTATTTCCTGACAACTATTCTCCTCAATGTGTTGCAGCAGACAGTACATGTAAGAGCTCCATATACTCACATAAAATAAATAAAAATAATAGTTGGATCCGTTCAGGCTCTGGAAGGAACAAGTAGTAGAAAATCCAGTTTAAACTAGCTTAAGCAAAATAGTGGAATTCATTGACTCACATATCTGTGAAGTCCAGATATACTTGGCTTCAGGTCCAGTTTGATCCAGGTGCTCAGTCATCTGGACTCTGACTTTCTTCATCTCTCATTCTCTTATCAGCTGTGTTGTCTTTATGATCAGGCTTCACATAGTGAAAGATGGCTGCACGCAGCTTCAGGTCCATATCCTTGTATGATCAGGTCCAGTAGGAAAGAGAGTATTCAGTAGCAATATATCCTATCAGGAACATGATGCCTGTGAACAGAAGTACCATTATAAGGCCTGAGATTCCTTCCGATTGGACCAGCTTAGGTCATCTTTGCAGGATTACATGAACTGGCCAAGCCAGAGTCACATGCTCTGTACTTGAACTGGGGGGGTCACTATCTGAAGCAATGGGGAAGGGCTGTCCTCCAAAGGAAAAATTCAGGACACTTTCACCAGGAAAGGGGGAAAGGATGCCCGACAGTTAAAAATAATACATATCTACTATTGTATCTGGGGATATATAAATCAACATTTTTTCCCTTTGCTTTTTGTAGAGGAAATTTTTTATTTAAATATAAGAGTATTAAGTCATTATTAGTAAAGTAAAAAATGAAGTTAAACTTGTAAATAAAGAACTTAAATTGACTTATGAAATTCATATAATAAAACAGGAACATTAAAGAGAGAAGGAATTAAAAAATGACTAAAATAAGCAAACAAGTGACCATATGGTACAGGGAGAGGTGTAGGAGGGCATTTATCTTCAACACCGTGAGCAGGAGAGGAGACGGTCATTGCTCTTTTATTTTATTTATTTAAATCCTTACTGAGTATATTTTTCCATTTATCTTCAGATAGAGGGGGGGAGGGAGGGAGGGAGGGAGAGAGAGAGAGAGAGAGAGAAAGAGAGAGAGAGAGAGACACACACACACACACACACACACACGTCGACTGGTTGCCTCTCACACGCCAGGGTTGGGGACTGAACCGCAGCCGAGATACATGCTCTTGACCGGAATCGAACCCACAACTCTTTGGTTCGCAGGCCAGTGCTCTAACTACTGAGGCAAACCAGCCAGGGCAGACATTGCCCTGCTAAAAGATTTATAGGAATAGAACTCAAGGAAGTGCCTAGTAAACTCTTAAAGAAAGGTGGCTATTATGTTTTTTTTTAATGAAGCACTGGGCTGCATGACAATAGAACGCGATTCTGTTCCTTACTTTGGTGGTGGCCTTCCATGTAATGTTGGATGCTTGAGTAGTCACCTTTTCTGGGACTCAATTTTCTTATCCTTAAATTGTCCAGCCAGAGACACCTTTTGTCCATAGGCAGAGTAGGTAGCAGAGTTTGGAATGGCTTACGGGTATGTTTTTAAAGTCCTTCCTCTCAAGAAAATACCCTTGGCTTTACCTTGTACCCCTTTTAAGTACGAATACCTCTGGGATGTAGAAAAGATAAAGCGTAATCATTTTTTAAGAATAATAACCATGTGCTTTCTTTTATGCCTCTTATTATATTTTAAACTTGTAACAATCCCATGAGGTGGTAAAGAGAGCATATTTTATCATCGCCAGTTTACAGATGAGAAATGAAGGCTCAGATGGCTGGTCACAGGTTGAAGCTTATCAGGTCTTCTGACTCCACGTTCTGGTAGTTTTCAGCTCTGCAACCTCATGATATGAAAGGAAGGGAACAATCCCCTTACTTTCCAGCCTTGCCTTCTGCATTCAGAAAAAGAAAGGAGCAGGTCCAAGAGGATTCTAATGCCAAGGACTAGAAATGATTAGGCCCAAAGATCTGGAAGGGGTGGACAGTGGGGGAAAGAAAAGAACTTAATTTGCAAAACTACACACCCTACCATGGGAAACTTCTCCAGAAAAACTCTTTGAAAATGGAATTTGAAAAGACCTTCCAGATTAGGGTTAGATGCTTTGCTTTGTCACTAGAATTTCATTCCCTGAATGGACTTGATAAACAGCTTCCAGTGCCCGGATCCCTTTCCCAGGCCTGGTATAGCTTTTGCTAAAAATGGGTAAATTGTGGCTTTGTTTGTAAGAAGTCCTTTGGTTTTTACCTATGGCATTGTGGCATTTTCTTCTCTAATACAATCTGTCTATATTCCTGCCAGTCATGTCATGTCGATACATTGATGTGTAGCCTCAGTGTGTTAGAAGTTTCTGGAAACCACTGGAAAGCCAAGGAAAACTTTGAGCATCAACATTTTATATGAAAGCATCCACTTAGCACTTCCCTTATTTTCTTTAGGTAGTGATAACTTAGCATAGAAGATAGGATACAAAGTGCTTTAGCAGGGTAATCATGTTGCAAAAGAAAAACAATAAAGAACCACACTAAATAGAACTGATAAAAGTGAAAATATCAATAAATTAGCTTTCATGTTTACATATCAGCTTCCTATGGAATTAATTCCATAGAACTTTCTGGGAAAGTTCTAATATCAAGCTATAGTGAATCTAAGTTTATCTAAATATTTTAGCTAAACCATTAATTAACCTATGTTGTATCAGTGTCGGAACTGTTCACTTCATCCGTGTTTATGAAATTAAGGATAGTAAAATGTGTAGCTTCTCCCCACCCCAAAGACCAGGATTAGATGAATGAGGAAAAAGGGCACAGGAAATGCCTTGATTTTCAGAGATCCCTGGTAGTGAATGTCACGTTTTCACCAAATGCTAACTTTCCAGATAATATTCCTGAACACTGGACTGACATGAATCAGCAGCTGTTTTGTGTGATTCAGCTACAACCCGGACAATCAGAATATGACACTGTGAAGCACAGGTTCTCTCAGACTTGTCTTTCCTACAGAATAGAGAAGGTAATATTGCATTTTAAAAATGGCTTCTTTTAAGTATTGAAGAACTAACATGAAAGCTATCTTTTAATATAACACTCTTTATTCATTTTTTTTTAATCCTCACCTGAGGATATTTTTCCATTTATCTTCAGATAGAGTGGGAGGGAGGGAGAGAGAGAAACATCGATGTGAGAGAGGCACATCGACTGACTGCCTCCTGCAGGATCCCGGGGACGAACCTCAACCAAGGTGCCGGAATCGAACTCAGGACTCCTTGGTCCGTAGGCCGACGCTCTAACCGCTGAGCCAAACTGGCCAGGGCTCCCTCCTGCTGTTCTCACTTGACTTCTCTTCAACATCTGCTACAGTTGTCCACTCCCTTCTTCTTCAACCTCTGTTCTGCCTTTGTTTCTAGAACATCATTTGCTCAGATTTCCTCCTCTCTCCCTAGACATCGATTATCTGTATTCCTTTCTGGTGCTTTCATACTCTGTGTATGTTCTCCTAACCCATCCTTATCACTATGAGGGGTAATGATTTGTTTTCTGGTCTTTCTCCCCCACTAGACTGAAAGTGTCTTGAGGGCAGAGACCCAACACAGTGCTTGATTCATACTAGATGTTTAATAGATGATTAGTGAATGTCTGTTAAATTCATTTTCTAGAAGGAATGAGAATCAATAGAGAATGTTTATCTGAAAAAAAAAAGTTAAAGAAGGACAAAATTTCAAGGAGGGGATGGTTCATGGTTTGAAATGCTACTGAGATCTCTGGAAAGAAGTAGTCATTAAATTAGGCAGTTATGAGGTGATTTGTGACCATAATTGGAGCAATGCAGAAAGAACTATTATTGGGATATCAGAAGGAATTAACAAAATAATTATTAAATGATTACAAACTTTTTAGTAGAAATTTGAATGTCAATAAATTTCCAGAAATTCCAGGAAATATATATATATATAGGTAAACATTTTTATATAAATTATAAGTTTTTAATGCAAAATAGGTAATAATAAGCACTATTACAACATACAGGTACTTTTAGCCTATTCCTTTTTTAAAGGCAAAAAGCTACTGTTAAACAAAAACAAAAATTTTAAGCTCCACGGCTGGAAGTCTTTTTGAAAGACAGGGTTTATTGGGCCATGGCTTGCAAGAAAAAAGACTAGGTCCTGAGGCGTGAAGTCTAAACCTCCAGCAGCAGTGCCCGGTGGCAAAGGCAACATGCCTGCCCTCCGGGGGTTGTCCAGCGTTTTTATACATCAGGCAGGGGGAGGAAGATGTAAGTTGTTTTGAAAGAATTCACATGGGCTGTAGGTAGATGGGGTGGGAGACGGCGAAGCGGGGCTAGTTCTGGGATAGGCGCAGAGTCTGTAGGGAAGGGTCTGCTCCTTCGGATTGGAGGTGGGCAGCAGTCTGGAAAGTAAACAGGAAGCTGAGGCTCCTGGGGTCTGATGGTGCCTGGCTAGTCTCTCTTTTAGATCATCTCAGCAATGGCCACCTGGAAGTTAATCCACAGTTCCAACATACACTCAGGAACGTGAGCAATCTTGTTAGGTGTTCTCTCTTTCTCTCACTGTCCAGCCCACTGTAATTCAGTTTAGAACATCTCTGAATTTTTCTCTTGTCATCACCTACTCCGAATTTGCCATTTATTTGCATCTTCTCCTCCTCCTTCTCTATATTGCTTAAAGGCCACAACAAACACTGAGCTGTCAGGTCATTTCCAAAATGTTTTGCTCTTTGTCATTTGCAGATTGAGAGGATACAGAATGAATTTCTCTGGCAGACCTACCAGATAAAGAAAAAACACATGGACATAAAGAATGGCCATACAGATAATGAGAGAATCCTCTTCCACGGGACAGATGCAGGCTCGGTGCCACACGTCAATCAGCATGGCTTTAATCGCAGTTATGCTGGGAAGAATGGTAAGGAAGCGAGTAATCGGACTGATCAGAATGAGGCGAATGGAAGTTCTAGTGTTGACTGTTCATACCCAAGCAGCGTAGCCACAGGTGGCAGCCATACCGTCATTGTCAGGACAGAGCTCGTCCTGTTTCACCCGAACAGAGACTGGCAACCTTCTGAGGACAGGTGGAGTGAATTTTAGAAATGATGAAGAGTAGCTTTGGTGACCAAGAACTGCATTAAAATTTTATTTAATTGTCAGGTTGGGGCATGGTTCTACAGACTGTGGTAAGTTTATGCTCTTCTGAAGGGTTTTGCCTTTCTCTTCACAGCTGTAGCCTATGGAAAAGGAACTTATTTTGCTGTTGATGCCAGTTATTCTGCTGATGATAGCTACTCCAGACCGGACAGCAATGGGAGGAAGCATATTTATGTTGTACGAGTACTTACCGGAGTCTACACCCTTGGACATGAAGGATTAATTACTCCTCCATCAAAGAACACTTATAATTCCACAGACCTGTTTGACTCTGTCACAGATGACATACAACATCCAAGCCTATTTGTGGTATTCTTTGATAATCAAGCTTACCCAGAATATCTCATAACTTTCAGATGTTAAAACATAGGATTAAAAAAAAAAATTTCAGAGGTGATTTAGTCATCTATTTTTTTTATCTCTTTTTTTAATTTAATCCTCACCTGAGGATATTTTTCCGTTGCTTTTTGGATAGAGTGGAAGGGAAGGAGGGAGACAGAGAGATAAATATCAATGTGAGAGAAACATATTGATTGGTTGCCTCCTGCACGACCCCTACCGGGCTGGGGATCAAACCTGCAGCCCAGGTACGTGCTCTTGGCCAGGAATCGAACCCACAACCCTTCATTCTGCAGGCTGATGCTCTACAGGCTGAGCCAAACCAGCCAGGGCAGTCATCTACTTATAAGAACAATTTATAGTTTTGTCTTTGCCTTTGGCTTGTTTACACAGATTAAAAAGAAAATCTCCATGTTAGGTATTATAATGCTGAAAAAAAGCCTTTTAAAATGCTTTATTGCAATTTCTAGCATACCTTTCTTCTGAACATATTGATGGGTGAAAGCTGAGAAATGTAAATGACACAATTATAGCTACAGTCTTAGGAACTAAATCCATAGGAGAACGGAGAGCGCTTTTTTTTTCTATTGGAAAAGAAATAAGATGACTCATTCTAAAGCCAAGTTGTCATTGTTCTTATTGGAATATGTTAAGACAGTGAACTGTGTTGCGCTAAATCATACTATTAAACGAATAGGCTGCTATTGTGCATCTGTAACAGCTGGGGATTTTGCTTCTTTAAGGAACACTTATTAGCAACAGAATGACTGAATCAAAGAAGATTATGTCAAATCTATTGTGGAATAAATCAGGTAAAAATATGTTGTATTGATATCTAATGCTACATGACAAATTACTGCCAAACTTAGTGGCCTGTAGGTAAGGAATTCAGGCATGGCTCAGCTGAGTCATTCTGACTTAAGGTTTATCATGAAGTTGCAGTGAAGATGTCGGAGGGGATGCAGTCATCTGAAGGCTTTGCTGGGGCTGGAGGATCTGCTTCCAAGGGGAATCACTGAAATAGCTGGCAAGTTTTTGCTGGTTTTTGGCAGGACTCCTCAGTTCCTCTCCACATGGGCCTCTCTGCAGGCTGCTTTAGTGTCCTCATGACATGGCAGCTGGCTTACGCCACAGTGAGCAATTCAGGTAAGAAGGCAGAAGCTACGATGTCTTTTATGGCCTAGCTTCTGAAGTCATACTCCATCCTTTCCACAATGTCCTTTTAGTTACATGAATCAGCTCATTCAGTGCGGGAGGGAATTAAACAAGGCATGAACACCAGTAGGCAAGGATCATTGGGGACCATCTTGGGGGTCATATGAACGAGTGAATGAATGATAAATTGGTAATGTTGGCTGTGAAAAGAACACTAGATGTCATCTAGTCTCACTTTCCCTTCATCTTTCTCCCTTTAACATCTCCCACTCCTAGGGCAAAAAGCTCTCTAGCCTCTCTGCTTGACCACTTCCAGCACGCAGTGTCTTGAGAGAACCTATTTCATTCTGGGACAGCTCTAACTATCAGAAAACTCTCGCTTACCCTGAGTTGAAAGCTATTCTTCTATGTCTACTACCTGCTGATCACTGTCCTATCTGACACAGAACATACCTCATTTCTTTTATAGTTGGTGGTCCTTCAGATTCATCCCTTATATTAGAGTTAGGTAAATTCTTAAAATATTTAGCAGCTTATTTATCCTGAAACTTTACTTTTCAGGAGTTGCAGACATTTAAGAAGTACTTATATTATCATAAATAAAGCACATGCACATTTAAAGAGTACAGAAATGTGTAGCCCTGGCCAGTTTGGCTCAGCGGTTAGAGTGTCCGCCCGTGGACCAGAGAGTCCCGGGTTTGGTTCCCGCTAAGGGCACATACCTCGGTTGCAGTTTGTCCCCGGCCCCGGTTGGGGTCATGTGGGTGGCAACCAGTCGATGTGTCTCTCTCACATCGATGTTTCTATCTCTTCCTCCCCTTCCCTCCCGCTCTATCTGAAGATAAATGCAAAAAATGTCCTCAGGTGAGGATGAAAATAATAATAATAATAATAAAAATGAAGAGTACAGAAATGTGTAAAAAAAATCCTCACGGAACTCCATCACCCATGATTGCAACGCTCTGAGGAAACCACTGCCAGTGTTTTTATGTACTCCCTTCTGGTTTCTTCCTTTTGTTCATTTTTTGTTAATCCTCACTCAAGGATATTTGAGAAAAAGAGAGAGAGAAAAACAGAGAGAGAGATGTGACAGAGACACATCAATTGGTTGCCTCTCAAACGTGACCTGACCAGGAGCCAGGGGTCAAACCTGCAACCCAGGCATGTGCCCTTGACTGGGAATCAAACCCACGACTCTTTGGTGCATGGGTTGGCACTCTAACCACTGAGGACATCGACCAGGGCTCTTTTTTTTTTAAAAGATAGTTTATTGATTTTTAGAGAGAGAGGGAAACATCGATGTGAGAGCACAATATCAATCAACTGCTTCTTGCAGGCCTCCTACTGGGGATCGGGAATCCAGCCCACAACCTGGGCATGTGCCTTTGCCAGGAATCAAACCAGCAACCTTTTGGTGCACGGGACGATGCTCAACCGAGCCACACCGGCCAGGGCCCTTCTAGTTTCTATATCCACCTTCAAGAAAGTAAAAATCACACTTTATTCAATTAAAATAACACTTTATTAAATTACCAATTATACAATACTGTATCTACATTTTTTCACTTAACATTGCAAATATTTGTCTGTTACTAATTTTTTCCATAAACAATCTTAATGGTTGAGTTATTTGCTATATATTTTCCTTTCTATGTATCATTTCCCCCATGTCATTAAACACCTTATATATCATTTTAATATATGTTTTTACATATATATCATGTCAAAATAGGGTGCTTACATTTCTAGATAAATATATGATTGATTTATGAGATGCCAAGACCATAATCTACCTTCAATCAGACACCACTCCCTAAATTTCTTGAGAGAAATATCGTCCGAGAGAACAAAACGGTGTTCAGTGATGGTCTGTCAACTACCTGGGCCTTGCTTCCCAATCCCAGTGTAGAATGCTAATGAGCCAGGTGGGAGCATCGAACAACTCCTCTTCCTGAGGTAAGGTAGACTCTAACTTCCAATGTGAATTGCAGTCTTCTGTCTCCTCTGGTGCTGTTACTCAAGGACTCCCCAATTTATTTTGCTGTACTTCTACTTCAGTAGTATGACACAGAAGTCTTGAATATAAAACTCCCATGTTATTAAAGTTGTAATGGTTTCATAAAGAACAAAATATAAACCAATTGATAATTATATACTTACTATAAATTTTGCCTTCCATCACTCTGAAGCGAAATCATGTCTTTTTTTTTAATCGATTTTTTTTTTTTTTTAGAGAGAGAGAACATGAATTTGTTGTTCCACCTATCTATGCATTCATTGGTTGATTCCTATATGTGCCCTGACCAGGGATCGAACCCACACTCTTGGCATATCGGGACACTCTAATAAGCTGAGATATCCGACCAGGGCCTAAATCATATCTTTTTGTTTTTTAAGTCCATCTGTTTTCCAGCTGGTTCGGCCTTCTCTATGTATATGGCCAGAATGGTCTATACTTCTCTCCAAAGAACCCACCGTTTCAAGTTAATTACATTAGAAGTCTTCCTCAAACTTTGCTAACTACTGGAGAAACGACTTTCTTCTCCGTAGATTTCTAAAGTTCAGGCTGATGGTACCTGATTGATCACAGACCACAGGCTACCATTCTGGACTCTGCTTTCATAGAGGGCTTTACTGTCTGAAATCTCCTCTGCCCTGTTTACTTCTCTTAGCATTTTTCTGCTCTCATTCCACCACCACCTCTCAATCCTTTCCCTCACTTGTGGAAAAACAAGGACACACACTCTGCTTAGATGAATCAGAAGTCACATTTTTATTTTTTTCTCCATTTATTGTGCTGGTCAAATTCCATGTAGTATATACGGTGATATGTTAATTGAACACAAGGTTTGTGAATTCATTTACATATAGTATGGTAGGTTAATTATCACAAGGCCAGTAAGATTGTTTACAGCTAATATTCAATTTCTGCTAAATGTTTTATTAGAACAAATGCAGTTTCTTATAGTAAACATGCTTAATTAATTAAATTATTAAATTTACAAGCTGTTTAGGAAAAACTAACTCTTCTTGTGTGTTTCTCTTTTAATCTCACACTATTTACCGCACAACACTTCTGACACTAGATGTGTGGTTTTTCTCCTGACACAAACCAATTCTCTGTGACATCAGCTGGGTGTCCCGCAATTTAACACAATTCTGACACTACCTACCTACTCCCCCCACCCCCACCTTCCGCCACACACACACTTCAGATGCTAATCGTAAGTCCCAGGTTGTTACCTGTTCTTCTGACTGACTGAAGTTCCCATAACCCCCTCCTTGGGTTCAATAACTTGCTAGAATGGCTGGCAGAACTCAGGGAAACACGTTTACTGGCTTATTATGAAAGGATATGATCAAGGATACAGATAAACATTCAGATAGAAGAGTTACATAGGGCAAGGCATGTGGGAAGGGGCTCGGAGCTTCCATGCGTGCTCAGAGCGAGCTACTCTCCCAGCACTTCCATGTGCTCACCACCTCTGAAGCTCCCTGAGCTTTGTCCCTTTGGGGTTTTTATGGAGGCTTCATCATGTAGGCATGATCGATCATTAAGTCAATTCCTAGCTCCTCTTCCCTTTCTGGAGAATAGGCAATAGGGCTGAAAGTTCTATAAAAAAAATTAGTAGTTGACCTCAACCAGATTGCAATCTGGAGGGACTGTAAGGGGAAATCTCATGTCTATGTCAGTCTGGAAGCTGAACAGGAAGAACTCTGGTTATCACAGTCTTCCTGACTTCCTTTTACCATTTATAGAATAACTTCCTCTTTATCTGTTCTGGTGAACTTACCATGTTCTGGATTGCAATTCTCTCTTTTTCCCTAAATAAACCCTTTTTGTTGGAGGAATATCTAGGGGACTTTTTGCTAAGGCCAATGGTTCCAACTTTCTAATTATGGCTTGGTCTCTCTGGAGACAGTCCCCACGCAGGAGCCCACCAAGAATCACCTCTTAGAACAAAAGACATCGCCACAGCCAGGAAATTCCAAATTGTTTAAGAACTCTTGTGTCAGGAACTGAGGTCAAATTTTAGAACAAAAGTTGTTCCTAATGCTATTATCACTTAGGAAATTATACGGGTTTTAGGAACTATGTGCCAGGAACCAAGGGCAGAGACCAATATGTATTTTCTATGATCTCACGCAAGCCTGTCTTTATTGCAACTATCTGTAAACATATGAAGAGAATCTTGTAACCTTGTAATTAGAGTGAATAACAATTTTAAAAGACCTTTGCGTCATCTCCCTCATTATTTATATTATTTTTGTAGCCACCAGAATATAAATATTCTCTAACTTTCTTTTCCTTATCTTGTTAAGAAAGACATTTTCAACACAGTAATTTATTTCTCCGAAGCCCCTTATTACCTAAAATATAATTCTAAAAATAAGACCTGTCAAATAATTAATTTTGACTTTCACAAAAGCCAACCCCACCTCTTCAATCCAAGCCTTGCCTTTTGTGTGCCCAGCGTGTTCCTGTTTCCTGGCCCCAAACTTGGCAGCCCCTTCACCTCACAACACCTCTGTCACGTTCTACTTAGTCAGATAGAATCAATTGGAAATGATTCTTATAATGCAAGAACAAGCTTTCTGCAAAAAAAAAAGAAAACGTTTCTCCATAGGCCTTTGTATGTTATAGTGCAGGGTGGTGGTTTTTTCATATTAACTCCACTAAAATGCCTGACATAAGAAAAATACTCACCAATGCAAAATTAACAATCTGGGTCAACAACAAAGAACACACAAAACTTTCAATATAAATTAAAAAAAAAAGAGCCTCCTCACCTCAAAGGGATATTAGAATCTAAAATACATTAAGGGCTACGAATATAATTCAGGGAAGAACAGAAATATAGGATTCATAACATAAAAGAGGCAGAATTAATTTTTTTTTAATCCTTACCCGAGGATATTTTTCCATTTATTATCAGACAGAGTGGGAGGGAGAGAGAGAAACATCGATGTGAGAGGGACACATCAACTGGATACCTCCCGCACGACCCGACCAAGGGCGGGGGATGAACTGCAACTGAGGTACGTGCCCTTGACCAGAATTGAACCTGCGACTCACTGGTCTGTGGGTCGACGCTCTAACCACTGAGCAAAACCAGCTAGGGCAGAATTAAATTTTTTTAACATAATGGTAAACATCATAGAATAACAACTCATACTTTATAGTGTTATATTAACAGAGCATTTTGATATAGAGTATCTCTCTTGCTCATTACAACAGTCGTCTCAGGCAAATCACTTTGACAGAGAAGAAGCTGATGCCCAAAGTAGTTGATTCAGCTAGTTAGTGGCAGTGCTGGGACTGGGATGTCAAGTCTCTGACAACTGATCAGAATTCTTCGTAGAATCTACATTGCATAGTTGGAAGCAGAAAAAATCTAGAACAGATTCACAAAGCAATAAATCAACAGATATGAAAGAGTACTAAATAGTTCTATCACAATAAGCCAAGAAGATATAATTAGCTTAGAAAATAGAGTATGTAAATTCAAAGTCTTAAACAAAGGGATTTCTGAATAAACACAAACAGGAAGCTGAAAAACTACAAATCAAGGACGTGAGAGAGGAAATTTTCCAATTGAAAAAAGTGTGCAGCCTCGAAAAGGCTCTCTTCAAGAATTAAAAGCCAAAGAAAGATATGTAGACATATGCTTGTAAATTACCTGAATCTTAAAAATAGAGAAAGAATACTTCATTCAACTAAGAAGGGATAGCACAATAACGACATGGATTAAAATAATGTTTTATTTTGTTACCTTAGATTGTCCACGAGGAGCCAACCTTTTAAATATACCTAAAGTGGTCTGGCCGGTGTGGCTCAGTGGTTGAGTGTCAACCCATGCACCAGGAGGTCGCCGGCTCAATTCCCAGTCAGGGCACATGCCCAGGTTGTGGACCAAATCCCCAGTGGGGGACATGCAGGAGGCGGCCAATCAATGTTCTCTCTCATTGATGTTTTATCTCTCTCTCCTTCTCACTTCCTCTCTCTGTAAAAATCAATGAAGGAAAATAAATAAATAAATAAATAAATAAATAAATAAATAAATAAACCTCAAGTGAATTTTAATTAAAAAGTCAAGTGACCTATGTGTTTAGCTATAAAACTCAATGTGTTCTCTGTGTCTCCACTCCAAATGGAAAGGTGCTCTAGGATGAGCCAAGAAGAAATGGCTTCCTTGGTGATACACAATTGAGACAAGATGCTAAGGCATGTGTTTGTTTTGGATGGATCTTCGAATTTCTTTTCCTGGTTCCTTCTTTTCTTTCCTACTAGAGAAATGGGACAAGAAGAAGGGTTTGGAGATGAGAAGAGTATGGAGCTGGCTCTTCCTCAGAAGAGGCCCTTCCAGCTTTGTAAGGCCTCATGGGGCCACGATGGGCTCAAAGGGAAAGGAAATTTGGAGTGGAAGACTTGAGTCATTTGGGCTCTTTGCCTCAAGGAAAAAAGCTCCCTTCCTTGGGTTCATCTTTCTACCACGTTCTCTTATTACATTGTACAAAGCCTGAAAAGATTAATATTATACAGGTAAGGGCCTAAGGTTCAGGAAGCCACACAAATTAGATTGTTCTTTGCTGCCAGAGAATCCAGGGATTTGGGATCATCATTATTTCTCCATCAGTAATCAATATAAGGCCAACACATTGACAAGGAAAAGATTGATGTGCAAACCAGCTTGAAAGACAGTAAAAATTTAAGATGTAAATACAACAAAAACATAATTGGAAATAGAAACAAAACTAGCTTTAGAATATTAAGAGGTAGCATCACTTAGTATTGGCCTGGAGTTGGAAGACCTGGAGTCAGTCCTGACCCCAGAACTAACATGTTACTTGTGCAAACTTGGACAAATCATTTAAGCTCTCAGAGCCTCGGTCCTTCATATTTAAAATTGGGATAATGATTCTTGCCTTCCTTCTTTACAGTGTTAAATAAGATAAATATATTACAGTTTTAAACTAAAAATTGGAAGGCAAGACAAAAATAGTACAAACTATAGAGGCAAAGATAAATACACTTGACTACATTAATGTTTTAAAAATTGGGTTGAAGGTTAAGATGGAGAACATGCATCTAATTTTGCTTCATCTCCAAAATCCTAGGAAAACCATAATAAAGGAATTTAAAAGGATACATAAGTTTTTAAGAACAGTTTTTGTTGTTGTTGTTGTTGTTGTTGTTGTTGTTGTTGTTTTAGAGAGAGAGATAGAAACATCAATCGGCTGCCTCCTGCACTTCCCCTACTGGGGATCAAGCCCGAAACCCGAGCATGTGCCTTGACCGGGAATTGAACCGGGACCTCTTAGTCCACTGAGCCACACCGGCCAGGCAAGAATAGTTTGACTAGGAGATGATAGCAAACACATGTTAGAACCTCGAAAGCAGATGGATCTGTGATAATGACTACAGACAGCTCAACCTTAAGCTAGAAAGTGGGAAGAAAGCCAAGATCCAACCTGCTTTGCCCTTAAAAGACTCAGAAACTGACAACATAGGTGCCTCTGGAGCTAACAGTGAAGCAGGGAAGAAGCGCAGGTGTGAAAATGATAGGTTGAAAATCATTCGTGAACATTTAAATCCCTAGATACTCTCCCCACCCTCCTTGCCCAGGATGACCTCTCACCTACCCCAGTGGAAATCTGGAGGCTATTTTCTGTAGAAGGTAAAATAGAGGGTCTCTAAGCAGGACACCAGGCACAGGTGAGATCTTGGGTGCTGTAGCAAAAACAGGAGAGTCAGTGGCCAAATGTATACTAAATACTAAATCCTGGGATGATCCCTCCCAAAGCTCCCTTTCCCATTTAGCTCCCAAAGCAGCAGCATCCAGACTTTTATTCTCCAAACACGAGTTTGGAAATTTCCTTTTGTCCAGGTCAAGAGGAAATTTTACCTGAAGATACTGACAGCAGAGGGTCCCCCATACAGACCATCAAAGCACCTATTGTGAAACTCAAAGTGAATAAGCCTCATTCACTAGCTCAGAGCTTCCAATAGCCTTTGGACTTCTGAGAACAGACAACCAAAGTTCCCAGGGAAGAAGCCACTATAGGACAACAAGGAGACCACAGGCCTCTAATACAATCATTCCTCAAAGCAGTACATATAGTTTCTTCACTCTGACCTTCACCAGACATATACAGCCTGTAAAATACAGAACCCTCCTCCCCTCCTCATGCTACCTCATTCTCTCCTCTCCCCAGGACACTTTTAACTTCTTTAAAAAAAAATTTTTTTTTTCTTTATTGGTTTTAGAGAGAGAGGAAGGGAGAGGGAGAGAAAGAGAAACATCGATGAGAGAGAACATTGATTGGCCGCCTCCTTCATGCTCCCCACTGGGGATCAGGCCCACAACCTGGGCACGTGCCCTGATCAGGAATCAAACTGGCGACCTCTTGGTGCATGGGTTGATGTTCAACCACTGAGCCATACTGGCCGGGCCTTTTTAACATCTATTCCTCCCAACTTTGAGTCTTCCCTCCTTTCCCACATTATGGTCCTTTCCTCCGCAATTAGCAAGACCCATGTTTTCCTCTGCAAAATCGTCACAACCTATGACATTAGTTGGAAGTCATAGCCATTTTCTCTCTAGTCATTTTAGACTAGTGGGTAGAAGGAGCTGGAAGCTGAATGTCTGGGAGTGAAGGAAAGGAGGAGAACATGAAAGTATTTTTGCCCTGAAGGAGGTAATTCTCCTTCTTTAAAGAAAACAAAAACAAAAAAATTAAATCTAGGCACAAGTTAATATTTCTATATATGAGTTTCATATCTATCATAACTTATAGACCATATTTTGCTAAAAGGGCTTCTGGGTCATTTTTACCTTTTAATTATAGAAGTTAGAAAAGCTCTTTACTATTAAGTCGGTCTAGGAGATACATACCTGTATTAGTCAGGGTTCTCTAGAGAAACAGAACCAACAGGATGTGTATCTATAGAGAGTGATTTATTGTATTTATGCTGAGTCAAGGAGAACTGGAGATCCTCAGCCCACACAGGGAGAAACTTGGAGCAGGAGAGCTGACTTCTGCAGCCACTTCACCCAGGGGTCATTTGCTGATTCTGGGCATGGGCCAGAGGCTGATCATTCCCGGTCTTGGAAGACCTCTGCTGGGAGACCAACTAGTAGAGCTACTGGAGAGGATTTGGAGACCTATGAAATTCTGGGATGCAAGAGGCTGGAGTTTCAAAATAAAAACAGAAAGCCTCTGAAAGAAGAACAGAGCTTTCAGAAATCCTGTGAAACGTAGATTAGAATTACTGAATTTACCAGCGGGATTTCTGCTGAAAATCCTGAAGAGGCAGGAGTAAAATCAAGGTAGACTGAGCCTTGCCAGGGTTGTAATTCAGCCCAACTCAGCAAGGTACATTATTGGATTCAGGCGACCAGCCTCAACTAGAAATAAGATGCTTTATAAAATTAAAATGTCATGTAATTTAAAATTAAAATCAATGTAATTTTTACTTTATATGGGAACATAAATGACAAGAACATCAAACAGTATTCCTGATTCAAAAAGGGTCATGAGAAGAAATTGTCCTAGCAGGCATTAAAATGTACTGGTAACCAATTTGAGACTCTTGGTATATAAGAATATCAATAATGAGAATATTAAAAAGACCTACACTTTATTTTTTCCATTTATCTTCAGATAGAGTGGGAAGGCGAGAGGGAGAGACAGAGAGAGCGAGGGAGAGGGAGAGAAAAATCGATGTGAGAGAGACACATAGACTGGTTGCCTCCAGCATGGCCCTGTGGCAGGGAATGAACTGCAACCAAGGTACATGCCCTTGACCAGAATTGAACCCGCAACTCATTGGTCTGCAGGCCAACACTCTAACCACTGAGCCAAACCAGCCAGGGCAGGACCTACATTTTCTATCATATTCTCCAAAAGATTCCAGGTGGATTAAAAGTTAAACACATAAAATCAAAAGAAATACACTCCCACATATGTGAATAGACTTGCACAAGGAGAAAGCACTTTTTGACTCTTGATGGAATAGAAATTAAAAATAAAGATGCACAGATTTATTACTTAGATAGTTTTACCTTTGGTAGGATGAATACCAATAAAGCTGAGATTTAAAAATTCAGAAGAATGGAGAAAATGTTTGCACATAAACACCAAATTTCAATAACTAAAAAGTATCAATGATTAAAAGAGTTCATACAAGAAGAAACATCATTTTAAATCATGACCTTTAAAACATTTGGTCAACCTTGTTGGCGAAATAACTGCAAATTAAACCTCCTGGGAAGTTTCATTTTGTACTTAAAGAATTAGAAAAATGTTTAAAAAGTGATAAAACCCCAAGCCTGCACGGCGTCAGGAGAGCACTGTGCTCATGCATTACTGATAGCGATGTAAAGGGACCTAGTCTTTCTGAAGGGCAAAATGGCACTTTATTGAAAAAATCATACATATGCCTAACCCCTGACCAAGTAATAAAATCTATCCCGAGGAAATAATGTTTAATAAAACCCCAAAATATACCTATACAATGTTTATTTTATGATAGTAAAACACTGGAAGAAAGCTAAAATCCCAACATTACTATAATAACTCCATTCTGACTCTCAGTTACTCCATGTACACACCCTGGCAGTTTCTTTTCTGTAAACACAAGGGCCTTGAGACACCCAAAGAAAACTGTAAAGATAAGGGGTTGAGGATGGCCTTGGGAAACTCAGAGAAACCATGAGAAAAAAGAGATTAATAGGTGCCCTGCTCCTCTCCCCCCCTTCTCTGTATCAGCCCCCCTTAACGGTGCCAAAAGCGGTGCTTCTGTAGTTTGTGCCTTTAAAAGTGGGCAACAAAGAAGGCTCAGGGCTGAGGATTCGGGGAAGCTGTACCTCCACAGCCCGCCAGTGTAACAGCCCACCGGTGTAATAAAGTGCTCCTTTACAATTCGGCCATGCGTCTCTGGTTATCTCGCTGACACCGTTACAACAATTACAGAAATATAGAAGCTAGCTGTGGTATACCAAAATGATATACTCCAATGATACACTAAAAATAATAAATGTAAAGATGATATAAGAAACAGAAAACATTTGGTTAAATCACATTACACAAAAGGAAGAATACCAATTGTGTGTACACACCTATCATAACTATAAAAGGACCATGAATACATGTTTCTAGTTGGGTTAAGAGCAATAAGACTTGTGGTAAGTTATTCTGTAAAGTAGACAAAATTTAGTTTTTGAAGAGTTTAATATTGCTATAATGACAGCAGGCTTTTCTTTGCAAGGCACAGGACTGGCTTATAGAAATACAGTTATTTACTGTCTTCTTAACTGGACAGATGAAAAGATAATGGTGTTTTCATTTAGTTATGTGAACCTTATTGAATCTATATTTTCATAAAAAGAGAAAAGGTCAGAGGTAAGTGATGGTCAGAGTGAGTCAACCCAATCCAGGGGAATGTTCTGTAGGGGAGGAAAAATAATTTTCCCTCTACTCCTCTGAGTTCTTGGCTGAGACCTCTATAATAAAAGGCAGATTAACAAAAGAAAAACAAACAGAAGTTTATTAGCATGTATGCCTCGTGTATAGCTGGGAGAGATCCTGGAGAGGTGGCTTAGAATTCAGACTTAAATACTCTTAATAGCTGAAGGTATGGGGGGATGCAGGTCTCTTAGGGGAGAGTAAATTATTTTGGGGAGCCCTGGCTGGTTTGGCTCAGTGATTAGAGCATTGGCCTGAGGATTGAAGGGTCGAGGGTTCGATTCTGGTCAAGGGCACATACCTGGGTCGCAGGTTTGATCCCCGGCCCCAGTTGGGGGCGTTCGGGAGGCCACCAATGGATGTGTCTCACATCGATGTTTCTCTCTCTCTCTCTCTCTCTCTCTCTCTCTCTCTCTCTCTCTCTCTCTCCCTTCCTTCCACTCTCTGTTAAAAAAAAAAAAATCAATGGAAAAATATTCTCAGGTGAGGATTAACAACAACAAAAATATTTTGGGGAAAGGTGAATGGGCCTTAGAAGAATAAGATGAGACATATGATCTTGGTCTGGGTTGTGTTGAATCCTAGTCTCTTCTCCTGTGAAGAGTCAATCTTCTCTGGTTCATGAAACTCCTGAGGATCCAGGGTTTATGACAACTGAGTTCATTTTGGAGGCTCTGTCTTTAGATAGATAAGGGGAATTCAGAGAATGCCTCTTCCTGTGTTTGCTGTTTCGTAAGTCCCTACAGCTCAACATAATCAATCCACCGAAGCAGTATATTTTGGAGGTGGCATGTCTTTAACTCCTACAGTCATATTTTGGGGTGGTGTAGTCTACTATCCTTTAGATCCAAATGAGAGTGTTAGCAAAAAAGAATGTTCCCTCATGTGCAGAAAGGAGAGATTAGGTCAGAGCCACCTGTCAGAAAGTAATCTGAGAAGTGGGACTACAGTGGGTAGAATTGCATCCCTGAGAAAGGTATGAAGTCCTAACCCTCTGTGAATGCATCTTTTGGAAACAGGTCTTTGCAGATGGAATTAAGCTAAAATGAACTCATACCAGACTAGGGTAAACCCTAATCTGATGACTGCTGTCCTTATAAGAAGATGGAAATTTGGACACAGGGAAAATACTATATGCCAATGGAAGCAGAGACTGGAGTGATGCAGCTACAAGCCAAGGATGACAAGGATTGGGAGCAAGCACAAGGAGCTAGGAGAGAGGTTTCTCCCTCAGAGCCCCCAGTGGGAACCAACCCTGCTGACGCCTTGATTTCAGGCTTCTGGCTTCTAGAACTGTGAGGGAATAAATTTCTGTTGTTTTAAGCTTCCCAGACTGTGGTACTTTGTTACAGCAGCCCCAGGTAATTAATACAGGGACTAAATGTGACTAACCTGGTAGAAATACTAATTAAAACAAAAAACTTACTACAGCTGACTACTGGCTTCTAAGGCAGTGGCGAAATCCACGATTCACTGTTTTTAGGGAAGCACCTATATTATATAGAGTCCCCACTCCTACCATAGTCTAGGTCAGGGGTTGGTGTATAACTCTGGCCTACAGACCAAATCCAGCCTACTGCCTGCACGCTACAAATGGTTTTCACATTTTTAAATGGTTGGGGGAAGAAATAATAATAATAAAGAATAACACTTTGTGACATGAAAATTAAGTAAAATTCAATTTTCTGTATTTTTAATAGAGTTTTATTGAAACACAGTCCACTCTCATTTGTTTACATATCTTCTATGGCTGCATAAGGGTAAATATAAATTAAAAAATTTAAAAATTAATTTGCTCGGGTGTTAAAGAAGGGAAGAAATCTTCCCTCTACTCTACTTTAGAAAACTTGCAATGAATTGTTTATTCTTTCTCTGCGTCTTTGAAGTGTATGTATGTAAATGTTTTTGAAAGCTAAAAAAAGAAAGCCTCTTGCCAGTTTTACAACCCAGGAATGTTTTCTCAAGGATCAGGGAACCACCTCTCTGAATTGTCATCATCGAGGAAGATGGTGCCCCACTTCCCCGGGAGGCACAAGCCTAACTTCTGCTGGCATCCGGCTCCAAGTTGTAACTAGCACCTGTCATAGAGACAAGAGAAACTTCTTTTGCGTAAAGCAATTAGCTAACACAGTGGGATACCCCAATTACCAGGTGAATTTAAGGTGAACAATGTGTGACAAATGGTGTTGTTAAGTCTTCTTACTTGAGGACTAGTTACCATTTGTCTTGAGAACATGTGTGTAATGGATTGTATCTGCTGGGCTATATAACAAGATGAGATTTCTTTTTTGTCTTTGCAATCCCTTTAGGGGATTGCCTGTGATGAGAATCACACTCGGGCTTAATGTTTAATCAATAATAAAACTATTTTCTTTCTCTTCTACTCTATGGAGAGGTTTTCTGGCTTGGCAGAAGATCTGTCTTTTAATTATATTTCCCCAACAATTGTTTCTGGTCTATGAAGGCAGAATTGAGTAGTTGCAACAGAGACCGTATAAATGGTCTAAAATATTTATTATCTGGCTCTTAATAGAAAAAGGTTGCAGCTGACTCCTGGACTACGTGTGTGTACAAGTTACCTGGAAAAGCTAAGTTATTCAGTGTAACAAAGCGAGAGGAGTTTGGGGTTTGTGTGGTAGGGGCCTGGGAACATGGGGAAGGTATAGAGGAGGTGGATCCTAGGGCAAGGGGATGCAAACCCAAATGCCTAGAGGGGCTGAAAGTTAAAGTAAATGGGTGAGCTCGGCCAGTGTTGCTCAGTGGTTGAGCATTGACCCATGCACCAAGAGGTTGCCGGTTCGATTCTGCGTCAGGGCACATGCCCAGGTTGTGGGCCTGATCCCCAGTGGGGGGCATGCAGGAGGAGGCCAATCGATGTTCTCTCTCATTGATGTTTCTATCTCTCTCTCCCCCTCTCCCTTCCTCTCTCTCTAAAAATCAATAAAGGCAAAAAATAAAAATAAAAATAAAATAAAGTAAATGGGTGAAGTGGGCCAAATGGAAAATTGGATGAAGTCAGGAGTCAGCTGGTCTTGGCTTCACTTGATCGCTGACATGTGAGAAAGTAAACCAACCAAGTATTGGCAAGCCATCTGATTTTTTTTCCAAGAGAAGCTGGAAATCTGAGGTTTAATATAAAAACTCACACTGTTAAAATGTGAGCATCTAATTCAAATTTGAAAAGCAGGTCTCAGGGCAGGCTTCAGTTTGGTGATCACCAAGTCTAATTTCTGATCTAGAGAATTGGGGAGGACCTCTCCATGTTAATAATGAAGGAGGAAATGGTTCAGGTAGGAAATGGCTGATAAATTCCTAGAAATACTTATGTGTAACATTGACCTGGGAGTTAATTCCTACACTGAGATGTAATAGTAAAACTTCAGTGAATGTGTTGGTGATGATTTGAAGGAAAGAAAGGGGGAGGTGTCTCTAGCATAAAGCAGGGTGGAAACAGGAACCCAAAAGCCAATTTCAGTGTAGACTTTCTCTGGAAAAATATAGTCCCCTGAAAAGAGATGTATTGGAGAGGGCTCTGAACATTCCTGCAGTGCACTGGATGGAAACCTGGGATATTTTACATGGATATCAGTAGAGAATAATTCACACAGGATAGTGAACTTGGGGACTTAGAGTAATGACTAGCATATAATAAGCCCTCAATAAATGTTCGCTTTTGTAATCCAACTATTGTTTTCTAGAATACATGCAGAAAGACAGATCACTTGGCCAGGATGCAACACCCACCAAGGAAGAAACAAATGAAGTTCAACCACTTTTCAGCTTAAAAGGAAAAGGTTTGGTGCATGTGGTGGTTTTAAAACATGTCTGCAAATCCTCAAACACTCCTCCCATGAAGAAGTGGAGTCCAAGTCTCCTCTCCTGGAATGTGAGCTGGCCTTAGTGACTCACCTCTAATGAGTAAAATACCGGAGAAGAGACACTGATAACTTCTGAGGGCTAAGTCACAAAAAATGATCCAGCTTTTCGAGCTCCCTCTCTCCCTCTCTCTTTATATCTCTCTCTCCATACCGTAGGAACTGAGCTGCCATGTTAGAAGTCCAGCTACCCTGACTACTTGAGTTGTTCAGTCTAGGCCCCAGACACATGGGAGTAAAACAGCCCTCGAGATGACTCCAGTCTCAGCCACAGTCTGACCACAAACGCATGAGAGACCTTCAGGGAGATTACCTAGGTGAGCCCAATTGACCCCTCAAATCTTGAGAGATAATATAGTAGTGAGTGGCTGTTGTTGTCTTATGCCACTAAATTTGGGGGGAGAGTTGTGAAGAAGTAAAAGACGGCTGGAATAATGTACTCAGCTCCCACTGTGTCAAGAACTTTTGACACATTGCCTATTATAAAAGAGAGTAATTTATACCGAAATTTCTTTATGTCTATACCTTTATTTCACTGACAGATTATGGGATTTAGGGAAGGAGTTGATGTGTAGGATGGAGATTTTATTTATCTTAATTTGGGTATATGACTGATTTATGGAAACAGAAAATATTTACCAAACCTCTTCCACAGATCAAAGACTTCTAGAATGTAAGGGCTTTGAGATATCTACCTTATTGTATGTGGAATAACTCACAAGATTGTGCGTTCTGACTGGTGATAGATATAGCATCCACATACCCTGAATTTGAGACTGCAAGGAAGAAGGACACTGCTCATTTCTTCAGAAGGTGCTCTGGCTGGGCTGTGAATGACACATGGATTGAGCAGGTGGCTCTGGCTCTCAATCCCTGATCCTTTAAAATGTTATTCCCAGCCCTGGCTGGTTTGGCTCAGCAGTTAGAGCATCCGCCCGTGGACCAGAGAGTCCTGGGTTCGGTTCCCGCTAAGGGCACGTACCTCAGTTGTAGTTTGTCCCCGGCCCCGGTTGGGGTTGTGTGGGTGACAACCAGTTGATGTGTCTCTCTCACATCGATGTTTCTCTCTCTCTCCTCCTCCCTCTCTCCCTCCCATTCTATCTGAAGGTAAATGCAAAAATGTCCTTGGGTGAAGTTTAAAATAAATAAATAAATAAATAAATAAATAAATAAATAAATAAAATGTCATACCCAGTTATGTTAGGGGCTGGCTTCTCCAGGGATCAGACGCTGACCGGAAATGTAACAGGCAGATGTTTATTTCCGAGTGCCCTTGAGAAGCTGAGTCAACAGGCCTTTCCTTAAAGGGGACTCTGTGTGGTGCATCGCTGTGACCAACAGAAGTTGCTAAATACTTCAAAAGGGATTAAAACTGGCTGAGGATGGATCATCCATTTTGTTTCAAAGCATGACTTTGGAGAACAAACCTCAGGATTCCATCCAGGGCGATGAGTTTCAAGTGAAACTGAATGAGCCATGAGAAAAGGAGATTCAAGGAGAGGATGATTTTATAAACCCCTGAGTTCTGAAATTTCTGGCTGTGTAGCCAAATTCTGGGCAAAGATTTTGTCAACTCAAGTCTATGAACATAGTTTAGTTTCTGGTGTTTGGATTTGACCACATCTTTCACTGCTCACTAGACTTGAAAACCGTTTTGAAGTGAAATTAGTAAGGACACAGGGTTTAAAAAAAAATGTGGATGTTGCATTGCTAAAAGCCACTTTTTGGCCAGACTTCTGGTCAAGATGGCAGCGTAGGTAAACGCAGTATCGCCTCCTCCCACAACCACATCAAAATTACAACTAAACTACAGACAACCATCATTCAGAACTGTCTGAAATCGAGCTGAATGAACTTCCTACAACTACGAAATTAAAGAAGAGGCCACATCAAGACTGGTAGGAAGGGCAGAGGCGTGGACGGGCTGGTCCCACACCCACGTGTGGAGGATAAAAATCAGGAGGACACCTTGGCTGGGAAGGTCCTCCCTGAGGACTGAGGGGTCCCCATCCCACACCAGACGCCCAGCTCAGGGTTCCAGTGCCAGGAAGAGAAGTCCCCATAACGTCTGGCTGTAAAAACCAGCAGGAACTGAGGCTGAGGGAGGCTGAGGCTGCTGGAGCCCCCGGCAGCTCCTCTTAAAGGGCCCTTGCATGGATATATATGGACTTGCTCCCTCTGTGCTCCAGAGACATATGGGGAAAAACTGAATCGTTCCTTTGGTGAGTTTTTCCGTTGTTCCTACAGGGCCCGCAGGAACGTGCTTGTGTAGAAAAAGGGCAGTTAATCTAAGAGAGAATTGCCTTCCCCAAGAGACTTTGTTAAGTCTAAGATCTGCAAAAGAATAGATACAGAATTTGTAAACTCAAACCCCATAGAGTGTGAAAGAGGGAATAAAGAAAAAAAAAAGTCAATCTCATATAACACAAGAAAGGAAGAAAAATAAGCAAGTAAAAACATAGTTAATTTAAAACCTTGCAAAATAAAGTGGTGGAAATAAGTGAATATATCAGTCATTTATAATGTCTCTAAATTTACATTTACTAATGAAAAGAAACTGGATTAAAAATAATCCAGCCATATTCTGTTAA
Source organism: Tadarida brasiliensis (assembly GCA_030848825.1). Taxonomy (NCBI): domain Eukaryota; kingdom Metazoa; phylum Chordata; class Mammalia; order Chiroptera; family Molossidae; genus Tadarida; species Tadarida brasiliensis. The sequence continues at coordinate 61,737,975 of CM061260.1, read as the reverse complement.
CAAGAGGCATAACTAAACTAAATACATAGACTATTTGACAGGAAACTGGCAAAAAAGTTATTCAGGTATATCATATAGAATGCTTTCAGCCATAGGCTATTAATATCTAACTAAAAGAAGCTTAAACAATAAGAAATCTGGAGGTAGGGGGTTCTAGGACTGGTTCTGCAGACCAATGATGCCATCAAAGACCCAGGCTTTATCTATCTTTCCAATTTGCCATTCTCAGAGTATCTGAGATATTGGCCTTCATGGCTACAAAATGGTTGCAACATTTCTCATCATTACATCCCACTTAATAACATCCCAGGATAGGAGAGAAAAAGGATTTCTCCCTAAATGACTCTATTTATGGAGGAAGAAGGCAAGTGTGTCAAAAGGACATCCCTAAAGCAATCCCACTAGAGGGGAATGAGATGTCTAAAACTGGCTTAACCCAACCATTAGTCAAGTGTGGGTCTGAAAGGGTATCAGTCTACTTTACCTAAGCACTTTGCTGCTCAGTATCTAAACAAAGTTGAAGTTCTCCTAACAAGGAAGGAGAGACTGCTTTTGAGTAAGTAACCAACCTATTCAAAGTGTCTATCACATTTAGCAAGGACTAACCAAATTAAAGTGGTCATAGTAATATTAATACAAGACAAAATGGATTTTAAGACGATGATAATGAATAAAGGAGAAAGAGTGGTACTAATAACAAAAAGGAACAATTCACTTGGATGATATAAAAAGTATGAACCGCCCTGGCCGGTTTGGCTCAGCGGTTGGAGCATCGGCCTGCGGTCCAGAGAGACCCCGGTTCGGTTCCCGCTGAGGGCATGTGCCTCGGTTGCGGTTTGTCCCCGGCCCTGGTTGGTCGTGCGGGTGGCGGCCACTCGGTGTGTCCCTTTCACGTCGATGTTTCTCTCTCTCTACCTCTCTCTCCCTCCCACTCTGTCTGAACAAAGAATGAAAAAGTGTCCTCAGGTGAGGATAAAAAAAAAAAAAAAAAAAAAAAAAAAGTATGAACCTTCATACAGCCTTAAATTAAGCAAAAGCAAAAGCAGATAAGCAAAAAGTGGTGACATTACAGTAGTCCCCCTTACTTACAGTTTTGCTTCCCATGGTACATTTCAGTTATCCATGGTCAACTACAGTTCAAAAAATATTAAATTTCTCCAACCATCAACATCATCTGCTCCTGACATCCAACAATCAACATTGTCGTGGCTCAATGATCCAAAACCACCAGAAGCAGATGATCCTCCTTCTGATGTATCAGAAGGTCAATAGTAGCCCAATGCTACATCAAAATGCCTATGTTATTCACCAAACTTCATGTCATCATGTAGACATTTTATCATCTGACATCATCACAAGAATAGCGAGTACAATACAATAAGATATTTTGTAAGGGACCGTATTCACATAACTTGTATTGTAGTATATTATTTTAATTGTTCTATTTTATTATTAGCTATTGTTAATCTCTTAGTGTGTCTAATTTATAAATTAAACTTTATCATAGGTATGTATGTATGGGAAAAACATAGTATATATAGCTTTCTTTACTATCTGCAGTTTTAGGCATCCACTGAGGGGTTATGGAACATATCTCTTGAAAATAAGGGGAAACTACTGTACAAGGAAAAATGAACAGATCACGCACCACATGTGAGACCCCATACCCTCACTGCCACAGCTTTGTTGATAGAGTTAACTTGGCCTGGGGGTAGAACTGGACTCAAATGTAGGAGGCAGAAATATTCTCTGCCGTGAGGAAACTATAGGTAGGAGAGATGAAGCAAAGCCAGGCCAGTGAGGAACACCACTGTGAACTGTCAACAGCTCCAGCAGCTGGAGAATGGGTTTACTACCCTCAAGAAGAGATCTGAACAGAGCATCACTATGGAAGTGGAGTACAGTCAGCCCTCGTTTATCGTGGTTACTCAGTTCCAGACTCTACCGGGATAAATGAATTTCCGCGAAGTAGGATTCTTTACGTATACATGTACTTGAAAAAACCGTGATAGAGTGAAGCCGTGAAAGTCGAAGCACGAAGTGACGAGGGACGACTGTATACCGTTGAGCTCTAGAGCAAGATTGCCCATATTTTGTATAACAGGCATAATAACCTCATGGATGTTTGGAGGTTAAAGGAGCTCAACAAATGTTAATTACTTATTAGGGTTAGGGTTAGGGTTGGGGTTAGGGTTAGGGTTAGGGTTAGGGTTGGGGTTAGGGTTAATTGTATCTCAGCCTGATAATTCACTAGTTGTGTAACCTTGGGGCAAACTGTTTAAACCTTTTGTGCCTCAATTTCTTCATAGTAAAATGAAGTTAATATTAATTTCCTTATAAGTTTGTTAGTTTGTTGTATTAATTATTATACTTTAATTATTTTTTACTACATTCGTCCTTGTTTTATGACTTCTAAGGACATTTATTTCTTCCAGGATAGATTTCTCAAAAGTCATGAACAGCCCTGGCCGGTTTCGCTCAGCGTTAGAGCATTGGCCTGTGGTCCAATGAGTCGCGGGTTCGATTCCAGTCAAGGGCCCGTACCTCGGTTACAGTTTGTCCCCTGCCCTGGTCAGGGTCGTGCAGGAGGCAACCAGTCGATGTGTCCCTCTCACATGGATGTTTTTCTCTCTCTCTCCCTCCCCACCCCTATTCTCTCTGAGATAAATGGAAAAATATCCTTGGGTGAGGATTAGAAAAAAAAGTTACGAATAGATTAATGAATGTTTGTCTTGGTGATTAATTGGCTGTAGGAATGAAGGGAAGAAATCTGTTTTAAAACCTAATTGACTAGGAGAATATTAGTACAACAACTGCACTAAGATGAGTGTGAGGCTGGTGGGGGAGTGTACGGACTTCTCTATATGATAACACAACTTCTTTGGGGAGAATGGTAGAGTTTTGTGCTGAAGCTAGCTCACACTGGCTCACCAGAGCTGATTGTTAAATTTTCAAAAATTTTGTGAACCAGTTATAACTACCATTATTTAGAATTATGTTGTATAAACTTCTAATAAAATAGATTCTCTCAAAAAAGAATATTGAAAATTCATCACTTCCTAATTACTTACTACATTTTACTATTATCTGTACTCTTGAGTTATTGATGTCTATTGTATCTATAAGGTAGAAATATTATATAAAGTGTGCTACTGGTCATGTCTTTTGCCCCACCCTGTAAACAAAGGGTTTTAGTTTCACTCTAGTTTTATTTCTTGAAAAATGCTGATGTGAGAGGAAAGAGAAACTGTTTGCCCAGTTCTGGACCTCCAACATCTGGGGGGAAGAGGATGCTGATTTTCATTGTGGTTTGGGGTGGGATGCCTTGTAGGGAAACCGTCACTACTGGGTGGCTGAGACTTGCCCTTCTGTGTCCTCCCCACTTCCTCTGCTGTGGATCACGGTGGTTTGGACTGGATGATGAGCGATACCTACAGGTAGAAAACTGGAGAAAATATCTTAATACAGTTTAGCATTATTATAGATCAGGATCAAAAGCCCAGTAAACTCTCTTTGGCCCATCTCTGGTTCTCTTCATCGCTAACATTTAGTTTATTTGTAATTAAGGGACAATATGTCAGATCCAGTCCTGCAGGGGAAAGCAGCTCAAATTTTGGCAGAGTCGAAGAGATCTCACCACCTCCTTCACAGAGGAAACAGAATTCATCAGGAAAGGACTTCCATACCTTCTATCAACAGTCATTCAGAATTATCTACTTCTGCATGCCATCTCCACCTTTTCCTGATGCAGAGGGGAAAGTGTCCCCTTCCTAAGGTTACTACCTCCAGGATTCCATTCCACCTTCTCCCACAACCTGTATCTTCAACCTTCCCTTCAGTTCTTTCTACCAATATTTAAACATGCCTAAGACTCTTCCATCTTAAAATTATTTTAGAAGTCAGGAAACAAACATCACAACAACTGCCTGATCTTATAACCCCATAAACTGCTGCCTAACTCCCTTTTCCCCTATAGTCACACTTCTGGAAGAGCTGACTCCACTTGTTGCCTCCACTTCCTTCCCTTCCTTTCAGTCCTCCCCCCACTGCCATCTCTGTCTCCTGCCCCCTCACTAGGAGACAGTGTTTGCAAGGTCCCCGGCAGTCCAAGAGACACTTCTCTTATATTGGTAGTGCTTGAATGATAATCCCTCCTTCTCACTGGAAACACTCCTTTTTTTGCTTTTGTTAACCCTCACCTGAAGATATATTTTTCCATTGATTTTTAGAGAGGGTGGAAGGGAGGGAGGGAGGGGGAGAAAGAGAGAAACATCAATGTGAGAGAGACACATCGATTGGTTGCCTCTTGCATACACCCTGACCAGGGTTGGGATCTAACCTACAACCCAGGTACATGCCCTTGATGGGGAATCAAACCTGAGACCTTTCCTCCGGCTGACGCTTTAATCACTGAGCGACACCAGCCAGGGCTGGAAACACTTTTATTATGGGTCTAGGATACACACATTCCTAGGCTCTCTCCCACCTTTCTGGCCTCCCCTTGGTGTTCCTATCTGGTAGATGTCATTATTATCTAGCCCAGCGATTTTCAACCTTTTTCATCTCATGGCACACATAAACTAATTACTAAAATTCTGTGGCACACCAAAAGAATATATTATATATTTTTGCCGATCTGACAAAAAGTAGGTATAATTTTTATTCATTCACACTAGATGGCCATTGTTGCCTTGGCTGTTGTCATTTTTTGTTGTTGTTATTGTCATTTTTTAATTTGACAATCTAAGGGAAAAGAGGTAAATATCCCAGACTATCTTTAGATAGAGTGAGAGGGAGGGAAAGAGGGAGAGGGGGAGAAAGAGAGAGAAACACCAATGTCAGAGAGACACATCAACTGGTTGCTTCCTGCATGACCCCGACCAGGGCTGGGGAGGAACTGCAACTGAGGTACGTACCCTTGACCGGAATCGAACCTGTGACTCATTGGTCCATGGGCTGACGTTGTAACCTCTGAGCCAAACCGGCCAGGGCAGGTTTTGAATGTTTTAAAAATTCTTGTGGCACACTGGTTGAAAATCACCGATCTAGCCAGTTGCTCACGCCATCTGTGGATGACCATGGAGTCATCTGTGAGCATCTTCTCTCGCCACCCACATCCTTCAGTCAGTCCTGCAGCTGTGCCTTCAATACTGAATCTGGCTTTTCTCAGAAAGTCCTCCTCTGCCAGCACCCTGGTCTCAGCCACTCCCATTTCTCACTAGGACAATGCAGCAGCCAGCCACTTGGTGGCCTCCCTGCCTCTGCTCCAGCTACCACACAGCAGCCAGATGGATTCTGTGCAAGTACATCACATTATGGCATGCTCCTCTTCTCAGCCCTCCAAGGTTATCCCCCACCATCCTTAGGCCTCAGGTTACACGTCACCTCCCCATAAACCCTCCCTGAGCTCCTCCTAATTTGTTCCTTCCAAGAGCACTTACTCCAAACTGTGTCATAACACTTCTGTGTCCCACAGCTTCCCGAGCTCAGAGAGGGCAGGAACTGTGTCGGGCTGTTGAATGCACGCTGAGTGCACGCGCCTTGTGAATATTTCCTAAAAAACCAGTAAATGTACGGTTCTTCCCCCCATTTCTAGACATATAATATGAACAGATCAGGGAACAAACTTCAAATGAAGGAAAGCAGGTACAATTCTGACAATTAATTGATTGTTGAAAGAAGTTCCCAGGTGGGCCCCAAACATTCTAAAGTTTGATGAGCCATTTTATTTCCTTGTAAAATGTCGGCTTGAGACAAACACAAAACTTTGTTTGCAGGAAGTCTTATGACCCAAAGCTACTGATTTCACCTGTGATTTGTGAGTGTTAATAAGCCCTGAGTTTAGGGACCTCTGTCCACCCAGATGCCTGGAGTGGCCTTTGCGCTGGGCCCCAGATGGAAGTGTAGACTTGGTGGGTGACAAATCCAGTGTGAGGTTGCTGTTTACATACAACCCCAGGCAGAACCGAAGGACAGGGAGGAGTTTTCCCTGGAAACGAAAGCGAAAGAGGCAAAGTTAACCGCCCTAAGTTGCAGTGAGACTGGCAGTCTCAGCCAGACCAGCGGAGGTGAGGATGGCTGAACCGGGCTACTTCCCACTGCTGGTCGAGGGGTCCTGGGGCCCCGACCCCCCGAAGAACTTGAACACCAAGTTGCAGATGTACTTCCAAAGCCAGAAGAGATCGGGAGGCGGGGAGTGTGAGGTCCGCCAGATGCCGGGCAGCCCCGCCCGCTTCCTGGTGCTCTTCCACCCGCAGGACGGTGAGGGTCGCCTGGGGCGGGGGCGAGAGGGGACCGCCGGGCTTTCCCGGCCGGGGAAGCTTGGACTGGGGCGCGCAGCGGGACGGTCCGCCCGGCTCCAGCTGCAGCAGTGGGGGTTGCAGAGTGGGCCAAGAGTGCGCGGGGGTCGCTGCGGCTCCTCTGCCCTGCGCTTCCAGGCACTCAGCTCAGCGGTGCTGGGGGAGGTGGCAGCAGAATGGCACAAGGAAAGGCGCTGACTGCTAGCTGGTTCACGCACCTCATTTTACAAGGCTACATAGTGTGTTCATGGTGGAATTGCATATTTTGCGCCTTTTGCTTTCTGCCTGTTAAAGCAGCAGTTCTAGAACTCCGAAGGTTTATGGGAACTCAATTTTTTAAGGGAACAGAAAGTGTCCAGGGACAGTATGTCCAAAAATACTTTAGGGAGATAAACTTGGTTGAAAATAAGTACATTGATTTGTGTTGGGAGAGACCATGAAAATCATACCTTTGAAGAGATTCCTGCAGTGTTCCGAATGAAGACACCTGAGTCTTTAAACAAGAAAAGTCAGGCCTGGCCGGTGTGGCTCAGTGGGTTGAGCGTTGTCCCATGGACTGAGAGGTTCCCGCTGGATTCCCTGTCAGGGCACATGCCTGGGTTGCAGCCTTGAGGGAGCCTATCGATGTTTTCTCTCTCTAAAAATCAATAAAAACATATTTTTAAAAAAAGAAACAAGGAAAGTCAGTGTGGGCATGGAAGAGACATACTTGTGTGATGCTCTGGATTTGGTAACTGATTCTTTGGGAATGGTCACTGTTCCATTTGGGAGGGAGGGAGAGGGAGAGTCCCTTTTCTTTCTATTAATTTTTAGGTGGGGAAGGAAAGGGGCTAAGCAATGTGAGGAGTCATGACGATTTCCCCATGGGTCATGTGGATTCCCAGAGGTTCTGGGGTAACCTAGGAGAGGGGCAGAGGCGCTGCTTAAAATCACACTGTCTGGGTGAAATAGGGTTATTGGAGGGGGATGACAGCTAGCTGTTGATCTATGCAGTATCTTTGTTGGTGGTACCCTCCCCTCAGTTTCACCTTGGTCCTCAGACCAGGTTGAACGAGGTTGGGAGTTTTGAGCTTTTGAGGGGAAGGTTCCCTTCTCACAGGCAGTTGAGCAGCTGAGTTCTCCTCTCCTCCCACTTGATTGTTTTTGCTGTTTAAGAAAGGGGGAGGACAGATACCCACCAAATATCTGCTTGCTTAAGACACACACCAGGTCTTGTACCAGGAGACATGTGGCCACCTGCTCCCAGGGCACTGTTTCCACTGGAATCTCATAGGAAAGAAATCCTGCTTTCTTGTCACTGGATTTGTGAAGCACTTGGGCCAGAGGAGAAGCAAGGAGACTTACAAGGCCATGAGAGCAATTGGAAAGCTTTAGGCAAAGATCCAGAAAGGAAAGACAAAACCCAGAGGGGAAAGTGGTGCTCAGATAAGTGTGGAGGAAGTGAGGCGGGCAGGGGCAGGAGACAGGAGACCTGCTTGGCTCAGAGCTTTGTGAAAATAAAGTACATCTTTAGGGTATTTCAAAAGAGAAAACTGTTTAGGCAGGAAAAAACAACAACCACAAAGAAACAAAGTACATAATTTTCCAAGGATTAATGTCACCAAGGAATGCTCAGAAGGGTAGCTGTCTGATGTAAGTAATTTCCTCAGGGGTTGTTACTGCTTTGATTCCAACTGTTAGCATCACCATGGGCCTGGCACTTAGGGATGCTTCTTTCTTCTTTAGCATCCTATTACCCTCAGGAATAGTTCTCAAATTGGGGCCACAGACCCCTGCATCCGACTCACAGCAGGTTAAACAGACACAGCCCAGCTCTGTCCTAGAGACTCAGGAACCCGAGTGAGGGTGGGTGAGAGGTCATCAATACTTTGAAGCAGCACCCCAGATGACTGATGCACTAAAGGGAGAATGCCTGTTGTTTGTTGATGACCTCGAATGAACAAAAGGGAATCTGATTATGGAAAATACAAACAGCATAAAAACCAGCGCAACATATAATTTTGTGATGATAACATCATTCTGTTCTAGCCTTCAAAACAGAACCAGTTTCAGTCTCCTGTCAGGCTTCTTCCTTCAGATGTTCTAGACCACGACCCCCTTCCTCCACCCCAAAGCTGCTCCAGTGGCCCCTTTGTGTTCCCCCCAGCAAAGACATCTCAAGACTTAGTGCAACTAAGTGCAACCTTTTATGGTCAAAGTTCTTGGGGAGTGGAAAGTCCCAGTCAGTTTCAGTTTCCTATCAGAAGAACAGCTTTCTGGGCAGCAAGTTGCTAACAATGAATGACCTGCCTTAGCAGTCCCAGGGCTGGAAGTCTTCTCTTACAGGGAGACCCCCCCCCCTCACACCAGGAAGTGGCCTCATTAGGTGCAGGCTCATTGTGTAACACTACTTCAGTCATGTAATTCACCTAATAAGAATGAGCCCGTCAGCATTTCTCTCTAGAAATTACTCTAGAGCACACAGGGATTATTTAGAAGCTCTATCTTTCTTTTATATAGTTCACGCAATTTCTGAAAAGTTGAGTGTAAATTGACTTAGAAGATTTTAAACCCCATTTCAGATGTGTACATTTATCATCCTCTCTGGTCATAATTTGGCTCCTGATTATTGTCCGTTTGTTTGGGGTAAGGAAACCCATCTTCTCTTTAAATAAAAGTAAATGTGGATGGTTTGGTATTAGTGCAAAAAAGACACGGTTCACATGGGTAAGGATGGCTGGACATCAGAGTTTCAGCTCTTTTTCCTCCCAGATTCACTTTCTCCTTGTTGGAAAGCACTTACTGATCTGCCCTCTTGAAGTAGTGGTGCCCATACATATTGCACACAGATCAGGCTGGCACATTTAAATGACTAGATAGGACTCTACCGAAGTCTAGGGAATAACACAAGGAATGCATCACAGAGGTGCATGACTCTGGAAAACCTGGCTTACAAAATTTAGCTTCCTCTCTGGCTTCAGGTTCTTATCCAGTCCTCACTCAAGCTCAGGGCAGCCCCTTAGGAGTCCATGGAAAGACATCTGCCCTCCCATAAAGAGTGAAATTAGAGTTCAGCATTTCTTCTTCTATTGTTTCTGGGAGGTCTGCTTCATCCAGTTGGCATCCAGTAAGACCTCACTTCTCCTACCCCTTTATGGATGGTTGAGGTGGAAAAGTTATTCAAGCCCCTCTCTTTGAAAGATTCCTACATGTATCCTTGGCCTCATCAGGCCAACCATATCAGAATACAACATGACTCTGGAATACAACATGTAACCCAACTCACGGCAGAGCTACACCTGTGAACAGTAGGGCACTCCTTTTTTTTTTTCCCCTTTATTGATTTTAGAGAGAGGAAGAGAGAGGGAGAGAGAGATAGAAACATCCATGAGAGAACATCAATTGGCCACCTCCTGCACACCCCCACTGGGGATTTGGCCCACAACCTGGGCATGTGCCCTGACTGGGAATTGAACTGGCGACCTCTTGGTGCATGGGTTGACGCTCAACCACTGAGCCACACCAGCTGGGCCAGTAGGGCACTCTTAAAGGGTCCTCTTCACCCTGACATTTTTGTACCATTTGACTGTGTCAGCCACACCTCCATGTCTAAACTCATTCCCTGTTCTTCACAGTTGGAGATACACTGACTTTCCCTTCATCTCTCTGGCTGCTCCTTCTTATAGTTATCTTACACGTGCATACCCCTTGTGGGTGTTACAAAATTCATTCACAGACCCCTGGTTTGAGTGAAGAAATAAATTTAAGAGAAGATATTTTCTCAATGTTATTCATCTAGTTTGTGGCAGAGTTGGAATTTCAATCCAGATTTTTTGAATCTTATGTCCCCTGTTCAGTTTTTTTTCACTACTGCCCTGCTGCCTGATGTGCTATTTTTTTTTAAAAAAATGTCTCCATTCCTTTTTTCTTTCTCCTTTTACTATCACACATGAGGCTCTTATCTTTCCAAGTTAAAGCATTGATTGGAATAGTTTTTAACTGGCCATTCTGCTCCTGGTTACCTGAGTCACCTTCCTAAAACATGGCTTTTATCATGCATGCCCCAGCACCCAGTCTTCACTGGCTCACCGTGATGGATGTTTGAATTATTTCCTTTACTGTACAATAAAGATTTCTCCCTTTCTGAGTGCCTACTGAGCATCAAGTGCTATACTAAATTCTTTATAGTGTTTCTTTATAGTGTTTCTTCAATTTAATCTATGTAACATCCATATAAGACAATTCTTATTAATCACTTGTTAATATACTAGAAGACAGAGGCTTTTAAACATGCTTAAGGTTAAAAAAATAAGTCTGGAGATAGAATTCAAATCCATGTCTGCTTGCTAAACTTTTCTTTCTTTTTTTTAACCACATAAGGCCTCTCTTGGGGAAATGACCGAACAATTGATTGATGGTAATAAAGTCTATGGAGATCATGGAATAATTTTGTGAATAAAGATTGCTTGACAATTCTTCTTCTTCTTCTTCCTCTTCCACTTCCTGTTCCTCTCTCTCTCCTTCTCCTTCTCCTTCTTTTTTGATATTTCAGTTCGGCAGAATGTTCTGGGGAGAGAGAACCATGAGTTAGTATGGCCAGGAAAAGGAACATTTAAGTTAACTGTCCAGTTGCCCCCAGCCCCAGAAGAAGTCCGTGATGTCTCCGAAGGGAAAATTCCAACAAAGGTAAGTAAAGGAGTGAGTAAAAGGGAAGTATGGTGTTCTCCCAAGGTGTGTGGGACGGGAAGTACAATGAGGAAAAACTAATGGAATGAAAAATATAAATCAAACAGGAGTCAGAAATGCAACTTACAGATGTGGTGGGATAGGTATGGAATAATGAAGAAAGGGGCACTTTCTGTTTGATTTTAGACACTTTTGGAAAAGCAAGATTTGAGGGTTATAAAAAGGGTAGTTTAAGATGAAAATTTTGGATCTGTTTCTCCTGGGTACTCTTAACCTGGAACTTGCTGTATTTGTTTTACTTATATGTTGTTTTGAGGGGATAGCGATCCATACTGCACAACTATTTCCTAAAATGGCATAGCAATATTATCTACCTTGTTGGTTTGCTGGATTGATGTGAGGATTAGATGAGACAACCTGTGTAAAGCAAATGGCACAGTGTTTGCTCATAGGAAACACTCAGTAAGTGTTAATGGGGAAAGATGTAGGTCTCACCCCATGCCTCGGACACTGGGTGTTCACTGGGATTTCTGTTATTTGTGACTCATCTGTACCAGTGATTTTTGTGCTGAGTAAGTAGATGTGCCACTACACATGGTGGGGTGGGGGTGGGGGGACATTCAAAAGCGTCATTGCCAGAGCTTTTCATGGTAATTCCTGTTGATTCTACATTTCTAGGCTGGTCCTAGGCACATTTATTTAATGTAAATAAATTATTAGTAATTTATTAATGCTACTTTATTATTTGGATTTCAGCAATCCAAGACCAAAGAACATGCCAAAGAACCAGGTAAGGTCTCAATTGAGATGATTGACCTTCACGAAGCAGTTTGGCTTTTATTAAAGATGGCACTTGTAGACATCGTTTTTATCTTCCTTACTCCACAAGGCAGGGATTTCTCAGCTTGGAGACGCCTTGGGCTGCATCCTCTTTGTTTTCAGCCAGCTGTGCAGAGGGTAAACACTGGGGGAGCCACTTGAGCTTAAAGGGCTCAGGTCAGAAGGATGGGAGCAGCTCTCTCAGTGGGGACTTAGAGACACCTTGCAATTGAGGGGAGGGCAAAGAGGTTCCTGGAAGATGGTGATGAACTGACATTTAGAGCCCACTTACGCCAAAGCTGCCCTCGATAAGCAAGTGCATAATGTATCAGTGGGTGCTGCGTGTGGCTAAGTCAGTTTCTGAGCACTGGGTGTGGAAAGTGCTGTCCTCTGTGGATGAAAGCTTCTGGGTGCTGGGTGCAGGGTGGGGGTGCAGCCCTCCAGACCAGCAGCAGCTCTTCTCGTCCCATCTGCTGTAAGAAAGAGCCTGAAACCTAGTAGATGTTGCAGACTCCATTGCTTAGTGTCTGGGCATTGGCCCGTAGCACCTGACATTTACGAAAGAAGCAACTAGTTTTCCTGGCCAAGCATGGTGTTATAAAAGGGAAGAAATGATGAAATGCGTTGAATGGCTGAGCAAGAGAGATAAAGTGATACAGCACATATATCCAGATCTTAGGGAAAAGGAATTCCAAAAAATGTGTAATTATTTTCTTCTGAAGTAAAAATTGTCTTTAGAACATGTTTAGATTTTTGCAACTTTGTTTGACAGTGGCACTAGGATGAGAGCTGTCTTTACTCAGTAAAACAGCTGGATAGGGATGGTTAGACTGTTTTTACCGAACGTGAATCTTACTATGAAACTCTGGAATCTAGTATGCATGGTTTCCTTAAGAAGTTCATGATTCTAATAAGATAGGATTTCCCCCCCATTTTTCAGATATCAGACTGGCTCATCCAACTCTCAGTGTTCATTGTGACCCCCTAAATCCTTACCTACTTCTTGAATGATACCTTACATGCTGTACCCTCAAGTTCAGTTTTAGACCTGGAAATGGTTTTATATTTGTACATTTACAGTGGAACCTTGGTTCTCGAACTTAATTCATTTCAGAAGGCTGTTCAAGAAGTGATTTGTTCGAAAACTGAATCATTTTTCCCCATTAGAAATAAAGTAAGTTAAATTAATTCCAGACCCCCAAATGATTCCCTGTTTTAACCTTTCTTATATACAGTACATGTCTAATGCTGTGTTTAATCTATAAACAAACACTTGTTCTCTTAAATTTATCAAACTGCCCCCATTAGCCTTAAACGAATCACTTCCAGCACTTTCCAGGGGTGTGTTTCCGGAGGTCGGCATGCAGCATCTTCACTTTGTCACACATCATTACCTCCGAAACGCTGTCACAGGCTAACTGCTTTTTGTTTATTCAAATCAAGAACAGTTTTTCTGTCTCTTCAATTGTCTGTGATCATTGTTTATTTCACCATTAGCAAAATTAGCACTCTTGATGGCCTCTTTATGTTTTAAAATCGTCCATTTCGCCAGCAACAAAAGCAAAAAAACGCAAAAAATATTCACAGCACAATTTTCTAAGATGTTAACAACCAAGCTTTAGCGGTAAACTGACTCAAAGTGGCGCATTCTCTCCTTTGTTTGTGGCCTGAGAGACACTCTTTGTCATGTTGATGTATCAGCATGAAAAAGTTGACAGGTCGAGAACCAAAGTTTGCTCAACAACTAAGACATTTTTTCTGTGACCATCTTGGTCGAGAACCTAATTGTTCAAGAAGAGAGACATTCGAGAACCGAGGTTTGACTGTATATCTGTACCATTTCCAACACTGAGAATTTAATCAACTCTGTGTTTCTTATGGTTTCATAAATTTTACCCTAACTCTGTCTTCATTGATTTATTAGCACTGCTTCAGTATGTATTCTCAGAGAGAGGCATCCAGCCCCACTCCACCAATGGACTTTACATTGTTCTGGAAATTTTAGACCCATTTACTAACCTATTTTTACCTGCTCCAGACTGTAATCAGCCAAGAAGCTGGGTAGTCTTCAACAAGATACTTACATTGGCCCCTTTAACAGATGAAAGCGGAGGTCTTTTGTTGCATCGTTTCTCCACACTGACTCCTGAACTCCTGAAATTAATTGGAATGGTGTAGACAGTTTTCAAGAGCTCTAGCTGTAGGGCTATTGTCAGGACTCTTAGGGCCATTGTCAGAATTTATGAAATTCACTGGAAGGGTGGGCAAAATGAGGATGGAGGGTGGTTACCTAATCGGTCCCATATCTCAGGGATGAAGAGAGTAAAGGACTCTGACCAGGAATGTACTGGGCATGCCTGAAACCCAGAGCTTCTAGTTAAAGATGGACAGGCAGTTGATAGAGCAGGGGAAAGTCAATGAAGGGACACACCAAAATCAGGGGATGTGAGCACGAAGCCAGTGTTCTGTTCGAGGCCAAGCTGAGTTGGGCTGGGCCTGAAAGGTGGGTCTCCCTGTACCTGATGTCCTTGTCCTTAATTCTGACCGGTCCTTTGTGTTGCTGAAATCTTCCCTGACTCGCCCTTACCATTAGCTCTAGGCCATTGTACCTTCTCTGTGTATTCCCTAGTCATCCGTACAAGTATCTTTTTTTCTCTTCAGCGACAGGAAGTTATTACGTTTCAGAGCATAAGTGTCAGATGGTGCTCATGTTTGGCATCATCAGATATTCTCGCTTTCCTCCAGTCGTCCAAGCAGTAAATCTCCAATTCAGCAAACACTTATTGAGCCTCAAGTATATACCATGTGCTAGCAATACCAGGATGCATAAACATATTCCTTGCTTTTGGAAACTGAGTTCAGTAATTATAATATGGTGCCATGATAGAAGTGTATGTCAGCAGAACAAGGCATAATAAAATTGAACATCATCATCATAATTAATTTAAGCAAAAAAAGCCTTCTAAGATCTGTTTTTATTTGAGTTAGCTAAGACGTTGAGAAGGAAAGAGGGCAGTTCTTATGTAATGTACTTTGCTAAGACTATGGTAGATGACTATAACATCTTGACCTCTTTTGTGTCCCTAGAACCAGATGTGTCAGAAGATGCAGAAATCTCTCTCAAAGAAAGATCAGAAAAAGTGGAAGATATCCCAAAAAAATGTGAAAATATTCCCTCTTTGGTTGCATTTGAAAATATCACAGACAGTGTGACTGACATCATGTTAATCTTGTTGGTGGAGAACATAAGTGGCCTTTTCAGTGAAGACTTTCAAGTGGAAGTAATACGCGATTTTGATGTTGCCATAGTTACCTTTCGAAAACATATAGGTAAGATTACGTGTCCTTTCATTTTTAGTCTTCTTTGCACCACACTTTTGGAATTTGGGACCCCAGCTAATGGAACGTCTCTGAAAGTCTGACTCTTTCTGGTAGCTACTTAGAGGGGACTCCAAGTTAATATAGGTGAGCGCACTCGGTGCAGAAAACGAGTGCTCTCTGAGGTCTGTGGGAGGAGTCTGTGGGCTGGCAGAGCCCTCTCCAGAAACACAAGGACATTTTCCAGTTGCAAGCCCCCACCATTCCATAGCAGTGGCAGTGGAGTGGTTAATTAAGAGCGCAGGTCATGAAGTCAAAATTCAAGCTTCATCACTTAACTAATTATCTGAGGTTGGCCAAGTTACTATTCTCTGCGTTCTTTACTTTCTTCACCTATATAATGGGAAAATAATACCTACCTGGTAGAGTTTCTGTGAAGATTAAGTGAGAGAATGTTTGAAAAGCTCTTAACACAGTACCTAAGACATGGTAAGGACTCAATAAAGGGAACTAGTAGTCTTATTTCAAATTTATGATTATTTCTTACAAAGCTAGAACTAAATGGACTTGCTGTTGTTTTTGAGCAAAACTTTTGAACACCTACTATGTGCACTTGTCTAGGTGCTGTGGGTACAGAGATGAATAATTCTTGGTTCCTGCTTCTGAGGAACTCCTATGGGGCAGGGAGGAAACCCAAACATAAATGAACAATGAAGATGCAAGAGGAGAAGCTGCCTTCCTCTGCTATGGACAGCAGGCTATGGGGAAGAGAGGAGAGGGGACCCAAACAAGGTGGTTTGGCTTTGCCCTGCCTACTCCTTTCTGTGAAGCTTAGACTCCAGCAGAACCAGTCTGTCATGTCCCAAATACACCATGGTGTTTCACGCCACTGCTGTTCCCTCTGCCTGAAATGCTTCCTCCCCTTATCTAGCTGGTAAATTCTTCATCCTTCAAAACTCAGATCGGTGACCACTTACTCTGGGAATCCTTGTATGAGCGCCAATATTAGTCTTCCCACCTCATCTGATCCCACAGTAGACCACTCGTTGCTTTCAAGACTTCCTCCCTCCTGGAAGATGAATGTTCAAGAACTTGTTATAGTCATCTCTCCCCATCTCGCCCCCAGCTCCTAGCACAGTGCCTGACACATCATGGGCCCAACATCAGTATTTATTTATTTGAAAGAGATAATTGGGCTGAGTCCTGAAAGAGGAATAGGACCAAGATAAAAAATTGGAGAAGGGCATTTCAGGCATGGAAAATTATATCTCCAAAGACAAAAGAGAATGGGTTTTTAAAATAATGACTAGTTTCTGTGGCAGTATGGAAAAGAAAATGAATGGCAGGGAATAAGCAGAGGTGATGTTTGGACATTAATTTGGAGTCAAATAGCCAAGGGCATAATGCCCCTCGCTAAGGAGTGTGAACTCATGCCTGCAAGGTAGTGGGGAGCCATTGAAGGACTTGAGAAAGGGGTGAAACAGGAGATTTGTATGGTAGAGTGAGCATTCAGGTGATTATGTCAAAGAGGGTTAGGGAGGGCTGTGAACAGAGGTAGTGACACAGCTCAGTGGCAGTTATCTTGGTATGAAATTCATATATGCATCATTGTTCAGAGACCTGGAATTCTAGGCATGTAAAATCTCTTTTAAGAACTAAAATCTTGCATCTAAAAATTGAGTGCTTAGCTTCCCCCTTTATCTCAATATTCAGACAGTTTCTTCTGTATAATGTAAAGATATAATTTTCTGATTGATTGATTTTGGTTTGTAGATACCATGAAATTTGTTGAAGATTGTGCCATGCACCATTCAGTGAAGCAACTTCAGCTTTATCCAAGACTCCTGGAAGAGACAAAAACTATCAGGGTGGAAAACCTGCCACCTGGTGTGGACTCCTATAATTTGAAATATTTCTTTGAAAATCCTCAAAATGGAGGGGGAAGAGTTGTCAATATTGAATGTTTTCCTGAAGAGAGTTCAGCTCTGATTGAATTTTTTGACAGAAAAGGTAATATCTATTAGCCTGATTTTGTAAACCTTACCTGGCATAATTTAAACTATGTTAGCAGATCTTATCAGTATAGTTAGCAATTGAATTCTGATGAATTTTATTTTTTTTATTCATATATTTCATTGGTAATCCAAGTAGGCATCCTGTTCATCTGGGATATGATGCTTAATGTGTCCAGTGATTCAAACTTTGAAGAAGTAATGTCAAGTTTTTGAAAAGTATAGAGTTTCTCTCACGAGTTGCTACTTATGAAGAACTAAAAAAGATATAATTCTTAGAATCTTAGAAATACTATATTTAAAAAGAGATGGTCTGTGTTTGAGCTGTACACTTGGTAGAAATTCTCAAGTCAATTTCAACAAGGTTAGGTAAAGAAATACTCAGAAACATACAGTTCCTAGAAATATCACTACTTCCCCGTTCACCTGTCAGGGTCATCATTCAGAAATTAATAGGGGTGGTTTCGCATGATTAGTGAATGCAGTGACCCTGTGAAAACCATGTCCAGAAGAACCTCAGGGAAACACTTCTGAGGGTTTTGTAGACATAGATGGCCAGTTCTCTGAGGCATATGCAAAGTCAGCTTGGAGATTCCATTGATGTTCAGAGGTCAATGTTGAGGAGTAGGGGGCCAGACTTCTTAGGAAAAGAAGGAGCATTGTGCTTGGGATTAACCGGGGGAGCATGAGACAGGATCATGTGATATCCCACCCACTTAAGATAAATTGTTTCATGGGGTGCTCGGAGGAACCTCCCTTCAGCTTTTATAAGTTGGAGAAAATGGGGTGTAGGTATAGTTTGGATTAAAATGGAATGAAAGACCTACTGCTCCTTGGGCAAAGGAACAAAAGAGGACTTTCTGTCGCATGTTCTCTAAGTCTCCCTGAGCCTGATCTTGACCCCAGGTAGAGAGCTACGTAAAGCTGTCCACTCTAGAATTTAACTTCCTGCTAATGGTGGGAGTTGACAACTTTGCTGCCTTTGAACATCTTGAGGGTGTGAGGCAGTTAGGCATGTCCTCAGAATGTCTAGTTACATGTGTACCACTAATAATAGGAACTATTTAATTGAGGTTTATTTGAGAACCGAGCTACACCTGTGAACAGTAGGGCCCTTTCAAAGGTTCCATTTCACCTGACCTCTTTGCACCAGCTGACTATGTTGGCCACACCTCCTCCTCTAACCTGCCTCATTCCCTGTTCTCCAGGGTCTGAGATACACTGACTTTCCCTTCTCTCTCTGGACACGTGCATAGCCCTGCAGGGTGCCACAAAGTGCATTTATAGACATTGCTTTATAGGTAATCCTATTACTGTGATCGTAATCCTTATTTTACATGTGAAGAAACTGAGGTACAGGAAGGTCAAATCACTTGATCAAGGTTACACAGGTAGTAAGTGACAGAGGCAGGATTTGAACCTAGGTAGTCTGGCCCTATAATCTATGCTCTTCAATTATCCACTTTTCCCCAATCTCTTGTTCACGTATAACATTAATTTTTCTTGTGGGATATTTTCCTACTTATAATGGGTTACCAATAATGAGGCAAACTGTAGATGAAGATGACTTAAGAACAGAATTTATTTAGCAATATTGTATTTTATGTAGATTATTTGAGAGAAATGTTAGGCACTTCACTCTGAAATTATTTGGTTCAACTTCACAAAGTCTTAAGGAAGGGAACTCTTATTAAACACCTACTGCACGTGAGATATTTTGCTGTTTTCTGCGTGTCTCACAGAATCCCCATAATAACCTTCATGGTTAGATATAGTTACTCTTTCTTTATAGAAGAAGAAATGGGATGGAAAATTTAAGGCACATTAAGGTGACATCTTGGGTGGTTCTTGAGTCAAGTAGACCCAAGTTCAAGTCCTGGCTTTGGTGCTTACTAGCTTTGTGATCTTGGGCACGTTATTTTAACCCACCAAATCCTCTGTTTTCTAATCTGTAAAGCAGAGTTCCTGTTACTGCTCCCCCCACAGGAACATTGTGAGGAGCAAATGAAATTACACCTGTAAAGTGCTTGGCACATGGTGGGTGCTCAGTTCATGTTAGTGGCCACTGGCACTGCCCAGGCTTGGAGCCTGTACCGGGCCATGTTGGGAAGTTGAAGCTATGTGTCTGGACCTCTGAAGGCCATGTTCTTTGCATTATGTCTGGCTCAAGGTCTAGGATCCAGTCATGCACAGGTGAAGTTATTTTTAACATCGTTTCACAAGGATGCTATTTTAATCCAAGTTGTTACTAGAATTCAGTCTAATTCCCTTCCTTCCTTTTTTTTTTATTCCTCACCTGAGGATACTTTCCTATTTATCATCAGATAGAGTGGGAGGGAAAGGAGGGAGAGAGACAGAAAGAAACATCAATGTGATAGAGCCACATCGACTAGTTGCCTCCCGCATGACCCAGCCAAGGCTGGGGATGAACCGCAACCAAGGTATGTGCTCTTGACCGGAATCGAACCCATGACTCATGGGTCCGAGGGCTGACGCTCTAACCGCTGAGCCAAACCGGCCAGGGCTAATTCCCTTCCTTCTTAAACCTCTTGTATCTGTCTAAGAACTACTACAAAATGAGGAGGGGTTTTGGAGAGAAGAGTATTTCCCCAGCCACACACAGATGCGCACATATGCCATCTTAGGGACTGTCCCAGTAAAAGTGGCAGGATGTGAATTGTAGCAGGGATGGGAGAGGTGCTGGACTTAACTAAATCAGTCTCTGCGCTGAGCTTTCTGATGACTTTGAGGATGACCTTGGTTTGGAATCCCTGGTAGAAGGGCAAGAGCATGGGCTTTGGGGGTCAAACAGACACTGGTTTGAATCTTAGCTTATATATTTACAGTCTACATGACCCTATTTAAGTTATCTAATATTTACCAGCTTGAGTTTTATCATTTGTAAATAGTGATGATAATAATAGTGTCTGTAGCCCTGGCTGGTATGTCTTAGTGGTTAGAGAGCATTGGCCCATGTACCTAAGGGTCACAGGTTTGATTCCCGGTCAAGGGCATGTACCTGGGTTTCAGGTTCGATCCCTAGCCCTGGTCAGGGTCCATGTGGGAGGCAACCAATTGATATGTCTCTCTCACATCGATGTTCTCTCTATATCTATCCCCCCTCCCTTCCTTCTACTCTCTCTAAAAAAATCAGTGGAAAAAGTGTTCTCGGGTGAGGATTAACCAAAAAAATAAAATAAAAGAATAGTGTCTCTACCTCAAAGGGTTGTCGTGAGGATTAAAATAGTTAAATATATGTAAAGCATTTAGAATAGTGGCTGACACATAGTAAACTATTTTTTTTTTTATCTTCACCGAGGACATTTTTTCATTTTTTGTTCAGATAGAGTGGGAGGAGAGAGAGGAAGAGAGAGAGAGAGAAACATCGACATGAAAGGGACACATCGAGTGGCTGCCACCCGCATGACCAACTAGGGCCGGGGACAAACCGCAACCGAGGTACATGCCCTTAGCGGGAACCGAACCCGGGTCTCTCTGGACCGCAGGCTGACGCTCTAACCGCTGAGCCAAACCGGCCAGGGCCATAGTAAACTATTATAATTATTATTATGCTCTACCCCTTAGAAGCATTAATGGAATCTAAGTCATCTCTAAAGCCTAGAATTGTGAGAAGTACAAGAAACAGCAAATGGCATGATTCTTAGACAAGTTTGGCTTTGATCACCAAAATATTCTTTACACTGGGCAAACATTATCCCCATGCGTATGACCAAAGTCATATCTATTTCTTAAGCTGGTGGTGATATATCAGTGTTATCAGAAAATAGAATTTACCTAACAGAATTTCAACATAGAGTGATCTTGGCCAGAAAGTAATTATTCCATTACACACGGATACTTGTGCAGTGTTAATACATATAAATTTATCTTTGAGCACTTTGAGAGCAGAGTTGCTTTTTAATACCATGTTGTAACATCAAAGTTCTACAAACATCAGCATTTTCTCTCCTCAAGGATAGGAAAGGTTTGTCTGTTTATTTTCATTTGAAACATACTATACTGGGATTACTACTTTATTTTATTTCTTTCCTTTTAAGTGTTAGACACCATCATGACCAAGAAACTGTGCCTCAATAATATGCCGCTCTCCATGTTCCCGTACTATACCTCTTTGGGCACAGCTTTGTATGGAAAGGAGCAGCCTCTGATCAAGCTTCCAGCACCATTTAAAGAATCTTTGGATCTTTTTTTATGGAAATTCTTACACAAAAATAATCAGCTGATTGAAGAGATAAATGAAGAAGTGAGACGTTGTCACTGTGAGCTGACATGGTCCCAACTCAATGGTGAAGTTACCATCAGACCTGCGGCCACCTTAGTCAGTCAAGGAAGACAAAGAATTAAGAACTGGAAGAAAGATGTGTCCACAGCATTCTCTGACATCAGGTCTAGGTACAAAGTTACTCCATTTAAAGTGGATCCGATAGTATGGGACACCATAAAAAATGATTTGGAAGACGAAAGAATTTTGACTGAGTTTGACACACTTATGGGGATTGTAACCTTAGTGGGGAAATCAGAAGATGTAGAGGACATTGAGCAACATGCCAAGGAATTAATAGAAAACACCATTCAAAAAATTAAAAGAGAAGAGCAAAGTCTGAAGGAAAAAGTGGTCATTTCTCCAAGCAAGTATTCTCTTTTGTGCCTCAGCGGTGTGCAGGAGCACCTCCACAGGGAGTACCCAGAGGTGGAGATTTTGTATGACAAAGCCACTCAACACATGTGCTTTAAAGGACTCGGTGTAGAGGTGTATAAAGTAAAGTGTGAAATCCAGGAAAAGGTGTACAGCATGGTTCAGACAAGCATTCAGCTTCCCCCTGCGGTTTTCCAGTTTTTGCAGCAGGTCGACTGTACAGAATTCTCCAAGTCTCTTTTCATAGCACAGGGAATTCTTGCAGTTTATGAGCTAGAGGGTACAACTGTTCTCTTAACTGGCTGTTCTTCTCAAGTCCTATTAGAAGCTGGAAAGCAAATGGCCACTGCCCTAAGTTATAAGCACATAGACATTGAGGACAAGGAAGTTCTAAATGGCAAGAAATGGAAAGTGATCACTCGCAATTTGCCTAGGAAACATAACTCCTCCTCAAAGACTGTAATAATCAATGAGCTAACTTCAGAAACCACAGCTGAGGTCATTATTGCAGGCTGTGTGAGAGAAGTAAATGAAATGTACAACTGCCTTTTTGACTTTGTGGAAAAAAACATGAAAATAGAGAGATTCATTGAAGTAAAGCCTCCCTTAGTTATTGATTATTTAAAGGCAGAGAAGAAGCTATTCTTGCACAAGATAAAGAAGATAAACGTTCATGTGGATTTCAATCCTGGGAAAAAACCAAAAGGCATTTTACTAACTGGCTCAAAGGCTGAAGTCCTGGAGGCAGTGAACCTCTTCAAGCAAGCCAGGGACTCGGTTTACATTAAAAGCATCTGTGTTGATATGCCAGGAGCCCGCCATCTCTTCAAGGAAAAAGAATGGCATTATAAACGTGAGGTGCGGTCAATGGGTTGTTTTGTGGAACTACTGCAGAAAGAAGAGAAGGAGGGAGGTGACACTGATGGGCAAAGTTGCTTCTGTCGGACAGAGCTGGCCCCTGGAGTCTCGCTGATTGTTCAGCAAGGCGACTTGACACGGTTTCCTGTGGAAGTGGTGGTGAACTCCGCGAATGAGGAGCTCCGGCTCAGCGGGGGCCTGGCCGCTGCTCTTTCGAAAGCCGCTGGCCCTGAGCTCCAAGCAGACTGTGAGCAGATAGTGAGGAAAAAGGGCAAGATCCCACCTGGCCATGCCATCGTCTCGACGTCAGGAAAGCTCCCATACCACCAGGTGATCCATGCAGTAGGACCCAAGTGGAAGAAGGAGGATGCCCAGGAGTGTGTGTTACAGTTAAAGAAAGTCGTGAAGAGAAGTCTCCATTTGGCTGAAAATCTCCAGTGCCGATCCATAGCCATCCCTGCCATTAGTTCTGGAACCTTTGGCTTTCCCTTACCCCAGTGTGCAGAGGCCATTGTTTTGGCCATCAAGGAAACCTTCCAGTATACCTGGGATGGAAACAGCTTGAAAGAAATTTACCTTGTGGATTCAGCTGAGAAGACGGTGAAGGCCTTTGCTGAAACTGTGGAAACTGTGTTTAAAAACACCGTGACTGATACTGCGTCCCCGCCCAGTTTACCAGCAGCAGTCCAGCCCAGACTGAGGAAAGATGATGGAAACAGACAAATGATGTGCCCAGGCGGCCTGAGGATCCTGTTGGTGAAAGGAGATGTGCAGAATGCTACAGTGAGTGTCCCCATTTACAGAACACCCACCGAGGTGCTGTGACTGCAGGGAGTCTGTTGCCAAAGGAAGATTAGGATCAAGGGGAGAATTAAGGGAGAGAATCCCATGCCCTCCATTCTGGCCTGGAAACTGGTTTCCTTAGAAAATTGGGCTCCTTCAGCTCGGCATTTACTGATAGAGATTGGCTGGTTATGTGTGGGAACGCAAAGTGCATTCAGATCACTAGGTTCCCAGTAAATGTGAAAATCCACAATAATAGCTTACAATTATAAAGCTCTCTATACTTTCTTAGTGCCTTCACACCTGTCATATTTTGGCAAAGCTAAGGTTAATTTCCTGTCAAATTTACTGGTAGCAGATATAGAAAAATTAGAGCATAGAGTGGGGACAGAAGACAGGAATCTTGTCAATGGAGCTGAACCAGATTGAGCAGGGAGGACTGAGGGACCATCAGCACCCAACACCAGTAAGAAAATATGGGAAGGAAGCAGAGACTGGACCTGGGAAGGGTCTGGGTATTATGTGGGGATAATTCTTGAAGGTCTGCCAGGGGGGTGACGTGTTTTTGCAAAACATATTTAACAACATTTTCAACATAGGCTTCAATGAACGGAAACAGCCCTGGAAGCCCCTGCTGTGCTGACGTTACTTCCTTACTTGGGGGATTGTGTGCAGGCCTGGAAGGGATTCCCAGGGAACACCATCGCCTATCTTCTTCGGAGAAATATCTATGCAGATCCTTTGCCCACTTTTAAATTGGATTATCTTTTTGTTACTGGAATTTAAAGATTGTTATATATTTTGGATACAGGTTCCCTTACCAGATGTATGAATTGCAAATATTTTTTCCCATTCTTTGGGTCATCTTCCTTATATGATAAGCTTAAATAATGACTACAAAAATAATAACACCGATTATTTAGTATGTGCCAGGCACCATGATAAGTGCTTGGCTTGCATTTTCTCATTCAATGCCATGAAGTAGATTCCAGGATTATTTTTCTTCTCAAACAGATGAAGGAATGAAACTTAGAGGGGTTAAGTAATTTGCCCAACTCCCACAGCTAACAAATGGGAGCCAGGATTGGGATTTGTTCAGGCACTAAAGATAATTTTGTTTCTCATTTTAAAAACCAAACAAATAAACAAGACACTCTTTTGACCATGAGTCAGTAATTGGAATGAGTTCCGTTCCTCATCCATCTTGAACACTGAATAGTAAGATGTTCCTTTCATTCCTTTGCTCCCACAGATGCTTGGCTTCTGATGCCACAGTACCTGCCCTGTGTTGCTCCTCCATGACCCATGCAGGGCAGCTTTGAAAATGACTTGGTTACATTCTTTCTCCTCTCTTCTCTTGGTGTTTTAATCTAGCCGATTAATCTGCTTTCATTAACTGTCCTGCTGAAAAGCTCCCATGCTCCTCACTGTCTGTCGGGAAGTCCCGTTGGCCTGGCACTTGAGATCCTCCGCCGTCTACCCCCAGTATAACATTTCCAGCCTGGCTTGCACCATTTTGCTGCAGAAGCTATCAGGTCAAACTAATCTGCTCACGCTCACCACCTACCATGAGTATGTTCCCTCTTCTGAATGACTTCCCTGCCTCTCTCTGCCTGCTGCAACTATTCCCATTTCTAAGACCCCACATCACTTACGGTGTCTTTACTGTCTGCACAAGTCCTCTGGCCTCCTTCAGTGATCCCATACTATTCATACATGGATTTTTGACAGCTCTTTTTTTGACCTGGAATGCAGTTTAAATAAGTATCTAATGACACTTTGTCTTGGGTGGTATTTCAGTCTCTGAAAACTTAGTCATCTTAGTTGTCCTCCGTTGTGGCAAGTCCAGTGTTTCAAATATAGTGAATGTTTTTGTTAGAATTTGAAACAAATTGTTGGTTTTGTCTTTAAGACCGATGTTGTCGTCAACTCCGTTCCTGTGGATCTTGGCCTTGATAGTGGGCCCCTTTCTCAGGCCCTCTTGACAAAAGCTGGGCCAAATCTCCAGAGGGAATTAAACATAGCTGGACAAAGGACAACTGTTGATCTGGGCACGATTCTGCAAACCAGTGGTTGTAATCTGCAATGCCAGCGAGTGCTTCACGTGGTGGCTCCGGGCTGGAATAATAAGACATCTTCACACAAGGTGGGGCCTGGTTTTAAATTCTCCGGGAAATTGGGTACCCCCTTGGACTCCTTTCAGTATAATGTAGATTGCATTATGGCCTTTTCTTCCAGCTGTAGCTGTCTTCTCCTGAGACTAGTTAATGATATACATTGCTTATAGTGCTCAGTCATTGTTGGGGCTCAGGGAAGATTTACTGAAGACAGCATGTTTTTAGCAAGGAAGGCAAAGTGAGGGCATGAAGAATGGAAGAGCATGAGGGATTAGAACATTAGTTGCTTTGCTTCTGTCCTTCATTGCTGAGTGCGTTTGAATCTTTTTGAAGGGTTTTTCACGTTCTCTTTTCCTTTTCCTGTATTTTTCTTTCCCCTTCTGGCTGCCCTTAGCCTGCCTTCTGTTGAAAGCAAAAAGGAGTAGACAGAGATCACAAAGTTGCTAAATTCTTTTTTTTCCCCCCTAACTCCCATTTCTAGACAAAATGTATAAGGATGTGCTTTGTACTTTTCAGATCATGGAAGACATAATCAGAGAATGTTTGGAAATCACTGAGAGCTTGTCCTTAAAATCAATTACGTTTCCAGCCATAGGAACAGGCAACTTGGGGTTTCCTAAAACCGTTTTTGCTGACTTAATTATTTCAGAAGTGTTCAAATTTAGTAGCAACAATCCACCAACAGCTTTGCAAGACGTTTGCCTTCTGCTGCACCCGAGTGATCAAGAGAATATTCAGGTACAGCCTCACTCATTTCTGGTTATTTTGGCAACTGAGCCATAATGGTACCCCATGTCTTCTTGGTCTAGTAGGTTGTTGCTTTCCTGTATTTCCCATATAGGAAAGTAAAAGAGTAGTGTAGATAGTTGTAGCATGGCACATTTCAAGCGAATGTATGGATACAGAAAAAAAATTAACTTCTTATTTAGGAAAATTTCAAACATGTACAAATGTAAACAAAATAGTATAACAAACTCCCTTATGCCCATCGCTCATCTTCACAGTTATCAACCTGTGGTTAATATGTTTTATCTCTGTCTCCATTTATTTCCCATATTATTATTTATTTATTTATGTTTAATCCTCACCTGAGGATATGATTTTTTTTGTTTTATAATGTTTATTTATTTTTGTTACAGATGTTTCTCCTTTTTTCCCCCCAAGGAGGATATGTTTTTATTAATTTTTTTTTTTTTTTTGAGAGAGAGAGGAAGGGAGAGAGAGAGGGAGAGAGAGAGAGATGTGAGAGAGAAACACCGATTGGCTGCCGCTAGCACACGCCCCTACCAGGAATCGAACCCGAAACCTAGGTATGTGCCCTATTGGGAAATGAACCCACAACCTTTTGGTGTATGGGACAATGCTTCCACCAACTCAGCCACTCAGCCAGGGCCCCATATTACTTTGAAGTTAATCCCAGATATACATTTTACCCATAAACAATTCAGTATTTATTTTAGACATTGGAATTCCTTTTTAAAAGTAACAACACCACAGTACTATTTCACACATAAAAGAAATGGACAGTCATTCCTTTATCTCATCAGTTATCAAGTCAGTGTTCAGATTTCCAAATGTCTCGTAAATGTTTTGTTTTTACAGCTTGTTATTTGAAACATAGTCCAAATAAGGCCCATATCTTGCAATGGAGTTGACATGTCCCTTAACTCTCTTTTATTTATTTATTTATTTTGTTAATCCTCACCTGAGGATATTTCTTCCATTGATTTTCAGATAGAGTGGGAGGGAAGGGGAGAGAGAGGGGGAGAGAGAGAGAAACGTCAATGTGAGGGAGACACACCAATTAGTTGCCTCCTGCACGACCCCAACCAGGGCCAGGGATTGAACCGCAACCGAGGTATGTGCCCTTGACCGGAATCCAAACTGCAACTCTTTGGTCTGCGGGCCGACGCTCTAACCGCTGAGCCAGACCAGCCAGGGCTTAACACTTATTTTTAACAACTGGCAAGTTATTTGCTCTTACTGATTATGAAAGTAATACATATTCGTTGTAGAAATTTTGAACAACACAAAATGCATAAATTCTTTTAGTTGTATTTCGTTCTAGTCATCTTCTATGCATGTATATTTTGTAAAGTGGTGTCATAATAATATGATTAAAGTTATTCTTTTATTTATTTATTTATTTATTTATTTATTTATTTATTTATTTATTTTTTATCCTCACCCGAGGACATTTTTGCATTTATCTTCAGATAGAGTGGGAGGGAGAGAGGGAGGAAGAGAGAGAGAGAAACATCGATGTGAGAGAGACACATCGAGTGGCTGCCACCCACACAACCTCAACTGAGGCCGGGGACAAACTGTAACCGAGGTATGTGCCCCTAGTGGGAACCGAACCCAGGACTCTCTGGTCTGCAGGCCGACGCTCTAACCGCTGAGCCAAACCGGCCAGGGCTCTTTCATTTAATAGTATACAGTGAGTATTCCCTATTCCGTTAACTACTCTTTGAAAATGCAGTTCTTAGTGGCTGCTAAATATTTTAACATGTGGATATACTAAAATTTATTTAACCATTTTCCTATTGGATTTTAAAATGTTTTATTTTTTCTTGATTTTAATAAATAGTACTGTAGTGAATATTTTTGTATTTATATTTTTGTCCCCATCTTTGATAATTCTCATGGGATGCATTTGTAGAAATGATATATGTATTTTCATATATATCTATATATATCTATCAAAATCTATAATGATAATAAGCTATACTTTGAGAATTGTTCTATTCTAAATAGTTGTGCACGCAGGATCAAAAGCTGTGATGAATCACATTCATTCATCTATTGAGGACTATAGTAGTCAGAACTGTCTTTGTGTTTTCAGGCATTTTCAGATGAATTTGACAGAAGGGCGAATGGAAATTTCGTCAGTGACAAAAGTCCCAAGGCTAAGAATACACAAGGTTCAGTAAATATATTTTTTCATGTTCTTTCTTTATTTTATTCTTTTTTGTTGTTGTTCTTTTTTGTTTGTTGTTTCTTTTGGGGTTCAGAAAAGCTTTTAAATGGAGAAATTAGTTCTAGTTGCTAAATAACTATTTAATGATAAGTGGGAGATGGTAGTGATGATTTTTATGAAAAAATCAACTTGTGATAAAGAAGATACTAAATTATATTCCATACACCTGGGCATGCAAGACACTGGCCATGTTTCTGTGACCTGGAGCGGAAGAGTAAGCAAGCCGAGTTAGATAATCTGTACAGTGGGTTTTTAAGTAGGGACAAAGCTACTATTTTCTAAGGATGATGTGACGTATGTTTTTGGAAACAGACACATTTTATTTATTTATTTATTTTTTATTTTTTTAATTTTTTATCCTCACCCGAGGACATTTTTTCATTCTTTGTTCAGATAGAGTGGGAGGGAGAGAGAGGAAGAGAGAGAGAAACATCGATGTGAAAGTGACACATCGAGTGGCTGCCACCCGCACCATCAACCAGGGACAAACTGCAACCGAAGTACATGCCCTTAGCGGGAACCGAACCCGGGTCTCTGTGGACCGCAGGCCGACACTCTAACCGCTGAGCCAAACCGGCCAGGGCAAGAAACAGACACATTTTAAAGAGACAGTACCAACCAAATGCTTCTCGTCTGTCAAATTTTCTGTTATATATTTGACTTTATCCTATTTGGAGTTTGCCGAAGCTTCTTAAATCTGAATATGTGTGTCTTCCATCAAATTTGAGAATTTTTCAGTTATTTCTTCAAATATTTTTCCTGCACTGGTCTCTGTCTCCTCTCCTTCTGGTGCTTCAGTAACATGAATGTTAAGCCTTTTGATAGCGTCCTAACAGTCCCGAGGATCTCGTCTTTTTTTCTTTTAATCTTTTTCTCTCTCTGTTCTTCAGATTGGAAATTTTATTGATCTACCTCCAAGTTCAAAGACTAATTTCTCTCTCTATTACACTATTGAGCCTATCCAGTGAATTTTTTAAATGTCACATATTGTATTTTTAAGTTCTAAAATGTCCATTTGATTCTTTTTTTGTTGTTGTTAATCCTCACCCGAGGATATTTTTCCCATTGATTTTTTTAGAGAGAACAGAAGGGAGGGAGGAAGGGGAGGAAAAGAGAGAGAGAGAGAAACATCGATGTGAGAGAGACACATGGATTGGTTGTTTCTATACTCGCCCCAACCAGGGTTGTGGATCAAACCTGCAACCCAGGTATGTGCCCTTGACTGGGAATCAAACCCGAAACCCTTCCATCCTTGGACTGATGCTCTAACCACGGAGCAACTCTAGCCAGGGCTCCATTTGATTTTTTTTTAATATATGTTTTTATTGATTTCTTTAGAGAGAGAGGAAGGGAGAGAGAGATAGAAACATTGATGTGAGAGAGAAACATCGATCAGCTGCCTCCTGCACGCCCTGCACCGGGGATGCAACCTGGGCATGTGCCCTGACCAGCGGGAATCGAACTGGGACCTCTCAGTCGAGGGGATGATGCTCAATCCACTGAGCCCCACTGGCCGGGCCATTTGATTTTTATTTTATCATTTATATTTCTCTGCAGAGATTCCTATTTTTCCATTCATTCCAAATCATTTCCATTCATTCAAATATGTTTACTTTGACCTCAGGGAGCATATTTATAGTAGATACTTTAAAGTCTTTGTTTGATAATTCCAACATCTGGATCATCTTGAGATTAGCATCTATAGTGAGTATCTCTATCCTTGAGAGCTGCTCACATTTTCTTTGTTCTTTATATGACAAGCAGTTTTGGATTATAGGCTGGTTATTTTAATTACTTTGTTGTGAAACTTGGGTCTTGTTAAAATCCCCTGGGAAATGGTGATAGTTTGTTCTAGCAGGCAGTCAATCAGTTAAGTTCGTTCTAAAAATTCTGTCTCACTTTCTGGGTGGACACATCGGTTCCAATGTCACATCAGTTCCCAAAGCCTTAGCTATGCCGCTTGGGACCACTCCCACGCATGCAGCTCCGGGGCGGGCTCAGGATTTATTCCAGTTTATCACAGAACAGGGGATCACCCTCTCCAGCTCTCCCCTCCAGGACTCCCCTCACACTCTCTGGCTTGCAGGAGCCCATTTTCCAGGCCTCTCGCCAGAGAGACAGTGTTCTCTTGGAGTTTCAGCTGCCTGTTTTGTTGCCTTATAACTTTGCATGATTGACTGGGGTTGCCCTGGGGCAATGTGGAGAGAATAAAGAGACAGAAAAAAAATAACAGGGATTTCCCACATACCCATATACACTTTTCAGACCACAAAGGCCCCTTCTCCTGATTCTTCTGTCTGGAACTACAGACTGTCTCTTAGAGTTTTAGCTCCCTGGGGTGCCACTATGGAGTTCTGCAACTGGGGTCACCTTGGAGGTAGGGCCTGGATTAAAAAAGAATAAATATGGATAATATGGAAGATCTCTGCCACACTCTACAGCTCAAGGGGTCCCCTTTTGTCAGTCCTCTGGCCACAAGGATGGGTCCTCTGAGAGCTTTGCTCCCATGCTCATCGTGCAAGTTCCTCAGCGAGGGCCACCCTTGGGCCAGAGCTGGGAGAGAAAAGAGGAAACATGTCAAAACAAAACTCCCCTCTGTACGGGTTGCCTCTGCAGGTTTTGACTCTCCTCCCGGATCTGCCTGCTGTTATTTACTTTTCAGTCTTCAGTTGGTGGATTTTGTGTTTATCTCATGTTTTAGTTGTAATCAGTGGACGAGAGAGGCTCTTGTGGCTGACTTCACCTTGGCCAGCTCCAGAAGTCCACGTTTGATATGTATTATATTTTATAATTCTTTTTCAGAAATAGACTATCCTTGGGGCTAAGGGTCAGGACTAGGTTAAAGGCCAGAGATATGGGGCTTGGAGTGGAGAGGAAGAGAAGTATGGGAGGGGCACATGTGAGGAGCATGAAACCTAAGTCATTCTTACCATTGTTGACTTGATTATTGACTCCATTTTTTCTTTTCCTTTTCAGTTTTATATGGGACTATTACCAGTCCTAGTTCAGGAGTGCATGAAATGAAAATTGGCCCCATCACCTTCCAGGTGGCCTCTGGAGATATTACTAAAGAAGAGGCAGATGTGATTGTAAATTCAACATCAAAGACATTTAATCTCAAAGCAGGTACTTCACCTGTAGGATTTTTACTAGTGTAATAGTCATAGTAGATCCCATGGAAGAGAGCTCCTGTAGCCAAACTATTCTTCAGTTGCTATAGCCAAACTGGTTTCCACAACTATGCCTTATTAATATTAATGAATAGTTTTAAAATTATTTTGACATGGTTTCTTATCATTGGTAACAGTTATTTTATGAATTTTTCTTCTTTGTGATCAGAAATACCCAGGTTATAGGATTCCTTTATAGGATGATGGGGAATGCGTTTAGATGATGAGGCAATCATTCTGATCCAAATATACTGTACTGATTTTTTATTCACATCTGTAACCTTGTTGATGTTCTTATGCAGGGGTCTCCAAAGCAATTTTGGAGCAAGCTGGACAAGATGTGGAGCTAGAATGTTCTGTCCTAGGTAAGGCACAATGCTGTTTTTATGGTCCTAAATTGCAAGTGGAAGGCTGAATATGGGAGGCTGTGGGGAGGCTGAGATTGGGAAGACAACATGTTAATCTTATAATCACACATTTTACTAAAGAATTCCACTCATAGAGAATTAGAAATGAAAAGAAGTGAAAAGTGAAATCATGGTTAAAAAGAGAAGGTAAGCAAGAAAGATAGTATTTTAGTAGGTAGTATTTTAGGAGTCTTTAATTCACATAAAATACTTTATTTGCCAAACCAGACATTTTGATTTCACAACCGGAGAGTGGGTTTAGCATCTGATTTTGTATCTTTTTGTTTTGTGTATCTTAGCTCAACAGGGCAAGAATAGTTATATAGTTACTAAAGGTGGATTACTGAAGTGCAAGAATATTATTCATGTCATCGGTGGAAATAATGTCAAGAATTCGGTTTCCTGTGTTTTGCAAGAGTGTGAAAACCGGAATTACTCATCCATTTGCCTCCCAGCCATTGGGACAGGTTTGTAGCCTCTCAAACCTAGGTGCCCCTTTTCCCTCTGATTTCCTGCTGACTTGAATGTAGTTCATGCTGAGTCTGAGTAAGGGCAGCTTCCTCACTCCAAGGCAGTCCCTGAGGGAGTGAGCAAGGCCTGTGGTAGTTTAAGAAAAAGGAAAAACTGAAGAAAATGTTGGAATATTAGAGAGACATTTGCTTTCTAATATGGAGGGGAAGGGAGAGGAGAGGGGAAGGGAAGGGGGCAAAGAGCTAGAAAAGCCATCCCTCTTTCTCTTTTCATCTGTTCCTTTCTCTTTTTTCCATCCCCTACATAACCCCTATTATTTAGGCCTTAACTTCCCCCTATCCCCTCTCCGTGGAGAATGTCAGTGCATCGACTTCCACCTCTCTGCAACTGACTCCCAGATGAGTGTTTCCAGGCCTCGTCTCTCACCTCTTGAGCAGTGGCTGTGTTGGTTGGCCTTAGGGCAACTCTGCACAGAAACCTTTCAATCATCATAACCCAATGGGTTCTAGTGGGTCTGAAACTCAAGCCACCTTTCTTTTCTCAGCCTACTTGCCCCTTTCAAATTTCCTGTTTCCCTCAAACTATATAATGATTGTGTGATTGAGTCTTCATATATAAAGATGTGCTTTGGGTTTATCATTAGTAAGGTCATGCTCCTTGAGCTCTTTTCCCAGGAATCGGAGTCATGTGCATTGATCAGGAATTTTTGCTTGGTCTCCCTTGGGAGAGCTGGTCAGGGGAGGCAAACACCCTTAGGCTTGAAATGGAATGGAGCTGACCAGTCCCAGAGAGAATGCTAGGCACTGGATCGATCATTCCATTGCTCAAGAATCTGAGTTTGAATGTCTGCACTGGAATGCCAGCTTTAGCTTCAATAAACTTACCTATCCTTGTCCCTTTCTGGGCCTTCTTCTAATCCTGTGTCCCACATTTTTATTTGTGCAATTCTCTACCCTACCTCTTAATGTTCCCACATGGAATACTATGTCTACTTTATTACTTTCCTGTTTCTCAAAGTATAGTTTATAGCCCCTTTATGTTTTTATCCCCCTGTAGTATCATCCAATCCTAGCAGATCAGCCAATATGTTATCTATCTGTCTGTCTATCTATCTATCTATCTATCTATCTATCTATCTATCTATCTATCTATCTATGTACCTGTCATCTTTTATGGACACCCACTAATGATCTCTAGTCTTTGTCTCCATTTGCTTTTTCCTCTTTGTTCTGGTCTTGTGTTTCTGTCTTACCTTTATTTGGGCCAAGAAAGCAGGCAGCCCAAGGTTGGCATAAACCTTCCCAAGGGAGTGCCTGGGTGGAGTCAAAGAAGACACAAGGAAAGGAAGCGGTTTTAGTTTTCTATAAATATGTGCACGTGTTTGAGTATTTCTGGATTACTGCAAACCTTTTGTTTCTTCCACTGACCAGGTGGCATTGCTGTCCTGCACAAATAGATGCACATCAGCAGGTTCTCCTTGCTTGTCTTCTTTACCTATCTCTAGTCCACCTGAGCTGGTCCTTAGACTAATGCATGGAGAAGCTTTCTCCCTTAGTGGTGTTTATGAATTGAGTTTGTCTGGGAGGGATCAAGACAGCTTCTGGCAGGAAAGGAAGCCCTCGACCTGTTACCTACAGATACCCACCCTCAATGAGGATGGCTGGTCAGTGATACCTGCAAGCACCTCAAGCTCAATGCAAACTCCAAACTCCAGTTCACTGTCTTCTCCCCCAAACCTTGCCTTCCTGTTACATCCCCAATTATGTTAAAAGCATTACTTTTTTTTTTTAATTGCTCACCCGAGGATATTTTTCTACTTACTATCAGATAGAGTGGGAGGAAGGAGAGAAAGAGAGAGAGAAACAACGATGTAAAAGAGACACATCGACTGGTTGCCACCCAGATGACTCCAACCGGGGCTGGGGTACTGCAACTGAGGTATGTGCCCTTAGCAGGAACCAAACCCGGGACTCTCCGGTCCGTGGGCCAATGCTCTTAACTGCTGAGTCAAACCGGCCAGGGCTTAAAAGCATCACTTTTTATCTAGAATCCTTGACTCTACCCTCTTTATCACTCCCATGTTCACTACCTTATTAATTAGTTTGATTAAATGTTTTCTGAATGCCTGTCATGTGCCAGGCACTGTGCTGAGGCACGGGGGATAGAAAGATGACTAAAAAAAGGATCCAGTCCACAAGGAGCACCTAACCTATTGTGAGAGACAGACATGTAAACAAACAACCGCAATACAGCTTGCCCACGATACACACATAAAGGTGTGTGGGTGGCAAAAGAGGGGGAACTAAAGGTCAAATATACATGCAGTTGGTCTCTGGGTCCTCCTGACTTTACTTCCTAAATGTCTCCTACCTCCCTACACTCATGGCTTTATTCTGGTCCCCTGTTTGCCCAGCTCTTGTCTTTGCCTAAACTTTTATTATAGCCTCCTATCTAGAACTGGGCTCTCTGCTCCAGTGCCTCCTATACCACCCCCACCCCCAATCCCAGACTTGTTTTTCTCAAAAACAGATTTATTTTACTGAACACACCAGGTTGAAGTTGAACATATCACACCCGTTACATATTTCTAGGCTTTCCCTCATTTTTCCATACTTCACCTATTGAACACCATTCATCCTACGTATCATATCCTTTGTGTCCTAAGCGCCTGGATGAGCATCTAGCTTGTGATGGGACACAGTAAATGTTTATTGAAAGTGAGTGACTGTATCTGAACACTCCTATTTAAATTCTTCCAAATGTCATGAGATAACTACAGCTTTGCAAAGGAGAATTTCCCTGCTCATCTAATTAAAAAACAAAAACAAAACAAACAAAAAACCTGAACAAACCTTCCTGGTTAGTTTTATATGGGGTTTGTCTACATTCCCACAATTGTCTACATAGCCAAGTCAAAGAGGTCTACTCTTATTTCCGCAATAATGTGGGCACCATCAGTGGGGATAATCCAAGTGGGCCCTTAGTCTAGCACACCAGGTTGGTCAGGGAACTTTTACATTGTTACCCCCCCACCCCCCACCCCCCGCCACACACACACACACACACCCATGTGACAGCTGCTGTTCATATGGGACTACTTCCATGGTTTTTCATGAGACTTTTCAAGGAACTTCCCATGATCTTACCTAGGCAGCAGGCTAGAAAAATAAGGTATGGAGCCTGCTTAATTAGGAGAAGAACTGCTCAGGTGGCAACCTTGAATCCTGCTAGTCAGCTAAAATCTCACCAAGTATGGTAAGAAAGACTTCCTGAAGGCTCATGGATAACTTGCATACAAAAAGTATAGATGATAACAAATAGCTTAGCTTAGAGCTCCAGATGTTATCAAAATTAGCTTAGCATAAATCAAGTCCCCAAAGACATCTGGGAAAATAAGGATACATGCATAAAGTCAAGTGGTGATTGAGAAAAAAAAAATGGTTGTCACCCTGGCTTAGAGCGTTGGCCTGTGGACTGGAGTGTCGTGGGTTAGATTCCCGGTCAAGGGCACATACCTCAGTTTAGGTTCAATCCCTGGCCCTAGTCAGGGTCGTGCAGGAGCAACCACTGGATATGTCTCTCTCACATCAATGTTTCTTTCTCCCTCCCTCCCTCCCTTCCACTCTATCTAAAAATTAATGGAAAAATATCCTTGGGTGAGGATGAACAACAACAACAACAAAAGTGTTTGCTGATGCATTGTTAGAAAAGTCCACAGAGATGGAAATTTTGGGGAGTGGATTCATTCTGTGAGAATTGGAATCCCTAGTTTATTCCTCAGCCTTTTTCAATTGGGTCTTTTTTTTCCTAGTCCTTTTTATTTGCTTTTCTAGGAAGTGCTAAACAAGACCCAGATAAAGTTGCTGCAGACATAATTGATGCCATTGAAGACTTCGTCCAGAAAGGATCAGTCCAGTCTGTGAAAAAAGTTAAAGTTGTAATCTTTCTGCCTCAAGTACTGGATGTGTTCTGTGCCAACATGAAAAAAAGAGAAGGCTCTCAGCCTTCTACTTCACAGTCTGTGATATCTAAAATTGCATGTGAGTTGTTGATTTTTATGAAATGCATGTTCCTAATATTGATGTCACATGAGAAATAGCTAAAATTCTAAATTATTTTTTATGGTAGTTTATTAGCCCCCCCTCAGTTTTATTGAGGTATAATTGACATACATCACTATAAATTTAAGGTGTACAGCATAATGGTTTGACTTACATATATTATGCAATAAAAAAAAGAAAGCAAAAAAAGAATTTCCCTTGTGATGAGAACTGTTAGAATTAACAGCTTTCATGTAGATCATCCAGCTGTGTTAACTATAGTCGTCATGCTGTACATTATATCTCTAGTACTTATTTATATTGTAACTAGAAGTTTGTACCTTTGACCACCTTTCTGAAATTTCCCCTTCCCCAAACCCACCTCTGGTGACCACAAATCTGATCTCTTTTTCTATGAGTTTGGGTTGTTGGTTGTTTTTTTAGATTCCAGATGTAAGTGAGATCTTATGGTATTTGTCTTTTTCTGTCTGATTTGAAAAGGCTAATCTTTAATGAACTATCAGAAAGAAAAATTAAGATAACAATTACATCTACAATTGCATCAAAAAGAATAAAATACCTAGGAATAAATTTAACCAAGGAGATGAAAGTTATAAGACACTGATGAAAGAAATTGAAGAAGACATAAATAAATGGAAAGATATGCTGTGCTCATGTATTGGAAGAATTAATATTGTCAAACTATCCATACTTCCTAAGGCACTCTACAGATTCAGTGCAATCCCTATCAAAATTCCAATGGAATTTTCTCAGAAATAGAACAAACAATCCTAAAATTTGTATGGAATCACAAAAGACCCCAAGTAGCCAAAGTAGTTTTGAGAAAGACTAACAGAGGTGGAGGCATCACAATTCCTGATTTCAAAGTATATTACAAAAATATAATAATCAAAACAGTATGGTATTGATATAAATACAGACACATAGACCAATAGAATAGAATAAAGAACCCAGAAATAAACCTATGCATATATAGTCAATTAATTTACAACAAAGGAGTCAAGAATATACAATGGGGAAAGGATAGTCTCTTTAATAAATAGTGTTGAGCGCTTACTTCGGTAGCACATATACTAAAACAAATGGTGTTGGGAAAACTAGACAGCCATGCAAAAGAAACTGGCCACTATCTTACACCATACACACAAACCCACTCAAAATAGATTAAAGACTTGAATGTAAGACCTGAAACCATAAAACTTCTAAAAGAAATCATAGAGGGTAATCTTCTCAATGTCAGTCTTGGCAACGATTTTTGGATTTGACACCAAAAACGCAAACAGTGAAAGCAAAAATAAGCAAATGGTAATATGTCAGACAAGTTTCTGTACAGCAAAGGAAACCATCAACAAAATGAAAAGACAACCCATTGAATGGGAGAAAATATTTGCAAATGATATACGTGATAAGAGGTTGATATTAAAATATATAAGGAACTCGTACAACTCAATAGATAAAAGAATAGTCCAATTTAAAAATGGGCAGAGGATATGAGTAGACATTTTTTTCCCAAAGAAGACATATAGATGGCCAATAAGTACATGAAAAGGTGGTCAACATCACTAATCATCAGGGAAATGCAAATCAAAACAATAATGAGATATCACCTCACACCTGTTAGAACACTATTATGGAAAAGACAAGAAATAGGTGTTGGCAAAAATGTGAAGAAAAGGGAACCCTTGTGCACTGTTGGTGGGAATGTAAATTGGTGTAGCCAATGCGGAAAACAGTATGGAAGTTCCTCAAAAAATTAAAAATAGAACTACTACATGATCCAGCAATTTCACTTCTGGGTATTTATCTGAAGGAAATGAAATCATTATCTTGAAAAGATATCTGCTCTGCCATGTTCATTGAAGCATTATTTACATAGCCAACACGTGGAAACAACCTACTGTCCATCATCAAATGAACGGGTAAAAAAGACGTGGTATGTACAGGGTAGAGCAAAAGTAGGTTTGTAGTTGTGAGTACGTGCATCAGTTTATTCCTGGATTATTAGTTATTAATTATTATATTATTTTTCATATGAACAACTGTAAACCTACTTTTGCCCCACCCTGTATATATGATGGAATATTATTCAGTCATAAAAAAGGAAATCCTGCCATTTGCAACAACGTGGATGAACCTTGAGGGCACTATGCTAAATGAAATAAGTTAGAGAAAGACAAATAATGTATGACATATCTAATATGTGGAATATATATTTTTAAAAAACAAAATAAAAAACTGAACTCATAGATACAGAGAACAGATTGGTGGTTGCCAGAGGTGGGGCAGTAGGAGGTGGGTAAAATGAGTGAAGGTGGTCAAAAGGTACAAATTTCCAATTATAAGATAAATAAATCATGGGGTTGTGGTGTTTACCACGATGACTGGAAAAGAAAAAGTAAGGAAAGAAGGGAGGGAGGGAGGGAGGGAGGAAAGAGGAAGGAAGGGAGAAATAGCTTATAGCTAAATCTTTTTTTTTTTCTTTTTCAATCCAAAACAGTTGTTATATTCCCTTTTGTGTGTGTCTTTCTCTCTCTCTCTCGCTCTTTCTCTCTCTCTTTTTTATTTTTTTTAATTTTATTTTTAGCATTTTTTGGGTTATCAAAGCCATCTCCCACAAAACCAACGGTTTTGGTTTTGGAGAAGAAAACAGAATCAGCAATTTTTCAGGTGTGTGGTGAAAACGAAAAATGTCTGGAAGACGCCCTCTCCTGGTTACAGAATCAGATCATAAAGGAACAGAATCTTTACACCAGTGAAGATGAATGTATCAAAGACTTTGATGAAAAGGAATGTCAAGAATTGACTAAGCTGCAGAAGGACTTGAATATATCCGTGACCTTGGACCGTCAAAAACCTTTGATTAAGGTTTCAGGAGTGAGCAGAGATGTGGAACAGGCTAGGAATGCAGTTGAGAAAATGCTCAAGACAGTGGGATTAGCCAAAGAGCAGGAATCCAAAGCAGATTATATCAGTGACTTCATAGAATGGCAATATAATGACAATAACACTTTTCATAATTTTGACAAAATAACCAATCTGCAATTGGAGGAGGCAAAAAGAAAACAGAGAAAAACAGTTGATATCAAAATCAATAATCAGAGCTACACAGTGGACTTGAAATCGTACATTGCTACAGATGCAAACGGACACAGTTTACCTGTTCAGCGCATCACAAAACCTGAAAGTGAGTCAAACTTTCATGCTTGTTATCCATTATTTTACACTTACTTTGGGCTTAAACTCTTCTGTACTTACATCAAAATTGTATTCAAATAGATAAAATTCAAGTAACTCGGATGGAATAAGATAGGAAACTTGGTCTCTGAGCCAAAGGAGCTTACATTATGGTTGGGAAAATACAGAACGAGAAAATACAGCATCTGAGGATGACCATCTCAGTGGTAGCACTAGCCAAACCTTGCATTTTTACAGTTTACAAGCTTCCCAGAGCCAGTTCTTCTGGGAAGTAATGGCTGCTTCAGTCAGGAGAGGGAAAGCCATGGGCTTTAAAGAAAAGTAGCCCAAGGTGTTTTTGGAACAAGAGGGGGAAGACAGCCTGATCAGAGAGTGGGCACTTTCTGCCTCTGTGATTGATACCCAGAGAGGACCTGTAGGATCTTCTCCCAGAAGTCACTTCCTCCTCTGCCCTGAAAATAAAGTCCAGTGACACACATGTCGGGAAGCAGCCTTCAGATTCTCTGACCGGATCTGCTTCCCCAGAAGGGAATGCTTGTCTCGTATAGACAGCCATTCCTGCTTTCAAACCACAGAAGTCCCCCAGTGAAAACGAGGAAAAATGGCCTCCCTTCCAGTATGTTCTCTTCATCTCTTGTGAGGTCGGTGTGAATGAATTCTTCACACCCTGAGCAACCCTGAGGAAATGAGGAGTCAAGAATAAAATTCTGTTTAGCAGAAGGGGAGACTGAGCTGCCACCACTGCCGCATGGCAAACCCTGCCGCCCACTCAACCCTTATGGATGTTGTGAAGAATAAGGAGAGGACAGATGAGGGCCTTGGGGTGGGCGTTCTGGCCCAAACCC
The DNA here is from genome assembly GCA_030848825.1 of Tadarida brasiliensis. Classification (NCBI taxonomy): domain Eukaryota; kingdom Metazoa; phylum Chordata; class Mammalia; order Chiroptera; family Molossidae; genus Tadarida; species Tadarida brasiliensis. Next base: position 61,697,318 of record CM061260.1, on the reverse strand, counting down.
ATGTGTTTGTAAACAAGCCATTAGTGACTATTTAAAACATGGTAGGGAAATCACTGATGGTTAAATTATTAAATTATGACAGAGTAGAGACTGGGCAGGATGTGCAGCCCAGTCCCACCACAGCAGCAGTTCTCAAATCTGAGCATGATCAAAACTGCTAAGATGTAGGAACACAGGTTCCACCCCTCAGAGATTTTGATTTGATAGATCGGTGGTTTTTTGTTTTGTTTTTTAAAAAACAATCATTACAGTTGGTTCCGTGGTCCACACTTTGAAAAACATTCTCCTAGAAAGGTAAGACATTTCTTGAATACACTGAATCAGGAAATTGTAAAACAAGAACACAAATGATACACGGTGTTTCAAAGCACACCAGGGAGGTGGACTGTGTAGATGAGCCTTCCTGGGTGGAGAGTGTCCTCAAATGTCTACTTTGCAGTTGAGATCCCTGGACACTGGAGCGATATGAAGCAGCAGCAAGTCTGTCTGGTTGAGGTGCAGCCTGGTCATGCAGAATACAACCAAGTGGCAGATGCATTTAATAAGACCTGCTCAAATTTCAAGATACTGAAGGTAAGCCATCTGCTGACATGGAGTTTCTTAATGGTGGAAACGAGGGGTATTGTGGTCCTGGATAAATACACTGTTATTTCCTATCATATTTTTTAGCCCAGAATTAGAATATTTTATAGTAATTAGATGCTAGACTTTACTCACGTCCCCATCATTACTGAGACATTAAGACTGAGATCCTTGTGTCAGTTGTTATAATATTATAATAGATTGCAATATGATACGAGGATATTAAAGACATACTTCCTTTGTGAAGCAGGCTAATACAAATTCAAAAATACGGCTTCAAAGTTGGAGTTGATAACTAGCAAACCACCACAGACCAGCGGAGGCTCCGTGGGTCAGGGTTAGTTCCGTGCCTCTGCCCCACTGTCCACACGACGACAGTGCTTGCTTCCTCAGTGAACCCAGTGGTCCTTGCTTTGTTCACCTCATTTATTTTGGCATCTTCCACTCTTAAAAATTAATATTGCTCTTTGAAATTTATGGTCTTTCTTGACTTCTATGGTAATATTATTTTGATGCTTTCTTCTTTAATTAATTCTCCTTTCGTAATCACTGTTACCTGTTTCTCCTTCGAACCCTGAATCCTAGCTTTCCCCACAGGATTTATACTTTGGTCTTCTGCCTCTGCATCAGGGAGTGTTTTTACCCTTCTTGGATGCGGCTATTATTTCAATGTTAATAGCTCTCAAATCAACATATCATCAATCTGGATCTTTGAGTCCAGCTCTATCTAGAACATATTCCCAGGGTCCTAAAAATATCTTCACTTGGTTATCTATCTGCTAAATCAATTTCCCTAAAACCTAACTCACCATCTCTAAGTAATTATCTTTCCCCTTCCTTCTCCTTTCACCCATCCAAGTACTAACCAGGCCCGACCCTGCTTAGCTTCCGAGATCAGACGAGATCGGGCGCGTTCAGGGTGGTATGGCCGTAGACCCCCTTCCTTCTCCTTTCTGTCCTTGGTTCCACCACTCTCTGAGTAAAGCTAGAGGTTTCTGAGTACCTTCTCTTCATCCATTATAACAAGTGTGCCAGTAAGGTCTGTATTTTTCTTTCTTTGCAACTTTTCTCTTACTTTCTATTTGCACTGCTACCATTCTGTTTATTCATGTAGTTAAGCACATAATAATTCAAAAAAGATTTGAAATGTCCTAAAAGATATATGCCATACCTTCAGATAAAATAAGTAGCTGAAGAAAAATGGACGAAGAGAAAAGGAGGGTAGGGAAAATAAGATAACACAGAAGTGTTGTTAGTTCACAAAAATACATAAGATGAAGTCCTAGACAGTTACTAGAGAAGGACCACCAGTGTGTCCCTGAGCTTCCCAGTAGACAAAGCATAGAAGTAAATAGCCAGCTACAAGATTCATAATCTTGTACAAAAATCAGAAAGCAAACCACTTGATCAGGAGATGCACAGCTTTCACTGTACTGACTGACTCCTGAGAGGTTTATCCCATGAATAAAGTACTGGAGAGTATCTTCAAAATCATCCTCACAATACATTTAATATCAACTTATATGCCACTTTTTAATTTTATTTTATTATTTTTTTGAACTCATCTTTATTGTTGAATGTATTACAGATGTTCCCTTCTTTTTTTCCTTATTGACCCCCTCCTCTGCAATCCCGTCCCCCTCCTGCCTTCCCCACACTATTGTTGGTGTCCATTGGTTATGCACATATGCATAGAAGTTCTTTGGTTTGCCCTGGCCGATTTGGCTCAGCGGTTGGAGCGTCAGCCTGCAGACCAGCGAGTTCTGGGTTCAGTTCCCACTAGGGTCACGTAAAAAAAAAAAAAAAATTCTTTGGTTTATCTCATCTCGTCCTCCCTCCCCCCTTCCCTTTGAGGTTCATCATTCTAATAACCAGTTTGTACTTCTTAATTCCTTCATCATTTTCCCCCATCCCCCCAACCCCCACCCATCTGGCAAGCAACAAAAAGTTCTCTGTATCTATGAGTCTGTTTCTGTTCTGCTTGCTTATGTATTAATTGCCATTTTATTGTTCATATTTTTGTTCTTCTCCTTGCAGAAGACCCTTCAACATTTCATATAATACTGGTTTGGTGGTGATGAACTCCTTTAGCTTTTTCTTATCTGGGAAACTCTTGATATGTCCATCAATTCTAAATGATAGCTTTGCAGGATAGAGTAATCTTGGTTGTAGGTCATTGCTTTTCATCACCTTGAATGTCTCTTGCCACTCCTTTCTGGCCTGCAAAGTTTCTTTTGAGAAATCGGCTGACAGTCTTATGGGAGCTCCTTGGTAGGTAATGAACTGCTTTTATCTTGCTGCTTTTAAGATTCTCTCTTTGGCCCTGGCCAGTTTGGCTCAGAGGTTAGAGCGTTAGCCTGCGGATGGGAGAATCCCGGGTTCGGTTCCCTCTAAGGGCGCGTACCTCGGTTGCAGTTTGTCCCAGGCCCCGGTTGAGGTTGTGGGGATGGCAACCATTCCATGTGTCCCTCTCACATCAGTGTTTCTCTCTCTCTCTTCCTCCCTCTCTCCCTACCCCTCTATCTGAAGATAAATGCAAAAATGTCCTCCGGTGAGGATTAAAAAAAAAAAAAAAGATTCTCTCTTTGTATTTAACCTTTGGCATTTTGATGATGATGTGTCTTGGTGTGGCCCTCTTTGGGTTCATCTTGTTTGGGACTTTCTGTGCTTCCTGGACTTATATGTCTGTTTCCTTCACCAAATTAGGGAAGTTTTCTGTCATTATTGTTTCAAATAGGTTTTCAATTTCTTGTTCTCTCTCTTCTCCTTCTGGCACCCCCAAGATGCAAATGTTGGTATGCTTGAAGTTGTCCCAGAGGCTCCTTACACTATCCTCATTTTTTTGGATTCTTTTCTCTTTTTGCTGTTCTGATGGGGCGTTTTTTGCTTCCTTATATTACAAATTGATGGTTTGTTTCTTGGCTTCACCTACTCTATTATTGATTCCTTGTAAATTATTCTTTATTTCAGTTAGTATATCCTTCATTTCTGACTGATCCTTTTTTATGTTGCTGATGTTCTCACTAAGTTCCTTGAAGGTGTCCTTAAGTTCCTTGAAGGTCTCACTAAGTTCCTTGAATGTCTCACCAAGTTCCTTGAGCAACTTTATAACCTGTATTTTGAACTCTGCATCTGATTGATTGCTTATCTCCACTTTGTTTAATTCTTTTCCTGGAGTTTTGTTCATTTTCTTTCATTTGAGAGATGTTTCTTTGTCTCCTCATTTTGGCTGCTTCCCTGTGATTGTTTCTGTGTATTAGGCAGAGTTGCTATGTCTCCTAGGCTTTGTAGGGTGACCTACTGTTGTAGGTGTCCTGTAGGGTCCAGTGGCACAGTCTCTTTGATCACTCCAGCTGGGCCCTTGAGGTGCACCCCTAGTGTGGACTGTACACCCTTCTGTTGTAATTGAGTCTTGATTGCTGTTGGTGCGTCAATGGGAGGGTTTTTCTCAGGCTGATCAGCTGCAAGGACTGGCTGTACCCAGTGACCACTGACCTCTGACTACCGTGGAGGATCAGCTGTGTAGGGGCCCAACACACAGAGCAAGACTTACTTCATCAGGGCTCTGGTACCCACTGAGTCTGCTTGTTGAGTGTGTCACTTGTGGAGGTGATTGGGTGGTGGTGTTTCGATGTGGTCTGAAGCTGTCCGCTGGGTATGCTGGCTCTGGGGCAAGGTCAGCCACTGCCTGTGTTCTATCCTGGGCCACCCGGCATAAGCTACAAAGTGACCTGCAGATGGCTGCCTCTTGTGCTGGGCTTGGAGGTGCCCGAGAAAAGCCAAGTTGTGAACTAAGGCTGGTTGCTTCTAGTGCCAGGCCTGGGCCACTTAACGAGAGGTATGGGGCTTGCTGAGACCAGATGCTGCTTGTTTGAGAGAATTTAGGAAACTCTGAAGCAGGATCCAAGACAGGCCAATCCTATGGTAAAGCCTTTGGAAACAGCTTGGGTGGGCCTGAAAGTTGGGTGGGGCAGGGCCTCAGGGAATCACCAGGATGGGGCAACCAGTGTGAGCCAGGTTTCTGGAGTCCCAGATACGGTAGCCATCTGCTGTCCCAAGGAAGGGCTCACCAAAGGAACATCAGCCTCCGCCAGCACGTCTGTCCAGGAGAAAGCCGCCTCTCCAGCCCTTGTCCTGAGGCCCAACAGCTCAGTTCTTCCCTGCATGTCTCTGGTGCCCCTCAAGCTGCCTCCCCTCCAAGCTTAGAGAGAGCAAGTCCGAGTAAGTCCTTGTTTGTGGCCCTTTAAGAGGAGCTGCCTGGGGCTCCAGAAGCTGCAGTCTCCCTCAGCCTTAGTTCCCGCTGGTTTTTCCAGCCAGAAGTTATGGAGACTTCTCTCCTGGCACTGGAACCCTGAGCTGGGCATCTGGTGTGGGACGGGGACCCCTCACTCCTCAGGGAGGACCTTCCCAGCCGAGGTGTTCCTGCTGATTTTTATCTGCCACAGGTTGGTGTGGGACCAGCGGTTGTGGGAGGAGGCGATAACCGCGTTTTCCCACTTTTTTTTAGATCTCTCAATGTAAACCAATTGAGCAAAAACAATTCTGCAAGGTACTAAGACAATGTGACTCTATGCAGCTCTTTAATGATCTGGTTCTGAGATGGCAAATAAGTTTCATTCCGAATACCATCTCATAGCAGCTAACTGGCACACTGTGGTGAGATGCCAAGCCCAGGCTGAGCAGGACGGTCCAGCTGACCAGCAGTGTCTGCACTGGGCCCTGGAGGCTTGCCGTGTATTGTCAGACCTTGGCCAGAGAAATGATTTCACTATGTTTTTGTAGCGGAACCTTTTTCTCAAATAACACTTTATGTGAAATCCCAGTGTATGACGAATAAAAACAGAACTAGGTAGTACTTAAGGCACCTCTGTGGAGGTCTCTGGTCATGCGAAAACATTAACATGAAAAATGGACGGCCTGTCATCCTCCATGTCTGTTATGTTTTATGACTATGATTTTTAACATCCACAAAATTCCACCTGGATTAAAAAGTTTTGCCACATTTACTTTTTCTCCCTTACTCTCAGTTTTTGCTGAAGCATTTGAAAGTAAGTTGCAGACATCATGACGCTGCTAAATAGTTTAGTACATTTCTCCCAAGAACAAAGACATTCTCCCAAATAACAAAAAATATCATTATCCCACATAAGAAAATATGTTTTGCAAGACTATTTCATAGGTGATACATCACATGAAGCCTTATATGATAAGGTTGTCCCACTATTTTTTTTTTTAATTTTGAATCCTCACCTGAGGATGTTTTTCCATTTATTTTCGGATAGAGTGGGAGGGAGGGAGAGAGAGCGAGAGCGAGAGAGAAATGTCGATGTGAGAGAGACACATCAGTTGGTTGCCTCCTGCACGACCCCGACAGGGCTGGGGACTGAACCACAACCGAGGTACGTGCCCTTGACCGGAATTGAACCCGAGACTCTTTGGTCCATGGACCAATGCTCTAACCACTGAGCCAAACCGGCCAGGGCTGGTTGGGTTTAAATATGCCATATTAATCTTTGTTCTCTATGTATCACAGCTATTCTTTGTTCCTTTTCTTTTTTCCTACCTTCTTTTGCATTAAGTATTTTTATCATTCCATTTTTATGCCCTATTAGATTGTTCATTATACATCCTACCTATTATAATTCTTTCATCGGTTACTTAGCAATTACAGTGTGTATCCTTGACTTATTAAACTGTAATGCAAATTAGTATATTTATCATTTCCCAAACAATGCAATGAACTTTGAACACTTTAAACCCATTTATCCCCTCCTGCCTTTTGTACTACTTTTAACCTGTATTTTAATTTTGTGTATATTTGAAACACCATAAAAAGTTTTAATTTTTTGACACAGTCATTGTTGATTTATATTTACCCTTTTATCCCACTGCCCTTCCATTCTTCTTGTATTTTCATGCCTGCACCTTGGGATCATTCTCCTTCTGTTTTTTTTTTTTTTTTTTCTGGTATAGATCTGGTCGTGATGTTTCTGGTAGTCTCAGTTTTTGTTTGTCTGAAAATGTCTTAATTTCACTTTCATTCTTTGAAGAATATTTTTGCTGGGTGTAGAATTCTGGGTGGCAGTTATTTTCTTTAAGCACTTTGAAGAAGTTATTCTATTGTCTTCTGACTTTGTTTCACTCTGCACTGCTGTTCTGTCTGGGAACTTGGCCCATCAAATCCTTGTTGCCTTCAGACATCCCCCCACGCCACCCCCAGTTCTTCCAGTCATCGTTGGCAAGAGGATTGGTCTGATACTAATAGTTTACCACAGCCAGAAGCCTGCTGCTAATATACACCTACTAAGTCAAGTTTAAGATTTATTTGCAGTGTTGTGTTTTTTTTAAATCCTCACCCGAGGATATTTTTACATTTATCTTCAGACAGAGTGGGAGGGGGAGAGAGAAACATCGATGCAAGAGAGACACATCGATTGGTTGCCATCTGCATGACCCCAACCGGGGCTGGGGACCAACCAAAACCAAGGTATGTGCCCTTGGCTAGAATCGAACCCGGGACTCTTTGGTCCACGGGCCGACGCTCTAACCGCTGAGCCAAGAGCCAAACCGGTCAGGGCTTCACTGTTTTTTTAACCTTATAATTTATCCCATTGGGGATATAGAATCAGATTACTATTTTCAAAATTACTTGGAATAATTTTTTTCATTGTGTGGTTATTACATTTTAGAAGCTTGAGTGCAGCACATATAATAAAAACGGGTGAGAAACAAGAATGAAAAGACTAAGAAATAAGAATGATTTCAAAACTAAGTAGAAATTTTTAAGGCTTTTGGAAAATGAGTAAAATTTAAGGTAAATAGAAACAAAATGGAAAATTAAAGTTTTTAAAGATTAAAAACTTAATTGTAGGTAAAAAGAAAAATAAATTTTAAAATCACAAATCAGATCCACAAAATGCATGATAATGCTGAGACTTTGAGCTAGAGGTCAAACTGTATCTTAATTAAAAATAAGAAACCCAAAACTGAAAGAAAGAAAAAATGAAGGCTGGTAACTGTTAGCAGTGAGATTTCTGTAGACTGGAAGAAGATTCTGGCAGCATGGAAACTTTACCTTGTGCCTCTCCTGAGGGGCTCACCCTCTTCACCCACTCCTCATGCCTGCCCAGGACAGCTCTGTGAAACTGCCACTACCTCTTGATTAGGGACGTTTGGAAGCTGACCTGCAATCCAGGACGCAAGGAGTTTTCACCACATCCCTGGAGACCACTGACCAAAGAGTACGGTCAAAGCTTGGCCGCTTTGGAATGCAGACTGGTGCAGCCACCGTGAAAAACTGTGAAGGTTCCTCAAAAAATTAAAAATGGAATTGCCTTATGACCTAGTGATTCCACTTCTGGGAATATATCTGAAAAAAACCAGAAACACTAATTCGAAGGAGTATGTGCACCCCTATGTTCATTGCAGTGTTGTTTACAATAGCCCAGATTTGGAAGCCGCCCACGTTCCCATTGGTAGACCAGTGGATAAAACAGTGGCGGTACATTGACACAATGGAATACTACTCGGCTGTAAAAAAGGAAATCTTACCTTTTACGACAGCGTGGATGGACCTAGAGGGGATTATGCTAAGTGAAATAAGCCAGTCTGAGAAAGACAAATATGATATGATTTCACTTATATGTGGAAGCTAATGAATAAAATAAACAAACAAAATAGAAACAGACTCATAGATACAGAGAACAGACTGAGAGCTGTCAGAGGGGAGGGTGTTGGGGGACTTGGTAAAAAAGGTGAAGGGATTAAGAAGTACAAATTGGTAGTTGCAGAATAGCCACAGAGGTATAGATTGCAGCAATAGTATCAAGATAAATAGGTATGGGACCAGGTGGGTACTTGAAGCAGTGGGGGGACCACTCTGTAAATACATAATTTTTTAACCACTTTGCTATACACCTGAAACTGATACAGAATGATACTGAATGTAAACTGTAATTGAAAAATAAATTAGGCCCTGGCTTGTTTGGCTCAGCGGTTAGAGCATCGGCCTGCGGACCAGAGAGTCCCGGGTTTGATTCTGGCCAAGAGTATGTACCTCGGTTGCGGTTCGTCCCCGGTTGGGGTCATGCGGGTGGCAACCAATTGATGTGTCTCTCTCACATTGATGTTTCTCTCTCTCTCTCTCCCCCTCCCACTCTGTCTGAAGATAAATGTAAAAATATCCTCAGGTGAGGATTAAAAAAATAATTTAAAAAAAAGAAAAATAAATTAGGAAAACAAAAACAAAAACGCATGACCGCTTTGGTCTGCGACCAGATTCCCTTCCACCAGGATTCGTGCCCACTCTTCCAACTGGACAAGAGATTAATTGTCACTAACTGATTTCCTTCTTGCCTAGACACACTAGTGCTTCTCCCACAGTTAACATTGGCTAGGTAAACCATATCCCAGAAGGACGAGGAGGAGAGGCAAAGTGGCAAAGTGACAAAGCGAGGTCGACTGCAGCAGGAGCAGTCGTTACAGTGAAGGTAAACGGCAGAGTTGGACTGCCGTGGTCGGCCAAGGCCCTAAACATTGCTTCCTCTCATGTGATGCACAAAAGATGTTAAACATTAAATCAGCTTTCTTCTCAAGGCCTGATTTGTGAAACACTGGGCCTAAAAATATTTCTGAATGCAGAAAGCTGCTATCTGTCATTGAATTTGCTGTTTATAGTAATTTTTACTTATAAACAATAGTGGTCATGCCCTGGCCAGGCGGCTCAGTTGGTTGGAGTGTTGTCCAGTATGCCAAAAGGTTATGGGTTCAATCCCTGGTTGGGGCGCATACGGAAGGCAGCTGATCATTGTTTCTCTCTGGCATTGATGCTTCTCACTCTCTCTCTCTCTCTCCCCCTCCCTTCCTCTCTCACAACATATCCTTGAGTGAGGATTGAAAAAAACAGTAGTCATGTTTCATTTGCTATATCTTGCCATGGGCTCTTGGCACTGACAGAATATTTTTCCTTATTGATTTGCAGATTGAGAGGATCCAGAATCCAGGTCTCTGGAAGGCCTACCAGACAAAGAAAAAAATCATGGATGGAAAGAATGGCCAAACACAAAATGAGAAGCTGCTCTTCCACGGGACAGATGCTAACTCGTTGCCCCATGTCAACCTGCATGGCTTTAACCGCAGTTACGCAGGAAAGAATGGTAAGGAAGCGAGCGATGTGTCGGCCCCGAGTGAGGTGTCGGCCGTGAGAAGCCACGCTGGCTGGGGGACCCCGGGGGACTGCATTGTGTTCCCTCATGGTTCGTGGCCATGTTGCAGCCAAAGTTTTGGGTCAGACTCATTATGTTTCATCCCAAAGATGGAGGAATGATGTTTTAAATTAAAAACACACACAGAAATATTTTAAAGAGGCTTTAGAGAAAACTGAACATTATATTAACATTATTGGATATATTGGGGACAATTCATCAAATTCTAGACTAAATTGAAATTCTTAAAAATGTTGTTTTTCTTTCCACAGCTGTGGCATATGGAAAGGGAACCTACTTTGCTGTCAATGCCAACTATTCTGCCCATAACACCTACTCCAAACCAGACGCAAATGGGATAAAGCACATGTATTATGTGCGAGTACTTACCGGATTGTATGGATGTGGAAATAACACATTAATTGTGCCTCCTCCAAAGAATCCTCAGAATCCCATTGACCTCTATGACACTGTCACAGATAATGTGCAAAATCCAAGTTTATTTGTGGTATTTTATGACTACCAGGCTTACCCAGAGTACCTCATTACTTTTAAACAATAACATTGTGGTATCCTTCTCAGAAGACCTTATTCATGAATGCCAGCAATTTTCAACCTTTTTCATCTCATGGCACATAAACTAATTACTAAAATTCTGTGGCATACCAAAAAATGTATTTTTTGCCGATCTGACAAAAAAAAAAAAAAGTATAATTTTGATTCATGCACACCAGATGGCTATTGTTGCGTTGGCTGTTGTCATTGTTTTTTTATTTGACAATCTAAGGGGAAAGAGGTCAGTGCCCCTGACTAAATAGTCAGGTATTTCACGTTTTTAAAATTCTTACGGCACACCAGTTGAAAATCACTGATCTATACTTATGTAGTTGTAAAATAAGTTTTAAATGTTTCTCCTCTTAACAGCTTTTTCTAAAATCAAAGGATCCTTGCCACTGAAATCAGAGTTTCTTCAGCTCCTCTTTTATAACTAGAGTGAACCTATCTTGAAATCAATAAGTTTGAGAATTTAAATCAGATAATTTAGTTACAACGGTGTGTCCACAACCATGGACATTAAATCTGTAGAAGAAAAGAAAGGGTTTCTATTTTTAGGAAGGAAAGAATAACATTAGCCTTAGCAGAGGGCACAGCTCTGCAATCTCAGCTGCCAGTGAAGAGACAGCTGGCACCAGGTCAGGATGCCACATTTCTGTGGGGAGCACAGTCTTACTGAGTGAGTGGACTCCTATCCTTCCTGGGGGCAGCGATGCTGTTTTATTAGTTAGTTGTTTTGTTTTTTTTTCATCCCTGGACTGAGGTCTGTGCCTGATGTCCAATGGATGCTCCAGAAATGTTTCATAAACCAATTAAGAATGAAAAGGTCTGGTCAGACCTCCTACACAAGTACGAACCATTTCATCAACATCCTTGACTTATTGCCACGTTGCCTCAAATTGAGCAGATTCCATGACAGGGAACTTGGATTTTCATGAACCAGCCCATGGCTTAGGGGCTCCATTCAGGGCTCTGGGAGCACAGTGCAGCTGTGCCCTGCCTAGCCCAGGGGCTGTGGTCTGGCTTGTGGGGAAGTTGAACTGTGCCCCATGGAATTGTTTTTTTTTTTTTTTTTTTATTTATTTTTTATGCCCCATGGAATTGCGCAGCACAGCAGCCCTGGCTTCAAGTGGTCCTTTTTATGTCGAATCCAAATCTGCCTATTTATGACTTCTCATTGGTGTTAATTTTGCCCGGTGAAAACTGTAGGATAATAATGCTTGCTACATCTTTAATGTGAAACCCTCTACTATGTTAAGATGAAGTGAATTCTAAGATTATTAAATAGCATATTTTCCTTGGCAGCCTAGTTTTTGATGATTTAAAGGTATATAAATAAACCAAAGGAATTAAACATAATGCTAATTTGCTAATTCAGTATCTGTTGGATGATATAGGAAAGTTTATTGTTTAACTTCCCCAGGTAAATTTCAGATTCAGTTTATTGAGCACTTAGATGGTACCAGGTAGTGTAATAGATGCTTTCACGTACAGTATTTATTTTATTCCCCCAAACAATCCTGTGAGGTGAGAATTATATCCTCACTTTAAAGCCAAGGAAACTGAGGCTCAGAGTGCAAGCAGCTTCCTTGCCTGAGGTCACCTGGGCAATGGCCCTCAGAGCCAGCAACTGAATCTTGCTCCCTGTGTCATCAAGCCCTCTGTTCTTCCCACGACAGACCTTGGCCTCTAGATTAATGTTAATCATTCAGGAACATCTCAGCCAATCTGTGAATCCCCTTTATATTCCCTTCCCTTTTTCCTCTGGCTTTGGTTTCGGTCATAGTTTTCATTTGAAGCTCTGCAGGCTGAGGTCAGAGCAGATGCCCACGCAAAGCCAGTGCAGATGGCGCACTCGGACACTAGGGGTCGCTAGGAAGGTAAAGGTGCTCTTCCCTGGCGGTGGAGGGAAACCTGCACTTCACTGTAGAGGTGGTCGAGGGGGCCACAGTCCCTGCTTCGTTAACACAGACGTCTTGACATTTCTCTTGCTGTTGCTGTTTTTTTAAGTGGACTGGCAAAGACTCCTTATTGCTTAGGAGTGTTCAGCCACTGGCATCTCAACTTGGGCTTGACAGTGAATGTAAGAAATAAAAAAGGAGAGGCCCGCTCTCTAATTTGCTCCTTCTCCAGTGGTTTGGTTAACTTAGGGCAAGACTGACTATCAGAGTGTATTGAACCAAGGTATAATGTTACAATTATCCAGTCAGTAAATGTTAGTTATCTCCAATCTAGAGAAATATGTCATTTACCTCCTTTTTGAATAAAATACTTGTAAAATGTCATTTGGTGGTGAACATTTTTATTTATCTTAAGGGCAAATACAGGAAAGCTTGATGATGAACACACGCCACTGCTAACAAAAGACCACAATTAAATATGACAGCATCAAGGGATCCTCAGAGTATTAATAATATTCGGCTGAACCCTGGCCAGGTGGCTTAGTTGGTTGGAGCATCGTCCCAAGCACCAAAAGGCTGCGGATTTGATTCCTGGTCAGGGCACATACTGAGGTTGTGGGTTTGATACCCGGTCAGAGTATGTACAGGAAGCAACCGATTGATGTTTCTCTCTCACATCGATGTTTCTCTCTCTAAAAAAAAACCATATCCTCGGGTGAGGATTAAAAAAAATAGTCTATCTTTAAAAAAAAATAAAATTCGGCTGAAAATTACAGGAAGGGCACAGTGCAGGTTTAGTTCAGTAAATCTGAAGGGCAAATTGACTCCAAGTAGCCCCTGCTGAAAAAAGCCTGCCTTGCGCCTGTGATAGGTCTTGGTGGTCTACTCTAGGGCCAGAGATTCTTAAACTTTTTTGATATTTAAATCACCTGAGGTGTCTGCTGAGGCTGCTAATCCTGGTCCATCCCAAAGGAGTCAGGTTCTGTAGCTCTAAATGGGTGCCTAGAAATCTGCATTTTCAGCAAGCACCTTAAAAATGATTCTGAAATTCCTGGTTCCCACAGCCACTTAGGACTTTCATGGACCCCAGGCACTTTTGCCTTTGTGGGCCTCTTACTCTATAAGAAGTATTAAAATTTGTACTTTGCACATGAATGTAATCGAGGATGGAGTTTTTCTGAAAGAAATTAAAACAAGCCCGGCTGCTGTGGCTCAGTGGTTGAGCGTCGACTCATGCACCAAGAGGTCGCTGGTTCGATTCCCGGTCAGGGCACATGCCCAGGTTGTGGGCCTGATCCCCAGTGGGGGGCATGCAGGAGGCGGCCCATCGATGTTCTCTCTCATCGATGTTTCCATCACTCTCTCCCTCTCCCTTCTTTTCTCTCTAAAATCAATAAAGAAAAAAAAAACTAAAACACTTTTGTGGACCCCTAAAAGTTCATGGGCCCTAGCCACTGTGCCTGCTGTATAGCTCAGCCCTGCTACCTGGATGCTGTGACTTTAGGCATATGCTGAGCTTGTATTCCTTAATCCCTCCGGCCTCTAGAGGGTCAGTGCTTTATTTAATTGATTTCACTCACTCAGGCATGCTCATCTGAGAAATGCAGGGTGCAATGGGACCCAGGTATTTGGTGACCGAGAACCTGCCCCTTTCACATCTTTTCTCACTCGCAGGCTCCCCTTCTGCAAACAGCCAGGCTCTCTTGCTGTCATAATCTCCACATTTAAAGTCAGGACATTGTCCCTCATTACCTGTTTACACTTAGAATCCATTCGTACCAATGGCCTAACTCTGTTTCCAGGTGTCTGCATGTCAGAGACTGTTCCCTCTGAGTTAAATGCTTTGTCTCAGAACAGCATTCAAACGTTTCCGACTCCAACCTACACTAACAAATACATTTTATATTAGGCCCAGTACACACACCAATATAACTGGAAGTTTTATGAAATATATTTACCCTGAAAAAATACTTTTCCTGCAAAGTTTCATATAATACTTATATTTACTATTGAACTCACGGAAATTACCTATTATGTTCCATTTATTTAAAAAAATGCTGGTCTTACCCACTTAATTGATTTTATGAATCATGAATGGGTCACAGCCTGCAACTTGGAATCAGTGGTCAAAGAAGTAACAAACATAAAAAATAAAATATATGAAGACAAAGATATGTCTATTTCTGCAGTAGGGCTACACCTACTAAGGTTAACGGACACAGTACCCTCGGCTACAACATCCTCTGCCCCAGTGTATTTGACGGAGTACTGCCAGCAAGGTCTCCTTTTTAAAAGTGTCCACTCAGCTGGGCACTTAACACCTGCCACGTGCTGGCCAATGATCTAGACTCTGCAAATACAGCAATAATCAAAGCCCAAAACTTCATGCAGTGACATTCTGGTTGGGGAAGATAAACAACAAATAAATAGGTAGATATACAGTGGTCAGATGGTGGTAACTGCTACAGGAGCGGTTTTTTCCCCCCAGATCCTTCCTTTCCTGGTCATGTTCACATGACACCTCCCTCCCTCCCTCTCTCTGGAAGGCACATACTTTGGATATATTGATACCCTTAGTTTGAAGACTGAGAAGGATAAGGCCAGTAGTCAGCTCATCAAAAAGGTGACTTTGTGTATCTTTTGTTTTGTATTTGTTTCATAAATAGTTACTGAGAGATCAACGTGCTTTTCTAATTTCTAAATTCTTACTTAGACAGTAATGGTAACAATTTTCCCCAGATCTTCTTGCAAAAGTAGTAACAGTGGGATCAATTTCATCAAACCAAGCTTTTAGTCAGTTTTTATTCCCAGGACGTGTGTTCCTACATGCCCAGGTTCCTTCCATCCTGGACCCCCACCTGCTTTTCTCCTGATGGGTATCCTGCACTGGATGGCAGGGATTAACAGTGAGAATTCTGTCGGTGTTGGAAATCTGATCACGTCAGGTCAAGGCTAGAATCCACCCAATGGATGCATTAGGCCAGGGGCTGGCAATATATATATATTTTTTTTCTGTGAGGGAATATAGTGAAGATTTTCAGCTTTGTGGGCATCTGGTTTGTCACTACTCAACTCTGCCACGGCAACCCCACCACCACAGACAGCACGTGAACAAGTCACGAGGCTGTGTTTCAATCAAACTTCATTACAAAAACAAGCCGCAGGCCCACCCCTGCTTAAGGCTGATGGAGAGATTCTTGCCTGTTGAGAACACCTGGGGCTTACATTTGAAATAGGCTGGAGGGATGGGATGGGAGAGGAAAGGAAAAGGCTCAGAAGAAAGGCCTAACAAATAACAAAGAGCAATGTTAGAGCATGCAAGAAGGTGGCAAGAGACTGAAATTTAACAAGTACATTTACAAGCATGAGCAGACTTTGTGCTACTTCAGCTTTTATTTAAAAATCATACTATTTTGAAAATATTTAAAAATAGTATTTAAAAAGTCATTTTCTATTATAATCACCAATTTCTTCCTTGTATCAAAAGTTGTGCCACGATCTTGGTTACTTGTGGATTCACCAAGCAGTCCAGCAAGTCATCTGTGGAAATGAATGTCTGAGAAGGGGCCATAGTACTATTTGAAGCAGTTTGTTCAACAGTTGCATTCTCGTGTTTACTCATTATTCGTTGCTTCTTGGTACAGTGCAATTTTTCAAATTGCTCTCCATCTTTGGCAACAAAGTCTTTACCATCATTTTCAAGTATGCCTCCTCTTCCTGAGGATGGTTCTTCAGAACTCGGTTGTACAGGAACCAGATCAGGGCCGAAGGGACTCGCTGCCTGCTGTTCTACTGTTCCCGAGGTCAGGTTCTGGCTATCTGTTTGTTCCACCTCCATGAGGTTGTGCACACTTAGTTCTTTTTTCACGTACTCTCCGTTTGTTCTGAGTGCTTGGGTTTCTACTGTCTTAGATGTTCTGTAATGATCAAAAAAGGCTGAAACAGCTCTATTTAAGTAGCGACAATTGACTTCATGGGATGTTTCCTCAACCTAAGGAAAAAGAAAAACCTTTTAGAGTGGCTACATAGATTGGAAAATACGTCTAGTCAAGGTTGATTTATTACAGGAAGCCACCTGCCATGACGGGAGCCAGGAGTGGCCTACCTCCGTTGGGTTTAGCCAAGCGCTGGTGCTGTGCGGGTCCTCGGCAGTTTTCAGGGCGCACACAAGCGTGCGGGTGATGGCCTCCTCTACCCGAGCCTGGTGGTCCTCTTCCTAAGTTGAGATGAAAACACCATTTTTTTCCATTTGTCTCTGTGTCTCATGGCTTAAAACAGAGATAAGAGTCTCTTAATTACCTGTTCTGTTCTCATTAATATAAGCTTTGTTACAGAAGGAATAAACATGTTGGCAGACCACAATTTTTGTGTGTTCACTATCATCTGCCATCTAGAAGAGCCGCAGAACATTTCACTAGCCAAATTTAAGTATATATCCTGTCTATGAGGTATAGGTCTTGAGTATGAGCCACTTTGTGATTTTTTTCCCCAATCTTTTCCATTCTCTGACATGTTTCAAGCCAAAAAAAAAAATGTTACATATATAGAAATAATCCCTATAGAGTTTGATAAACTAATTGAGGAATGGGAGAAAAATTATAATAAACATGCTTACCCACAAGAATGAGATGGCTAAACACGTAAATGTTTTTTAAGATACAATAAATATAAACTAGAGCATTAATGACAAACTATATTAAAGTCAACAACTTCAGTTCATCAAACACCATAAAAGAAAAAAAAACCCAGATGTCTATAATATATAGTATAATTGATAAAGCCCTGTAAGGATATGAGATTAATATCTAGAATATATAAAGAGTTTGCACACTTCAATAAGAAAATGATCCAATTTTTTAAATGGGCAAAAGACATGAAGATAAGCATTTCAACAAAAAACAATTACATGATTAATAAACATATAAATATGCTTAAAAATACTGGAAATGTAAATCGAGAAACCAAAAAAAAAAAAAAAAACCCAGTAAAAGAGGGTCTGATAATTCCAAGTGGTGGAAAAATGTGCCCTGACAGACAGAAATATCACACACTGATGATATAAGTGCATAGTGATAGAGCCATTTGGAAAACATGTTAGCATTATCTTGTGAACTTGAGTACTGTATACCCTACAGACCAGCAATTCCACTCTGAGATATACACATGCTCTCTAGAGAAACTCTTGTATATTTGTACAAGAATATTCTAGTTATAAAAGTAAAAAATTGTAAACAACCCAATAATCCATCAATAGAACAATGAACCAATAAATTGTGGTACATTAACACAAGAAAATACTCCACAGTGAAATGAATGTGACAACACAGATGAATTTTGGAAACATGACATTAATGTGAAAAAGCAAATCCCCACATTGAGACACACTTTACACTAGGATAGCTATAATAAAAAAGACAGATAACCACAAGTGTTGGTGAGGATGTGGAGAAACCAGTCTTCATTCACTGCTGGTGGGACTGTAAAGGGTACAGCTGCTTTGGAAAACAGCCTGGCAGTTCCTCAGAAGTTTAACATATGTGATGATTAATTTTATGTCAACTTGATTGGGCTATGGTGCCCAGTTGTTTGGAAGCACTAGCAGAGATGTTCCTGTGAACACATTTTCTAGATGTGATTAACATTTGTAATCAGTTGACTTTCAGAAGATTGTCCTCAACCATGTGGGTGGACCTCATCCAATCAGTTGGAGGCCTCGAGTGAAAACCAAGGTTTCCTGGAGAAGATGGGCTTCTGCCTCAAGATTAACAGAAACCCTGAGTGAGTTTCCAGCCTGCAGGGCTGTCCTACAGATTTCACACTCTAGACCGCAACTTCAACTCTTGTTTGAGTTTTCAGCCTGCTGCCCTGCCTCGACTAATTAACATACCATATGACCCAGCAATTCCACTCCGAGGTGTATATTCAAGAGAAATGAAAACATATATCCACATAAAACTTGTACATGAATGTTAACAGTAGCACTATTCATAGTAGCTAAAAGCAGACACAATCCAAATGTCTACCAACTCATGAGTGAATAAACAAAATGTGGTATATTTATACAATGGAACACATTCAGCCATAAAAAAAGAAATGAAATACTGATACATACTACTACATAATGAATCTTGAAGACATTATGCTGAGTGAAAGATGCCAGCCACAGAACACCACATTATATAATTCTAGAACTGGCAAATCTACACAGACAGTAAACAGGTTAATGATTGCCTATGGCTAGAGAGGAAAATGGAGGAGTAACTACCAATAGACATGAGATTTCTTTTTAGGGTGGTGAAAATGTACCAAATTTGATTCGGGTATGGTTGCACAATTCTGTGAATACAGTAAAAACTACTGAACTGTGCACTTCAAATGGGTGAACTGGATGGTATGTAAATTATATCTTAATAAAGTCATTATTTAAAAAAACCTACAAGCCCAGAAGACTACATTAAATATGACCTTATTTACATAAAGCTCAAAAGCATGCAAAACTAAGCAGTATAGTTTATAGGGTCATATAAATACATAATAAAACTTATTTTGTTTAAGCAAGAGAATGAAGCTAGTGAAGGAAACAGATGGGGTGGGATGGGGAAAGCACAACACATGCAAGTTTTCTGTAACTTTCTAGCTTGGGGTCAGGTGATGGGTTCACTGGTATTCCTTCTATCACTCTTTATATCCTACAAATATGCTACATATCTTGTTTCATATGCATACATAAAATAAAAGACATAAAGAAAAATTATGAGAGTGAGAGGATAACCTTTAAAAATGAACAAAAATGTTTTCTAAAAACATTTGGAAAAAATACTGATACATACATTTCAATACTAAAAGAATAAGGAGGAAATATGAATGAAAAAGGCACCATTGGGAAGAACTGAGAATTTACTTTATCCCCTTGAATATATTAGAACAGACAGAATCTACATTTCTTTTCAGAGAAACTGAAGAGAACTAGTATCTACGTTTTCCCAAATCGATGTGACTCATGACAGGAATACCAGAGGCTGGAGTTAGCTTGAATACAGTAGATAGGTTTTAAGACCTATGGGCTTTTTGTTTGTTTGTTTATTTATTTATTTATCCTCACTCGAGGACATTTTTTCATTTTTTGTTCAGATAGAGTGGGAGAGAGAGAGAGAGAGAGAGGAAGAGAGAGAGAGAGAAACATCAACGTGAAAGGGACACATTGAGTGGCTCCCACCCGCACGACCAACCAGGGCTGGGGACAAACTGCAACCAAAGTATATGCCCTTAGCGGGAACCAAACCCGGGTCTCTCTGGACCGCAGGCCGACGCTCTAACCGCTGAGCCAAACCAGCCAGGGCCCTAAGGGCTTTTTGGAGCTAAATTTGACAACAAGAAGGAATTATGGTCCAGTGCCTGAAGAGACAAAAATAAAAGCAATACATGACAGAGAAAGATATAATTACTAAACTGTAATTTTGCACTCTAGTTTTTCAAGAAAGAAATGAATGGTTTTCAAACTGAATGGTATACAAAAAGAAGCTATGACACCTATCCTTCGGAAAATTCTAGGAGAGACAACTACACAGATGGTATATTACGAGCTTTAAAAAGACCAGGGTGAAGGCTTTCAAACTCTTGAGGCTATCTATATTCAAATCTAAATAAAATATGTACAAATAATATTCTACAGTACATTAAAAAAATAACACATCACAAAAACATGAGATTTGTTCCAGAAATTAAGGATGGATCAATATTAGGAAATCCATGGATATAATTTGCTGTAATACCAGGTATTTACTAAAGAGGAGTATTATATGATCATCTTAATGGATGCTTAAAAGGCATTCAACAAAATTCAACACCTTTTCCTGATTTTAATAAACAAAAAGGTAATGAAATAGGAATTGAGAAATAACTTAACATGATAAAGTATATACACAACTCAGCCCCAAATCTAGCCTTTTACTTAAAGAGAAATCACAAGAGGAATTCCCTCTAAAGTAAGAAAAAAAAAGACAAGGATGGCCCTGGCCGGTTTGGCTCAGTGGTTAGAGCGTCAGCCTGTGGTCCAGAGAGACCCAAGTTCGGTTCCCGCTAAGGGCATGTACCTTGGTTGCAGTTTGTCCCCGGCCCTGGTTGGGTCGTGCGGGTGGCAGCCACTCGATGTGTCCCTTTCATGTTGATGTTTCTCTCTCTCCCTCTCTCTCCCTCCCACTCTATCTGAACAAAAAATGAAAAAATGTCCTCGGGTGAGGATAAAAAAAAAAAAAAAAAAGACAAGGATGCTGCTATCTCCACTAATACTTACTACTGAATTGGAGGTATTAGCCAATGTAATCAAATAAAAGAAAACAGTTACAAGCAAACAGATAGGAAAGAAAGAGGTTAAACTATTTTGATTTTTAGGTAATCTGAGAGATAACTGAAAATACAAGATCGTCAATAAAGAAATCACTACGTGTGGATAAAGTAATTCAAATGAACACATTCAATAGTCTTCATATACACAAATAATATCCAGTCAGATGATATAATGAAAGAGAAGACCCTACTTACCATAGCAACAAAAAAGATAAAATGCTTAGAGATAAACCTTAAAAAAAAAAAAAAATACAAATCCTATGTGAGGAAAACTTTAAAACACTCCTGAAATAAAGACAATTAGATTTTGAAAAGTAGGAAGGTATCTCATTCTTGGATAGGACAATTCAATCTCATAAAGTTCATATAATATGGATTGAATAAAAATATCATCAGTTTTCATCCATGAAGCTAGACAAATTGATGCTAAAGATCATATGAAAAAACAAAATCAAGAGGGGCCAGGGAAACCCTGCAAAAGAAAAGCTGTGACAGAAGTTAGCCCTACAGATATTAAAAATGTACTATAAGACATCTCTAAATAATAAAAGACAGAAGTGATGAAAGAATGTGAAGAAAGACCAATGGAAGAAATAGATCCAAGTAAGTATAGATATCTAGTATATGATTAAGGTGATATTTCAAATCACCAGAGAAAAGACAGACTTTAAAATAAGTGACGGCCCTGACAATTCTATTGTCATTTAGTAAAAGATAAAACTGATCTCAACCTTACACCATATACTAGTAGAAACCTCTAAATGGACAAGAGATCTAAATATATATAAAAAAAATCCAAATTGTAAAAACACTGGTGAGTTCCTTTATGACCTGGCAGAGAGACAAGTCTTTCTAGCTATGATTCACACACCAGAAGCAACAAAATCTAACAACACATCCTGTTGGTGAGGCTGTGGAGCAAAGGAACATTCTCACGTGACCGATGGAAATGCGAAATGGCACAATCACAGTGAAGTGGAATTTGGCAAAACCTAACAAAATTAAAGATACATTTACCCTGTGACTTGACAAACCCATTTTTAAGGTTCTACCCCGAAGACACACTTCAACAACAGAACGAGCTAGCTTGGGAGAAGCGGCATCTGTCAGGGCTACTGCAGGTGTGCCTGGTACTGGGGGCGGAAGTGGACTCCGTGGACTCTGCCTTGGCATTTGCTCCACCTCCAATTCAGCATGCTACGAGCAGAACTTCCGTGCGTCTACTAATCTCATGCCACACCTCTCACCTAATTCTCAAGGGCTACAACTCTCCTCAGCTCACACACACAGCTTCCCGTTACAGGACCACTTTGTGTTCCACCACAGCCCTTTCCATTACCAAACGGTAAGAAAAGCCTGACTGAGAGGACACTGCAGCTGCCAAAGACAGGAGATGCAACCAAGGCTTTGGGTACAGGACACAGATGCACTGAAGGGCTCCGGTTAAAGAGGGCATAGGTGCAGCCAAACCTCTGGTTAAAGAGCATACAGATGTGCCCTGGCTGATTTGGCTCAGTGGTTAGAGTGTGAGCCTTCAGACTGAAGGGTCATGGGTTCAATTCCCGGTCAAGGGCACATAGCTGGGTTGCAGGTTCAATCCCCGGCCCTGGCCGGGGTCATGCGGGAAGCAACCAACCAGCGTCTTTCTCTGTCACATCGATGTTTCTTTCTCTCCCTCCCTCCATCCCTTCTACTCTATCTAAAACTCAATGGAAAAATATCCTTGGGTGAGAATTAACAACAACAAAAAGATGCAATTAAGGCCTTGGGTTGAAGAGACAGATGTGAGCTGAATAGGCAGCCATTTTAATTGTCAAGTAGAACAGGCAACCAGGATTAAGCAAAGCATATTGGAGGGAAAAGGCTTGTGGCAGAAATGAAATGATAAAAACCTAGCACTGAAAGACTCTGGTTTGAGAAAACGTATAAGCCAGGACTGAGAGTTCTGCAATTAGTTATGAGAGCCCTGAAGCAATAAGCAGATAATTCTGGCCCAGATGGTGTGAGATGGGACTGGCAACATGGGGCAAATATGGGAGAACCAGGCAGGCCCAGCACAATTCTCCTAACACTGGCCCAGGGAAAAAACCCCGCGTGCCAACATTAGGGCCCACTGTGTACCCTTAAAAGAAAAAATGGCACATTACTAAAACTCCTATTTCCAACCTAATTATCTACCAACAGAGCATAGAATACATAAATTATAGCATATCAACACCAAGTAACACTGGAATGTTGGTTAAAATTAATCACATTTTATAAACAGGCTTTGTACATGTTAAAAGCAGGGGATACATTTATTAAGAAAAATAAGTACCAGCTCAATCCATGAGTTTATACTGACAGTGACAGGATCAACGGACTCTACGTAATGCCACCAGTGTCTGGGAACAAACAGAACCTAAAGAGCAAACAAAAAATGGTAAGCACAAGAACAGGACATTTTATTTTTATATCAGAATCAAACCCTAACTGAAGATACTAGAAAAAGAAAGTAATACAAATGAATGTATAATAATATTGCTGTAGGAGTAGAAAACAAGGAAAAAAACCCCACAATCCTTTTATTCTTTTTTTTATTTTTTATTTTTATTTTTTGGTACATGCCCCTAGTGGGAACCTAACCCGGGACTCTCTGGTCCGCAAGCTGACGCTCCAACCGCTGAGCCAAACCGGCCAGGGCTATTCTTTATTTTAAATTGACAAATTCATCTGTTCTACAAAGGATACTGCCAGCTCCTCCAGTCACTACTCTCCTTAACCTTCTACTCGCCTGGACCTTCTCTGTTCACATCTAAGTCTTAGTAAAGAATTCTGAGACTCACCCCCCCACCACGGGGGAACCCAGGCGGAGCAGGGGAGCCGGGCGACCCCCCCCCCATCACGGGGGAACCCAGGCGGAGCGGGGGAGCCGGGCGACCCCCACACCACGGGGGAACCCAGGCGGAGCGGGGGAGCCGGGCGACCCCCACACCAACGGAGGAAGCCGGCAACACACAGGAGAACTGAGCAAACTGAACAACGAAATTGACCCAGAGACATGGAGGGTGGAGTATGGGATGACGGGCCTCAGAGGAGGGGGGGAGGCGGGGGAAAGAGATAAATCACAGAGCCTATGTGCATGGGTGCATAACCAATGGACATGGACAACAGGGATGGGGAGGAGGAGAAGGGGAGGGGGAGGAGGGTGTCAATGGGGGAAAAAAAGGAAAAACATCTGTAACAAAAACAAATTAATAATAAAATAAATTATAAAAAAAATAAAAAATAAAAAAATAAAAACATTTAAAATTTAAAAAAAAAAAGAATTCTGAGACTCTAATATTTCCTCTTTTTCATTGCAAAATAGTTGTATGCATTCTGAGAAAGGGCATAGATAAAAATATAGGACATCGTTTCTGTCTCCTCACAGTCTAAAATCTAGACAGTGAAAAGTAGTAAGCAGAATGGTGGAATTACGTAAGCGGTAAATTGGATGAGTGGACACTGGTGCAGGAACTTCAAAGGTGGGAGAAGCAGGCATGAACCAAGGCCAGGGGCAACCTGGATGGAGGAAGTGTGATTTGAACCAGGGCTGGACGATAAGTCAGACAGAGAGAAGACTGAGGATGCATCAGGAGGGAGAAGAGGCACAGACAAGGGAGGTGGGATTGTTGAGGCACAGCAAGTGGGCCAGTCTTACCACTGCAGAGGGAGTAATGAGAGGTAAGGGGGAGAGTTAGTTGGGTGAGGGTCTGTGGAGGGCTCTGAAATCAGAATACAAAATCTGGATTTTATCCTATTGGTATTAGGAGTGGCTAAGAAACTTTGAGTAAGGGAATGGTTAAAATAGTGACATTATGGGAGAGTCTGGGAAGGACAAGAGATTCCTGCAATAGTCCAATTATTAAATGCTAAGATCTAAATAGGAAGGTATAGTAGACAAAAACAACAGGCAGAGTCGAGGCGGACTGCGTCTGTTCAGACTCAGTACGAGATTTCCTGCGGAAGGCTGAATAGAAGAACAGAGAGAGATGACCTCGAGCTCTTGGCCTTCAGATTTAGGAAACTGGTGGCACTCGCTATGGACAAAGTCGAGCTGGGAGATGGGAAGAGAGCTCCTTTTAGTGAAACGGGACACACTGGATTTCATCATTAGGAGGTCACGAATGTCCTATCACAGAGTATACTTCCAGTAAGTAGTAAGAGAGAGCACCAGTTTGAGGTGGATTAAGGAATAATTAGGATGTAAGGAAAACTGGTTATGATAAACAAAAACACTCATTCAAATTTGGCTATTAAAATCGAAGAAAAAATGAATTACAACAACTTCACACTCACTAGTAGAATGTTTATAACAACAACAACAATAATAATGGGAAATAACAAGTGTTGGTGAGGATGTGGAGGAATTGGAACCTTCATACATTGTTGGTGGGAAGGTAAGATGGTGCAGTTGCTGTGGAAAACAGTTTGGAAGTTTCCCAAAAAGTTAAACACAGAGTTACCATATGACCCAGCAATTCCACTCTTAGGTATATATACCCAAGAGAAATGAAAACATATATGTGTATGAAAACTTGTACACAAATGTTCATGGCAGCATTATTTACCACAGCCCAAAAGTATAGAACCAACCCAAATGGTCATCAACTGATTAATGGTTAAACAAAATGTATCTCCACACAGTGGATTATATTCAGCCATATAAAGGAATGAAGTACTAATAACATTCGACAGCATGGATGAACCTTGATAACATTATGCTAAGTGAAAGAAACCAGTCACAAAAGCTCAAATACTGTATGACCGTACTTATGTGAAATGTCTGGAATAGGTAAATCTATAGAGAAAGAAAAGGTAAGTGGTTGCCAGGGGCTGGGGGGACAGGTGAAGAGGGAGTAACTGCCAACAGGTTGAGGCAACTTGGTCAAGTCTAATTGTTTGAGTTGGAGTACTCAAGCATGAAGGAAGCAGGAAAGGAGCCAGTGAGAAGGTAGCAAGGGAAGGAAAACAAGCAGGGGAGAGGGATAATTGAGGAATAAACTCTCCATAAGAGATTAAGAATATTTTTCAAATTGTTAATAAAACATCAGAAAGCAAATGCCAGTGCTATAAAGGTACCTTTCCCTACTGGGCAGCAGCACTAGGTACAATACCTTTGGAAATGTTTCAGAGACAGTTACAAAAGCAACATCCATTCTTGTTTAAAAGCAAATCAGCCCTGGCTGGTTTGGCTCAGCGGCTGTAGCGTCGGCCTGCGGACCAGAGTGTCCCAGGGCACGTACTGTGGTTGTAGTTTGTCCCCGGCCCTGGTTGGGGTCGTGTGGGTGGCAACCACTCGATATTTCTCTCTCTCTCTCCCTCCCTCTCTCCCTCCTGCTCTATCTGAGGATAAATGCAAGGATGTCCTCGGGTGAGGATTAAAAAAAAAAAAAAGCAAATCATTCTCCATTCATTTTGCCTCTGTTGGCCCACTACCTAAATGCATTACAACTTGAGTATATGTGTCTGGGTTCTTGTGCAGTTGAACAGATATTAACTGTGAATAAATGTTCCAGAGGTGCTAAAGTACCCATGCCTTGACACTTTTTCTTAACATGGAAAAAAAAAACATTTTGTGAGTGGTCTTGCTCCACAGTCCATGCACATCTTTACCAGCAGGAGGAGCTGTGTTCCCTCCTCCCATCTTTCTATGACCTGAGAAGAGAGAAGTAAAGCCTGTAGCTGGAAAAGCTACCCTCCAATAGCTGAACACCAGGGAAGAAACCATTCTTATTTGTATTGGGGGAAGGAAGGGAAAGGGGAAGGCACGTGGCATAGAGACTTAAGAGAAGTTATAGCTAGGGGGTCCTCTGACAGGTCATCGAGGTTTTAAAGCCCTCATTACCTGTCCTGGGCTCAGCGTAACCACATGTCTTCGAGCTTTCTGGAACTGAGGAAAACGTTTTAAATCAGGATTGACAACATTGACTTTACTAAACACGCTAGATTCTTCATAAGGGATTCTAGTTGGATAAAGGAAAGGAGTATCTTCAGGAGGAAAGAGATGCCATCTTTTCCTAATTAAAAAAAAAAGATATAAGTTAGTACTCTGAACTTGCGACAAAATATGTAAGAAGGCAGCAGCTAAGTGTTTGTTTTTACTCGTTTTCATTCAATCCATAAAGGGACAGAGGAGCGATGTTAGTGGTCACCTGGCTCGCCTCTCAGTCAGCGCTGGAATCTCCTCCACTGAAACCTGATGGTGGTAGGGCAGGAACGAATGATGCCCTGACGACCCCCTTTGCTGGGACAGGATCTTGTTTGAAAGATCATTTTTTCATATCCCAAGTCAAAATCCTCATACACTGTTTTCATCCCTCATTCTAGAGCTACCCAGAATAAATCCCACCCCAACTGAAATATCTGTATTCTTATCTTATCCAGAGCAACCACCCACAGTTCTACCCACCAAATAGTTTCCAGACTTCTTCCTGTTTGGGTTGTAAATTTCTTAAGTTAATCCATTAAGGAAATGCATAAATGATGCACATAACTAGAAAGTAGTATAATATAGAAATTTTCAAAAAGAGAAAACTGTAAGATGTTTCAGTCATTTTAAAAATTTTGAAAAATGGAGGTGATAAATTTTAACTTACAAAGCACCAGACACACCCATACTTCGAGCCAGTAGAGGGAAGATATGGGAGACAAAGGAGGGACAATAGTCCAAAAGGAAGAGACATAGACAGAAACACACTAATGGGGAAGCAAAGAGAAAGACAGATGGGAAAACACCTAGTTCTGAGAAAAGCCTGAAGCCCTCTAGTGACCCAGTGCAGTTCCAGTGGGGCTGTCACGCATGTCCTTTCAAAACTAGGAAGCAGCCCTGGCTGGTGTGGCTCAGCGGTTAGAGCGTCGGCCTGCAGTCCCGAGAGACCCGGGTTTGGTTCCCGCTAAGGGCATGTACCTCGGTTGCAGTTTGTCCCCAGCCCTGGTTGGGGTCGTGTGGGTGGCAACCACTCGATGTGCCTCTCTCACGTTGATGTTTCTCTCTCTCTCTTCCTCTCTCTCCCTCCCACTCTATCTGAATAAAAAATGGAAAAATGTCCTCGGGTGAGGATAAAAAAAACAAAAAACAAAAAACAAAACTAGGAAGCAGCTGGCCTCTATTTTTGAACTAAGGAGTATATACTCAAACTTTATTTTGCTTTAGAAATTATAAAGCTGCTCCATTCCACTGTACCTATGACTAGCTTAGAAAAATTTTTGGTATTTAGCATATTTAGAATGTTAGAGTTGGAAGGATTCTTAAGAGATCATCAGTCTAATTTCACTTTCTTTTTTTTATTATTATTATTTTTTTTATCCTCACCTGAGGACATTTTTTCATTTTTTGTTCAGACAGAGTAGGAGGGAGAGAGAGGAAGAGAGAGAGAGAGAAACATCGACGTGAAAGGGCCACATCGAGTGGCTGCCACCTGCACGACCAAGCAGGTCCGGGGACAAACTGCAACCGAGGTACATGCCCTTAGCGGGAACCAAACCCGGGTCTCTCCGGACCGCAGGCCGACGCTCCAACCGCTGAGCCAAACCGGCCAAGGCTAATTTCACTTTCAAAGTAGTAAAAGAGGGACCCAGTACTGGCTCTGGTCTTTCACTGGTAGGACCAGAACTAAGTCACAGATCTCCTGACCTCTCCGGTCCCAGTTCCTATCTCTGCACCATAGCTGTGTTTCCCAAAGGAAGAGCCATAACGATAACCATCCCATACAATCTGCTTGGCTTGGCTTAAAATGTAATATATATGCATCCTTCTTTTGTTAATCAGAAAACGTAGTCAATCATCAGGTCATCCCCTGCTCAAAAAGCTCTCAGGGTTCTACATGCTGCAAGGACAGAGAACAAACAGTATTTGCCTGGGAGTCAAGACCCTCATGACCATTTCTGCTTTTCCCTCTGTGACGCCCAAGAAATGTCCTGAAAGGCCAGGAAAGGACACGGGGGTATCATTAAATAGCGGAAATAAGGCTGCACATACAACAGCTGGAGTACATCTCCAAGTGGCAGAAACAAATTCAGTCCTCCCTTGCCACTTTGCGCTTCGACTTTCGCGGCTTCTCTCTAAGAGAAAACTGCCATAGAGTGCAGCCGCGAAAGCCAAAGCCCAAAGTGGCGAGGGACGACTGTATAAATAAAGAATCCTACTTCGTGGAAATTCATTTATCACGGTAGAGTCTGGAACCGAGTAACCTGGATTAACGAGGGCCGACTGTTCTCACATAACTCCTAGAACCAGGGACTATCAAAATCATTACCTGACTTAGCTCTTTTATCTCTTAGGGTCCACAGATTAGTGAAGATACAAAATGGAACTATGGCCCGGCTGTTGTGGCTCAGTGGTTGAGTGTTGACCCATGCACCAAGAAGTCGCTGGTTCGATGCCCAGGTTGTGGGCCCGATCCCCAGTGGGGGGCACGCAGGAGGCGGCCAATCGATGTTCTCTCTCATCGATGTTTCTATCTCTCTCTCCCTCTCCCTTCTTCTCTCTCTAAAGTCAATAAAGAAAGAATTAAAAAAAAAAAACAAAACTGAACTGAAGTGAAAAAAATACTGCATTGTGTCTATAGGTAGGCACAAATTAAAATTTAGAGTTGAAAGAGGCAGTCTAGTCCAGCAGTTCTCAAACCAGGCTCCCTGGCATCGCCTCAGGGGCCTGAGGGGTAGCAGCAAAGTCTCTTCCTTTCAACAAACTGCTCTGCTCTTACTTATTTAGGTTTGAAGAAAGGGTGTTCCTGCCTATTTTTTTTTTTTTTTTTTTTAGAGAGGGAGGAAGGGGGTGGGGAGAGAGAGAGAGAAACATTAATGTAAGAGAGATATATCTACCAGTTGCCTCTTGCACATGCCTCAACTGGGGATTGAACCTGCACACTAGGTATGTGCCCTGACCAGGAATCGAACCCACAACCTTTGGTGCATGGGATGATGCTCCAACCAACTGAGCCACTCGGTCAAGGCAGGTGTTCCTGCTTTTAAATAAAAGTTTGAAAATTACACAGACTCTTATGTAAAAGAGCTAAGCAGAGGACTGTCAAGCTGAACTGGGAGCGGAATCCTGGAATTCTAGGATCAGCTTTCTGAAGGCAGTCCTGAACATGGCTGAGAGACACACATGGAAACACCATTTAAACTGTTCCCCTCACTTCACAAAGGAGGAAACAACCAGAGGTCAAGAGATCTGCCCTGGTCGTGAGGCAGGCTGACAGGATAGAGCCAGGATTAAATCTTGGGGTCCTCTTCCTGTGCAACACAGACACACACACAGGCACGCAGACACATATGTTCTCATGCCGCGCATGTGTATTACCTTCCTTGTACCTGGAATACTAAGTTGCAACCATAGGAGTCCAGATGACAGGGTGTGTGAGCCCCCAGGGAGCCGATCCACAATGTACTTTCCCGTCCATTTCTTCCATGAAACCCGAAGTCGGACCATATCACATCCTGTTTTGAAAATAAAGTTATAGTCCATCAAGAACCAACCAATTCCTCTGTATGGCAGTGTTGCACATTTAGTTTGACATAACCCACATCCATGGAATTAAAAATATATATAAGCTAGAAGAGAGCAAACTAGTGAACCAGGCATGCAGGTTTTGCTTTATTCATATTTTAAATCATGAATTTTTCCTACTGAGTTAAAAAAAACAAAACAAAAAACACTTCTATGTGCAGAACATGTTCCTAAATGCTTACACTGCTTTTATCAGTATCTTCCATCTATATTTTCTATTTTTAGGGGCAAACTATTAACAGCTGTATTCAGAGAAAAAAATATTTTGAGAAGACATTTAATAGATGGTTTTGAGGAAGACTAGAACGAGCATTTCCATTTTGGTTTTGCGTGATGAAAATAGCAGAACACGTGCACATAACTAGCGTGTGACAGAAGGGGCAGTTTTCGCAAGGTCAGCACCACTGTAAGGGCCTATGGCTCACATGCAGCAGCTCTGGAGGTGGCAAAAGTCGTGTGCCCTCTGGATACAGCCCATAAGCTCCATGCAGTGAGCTCACCTCTGTATTCCCAATGCCTAAAATTATACCTTGCTCAGGGTAAATGCTCAAAACCCTGGATGCTTGGGAAGAAAAGAAGAATCTGTTGGCTGATTATGGGTAAATGGTTCAGGTCAAGAATATTTTTAAGCATCTACCACATAGCTGTATGATTCTGGGTATTTGGAACACAAAAATTAATACAACACAGTCTCAGCCCTTAAATCTAAGAAAGAAAGACAGTCCCATAAATCTATAATGTGGCAAGTTCTCTGACAGAAGTGAGCAGAGGGTGCTCTAAGACAACCAAAGCACTCCTGGTCCCAAGCAGAGAGCTCGGAGAAGGCTTCCAATTAACCTGGGTCCTTGTTGAACAATTCACCACACCTCACTCTGGAATTTGACAGCTGAAAAATGGCAGTATAAAAACAAAAAACAGGGGTTTGCCTTAGCTAAGAAGCAGCTGGTTTAAGTGATTCTGAATTATCTTCTACATACACTCCCTTGGGAATCTAATGAACGCCAACACCCCTTTCCACAGAGAAATACACGCACACAGTATTTCTCACATACTTGGAGGGAGTCGCCACACTGACCGCAGGTGAGAAACTGTTCTACAGCACTGCTTCAGAAAGAATCACAGAAAAAAGATTTTCTACAGGATGGGGGGTGGGGGGGGGTGAGGGAGGTTACTATATGAGAAACTGACAAGAGGTTTCCCTGACCTCTTATCTAACACAATATAGACTAATAAAAGAAAATTATTTTGGAATAATTAAATCAAGGTGACCTAAACTATCTAAATTTCAGCAGCAAACTGGCTGAGAAAACCAAAGGATGAAGAGTTGGGGGGTGAGGTTAGTGAGGGTGGGGTTGCAGAGAGAGAGAATCAAAGTAATTTGTCAGCATTTGAAGTACTATTTTGTTTATTTTCCCACAGGCTCTTAAGAGTTGGGCCTTTCTTGCCAATTAAGTTCAGCTACTTATAGGAAGCCAAATGTCTGAAATTAATATGGGCCCAGGAAGAATCTGCCTTAAGTCTTGCTATTAGGTCACGGCATCAGTGAAACCAACACAGATGACTGATGGGGTGATCCACCCTGGAGTTCTAGTCTAACGTCTACCTCAAGCATTGGAAAAGTCTTTAGAAAGCATCTAGATGCAGAAAATTCTATTCTAACCCTGCCCCTGAAAAGAGAATCAAGTGTCTGGTTGTTAACTGCTTACTACATAATCACTATCTGTTTTCTTGGAACTTCCAGAAGATCCTAGATTTGCTTTCTACAGATACAGACACATTTTCTCTTCTGCCAAAAATTGCAGTCTTAACTTACCTGAAAAATTGTCATACCTTCTCCTTTTCTTTCCTTCCCTTCCCTCTTTCTTTTCCTCCCTCCCTTCCTTCCAGAAAGTTCTCTCTCATTCCTACGCAGTCAATCTGCCTGCCTCCACCCTCAGCTCCTGCAACCACTGATCTAGTTCTGTTATCACAATATTTTGAAACTGGATTCCATATAACAACAATGAGGATACGTTTTTTAAATTGTTCACTAACACTTTAAACAAAATAAGAGACTCTCAAAATCTGGTTGTAATAAATAAAATTCAAGAAAATGTATATACTTCATTCAATATTCTTGATCATATATAATATTCTAAAACTATTACAACATTTAAGTGATAAAATAATGTGAGAAACAGTATTGAACTCTAGTAGAACATTTTATACTCTTCCATCTTAAGGCTTGGCTTCTGCATTTGACATTAAAGTCCCATGGAGTTCCAACTTCATTCAAGTTGGCATCTCTAGCACCTAACAATGAGCACAACAAATGCTACAAACCTGCTCCGTCATTGATCTAGGTAAGTAGATCTATTTTTATCTTTAGTATTCCCTAAAACTGTTCCAATTTTCAGGTTAAATAACTGTCGCAGAATCAAACACCACTTAAAAATGTTGCGCAAGTAACTAAATCTTCCATAACTTTACAGTTTTAAGCAGAGAACTGAAGAAAAACTGGTAAGACGCTTATAAGAGAAGGGCAGCTTTTTTGGCCTACCATGTAAACCAATCACCAAAAATAATTCTTAAATTGTTCAGTCCTAGAAGACAGTATATTACTTGGTGAAATATTTAAATAATATTTTCACATATGCATTATCACTTTCATTCTTGTTTTACAGATAAGAAATCTAAGGCTCTGAGAACACTACAACTCAAAAGTATTTGTTCTTTACCCATATCATGCCATTTGGGCAAGTTGTGATCATGGTTAATTTGAGTCTGTCACATTAAAACCTGTCTTCTATTTTTCTCCATGCCTAGATCATAAATACATATAGGAAAACTGATTACACATAATTCTGTAATAAACTTACATCTAAATAAAAAACACACGCAAAAAAACCGAAAACAACCTAGTATTGGTCAAAACAATAAAAATGGAACTTTAAAACAATATAATTAACTATAAATACTATGTAAAACTTGTAAAGAATAAATATGTCAACTTAAATTTCAAACAGCCCTTAAATGGACATTACAAATTAGCAAGTACTTAAGGTTCTTTTTTTCTTAGGAAAATTATCTTAAGTAACATAAACAGAAAACAGGTAGAATAGGATAAACATCCAAATTCTTACATTCCAATTTGTTTCATTAGAAAGCATCACTGGCCATCAAATCCCTTTAATCATTACTAAATGCCTGGTTCAATTTCAACATACTCTCATAACTATGTTACAAAGTCCAAGACAGGTTAGATAGAACTAATTTTCCATGTATTGCATTTTGGGATTCTGTGTTCTGGTGACTAAACAAGGTTCCTGACTCTCAGTAGCCAATATGAATCACAACATAATCTGAATCTACCTGAAAAACATTCCTGAGGTAATATCCCTTTTGCTATAAGTTGATTTATAATAGCCTCAATTGTGATGTAGACCAGAGATTCTCAAAGTGGTCCATAGACCCCCTTGGGGGTCCCTGAGACCCTTTCACAGGATCTATAAGGTTGAAATTATTTTCATACTGCTACTAAGATGTTATTTGCTTATTTCACTGAGTTGACATTTGCATTGAGGGCACAAAAATAATGTTGAATAGCTCTGGCCGGTTTGGCTCAGCAGTTAGAGCGTCGGCCTGCAGATCAATGAGTCTCAGGTTTGACTCTGGTCAAGGGCACGTACCTCGGTTGCGGTTTGTCCCTGGCCTTGGTCGGGGTTGTGCAAGAGACAACCAGTCAATGTGTCTCTCTCACGTCGATGTTTCTCTCTCTCTCTCTCCCTCTCTCTCTCACAAGATAAACAGAAAAATGTCTTTGGGTAAAGACTGAAAAAATAAAATAATAATAATGTTGAATAAAACTACTGGTCAAGACAGTGGAACCAAAGTGTACTAGTAGCATTGCATTTTTTTTAAAAAAAGAGCTTTATTGAGATATACTGATATACAATAAACAGCATACAATTTGGTGAATTTTTACATATGTATATAGCTGAGAAACCATTACTGCAATCAAGATGACAAACCTTTTGATCATGTCCAAAAGTTCCCCCGTGACCCTTTGTAACCCATCTCTCCCTACTTTCTCAGTCTGAGACAACTACTAATCTATTTTCTGTCAATTTATTTGCAAGTTCTGCAACTTCATATAAATGGAATCATATATTAAGTACTCCTTTTTCATACTAACATTAATCCAAAGGCAAACCAAACAAAGTTGACTTCAGACAATGTAGATATCAAAACAAGGAAGAACCCCTGAGAAAGAGAAGGTCATTTCATCATGATAAAAGATCAATCCATTAAGAGGACATAATAATCCTAAATGTGCATGAATTTAATATTTTCAAAATACATGAAACTAAAACTGACCAACCTAAACTAAAAAAGAAACAAATATATAATTATAGTTGGGAAATTTCAATACCTTTCTCTATATAATGGGTAGAACAAGAGTATAGAAAATAAACAATCAACTTCACTTAACTGATATTTATAAAACACAATAACAACAGAATACACATTAGTTTCAAGTGCACCGGGAACACTTATCAAGATTGACTACATTCTGGGCTATAAAGCAATAAACTTAAAAGGAGTAAAATCATACAAAGTATATTCTCTGGTTATAATGGAATTAAATTAGAAATTAATAACAGATAGCCAGAAAAATCCCCAAATATTTGGAAACTAAATATACTTCTAAATATCCCATAAGTCTAAGAATAAATCACAAGGAAAATTAGAAAATATTTTCTACAACATTCTGTATTCCTCTCCATTTAGTCCTTTTTGGAAATTCACCACCAAGCCTGAGGACTGCACACCAACAAAATTGTAAGCGTTGTTAGGTTTCCTAGAAAGACTCTTGCTGTAGTGTGGATAGCTGTGACTGGTGAGTCAAATGTCTGTAGCTACCAGTTACAACAAGATTGTATCAGCATTTTTACTTTTTGTACAACAAAGAAGTTTTGTAAATAAAACTCTTAACATTTAAAAAAAAGAAAAAGAAAATATTTTGAACAGAATGAAATGATTTTGGAAACTTGTATCCTGACACCCATAAGCTTCAAAGCTTCCTAATACTTAAAAGACTTTCTGATGAGAATGGTGATATTAGCAAATGTCACTTTTTTTTCTATGATGAAGCATACGGAAATGTGTCACTAGTTGGAAGACCTACATAACTCAATAAACAAATATTTTCCAAATGGATGATGAACGGTATTACAAAAGCTCCATTCCATGCAAGATAGACCAGTGGAGTTTATTGTGAGAGTACAAAGAGTTCGGTGCTTATGGGTTCAGACTCTACACTGCAACAAACAAAACCTTTTTGAGAAACTACCCCTTGTCAAATTTGGTGGAGTATTAAAAAATATCCACAATTATCTAAAAAGGCTGCTAAAAAACTCTTTTTCAGCTGCATATGCATGAGGCAAGATATTCTTCATATACTTCAAATATACCAACAAATAACAACAGATTGAATGATGAAGCAGATAGAAGAATCCAGCTGTCTTCTATTAAGCCAGACATTAAAAACACTTACAAAAATGTAAAACAATATCACTCTTCTCAGAACATTTAAAAAACTTTTGAATATATAGCTATTTTCATTAAAAGATGTTACTTATGTTCACATATGAGTTTATTTAAAATGAATTAACAAATACTTTTAAAATTAATCAGTTTTAATGCTTAAGTACCATTTTATGACAGACAGAAAAATACTTAAAACAATAACTAATAAGACTTAGTGAGTGACTGGATGAATTATAATGGTAAAAGTAAAATAACAACAACTTTGGTACCTAATGTAAGAATACTTGGTACTCTGAAAACTTTGATCTAAAAAGTAATATAATCTTAACGGACTTGGTTGTTCATAGCAGATTTGCCTGTTCTAATCTAGAGACTTAATCACCATGACGTGAGCTGACAGAAAATTCATTCAACTAAAAAAGATCAGGTTTTATAAGGGCTCGATTGGAATTCCAGAACATTACCAAAAGACTGCCTTTATATCCACACTTAATGGACCGGGCACATGTATGCCCAGTGCCGTTATGCCTGGGCTGAGACAGACAACTGATGGGGTCAGATTAGAGATTCATCCAAGGCACAGAGAGCCTAGACTCAGCATAAATGGAATTCCTTAACTCTAGCTGTTGAGTCCCCACAGAACTGAGTATATTTAGACCCTCTGTAGGCATACAATGCAGTAATTAAAGCTTGGAGGGCAGACTGCTTGGGTTACTTTTCTTATTGTATATTTTCAAAAATGTTTTGCTTAACCACTTTGTGCCTCATTTTTCTTACAATAGGGATAATTATTAAATCATAGGGTTACTGTGAGGATTATAAATGTAAAGCACCAAGTATAAGCAAGTACTTGATAAATATTACATTATACACTATTTTGCCTGAAATATGGAGTAAAGAAGTATTAATCTGACCTACAGAGTGGGTGGAGGTATGAGAAATATAATAAAATACTCTAAAAGTTAACTAAGATAACTAAAAGGTCCAGGGTTAAAGATCCATAAAGTGATCATAACTAAGGTTGTAAGAAAAAAAAATTACCTCAAAATTATCATTTAAAAATGAGTCAAGAGTAGATTTGGTATAGACTTTGGATTCAGAAAGCATCTACTAAATGTTTTTAAAACCAATGCATCCCTTTCATGGTTAGGAGAATAAACATATATCCTCAACTGACAATTATGAAGCA
This sequence comes from Tadarida brasiliensis, assembly GCA_030848825.1. Classification (NCBI taxonomy): domain Eukaryota; kingdom Metazoa; phylum Chordata; class Mammalia; order Chiroptera; family Molossidae; genus Tadarida; species Tadarida brasiliensis. The sequence continues at coordinate 61,660,478 of CM061260.1, read as the reverse complement.
GGTGATATATTTTTCAATTTTTAATAAAAAGCAAAAATTAAGTAAACATTTAAAAAATTTAATAAAGGAAAGCTACAAAGTATTAACAACTGTATCAGAATAATTATGTAAACATCAGCATGTACACCTTGACTCAAAGTGAAAAAGAAAAATATAGGCTGAATGAAAAACTACTCAGGAGTCCAAGGACTATCATCCTATGTGAGAAGGAAGTCGGGGGGAGGGTGGGGGTGAAGGACTCTGTGGACAAGGCAAAGTCATACTAACAGCTTCCTGGAAATCCTCCCATTCCTGCCCCAGGCCTAAGACACACACAGAAACCAGAGTAGAATCTGCAAACTCACTCCACCAAATAAACTGGCAGTTTGAAGTAGAAAACACTTGAGAGGAAAGAGGGTATGTAGCCTGCAAGCTCTGCTGTCAACTATGTCAACACATGGCAGAGAACTTCCACATTCTTACTTCTGCAAGTACACCCACACCTCTCTGCAAGTATCCCCACACTTCTGCAGGACTTCTACAATCAAATACTGGGAGCCCAGCATCTGACGCAGGCTGTAAACCTGCACTGGACCCCGGAGCAGGGAGAGATGGAAGCAGCAGCCTGGCATGCTTCTAGGAGTCTAGGAATGCTTCCTCATGTAATCAGCTTTGTACCTCCATCTGCCTCACTGACAGAACAAGAACTTATGTGTAGGTCAGAGGAAATGAAGATTTATACACAAATTATGCTTCTAATATACTCCAAACCAGCTCAGGTGCCGTTTAAAGGCACAGGAGAGAGTGTAGAGGAAATCTGGTGAGTAGAAAAACAGTGAGAAGGTGCTCATGAGTGTGCGCCAAATATTCAGCTTCTCTTGAGCAAATCTTTTTTGGCTTGAGTGGATAGAATACTCAACACTCACAGTGACTTCTTTTGAAAGAAAAAGACAGTGAAAGGAAAATGTACCAGGGAAATGCTAATTTGTGATCTTTCCTCAAGAACAAATTATTACCATGATTAGAAGGAATGTGTTGACTTACCTGGAAAATATCTGTCTTGTCTTCAAATAGACTGGCAACATATTTATAGTCAGCATAAGCCCAAAATTTGGAATAATCATAATCTGTAAATGGTCCAGAAATACTAGAGCAGTCCCAGTTCCAGGTCAGAAACTCTTCAAGTGTAGCTTCTACATAACTACATGTAGTTTCAAACTGAGGAACTGCAATGTAAGAGAACTCAGCTTTAAATGTATACAGAACAGTTTCCAAAATAGTCGTATTTTAAAAATAGACATAATGGTCAACCAAAAATTTTAACTATCATTTAAATTAATTAAAAATTAATTTTGCACTTGCTATATAATTAAAATCATTTACAACATTCACAATACTCATGATTAAACATAAAAGTGTCTTTCACCAAAGTGTCTTTCGACAGATGATTGGATAAAGAAGATATGGTACATATACACAGTGGAGTACTAAGCCCTAAGAAAAGATGAAATACTGCCACTTGTCACAACATGGATGGATCTTGAGAATATCATGCTAAGTGAAATAAGTCAGGTGGAAAAAGTCAAGAACCATATGATTTCACTCACATGTGGGATAAAAAACTGAAAGCAACAAAGGAATAAACACGACAACAGACAAATAGTGGTTACCAGAGGGAAAGGCGGTGGAGGGGAGGTATGAAAGGGTAAAGGGAGTCAAACATATGGTGATGGAAAGAGATTTAACTTTGGGTGGTAAACACACAATGTGGATGATATATTATAGAACTGTACACTTGAAACCTACATAATTTTATTGATCAATGTCACTCCCCCAAAATGTAATAAACAATTTGTAAAAGGACACTTTTTTTTTTTTTAGTCCCCACTGGAAGATATTTTTCCATTTATCTTCAGATAGAGTGGGAGGGAGGGAGAGAGAGAAACATCGATGTGAGAGAGATACATCGACTGGTTGCCTCCCGCAAGACCTGACCAGGGCCAAGTACGAACCACAACTGAGGTACATGTACTTGACCAGAATCAAACCCGCAACTCATTGGTTCATGGGCCGATGCTCCAACCACTGAGCCAAACCATCCAGGGCAAAAAAAGACACTATTGAATTAACCATTCATTTTTAAATAAAATAGTAAAATATTCTAAGTGTTTAAAAAAACTTAACCTTATCGCTTCTCGGCCTTTTGGCTAAGATCAAGTGTAAAAAAACTTAACCTTAGAATTAAAGACTACCTATTGACTGATTAAGTTGTTAAAGAGAAAAGCCAAAAGCTTTCCTGAAGGAAAGGGTTTATTGAGCCATATGCTGGCCAGAAAAAGTACCAGGTCCTGGGGCATGCAGTCTAATCCTTGATGGGGCTCTTTTATCCAAACAGTTTGGGGAAAAAAGATGTAAGCTGTTTTGAAAGAATTTGCATTAGCTATAGATAAAGGGGGTGGGAGAAGGTGAAAGGGGGCTAGTTCTGGGATAGGTGTATAGTCTGTAAGGAAGAAGTGTTTGTTCTTTAGGATTGGTTATGGGCAATAGTCTGAGAAATTCATGCATCAGCAAGATGCAGTGGCACCTAGTGGTTGGGGTACTCTGTGATTTTCTCTATATAATGGAATGTAAGCAGTCTTTCACTGGTTCTGCCTTGCAGTTATCTGATTAACCTCTCGTTTCTTCTTTCTACCCTCCAGCCTGCTGTAATTTAAGACATCTCAGCCTTGGCTGAGTAGCTCAGTTTGTTAGAGCATTGTCCCCATACCCCAAGGTTGTAGGTTCATTCAATCTCTGGTCAGGGCACATCCAAGAAGCAACAAATGAATGCATAAATAAATGGAACAACAGCCCTGGCTGGTTTGGCTTAGCGGTTAGAGTGTTGGCCTGCGGAACAGAGAGACCCGGGTTCGGTTCCGCTAAGGGCATGTACCTTGGTTGCCGTTTGTCCCCGCCCCAGTTGGGGCCGTGTGGGTGGCAACCAGTCGATGTGTCTCTCTCACGTCGATGTTTCTCTCTCTCTCTTCCTCCCTCTCTCCCTCCCGCTCTATCTGAAGATAAATGCAAAAATGTCCTCAGGTGAGGATAAAAATAAATAAATAAATAAATAAATAAATAAATAAATGGAACAACAAATCAATGTTTCTCTCTCAAATCAATCAATAAAAAAATATTTTTAAAGAAGACATCTCAGAGTTATTTTCTTGTCACAGTAATCCAATGGAATACATTATTTAGTTCCTTTTAAATTTTTATTTATTGATTTTAGAGAGAGGGAAAAGGGGTGGGGAGAGAAACATCAATTTCTTGTTCCACCCATGCATGCATTCACTAGTTGATTCTTGTTAAGTTTCCTGACCAGGGATCAAACCCACAGCCTTGGTGTATCAGGACAACACTCTAACCAACTGAGTACAGCCAGGGCTCAATGGAATACTTTAGACTGCCTTTTCACTCTCATTCTCTCACGAATGTATAGTGGAGTTTTCCAGAGGTTATATGACATGTATTGATGTCAGTGCTTTGAGAGCTAATAGAATACAGTTGTATTCGTGTTTCGACTTTCGTGGCTTCACTCTATCGCAGTTTTTTCAAATATATTCATTAAAAAGTTGATCGAGCCAGTGAAAATGATACAGTGCGCGCTCGGTTGTCTGAGTCAATTATACACCCCTGTATTATAATTAAAATTTACTGTACGTATGGACTGTAGGCCTATGTATTCGAGCACCCCAGGAATCTTTCAACGCGAGGTGCAACCGCTAGAGTCTGGAATGGATTAACCGCGATAAACGAGGGACGACTGTATATGATTATTATATTAGAAATTTTAATTTCTAATATGTTAACTATCACTGTATATAACCCAGACCAACAAAAACTCATTGGGGTACTCAATAATTTTTAGTGTACAGGGAACCTCAGACCAAAAAGTTTGAGAACCATTCTGTCATTGGTGGAAGTGGAGTTCTTGGGATGCCATGAGGAAAAGCATTTCCTGAGGCCCCCACAGGAGATGGGGTTTTGTGGAAAGTTTTATTGATGATGAAAAATTAAGGTGGTTCCCCTCCAAGTTCCCATCTCTGTACATCTTGTCCTCAGCAGGGCCAGAATTAAGGCCACTGCCCACAGTTTCTGCTCCATATTAAAGTACAGTCCAGTTCAGTATCTGGCTAGCTTAGCTTGTCTTCCCAGCTGCAGTCCATTGAGTGTGGGGTCCACATGGACATGGGCCATGCAGATGCTTAAGGCCACGTGGGTATGGAGAGAGAAGATGCAAACGCATAGGCGAGTGTGGATCATGGGGCAAGAGAGAATAAGAGCCAAGAGGCAGAAGTTAGAGCGTCGGCCTGCTGTCCAGAGAGACCAGGGTTCGGTTCCCGCACGTACCTCAGTTATAGTTTGTCCCCAGCCCTGGTTGGGGTTGTGTGAGAGGTAGCCACTCGATGTGTCCCTTTCATGTCGATGTTTCTCTCTCTCTCTTCCTCTTTCTCCCTCTCACGCTATCTGAACAAATATGGAAAAATATCCTCGGGTGAGGATAAAAAAAAAAAAAAAAAAGCCTCAGGTTTGTTGACCATAGAAGCAGAGTTTTGGTCAAACTAAAGATACATCTTGAATTCAGTTGTGTTTCAGTCCCAGGCCCATGAAAGCAGAAGGACTCTACTGACCACACCCTCACAGAACTAGGCAGAACAACACCATGGTTGACATCAGGACCTGATACAATGACCAACTACTCCCTACCCTGGCCCCAACTAATCAGTAGAGCCTACACCCCAACTCCCTTAATCACCATGATTAATAATTTTTCCCGTATATAATCTGTCCCTGTGTGGTCCATCCTAGAGCCAGGTTTTAGGGCACTTGCTTACTTGTGACTCCAGGCTTGGCACCATTTCCTTAAATAAATCTTTACTTTCTTTGCTGAAAACTCTTGTTTGCACCTTATTGGGCTTTGATGCCTGCAGGCAAATGGATCCCATTAGTCCGGTAAGATTAGTAACCAATACAGTATTCTTAATATGTAAGGAATTTATGTATGTTAATTCTCACCTGAGGATATTTTTTTCATTGATTTTTAGAGAGAGTGGAAAGGAGGGATGGAAGGGGAGAGAGAGAGAAACATTGATGTGAGAGAGACACATTGATTGGCTGCCTCCCACATGTGCCCCAACTGGGGCTGGGGATCGAATCTACAACCCAGGTATGTGCCCTTGACTGGGAATTGAACCCTTGACCCTTTGGTGCATGGGCCAAAGCTCTAACCACTGAGCAACACCAGCCAGGGCAGGAATTTATTTTTTTAAAAACTCAAAAACCTGAAAGCCCAATAAGGAATAGTCAAAGAACAATTACCATAAAAAATATGTAAATTGCTAATAAACACGAACACATGTTCAACATTACCAGCAATCAAAGAATGTTAAACTCATGAGACACCATTTTTCATCTACCAGGAAGATTATTTTTTTAATTTATGCAAGATTAATTTTTAAAAAGGGCTTTCTACAAAGCACTGAGCCATAGTATCAGAGACCTTTTCTTCTTTCACTCCACAAATATCTGAATGTCTAATAGGTGCTCAGTCCATGATGAGACATGGCCCTGGCCCCCACAAAGGTGAACTTCTTTAAGGGAAGAGAGACTTTAAACAGTTCATTACTCATATAACTAGCCATGTGATTATAACTATGCTAAGTGTTACTAAGAAATAGTAGGTGCTCTGAGATAATTTAATAATCACACATTTGGGGGTGGGAGAGGGAGATGTGGTCAGGAAAGACATCCATAAGAAAATGACATTTGAGCTAAGATCTGAAGGAAGAAGAGAAATTAACTAGGTAACACTGGGGTAAGGGAAAAAAGGAACAGAGAGAAGAATGGCTCGACTATGAAGGCCTTGAAGTAAGAAGCAAACCTCTGGAAATACAAAAACTGAAGAAATGCTTGTTTGGTCTAAGCTCAGGAAGAGGGGTTAAGCTGATGAGACAAACACAGCTTTCTACACCAGAACAAACTTTTCACCTTTAGCCTAAGGGTAATGGGAAGCCATTTAAGGATTTAAGCAGAGAAATAAGATGAAGTTTAAGAAAAAAAAGTCTCTGGTTTCAGTATGAAGAACAGCCTAGGTGGGGAGAGCAGGGGGTACAGAGGGACTACAGAGGAGGCTTCTGAAACTATGGGGTAAGAGAGAGCAGGGAAACCCCAACTAGAAGATGGCCATAGAGAAAGAGAGAAGCACGTTGATACTAGATACTTAGGATATAAGTCATCAAGTCACCAGACACCACTTGAGAGAGGCATTCCAAATGACTCAGAGGGTTCTTGTGTAAGAAGCTTCATGGATATTGCTGCTATTGACGATAATGGTCATATCCCTTGATCTAGTCATTATCCTTCTAGGAATCTATTCTAGAGAAATAATCACAAACTTGGACAAGATTTATTTTCAAAGTTGTTCACTACAATCTTATTTAAAAATTTTAAACTTCAAAACAATCTAAATACCAAAACAGGAGAATTTTATTTTTTTGGTACGTGCCCCTAGTGGGAACCGAACCCGGGACTCTCTGGTCCGTAGGCCAACGCTCCAACTGCTGAGCCAAACTGGCCAGGGCAAAATAGGAGAATTTTAAGAATAAATTATGATACTACCATATAATGGAATATTAGGTAGCCATTTAAAAGTCACATTTAAGCCTGGCTGGTGTGGCTCAGTGGTTGAGCATCGACCCATGAACCAAGAGGTAGCAGATTCGATTCCCGGTCAGGGCACATGCTCAGGTTGTGGGCCAAATCCCCAGTGCGGGGCATGCAGGAGGCATGCAGGAGGCATGCAGGAGGTGGCCAGTCGATGTTCTCTCTCATCGATGTTTCTACCTCTCTCTCCCTCTCCCTTCCTCTCTCTAAAAATCAATAAAGAAAAAAATAATAAATAAAAGTCACATTTAATGTCAAGAGAAGCTGCTCAGAATATGTTAAGTAGAAAAAAGCAGGCTATGAACATTAGTACATTATTTAAAAATACAGAAAGGTCTATATAGACATATGTACATTTTGATGATAAGACCAAGTGTTTTAAAATTTCTTTGGATCATCCCATTTTTTCAATGTTCTCTACAATAAGGAAGTCATATTTCTATTTTTTAATTATTTCTATTTTTAAATAACATTTGTTGAGCGTTTACTATATGCTAGGCACTGTTCTAAATGTTTTATATATATGAACACATTTAATCTTGAAAGCAATTCTATTACAGAGAAATGACTTGCCCGAAGTCACACAGTAAGCCAAAATTTGAACCCATGCAAGATGACTCCAGCGTCAGCTCTTACACCACTACCCTATACTGCTTGTGGCAGAACTGCATTTATATGCAAAGAATAACTTTAAAAAGAACAAATTATTAAGATAAGCCACAGAATGAGAGAAAGTACATATTTGCAAGTTATCTATCTGATAAGGGTTTAGTATACAGAATATATAAAGAACTCTTTTACAATTCAACAACAAAAAGACCAAAAAAACCCAGAAAGCAAAAAACATCTCAGTTAGAAAATAGGCAAAAGATCTGAATAAACATTTCTCCAAAGAAGATATCCAAGTGGTCAATAAGCATATGAAAAGATGCTGGACATCATTAGTCAAGGTAAATGTGTATCAAAAGCATAATGAGATAACAATTCACACCAGAATAAAAAATGGAGTAAGTCTTGGCAAAAATAGAGAAACTGGAACACTCATACATTGGGGTGGAAACGTAAAATGGTTGAGCTGCTTTGGAAAACAGTTTGGCAGTTCCTCAAAAGGTTTAAACACAGAGTTACTGTATGACTCTAGGTATAAACCAAAGAGAAATGAAAACATATATCCACACAAAAACTTGTACATAAACATTCATAGCAGCCTTATTTATGATAGCCAAAAAGTAGAAACAACCCAAACGGCCAGCAACTGATTAATGGATAAACAAAATGTGATATATACATATAAGGGAGTATTATTCAGCAATAAAAATAAATGAAGTACAGATACATGCTATGACATGGATGAATCTTGAAAACATGCTATAGGAGTGAAAGAAGCTATACACAAAAAGCCACAATATGTATGATTCCTTTTATATGATGTTTCCAGAATAGTCAAATTAATAAAAACAGAAAGTAGATTAGTGGTTGCCAGGAGCTGGAGGTCTGGTGGCATAGAGGGTGACTGCTTAAGGGGTACTGGGTTTCCTTATGGGGCGATGAAATGTTCTAGAATTAGATAGTGGTGATATTGCCCAACATTGTGAATATACTAAAACCCCTGTATACTTAAAATGGTGAATTTTTCATTATGTGAATTTTATCTGAATTTTAAAAAAGAACAAAATATCTTTAGTAAAAACTCAGAGGATTTGCTCACAACCACAGAGACTTTCTACTTTATCTTTCTTTTATCCTTAAGTATCAACTTGAAAATGTCAAATTACTGTGCATCATCTATAAAACAGGATAACAACAGTACTATTCTAAGAGAGTTTGAAGAATATTAGGAGAGTAAATATATATAAAGCACTCAGAACAGTGTCTGACACAACAGCTCTCAATAACTGAGCTAATAGTAGCAGTAGTATTGGATTTGGAGTCTAACCAGGATGGGGAAAAAATTATGTCCTATTTCTCTCCAAATTATTGTCTTCAAAGAATGGAAGATTTATTTGACCACAATCAGGAAGGGAAAAGCACAAGCTGTTTTTTTATGTGGTTGCTGCTGTCTAGCATTTAATTTTATAAATACAGTAAATATTTTGGTCTGTGATTAGAATGAGATGCCAAGGAGTTTCAGGTATATTAATCTTGCTTTACCTGTCATGGGAGTACAAGGAGAGTCTAGATACCAAAAACCAAGTAATTCTATGAGATCTACTAGAAGGTCAACACGAAAGAAAGAAGCTTGGAGAAGCTGGGTAATTTTCTAGCTTCATCTCAATTATTAATAGATATTCATAGAGCCACGTCACAGCAATACTTAAAACACTGAAATTCTAGACTATCAAATTTACCCATATTTAAATATAAGTTAAACACACATACTGAAGCCAGACAATGGTTGTAGACTCCTGTAGATTAGAAACAGCACTATTTCTTTCCTTTAAATGAACTAGTTTTAGATGTAACAATTAATTGCTTTATCTGACTATAAGGCAAAAAAAATCAAACCATTGCAAGTCTTCAGGGAAGAAGAGGGAGCTGGCAAAATCTAATTGCTTAGAGAATGAAGAAAATAGCTTTACATATCAGCTGCAATAGAGGTCAGGCAGCTGATAAAGCAGAGAGATAAAATTTCAAACCAAGACTGAGTACTATAAATAGTGCCCGAAGCTACAAATAGAAGGACACATTCTACATGAGTCAAAAGTGGGAGCAACTATTAGATTAGTATTGGTCTTTTTCAGTCACGTGGGAACAGAAGTAATAGCAGATTAACAAATACTTTTTAAGTGCCTACCACATACATGAACAAAAACATTTTATATGAGGTTATAAACTATAGGTTATTTATTGTTAAAAAAAATCTTTACACAAACTCCTTTTAAAAATTCCAATAAAATATTCCCTATGTGCAAATAGTCAAAACGAGAATTAGAAATAAAGGATTTTGTAGAGATAAAGAAACCACTGCTGGGAATGTGGAAATGCTATTGAAGAGCCATTATTATTATGATTACTTGCAGTCCTACCTGTATCTGTGCTTTTCATTCCCATTCTGAATCGTATTTGCTTGCCATGAAGGACCTCGGAGAGATGTTTAGCAGTCCAGTGTTGTGCAGGCCAATCAAAAACCATATTACAGAAGACTGCAGGTTGCTGCAAAGACATGATAATTTCTTTTGCTTTCTCTGGAGTAAAAGGTTTGATATGTTCATCTAGGGAGAGAAATAGAGCAAGAGATAGATAACTATAAAGTTATTTAACATATGAAAAAACAGCTAGTATTGTTTTAATTACGGCAAATCTTTTTGTGTAATTACACTGCATTTACACATCACTTATTACTGTTCATATAAATATCAAACAACCATAATTCTTATATGATATTTCTTATATTAAATTTTAAATGTTAGAAAATATTTACAATTTTCAATGTCAAATAGTTTTTTTGTTTGTTTTGTTAAAAAAAATTTTTTTTCCTTTATTGATTTTAGATAAAGAGGAAGTTAGAGGGAGAGAGATAGAAACATCGATGAGAGAGAACATCGATTGGCTGCCTCCTGCATGCCCCCCACTGGGGATCGGGCCCACAACCTGGGCATGTGTCCTGACCAGGAATCAAACCAGAGACCTCTTGGTGCATGGGTTGACGCTCAACCACTGAGCCACACTGGCCAGAGTCAAATAGTTTTTTAAAAAGGTTTTCCAACTATTTAAATTTAAAAGCATGCAATTTTAAAAAAATATTATTTCCTAAATAGAAGTGTATGCAAGAAATGCTGATACAAACTACTCTAGAACAATTAGAGTTGCTGGAGTCAGCAACAATTCTACTTGCTGTCACATGTTGATGCCAAAAAAAACCCCAAAAAACTACTGAATTAATAAAAATACATCAGTCAATCGGAAAAGGAGAATTATTTTTACTGAAAGATTTAAAAGGATAAAAAAATGTGCTAGGATGAGCATCATTGTTAATTCTCTCCTTCAATTGCATCTGTAAACAATATAGGGGCTATGCACTGAGTACTTTAACAAATTTCACAGAATCATAGAATGTTAATTCTGCATAGGATAGTAAAGACTGGTATTGCTAAATAAAAGAACAAGTAAGTTTCTCTTTAAAGACATCTTAAGATGAAAGTTTTTTTGGGAAAGGTAAAAAATGCTTTATACTCTGACCTCCAAAACATATATTTATGATACTCTAAATCAGTGAACCAGTGTATTTCAGTTACCTAATCTGTAATTACACTTAATTCAAAAAAATTAAGAAAAGCTCATAAATAATCCAAATTCTCCCATCATCCAGCTTTTTCTAAACTTTCTGATAAAAGAAAGAGGGATGGGGAAGGACTCATCGAGGAACTTGAGTAATTTGTGCTTGTCTGCTGAATGTAAGGCTAGTTTTTAAAAAATGAAAATTTAAGTCAACTCCACTTCCTTTCTCAGACAAGGGCAAAAACTCGGAATCCTTTCCTAAACCCTTGGTGAAAGTGAGCAGGCTCTAAGCCTTCAGCAGTTGACATTCGAGAACAATGTGTCACCTTCTACATAGCCAGGGCTTCCAAGTGAGGAGGAAATCAGTGTGGATGCTTAGAGGGTAAGGGTAAATAGAAGAGCTGGGGATTACATAGAGAGAGAAAGGGAAACGGCACTCTTAGGTCTTGATATAAAAAAAAGCCCCAACTTTTTTCTTTAAGTGACTTTTAAGTATTAAAGAGCCCTGTTAAAGAAAACAGAATATGACGAGGAATAAAAAGAGTTTTCCATCTTTCCTTGAGATTTTTTTTCCACTTTTGACATGTATGATAAATTCACATTTAAGGTCTGAACCCATACTAGCCTATAAATACGAGATTACCTAGCCTTCAGTGCACCAAGTCTTCCTGGACTTGTAGTGCCTAAATTCCGTGTGCATGAAAATGGACAAGCTGCATTTTTATTATACATTTTTAAAGTTTTGCTAGACTATGTATGTAAAGCTACAACACATTCATAATACTTTCTCATTTGTGGCAAAAAAAATTAGAACTATCCTTTGAGAAACAACTGGGAAAATTAAGCAGAAGTCTCAAAGAACCACCTACTAACCTAGTAACTCAAGTTATAAGAATTTGCTTTCAACAAAGTAATTAATCATAAGCTATATACATATTTATATATAATATATATATATACACATAAAATATCTACTACAAGATAAATCTGAAAATATAAACAACCTAATGTCTAAAAGTAAAAAAATATTTACTAAATACTTTCCCCATGGTACGTACATCCATTAACAATAAAAATGAGGGCTATGTAGCCCTGGCCAGTGCGGGTCAGTGGTTGGACCATCAGCTGGTGCACCAAAGGGTCTCGGATTCGATTTCCGGTCAAGGGCAGGTACATGGGTTGTAGGTTCAATCCCCAGTGTGGGAGGCAACTAATTGATGTGTCTCTCTCACACTGATGTTTCTTTCTCTCTCTCTAAAAGTCGATGGAAAAAATATCCTTGGGTGAGGATTAACAAAAATAAAAAATGAGGGCTATGTAGAAATGTGTAGAGAGGTAGGGACTGGAATTAACTCAGAGAGCTATTACATTAGCCAAGTGAGAAGTGTGATAATAAGGCCTTGAACAAGGCGTGGCAGTGAGGAAGGCAGAGATGGTAAAGATGGAGAAATCTGCCACATACTTTTAACTACATTAAAATAAAAATGCACATGTGAGACCTGGCCAATTTGGCTCAGCAGCTGGAGTGTCAGCCCTTAGACCAAAGAGTCGTGGGTTTGATTTCGAGTCAAAGGCACGTACCTCGGTTGTGGGTTCAATCCCCGGCCCAGTCAGGATCATTCGGGAGGTAACCAATGGATTTGTCTCTTTCGCATCAATGTTTCTCTTTCTTTCTTTCTCTCTCTCTCTCCCCCCCACTCCCTCCCTCCCACTCTAGCAAAAAAAAAAAAAAGGAAAAATATCCTTGGATGAGAATAAAAAAAAATGCACATGTGATCCTCTAAGAAGCCTGTAAAACACAGCTAGAAAAGGTATTTTATTACCACTATCCAAAGGAAGAAATAGACCTCATATGTCAAAGGTCAACACCCCAGTGACGAACTGAAACTATAGGTCACATTCTTTAATTCCAAGTCCAGTCCCCTTTCCACACAATCCTGCTTCCAGAGAATTAAAACTGAGGGACTTACACTAGCACCAAAAACTCAGGAGAGATAATATAAGCTGAAAGGATGCCGGGAAAGTTTTAGATCGATTCATAGAACCATATGTGCTGTTGAGGAGGGAGGAATGTTTTGGTTTGTGCATATGTATGGGTGTGTGTTGGGGGAGGCAATCACACCTGTAGAAGAGACTGCTGGTTGCCTAACTTACTCAATACCCATTCTCTTCTTCTTTACTAACAGAACTTTAGGCAATGGGAGTAGCTGAAAAATTATGTTTCTTAGAATCCTTTGCAGATAGGAGTGGCCAGAGATATATCTGGAAGTTGCTGAGTCAGCCTTTTTGCCCTTATCCTCCTCTCCTATCTTTGGCCTGGAAAACAGACATAATGGTTAGCCATCTTGAGAGATAAAAGAAAGGCCCAGGAAATTGCAACCTCAGCTGAAATAATGCAAAGATGTACATCTTTGTGCCACTGAGCCAACACCAGCAAAATTCTACTTCCTAAATCCTTTCACATAAAAGAAAGTTAACTCTTATAGTCAAAACTGCTTAGTTCATAACTGGTATAACACCTAGCGTTCTGAGGCTATCATTTTCAAGGACAACTATATTCTCCTTGTTAAAAACAAGACAACAGGCTCCAAATGGAGGTACTTATGTTAAGCCCCAAGTCACCAATCTGAGACTTAATCACAGTTTGGCCTCTCCTAGAAATGGAATGTTGAAACAATCAGGAATCACCTGGTCAGCACAAGTGAGGTAATCTGTTCGATAAACCACAACATACTCTAAAGGAAAACGACCTTGCCACAACCAACCAACCAACTTTTTGCTAGTGTAACTTCCTTGCTCCTCTCCCTTGTGCCTATAAAAGTCTTTCATTTTGTACAGCTCCTCGAAGCTCCTTTTTATATGCTAGATGGGATGCTGCCCGATTTACGAATCATTGAATAAAACCAATAAGATCTTTACATTTACTCAGTTGATTTAAAAAAAATATCCCTATAAAGTGCTCAGTGGCTTAAGTTGGATGAATCATGCTAGTTTAACCCACTGTAGCAATCGTCAGTTCTAAGGTTGTAAAATATTCAAGCTTTGAACATTTTACTTCTAGAAATTTAAAGGGCAGAGATAAATAGAAGCACCAGTCCTTTTGGGGTTGGGGATTTATTTATTCTGCTTATCTTCAATCAGAGCTAATAGATCATATAGCTTTAAAAGTTCCCAAAACATGACTAGTGTTTTGATAGAATAGCTTCAAAGTAAATAAGCATTTTTTTCTCTAACATAATGTTAAAAATGTTAAAACTATTTAATAATCTGCTCTAAAAATCCCAGACTTTATTTAATAGGAGACTCTAAAACCAAAGCACCTGGCCCAGTGATAGGAATATATTAAATGCTCGAATATTTGCTAAATAAGTGCTATAAAACATATATAGTACAGAGCAGTAGGATGCTCATCATAATAGGAAATTAACATATTTACATAATTTCAAGCCTATCAGTAAAATAAAACAATCAACTGCTTGTGAGATAAAACTAATTTAGTTTCTGGTAGTTTAATCAACAATGAACAAGGCCATTAAATTAAATTTAATTGTTACAATTTCCTTTAAAGCCTTTAAAGGATAAGTGTATTTAATTCTAAAATTGCAGGAAGCAGCAATGTCTAATTAGATGACTTAGAAACTGCTGAAAAAATAATTAGTGATCTACATGTGGCACAACAGTCTCTTCTCCCTCTAAGTGTAGCATGCGATTCAGACAATTTATTATAGCTTGGTTAACAACTAATTCTTTGGAGATAGTGAAACACCATCGAAAAGCAAATTGCCTTTTTCTCAGTAATTTTTTCTTTAGTTAATACAAAGTACAAGATAATTTGAAATCTAATTTCCCTAAATTTGCTAGCAATCTGGCTTCAATCAATTAATATCTGGTGTGGACTTATATCTGAGATTTAGAATTCAAGACAAGAATAAGGAAAATATACCAAGTTGTGGAGGACAGACTGTTCCATAATGTTACCACTGCAGGACCTGAGAGCTGGACATGGGCCAGAACAGATATTGCTTACCACAAATCCCCCTTAAAGATGGTCTGATTGTAATCCATGTACATAATAAAGTAAATCAGCACCCCTCCCCTGCCTTCAACTAGGTGCTGGTTCCTGGAACAGGCCATTGTCCTGAGCATGTAAAGTGATTTTTTGAACCTGGTAGCAGTCACATACTAGTATCTACGCTATCCCCTCTTTACATTATATAACTCTTTGATGCCTGCCAAGAGGTGGGGGGAACCATTTATCCTGCAGCCGTCCAAGATATATATTCCTCACATGTAATTTTCCCTTAATAATCTCTACTAATTACCATACCGGAGTGGTCAGCCTCTTTCCTCAGTCTTTCCTTGTCCTCTGCTTACAGAGATAGATTTTCAGTCCGGGGACCTACCCCTAGGTCTGCATGTACTAACACAAGTTTCCAGAATACTCTCCTAATATTAATAGAATATAACAAAGACAAAGATCCTAAAATTAAAATTAACTTACAGCTCATGTCATGTATAATTTTAATAACTATTAAATTTAATAGCTTTCAATCTTATTCAAAAACTTTCAGAAGGTGACATAAGAGTAAGTCAAAAGTTACAATACAGAGACTCACCATAGTGATACAGCATGAATAAAAAATTGGCATGGGGGCCCTGGCTGGTTTGCTCAGTGGTTAGAGCATTGGCTCACAGACCAATGAGTCGCGGGTTTGAGTCCAGTCAAGAGCACATACCATGGTTGTGGTTTGTCCCTGGCCCTGGTTGGGGTCATGCAGGAGGCAACCAGTCGATGTGTCTCTCTCACATCGATGTTTCTCTCTCTCCCCCTCTCTCTCTCCCTCTCCCCCTCTCTCTCCCTCCCACTCTATCTGAACAAAAGTGGAAAAATATCCTCAGGTGATGATTAAAAAAAAAATTGGCATGGGGAGCTATTTTATTTCTAAATATATACATATAAACCTAAGTAAACCCTTTGAATTTCAAGGTCTAGGAGGTAGTGCCACTGAAGACACCACAAACAGAAATGTTGAGGCTGTTATGTTGAGTCCGTACAACCCTGGATGAGATATTTCCTTGGGCAGGCCTGGAAAAAGCTAGAAAGAATACATCCTTCTCTTCATAAAGGTATAAACCTAGCTATAACTAAAACTATGAGAGCTCAATAGAAAGAAATATAATAACCTCAGTCTGAAAGACAGAATCAGATTCAAAGAATGACAAGAATTTTTAATTTCACTAAATGCTTTAACCAATGTGTGATCCTGGAAGTAACATCTCAAACTCAGAATTTAAGTTGATTCTTAATAAAGTAGTTTTATATTTGATTGTTTAGGATTATTTCTCAGATTAATTTTAGATTTACAAAAAAATTAAGAGGAATGTATAGAGATTTCACACATACCCCCCACTCACACATGTGTGCCCCACCCCCCATTATCAACATCACTCACCAGAATGGTACATTTTTACCAGGGATGAAGCTAAACTGATCACATTTCCCCCCTCCTTAGGACTTCTAGATTAAGAATCACCAGTTTCCTCAAAAAGCTAAATATGGAATTATCGTATAACTCAGAAATTCCACTCTTAGATATATGACCAAGGGAAGTGAAAACATGTGCTCATACAAAAACCTGCATATGAATGTTCATAGCAGCATTAGTCATAATAGCCCAAAAGTGAAAACCCATTAGTTGATGAATAGTTCATCAACTGATGAACAGATAAACAAATGTGGTGTATCCATACTATGTATGGAATATTATTCAACCATAAAAAGGAATGAAGTACTGATACATGCCACATCACAGATGGACCTTGAAAACATTACACGATGTGAAAAAAAAAGACATGAAAGCCTCATATTATATGATTCCATTTATATGAAATGTCCAGAATAGGCAAATTCATAGAGACAGAGAGTAGATTAGTAATTGCCAGGAGCTAGAAAGAGGGGTGAATGCAAAATGACTCCAAATAGGTACCAGGCTTCTTTTGGGTATGATGAAAATGTTTTGGAATGATAGTGATAGCTGCACAACTTTGTCAAAATACTAAAAACCAGTGACCTGTACACTTTAAAAGGATGAATTTATGATATGTAAATACCATAAAAAATAAAAAGCTCTTCTTCCCTTGCTGCATGTTTGACATCTTTGGCAGCATCCTTCCAAACCTAAACTCTATGCATTCACATTGAAACTCAACAGTGCTCTCCCAACCACCTCCTTTTTTCTTCAGTTTCCTAATTTATATGTCACTTCTCAGGTTGGAAATTTTCAGATATCTCTTATTTTCTCTCAGTTTCAACATCAGTCAGTCACTAATGACAGCACTTTCTGAAACTAACTGGGATTAAGTACTCTGACTTTCAGTCTTTCTCCCTTGAATCTATGCTCCACCCTTCAGAGTGATCTTCCTAAAACAATCTGATCATGTTACTCTCCCACCTAAGCTCTTCAAAGGTTTCCCACTGTCATAAAGTCCAGACTCCTTAACTTGATATAAGGTGCCCTTTAGGGTCCCTCTTCTCTCACCACTCCTTATACCAACTTCTTTCAGTTCCTGGACCAGGCCAAGCTCTTTCTCCTCTTGCCTCTGGACTTGGCATAGGGTTCTCTTATTCATTCCTTCAACAAATATGTATTAAGTGCCCACTATGCCTGGCATTGTACTTGCTGCTTGTGGTAAGTACCCTGAGGTCCTGCCCTCAAGGTACTTACAGTCTAATGGAAGAAACAATAATAAACAATCACAAAGTGTGAAAAGTGAAATGAAGGAAGAAGCATGCTGTATTATAGAACATTTAGGGTTAGGAGTCGTGGAAAACCACAAAGAATGTTTTAAATAGGTTGTTCTGGTAAGATCTCAGGTGGTGACATACTCTGAAACCTGAAGATTAAGGAACCAGCCTTGTGAAAGTAGGTAAGAGCAAGGGAGTGAGTGACAAGAGATGTTCCTGGAGAACACAGACCAAGATATTTGTTTTTTTGGGGGGTTTTTTTGAGCTTTAAACTGCACTTTAATTTTCAATTAACTGTAACTTACTGGAGATTTTTGTAGGTAATGGTTAGGAGTTTGGATTTTATTCCAAGTTCTAAGTGCAGTAGAATTCATTGAAGAATTTTAAGTAAGGAAGTGTCACTTTTTGCTGCTAAACAGAGAAGGGACTGGAGGAGTACAAGATGGGAAACAGGGACACATGGCCTGAAGATATAGTAGTGGTTTCGGTGAGAAATGTTGATGATCTGTACAAGGGTTTGATAGTGAAGGAGGAAAAAGTTGACGAACTCGATGCAGAATTGACCTGACTTACAAAGAAGTCATCAGTTGAAAATGAGAAAGAGCCCTGGCCAGTTTGGCTCAGCGGTTAGAGTGTCGGGCCCGCAGACCAGAGAGTCCCGGGTTCAGTTCCTGCTAAGGGCATGTACCTCGGTTGTGGTTTGTCCTCGGCCATGGTTGGGGTGTGCGGGTGGCAACCAGTCAATGTGTTTCTCTCTCTTCCTCCTGCTCTGTCTGAAGATGAATGCAAAAAAAAAAAAAAAAAAAAAAAGAGAGAGAGAGATGAAGAGAGTATATAGAAAGTTTAGGGAATTATCTTTGGAAAAAAGAAAGTAAGCTTACCACAGAAACAGGATAAGAAGGATCTCAGGCCCATGCTGAGTGAATATTCAAGAGGTTGACCATTTTCATTTCATAGTGTTATCAATTTGTCCAGGAGTTTTTCCAGCAAAGTTCAGCCATACAGATGCAGGTGCAAAGAGGGCAAAAAAATGGGTTCATCCAGAGTATGGGTTTTGCCAGAAGAATAAAAGGCAGGGAGGGACCACAGTTAGTGCATTTTCTTTTTCTTTTTTTTTTTTTTTAACTCTTCACCGGAGGATATTGTTCCATTTAAATAGAGTGGCAGGGAGGGAGGGAGGAACGGAGGGAGAGAGAGAGAGAGAGAGAGAGAGAGAGAGAGATATGAGAGAGACACATGGACTGGTTGACTCTCGCAGGACCCCAACCAAGGCCGGGGGACAAACTGCAACCGAGGCATGTGCCCTTGACCGGAATCCAACCTAGGACTCATTGGTCCACGGGTGACACACTAACTGCTGAGCCAAACCGGCCAGGGCGAGATAGTATATTTTCAAGGGAGAGAACATAATGATAAACTATGATATGCACTCTCCATTAGATTAGGGGGGTACAGATGGACAGAAAATGGAAGGATCAATGAATTGGAGGTACAGATGAAGTTCAAGAATTGTCTCTTTGGAGTACACAAGCGAGTTACAAAGGCAGGAGACTGTAGTCACATAGAAAGTAATTAACTTGTTTCTTCTGCTTGGCAAACATTATCTTGATCTCCAATCATATTCATCCTGTACTTTCCTGCTGTCTTCCAATGACTCCCTATTACTACTACCTGAGTTTGTCACTATCTCATCCAATCATAAAGGCCCACCTCAAACTATTCCCATCTTGAAGCATTTGTTTTCCCCACTGGGATCTCTCCTGGTGACAGACCTCACCCAGTGTGTACTGATAGTATTCCTATTACCACATACATTAGTCATTCTTTTTCCTTTCTATACCTCTTTACTCAATTGGGAAAAGGCATTGCTATAAACAATCTCTGGATCCTGTGGCAGTACCCCTAACATTACCAGAAACCGAGCAATCATTCAATAAATGCTAACAGGGGTCTCAGTCTCATGGGCTTCCAAACCTCAGCCGTTCTTTAAAGCAAAAATCCACCGAAATCAAACAAAAGCTCATAATCTCTGTTCACAAAGGTCTGAGACATCTCCATTTACCTCAAGGGTGGGCTCTAATTTCATAAATTTAATTTCAATCCACTGTAACATTCAAAACACCATCATGCGTACAACAGCCCTGGTAGGATGCGGGGATATAGGGCCTGTGCGAGGATCAAAAATCTGGATGCCACCACCACTTGAGAAAAGCCACGTTCACTAGGAAACAAATACTTTTCCTCACAGCTTAATGCACAGCCAGAGAGACCTGGGACAGAACCTAGACCAAACGGCCACTTGAGAGGTGCCAAGAGAGTCAGTTGGCACAGGGTTGTACTCATGGCCTGACCTCAGCCTGGCACCTACCTTCCTTCTCTCCAGTTCCAGCTGCAGGGCCCGTATCAGTGGTCGTCCCCGGGCCTGCCGCCATGGCTCGCACGACTCCAGCTCCGCCCGAAACCCAAGAGTGGGGTGGAGCGTGACTGGGGTCCGAGGAGGGCCAAGGCTCGGGCTCTGAAGCCGCCACACAGAAAGCAGACACAACCGCTGCTCCCCGGGTCTTTCGGAAGCGACGCTCGCGTTGAAGTCATGTGACGGACGCTGGGCGGGGCTACGCAGGTTTGTTTTGATTCAGCTGTTGCAATGTAAGCACGTGGTCTCTGTTGTGGCTTTTTTTTTTTTTTTGCCTTCCCCAGACTTTATATCCTTCTTTCAAAGTAGTATTTTCTTGGCTTCATTTCTGCTTCTCGTTTTCTAGTCTGGTCCTTTCCTTCCGACTTGGCGCTTTCCTCTACCCAATTTTATTGGAGTTTTAGGAGATGTTTGCTTTCTCGTGGGGCTCGGAGCAGTGGAATGTGGCTCTGCGTTCGTTTACTCTGCTACCGCTCTTACCCGCCTTGGGTACCAGGAGATCTCACGCCTCTCCTCCTTTCTTTTCCCACCTCTTTTGCCCTTCAGGCAGCAACACGACTCCATTTGGTTTTCGTGGCTGCCGGGGAATAAGAACCTCGATTAGATGTCCTTTAATTGTGTTCCCCGTGTCTCATTTCCCCACCCTGACAAACTAAATCAATTAGGTCTTCAAGGGCACTAACCCCGGCAGCTGTCAGGCTTCTGGATTTGTATATCAAAATAAACAACCGGAAGCGTGATCAAGAGATCAACAACCCCCAGTGAGGTCAAATCTTGACTGGAGATGGATCTAGGTCATTTGGGGACAAATCTTCCAGTGTTGTTGTTGTTTATCCTCACCCGAGGAGATGGAGATTATATATAATCTCCATCCTAGTTATGTGCCCTGATGGGAATCGAACCCGCAGCCTTTTGTTATAGGGGAGGGAGGACTCTCCAACCAACCAAGTCACCTGGCCAGGACACAAATCTTCCAGTTTAATTAACATATCTTTATTGGTCGCCTATTAATGACAGGAAAAAGTAGAAACATGTCTATTTATATCTTTCATATATGAATAAAATTGGCTAGTTTATAATCTCATTGGGTATGTATACAAAAAGCTGATAAAACCAGGCTCTATTTACTGTACATAAAAAGTGATTTTCAAGTGGCAACATTTGGGTTCCTATTATACCTCAATCTTATCCTACCTCCCCCTATAATTTCTCAAGTTAAAAACCCCAACAAAAAAAGAAACCCAACATAGAGGCAAGCATTCGCTTAAGTGGTCAGAGGTCACCAAATTGTTTACTAGGCACATGTAAAATCTGGACGCTTCCTCCAGCCACCCGGGTTCCTTGCTCAACCTCCTCTAATACAGCCTCTCGGGAGCTTCCTTTTCCCCGGGCTCAGCGCCGCTCCTCCCAGCCTTTCCAATTCCTCCCCGTCCTTTTTCTGGGACGGCGGCTCCACTCAGTCTCTCCCCACCCGGGGTCCGTCCCACTCCCGCACTCCAGCTGCTCCCCGCCCGCCACACCCGCCACCCCTCCCAGCCCGGGAACCGCTCGCGCGGCGCAGGCGCACCAGGCGCGGCCGGGAGGCCGAGGGCGTCCAAAGCAGCCTCGGCTTGTGCCTATTCCCGCCTCATCTGCGCGGGGCTGGTCGGCGGCTGCACGGACCGCGCTGGGCAGGGGCCCCGCGGGCCGCGCGTCGCCATGGGCTCCGGCTGGAGCAGCGAGGAGGAGCGGCAGCCGCTGCTGGGGCCCGGGCTGGGGCCTGCGGCAGGGACTGCCTGGAGAGGCCGGGAGGCGGCGGCGGCGGTGCTGCCCGCGGCGGCCCCGGGTCCCGGGCGGGTGTACGGGCGCCGCTGGCTGGTGCTGCTGCTCTTCTCGCTGCTGGGGTTCGCGCAGGGCCTGGTCTGGAACACCTGGGGCCCCATCCAGAACTCGGCGCGCCAGGCCTACGGCTTCTCCAGCTGGGACATCGCGCTGCTCGTGCTGTGGGGGCCCATCGGCTTCCTGCCCTGCTTCGCGTTCATGTGGCTCATGGACAAGAGAGGTGAGGGGTTCCGGGGATCACTGGCCGGCGCTGTCACTCCTGGGGGAGCCTCCTCCCTCGGTTTCGGCTTTGAGGTTGTGTGAGGTGAGGTGACGGGAGTGTTGCTGGCATCCGGTTCCTGACTAGGAACCCTCTGTGCCCAAAGCAACAAATACGGGAAGGCTTCTTTGCAGCTATTATGTTTTTATCAAGGCCCATTATGCAACAGCGGGGATTAAGTGTTCACGTTTTTGCATATTGTGGACCTCAGAGCATCCCCGTGCACGTGCTGTGTCTGTTTTTTACACCTCACAAAAATGACAGGTGCTTTGGCTTATTTGGGGACGTTGAGGGTGAAAGGTCAGAAAATAGGCGATGCCCAGGTATAAGGAAGCAATGAGTTGGCTTTGCTTAATAGATGACTCCAGCCCAGGAAGAGCTGGTAGGAAACTCGGATCTGACTCTTTGGTTTCTGGGAAAAGGTGCAAAGGGTCTTAAAAGTGTGTGAACGTGACTAGGTGGCTGTGTCAGTTGAGATTTATAATTTTCAGATGAAACTTGCAGATGAATGAGACTCTTCACAGAAGAATATGTGGTCAGATATCTCACTTTACCACTAGCCAGTGTGATTCTCTGAGGAGGTAAAAGTCATAGGATTGAAAGATAAGGCACTGAATTATACCACACAAATATGGCTAAATGATTCATGATAGATGTGATATAGCTGCTGAAAAAGGGAGGGTGATTTTAGGCAGATAAGCTTAGTGTCTGAAACAAAAGAGAAATAATTTGATAGGCTCTATTCCAGTGTTCAATTCTAAGCATTACTTTTAAGAAGGCTGTTGACAGACTGGAGTATTTTATTACTATTTTTTTATCCTCACTCGAGGACATTTTTCCATTTTTTGTTTAGATAGAGTGGGAGGGAGAGAGAGGAAGAGAGAGAGAGAAGGACACATCTAGTGGCTGCCTCCCGCATGGCCCTGACCAAACCGGGGCCGGGGACAAACTGCAACCGAGGTTCGTGCCCTTAGCGGGAACCGAAACCGGGCCTCTCTGGACTGCAGGCCGACGCTCTAACCGCTGAGCCACACGGGCCAGGGCAAACTGGAGTACTTTAAAAGTTGTGTGGCAAGAATAATAAAGGATGTAAAAATCATAATGTGTAACATGAAGGGAACTGGGTGTGTCAAGCTTCAAAAAAACTTGAGGCAGAATATAAAATATGTGGAGATCAAGCCCTAGCTGGTGTGACTTAGTTGGTTAAACATCGTTCCATGTACCAAAAGGTTGAAGGCTTGATTCCCTGTCAGAGCACATGCCCCGGTTGTGGGCTCCATACCCAGGAGGGGGTGTGCAGGAGGCAGTGCCTGAACATCGATGTCTCTCACATCAGTGTTCTTTCTCTCTCTCACTCTCCCTTCCTCTTTCATATATATATATATATATATATATATATATATATATATATATATATATATATATATATATAATTGTAATTCTATCTACATCCCCAGGTAAATTGGGGACTATCTATTTGCTTCATAAAATAAGTTACTTTAAGAGTTGTTTCAGAATTCCTGTGACTATATGGTGAATTCAATTTTATATTTTCCACTGGTTGAAGGAATAAAAATTAAATTAAAATATGTCAAGATCAAGTAGAAGAGGAATTAGACTTAATGTGTGTGGTTCTGGAAGGAAGAACTAAACTGAGTGAAGTTACAAAAGAAGAAGCCACACAAGGAAGAACCTTCTAACAATGAAAGGCACCCAGCCCTGCAAGGTGTGTCTTGGTTGGTGTGGAACTTCCAGATAGAGCAAGGACTTATGCAGAGGATGTGTACTAGGTGCTGAGGTAGGGTTTCTTGTACTGAATGCACGTTTTCTTTGGGTATTTTTTGTTTGCTTTTAAACTGAATTGTAGACTTTATTTAGATTTCACTAGTTTTTCTGCTAATGTCTCCCCCACCCACCTTGTTCCAAGGATTCAGTGGAGGGTCCCAAATTGTGTTTAGTTGTTATTTCTCCTTAACCTCCTCCAATCTGTGACAATTCCTCAGTCATTTCTTACAAGGTTGGCTAAATTTAGGAGAAAATGCTATTTTGTTGTCTCTTTTTATTTATCTTTTTATCAGGAGCATTTTTCAATATTATTTGCTAAATTTAGCCAATCTTGTTTTTATGGTAGAGAAATGTTCATTTTCACAATTGTTATTGTAATTCTATCTACATCCCCAGGTAAATTGGGGACTATCTATTTGCTTCATAAAATAAGTTACTTTAAGAGTTGTTTCAGAATTCCTGTGACTATATGGTGAATTCAATTTTATATTTTCCACTGGTTGAAGCAATAGAAATTAAATTTAAAAAATTATCTCTTTTAGGAAGTGGTTTTCCTTTTCAGTAGAAGTCTGGTAAACTTTTACATGTTGACTGTCCTGCTGCACATGTTCTATCTGCATACATGGAAAGTGAGTTCCTGTTATCCTTGGGTTCTAAAATATTTTTCTCCCTAGAAAGTAGGTAGTTGTTTGACCTTCCTGTTGCCATGGGTCCCAGTCAGCTTAGCTTAGAAGACTGCTTATCTTCCTGAGATCGGTTTTGTTCTCCATCACCCCTTTTCACTTTCCAGCAAGGAGATAAAAAGGACTCGCTAGTGAGATATAGGAGAGCCGAAAGCTAGTGTACCCTAGAAGCCAAATGAAGAAAGGTTCTAGAAGAGATAGCACCTAAATGCGTGTTAAGCACTGGGGACATAGCCCTCATAGAGTCTCTGTACATTCTATTGAGAAGACTCAGACATCAAACAATAATGAAATTAAATATTTAGTGTGTCAAATCATGATGTGCTTTGGAGAAAAATTAAGCAAGGCAAGGGAGAAAGGGGATTTAATTGGGTGATACTCTCTATAGTGTCACAGAAGGCCTTACTGATAAAGTGTGTTTGAGCAGAGACCTGAGGTTAAAAGGAAGCCTGACTTGTCGGTTCTGGATAAGACTGTTTTGGGAAAAGACAAAGGTCCTAAACTTGTTTGACATATCCAAGAACAATGAGGCCTGTGTGGCTGGAGTTGAGGCAGGAGGGAAACAACAGTAGGAGATGAGATCAGAGGTAGAGGGAGGCTGAATCATACAGGGCCTCATAGGCCACTATAAGGACATTGGCCATGGAGGAATGAGGAGGGCTCTCTCCATTAGAAGAGTAAAATGATGACTCAGCTATTATCTTGAGAACAAGAGCCAGAGAAGAGAGACCCATTAGGCTAGTGGAATAACACCGTTGGGGCTAATGGTGACTTCCAACCAGGGTGATGCAGTGGAAGATTTGAGAAGTGCTTAGATTCCAGATATGTGTTGAAAGTAGACTCACCAGTATTTTTTGATGGATTGGAGGTGGGGTGTAAAGAAAGAAAAGGAGCCTAAGATATTTCTCAACTTTTTAGCATTAGTAAATGGGAGAATCAAGTTGCAATTTACTGACATGTAGAAGGTTGTGGAAGGAGCAGTTTGGGGGCAGATGGCATGAAGATCAGGGGTTTGAAATGCCTATTAGATATCCTAGTAGACAAGTTAAACTGTCAGTTGGATTTACAAATTTGGAGTTCAGGAGAGAGGCCTGAGCACTAAACTTGGGATTTATCAATCCATAATGGTACTCAGAGTCTTGCTGCTGAGTGAGATCACCTGTGGAGATGGGTGTTGCTTCAGAAGAGTACTGAGTGTGGGGGCATTCCAACATTTAGAGGTTGCAGTGATAAGGAAGAACCAGCTAGTGTTGACTGACAATAGAGCCTTGGATTTAGCAACATGGAGCTCTTTGGTGTCCTTTTTAAAAAGAGAATCTCACTGGAATGGTAGGGGTGAGTTCAAAATAAATTGCAAGGAGGAAAGTTGGAGACAATGAGTGTTGATATTACTTTTAAGCAATTGTGCTGTAAAGGGCAGTAGAGAAATGGAGCAGTAGCCAGAGGCAGTGTGGCTACTGAGAAGGTGTTTTTTAAAAGTGTTTTTATTGATTTTAGAGAGAAAGGAAGGTAGAGGGGGAGAGAGAAATATCTATTGGCTGCTTCCTACACACTCCCTACTGGGGATCAAGCCTGCAACCAGGGCATGTGTCCTGACTGGGAATAGAACTGGCGACCTCTTGTTGCATGAGATGATGATCAGCCAACTGAGCCGCATCTATTAAAACATATCTCTGTAATGCAATATTCTAATGGGTCCCAGTAGAAAGGGGGAAATTGACAATGCTAGAGGGAGAGGGAAGAACTGCTCTAACCATATCCTTGAGTAAGCAAGAGATGCGCTCCTCCACAGCACAAGTAGACAGGTTGGCCTTAGGTAGAAGGGCTGACAGCTAATTATCCAGTAGCAACAGAGGAGAAGATAGAGTGTATAGATATAGATGCATACAGAGAGTGGTAGGAGCTTGTGGAAGATATCTTTGCTTATAGTTCTCAGAAAATAGGAAGCAAAATTATCACCTGACCAATAAGGACAGGGGAACAGTTATTGGAGGATTGAAGAGAGATGATACGTTATGAAACTTTTTCCTAAGAAAGTGGAGAACTTATAGACTAGGAAATTATAGTTATGCACGGCTTAACCATGGGGATACCTGCTGAGAAATGCATCATTAGGTGATTTCATCATTGTGTGAACATCATTGAGTGTGCTTATACTAACCTAGGTGGTATAGCCTACTACACACCTAAGCTATATGGTATAGCCTAATTTCCTAGACTACAAGCCTATACAACTTGTTACTGTACAAAATAACACAGGATTAAATCAAGCACAAAAGAAAATGATGCAATCAAGAGAAGCGGTAAATGCGAGATGTATGAGGCTACTGCCAGTGTAACATGGATAATGTTTTACAGCAAACTTTTATTTTTAATAAGTAGAAGAGTACACTCTAAAATAATTATAAAAAGTATAGTATAGTAAATACATAAACCAGTAACATAGTTGTTTGTTATCATTATCAAGTACCATGCACTGTACATAATTGTATGTGCTATACTTTTATATGGCGGGCAGTGCAGTAAGTTTGTTTACATTAGCATCACCACAAGCACGTGAGTAATGCTTTGTGCTACAATGTTACAACAGCTATGACATAACTAAGAGATAGGAATTTTTCAGCTCTATTATAATCTTATGGGACCACCATTCATTGTATATGTCCATCATTCCAAAATGTCATAATATGGTGCATGACATACACATTAAGGATTGTTGGACACTAAGGGTCTACTTTAAATTATTGGGCATTAATTCCAAGAGAGACCCATCAACATGGGTGTGTGTTCCTGCAGCCTGTTCTTTTGGGCAAGCATAGGCATGAGCAGAGTTGGCAGAGAGATTTAACCACAGCTGCAGTTTACCAGATGAGTAGGACTAAAAGTGTAGGCCAAGAGTAGAGGGTTATATAGAGAGTGATATAACAATGAACCATGGAATCTAAACTGACTGGGAAAAAGAGAAAAGAAAACACAAGAGATGGATAAGAATTCCCAATTGGATAAAGATTTACATTATTACAGGGAATTAGTGGGAAAGAAAGGAGGTTATGGTTGAAGGACAGATGCTTAAAATTGCAATTATGTCATAATGCAATTATGGTAAACTTAAGGTCAGAGTGTAAGCAAGGGAGTGGAGGACTGAGGTGGGGGTAGAGGACATGATTGTGGAATAAGAAGTCAGGGGACTGAGAGGCTAGGATCATCTAGTGGATATTGAAATCACCAGATTTATGAAAGAAGTGGTGTCCTAAGGAGTAATAATGAGCCAATTCATTTTCAAGTAGTGAGGGTGAATGACCTGGAGGCAGGTATGTGGTGGTCTGTAGACAATTGCAGCCAGGAGTTGTGAGTATTACAGTCAGATAAAATTAAATCAAAGGCTGTTCTGGCTATGATGGAGTAACAGAAACTGTATTTATCCTTCCATCTTAAACAACTAAAAACAAAATCAAAGTATAAGAAACATTGGACTCTAGGCAGAGCAGGACAGTGATTCCTATGATTGCTTCAGCTTACTACCTGGAGAGAATTTCCAAGCAGCACTGAAGAAATGGGGAGCCTAAACAGAACCTTGCAGTTTTCGTAAGTTGAGGAGACAATTGAGAATTCAAGGAGGCCAACATAGCTAGAATTCTTATGGTAGACTACCAAAGAGGGAAAAAGTTTCACAGAGAGCAAGATCTAGATCTACAGGGAGTTCGTCTTGAGTTTTCAGCTATGCACTGATCAGTAGATACATGTAAGGAAACTACCCAAGTCTGGAGAAAGGACCACCAAAAAGAATCAAGCAGAAAAGTTCCCAAAGTTTATATAAGACTGGGAATAGTTCACTTTCCCAACAGCCATAATGGAAAAACCTCATAATACATAGGAGGTTGGGTTGAATACTCAGAAGGGCATTGCCTTAGTAGTAAAGATAGATGGATCCCTAGACTAAAGGCTATTCTGGTTCCACCTCGTAAAGCTTAAAAGTACTCCTTGAAAAGATCAAGGGTAACTTAACTGTATCGCAGAACATTGTTCAAATATATTTAAAGGAGTGAAAAAAAAATCCATCACCAAAGAAGGTAAAATTTAGACTGCCTGACATCCAAATCAGAAATTACCAAGTATGTAAAAAAGCAGAAAAATTCAACTCATAAAAAGGAGAAAAAGCAATCAATACAAACAGACCCAGAAAAGTCACAGGTAATAGAATTAGTAGACAGGGACATCAAAACAACTAGTCTAAATATACTACATATGTTCAAGAAGATAGGAGAAAGCAAGGAGAGACACAGAAAAAAAGACCAACATTAAACTTCTAGAGATGAAAATGTAATCTATGTCTGAGACCCCCAAAAATACACAGGACAGGATTTAACAGCAGATTAGATGTTTCAGAAGAAAAAGTAAGTGAACTTGAAGACATAGCAATAAATACCATCCAAAATGGAACACAGAGAATAAAAGGCTGAAAAAAAAAATCCCACAAACATCAGTGAGCTGCAGGACAGTTTTAAGTGGCTTAATAATATACATGTAATTAGAATCCCAGGAGAAGGGAGAGGTAATGGGAGAGGGTATGGGGTGAGATGCGGTAGGGAAAAAATGAAGAAGAGCTAATGGCAGAAATATTACCAAATTTGATATCCACAAATCTAAGAAATTCAAGAATTCCAGCAGAAGAAACAAAGAAAATGATATCAACACACACCATAATCATATTGCTTAAAACCAGAGAAAATCTGGAGAGAGTAAAAATGAGCTACAAGTGGCTGGGGAAGCAGTGTCCTCAGGAGAGAGTTTTCAGTGGGAGTTAGAAGGTGAAGAGAATATTTAGAGAAGAACTTGAGAATATAGGGATTCCACTGATCAACTGATTCTGAGTACCTCAGAAGGCAGGCACAGTGGAAAGGTTTCAGGAGTTGGGGAAGTGGCAGAGGTGAGGTTAGATTAGGGGATATATGAAGCCATATTGGGATATGGCTTGGATCCCATCATGGCATCTCTCTTGACTGATATAAACAAGAAAAAACAGGCAAAATAGTCTCCAAGGCAGATTGTGGTGGCAAGGCTGTGACTGTTGGGGATAGGGACACTAGAAGTCTTGTCAGGAGCAAGCAGAGCTTGCCTTCGGTGCAGCTGATAAAAGTGTGAAGCCTGGAAAGGCCAGTCTTACCAGATGAACTTTGGGGCCATAACTGATTTCCCATGCATTCACTATGGATGTGTGTATGCTTCCAATCAACTTTGTATACTGATTTTTTAGGCACCTGTCATAGAGGCTCTGTTCCTATACTAAATGGTTGTTCCCAGCAGAAAAGGAGTTATTCCTCTTGGAAGGAAGCTTCCTGTAGTGTCTGGATTCCATATTTGAATAGAATTTAATTTTTATTTTCAGTCGTGTTTGGTTTTCCAGAATTGTTCTAATACCTTTCATCAAATGGTTTTTGCACTCAAATTCTAGTAGTGTAATCACTTGGGATCTCTCTTTTTTTTTTTTTTTTGTCCTCACCCGAGGACATTTTTTCATTTTTTGTTCAGATAGAGTGGGAGGGAGAGAGAGGAAGAGAGAGAGAGAGAAACACCGACGTGAAAGGGACACATCGAGTGGGACCAACCAGGGCCGGGGACAAACTGCAACCGAGGCACATGCCCTTAGCGGGAACCGAACCCGGGTCTCTCTGGACCACAGTCCGACGCTCTAACCGCTGAGCCAAACCGGCCAGGGCGGGATCTCTTTATATAAAGGTGTTAGATGTCTTTAAGCCTATTTTCCTGAGGTCCTCATACCTCTCCTTCCCAGTCAGTTGGTATCTTTTTTTTTTATTATTACATGCAGTTATAGAGTCCTGCCTTGTCAAGATTTAAATGAGATAAAGAAAGCATTTTTTTCAAAATTGAGCATCAGCTGGGGTGGATTAATTAATACTTAGCAACAATTAAAAATAAGCAAGAAAGCCACAAGCTGTACCTGTGAGGTTGCTTTAATAATCAGCTTTTGACAACTCTTTATTTTTAAATGTTTATATTAGCTGTTATATTGCCATTTGTTTGATAAAAAGCATAATTGAGTAGAAAAGTGTGCTAGCCTTGAGCAGTAATAATAGGGAACCTGGTTATTTGGACCATATTGCCGTAAACTGTGCCCCACTGCTCACTTGGTGGCTGCTTACCTTAATTACAAACCAAATATTTAGGGGGAAAAAAATAGCATGTAGACTGTAAGCCTTATAGTCCCAAATCTGTAAAATTTTATTCAGTATTTCATAGGGCACCCAGTAAAACCTTAGCCAAGCAACATTTTGAAAATTTAGGCTATTTATGAACATAAATGTATTTTATATTAATTGCACTTTATTTCCTATGGCCATAATGTGGTTTTAAAATCTGTGTTCTGTTAGTAGAAGCAGTAAATGAGCAGTTTGTATGCATTGCGTCTTACCGAGAAGCACAATTTTCTGTGCTATTCCTTCTGCCAAATTGTATTAATCATGTTCAGATCATATAAGAACATTATGAAATTAACTCAGTTCATATCACAAATTATCCTTAAAGTAATGTCCTCACATGCCTGATCCCTCACTATGTTTAATCTGAATAATAATTTTATTGACTTTCAATTTCCTTCAAGCAGAGAAGTCCTTTGAAAACCAAACATTTAACCATTTCCCTTTTGCAAAAAAGAAAAAGTAAGGTCTGAGCCCAACTGGTGTGGCTCAGTGGTTGAGCATCAATCCGTGCACCAAGAGGTCACCGGTTCGATTCCCGGTCAGGGCACATGCCCAGGTTGTGGGCCAAATCCCCAGTGGGGGGCATGCAGGAGGCAGCCAACTGATGTTCTCTCTCATCAGTGTTTCTATCTCTCTCTCCCTCTCCCTTCCTCTCTCTCTAAAATCAATAAAGAAAAAAATTATAAAAAGAAAGACCATTATTGTATTAATAATAAAATGATTCTAAAGACCACCTCCTATGACCCTATAACAAGCATTAACTTGTCTTGATTATAATATGAAAATACTTAATTGGCCAGTTGTCATTTTGGAGAAAATCTAAAACAACAGTGTATCACATTTAAAAACATTTTAGAGGAAGTTTAGAGTTTTTGCAGATTGCATTTAAAATTTAGAAATTTTATATTGGAGATATAAAACTAAAATACCTAGTCCTTTAAACTTTTTTTCTAGCCCAGCCGGTGTGGCTCAGTTGGTTGAGCATTGTCCCATGCAAGAGGTCGCCTGTTCAATTCCTGGTCAGGGCACATGCCTGGGTTGCAGGCTTGATTCCTAGTAGAGGGCATGCAAGATGCAGCCGATGGATATTTCTCATCAATGATTCTAACTCTCTCTCTCTTCCTCTCTTTCTAAAAATACAAATAAAAACATATTTAAAAAATTATGTTCTATGAGCAAAACATTCTAGCCATTTATTTTGAAAAAACCAGAGCTAATGGAACTTCTTCCTCTGTCCTTAATGTGATCATTTGAGTTTTCTATTAAAGTTATAATAATTTATTTTCAGCATGTAGAGGTCTTTTTTCCATGTTGGGAGTTATAGGGAAAAGCTATAATATTAGGATATAATATCAGTATGATTGAGTAAAAAAAAAAATCTTTGTTCTTAGCATTGGACTTACTTGAAGAAAAAATAGAAAATAATCCAGGTGTTTTTATTTGCTTTTTATTAGGTCTTCGGATAACTGTGCTTCTGACATCCTTCCTTATGGTTTTGGGAGCTGGTCTAAGATGCATACCTGTATCAGACTTACTGCTTAAAAGAAGGTAACTCCTATAAATAACTTAAAATTCTTTCCTACATTTTTTCTTTTGTTGTGAGTATAATATATATGTTTGCTTATAAACTTTGAGTGAACAGTTCTATTTTTAAGATCATCAGTAGAGGATCATATTTATAGTGGCATTTATTTTTCCCCCTATATAATGATTAATTCAGTGGACATTTATTAGTTGTCATATGGAAGATACTATACTAGTTATGTAAATAAAAAGAGAACAGGTTCATCTTCATGCTACACAGGAGCTATAATAACCACAGAAAAAAAATAGTGTAACATAAGGAAGAATAATGTAGTTAATGCCATAGAAGAAGTTAAAATTGCCCTGAGAGACTCAGAGAAGTTTTGGCTGAGGGTATCAAAAAGAAGAGTTTATAAAGGAGGTGATAATTAAATGAGGCATTGAAGGATGAGTAGAATTCAGATAACTATAGTTAGGGGAAAGACATTCCAGGATAGAGGAACAGCAGGAACAAAGGCATGGAGGCAGATAAGTATAGGCCTCTTTTGAGCTGGTAATTTCATTTCTGCAACTGGGGTCCATGGATTTACTCTCAGGGGGTGCAAGATATTAAGAAGATTTTAAAATTTTGTTTTTCTTTTGGTTATACTATTAAGAATTATTTTACCAGTAATTAAAAGACATTTTTATTGACCAGAATGTCAGTTTCTTAAATTAGTATTTCTCAAACAGGGTCCTTAGATGTGACCTTGAAAGCCACTGAGATTTTTTCCCTTTAAAAAGGACCCATAAAGGACTCAATTTTGGGAAACACTGGTCTATAAAATAAAGTATAAAGAGATGAATTGAGAAAAGAGTATCCAGATTATGAAGGGTCTTGATGTCACCTATAGAGTTATATTTTCTTTACTGGAAAGTTGAGAGCCACTTAGGTGCATCAGGGCAGCAATAGAATCAGGCCTGTGTTAGGTAAACTACTGATTTAAGGTATGTTAGGATTAATTACAGAGACTTCTGGCAGGAGACCAGGAAAGATGCAATGAGAGCCCAAGCTGGAGTCATTTTTTTGTTTATTTGTTTATTTACTTATTAGTTCATTTGTTCAACAAAATTAACTGAGCTGCTGCTGTGTGTTCTGGGCATGGGTAATACAGCCTAGAACACAGTAGATAAATCCTGCCTCATGGAGTTTACATTCCAGTTGGGGAGGCTGGCTTAAATAAACAAGGTAAGTAAATAAAATGTATAGTATGTGCTATGGAGAAAAAAATAAAATTTGAACGGAAGATTTGAAATGTGAGGGAAAGGATGGTGACATTTCAGAAAGAATGGTTGAAAAAACCTCACTGGGGAGATCACTTTTTTTGGATAAAAACCTGAAGGAATGAGGCATTATCTAGGGGATAAGAATTCCAAGCAGAGAAAATAGCAAGGGGAAAGGGTGGGAAGGGAAGAAGACAGCTTGGCAGGAGGTGCGGCTGGAGCCCATTGAGAGACTTCGTGGGAAGAGTGGTAGGAAACGAGACTAGAGCAGTTCTGCATGGTGGTGGGAGTGTGAGCTAGGAAGCCATTGGAAGTTTTGAGCTGAGGAGAGTCATAATCACAGTCAGCTTTATTGAGAATGCACTGAAGCTGGAGGTCAAGGGCAGGAGTAAGGAGACCTGTTAGGAAATCAGTGCTGTAAACTAGGTGAGAGATGATGGTAGCTTGGGCCATAGTGGTGGCAGTGGTGGTGGTAAGAAGTGGTCAGATTGTGATTATGTTTTGAAGGATTTGCTGATGGATTGAATAAGGGGATTAAGAGAAGGAGTAGAGTCTGGAATGACTCCTTGCCCTGGGAAGTTGTGGGAATGGAAAGGATAGCACAGATGTGAGAGAGAACATGAGAGAAAGAAATCGAAGACAAGGTGATTGAGGTGTCAAGGGACACAGGAGGAGGAAGGAGTGAATTTTAAGGATAAGATGTTGATTTTCATTTGGAACAGAATTTTTCAATTTCAAAATAAGTGCTATTTATTTTCAAATTTTCAAAATGTTATCTTTCCAGAAAATATAAACTATAAGTAAGTGTTTCATATTTTAAAAGGAAGACAGCAAAATCATTTGTGTTCCTATGAAAAGTTAGTCTTATTTCCTATTCTTCTGGGTGAAGTTTCAACAGATGAGTTTCATTATTGTGTTTGAGATGGTCTTAATTTTTCAAACATCCAGTTTTTTTCTAAGCATCCAGAGCTTTCAAGTACAAATTTCATAGTAAGCTTAAATTCAACAATACATTCTTTTAAAATGCCTATTAATGTTTTTGTTAGCTTTTCTTCTGTTTTGGGCCATCCATACTATTACTTATTTCTAGTCTTATATCCATCCCTTCATATACTTTCTAGATATAAAATTCCAGGAATAATAAAGAGTGGATGCTCTGTGTTGATGGAGAAGGCAGCATGAAAAAGAAATAGAGCTCATACAGAAATGTAAACAAAGAAGGAAAGGGAAGAAAGAAATAAAATAGAGTTCAGAGAGATTAAATTGTTTATGAAAAACGGATATAAATTGAATTTTCGATCCTTGTGTGTTCAACTATAAAGAATGTAGGAATATTATCCCCTTGAAATGAGACTTCATTTGATGTCCATACAGTATTTCTTTTAAGCAGTATTATTAACAGTGCATATATAGCTGTTAAAATGAAAATGCTACAATTGGAATGTGTATTTTTGACTAGTAGTTTCAATACATCATCACTTTTAAGCTTCAGTCTCCATCTGACACTCAGTGGGAAGGGATCAAGACCATTAGTGTGCATTCGTCCAGCATTGAAACAGCGTTTAGCACTCTGTTTTTTTGGCTGTTTCACTTGGAGCTATTTGAATTACTGACCTAGGCTTCTGGAATAGTGCCCCTGCGTCTGTGGCTTCCTGTATCTTCACTTCTGTAAGTCTGGAGAAGAGCAGCTTTCTGACAAGTCCTTTCCTCAATCAAAACTAGTCTTTTTTTTTTTTTAATCCTCACCTGAGGACATTTTTTGCATTCATCTTCAGATAGAGCTGGAGGGAGAGTGAGAGGGAGAGAGAGAGAAACATCGAGGCGAGAGAGACACGTCGACTGGTTGCCACCCACACGACCCCAACCGGGGCCGGGGACAAACCGCAACCGAGGTAGATGCCCTTAGTGGGAACCAAACCCAAGTCTCTCTGGTCCGCGGGCCGATGCTCTAACTGCTGAGTCAAACCGGCCAGGGCAAAAAACTAGTCTTAATAACCACCTTCCAAATGGTGTTCTACCTCTGCACAGTATCAATTATTTATTTTATGTACATAGTATTGATGAAAACTCAGGGAAAATTATTTTACCACTTTTCTCTAATTAATATCATAGATAAATAAGGAACTTAGAATAATGAACTATAAAATATTTCTTCTTTTATGATCGAGCAGCAAATCATACCAAAAAAAATTATAGATGGCATTTCTCTATAGTGTGAAATGTGATATTGCATACCCAGTAAACAATTTAAAGACTTCTAGAAGGTGAACTTATATAGTAAGTTATATCTGCTGTTAATCATAGATGTATCCAGTGATTCCTATATAACATTGCCATATTATCTTTCAATTTCAATGTAATTTTTATTAATATTAGCAAAAGATAAAATTTACTAACATGTGTTAGATAGTTAAATGGTGTGGATCTAGTAAGCATAGATTTTCTAGAAAGATACTCCACTGTGAAATGCTTTGCAGCTGGCAAAATTACATTTAAAATGACTATACCAGAAAAATGATTTGTTTAGTATATGGTTTTGTGACAACAGCTTATCTATCTGAAAAAAAAATGAAGAACCTTAAATGTCTGTCTTATCACTTAAGTAAATTTCAGTTGGATTGAAGATTTAAATGTAAAAAATGAACCATAAACATATTAGAAAACAAGACTGTTTTTAAAACCTTAGAATGAAGAAGGCCTTCCAACTACAACACAAATACCCAAAGCCATAAAAGAAAAGCTTAATACATTTGACTACATAAAAATTTGAAATATCTGCATGATTAGATATACTATAAAACAAAGCCAAAGGATAAGTTAAAAACTGAGAAATGCTTTCAACAATAAGAAACATAGCAACTCAGTAGGAAAGTGGGTAATAGATATGAGCAAGTAAAATATAGAAATTGAAATACAAATGACGTAAACTTAAGAAGATGCTCAACTTTCCGGCATAATTAAAGAAATGAAAATTAAAACAGCAATTAAATATCTGTTTATTAGCAAAGATGAAAAAATATGGTAAGTGCTGTGCTGCTGAACGGAAAAACAGGCCCCTCCGATGGGTAGGTAATTTGGGGCATCCTATTTGGAGGGCTTTTTGGCAGTCTTTATCAGATTCAGAATGTACATGTCCTTTAACCTAGTATTTGCACTTCTAGAAAATTAGCTCACTTATAAAGCTCTATCAATTTTCAAGGACAACCATGTTTGTGCAGCTTTGCTTATAGTAGTGTAAGGTTAGATGCAACCCACTGTCTTCAACAGAGGACTGGTTATGGTAAAGTATGTAGTGGAATAGTATGCAGCTATGAAAATGAAGTGAAGTAAGTGCTGATATGGAATAATCTCCAAAATATATATTTTAGAGTTTTATAAAAAGGTAAAGTTTACTTATTATGTACTATATTATGTAACATATTATGTATAATATCTTTCTACATAGAAATAAGTGGGAAGGATATATATGCCATTGTTTGTCAAGGAGAGTTTCTGAAAGAAACCATTACCATTGGTTGCTTCTGGAGAGGAGGCTTGGGGAACTACAAGTCCAGATGGAAAGGAGATTTACTTTTTATTTTATACTCTTTCCTACTCTTGGGAATATTTTTACTATGTTGTATATATTACCTTTTGACTGAGAACACCATTTAAGTGAAATAATTAGAGCTTCAATAATAAGAATAAGAGAAGGAAAGGCAAGGAAGGATTATATGTAAATTTCCCTAGTACAGAAATATAAACCTTTTAATATAAAAATGAACAATTGGTAGATTTAAGAACTAAGACTCTTCTCTGTAAAATACGTAAGATTCGTATTTCCATAGATCAATATTTTTTAGAAGTATGGTCTACAGACTACCTGCTTATTAAGAATACAGTTCCTTGGACCTCACTTCAGTCCTACTCAATTAGTTCCTGGAATGAAGCCCAGAATCAACAATTTTAACAAGTTCCTCAAAGGAGAAAACTCAGTATTGTCCAATTATTGCATCTAACTAAAAATCCAGCATTTCTGGTTTCTGCTGAGTCTTTGTGGCTCTCTGGGAGTAATTCCTCTGATTGTTCTTTGCAGCTTTGGCTTTGTCTTCTGGAAGGCTCTTTTTTTGTCTGGTATTCTCAGTGGCCACGCCTGCGAATGTTGGAGGAAATGTTCTTTGCGAGGGTTACACAGCTTTAGCATTTCACTTTCTTCCAAGTGCTGATTTGGGGATCTGAGGATTGCATTAGGGATCAGCAGTCTTAAACTTTTCTAGAACTGTTTTGTAATGTCTTCCCTCCAGAAAGGAACATGGCCCTGTGAACACCTTGATGTTAGCCTAGTGAGACCCATGCTGGACTTCCGATCTATAGAACTAATTAATATAATAAATTTGTATTGTTTTAAAGATACTAAGTTTGTGGTACTTCATTTTAAGAGCAATGGAACTAGTACACCAATTTGTGTGTGTGTGTGTGTGTGTGTATTTTAGTGATACACAGTGCTGGTAAGGCGGGTCCTGTCAACCACTACTGATGGAAAGAAAAATTACTACAAACTGTTCTGAAAATAGTTTGGGAGTAGGTTTCATGAGCTCTAAAATGTTTATACCTATATTTCATTGACCTTAAAGAAGTAATTTGGAAATTAGAAAATATTTACATACAAAGATGGTCACAACAGCATTATTAATATTAGCAAAAAAGTAGCAAACATCAGAAAAATGCTTAAATGGGTTTTTGCACATCTGCATGATAGACTGTCATGGAAACATTAACAATGATGATTAGAAATTATAAAGAATCTTTATTTAATTTTTAAATAAATTTATTGGGGTGACATTGGTTAATAGGATCACATAGGTTTCATGCGTACATTTCTATGATACATGATTTGTATATTGCATTGTGTGCCTACCACCCACAGTCAGATCATCTGTCACTATATATTTGGCCCCCTTTACTACCCCTCCACCCCCTTCCCTCTGGTAACCACTGTATTGTTGTGTGTGTGTGTGTGTGTGTATTCCACATTTGAGTGAAATCATGTGGTTCTTAGCTTTTTCTGACTGATTTCGCTTAGCATAATAGTAAAGAATCTTTAATGAAATTATAAAATGCTATGATAAATTATAAAGTTAAATAGATTTAGTGCATAAAACTATATATTCTATATGATATCTGTGGATACCTATGCTTAAATATTGATTGAGAGATTCATTAGAAAAAAAAGACTAAAACACCCAAATATTAGTAGTGGTTGTCTGAGTTATTTAATTGAATTATTGAATGTATGGATTTTTTCCTTCTCTTTGAGTATATATACATTTAAGCTAAGAGTACAAAATAAAAGTTAGGAGACACATGGGGGGAGATAGACATCTCTCAGATCAGTTCATTGTTCCCCTGTACCTTGCTGAGAGATTATTGCATTTGGCCATAATAAAAACCCTGTGAGATAAAGTAGAAGAAATTGAAACAGAAAGGGAATAAGTGCTTCACCAAAGATTATATGGTTAATAAATTTAGCTAAGACTAGAAGCCAATATTCTTTCACTGTGTTTTTTCTGTACTTTCTATAACTGGTAATTGATGTTATTATTATAAGCTTCTTTAGGGCAAGACTGTAATACTCATCTTTATATTCCCTTTAGTGTCTAGCTGCAGGTGCCTTGACTATAATAGATATTTAATAGATATTTTTAATTGAATCAAAATTGGCCAAAATTATTAAAGATACAAAAGTGAAATAGATTTTTATAAAAGAAAACTGAGGCTATGATGACATTATTTAGAAGACTCCTTTCTTTTGTATCATCATCTCTATTTCTCCCTTCCTAACTTCCTTTTTCCTGTCATTAATTCATAACATCTCTGACCCTTTTTATTGCCCTATCTTTTCTTGGGCTACATAAAGGAAAACTATTTCTAGCACTTTCGCCATTTTCAATATCCAGGAAATCCTATAACACATGAGTTTATTTGGATGCAGGATGATTAAGAATTGGGGAAAAGTTTGTGAACCATATTGAGCCTTAGACATAAGTATTTTTATAGATTCTAAATTATTTCATATTAAAATACATGGAATTTAAGTTAAGATTGCTGTACTTACACTAATGCTGTATCTGCTAAGTTTCTAAAAAAGCCGATTCTGCAATGTTATCACCCCATACTAGTCATAATAAGCTGAAGGTTTATAAAGTAGGTTTATGCACAGAATAAAAATATGCTAGCTATAGTACGCCTTTGGATCCGAGAACCTTAGATTATCTTAACAATCAGTGGTTTTTGTTATTACTGTTATTAGCAGGTAACCTTCAGAATGAGATCATGTGGAAGAGTAGAGATTTGCGGACTGATGAAATAAGTTCTAATTTTACCTACTAGTCCTGGTTTAGCTAGTTGTATGACTTTGGAGCTCCCCCCAATACTTTTAGAGGTAGGAAAGTTATAAAATTATGAGTGTGATTTTAAACATGTTAATAGCCTTTCTGGAACTCAATTTTTATATCTGTAAAATGAGAAGAGTGGGTTATCTAGTTGAGGTTTCGGGTCTCTTCCAGCTATAAAAATTCTAATGCTAAAACATCATACTCGAAGTAGAAAATAACTTAGGAATGATAGGTATTTGTTCCACGATGTCAGAAACCAAAAGGTTAGGATACCAGAATATCATTAAATACAAACTGAAATGTCAAGTACATTAGAAAACGTGACCTCAAGGTCTTGGGTTTGAACTTTAGCTATTGGCATTTGTTTGGAAAGCTGTAGTATACTGAATAATATGAAAAGGAATGCAGCTGTGCACAAATGCCATCCCTCATACCACTGAGGCCTCAGCCTCTCTGTGGGCAGGGGCACTAATTGAGGGCAGAAGGTGCACAGGGCAAAGGCAGGGCTTGGTGAGGCCTCTCAGGTGTCCGCCTGGCCTCCACAGGCCAGCAAGCCTCAGCAGTACTCAGCCTTCCTCGTCTCTACCATCTGGTTCTGCTGATGCTGGAAAAACTTATGGATCTTTAATCTAATCTTCTTCTCAGCCTCTATGGAAATTCCCCCTATCTCTTATCCATTTTTCCACCTGCAATGGGAATGGCACAAACCAGGCCTCAGAAGTAGGCAGAGCTAGGTAAGGAGAAAAAAGGAGAGAAGGAACAAGTCCTGAGGGATAAAGGAAGAAAAGGGGAGGGGGGTGGGAGACAGGGAGAGGGAGAAAGCTCAGGAGTCAATGAGAGAAGACTGGGATGATCTGTCACAGCTTGACCTGCAAAGGTCAGACTTGCTATCCCCTAACTGTGAATATACCTACTTCATCAGGCACAAAGTTTCAGATGAGGAAGCAAGATTAGATCCTTTGAATCAATTAGTCAATTTCCAGAGCTCCCTTTCCGCTACTCTGCTACCCAGCTTATTGCCCAGGAGACAAAACTGCCTCCTCACACTCTTAACTTCTGCCCACGCTTCCCAAGTCCACTGTGCTTGAGACCAAAGTGTTGGCCTTGCTTTTACCACCCTCAGTGTCTTTTTTAAAAAGCTTTATTTCTAAAATATTGTTAATCATCTTGTTTTTTATATCGCTGAATTTGAACTTTTGAAAGGGCAGGTTAGCTGTGTGCCTCTCCTTGACTCAGTCCGCGCATTCCTAGAGAGTGCCCACACCACCTCAGCACATGAAGCACTCTGGGAGGTCAGAAACCATGCTCCTGACCCACAAGGAACCACTCAACTGTGACTTGCAAAACAAAACTGAAGCAAGTAGTGACACACAAAAATAGACATGAAGTTACACAATTGACTTC
Source organism: Tadarida brasiliensis (assembly GCA_030848825.1). NCBI lineage: Eukaryota > Metazoa > Chordata > Mammalia > Chiroptera > Molossidae > Tadarida > Tadarida brasiliensis. Next base: position 61,619,090 of record CM061260.1, on the reverse strand, counting down.
ACTTCACTGAAGATTGTGACTCACTCCTCTCTTGTCTGTGTTATTTTTAACAGTCAGCCCAGATCACCGAGTATTAGTTTCTGAAAGCCAGCTTCTTCCATGTGTGCTTAGAAAGCATTCAGACAATCACAACGAGGTGCATTTATCTTTCAATATGTGAAGGCAGAGAGACTTTTCAGTTCAGACTATTCATTTAAGCTGGGTGTTTTTTCTCTTTCACATCGCCAAGCTTACATACCTAATTTATGTCCTGGCATCTGTTTCTATCAGAATGAATTGTCTATAGTGAAATTTCCGTTTCCTCAGGAAACTTACTTTCATCCTCAACATTCTACGAAACAGCTTTTTTTCAGATCATGAATAACCTTGTTGCTGAATCCAGTGGTCACATTTCAGTTAAACTATCTTTCTGTTTGTTTCAACACTATCAGCCACTCACTCTCATCTTCCTGATACCTGTCTCTCCTTAGCTGCCATGATATCCACCTTTCCTTTTATTTTTGTTCCTGGCTCTGTAATTGTTCCTTCCCATTGTCTTTCTAGATAGACTCTTGCTGGTCAGGGCACATACCAGGGTTGCAGGTTTGATCCCGGGTTGGGCAGGGTGTGAGGGTGGGGGGCGGTTGATGTCTCTCTCTCTCTCTCTCTCTCTCTCTCTCTCTCTCTCTCTCTCTCTCTCTTTCTCTCTCTTTCCCCCCTCCCTCTCTTTAAGCATGTCCTCAGGTGAGGATCAAAAAAAGAAAAAAAAAAAATATATATATATATTTTTTTTGTTCCAGTTTTTGTTCCAAACCCCAATGTATATCTCTTAGCTTAGACCGCTTTCCTTAGCTTCTAATCTATATTAAAACACTTACTGGACATTTTTACAGAGGTATGGTTGTGCCCCTCTCCCAATATCCAGTCTTTTACCTAACCATATCTATTGCATGACTAGGAACAGTTCTCCAAACCATCCTCTGCTCTGTAGCCCCGCTATGGTTGCCAATACTGCAGAAGGGTCCTTGTCCTAGACTCCACACTTGAAAGTGTCCCACTCTGGCTTTCCTTCAGCTTTGCTGCTCCCTATGAGCTGAGGAGTCTGTAGGGCCAAGGAAATGGAAAATGATTCTCCCTCCGCACGCCCACCCCTTTGCCTACCACCTTCTAGCTACATAAGACCCCAGAAATCCCTGCAACAGGCCTCCTTCCCAGGTCAGTTCTTCCAAGAGTAGAATGCATGCCTGGTGTGTACTCCCTAGGCCCAAGGGACAGCTGTTTGGAAGGGGACAGATGGAGCTTGGATGGCTTTGGACTTTCAGGTCCACGTGCATGCCTGTGAAGCCCCTGGTGTTGTAGATCAGAGGTCAGAGGAGAAGGGGGACATATAGGGACCTCCACTGGTATTCTTGTCTGAGGCCTCACAAGCAGTAGGGGGCAGGACTAATTATTGTCTTACTTTTCTTTGTATTCCTGGTACAGTGCTTCAGCTACTTTTAGAGATTCTCAAGAGCAAGGGCTTTACATTTTTAACTTTATATTCCTATATACTTAGGCCTATCACAGTGCCTACCCAATACACTGTGAATACTCAGTACATGTTTGTTGAATGAGTTAAAAAGCACAGCTTATATTGAATAATTTATCATTATTCATCTCCTTTATTGTCATTGTAAAGTTTATTATAATGTTTATATGATTTTATTATGTCTTATGGTCAGCATTTCCCCAGAAAAACATGCCTCTAATTTTGCATTACTATTAAACAGGAAAACTAGATTTTTTTTTTTTATCCTCACCCGAGGACATTTTTCCATTTTTCGTTCAGATAGAATAGGAGGGAGAGAGAGGAAGAGAGAGAGAGAGAAACATCGACGTGAAAGAGACACATCGAGTGGCTGCCTCCCACACGACCAACCAGGGCCGGGGACAAATCGCAACCGAGGCACATGCCCCCAGCGGGAACTGAACCCAGGTCTCTCTGGACCGCAGGCCGACGCTCTAACCGCTGAGCCAAACAGGCCAGGGTGGGAGAACTAGATTTTATATAGAAAACTGAATTTTACTTTGAATATATTTTTACAAACAGTTTTATAAAATAGGGTTAGTTAATGGTAGGTAACAGAAAATAGTGTCAGGCAAACATAAAAATCTTGATAATACAGGTTAGTGTTATATCATGGTTACCAGGACAACAGTGCTTATACCCAGTTATATTAGTAACTGCCAGGCCCTGGGGGGCACTAGGATACACGTGTGAGAAGGAGCAGGACTACGTTCTGGAAAACTTAAAGATGCCGGTAAGAACGGGCCTGTGTTTCCCTGCCAGGTTTCCCATGAATTCAGAGGGTAACCCCAAAATCCTGTAGGTCCCAGTTCTCCTACAGAGCTCATCTGTGAGGAGTGTGTTTCTGTGAGGAGTGTGTTTGTACATGATGGCTTTTAATACAAAAAGCACATAATTATTTAAGTTAGAGTAGTTTTTAAGTACTAAGTCAGCATGTTTTCATTCCTGAGATGATCTTTCAGTATGATAATATATATGTTCTAGGTTCACCCCACAAGTTCAGTGACCTTGTAGACTTAGAAGTGCCCCTAGTAACATGCTTGCTTTGATTTGTACTTTAGCAAGTGTACCATGTTGTAGTGAGAAAGACAGATCTGAGAATTGAGTAAACTGGACGTGGGTGACCTTTACATTATTGCAAGCTCACTCAGCCTGACTCTTAGGTTTGCTATTTGGAAAATAGTCTATTCATGATTCCACAGAGGGGTACCAAAATGTTAATAATTTGAGTTTTAACCTTAACTTTCAGGATTCATACTATTTCATCATGTTTTATGTTTTGTTTTATCTTTTTGATAGGTTGTTTCTTCCATGTTCTCCTTCTACTCTTAACATGTTTAGGCATAATAAAATATACTCATTGCAACCCCTCTCTTTCTAGATGAGATGAATCTTTCAGGAACACCTCATTAAAAGTATTAAATATCAAAGCAGTTACCTTTATGAGCCATCATGCACACCATCACAAGTCATGATTAAGGGAGTCATGATTAAAACCACTTAATGACATTGTTTCAAGGGTATTTCTATGATGAAATTGCTGTGTGACGACAGCATGGGATCCACTGGCATTTGGAGGAGGTATTCGGTTTATAAACACTTATATTGTTTTTGTCATCTAGAAAATAGTTCCCCTTCCTTATACAAAAAGATTTTAAAAAGTCTTTAGTTGTCTTAATTTAGTAATGACACTTGAAGCTATTTTGCCTTCAAATAATTTTTCCAACATTTACAAAGATGTGAGCAGACCTAATTCACATATTTTACCTCCCACTCACTTATGCTTCTGCATTAAGGGCCTAACTCTCTTTCATATGCCAGTTTATTACTTCCTTCTGCGTTCAAAAACCTTTAAATAAGTAACTTGAGGTGGCAATTGTTTATAAAGAGGATTTGACACCCACATGGTGATTAAAAAGCAAAGAAAGAAAAAAGGATCTACGAGAATGTTTTGGAAAGGTCATTATCCCTTATTTTTTAAAAATTATGTTTTATTGATTTTTTAGAGAGAGGAAGGAAGAGAGAGATAGAAACATCAATGTGAGAGAGATACATCAATCAGCTGCCTCCTATATGCCCCCTACTGGGGATCGAGCCCGCAACCCAGGCATGTGCCCTGACTGGGAATCGAACCAGACTCTCTCAGTACATGGGACCACGCCCCATCCACTGAGCCACACTGGCGGGGCTCATTATCCCTTATTTTATTTATTTTTTCTTTATTGATATTAGAGAGAGAGATAGAAACATCGATTGGCCACCTCCTGCATGCCCCCCACTGGGGATAAGGCCCACAACCTGGGCATATGCCCTGACTGGGAATCGAACTGGCAACTTCTTGGTGCATGGGTCGATGCTCAACCACTGAGCCACACCAGGTGGGCATCATTATCCCTTATTAGTAGTCTAAACATACAGAGAGGAGGAAATGAAGAGAAGTAAGTAAGAGAAAAAATAAATTGTGGGTGACCTAGGTTTATTAGATTAGAGAACATGGTCAATAAAGGGGAAATTGCAAGGGAGGAAATGGGGTTTAAAACCTACCAACAGGTGCTTAACTAATGTTTATTGTTGATTGTGATGTTTAGTTTTATATACTGATAAGATATCTAGAAAAGACATTAGACAATGTGTTACACTGAGCTTAATTGTAAATGGATGGGAAGAATAAAGTTAAGAAATAACCTTCCACGTAGCAATAATACATTTGAAACTTAATAACTTCCTAAAAGCAAAAAAACAAAAACAAAAACAAAAAAACCCACAAAAAAAACCATAGTCACTATTATTTATATGTCATGTCTACTGTCCCTGACCTTCCCTTTACCTCTAAGGCAGAAGAGATGGACTCACCTCCTTTTCTTTTTTTTAAATTATTTTTTAAATTCTCACCTGAGGACAGTTTTGCATTTATCTTCAGATAGAGTGGGAGGAAGAGAGAGAGAAACATCGATGTGAGAGAGACACATCGACTGGTTGCCACCCACAGGACCCCAACAGGGGCCAGGGATGAACTGCAACGGAGGTACGTGCCCTTAGCGGGAACCGAACCTGGGACTCTCTGGTCCGCAGGTCGATGCTCCAAACGCTGAGCCAAACTGGCCAGGGCTCACCTCCTTTTCTTATGTTTTTTGGACTTCTGGCTGCTTTTCTTCTTCAAGGCTATTCATGAATGTGAATGTGTATGTTGGGGGTGAAGAAAGAAATATCAGGAGAGGGTTTAATCAGCAAGGAACAGGATGAAGCACTGAATAGAATCCTGAGAGAAATATGCAAGAGAACAAATGGAATGGAAGCAAGAAACTGCTCTTCACCAACCCTTACAATTAATGTCAGTCATAGAGCTAGAGTCAGAAGGAACCTAGTGATCCTGGAATTACAGTACCTTAACCTAACAGATGCTTAGTACATGCTTATGTAACTTAATCTCCTCATTTTATGGGAGAAGAAATGGAATCCCACAGAGGTGTGTTATCCAGTGCCATTCAACTAGTTAGTTGCAGACCAGGTCATCTGATTCCTCCACCAATTCCTCTTCTATTAGAAGGCACTATAATAACTTTTTTTCTGTAATTCTGTGACTTGCACAGAGTGGGCATGAAATGTGGAGCTTAACTGTATTGTTTGTAGGGCTGATAGCACTTAGTAGTTCTCTTTATGAGTATGGATTTTGGAGTCAGACTTAAATCTCAGCTTTGCTTGTTAGCACTTGGACAAGTTTTTCATTCTTTCAAAGTGAAGCTCTCATGTCTCAATAAATGGGGATAATAAAGCTTCCACATGGTGTTGTTATAACAAATGAAACAAGGTTATTTGGAAGTATTTAGTTTGGTATGTTGCACAAATCATAGGCTTCAGTAAATATTTGTGAAATGAATAAGGGGTAATTATTATTATATTTAATCTCCCTCAGAAAGAATCAATATCCTTTAGGTATAGGATATTTATAGACATGTATTCTTATTGCCTTAGTTAACTGCTGTTTGGCTACTGTCTTTTTGTCTAGAAAATGCCTGCTTCACCTACTTTACAGCCTTTTAATTTGTTTAATTCCAGACTAATCCATGGAGGACAGCTTTTAAATGGATTGGCAGGTCCAACTGTAATGAATGCAGCTCCATTCCTGTCCACAACGTGGTTTTCTGCAGATGAACGGGCCACGGCCACAGCTATTGCGTCGATGCTCAGTTATCTCGGTGGAGCATGTGCATTTTTAGTTGGACCACTTCTTGTTCCAGCTCCCAATGGCACATCGCCTCTTCTTGCTTCAGAGAATAGCAGGGCCCACATTAAAGACCGTATAGAGACTGTATTATATGCAGGTATTTTGAAGTTTATTTTCTTCCTGTTATACTTTGTCTTTTATCCCAGTCTTCTTCTCTCTGCTTTTGTATACTAGGTCACTTGTTATGAAATACTTAAGAGGACTAATGTATATATATGGATATATATACTTTCTCTGTTATATAATATGGAGAGGCCTATTTGAAACTTAACCTTTCTAGGAAGTTATTAAGTTTCAAATGTATTATTGCCATGGAAGGTTATTTCTTAACTTTACTCTTCCTGTCCATTTACATTTAAGTTCATTGTAACACATTGTCTAATGTCTTTTCTAGATATCTTATCAGTATATAAAACTAAACATCATAATCAACAATAAACATTAGTTAAGCACCTATTGGTAGGTGTTAAACCCCATTTCCTCCCTTGCAATTTCCCCTTTATTGGCCATGTTCTCTAATCTAATAAACCTAGGTCAGCCACAATTTAGTCTTCTCTTCATTTCTTTCTCTCTGTATGTTTAGTCTATTAATAAGGAATAATGACCTTTCTAAAACATTCTCTTAGATCCTTTTTCTTTATTTCTAGAGCCAGGCCATAGTCCACTGTTACATTACAGTCTCCTTAATATATTCCCTTTCCCCATATGCCTGTTTATCATTTCCTTCTGTATTCAGAAAACTTGTAATAAGTGTTTACTCTATACCAAGCACTGTGCTAAGCACTGGAAATTGGTAAGATCACTAATGAGAAAATTATAATACAAATAGAGATGTACAGAGCTTGGAAGGCCTAACCAGCCTGAGTTTGGAGAGAATTTGAGGAAGCAGGGAAGGCTTCACCAAGATTGTGATAAACAAATTTAGGAATGTCATAGGAGTTCACCAAATGTTTGAGTTAGGTGGGGTGTTACATATAGAAGGAGCTGCAACTGCAAAGGCAGAGAAAGTATGAGAGAGCTCAGTATGTCTAGGGACCTGCATGTAATTTGATATGGCTACAGTAGTGTCAAAATGTGTGTTTGGGTGTAGGTAGCAAGTGGCTGAAAATGAGGCTGGAAAGATAAGGGACCCAATTATAATAAACTTTGAGTTAATTTATTTATTCACTTATTAACTTAACAACTATATTTTGAGCTCCTGTGTATCTGTCACTATGCTAGGCACTGAGGTAAACATAGTTCCTGTTCTCATAGAACTTACAGTGTTCCAAAGGATACAAACAGGTAAACAAATAGTTGTGAACAGGGTGGTAAGTGCTATAACCAAAGGCCTACAATTGCTTTAGGAGCTCAGAGGTGGAACACCTAACCCAGATTTGGAAGATCAAGTTCAGCTTCCTGGAGATACAGCATCTAAGTTGGAACCTGAGGGATGGCAGAGAGTTACCCAAGTACACTGGGCAGGAGGAAGAATATACTAGAGAGAGAGAAAACCATGGAGGAAAAGCCCAGTAAGGGGAGAGAGCCTGCTAAAATCCAAGCAACTTAAAGCCCAGAGTGGCTTAGGTCTGGTGAGAGTAGTGACAGATGAAGCAAGAGAGGTAAGCCAGGCCATGCAGGCCTTCTCAACAGGGCTAAAGGGTTTGAAATTCTCCACATTGTGGGCAGTGGCCATACTCTGAAGGGTTTTACACTTGAGAGTTACATGACGAGATTTACATTTCAAAATCTGGTTTGGAGGGAATAAAAGTGAAAACAGAAGTAGTGGCAGTAACCCTCCTGCCTCCTTACTCCTTTTTTGGTGGTTGTTGTTAATCCTCATCCGAGGATATTTTTCCATTAATTTTTTTTTTAGCTAGAGTAGGAGGGAGTGAGGGAGAGAGAGAAAAACATTGATGTGAGAGAGACACATTGATTGATTACCTTCTGCATGACCCCAACCAGGGCCATGGACCTTGACTGGGAATTGAACCCACGACCCTTCAGTCCACAGGCTGACGCTCTACCCACTGAGCCAAATCAGTCAGGATAACACCTTACTCCTTTTAAAGAAAAATAATTGAAATGTAAAGTGAAATAAGTAAATAAATAAAACTAAAAGCAAGTGAAACAAATTTTGAACATTATTTTAGTTATATCATATTTTTTATTGAAAACTTAAACAGTGATTGTCTTTAAATGACTTGATTTTAGGCACTTTGGGGGATAGCAGATAACCTTACTCAAAGCTTTCCAGTTATATCTTCATTGCTTTTGTATTTGCCAATCTGCCATCTTGAAATATTGTCCCGCAAACCTTCATTCCATTAAAAATATTTGCTAGAATTGCTACCTTAAAACATTAATGACACTTAAATGAAATTATTCCATACAAAGACATAATAAGTAAACTTGACTCACAATCCTGAAAAAAATACTAGCAGAACAAATCCAGCAACATGTTAAGAGGGTTATGTACCATGACCAAATAGGATTTATTCCTGGAATGCAAGGTTGGTTGAACACTCAAAACTCAACTAATGTAATATGCCATATCAATAGAACAAAGGGGAAAAAAAAACATGTGATCATCTTAACAGATGGGGGGGGAAGCATTTGAGAAATCCAATACCATTTCAGGATTAAAACATTCAATAAATCAGAAATAGAGACAGGAGCTCCCTCAACCTAATAAAGGGCATGTATAAAACATCCAAAAATATGATCATAGTTATCGGTCAAAAACTGAATGCATTCACCCTGAGATCAGGAACAAGACAAGGATATTCACTCTTGCCATGTATACTTAACATTGTGCTGGAGGTTCTAACCAAGATCACTGAGTAAGAAAATAAAATAAAGGCATTTTAGATTGAAAAGGAAGAAGTAAAGCTATCTCTATTTAAAATGACATGATCTTGAATATAGAAAATTCTCTGTAACCCATTAAAAACACATTAAATCTAAAAAGCAAGTTCAGTAAGAATGAACAAATTTATCCTACAAACAGTTTTTGGATGCAAAATTAATATATAAAAATCAGCCCAGTCGGTGTGGCTCAGTGGACCGAGTTTCATCCCATGGACTGAGAAGAGAGGTCCTGGTTCGATTCCCAGTCAGGTCACATGCCTGGGTTGTAGGCTTGATCTCCAGTAGGGGGTGTGCAGGAGGCAGCTGATCCATGTTTCTCTCTCACATCGATGTTTCTATCTCTCTCTCCCTTCCTCTCTAAAAAATTAATAAGAACATATTTAAATATATATAAAATTGTATTTCTATACATTAGCAATGAGCAATCCAAACATGAAATTAGGAAAACAATACCATTTACAATAGCCTCGAAAAGAATAAAATATTTAGGAATAAGTTTAATAAAATAAATGTAAAACTTGCACTCTGAAGACTAAAACACTCTTGAAAGAAATTAAAGAAGACCTAGAGAAATGGAAAGACATCCCATGTTTAAGTGGTGGAAAATTTAATATTGCGAAGATGCTAATGTCCCCAAATTTATCTATAAATTCAGTGCAATTCCAATTAATATATGATTGCCTTTGTTGCAAAACTTGACGAGCTGATTCTAAAATGTATGTGGAAATGCCAGGGACCCAGAATAGCTAAAATAGTCTTGAAAAAGAAAAAGTTGGAAAACTCACACTTCCCAATTTCAGAAGTTACTATAAAGCTACATTAATCAAAACAGCATTGGATAAGCATATGAATCAGTGGAACAGAAGTGAGATTACAAAAAATAAACTATTGCATTTATGGTCAGTTGACTTTTCACAAGGGTGCCAAGACACATCAGTGGGGGAAAGAATAGTCTTTTCAACAGTAGTACTGGAATAACTAGATGTTAAACATGAATTACCATATGACCCAGCAGTTTCATTTCTAGGTGTATACCCAAGTGAGATGAAAGTATACATATATCTATGCAAGAATTTGTACATGATTGTTCATAGTAGCATTAGTCATAATAGCCTAAAAGTAGAAACAATCCAATTGTCTGTTAATTAAGTGGACTAAAAAATGTGGTGTATCGGGGCACACCAGAAGCTGACCTTGGCCCCAGCCACCTGGATGGGCATCCACTGATGGTCAAAGGTTCCTCATGGGCAGTGTTGGGTGTCAAAAGGCCCCGTGACACAGGGAAACGAAGCACTATATGTTTGTGCAACTTGCCCAAGTCTTTCTTCTGTTCACTCCCCTCAAAAGGGTTCAGAAAACGAATTTGACAATAGAAGGAAGGTAGGAAGGAGAACCAAAGTTGGTGCTTGGGTTTTCTGGCTCCTTAATTGTTTTCATTCTTCCCAGCTGCCAATCTGTGCTGTGGGCATTGTTGTCCTGAGGAAAATGCACTGTTTATTTTATAGCTGTGTTGAGTCACCCTCCTTTTCTACTTGCTAGGAGCTCAGATTCCACCCTCTCAATTGAACTTCTGAAAATATTTTGCAAATGTCCTCCAGGTTCCCAGACCTCTCTGTGCTCATTCAAGATCAGTCAGTCCCCAAGCAAGTCTGGGAACAGAACCAGGCTTTCAGGGATGGGGCCACTGCTTGGGAAGAAGAACTCATGCACCTTTGTAAAGAATCCTAAAGCAAACTGCACATCTGTCCTTCTGCCTCCACAGGAGAGATAATTTTGGAAGGGCCCTTATTATTTTTCTATAATATTTCTGCTTGTGTTCTAAGCCCAACACGAAAACCTGCTCACATCAGCCCAAGCCCTCCTGAGGAGCTGTGAGAACAAATCTCACTGGTGCCAAGGGAACTACACCTGATGGGCTTGTTTTGCAAACTGCTTGTATTTGAATTCATTCCACCTTAAACCTTTTTCTTTTCTCCATTTGCCCTATCCCTCTAAATAAGCAACAATTAAGCTAACAACAGGGAGAGTATTAAAAAATGTGGTATATCTATTTGGTGGAATATTACTTGGCAAAAAAGAATGAAGTGCTGATATATGCTCCATCATGCATGAACCTTGAAATCATGCCAAATGAAAGAAGCCAATCACAAAAGACCACATATTATATGACTCTGTTTATAAGAAATGTCCATAATACTTAAACTTATAGACACTGAACGTAGATTAATAGTAACCTAGGGCTGAAAGATTTGTGCAAGTAATGAATACAGAGTTTCTTTTGGGGATGTTTGAAAAGTTCTAAAATTGATTGTGGTGATGGTTGCACAATTGTGAATATACTAAAAAAACCCATTGAATTGTGCATTGTATGTCACGTGAATTATATCTCAAGCTGTTTATAAAAATGCAAATAGAAAGGGCAAAGAATATGAACAAGGCAACTATAGAAGAATAAGTACAAATGGCCAGTAAGCATATGGAGGATGCTCATTCACTGTTACTAATAAATAGAAGAACTGTAAATTAAAACAATTCGTTAACTTTTGTTGCATCTCCAATTGACAAAGAATAAAGACATTATCTGTGGTTAAGTGTCTTATAGGAATGTTGTACCTTTTGCTAAGAATATAGCCCTAGAATTAGAATTATCCTACTGAAAAGTCCTCTGAAAATCACTTATCTAATATCTGTATTGAGCCAGAAAGAGTAAGTGGTTCATTCAAGTTCCAAATTAATCAATGGCATAGGCAGGTCTATATTCCAAGGTTTTCTGACAGTTCTACTAAATTAAGCACAGTTAACAAAGGGTGAGACTTCTAGGAGACAGATCTCTGGAGGGAATAATCGGGACACCTAGGAACCTTCCCTTCTTTGATACTGCCAAACTCAGGTTTTGGGATGTTCATGTTAGTTCTGATTGTTTAATACTCTACATTAGCTAGTCTTGTGTTTATAAATTTTGCTCTCTGTCTCCTGGTTTCTTATTTTGTATGCTTTCCTGTTCTGTTCAAATTTCCTACATAGCCTATAAATTGAGTCTTTCCTACATCAGAATATCATTATCGTTGATCAAATAGGCCCTTCTCTTGTCCTATTCTTACCAATTTTCTCATCTTTTTTATTTCTGAGGGCCATGCTTATTAGACAATCATTTTAGACCTGTTTCAAAATCTCTTACAGTTCAGTACTGTTGGTTTTTAATGCGTTTTCTCTGTAGAGCAACACTGTCTCAATCTTTTTGTCTATGCAGTGTACCTTAGTGCCACCATACTTCATTGCTTATAGAATGACTTCTTACCTATGACCTCCTGAAATTTTTACCTTTACATATTATCTTTCTCACAAGACTGAGCTATTTTGGCTAGATACTATATTAAGCTTGTCTTTATATGCCTAGTGCTTAGCCAATACTCAATAAATATTTGTTAGTCAGTGGGGAAAAAAGGAGAAACATCTGAAACAAAAATAAATTAATAAAATAAAAAAAATAAAAATAAAAGTGATACTTGAAATATTGAATTTTTTGTGTTGTCTGGTTAACATTTTACTTTTTTTTTCTTTTCCAGAATTTGCAGTTGTCTGCTTACTATTTTCTGCAACTCTAGCTTATTTCCCACCCCGGCCTCCTCTTCCTCCCAGTGTGGCTGCAGCTAGCCAGCGGCTGAGTTATCGGCGTAGCTTTTGTAGATTATTAAGGTAAATACACTTAGAATCACTGAGTGGTTTTGATTAGCACCTTTAAAATAATTCCACATTTATTTAAGATAATTTAAAATAGTAATTTTTTTTAACAACTTATTAATCAGGCTATTGAGTAAAAAAATTGATTAAATCTTTTACAGGGACTTCCTATCAGAAATCTATCTTTAAAATTTCCCAGAACAAAAACCGCTAAAGAATTTTTACCTTCTCTACAGACCACCTATATTATTATTTACTTAATATTTTTTAAATCAGATCTTTTATTTAAATAATTTTCTTTTATAAAGAACCATATCATATGTTATCTGTGAAATCATGGGTTTTATGTGTTTATTATATTTTTCCTAATATATAAATTCTTTTTATTCATTTTGTATTTCTTAATACATATTAAAATAAATAAGTGCTAGTCAATACAAAGCAAATAAAATAAAGTTTATTTGTATACCTTCAATAGGATCATACTTTGAGAAACTTATATTTTATTGGTATAATTAGATTAAATTCTGCCCATGAAGGCTCAAATGTTACAGTACTGAATTCAATAATTTGGATATATAGACCATCACTGGTGATTATGATTTGCACTTGGGCCATTAGAACTTGTCTTTTGAGTTTTTTCCTCAGTTAGTTGTGATAAATTTTTAGTGATTCAATGGCAACTCTCTCTGGTTGGTTCTTTCTTTTCTAGTCTTCCTCTCCTACCAGATGGAAAGTTCCTTGTGCTCAAGAACTTGTGGGTTTTGTATCCTCTATAGTAATGTTGTCCAATAGGATTATAATATGAACCACATAATAGGTAATTTTAAATTTTCTAGTAGCTTCATTAAAAAAAAGGTAAAATAAACACGTAAAATTTAATTTTAGTAGCATATTTTAAAAAAATGTTTAAATATGTTTTTATTGATTTTTTTAGAGAGAGAGGAAGGGAGAAAGGGATAGAAACATCAATTGGCTGCCTCCCATCCCCTCCCCCGCTCCCCCCCACTGCAGTTCCAGGCATGTGCCTGACTGGGAATCGAACCAGGACCTCTCAGTCCATGGGACGACTCTCAATCCACTGAGCCATACCAGCCGGGCTTAGTAACATATTTTATTTAACCCAGTATATCTAAAATATTATTTTAACATGTAATCCATATTCAAAATTATTAATGAGATATTTTACATTCTTATATTCATACAAAATCTTAGGAATCTGGTATGTATTTTACACTTACAGCATGTTAAATTCATTAGATGCTAAATTCAGATGCTAAATTTTCATTAGAAATACAGTACTTGGTCTGCATTTAAATTTTTTTAAATTAATAATTGAGCAGTGTCTCCCATATTGCAATATTTTATTTAAAGTTAAAAATAAGTACCTGCAATTTTTCAAGCTTGGAATCAATACATCTCTGATATTATTTGAAAGGTCTTGTATACTATAGACAGTTGTTTGGGCCTTAATTGAAGATCCTTCACTTCACTTCTGTAGAAACTTCTTATAAAATTCACTGTGTATTTGTTGAACATCTCTTAATATTATTCACTTAGTATCTTAAAATTTTTTTTACACAACAGACATCATTTGCTCTGCCGCAGGAAGTTGCAATTGCCATTCATTGTGAAATTTGCAACGTATCTTATTCCAGTCTCATATATTTTTCTCTATAAAATATTCAAATAAGCAAATTACAATGTTATATCAGTATGTAGAAAAATGTTTAGGACTGAGTTAGTTCACTGACACCAAGAAGATCAGTGACAGGCTATACTAGAAGCAACACATATTACAACGTGCACACTACAGTAATATCTTATCTAGTGCAGCAATTAAAGTGAATTGTAGTTCTATCAAAAAAATAGAGTTGCGTTTAAAATTAAAAATTAATTCTGAAGTCGCACTAGCCACATTTCAGGTGTTCAGTAGCCACATCTGGCCAGTGGCTACCATGTTTGCATAGCTTTGTAACATTATCTTTCAAACTTTGTTTTTTTTTTATCCTCACCCGAGGACATTTTTCCATTTTTTGTTCAGATAGGGTAAGAGGGAGAGAGAGGGAGAAAGAGAGAGAAACATCAATGTGAAAGGGACACATCGAGTGGTTGCCACCCGCACGACCCAACCAGGGCCGGGGACAAACTGCAACCAAGGTACATGCCCTTAGCTGGAACCGAACCCGGTTCTCTCTGGACCGCAGGCCGACGCTCTAACCGCTGAGACAAACCGGCCAGGGCTATTTTTCAAACTTTGTTTCACAGCCAACTAATGTAGTAGATTGACCACCTTTTTTAAAAAAAGTAGAATAAAGTAGAATAAATTATTGCGTCACTTGTAGTAATGATACATATCTTTTGTGAGAGTTTTGTTTCAGTTTACCCATGTATATGCATATATGGGTAGGTCACAAAGTAAAAATATATTTCTTACTCTGGAGTACTGTAAAACATTTTTGAAAACCACATCTCTACAGCACCTAGTACATCCTTCCACTAATAGGCAAAGAGAAAACATCAGTTAAATTGAATTATTATCAGTGACACACTTGTAAGATGACAGTTAAAAGGATAGTTTTTAAAAAGTAAATGCTATTTAACTAAGTTTTTCTTTATGCCAAGCTGGAGATCAGATAGCAATAGATAAGGCTAGAGAGGTAAGTTAGGGTCATATTATGCCATACTAATAATTTTGGACTATTCTGTGGAAAGTGAAGGATTGATTTTACGGTAAGGAGTTATATAAAAGATTGTTCTGATAAGGAAAAACAACTTAAAATGATCGCTCTGGCCCTGGCCGGTTTGGCTCAGTGGTTAGAGCATCGGCCCTTGGACCAAAGGGTCATGAGTTCAATTCCCTGTCAAGGGCACATACCTGGTTGCAGGCTCAATTCCCAGCCCTGGTTGGGGTCGTGCAGGAGGCATCCAATCAATGTGTCTCTCTCACGTCAATGTATCTCTTTCTCTCTCTCTCTTCCCCCTCCCTCCCTTCCACTCTATCCAAAAATTAATGGAGGGAAAAAAAATTATCATTCTGACCACCCTCTGTTTGCTTCTAATTGCCCTAGAGTCAACAAGATCTTTATTCTCTGTTTAAACCATAAAGTGTAAGATTTCTATAAAAAATACTCTTTTCACTAACCTTCCTTTGTCTCTTCACATATTCAACTGTTTACAGGATTGCTTTCTTCTACTTTTTTAGCTCGCCAGGGGAGTTCTTTGGGCCTGCCATGCTCTGTTCCCCTAGCCTGCTAATGTACTTTTTTCTGGTCCTTCAAAGAACCTCTGATTACTTCATTACTTCCTGGACTCTAGACTCTAATTATTATTTTTGGGGGGAAAAATCAATGGTTATGTGCCAAAGTTTCCACCACAATTATTTATTTACTGTTCATGTGATTCCCGTCTCTTAGTATGTGTTTAACCCGTGTAACCCAATGTAAACATTTCTCTCCCTTTATGTACTAGTTTTATATTTGATGATGGTAGGGGTTGTTTATGCCTTTTAAACTTCAGGGGTGGAGAGTTGAGTTAAACCTGTTCCTTACTTCAGGACACATTTACTCATTTATTTATTTGTTCATTCTTTTATTTCTATTTCCCGCTCTCATTCCTCTCCCCTTCCCCTGCCTAGGCCACCTCTTAAATGCATTTAATGTGTATCTATCTGTGTGCTTTTGCAATATATGTATTGTTTTGTATGCATCTATGTTTAATTTATCTAAATGATGGCACATTATGTATATCATTCTGTTTGCCCTTTTTAGAAAACACTGTGTGGTCTTTTATAACTTTTTATTTTGGAAATTTATAGAAATATACAAAGGTAGAATAGTATAACCTCCATATCCGCCATAACCCAATATCAACAGTTGCCTATTTATAGCTAATATTGTTTCATCTCTATTTTACCTACTTCCCCCTTCTTGTGTCATGAAGCAAATCCTAGATAACAAGTTATTTCATCCATAACTATTTTAATGTGCATAATATATGTTAAAAAGATAGAGACTCTTTAGCATAAATATAGTACCATTATCACACCTAAACACTTTTTAACAAAAGTTTGCTAATGTTACATCAGTGTTTAAATTTCCAGTTGTCTCATAAATATCATAATTCTTTTTTAACATTTTGTTTGAATCAGGACCCAAATTAGGTTCACAAATTGCAGTTGGCTCAAATCCATTATAATCTATGAGTTTCCTTTCCATCTTCTCTTTTTCCCTTGCAATTTATTTGTTGGGGAGTCAACTCTTTTGTCTCCAAGGTCTGGATTTTGTTGATTGCCCCCTTGTGGTATAGTTTGCCATGTTTCTCTGTCCTTTGTATTTCCTGTAAATTGTTTGCCAGAGCTATGTTTAATTCAGGTTTTTGTTTCTGTTTTGGTTTTGGTTTTACAAGACTACTTCCTGAGTGATGCTTCCTTCCTCCATTAGGAAGAGCAAAGGAATAAAATCATATAATCATGTAAACTATATATTATATAAAATTATATGACTGTGTCCTGGCTGGATATATAATATCAATAGGGGGCTGGGAAAATAAACTATGATATATCAACATAATGGAATATTATGCAGCTATAAGAAAGAATGAAGAAGCTCTGTATGTATTGACTATGGAAGAGCTTTAAGACTTAAATTGAAAAAGTAAAGTTCAGCAAATGGTTGTACTGTGCTATCATTTATGTAAAAAGATTGGGGGAAATACTTTTTTTTTTTTTGGCTTTTTCTTTTTCTTTCTTTTTTTTAATTTTTAATATTTTTATTAATTTAATTTTGTTACAGATGTTTCTTTTTTCCCCCATTGACACCCTCCTTCCGATCCCCCCCAACCCCATCCCCAGCATTGTTGTGTATGTCCATGGTTACACATACATGCATATAAGTTCTGTGGTTTGTCTCTTCCATCCCCTGCCCCCGACGCCCTCTTCTGAAGTTTGTCATTCTGTACCCTACTTCTGTGTCTCTGGGTCTATTTTGTTCATCAGCTTTTGTTCATTATATTCCACAAATAAATGAGATCATGTGATATTTGTCTTTCTCTGATTGGCTTTTTTTTTAGGATAATACTCTCCTGGTCCCTCCATGTGAAATACATATATTTTTTTATTGGCTGGGATATTTTGAAATATTTCTGCGAAGGTACCCAAGAAAGTGGTAACATTGATTATTGTGGGATAAGGGGAAAGAGAGGTTAGAGGGAGACATTTTCCCCGTATCTTTATACCTGTTTTGTTTTGAGCCTTTTGAGTCGTATTGCCTATTAAATAATTATAAAACAAAAATAGTAGTAAAACAAATGATAATAAAACAAAAATTAAAACTACTCTCTGAAAAATTAAAACTAGCAAATTATATATGTTTTTAATCATTTTTTCTCTCTACCTTGTTTGAGGAGAAACAGTAGTATTTTTAATATTTGAATTTTTTATTTTTCAATTACAGTTGGCATACAATGTTATATTAGTTTCAGGTGTACAACATAGTGATTAGACATTTATGTATCTTACCACGCAATCACCTGATAATTCCAGTACCTACCTAAGCAACAGTAATTTATCCAAATAAGAGCTTTTTTTTTTTTTTTTTTTTTTTTTTTTAATGAACCTACCTACTCCTTCTATGAAATAATGTTGGTAATTCATCTATATAATAAACATTGACAATTTTAAACAATATCAACAAAAAAGACTATTATAAAAATGAAAAATTTAAAGAACTTTGAATTTATTAACAAACTGACAAATATTTTTATTTCTGATTCTGATGTTCTTATTTTCAAATGACTTTTCATGAATTCTAGATTTTGAATCTGCAATAATATTTTCTTTTACTTCTCTTTTACAGCAATTTGAGATTTTTGATGATTGCTTTAGCATATGCCATACCGCTTGGTGTATTTGCTGGCTGGTCTGGAGTTCTGGACTTAATTTTAACACCAGTGCACGTCAGCCAGGTAAGCATTTTATTTCTTTATATGTCGTAGGTATTTTTAGTTCATTTAAATTATAAATATTGTCTACATGTTCTTGATTTTTGCTTCAAGGCCTGGGTAACACATTATTCTATACCATTATTGCAAAAGCAAGGTCCACATGAAATAGTTATAAACAATATTGATTTTTTTCCCCTGTATTTTGTTAAGTCATGAATTTCACATTTATTTGGGTGTTATTAATGATTCTAATAAACAAAAAAATAAAGAAGGAAAATCTTAGTTTTGTTGACTCCATCCTTGATTCTTGCTTTATACTTTATGAAGATTAAGATCCCATCTTCAAATATATGGCTATTCCTACATCTAATTTCTCACTTTCTCTCCCATCTCAGGATAAGTATATCTCATTTCTTTAAAAACACCCATTTCACCTATATTCTTGATGCCATCCATTCCTTCCTCTTGCTTCCAGATAGCATGGTAGAAAGGGATAGAGAGATTTGGAGGGCCAAAATGGAAGAAAGTCCAGCACACTGGTCTGATATTCCTGTGTATGAATTGACAACAATTTGTCCATTCTGCTTTGGTGAGCATTTCAGTAGTTTCCAGATTTTGGCTATCACAAACAGTGCTGTGACTGTTCTCATACATGTTTCCTGATGCACCTCTATACACATTTCTGTTGGATATATAGCTGGGAAAAGCACTGCTGGTTATAGTGTATGCCTGGTTTGATAGGTCGTGCCAGACATCCCCCAAGTGGTTATATCAGTTTACGGTCCCACCAGCAGTACACAAAATTTCTCATTGTTCCACATCATTATTAGCACTTGACAAAGTTGGTTTTTTTATTTTTTAAATGTTTTTAAATTGATTTTAGAGAGAGAGGAAGGAAGAGGGAGAGAGAGAAAAATCAATGAGAGAGAACATTGATTGGCTGCCTCCTGCATGCCCCCTGCTGGGGATTAAGCCTGCAACCTGGGCATGTGCCCTGACCAGGAATTGAACCAATGACCTCTTGGCACATGGGTTGATGCTCAGCCACTGAGCCATACCAGCCATGCATGGGCAAAGTTGGTCTTTTTAAATTTAGACATTCTGATTGCTGTGCAATTGAACACCGTCATAGTGATATCTTTTTAAGTGTCATATATTTGAATATTCTTTTTTGACACAAACATTCACATCTTTTGCCCACTATTGGGCTTCCTTTTTCTTACTGATTTGTAAAGAAGAGAGCTGTGCAGAAGGGGCACCCCAGATGACGGCGGGGGGTGGGGGTCCTCAGGAGGTGAGAAATGTACTGTACATGTAAAGGGCAAAGCTACCAAAGATGTAACAGGGAAACTGCTGTAGGGTTGAAAGCAGAACAAATACAGTAGAGGACAAGCAATGCTGGGCTCTTGGAGTTCTGGCCCTGCCAGAGTGGAAAGACCTCATTAACATCTTGGGCTTCTGCAGAGACACCAGAAAGGGCAAACTTTAGAGTATAAGACCATGCCCCAGATAGAGTAAGGCCTATCCTACTTAGACCCATAAACAAAGCTTAAAACCAAGCCCCAACAAAAATCTTCATAGGCAACAATTTGGAGATTAAGTCCTACCAAGTGAGAGGAACTTGGGGAACATCTTTGTTTCCATTTCTCTGCCATAATAAAGCACAAAATCACCTACACAAGTTGAAGTTGATCATTTAGTATTTGAATTGCCTGCTAACATGAAAATCAACCTTTTTAAAGAAAGATGAGAAAGTACAGAATCTTTACATTATATTGTTCATGACATATACTATACAATTGGAAAAAAACCACACCAAAACATTAGACATACAAAGCAACAGGAAAATGTGACCCATATTTTAAAAACAAAAAAAGTAGCCAATAGAAGCCAACTTAGAGGTATTGCAATAGGTAATTTAAAAATTTTTATTTTTTCTTCGCTGGCATATAGAAGTATAGTTATTTTTGCAAGTAATTGAAGTAGTCTAAAAAGTCTTTAGAATCCTTTAACTCTCTTTAACCATCTAGCATTTTTTGTATTATTATTGTCGTGTATTTTATACGGTACAAGACATTATCTTTATTGTTTACAGTCAATATTTATATTCACTCTATATTTACCCATTTTGTTGTTCTTCGTTCCCTTATCTTTAGTCAGCTATCTGTGATTGTTCTTCTGTCTGAAGAGCACCCTTTGTGTATGTGTGTGTGTGTGTGTGTGTGTGTGTGTGTGTGTGTGTGTGTCTGTGTATGTGTGTGTGTGTGTTTGCAACAAATTATCTTGTTTAGGGTTTGTATTTTTTATTGTAGTCTGAAATGTCTTCATTTCACCTTTATTTCTTAATATTATTTTTGTTGAACATAATATTCTTGGTTGGCAGTTATTTTCTTTTGTTTCTTCAAAAATATGCCATTTTCTTCTGGCTTCCATTGTTTCAACAGAGAAGGCAGCTCTCAAATTTAAAAGCTTGCTGCATTTAAGGTTTTCTCTTTGTCTTTGGTTCCAGCAGTTTTACTATGCTATAACTAAGTGAAGTGATGATTTCTTAAAAAATTTATTCTGCTTGAGGTCTGTAGGACTTCTTGAATATGTAGCTTGATATTTCTCATACGTTCTGAAAATTCTTAGCCAGTATCTCTTTGAAGTGTGTGTTGATGTTTTTCTAATTTCACCTTTAGGAATTCTAACTATATATGTTATACCTTCACATTGTATGCCCCATGTCTCTTACTCTCTCTTCTGAAATTTTCATCCTTTTTTCTTTCTTTGCTTCAGACTGGATATTTTATCTAGCCTTTCTTCCAACTCACTATTTCAGTTTTCAGTCTAATATGCTATTAAACTCATCTATGAGTTACTAATTTCAATTATATTTTTAAGTTATAAATTTTTTATTTGATACTTTGTCATAGTTTCCAAATTTCTATAAAATGCTTGAGCTTGTCTTTATTTTTTGAATCATTAAAAATAGTTATTTAACCCTGGCCAGTTTGGCTCAGCAGTTAGAGCATCGGCCTGCAGACCAAAGGATCGTGAGTTCGATACACTATCAAAGGCATGTACCTGGGTTGCAGGTTTGATCCCCACCCTGGTCGGGGTTGTGCAGGAGGCAACCAATCGATGTGTTTTTCTCACATCGATGTTTCTCTCTCCCCCCACCCCCTTCTCTTCCACTCTATCTAAAAAAATCAATGGAAAAATATCCTGGGGTGAGGATTAACCAAAAAAAAAGAGTTATTTAAAGTCTGTATCTCATAATTCCTTTATCTGGATCCCTTGTGGGTCTTTTTATATTTATGATATTCATTGATGTTTTCTTATCTTCTTGTGTGTTCTATTATTTTTGACTGAGTGCTAGACATAGTAGCACTATGAGAAGTTGTAGAGATAATTGAAGCTTCAAGATGATGTTATTTTCCTCCAAAAGGAATTTATATTTTTCTTGAAGGAGTCTAGGGATCATTTAATCCAGTTCCAGGAATGAGGATTATTTAAAGCTGGGCTTCAGTCCCTCAGAATACAGTTTCCAGGTCATAGTACTCTTAGGTATATTTCTTCAGAGTCCCCAAGCAAAGGCTGGGATTTTTTTTTACAAGATCACCCACCCTACAGTAACGCCTCAAACTCATATTTTTTTCTTTCTTATCTCATTGAGGCTGTCGATAACTTCTAAGCCTCTTAGCCACTTTTTCTAAAATCAGCAGGCAACCCTAAGGGAAAAGTGTCCCCAAATACCAGGTTTATCTCTCTTGGTTTCCTTTCCACTCTACATCATGTTTCCATAATTATGGATTACCTTCTTGGCTCTCTGATGCCATCAGATATATTTTCTAATTCTCAACCAGAATAGTAATCCAAATTACCTAGTATATCTTCACCATAAGATACAAGCCTTCCTTAGTTTCCTAACCTATTATTCTGGATGGCACATATTTCAAGCATGTTCATTTTCAAGAAGGAGAAGTGTAGTACCCATTTAAATGATTCTGATTTTGTAGATCTTTTTTTTTTAAATTTTTTTTCTTTATTGATTTTTAAAGAGAGAAGAAGGGAGAGGGAGAGAGATAGAAACATGGATGAGAGAGAACATCGATTGGCTACCTCCTGCATGCCCCTCACTGGGGATTTGGCCCACAACTTGGACATGTGCCCTGACCGGGAATCGAACCAGTGACCTCTTGGTGCATGGGTCGACGCTCAACCACTGAGCCACACCGGCCGGGCTGATTTTGTAGATCTTATGCTTCATCTTATAAATCCTGAGAAGCCCTTCCAAGTATCTGTCTCTGTACAAACTCTGAGAGGTATAGAGACCATGAATCACACCAGGTACTAAGTAAAGCAAAATTTCAAATTCAATGAAAGCAAAAATATCAAAACAAAGAAAAAAATAATTAATTATTGTGCAGAATGTTATTGACTAAAGCAATTGTGAACAGAGGAAAAAGTAAAGCACAAAATGGCCTGACAGGACCAGGGTCAGTATGGTCAGATGCACAGTGGTTCTTAGCCTGGCACAGTACCCCACTCACCAAGGGGATAAATAGAAATGTTAGTGGGAACCTAATAGCATGATGTGGGCCTTAGACAATGGGTGCTAAATGCTGTGCAGTGAGAGGTGCAGTTCTGCATAACAGAATTCTCTTGCTCCAAAACCAATGGTATAAAAAAAACGTAGAGAGCCCTGGTCGGTTTGGTTTAGCAGTTAGAGCGTCAGCCTGTGGACCAGAGGGTCCTGGGTTCAGTTCCCACTAAGGGCACGTACCTCGGTTGCAGTTTGTCCCCGGCCCCGGTTGGGGCCGTGTGGGTGGCAACCAGTCGATGTGTCTCTCTCACATCGCTGTTTCTCTGTCTCTCTTCCCCCCTCTCTCCCTCGTGCTCTGACTGAAGATAAATGTAAAAATGTCCTCGAGTGAGGATAAAAAAAAAAAGTAGAGATAATTTAAACATCAGGGTATTATCTTTCTCCAGAGAGCATTTATCTTTGTTCTGGCATCAAACACTGGTACAGCAAAAGACTTGTGTAAAATGATTGTATTGGAGTAGGCTAATCTGTTATGAGAAAGTAGAATCCCAGAATTCTGAGACTTGAGAAGAAATCCATTTCTCATTCACACAGCAATCTAGGACAGTTTTCCTAATAATCTAGGACAGTTGTCCATAGTTTGATCAGGTCTTTTCCTCACTCTGATTTAGAGACGTGGGTTGCTTCTCTTTGTAGCTCTTCTGTCTCCTAGGACCTTATCATTATAGGCATGGGTGAAGCTGGGCGACCACATCTGGATTCCAGCTGGCAGAAAGGGGGAGGAGGCATGTGACTGTGTTCTAGGTTCTAGCCTAGAGATGGCACACCTCAATCTGCCCGCTTCCATTAATGAGAGCTTAGTCATGTGGTCACCTGTAACTGAATAGGGGCTGGGACATGTAATCTGGCTAAATGCTCAGGTAGAAGAAGATAACATATTTTGGTGTACTGCTGAAAATCTTTAGCACAGATATAATGAAAATATGACTAGAAAAATAATAAAAGGTAGAAGTTAGTTTGGGCAGCTCTAAAGTGCCAGGTCAGATTTGGACTTCACCCTGTAGCCACAAAGAAAGCCAGTAGCTGTTTCTGAGCAGGGAAGTGGAATGATTGGGATAATGATTCTGGCAGTAATGGGAAGAATAGATTGTGGAGACCATTCAAGATGCTATTACAGGAGTCCAGAGTCAGAAGTAAGATAATAAGCAAGTGTGGTGAACGTGGGAAGGGGCAAGAGGAGACAGAATGCACCAGTATTGTTAGGGACACAGGGAATTTCCATGGTAACAACAACTAACATGTATTAACTTGTTTAATTCTCCAAAAATACTTTATCATCCCCATTCCATTAATGAGAAAATAGAAACTTAGAGTATGAGCTGAGACAGAAGCCAAATCATAAGAGTTAGAGATATAGGCATGATGAAGAAGTAAAGGCAGCATTTGTAGTTGCTCTGAGTAAGTTTGACCATGAAGGCAGGAAAGAGATAGGACATTAGATAGATGCAGAAGCGTCGTCAAGAAATACAGCTCTAACCTTTATTGAGCACTTCCTGTGTGCTGACCGTTGATCTAAGATCTGTACCCGAATTATCTCATTTAGTCTATTTTATAGGTGAGAAGACATAATATAATTTCCCCAGGGTCACGAAGCTAATACATGGCAGGGCTGGAAATGTTTTCTCAAGAGCAGACCAAGCTGTACATTTGAAAATTAGCTCAAATTCTCTTGCTCTATCCAGTCTCCCCAGGTGCTCAACCCTGCAACCCACATTACCTGCCCCCCCCCCAATTTGTGTTCTGTTAATACACTTTTAGTTGTTGCTAGGTGTTTTAACACAATTATTTCCTAGTAGTTATCTGTATGTTGGCTATATTTAAACTTTTTTACATCAGTGACCATCGTTTGTCCTTTTCCTATTTTCTTAGGAGTTCCTACTATAATTCTAGGCATGTAGAACATATTTGAAAAATATTTGTTGTGACATTAAATATATGTTGTGACCTTGATGAGTTAATCAAGGATATATTTACTGAGATAAGTTTGTATTACTTAGTCACACATGAATCCTTTCATTTGATTTCTTCTTTTTTTATCCTCACTTGAGGTCTTTTTTGTGTGTGTGTGTGTGCATTTAGACAGAGCGGGAGGGAGAGGGGGGGAAGAGAGAGAGAGAAACATCAGTGTGAGAGAGACACACCGACTGGTTGCCACCCACACGGCCCCAATTGGGGCCGGGGACAAACCGCAACTGAGGTATGTGCCCATAGCGGGAACCGAACCCAGGACTCTCTGGTCCGCGCGCCGATGCTCTAACCGCTGAGCCAAACCGGCCAGGGCTGATTTATTTTCTTAAATGGTATTTCCTAAATTTGTTGCCAAATAGCTATTAACATATTGATTATAGAGGATTTTTTTCATGCCTTCTAAATTGCGACATGATAGTCTTGTATTAAATGTGTCTGCCACTTTCTTAACAGGTAGATGCTGGCTGGATTGGATTTTGGTCCATAGTTGGAGGTTGTGTTGTTGGAATAGCTATGGCAAGGTAAGAATATTTTATGCTAATCATGTGAGTAGCCAAAAACAAACAAACAAAAAGCCAAAAGGGACAATCCCCTAAATAAACATTAACATTCAAGGAAAAGTGAAATACTCAAAGGTTAGAGAAGGGCACTTGTTCAGACTACAAGACAACCAACATGCAGTATGTAGAATTTGCTACTATAAGAAACCTTCTCAAGAGTGGTCTGTCCTGAAACGTTTTTGGAGACTGGAGATGTATATCCGGTGTAATTGAGCTGCCTCTCTCCACATTATTAGAGAACAGCATCTACAAATGGAACCCAAAGAAAGATGATACAGCAATAAAGGCAAATTGATAGTTATTGAGAAAGAAAAGAATTGAAAAGAATCATTTGTAAGAATATGTCTAGAATTTTCCATGAAAAGTCAGTATCCTGATTAGCAGATATTAATTTCTGGGTTTTTTGGGTAGGTATCTCAATGGTTATTATTCCATTTTGATGAAAAATGTCCATAAAGACTCCAGTTTAATCAAACTGCCTATGATCTTAAATACATTATGTCAACACATTTTTAGAATGAGTCAGAGGAAGGAAAAAAGTTTTATTTATTCTAAAAAAGAGAGAAGAATAAAAATGTCACTCATGTATGTGACTACCTATAAAACTACTCTTGGTCTTTCCAAAGAGATGATATTCATTCACATCGCACATAATTTTACCTTGTTTAATCAAAAACAAAGTTAGGCAATCAACTTTACCAGGAAAGGAAGACTCTAATTACATATTTGGGGAGATCAAGTAAGATAGGTAAATTACCTCAATATCTAAACACTTAAACATGATTGACACAGAATAATTTTATATCTAGATCTTAAAGTTTACTTAGTGTTTCTGGGATAATGAAAGAATAAATTGACACTATTTTATAAATCACTTTATCTGAGGTTTTTATTAGTTAAGAAAATGTAAGGATAAAACATAAAGGCTAAAGAAGAGGAATGGGAAGATGG
This sequence comes from Tadarida brasiliensis, assembly GCA_030848825.1. Classification (NCBI taxonomy): domain Eukaryota; kingdom Metazoa; phylum Chordata; class Mammalia; order Chiroptera; family Molossidae; genus Tadarida; species Tadarida brasiliensis. The sequence goes on along the minus strand of CM061260.1, from coordinate 61,592,778 downwards.
CTATTTGTAGCAAATCACTACACTGATACTGAAATGCATTGACCTATCACATTTGACAAAAATCATACCTAATTATTCTGATTAAATCTCCAAGCCAATTAGAGTGAGTCATCATTTACCAAATTCTGTTCTGAGCACTGAATAGGTCAGAGGGAACCATTATATATCAGAAATGACATCTCACATTCTCTCTTCTCTTTATTTTCTTTCTATAAACCTTTAATTTGAACTGTATAGAAGTAGAACTAGAAGGAAAAATTAGAAACATTTTTGTTTTTAATTTGTTGAGATGGAAGTTTTAAAAAGTGCTACCCTTACTCTGGGATCTGAAATTAATTGTAGGTATCTCCTAGGCCTTAAATAAAATTTTAAATTACATTTATAACACCATTTGGGGGATCTCTAGAATTTAATCTCCTTATAAGGCATGAGTGCTTTGGATGATTTTTTTTGGTAATTATGTTGGCAAAGGCCAGTACTAAACAGTATGCTTTGGGTCCTAACAGTATGCTTTGATGATATTAGCCCCTTTGAAAGGACTGGGTCTCCAAAAAGAACAAGTCTCAGCGGTCAGTTTATTCTTGGGTGATCTGACCCTGTGAAACTGTCTCACTGTACAGTTTCACTCAGCTCTGCTTATACCAGAAAACTGTTTTATTCCCTCATGCCTGGTCATCTGCCTATCTGACAAGTAAGTTCAGACAGCATACCAAAAATGTACATCAGAAACGTGTGTGGTGAACGTGGGATTAAAACAAAGTTTTTAGATTTTCTTAAGGGACATTTCTCTCAAGCTGTGGAACCTTTTCCAGAATTTTAAAGTAAGAATTTTCTGTCTGTGAACTTTGATAGTTGAGAACAAACCTGTCACTAGGCAAAGATGTAGCCAGTTTTCCCACCAAAAGATGGCATAAGCTCTCATAGGAAGTCATTTTAGTCTAGATAACGCTTACAAACATGATTAATATCATGTCAAATAAGTGCAAAACAAAAGATAGTATTGAAAGTATTGATAGGGACAGTCATGTAATTACAATAGAAATTAAACTCATTTTTCAAACTTCAAAGAGAAAATATAGTAAATGTCATATTTGGGATGGGATCTGTTCGTCTACAATGGGAACAATTCTGAAGGACAGAGTAAGTTGTGCGTAGGCACAGCCAGAGGATTGTGCCTATACAATCAATAGTTACTCAGCAGATGAGGAGAAGCAGTTGACAAATGGAAAAGGTTTTGGTCAAAACTAAGTGATAAGCATCTCTACCAGATGCCTTTTAGTTTCATGTTAATTCAGGGGAAAAAGCAGGGATTTTAAGAACTTAAAATGCTATGAAACAGTAGTCACAGGTTTGAAGAATAGTATTCACTATTCCAGAGCTATGTTCTTGCCCTCACGAAGTTTATGGTCTGATAGGGAAGACAGAAAACAAACAAATGCAAAAACAAGAGAAATCCCAATAGAGATAAATGCTATGACAAAAATAAAGAGATGAGTTGGGGAAGGTTTCTTCAGTGAGTGTGGGGAACCTTGTTGAACTGAGGCCTGAATGACCTGAGGAAGAAGCAGGAGTAAGTCATGTGAAGAATGGGGGTACCAGCACCCCAGGACAAGTCATTGCTTTGGGAAACAACCTCAGCATGTATGAGAAACAGAAACAGGTCTGTCCAACTGGAGTATAGTAAGGCAAAGGGAGAGTGGAGGCAGAGACCAGATCAGCTACGACCCCAGAGACTCTAGTGTAAGCTTTTGTATTTGTTCTCTGAGTCTGAATTTTGGGAAAGCCATCTCTGTAAATTTATGTCAACAAGTTAGCCTGTTTTCTAAAACTAGAACAATATGTACTCATTATGGAATGTTCAGCAATTATAGAAAAATATGAAGAAAGTAAAAGTGGCGTTTAAAAACTCAGAATTCATCCTATAAGTTATAGATTCTGAACAGAGCTCACCTTTTGTGTGTTTTGTAAGAGAAAAAATTATTTATCACAAAGTAACATTTCTCTCTCTCTCTCTCTCTCTCTCTCTCACACACACACACACACAAATGTATTGGTTAAAATTTTTTTAACTTTTAAAAGAATATATGGAAATTTCTTTAAGAAATTATTAAATGAATGTCTATTATTGATTTAACAGTATTTTAAAAATTCAGCTAGAATTAATAGAACATTGTTGTTTCTTTAGGTTTGCAGATTTTATCAGAGGTATGCTGAAACTAATTCTTCTCCTCCTGTTTTCTGGGGCTACGCTATCATCCACGTGGTTCACCCTGACTTGTTTGAACAGCATCACACATCTGCCTTTAACCACAGGTGAACACAGACTTTTGAACTTTGAATAAGTATTTTTAGTTCATAAAAGTATGTATACTTTGACATTAGGACTTGTTCTTGCTTTCTGTAAGTAATTGTTAAATATGCAAAAAGATCTCCCTTGTCCAACCATCAAACCATCATCCCATCTAAGAAAAGCTCAAGAAGTAACTAAAAATATTTTCACTGGTATTTTACATATAAAAAAGAAGTATAATCTTTAACCTAAGCTTATATAGCATGGAAAAGCTTACATGCTTTTAACATTCACATCAGAGTATAATACTAAGATTTTTATCTTCTTTATAGACATTACATCATTGTACAAAAGTAAGGAAAATTAACAAAGGCAAAAAGCTGTGATGTTTACAGTACACACCGTAAAATTCTTTGAACCAGCAACTGTTAATTTATTTTATATTTAGTATTATTACATCACCAATACAAAACAAAACTAAAACGTATGAGCTGGCAGGAAATCACATCCACAACACAAGCCCAGTGTAGAGCAAAATTGCTTTATTGCATACACCTGGGTGCAGGTGGGCCAAGCCATACAAAAAGGGCTCAGCCCCGAAGTCCCTTTGTTCTCTGGGTTTTATTTCTTTTCTTTTTTTTTTTTTTATCCTCACCAGAGGACATTTTTTTATTTTAATTTTTTGCATTTATCTTCAGATAGAGCAGGAGGGAGAGAGGGGGGAAGAGAGAGAGAGAAACATCGGCCAGTCACCACCCACACGACCCCAACCGGGGCCAGGGACAAACTGCAACTGAGGTACATGCCCCTAGCGGGAACCGAACCTGGAACTCTCTGGTCCGTGGGCTGACGCTCCAACCGCTGAGCCAAACTGGCCAGGGCTGTTCTCTGGGTTTTATAGTTACAAACTACAGAAACTAAAAAAAACTACATTAAAAAAAAAAAATTCTCCTGGCACTGCTTAATTGGTGTAGAGATTGATACAAGTTGTCTCAGAGGTAAGGAGTCTGCTCCAGCAGAGGTCAGGGCCATCATTAATCTCTTTCTTCTCATGGTTCCTCTGAGTTTCCCAAGGTCTTCATTAACCCCTTATCTTTATAGTTTTCTTTGGGTTTCTCAAGGCCCTTATGTTTACAAAAAAAGAAACTGCCAGGGTGTGTACATGCAGTAACTGAGGGTCAGAATGGAGTTTAATTTTGTTAAAACATTATTAACCCTTTCAAAAACTTACTGGAAATACCTATTGGAAGTATATTAGAGGCAGCTTACTTAATGCATCCAATTGACCTGAAACATTTATAGCTGTTGTTTTTTATTGTTGTTATTAGTATCATTGGGGGTCTGTATCAGTTTTTTATGGCTGCTGTAATAAGTTACCACAAAAGTAGTGGCTTTATTTATTTTTATTTTTTTATCCTCACCCAAGGACATTTTTCCTTTTTTTTTTTTTTCAAGTGGAGTGTGAGGGAGAGAGAGGGAGAGAGAGAGAGAGAGAGAAACATCGGTGTGAAAGGGACACATCGAGTGGCTGCCTCCCGCACAACCCCAACCAGGGCCGGGGACGAACTGCAACCGAGGTATGTGCCCTTGACTGGAATCAAACCCGCAACTCATTGGTCCGCAGGCTGATGCTCTCACCGCTGAGCCAAACCAGCCAGGGCAGTAGTGGCTTTAAAACAACACAAACTTAGTATCTTACATTTCTGTGCCTTAGAAGTCCAGCTCAGGTCTCACTAGGCTAAAATGAAAGTGTGAGCAGACTCGGGAAAAATCGTTTCCTTGCCTTTTTGATCTTCCAGACTGGAGGCTGCCCACATTCCTTGGTGTGTGGCTCCTTTCCTCCATCTTTAAAGCCAATAACAGCCTCTTCTGACACTGCATCGTCTGTGCCTCTCTTCCAAGGCCACATCTTCCTCTGAACTCTCATCTCCTACCTCCCTCTTCCACTTTTAAGGATCCTTGTGATTACATTGAGCCCATCAAGAAAATATAAGGTAGTCTTCCAATTTTACTTTTTTTCTTTATTGATTTGAGAGAGAGAGAGGAAGGGAGAAGGAGAGAGAGATAGAAACATTGATGAGAGAGAACATCAATTGGCTGCCTCCTGCATGCCCCCCACTGGGGATCGGGCCCACAATCTGGGCATGTGCCCTGACCGGGAATCAAACCAGCGACCTCTTAGTGCATGGGTCGACGCTCAACTAGTGAGCCACACCGGACAAGCAGTCTCTCAGTTTTAAAGTCAGCTGATTAGTGACCTTAATTCCATCAGTAGCCTTAATCATTTCAGTCATGTAAGGTAACATATTCATGGGTTCCAGGAATTAAGACATAAATATACTTGGGGGTGGGACTGGGGGGCCATTATTGTGCCTACTATAGGATCTTTGTAAAATTACTATGACAGATTCTTTTATTAAGAAAGAGGGCTCTGTTATTGCTTCTTCTTTTTTTTTTTTTTACTTTGACAAAAGATTAAGATGCATACAGTAGTCCCCCTTTGTCCATAGGGGATATGTTCCAAGACCCCAGTGAATGCCTGAACGTCCGGAGAGTACCAAACCCTGAATATACTGTTTTTTCCTATACATAAGTACCTTTTCACTTAAAGAAAGAAAGCTCTTCACAGCTTCTACTTGGCATATTTGAATTGCCAGCATCACTACTCTTATGCTTTGGGGCCATTATTAAGTAAAACAAGCACTGAGATACCATGACAGTTGATCTGATAACAGATGCAACTCAGTGAGCACAGACAGATAGCGTGTGCATCATGGGTGTACGGACAAATGGATTATTCACAGCCTAGGCCGGGTAGAGTGGGGAGGTGTGTGACAGCGAGAGATTTCATCACCCTGCTCAGAAATGTGTGCAATTTAAAACGTACAAATTATTTATGTCTGGAATGTTTAATTTAATATTTTCAGACTGAGGTTGACCTCAGATAACTGAAACCGCAGAAAGCAAAATCACAGATAAGGGGGCTTACTATGTTTTTTACTCCATTTGCAAGTACTATTCAGCCACCCGTTGGATTATATGTTTAATATTAGGATTATTTGTTGTAAAGGTAGATTACAGGATTGTAGGATTCTTTGTTATAAGAAGCACTTGTGTGGGTAGGAGTAAACAGTCTGAAAGTGGCTCTGTAGCCACCTATTACCCAGTGGCATGTATGTTCCATGGGACTCTGTGAGAGGAGTGTTCCTTTATTTACGGATAATTAAGGAGTACTACGCATTCATTTGGGAGTTCTACCACTTTCATGGTTATGATAGGGCAATGGGATAAGGTGGTCCTATAGCCCAGATTACCAAACTGCGCCAAGCCAGCCGCCCTGAGTGCCATTGCAAACTCACAAAGGCAACACAGGTTATTTTAAATTTCCAGAGGAAACTGATATTCCACATCTGCCAGACACTGTGCAAACCCGTGGTTCCGGGGAGTTCCTGCTTTCAGCATTAGATCCTGCTATGTTCTTTTTGATGACGTCCTATCTTGGCAAAGTTAGGTTTTCTGCAGTTGGTGTGATAAAAGGCAAATACTGCACAAAAATCATTGTGGAACAGGAAATGAGAATGGTGGTGTTAATCTGATTCCAAGATTTGAGAAGTTGTACAGCGCCCATCAGATGCACACATCCCAGTAGTAAGTAATTGTGGTTATTTAAGAATGAAATAAAAATATATTTCTTCTAATATATGAGTATTATTTTCTAAATAGCTACTAAACTGTTAGGACATATATATATTTTAAAAATTTTTTGCATCTAACTGTGTAATTAACAGAATTGTTAGCTCTTTCTTTTGGCTTTGGAGCACCATGAAAAAGTTACTGAGACACGAAGGGTGCTGATAAGGAACATTGGAGCCTCTACCCTGTACCATTCTGCTGGGAAGCCTCCATAATGTTTATTGCTTTGCCTGGAAAGCCCAGTGTCCAGAGTAATACTTTTTGGATATTGAATACTTTTTATATAATAGCATTCCTACTTGAGCATTTTGAGCAATTTGGGAAACTATTCTGGGCTAGAATTTTATTTTATTTTATTCTGGTATAATTTCATTATTTAGCAGTTGTACAACATTCTGGTGGAACAGTTTTAGTTTACAACTTTCCTTATTCGTGGCATTACACTCAGATTTTTTGTGATACTATATGTCAAGTATGCATCTGTTAGGTTTTGCAAGAACATAGTCATGAGTACCCAATAAACAGATTTCTTTCCCTTGAATTAAGTGTAGAATATTCATTATAAGATAGTACATTCATTAAATTTTATGTATTTTCTAATTAACATAAATTCACAGTTTTGTCTCTGGATGGAGGCACTAGGAAAGAATTTAATTTTTTACCTCCTTTTTTTTTTCTTTTTGTCTGAGATTTGTATAATGAACATGCTTACTTTTATAATCAGAAAAAAGTATTTATTTGAAAACAGTACATTTTTTAAATCTTAAAAGAAAATTGATGTAATTGACCCTGGTCAGAACTGTTTTCCCAATCTGTCCTTGAAAATAATTATGTTGGACAGAAGGGAAAGCAGAATTCTAAATTAAATCAAAACCATAATTGAAAGGTTGAGTTTGATGTGGCCGTCTTAACAACTACTGAATGTATGAATTCTGTTGTTTTCAATTGCAAGTCAGTTTTTGAATGTCACTTAGATACTCCTGAAAGATGCATTTTTAATATTTTTATATATTTATATTTTATAAATACACTGGGTTAAGGACTAGATTTGTTCACATCCTTTCTCTTTTTTATAGTTTATTTTTTTCCTCTTTCCTGATACCACTTAATAGTTACTTGAGTATATGTTTCATCTCCTCTGCCAGTCTGAAAATCTAGAGCATGGGCTTATGCCTTATAAATTATGACCTCAACTGCCACCACAGTACCTACCACAAGCCCTAAGGAATGAATGAATGAATGCAATGTATATTATCTCCATTTTGAATCTCAGTAGAAATGACTTATTGCAAGTAATAGCCAGCAGTCATGGCCACTCTTTGTTATTCAGCACTAGCTGTAGGAAGGCAAAGGGGCACGTTTTAATGGAACAGGGAATATTTGAATAAATCTATCGCAGATACTCTTACTGCCTTGGTAATAATCTGACCTAATTCCTCTTAAGTAAAAGAGGTTTCATGAAAGGAAATTTACTATAAAATCTAATTATGGACAAAGTTAGCCCTTTAAGCTATTTAAAATCAGTAATGGCAAATTCATGTTTCTTTCTTTTTTTTTTTTTACCGTAGTTATTCTTTCTTTAATGAGGAAAAGATCTAGTCTTATTCCCCATTTCTAGCAAACTTAGTATTTCTGTTACTGCTTTTTATATATCAGAAGAATAGACATGAAAAGTGCTTGAAAATATATGCATTAATTTTAACGGTTGACATAATAAATTAAAAGCTAGTTAATTTTGTTCAACCCGTGTAAGTGCTACTACTACTAAAACCTTCTATTGCAATCTTTTTGTGATTCACTGATCTTGATACTGTTGTGCTATACAGAAGAAAACTAGGTCATTTCACTTTGTGTAAAGGCATACTGTTTTGCTATATGTACTTGCTTACATACATCTTATTGGAGGCTATCAGCGATATGCTTTTATTTCCTTAGGGAAACTTAATATTTAAAGTTGCATTATATCTTCATGGATTGAATATGTACAATAGGGCAAATAAATACACTCATGACTAGATAATGCGAGTTGCAATATCGTGAAGCTTATGCCATCAAGAAAATTATGAAAATACAGTATTCACCTTATCTGAGAACTTGATGTCTAGCCCTGTTAGCCACAGCTCACACAGTCATTTTTCACAGCACAGATGAATACTTTGAAAATGGCATTTTGAAAAACGTTAGCACTTTGGTGTTGAGTTTGCTGAAACGATACGATTTGGGTGTTGAACAGAAGTTGCCTTGGGAGAGGTTCTTCATCTAATTCAAGTTAGTAGAATGTCCTGATGGTGATGTCAGAAACAGATAGTGGGTGGGGGATGGGGGGTAATTAACTAGACAACAGCCCCTTGAGGGTGACAGCTGTTACAAGCTGACTTCAAGTGATACTTGAAGAAAGAAAACATATTTGGTTGTATTGAAAGGCATGAGACATAAATAGGGTAGAGAGTAATCTTCTTAATATATTTTCGTGTATTTCACATTTATTAAGATAATTATGTCCCATTTTAATTAGCATGCAAAGAAGTAAAAACACAACACTTGCCAAAAAATGGGTGGTAAATAAGAAAATCGAGGCCCTGGCCTGTGTGGCTCAGTTGGTTGAGGTCATCATCCTGTGCACTGAAGGGTTGCCAGTTTGATTTCCAGTCAGGGCACATGCCCAGATTGTAGGTTTGATCCCCAGTTGGGGTACGTATGGGAGGCAACCAATCAATATTTCTCGGTCACATTCATGTTTCTCTCTCACTCTCTTTCTCTCCTCCCTTCACTCTCCCTCTCCTCTCCTCTCTCTCTAAAATCAATAAAAACATATTTAAAAACAACTATTTTTAAAAAAAGAAAATTCAGAAAAGAATGGTGAACATGATTAAAGAAATTCGTATTATTAAGGAAACTAGGAATGTTAAACTTTAGGGCAAAAAGCTAGAAGGGACTCAATCATTGTTTTCAGTTTCTATGAACTGAAAGTGACTGTTGCTCATGTTCATGACTGTCTGATCAAGAAAGAAAAAAATAGAACATAGATTAAAAGAATAACATGGATTTGTGAAAAATCTTTTTTTTTTATGTTTTTATTGATTTTTTAGAGAGAGAGGAAGGGAAGGAGAGAGAGAAACATCGATGTGAGAGAGGTCCATTGATCAGCTGCCTCCTGTACTCCCTCCACTGGGGATAGAGCCTGAAACCCAGGCATGTGCCCTGACCAGGAATCGAATCGGAACCTCTTAGTATGTGGAACAACACTCAATCCACTGAGCCACACCAGCTGGGCGGATTTGTGAAAAATCTTAAATGTAGGAGTCGCGAAATGCTCAAAGGGCCTATTGTACTATTTGTATACCCATGAGATTAAAAAAAAATAATAAGTCTTCAAGCAGAATCTGTATTTCTTAAAAGTAGAGGGCTTGACCAGGTGATCAGTAACTGTTTCATGATTTAATAGTACATCATCTTCTTCAGAACCATAAGTAATTTTTGGGGAGCTTGAAAGTTACTGATTAAACCTATACCTACGATATCTGATTTCACAACCAGTCTATACTCCGGGCCCACTGCTACAGAGGATTATTAATTGCACCTCATTCCTGCAAGATCATTACTTTGCCTTCTAGCCCTTGGAGACTCTAAACATAACAGTCAACCTTTATAGGACTAAATTGTGTCAACAAAGAAGCTAAACAAAGGACACCACAAATTAATAACTCAAAGAAGGAAAATCATCTCCACTAAAGAATATTGCAGCAAAATATGCCCATCCTATTTGGAACCACAGTTTCATGCACTGCATATTTTAATTAGTGGTAGATCGCAAAGGCCACAGAAGTCATTTTTAGGAAGAAAATGTGAAGCTGAAAAAGAGACACAGCTTTGTGATATAGGAATGTGTATCGGTGTGTGTATACACACATATGTATCCTGTCTATTCTACATGCTCAAAATCTATGAAGAAAAACTATGTAGTTAGCAATGTGGGTGTTTACTCTTTCCTTTAATAGGTGTGTCTTTATTTCCAAAAGGATTTGCAATATCAAGGTCAGGTTGTAGAAATATCTTTAATAGAGGTCTAATCTAATAATTCCCAGTTAACTTCCCTAACTTTATCATAAAATAAAAATTCAGTCAGTATGTACAAGAATAAAAATTTATCCAATAAAATGTATTAATGTTATAAACCTACTCTTTAGGGAAATTTATTGATTCTAATCCTTAAAATAATTTATAATAAAGATTTATTCTTATTTTATAATCCTTATTTTCTTATTTATAATGCTTCTTAATAAAACTGTAAACAAATTCTCTATTCTTATCTACCTAGGGGCACATATAAGATTTTTGTTTTTTATATCCTAGTTAAGCTCTCCTACCTACATCTCTTTAGTTTTGTCATTGATCTACTTAAATGAACCTTGGTCATCATCTGATATAACTTATTCCATAAATGTATCAGTGTATCTCTTCCATTACAGTCCAGATAGACCTTCATCTGACTGCAATTTGAATACCTCCCCAAAGAGAAAACACATTACTGGTTCTGTTGTTAGTCAGCTCTGGGTCCTGGGAAATTCTTCCTCCTATTGAGATAACTGACTTAGAACAACACAGCTTCCATAGAGCAAGCCATCTCCCTCCCTCTTCCATTGATGGCCCTCAAAACATTTGAAGATGTTTATCATGTTTGGCCTTAGCCTTTTAATCTAAACATCCCCAGTTCTTACAACCCTTTCTCATCGAACCTAATTTCCACACCACTGACCAGCATAGTCACTCTCTTTTAAACCTACCATCGCTTCTCAAAATGTATTCGTAGAATTTGGCACACTTTTCCTGCTGCACTCAGCACCTAATATTGGGAGGCTCTTGTTTCTCATGATTAGACACAGCTTTTTCTAAGAGAATGAAGTATAATGATCTTCTAAACACTTGTTGTGTACGTACATAAATGGCTGCTGAGTCAATAGGCACCTATCATATCCTTTGGATCTGGAGTGATTTGAAGACAGAGTATGTCCTATTTATTGTTCTAGCAATACATATAATAGGCTCCTGATAAATGGTTTTGAAGAAAGGCTTGAGCTAAAGTTTTCCCTGTTATATGCCTAAGCAATAATTTTTGGACCCATTTTGCATTTATCATGATTAAAGTTCATCTCTTTCTTTGTAACCTTTTGGTGCTCTATTTTTTATTCTGTCATCTGTCTTATGTGCAGGCACTTCCAGCTTTGTGCTGAATACAGATTTGGGGAACATGCCTGTTGTGTCAGTACCACTGAATAAAAGAAATACTGCTCTGGCCCGTGTGGCTCAGTTGGTTCAGCATTGTCCATGCACCAAAAGGTCACCAGTTTGATTCCCAGTCAGAGCACATGCCCAGGTTGCAGGTTCAATCCCGTAGAGGGCATGCAGGAGGCAGGCGATTGCTGTCTGTCTGTCTCTGTCTCTCTCTTTGTCTCTCTCTCTCTCCCTCTCTCTCTCTCTCCCCCCTCATCTTCTTTCCTCTCTCTCTAAAATAATAAAAAAAAAAACATATTAAAAAGAAAAGAAATACCAAGCCTTGTTTGTTTTTTTCCAATCTGACACAGCGGCTTGGTGGAAAACATGCTAGATCTGTAGGCCTTAACTCTATTATTATTACCACTGCTAACTCATACTGTTTCTAAATAAGTCATTATGACCTTCAGAACTTTGTTCAGTTCATCTGTGAAACACCTTACCTGCCTTCAAGAGTTGACAGGATGATCAAATATAATATATTTTAAAATGTTTTCAAAAAATGTTTTAAAATTTATATAAATCCAAGATTTGAAATGGTTCTTGTTATTGATGATATCTTGAGAATCTCATTAAATGTTACGTGGAAATAGTTCTTATTCTTATCTAAAATTTTGTGATTTGTTTTATAACTGCTAGTCATCTAAGGTTTGAGTGTTTTGGTAATAAAATGTATTTATTTCCCTAAAGTTTAGCAATTTGGTTTGTCATTGGGAGCAGGGTTGGGGGACCAGACTTTCAGGGTTTTGATCCAATTCATGTTCTTGAAACACATCCACAGGACTTTGTTTTTGTGCCATTTGAATGATAGGCCTGTGAATTTCATTAGCTTCTTTGAAAGAACTCTACATCAGCATTGTGTTTGTTCTGCTAAGTTACCTAGACTTTTTCATTGAAAGACAGTTTATTATAATTTTAGTATGAGTACTATAGAAAGTCGTGGAAATATTTAATGATCATGTAGTTTGAACCTTCTCTGATGAGCAGGAAATTATCTTGTCTGCCTGATTTTTTAATAGATGACATTCACCCACTAGATCTGCCAAACCAGTGTATAAAGACACTGTATCAGATTCTAAACTGAAATCTCAAATGGAAGTCGAATTCAGACTCTTAATAATCAGCTTCTACTTTAGGCATGTCCCAGAACACGGGGGAGGAATATATTAAGTCAGTCCTGACAGCCATCATTCCCCATTCTGATTATGACGATCTTAATTTAACCCTTTCCTGTGCACATAACTTTGATTCTTTAGTTTCTACAGTAAGAAGTGATGTCAGCATAGCCAGCCAGTGTAAAACAACCTTTTGCTTGTCATTTTTATAGTAATACAAGAAGCAAACATCGAGAGTAAGACAATTGAATGAAAATACTCCCTTTTTGATTACTGGCCTCTGAAGTTATATCCTTCACCACAGCACATTTTCCCTGTGTAACAGGAATGCTAGTAAATGTAGTGGAATGTTTATGCCAAGGCTCCTGCACCAGGTCTGGGTTGTGTGGCTCCCAGCGTGGACGTCACTGATGAGTCAGTGAGCTAACAAACTTGCATGAAGTAGAGTTGGATCAGCTACCAATTCACGATTTTATTACCATTGAAATTTCTCTCTTTATTTTGTCAAATAGGTAAGATATACACATAGTAAAAAAGTCAAATTCAAATAGTAGATAAGGATATACAATGAAACATTTCTGCCTTCCTGTGGTCCCCCTCTCTAGAGGCAAACCTGAATGGCAGTTTCTTATTTACCCAGAAAATTCTTTATACATTTACAAATGTGTTTGTGTGTGTCCTTTTAAAAAAATATAACACTTCTGCACCTTTTTTACTTATATATCTTAGATGTCCTTAATATCAGTACATACAAAGTTAATTCATTAAAACATTTTTTTTTCTTTATTGATTTTAGAGAGAGAGGGAGAGGGAGAGAGAGATAGAAACATTGATGAGAGAGAACATCGACTGGCCGCCTCCTGCATGACCCCCACTGGGGATTTGGCCCACAACCTGGGCATGTGCCTTGACCAGGAATCGAACCACTGACCACTTGGTGCATGGGTCAATGCTCAACCACTGAGCCACACTGGCTGGGCAAAGTTAATTCATTTTTAATGGTTGCATAATGTACCTTTATTTGGATATTTGATAAATGTTTAAACAACTAACAGGACATTTAACTTGGTTTTAATATTTTCATACTACAGACAATATTTCAGTGATTCTGCTATATATACTTGGACCTGCATAGCTGTAGGATAAATTCCTAGATCTGGAATTGCTGGGTCAAACAGTATGCATTATTTATTTTGATAGACATTTTCAATTACCCACCAGAAGATGAACTATTTACAGTTCCGTCAACAAAGTTTAATCACAATAAAAATTTTATTTTTCCAATGACAAAGATTTTCCCTTCCCAGAATTTAGATTCCTAAGAAGCCAAACTCGGAAGATTTGTAATGAGCCCACGGGAGGTGCATGGCCATGAGGGGTTTTCAGACAAGGCCCTGCTTCACCGGGCTCTCCTCTGAGACATCCCATCTCTGTCTCTCTCTGCCTCTGCCTCTGTTTCTCTCATTAGTATCATGATTGATAAAAATCAGTAAAATCAAATCTCTCTTTTCAAGACTCCATACCAATAGATAGTTCCTTTTCAGTATGTCCTTACCGTTTTTTACAACTTGCAATTATTCTATTATATACAGATTATGATTATTTTGTGGGTATTACATTTTAATTTGCCTGATTACACATTACATGTGAGGGTATATTTCCTTCAGAAATATAAATGTCAAAAGGATTATTTCCAAATATATTTCCTAAAAAATAGTAAGCCTGTCACTGGTTTGTGAATTCTTACTTAGAGGTAGCGCTTTCTGGTTCTTAAGGGTTTGCTTTTTTCCTGTCATTTATTTAAGTGCTGTCTTATTTTAAACTCCTAAGCTCATCTGTGTTTGGGTCAATAACCATCTCTGCTCTGATTACCACTAACTGACCAATAAATTATTATAAAGTGTTTTGTAGATAGAATGTTCTATAAAAGCTACCAATGATATTCCATCCCCACCTTTCCTAATGGGCCACTAATGAGTCGTGTGTTGAGTAGAATTGTGGATTGATTTACATGATCTATGTCTAGTAAATATACAGGGAACATGAGGTGTTAGGTGTTGTTGTTTCTAAGAATCTCTTGACAATTACTTCATGATTTAAATGGTATTTATTGTAATTGTTAGATGCTTCCCATTTGATTCTGCGGGTAATTTGGTCGCAGCCTAAGCCAGCAGTGCATTCTTTATTCACTGTCATCCTTTGTTCTCTGTTTTCACGGGGCGTCTATACAGAGAGTCAAAGTGATCACCAGCTCTTTGTGTTATTAGAATGCACTAAATATTTTATAACCCTGAAAGGCCAGTCTAATTGGAAGAGGAAGTGGGAGTTGAGGTTAATTGGAGAAATTCTATTAGAAAACAGTGGCTATTTTTTTTTTAACTGTTAATTATTGTAATCAGTATGATAAATTCTGGTAATTTGCTATGTTCTTTGATTAATACATAACAGATTTAGGATAACTCCCTCACTTTCTGTAGTTCCTGGACAGAAATTTTTTCCTTAACAAAGATTTTTATGAAAAATATTTTTCTGGTAACCTTAACCTTAGAATAAATTCTACTCATTTTCACTAGTGGGTATGATATACTTACTAGTCTATGGGAGATGTGTTTTAGATTTCTAAATAGGGTATCATTTTTTCCTCATTAGTTTCGTTTTTACCTTCAAATTAAAATTTATGATTTGCAGTAGCAAATCATATACTTATTTAGAATGGGGTGCATTTCTCTAAACTTTCTTCTAAGAAAAAATAATGTCCTTATTCAAAGATTTTCACTACAGAATAGGGTTAATAGGCTTTTTATTGGCTGATCTGGGATTCTAACTACTATTAATTACACATTTCTGGATGAAAATTTTTTGTGTTCCAAAAGAGTTATAAATTTTAAAACAAGACTTGACATAAAACTCATTCCCAAATTGAGGACTAATTCTATTTTAAGTGTTTCTTCTGGAATTACATACTGAATAATTTTTATTTTGTACTTGAGGGTTATTATTAACCAGTCTCTTTAACTATGTAATTTTCAGTAATACTTAATGTTTCTTATATTTATTCTTAGATTTTAAGTTCTCTTTAAAGTTATAGAATGAGTCTAGATTTTGAATTAAGTTGCTGTAGTTTATCTCTCTATTTGCCGGAAGTATATGACTAAGGGTGAAGAAGCCTTTTATTTATATTATAATGGTAAAATTGTTTCTGTGCTTTGAGATAACCCACCAAACAGATAAAGCAAGTAAACTGGTAATCATCCCGCAACAAAACCTTTCCCATCTGCTCACCTGACCAGAGAGCTGATGGGTGTATGATGCTTTGTCGGACTTTATCAGCTGCCATTGAAAAGATGGAACTGCAGAGTTGATACTTATAAAAGAGAAGACCCAGAAGGTCTGTCTGCTATGACTCATTGCTGCTACTGGGAAACTGAAATGTTTTTGTTTTTATTTTAGTGACATTATACGCCTCCTGTATTCTCCTGGGAGTGTTCTTGAATAGCAGTATACCTATATTTTTTGAGCTTTTTGTGGAAACTGTCTACCCAGTTCCAGAAGGAATTACTTGTGGAGTTGTCACTTTTTTAAGTAATATGTTCATGGGAGTACTTTTATTTTTTCTCACATTTTATCACACAGGTAAGAAATTTGACTTTTTGTTTACTGTCTAAATGTGTTATGAGAGGGGTTTGTGGCACTGCTGTATAGGGAGTTTATATGGAGAATTTTCGCTAAGGCCGATTACTTTATGTGAGCTTTTACATGCTAATAAAAGAAAATACCTTCAGTGTTTTGTTTTGTTTTTTAATGCATCCTAACCTGATCTAATGCACCCTTACCCCAAAGAATTTCTGATTTAATTAACCTGGACCAGGGCCCAGTATTTGTTTTTAAAAGCCCCAAGAGACTCTAATATGCAGGTTCTCATTGAGAACCACTGGTATATTACTTTTTAAAAAATGTTTTTATTGATTTTTTTAGAAAGAGAGGAAGGTAGAGACAGATAGAAACATGGATGTGAGAGAGAAACATCTATCAGCTGCCTCCTGCACGCCCCCATGCCTGCAACCTGGGCATGAGCCCTGACTGGGAATCGAACTGGGACCTCTCAGTCCATGGGACTGTGCTCAATCCACTGAGCCACACCAGCCAGGCTGGTATATTACTTAAAAAAAAAAAAATTTATAATCTCCTGTCTTAACATAGGGTATAAATTAATGTCAGGGGTACATAGTCAAAGCCTTAGAAACGAGAGGCCACCCAAGGAGTGTATAGAGTATGTAGAACAGCAATGTCCAAATGGAACTTTTTCTGATAATGAAGACTTTTTAATCTGCACTGTCCAGCGCAGCAGCCACTGGCCACATGAAGCTAGTGCAGCTACGGAACTGGATTTTTTTTTTTTTTTAATCCTCACCTGAGGACATTTTTGCATTTATCTTCAGATAGAGCAGGAGGGAGAGAGGGAGGAAGAGAGAGAGAGAAACATCAATGTGAGAGAGACACATCGACTGGTTGCCCCCCGCACGACCCCAACCAGGGCGAAACGAACTACAACCAAGGTACGTGCCCTTAGCAGGAACCCAACCCGGGACTCCCTGGTCTGCTTCCGAAGCTCTAACCTCTGAGCCATACTGGCCAGGGCCGGAACTGGATTTTTAGTTCATTTTAATTAATTCAAGTTCAAGTAGGTACACATGGTCAGCGCAGGTATAGTGAGAAGAAGGTTGAAGTTAGAACCCAGGGGTACACATTTGAAGAAGAGGGAAATCCTTACAAAAGAGGAAGGGACGGGGTCCTAAACCCATCGGAGGAGTTCACCTTGGACCAAAGGAGATAGAAGGCAGTGTCGATGGCACAGAGGCAGATACCTTTGCTGGGCAGATTATTGAAGGAGTTCATTTTTGGTGTCATCACCTTTCTTTTTAGAAGCCAGTTCACCTATTAAGAGTTGGTGGGAAGAAAGTGGAGAACGGGCTTCAGGAGAGAATGAAACTGGCAAATAACCTTTGAGGGGTGGGAGGAGGCGCGCAGGGACAGCTGGAGGAGCTGCTGGGCGTGTTGAAGGCAGGCCCGCTGGTGCTGGGGTCCGGGGTTTTTATTGGCTCTGTTTTGCACAGTTGTTTGGTTTTCTCTGATATTCTCTTTTCTGTAATCCAAATTCTGTTTTACTATTACAGAAAATCTGGGCATCATTATCTGGGATTTTTTGGTTTTGCATGTTAAAATAAGAACTTATATTTGTGGCTCTTGAATATAAAGCTTTTATTAATTTCTACTAGATGAATATTCCATTTTATTTCTCATCTTAATCAGTCTAATATTACTACCCCACCCCCCACCCCATCCTGGTTGCTGTTCTCTTAACTATGCATCAAATACCAGTAAATTTGGATAATTTATACATGGAAGAATCTGTAAGATTCGAATGTAAGAAATGCTTTAAAAGGTGATACTCCAAGAGGCCTAATTGTTTATAGGAAACTTTCTGACAAGCCTATAAATAGTAATCACAATAACCTGCTTAAATGGAGAATAAATTTTTGAAACTTTCAAAGCTGACGAAACAGAATTGGCCCTGGGTTCCGGACAACTTGCAGCAAAGCACTTTCACCTGACAGCAAAAGGCATACAAAGGATATAGTAATCTTACTATAATGAACAACAAGCTAGATCATTTCTGTCAATCAGTGGTGCAGGTAAAGTCAGTTTTAAACTTGATGTGTGCTGGGTTTATCATATGAAGGAGAGTGATTGTCCTGGAAACGTGTTTCCATTCGAGAGAAAGCCATCACCACGTGTTAGATTTCCAATGAGTTTTCTAAACAGAATCATCTAATAATTATTACATATCAGCTTTAATCTACTTCATTCATGTCACAGTTGCAATTAAGAGGCTCACTGCTCTCTTTTGCCTGGTAAAGTATCGAAGGTGGCTGTGTTGCCCCTCCGGGAAACAGAAACAATTTTCCAGCTCGTGGGCACAGATGTGGTAAGTGGTCCTTGCAGCTTAGTAGAGCATGGTTTTTCCTGTCTGCTGGAAATAGAGTTTTGTCCTACCAGTATTTAAAAACAATAGTAGATGCCAGATAATGTTATCTCCCCAATACATCTCTTGCACGTGGTCTGTAGACTGTAACACGTGTGTATTGATCAGCTTACAGCTGGGAATGTCCCAACACTATCTGACTGGGAGAGCCCAGTGCACTCCTGGCCATTTTGCTTGGCCAGCAGAGTTTTTTTCTGTCATTCCCCTGGGTCCAGCTGCAGTTTTCAGTTTGTTCAACAGAGACCGGTGTCTGGCATGAATTAACTGGAACTGACATCAGTCAGTGCTCATTCATTCTGCAAATTCATAGTGACCAGATACAAGCAGATATTTTTGGTTCTTTGGCGTGGGCGGCAGAAGAAACACTTGGCATCATTTCTGCTACTTCCTGTCTCACTGATATAATCAAGGATTTATCTAGCTAGGGGAAAAAAGCTTCCCTCTTTTGGGTTGGTTTCTGGTCACATATCCTTAAACATATCTGTGTAGATGTTAAAGGTTTCTGCCTGAACTCCATGATTATTGTGAAAAATGAAGCTTTAATAATTAATTTTAATCCAACAAGGTGATTTTCAGGGGGAAATAAATCTCAGCACATTTTGACATTTCAGAGAGTTAATGAGAAGATATATGTGAAAGAGCCCAGGCCAGGGCATAACTGGCACTCATCAAATGTTTGTTTTAGAGAGAGTGGAAGGGAGGGTAGGAGGGAGAGAGAGACAGAGAGAGAAACATCAGTGTGAGAGACACACACCGATTGGTTGCCTCCTGCACGCACCCCGACTGGGGCTGGGGATCAAACCTGAGACCCTTCAGTGCTCAGGCCAGTGCTCTAACCATTGAGCCACACTGGCCAGGGCAAGAAATGCTTTTATATGTTTGTGAGTATGTCTGCTGAATACACACAAACATACCCCACATCTTAAGGCTAACGTCACTAGAACTATGAAAACTGTACTGAGATTCTTTCACGTATGATTGATTGATGTCCTCAAAGCCCTGCAGCGAAGTCCATATGCTTTATAACTGAGGTGTGATACATAAATTGCAAATCTGAAAATTCTGTAAAATTATTTCCTAAAAATGTCCTTTAGCGCCACAGCCTAGTACCCTCAACATTTTTTTATGATAAACTGAATTCCCTTCCATTAGAGCAAGTGTTCAAATATCATAATTTAGTCATTTTAAAATTGAAAAACTCACCCAGAAGTTAAGTTATATGTCCGAATTCAACCATTAGTTACATGATTGGAAGGCCAGCATTTTTTATCATAAAGATCTGTGGTATTTTAGGTCTCTTCTCAAAGAAGTACTACACTTCCTGCCTAGAGTTTATCTCCCACGGTGTGCTGTCTGGTAGGCGGCGATGTCGGAGGGTTTTCAGGGCGGTGCAGACTGACGCGCCGTGAGCGCGTTGGAGTGGCTTGCCCAGCACGAGGCTCCACTGGCTGTTTGCCTGCAGGTCCTGCAGGTATGGCCATCGCCACCATTGACAGTGCATGTCACACAGGCCCCTGTACCAGTGCCCCAGCTTATTTAGAGCCCTGGGTCACAGGTCTCCCATGTCCTGTTTTGATTTGCTTTGGGTGCCTGGGACAGTGTCAGGAGTTTCTTAGAGTTTTTCTGACTTGGCTTTTTCATAGTCGCTTTTAAAAAATTGTTGCCCTGACCAGTGTGGTTCAGTTGGTTGAGTGTTGTCCTGTGCATCAAAAGGTCACCAGTTCAATTCCCGGTCAGGGCACATGCCCGCGTTGTAGGCTCGGTCCACAGTGGGGGGCATGCAGGAGGCAGCCAATCATCAATGTTTCTATCTCTCCCTCTCCCTTCCTCTCTCTCTAAAAATCAATAAAAACATATTTAAAAATTTTTTAAATGCCCTGGCCGGTTTTGCTCAGTGGTTAGAGCGTCAGCCCACCAAACGAAGGGTCACAGGTTTGATTCCCAGTCAAGGGCAGGTACTTCGGTTGCAGGTTCAATCCCCAGCCCTGGTTGGGGTCATATGGGAGACAATCAATCGATGTGTCTCTCTCACATCAATGTTCCTCTCTCTGTCTCTCTTTCCCTCCCTCCCTCCCACTATATCTAAAAAAAATCAATGGAAAAATATCCTCAGGTGAGGATTATTAAAAAAAATTTTTTAGATAAAATTGTTACATGCTCCCTGATATAAGCATATTTGTAAAACTCAGTTGCTTCCTTTAATATTTGCTTTGAGAATCTCAGCGAGTTATTTCAGACAGCACAGTGATGCTTTACTCTAATAATGTCACTTACAGAATCAATTTGAGAATGCTGTTAAATTCTTTATGTGCTCTGGAATGTATTCCAATGTTCTATTTTATAGTTTGTAACTTATTCTGAAATTTGTATTATCGGGGGGGGGGGGGTGTTACAAGCTTCCCAGCAGGTTTTGGCTAAAAGCATTAAAGGTGTGTGCGTGTGTGTGTATGTGTTTCTTATGTCAGTCCTTTCATTTTGAAGTAGCTGACCATGAATTTGAGACTACATTGTGACTTAAAAGATTCAGGGGCCTGGCTGAGGTAGGAGACATTGATTAGTGGTTACCAGACAGCTTCAACAGATGTGGACTAGTGAGAAGTATTTTATATCCAAGGAGTAAAATAATGCATTGTTTGATGGTCAGATCTGTTGAGTAATAAACGGAGCAAAGGGAACGGAATCTACACTGTGTGAAATCATGTCAGCTGGCTCCTCTTGAATGGGCATGGAGACGGTTTTGCTAAATCATCGTAATTCTGGTTAAATCACCAAAGAAAAATAGAAGATTGGTTCTGGGAGGTGGTATCTAGAACCAGACAAGTACTTGAAGGTGGTAGAAACCAAAAGCATGGCATCATTGAAGGGGATGAGAAAGTGGAAAGTATAATAATGCTTCTGGAAGAACAAGGTGAGAGAATGAGCAAAATCCTAGTTAGTTCTGTCATAGCAGCGCATCACCATTGGTGCAGAGCCCACTTCACCGAGCAGTGTGGCACCTGTCCAGACTGTAAATGGGCAAAGAGAGGGTTCAGGTTACAGTGTACATGATAGATGAGGGAACCAGCAGAGATGGAGAGGCAAATTGTGGAGCCTTGTGGTACGGATTTATATTTTCTCTAGTTAAGGACAAAGGGAAGGAATGTTGAAAAGATTTAAAGGGTAAGAATAAGAAAATTCAGTGGCTCAGGACCCTGTTGGCTCAACTATGTCCTATGACCTGGGGCTCAGAAAGGACAGCAGTTGACTTTGCTAAGTCAAATGAAGCTTTAAAAGAAACCATTTCCTGCTTATTAGAGCGCCTAAATTGTGGTGTATGCAAGCGGTTTCCAGTGGGAAAATGTACAGGTTCCTATCTCTGACCTTTTGCTTCCTGAAAAGGCAAAGCATTTCAAAGAACACTTATAGTTGACTGAGCCAAGTGAACTTACTGAAAGGTGGACTTGACTTTTCAGAGAGAGGCATAATAGTAAAAATGAACCAACCGCCCATGACACTAAAGAGCAATTATCTGAACCCAAGTAGAGGGAATAATTTACAACTCTGATAAAATAAAAGGTCTGCTTTGGCAATACTTGAGTAAGTTTTGCTTAGTATTGACAGAGTTTTGCTTTGGCAAACACGTGACTAGGTTTAAGAAGAGCGAGGACTGGTTGCTTGTGTGTGTGTTCTAACTCCCCATGAAATGCAGCTGAAAATTTGACCTTAAAGTCAAAATGCTCACCACAAACAGTATGCTGTTGTCACTGTTTTGCTGCCTTTTCTCTTCTTATTTTACTTCTTGTGCCTATTAAAATTATCATCCGAAATCTAGAAACTACATGGTTAATATTGAAGCAGAAAACGCCTGGTGTGTCATTTCAGGGAATATCAGAATAGAGACAAGATCCCACAGTTCACAGCCTCTCTGAGGGTGTAGATTATATTCAACCCAAGTAAAGCACAGAAAACAGCTTTGCATGAACATATCATTGAAATACATGTCTTTGTTACATGCCATATAATAGCATGTCTGACTTTTAAAATGTAGAAATTGAGAGGTGGGGAGGTAGCTTTTGTGAGCATATTACAGAAAAAAAGGTATTTCAGCACCTTCTCTTACCACTCGGTTTCCGGATTTCCACTCCTGAGTAGAAATTGCTCTTTTAGCCATATGAATTATGGATTAAACTGAAGCAGCAGTGTGGAAATCTTTAGGATGATTTTTGAAGATTAGGGCAGTATTAGCATTCTGTAGAAGTACAAAGGGAAAATATAAACCTATAGCCGTGCCCAAAGAAAAAATGTACCAGGGAACTTCTTTATCTCATCTGCTGCTTTAAAAGGAAAAAAAATTGAAACTGCTAAATGGATATTAAACTAGAGAAGTTATCTCCCACAATTGCCACCAACCTCTTTATGCCAAGAAGCTGCTCACTTCTGCACCCAGAGCCTCAGGATTGACTGGCAAAGGGGTCAGGGTAGAGAGAGCTGAGCAGATGCACAGGTCCAGGGCCACTGGGCTGGAGGACACAGCGGAGGCGGCCGGAGCCGGCTGGTGTGTTTTCCTAGCAAGAGGCCCAAGATTGGCCTGTTGGAGAGTCCTGAATTCAGGAGCAAGCCTATTCTTGAGTCCATTAAATCAGATCACAACAGAATTGATTATTCTTGTAGGTTTTCTGGTAATTGGCACCATACATAACTGTGATACTAGCAGGAAGAAAAGACTAGAAAGGAATAAGCCAAAATATTCACAGAATAGTTTCTCTGAGGGTAGAATTAGAATTAATTTTTTATGTTTTACTTTATTTTTTTTATATGTTTTCTCATCTGCTTTACAGTGACTTACTACTTGATGTTTTTGCTGAGAATTAGATGTTTCTATCCAAAAATATATAAAAGTGCTATCTCAAAGTTGAAGTGATTTTCTTATTTGTCTTTCTAATCCAGCAGATATCTCTAAACAAGACAAGCTTGAGGGTAATGGAGGGCACTTAAAAATAATTAAACTAACATTGAAAGGTGATTGATTTTTTTTTTCTTTGTAGTTAATAGATTTTTTTGCCACCCAAATCCAGGAGGATTAAATTGATGAAAAGTTATTAACAATACTGATTAAAAATATTCCCCACGAAAGCCCTGTAATATGTTACGTGCATCACGTAGACTAGATTGTTACTGTTTATCGAAAGGCAGTTTTCAGGCCTTCCAGGGCGCAGTCGCCCTCAGTGCTCTTGAATGCAAAGCAGCTTGCTCCCAGCATACGGGTGGCGTTCTGGCAACACACGAATGCTTACAGTGTGTGTTTTTGTCTTACAGAGTTGTCTTGGTTCAACTGGTGCCTTCCCGGGTCGTGTCTGCTCAGTCTCCTCCTCATTCTGTGCTTCAGGGAATCCTATGACAGACTCTACCTTGACGTGGTTGTCTCAGTTTAATAGCACAGACCTGAAGGAGTTTACAAAGAGACTGGAAATCAATACCACATTCTGCACATTTGCTCGGAACTGCACACCTCGCAGGATGAAAAGAAGAAGACAGAAACTTCATTCAGAGGTTTTGTTAGGTTACAGATGATGACATTAATTTAATTACTATTAGGTAATAATAATGTGAGACTGAAATGATAATAGGGGACTTAAAAACTCTATAAATGGCACACCTGTGCCTGATGCTGGGGTTGGAAGTCTGATGTCTTACACACAAGGCACTACCTAAATGATTCCCTCTGTGCTCTGTGCCAGTGCTGAACTACTGATTGATTGATTGATTGCGATTATGCAAGGAAATAAAGGGAGTCTATCACATGAAGATAACTCCTTCCCTAAGTTACATATCAGAATAGGAAGAAATGCCACTAACTTCTAAAGAAGTTTAAACCTTATATCCGATTTTAATTATAAAATAGCCGAGAGGTATATCCATGATAGAAATTAGCCACATGTACACTACATTTTTTTCTAATAAAGCCATTTCTTCTATGACTCCTTATTTTTAATTAGGTCAACAACCTCTGGCCATCTTTATTATGGTCACCAAGTGTTTTCCAGTGATTCAGAACACATACTTTGTGTCTCGACCTTAACTTATCCTTGTTTCTGTGAAATACAGTTTCATCTATTAGGCTCTTAAACAATTATATTAAAGGTGACTAAATGTTTAATGTAGTCTCATTAAAAATTGTATGACAAATGTAATTCCGTTCTGATTTAGCACTTTGTTGAACGAGAAATGACAAATCACGTAGAACATTCTGTGTCTTCAGCCCATATATATATAGTGGCATGGGATGTAAGTCCAGCACCAGCTATTATTTACAGGGGTTATATTTTATTAAATGACCCCTGTTTGAAAATAACAGTTTATAACATTGAAACATCTGTTAATTACATTCTTATATTTCAATTCAGGTTGTAAAATATTCAATTGTATATTGAGCCAGTGTATTTGAGAGGACAGTACTGGTTTTCTTTCTATGGATGATAGCTTTGTAAAAAATAACGGCAACTCATTGAACAGCTCTCAGACGTGTCCTTCACTGCGACATAAAGTATGCGGTGGTGGGATTATGATTGTTACCACTTCTCACATTTACATTATCCCCCTCACGCAGAAAAACCAAACATTTCCCCCAGAAGTCAAGAATAATACTTTACCTTCATTATTCTCAGCTTCATTCAACCCTCTCTCCTTTTTTCCCCTCACTTAAAATTGTGTCTTCCTTATCAGCTTTATATAACTTTTATTTTTGTCTCTTTGGGCAGACAGAGTGCAAGCCAGCTCCTTCTGTTAGCCAAGGCGGTGAAGGATGGTTCAGGAAAGCTGGTCAAGCACTAATTCTGCTCATCTCTGCATGTGTGCCCATATCATCACACACGCCCAGAGAGCTCCAGATATCCCTCCGTGCCCCCTTACCAAGTTTAAGGCTATTCGTTAACTCACCTCAGTCCTGGAGGAAGATTCTGTTACTGCTGAGCCTTCTTCTAAGATCCTAAATTGTGTAACTGGGAAAGTAAGAAAACCCTGAAATTTAGCATCTGTGAGTCACCTTTAAATCATCTCCCTTTTATAACCACTCTGCTGACTTAGCAACAAGAAACAAAGGAAGTAAGGAAGTTGCTAAAAAGTAGAAGAAAACCCATGAAGGCTAGGCTTATTTCCAACTAACTCTATCATTCTTCTTAAATAAAAATAACATAAAAGGAGCCCTGGCCAGTTTGGCTTAGCGGTTAGAGCGACGGCCTTCGGACCAAACAGTCGCGGGTTCGATTCTGGTCAAGGGCACGTACCCGGTTGTGGTTCGTCCCCGGCCCTGGTTGGGGTCGTGCAGGAGGCAGCCAGTTGATGTGTCTCTCTCACGTCGATGGTTCTCTCTCCCTCCCTCCCTCCCACTCTATCTGAAGATAAACAGAAAAATATTCTCAGGTGAGGATTTAAAAAATAAATAAATAAAAAAAGGAAACCAGAATTCTTAAAGATGATTGAAAGCCAGCCACTGAGGATATCAGTAATTCACGATCCAGGTGCTACAACAACCACCAGCCCTTCTATTTAGAAAGAAGATAGAGCAGAGGGAAGAATTATTAAGTATTTGGTTTTAGTTGGAACTATTGTATTTGAGGACATTGCTATATATAGTAAATGTTTTCTGTAATGCTTCTGATATAGAACATTTTCACTATGATTAATTCTAGTTTTAACATAAAGTAAAGAAAACCACTTTAAAGATATTTCCTAAATGACTAAGTCATTCAAAAACATCTCAAGTGGATAGTGATTAAAAATTCTTGCATGTGCCAGACACCAACCATTGTTTTTAGCATATGCAAGAGGAGATGAGTCCCTTTGTCTTGTTTACATCCCCTTACCACTCCAGCAAATAATTGTTCTGATCACAAATTGCAGCTGCTTTAAGTGATCAAAATCTCATATACCAAACCTGATAGGAAGAGAACCAAAAAGCCTTGGGGGGGGGGGGGGAGGATTACACACTATTTGCCTGAATAATTCTTTTCTTTCTTTTCTTTTCTTTTTTTTTTTTTTGGTTAATCCTCACCTGAGGATATTTTTCCATTGATTTTTTAGATAGAGTGGAAAGGAGGGAGGACGAGAGAGAAACATCCATGTGAGAGATACATTGATTTGTTGCCTCTCGCATGACCCGGACCGGAGCCAGGGATCGAACCTGTAACCCAGGTATGTGCCCATGACCAGGAATTGAACCTGAGACCCTTCGGTTCATGCGCCAACGCTCCAACCACTGAGCCAAATCGGCCAGGGCTACCTGCATATTTCTAATATTTTTTTCTCTTTGTTTTTATTTCTAGCATGCATTAAAATAGGCCAGCTTCTATCTTTGTACTTTCTAAACAAATGTTATAGAGTTCTAATGAAATTTTATAACTGAAATAAATCTTAATCTTCCACTAATCCAAACCTTCATTTTAGAATTTGTAGAAGCAATCCCAGAGAGGTCAGGGATCTTGCCAAAGGTCACCATCCTAGTGAGTGACAGAAGTAGAACTAACCCCCCTCCTGGTTCCCAAAGCACTGTTTCTTCCTACCGCACAGAACTGCAGCTTAATGTGGACAGCTGGGGGCTGCTCGAGACTCCTCTTCCACGTTCAAAAACGCTGGGTAGGAGTAAACTGCCATTATCTTGTGTGGAAAGTACAGGGATTAGATTGAGGTGATTATTTGGTTTTTAAGTAAAATCATTCTATTTTCATCACTCTCCAGTTGGTGCTCTAACATCTCTAGGTCTCAGCTTGCAATGACATGACATAAAAATATTCTGATGAATAATTCAGCCCTCATAAACCAAGTCAACAGCATTATTAATTGGTAAGGACATATTATAGTCTAAGTTCCCTGTGGCTTACCAGTGAATACTTCACAGTCTATGGCAAGAAGCATTTTTTAATTTGGTCCGTGGTGGAGGAATAGGAACAAAACAATCACACATACAGATGCATTTCACTGGAGGATGGAGCTAATAAAAAAAAAAAAAAAAAAAAAAAAAGAGGGAATCCATACAAGTATAATTTTGTGTAGTTAAGCATATATGGCCTAAGGGCCAGATTTTATCATAGATCTCATATTCATGTGTAATTATTGAGAATGTTTACAACTTGTTTTTTATGAAGCCCTTCTAATGAGGGATTCAAGCCAAGAGGTTTTAAGTTGAAGAGGTTAAATTCCCATCTACTTATCTTTTAATTAGTTTTTTTTACTATTATATTTGCTAAAATCTAGGCATTCATCTTACTGTTTGCATAAGTACAGGCTTCATTTTAAACTCAAGATCAAATGCAAATGCATAGTAAATTTGCTTTAAATTAATGTTTAAAACCACATTTAATTCCACATTTGTCCCTGAAATAATAAATATAGGAATTACTATGATTATACCATATTATCAAGCAAGTGAAAAAACTGTGATACGAAGAAAGTGCCATATTAAAAAAGAAATACACAGAAAACTAGGAGAAAATTTCACCAGACCGATTTGACCTAAATATAGGAAAAATAGGATTCCACTCTAATTTGGAATTATGCAGAAAGGAAAAATATAAAGGTTAGTTCCATACTATCAGACAGTTTGCTAGTCTGTTAGGGAATATGAGCAATATTTTGGGGGAAGTGTTGGACCATCCTAGAAGAATAAAACTTGACAGACAGGGAGGTTTGGGAGTTCCCATATAACAGCACCCTTGCAGATACCATGTTGCCACCCTGAGCACTCATTTCCTTTCAGGGGTTCTCCCCCTCAGCTGGAACATCAGAGTTAGGAGGTGAACTAATAATACCAAGGCCCTTAAAAGCGTCACATCTGGCCAGGGGTGGTGGTGATAGAGGCTGCGGGCAGAGAGTACAAGCAATCTCCCCTGAACCATGCTTTTTATAAACAATTTAAGTCTGTTTTGGGTCAGGACTGAAAAACATCAGCCTCTTGTTTCGCCGAATAGTTTCAGAGGCTCTCCATTCATCCTCATTGCCCGGTACCTCAGCTTTCTGAACCCTGAGTGAATCAGACCTCAGCTCTGTTCCTGGCACAGGCTTCTTCACACCCCGACCCCCCCTCCCCCACCCCCGAAAGGGTGCCAACAGGATTGGAACATCAGTAAACCCAGGTACTCCAGAAAGACTTAGCAGTTCTCATGGCCAAGACTTAGGAGTTACTGTTTCCCTGAAGTGAGAATTACAGCGGTCTCTAACGAGTTTCTGTACTTGTTATTGGCTGCATTTTAGAGTACAGACATCAAATTGCCTTCCGTTGTCTTTCTGTTGTGCTCTGGAACCTGGTAGGCCTCAAACAGTAACTTTCCACGTCAGCCTACACTGAAAAGGAGAGCAGAAGGTTATCCCACCGCAGCTGCTCTGTTCCTTCAACAAGGAAGAATTAAAATTAAAAAATAAAAATAAAAAACAGCTGAAAAATGAAACAAAGCACAGGATTTATTTCAGCAACTTTGGTAAAATGATTTGGAAAAAAAAAAACCCCACGCAGGTCAAACTGTTTTAGCTGACAACGTGCTGGGCTCGCTACATTGCGCGGCTGGGGGCGCCGGGGGCTGCCTGCCAGGAGATGCCCTCGTCACTGCGCTCTGGGGCTCCCTCCTGGCTCTTCCACTTTAACAGGGAGGCTTCTGCAGTCTTTACCAAAATGGCCAGAATGACATGGAGACACTTTTAATTTACCTTAATGTTAGAAAATGATACTTCTTTAAGAAACTGCAACTTAATTTGGACTTCCTCTAATTCAGATTGGCTTTCTTCCCATTTCCCCAGAAGGATCACAGAATCAAAAGGATGCTCTAATCCAACTACCTCATTTTACAAATAAGTAAACAGAGAACCTTTTAAGTTAATGACACAGTCAGGGTTTAGCAGATCACCTGACTCCTAGACCAACTTTTTTACCATAAATGATCAATGTGTTAATCAGACGTAAATTCTTAAAAGTAATTTTTTTCATTTCTTTTACATTTTTGAAAATGAAGCAAATACATGAATGTACACTCATTATCAAATACTCAGCACAGAAGTATAAAGTGAACTCTACAAGGTGCTGGCTAATCCATCCTTTCCAGAGGTAATCCCTAAGAACCCTTTCAGAAATTTCTCTGTGCAGTTACATATGTACAAAAACTTAGAGGGGATTTAAAATCAAATGATCCAGGAAACTGTTTCTGAGATCCTCATTTGTCTCTCCAATGAGTCTGTATCAAATGTAGCAGAGGTTCTTACTTAGTAACATTTCACAGGCCCCATTGTACCATCAAGCTCTGTCATGTTCTGAAGTTTAAAGGTGAACGCCAATATGCAATATTCTGTTTTTAAGTCCCCAGCTAAGGACCACATGCTGTGAAGGAAGAAGGTGAATGACTCTCCCCCAAAACCCACACGGATCTTCTTGACAGGGCTTTCTTGGCTCTCATCTCAGCAGAGGCACACCATGCTGCACAACGTAGAGAAAATAAGCTTGATGATTCCATTTTCCAAAAATAATAGATAATGAAGCTTCTGGTAACTTTTACTATTTCCCTGACCGACTTCCTTAGCTATCCTTCTTTCATGCTACCAGTAAAACTCGTGAACTGCAACAGGGCAAGAACTTAGCTTTGTTTGCTCACGTCCTTTCCTGCCCTCCTTCCCATCCAGCTGTCCCTTTCTGGTTGTGTTCTTACTCATTTCTCACTATGCCGGGAAGCAAGTTGTGTGGAACCCAGATTTTCTGAGTTGCCAGCATCAGAGAGGAGAGCTGGGCAGGCAGTCTTGTTATGAACTAGACAAGAGAGGACACAGAAAGCACCCTGGCCTAGCAGCCCCACGGCCTGTTTGGACTTCAGTTTCCTCCCCTCTAGAATAGGAGGGTCAGAGTAGATGTTCAGCTGTTTGGCCTTGAGCGAGTCACTTCGTCTCATTCATCCACATCTCTGAAATGTTCCCTAAGGTTTCTTCCAGTTCAGAAATTCGAGTTCACTCTCATTTGGGTATCAGAAGGTGACTGAAGGCCACGCAGTCCGTGAAACTGCCGAGCCTCCGGCTTCGGTCACGTTTTGTCTGTGCCGTAGCCGTCCTGCGTGCCTGCCGGTACGTGGACACGTGGTCTGTTCCATCTCTCACATTCAACAAGAAATGGCTTTTTCATTTTCTGATAGTAGATAAACTACTGGTGTTATTTATTTCCCTGGAGGACTGTATACATGAAATGCGGAGTTTATTAAATTTATCAAATGCAATAAGAGAAAATCTGCTATCTGATGTTGAGAGAGTATCCTGGGAGCCAGGTCAGTACTGCATTTGCTCACTGGAACCAGGACCACAGGAACCCATCCTTTGGCTTTGGTTCGATTCATCGCGAGTCAGCAATGGGTTTGCACCTGCAGGAATCAAATTGTCAGATCAGATGGTAAAGCCGATCCTCCAACTTTCATTTCTAGAGGTTTGGCACCAAGGACTTGTAAGTTGATTTGCAATGATGTCTTCTCTACACGGCCAAATTCCACACAGTAGAGCCGTGCAGGTATTTTACAGAGAGAGCAGAGCTCCAGCGTGTCGAGGTCCGATCTGTACACAGGTGTCAGTGAACAAGGCTTCATCGACTCCCAAAGCTCTCGGAGAATGAAGAGAAGGCCAGCCTGGGAGTCAGGAGGCCTGGGTCTCCTGTCTCCAGGGCAGCTGCTGAGCACCATTGGGGGCAAGTCACCTGTTCTGTCTGGACTTCAGTGTCCACCCCTCTAAAACAGCAGGGTCAGAGTAGATGTTCCTTTTTGCTAAAAAGTTTTGTAGTTCTCTGATCTACAGCTATGGCTCAACAGAAAGGAGAAAACGACTTGAGGGCAATACCATTCATTCTGTCAGGACTTCCAGTTGTACGTGATCTTTTCAAACAAGGAGGAGCTTCTACGGGGCCCTGTTAGTTACGTGTTAGTTATGTGTTATAGGTGCCAGGCAGTTAGGGACACTCAGACTGTCATCAAGTCTGTGTGTTCCTTTGTTCATCCATCCTTTTACATTCTGTATACAGAGTAATTATATATACATAATGTGTGCATATGAAAGAGAATCAGAAAAACAAAAGATGTTTCTACCCCTCAGGACCAGTCAAACAGACTTTTTAAAATAACTACTCTCCTGAATTAACAAAAAGAACAATGACAGTTTCCCAAATACCTAATGACGCATAGCAGGAACCCAGATATTCGTCTCATACCAGCATTGACCATGACTGATTTCAAGGAAAGGATAATCTGTTCCACTGGAAGTTCTACCATAGACAGAGCCTGTGTCTCTCTGGGAGCGCAGGGTCAGTTCTGAGGAATCCCAAACCCTAGCATCCTCCCGTGACTGGAGAGCGGGCAACTATTCCTTAGGGAAGGAGGAATACCATTGCTCCTGCAACTTCCCCGGAGGCAGAATTTAACAAATGCGTACACAGTAAATACACATACTCGGAAGGCCTTGTGAGTCTCCTTTCTGAAAGAAATTAGACTTTTAACGAAAAACAAAGACTAAACACCAAAAGGAAGGATTTCTAATGGCAGAACTTGGGCCATCAGCCAGCCAGGTAGAGATGGGCTACTCTGGGGGCTGAGACGTGGAGGCCCTTCAGGTGTCCACCTGGAGAGAGCCTGAGCCAGGCTGGATGCCTCCCTGGACGCCTGGCTCGTGAAGTCCTGTCCTTCCTAAGCCTTTGAGGAAACCCAAAGACTGCTACAAGGGCAAGTGTTTGTTTTGTAGATGATTTTATTTACTACAAATGTCCCAATTCCAAATTTACTTCCCTCCCCACCAGGAATATATCATTTTTGGAACTAAAGTATTAGGACAATTCTGCCTCCATTCTACTAGATTGCATCTACAAGTTTCAAACAAATCATTTCCTTGACATACACACACATTTCTGTTCAGGTCTGTGACTCAGAGAGAGTGCTAGGAAGAAGTCATGTGAGGTGACTGACCCCACCCCGCCAGCCATAGGCAGACCCGGGGCCACCCCATGTAATCCACCCCGAAGTGAGGGCGGTCTCTTCCCGCCTTCTCTGAACTCACTAACCACGCTGCACTGCTCTTCTTGATCCATGAGTTACTGCTGAGAAAGCCATTGTAGTAAGTGATGTAAGTGTCTCCAGGGGACCCGTCCCTCTCCTCCAAGACCCTGCTGTCCTTTTGGCTCACACCTCAGAATTCTCAGTCCATGTCCCAAGAAATGCAGTTACCCTTGTCCTTTTCAGGAAAAACAACAGTGGGTATCTCAGCCCTGATAATTCACCGTCTTCTGTCTCAGAGTAGAGAGGCCTCTCCTTATTTGTTGTCGCACAAGCTTCCCAGGGTCCGGGCACAGGCGACTCTGCTGCATCCTTTCCCCCACACCTGTTTGCTCTTTTGTCAGTATTCCTTTACCAGTAAATTCTTTGTTATCGAGGTCCTGAAATGTATTTCATGTATTTTTTCCTTTAATGTTTGCTTGCAAAGTTGCTTCTTTTATCTCAAGCAGACTGATCTTTTTTCCTCTGAGTACTTCATAATAAAATGTGAACGTAACAGAACATTCTAAAATAAAGTCAGGCAGGGATTTCATCAAAGCCAATATTAAATGCTGGGAGAAGCAGATCGTATTTTTTTTAAAAAGAAGAACTGAGATGGAGGGGGCTGGCTCTCCTCATTCAAGCAGTACATTTGGGCTCCTGCTGCATGCAGAGCACTGGGTCCTGGCCCTCAGAGACATTCCGATTCTGATGAACCCATTCATAAAAACGGTGATTCAGAGCTCGAAACACCACCCAAATGCTGTTGGAAGCTTTGCAGCTTATTTCTACAGCTGCCTATGGGATCTTACCCTACTCGGCAAAATGTGTTCTAAATCTCCTTCCTTGGTTTTTAAAAAATCCGTGCTATCCCTAATCAACATATAGCTATGTGTAACCTTCGTAGAGTGAAAAATGCCCCTGGACAGCCTTCAAAGGGAAAGGCAGAGAAAGCTGTTCTAATGGCTTGAAAAGAATTTAAAGGGTTTAGGGAAAGACGGCAAGCGTCCAAAGCGTTCATATCTGCCAGTGTTCGTTCAGACGTGGGGTTGAGCGGAGGGGAGGGCCTTCCAGCAAGGGGGACCCAGGAGACCCCAGTGGAAGAGTTAATGAGGTATAACGGGCGGATAGGTATTTGTAAATAGTCTGGAGGCGGGAGCTGTAGTGGAAGCAGGTTCCAGAAAACAGCCCTGAACTGGCTCATTCTTGCCAACTCATCTGGCCCAGCCTCCTGCCTCCGCACACATCTCGTCTGCTGCGTGTCTGGCCACCTGCTTTTCAGTTCTCGAGGGATGGCAGCTCTAGTCCCCGTCGTCTGTTCCAGAGCCGCCCCTTTTCATGTCCAAGTTCTCGCTTTCAAAGAGTGGAGGCGGGAGAGATGGGGTCAAGGAATGGTGTGACGAGTCAGGGCAGAGGACCCAGGGAAGAGGAGTAGTGAAGAGGAATAGCCGTGGAGCTGGAGGTGGGAAAGGGTCTCCACATTGCACTCTTCCTCACACCCCAAGGCACGCGGGGACGCGAAGGTGGGGCCTTCACGGATGCCCATCTGGCCCAGTGGAGGTTCCTGTTCTGCCCTGAGAAAGCAGAGGGGATCCACCGCCTCCCCAGAGGAACTGTGTTTTATTCAAAAGTGTAACTTTCGCAATCCCCCCGCCTTCCGTTTTCAAAGGAATGTTCTGTAATTGGAGGCATGCTTTCAGTTCCCTATTATGTTTCATGCACTCTGCCTGAGTAATTGCTTTTCGTACCCAAGCATGGGTGCAGAGAAATCTTGGGTTGTCCAAGCGGACCTAGATTCAAGTTATGTTACCATCTCTTACTCCGTTCAGACTTTTCCATCTGCTTCCACCCTCTCAGTCACACTCTTAGAAGCAAGCCACGATGCCCGTCCAACCATAATCATTATCCGAAAGCCCAAGCACTCTTGTTCTCGAGCCGTGGTGTACCTGGTCTGATCAGCAGGAAGTAGAACGGGAGGGCTGCAGAAACAGAGCGGAGGCAGCTGGTGTGGGAGCCTTTAACAGTTTCATAGTCACCACTCTCCACACTGGGTGCCTCATGTGCCAAACAGGCTCCCCGACCCCATTCCCTGGGGTTCCTGTAGGTGACCCTTGCCTCAGCCTTAGGCCTCCCTCTGGACCTTGAGTGTCCGCCTTCCCTAATTTCCTCCTCACAGTCCCAGCCACACAGAAGCCCCCAACTCCTTTTCAGTCTGTGGAAGAACAAAGTGCTTACCTGTTGGGACCTGGGTCCTTCCTGGGAATGGCTTTGGGCTAAAACTGCTATAGTGGGACCCAAGAAGTTCTGGCTGCCAGAGGGAAATCGTACTCTAGCAGGCTGCCCTGGCACCTGCCTCTGGGCTCTAAGTAAGACAATGGTCAGGACTGTCCCAGGGGACTGAGGATGGAGCACATGATTGCTTGAGATTCCTCCCAGCTCCAGGACCTGGTCTGAAAACAGCGCCTCTAAGACCTAGGTGATTACAAGCTCGGTGATAGCCGGTGCTCCTCTTCCCGTGACTCCTCACGAGCCTAGGCAAACGCGTCTCCTGGCAGGAGGCATGGTGCAAATAGGGACGGGCGAAGGGAGGGGCTTCAAATCGCCTGCACCGAGGTGATGCCCAGCTCTGCGACCTGGTGGGTCTCTGCAACTGTCAGAACACGAGTGTGTGGGATGAATTCACTTAGGAAGTGTTCTGTGCGTTTTAAAATAATTCTTACCATGTAAAGCTTGTATTACATTTTAATAAAAGAAATTGTTTTGTATTTTACTTTTTCAATAGTCTGGGTTTTCCAGATTCTTATTTTATGGCCAAGTATACTTTTGTAAGGAAATGTCGAAGTCGTGAGTATTTTTATTCTTTTAAAACTATAGTTCATGTCAACTGTAAGCACTGATAAGTATTATTCATATGCAATTTTCCTTCCTTCCCATCAGGTCTTTCTAAGAAACTGTGTTTTGGCATAGCATTTTATTTAAAACTCTGCTTCATTTTACACGTTGTGAATACTGAAGATTCTGAAAAATAAAGATGCATTTAAAATCTCTGTGCTGTTACATTGTAGAAATGGTAATGTGCATTGCTTTGCCAAAGTGGTAATTAAATGTTTAATGGTTTAGAACGCCTAGCTCAGAATGAGGTTCTAGTCATTACTCGCAGCGTGGGAGCTTCCATACGAGCCTCCGCTTTTTTGGAGACTTCACATTAGAACGGCGGTCTCCTGTTCAGTCAGGAAATACGGCTCTGTGCACGGTATAGTTACTGTGCTGTGCTTTTGCAATAAATGTGCATTGAAAGCACTTGTGATAACGTGGTCTGCATTTTGTTTTTAATCAAACTCCAAATGGCAGTAGAACTGGAGCCATTTGGACAGTGAGATGTGGGAAAAGCATGAGCTTGGGAGCTGGGCGGACTGGGCTGAACCCCCCCCCCCCCCCCCGCCACACACACACCCCACTGACAAGCCTGAGACCTGGGAACGCCTTCATCTCTTCTGGAGAGCCTGTGTTCTCATCCATTAAAAATACATAATTAAAATAGAGGAGGGGGGATCATTATACTTCCCTGGCAGGGGTTTGTGATGATGAATCAAGGGAGGAAGCACCTGGCACAGTGGGCTGCCTGCTGGGTGTTCTTTGCCTTCTCCTTTCCTGCCCTCTTGTATCTCTCCCAAAGTCATTTTTATTTTTAATATTCTAGTTAAAATGTATCGGCCTTCTGAGTAAGGAGATGGTTATTAGATGTTTACCTATTTAATAATGCATCTAATTTCTCATGGGAGTTAATTCCCCAACATGTTGATCACAGCTGGGCTGAGAGTGTCTGGGACATGTGGCGATGTTGTTTCTCCGAGTCGATGACACTATCCGTCTACTGGAGACCCAAAGGGATTGGCCTTGTGGAATTTGGAACAAAAGAACAAGCAGCAAAAGCTATTGAAGTGGGTCCAGACCCATCACTACAACATGGAAGGTCTTCCTTTTTCGGTTTCAAAGCAAGCTCACCACGGTTAAGTGGCGGGGAGCCCAGTGTTGGAAATACTTGGAACAGGAAGGTCCTTTAACCTTTCGGAGGAAAGTTTTTCTTAATCTTCCTGGATTGGTTTCCAAACCGCCCTGTTCTCCTCTTGAAGGGTCCAAATTCTTCATTTTAAAAAAATACAGAAAAGTATAATGCTTTCTTTACATCTTGCTGTGAATGATTTTAATATAGAATAGATCACTGTATATTTGTTTTATATCTTTAACATCATATCATGAACATTTTCCCATAACAAGGGAAACTTTTTCTGTTGTTGTTAATCCTCACCTGAGGGTATTATTTCCATTGATTTAAAAAAAATTTTTTTAATTGATTTTTAGAGAGAGAGGAAGGAAGAGGGAGAGAGAGATGGAAACAACAATGTGAAAGAACATTGATTGGCCGCCTCCTGCATGCCCCCCACCAGGGATTTGGCCCATAACCTGGGCATGTGCCCTGACCGGGAATCGAACCAGCGACCTCTCGGTGCATGGGTCGATGCTCAACCACTGAGCCACACCGACTGGGCTTTCCACTTATTTTTAGAGAAAGTGGAGGGAGGGAGGGAGGGAAGGAGGGAGGGAGGGAGGGAGGGAGGGAGAGGGAGAAACATCTATGTGAGAGAGACACATCTATTGGTTGCCCCTTGCACGTGCCCTGACCAGAGCCAGGGAGCAAACCTGAAACCCAAGTATGTGCCCTTGACCGGGAATCAAACCTAAGACCCTTCAGTGTGTGGGCCGATGCTCTAACCACTGAGCAGCACTGGTCAGGGCAAGGGAAACTTTTATAATTTAAAGTTTTTAATTTTATTGTTGGACATTAAGGTTGTTTCTTGGGAGATGTATTTTGGGGACTACATTGTTTTATATTTATTCTTGTCCTAGTTTCTGATTATTTTCTTTCAAAAGATACCTAGAAGGAGAATGACTTGGTTCAGGTATGAAGACTTTTAGCTCCTGGCATGTATCCGCATATTAATTTAATTATTTATCCAGCCTAAATGGAAAAGACCATTTCTTCTCTACGCTCAGCACAGGCATACCTTGGAGACATTGTGGGTTCTGTTCCAGACACTGCAATAAAATGAGTATCACAATAAAGTGAGTCACACAAATTTTGGGGTTTCCCTTAATTTAAAAATACCTTATTGCTAAGAAATAATATGCTAACCATCAGCTGAGCCTTCAGTGAGTGGGAATCCTTTTGCTTATGGAGGATCTTGCCTTCAATCTGTTTTAAAAGAAAGAAAGAAAGAAAGAAAGAAAGAAAGAAAGAAAGAAAGAAAGAAAGAAAGAAAGAAAGAAAAGCAATATCTGTAAAGCTTAATAAAGCAAAACTCAATAAAATGAGGTTGGCCTGTTCTCACTTCTGACACCAAATGTGTAAGGATTTCTACACAAAGCAGTTCTCCAATTCTCAGCAGACACCAACAATTGAACTCAGTTCTGACACTAACTGCCCAGAGTTAGGGTTGACCCCACGGGTAAGGGCTCAGCCCCACAGGTTATCCTCTTCCCCACTACTTCAGGTCCAAGTGTCGCCTGTGCTTCTGACCAATGGAAGGATATAAATCAAGGGTTCTCATGAGCCTTTCCTTGGGTCTGATAATTTGCTAGAATGGCTCCCAGAACTCAGGCAAACACTTTATATACTAGATCACAAGTTTATTATAAAAAGATACAACCTAGGACCGGCCAGATGGAAGAGCAGAAGGCATGGGGGAAGGGGCACGGAGCTCCCGGTCCCTCCCCAGCACACCACCCTCAGCGCCTGTGTGTATTCACCAACCCAGAAGCTCAGGTCCCAAAGCCCTTCAGTTAGGGTTTTTATAGGGGTTCATTAGTTATGATTGATTAAATCATTGGCCTTTAGAGATTAACTCAACCTCCAGTCCCTCTGCCCTCCCAGGAGGTTTCAGGGTGGGGCTGAAGCTCCCCTGGCAACCTGCCCCCATACTGAGGCTATCCAGGAGCCCCCAGCCCCCACTCACCTCAAGAGCATACAACAAGACACAGCACTTAAAAGATTCGCCTGGGCCCTGGCCGGTTTGTCTCAGCAGTTAGAGCGTCAGCCTGTGGACCGAGGGGTTGCGGGTTCGATTCTTGGTCAAGGGCATGTACCTGGGTTGCAGGTTTGATCCCCAGACCCGGTCCGGGTCGTGCGGGAGGCAACCAATCCATGTGTCTCCCCACATGATGTTTCTCTCTCCCTCCCTTCCAATCTATCTGGAAATCAATGGAAAAATATCCTCGAGTGAGGACTAAAAAAAAGATTCGCCTGGTTTTAGGCTCTGTGCACCACAAAGTGGAGGCAGAGACCAATGTAGACTTTGTATTGTGTCACAAGCCCCGTTAGGGTCTACCAGCAAATGAGTTTGTTTCAGAGATGCTGCTCGGGTGGGAAAGTGACAAAGAGGAGGGACAGGAGGGCAAGTCGCACTGGCCTCTCTTTTCCCTCCCGTCTTTTCTTCCCTTCTCGTAAATTACATACCATTGGCATGGACGGGCCTTGCTTCAGCCCTTTAGTTCTTTCTTGTATTAAAACACTGGACCTGCTGCTCAGTAATAGCCGGTTCAATTCTGAGTTCTAGTGAGTCAGAGGCTAAAAGGAAGCGATGGAGGAAGGGATGGAGGGAAGGAGAGAAATGTCAAGTTTGGATAAATGGAAGGCCCTATAGAGGAGACTTTAGTTTCTTACTAGTGGTGTCTAACAGAGTGGTTTCATGCATAATTTACTGGACTGGTATCTTTTGTCCCCCAAAGGAAGCTAGGACATATTTTGGAATTTTGTCAACGAAGCAGTTTTTGTGAAGCTCAAGACTATATTTTCCACATTTACTTTGACACCAGTGACTTAGATTGCTGAAACAAACCTTAACCCCCGCGCTTAGCTCAGTAACAATGATAACGATTTTGGGTGCTTGCTGGGTGCTGGATACTGTCCTAAGCACTTTCCGTGCTTTAGCCCTCACAGCAAACCCAGAGTACCGTTCTATTATTAGCTCCATTTTGCATAAGAAGAACAAATTGCCCAAGGTCAGATAGCTGGTGAGCAGTGCGCCTGGGTTTGAGCCCAGGCTGCGAGGATGCAGACCCCGACCCAACCGGGAGGCAGCAGGTCCTGGATAATTCTCTCTCTTTCTCTCTCTCTCTCTCTCTCTCTCTCCCCCTCTTTCCCTCCTTCTTTCTCTCTCTCTTCTTCTTCTTCTTCTTCTTCTTCTTCTTCTTCTCCTCTCTCTCTCTCTCTCTCTCTCTCTCTCACACACACACACACAAACACAAACACATAGTGAAGGAGTTTTTAAGAGCAGTGTATCTGAATTGCCAGGCTTTGTGTGAGGCTCTGTTCTATAAAATTTACTCTTCACAGAAGTCCTGCCCAGTACGAGTCAATGCCCCCCCCCCCCCCCCCCCCCCCCCCGCCAACATCGCCCAGCTGGGAAATGGTGGGTCTGGAAGTCAGAGGCCCAGGGCTCATCCTTCTGCATGTGAGGGCAAGAGGTTCCCAGGGCAGGCTTCAAGGAGAGCAGGTGCAGCCGCCCTAAGCCTGTCTGAGCCGGCTCCCGCGGACGCGAGGCTGGGGCGGGGTTCTCCTTCCCACTTCCCGTTTCCTGTTTGTCCTTTTCCCACGTTGTAAACGAAAGGTATATGCCTCACACTCAGCAACATTACCGTGCAGGTCCTGGGATGTGAAATCCTTCCCACTGCCGCCCAAAACCGGGAGGGATACGGACAATTAGAAACACGTGTCCACGATGCCTCCTATAATAAGTTGTCATGACCCAGGACCGGGCTTCACGTCTATCCCCTTACACGTATTTCTGTTACAGACAGCATGGCGTTTTCGAGGGGGTGCTCCGACCCACGTTGAGATGCTCACAATTCAGATGTCGTACAGAGCAGGGGAGCAGGAAGGACGACAACAGTTGTTCAGTAGCCTCACTTTTTCCATCCCCCAGCTATTGTCAAAGATCACCCAGCTCCTAAGGAATTTTCCGAGAGAGCCAGTGAGAGCCCTGGCCGGTTTGGCTCAGCGGTTAGAGCGTCGGCCCGCGGACCAGAGAGACCTGGGTTCGGTTCCCGTTAAGGGCATGTACCCCGGTTGCAGTTTGTCCCCAGCCCCGGTGTGTGGCAACCAGTCGATGTGTCTCTCTCACATCGATGTTTCTCTCTCTCTCTCCTCCCTCTCTTCCTCCTGCTCTCTCTGAAGATAAATGAAGATAAATGCAAAAATGTCCTCGGGTGAGGATAAAAAAAAAAAAAGAAGCGCCCTGGGAGCGCAGTCCTTCACCCAGGTCTGCATCTGTGGCCCAGGGACATCCCTGAGAGCCTTTCAAAGACCAAGAGGAAGTTCCCTACTTACTTCAGACAGATGAATAGTACACCTTCAAGTAAAGGAATCATTGTAAGAGCGAAGTTATGCATTTTATATTTTTTGGACACTTATTCACACTTTTTAACAGCTTTATCAAAGTATAATTGCCTAATACATTTAAAGTGTAAAATATAAATTTTGATATATGTACATACCCATGAAACCATCACTACAATCAAGCTAGGTGGACATATCCATCACCCCCTTTAATACTCCTCCCTCCGTTTATCCTGTCACTAGACCCCCATCTCTAGGCCAACATCGATCAGGCTTCTGCCACTATAGATTACTTTCATTTTCTAGAATTGTATATAAATGAACAGTACAGTGCAGTATGTGTTCTTTATTTTTGTCTGGCTTCTTTCACTTAGCATAATTATTTTGATATTTATTCAAGTTGCTGCATGTTATCAATAGCTTTTTCCTTTTCATTGCTGTGTAGTATTCCATTGATTGAATATACCACAAATGCCCTGATGATGGGTATTTGGGTTGTGTCCAGTTTTGGGCTCTTACAAATAAAACTGCAATTTTTTTTTGCTTTGTGTGGACATATACTTTCTATGTGGACGGGGAACCCAGAGTACAAGGCGCCCTTGATCACAAGCTGAGTCTCTGAGCAGGTCAGGTGTACCCCTCCAGCACCACAGTTAGGAGTGCATTGATGATGCAAAGAGACCATCGCCCCATGAGGTCGGGCAGGGGCCGCTGACAGGAAGCAGTACAGCTGGGTGAGAGTCAGGTCTTCTCCAGCTAGATGCTGGCTTCCCAGTCCTGCTTCCAAAGTCATACAGCACAACTCAGCCCTCTAGATGCAAAATTAAAATGTAGTCTGGCATGGCTCGTGTAGTCTGGGGACAGGATATTGACCCAAACTTGCTTTGACAGCCCCGCGGAGCCGGTTCTGAGGACTCGCTCTGTGGGAGAACAGATGCTGGGCAGAACGTCAGGCGCCCGAGCCTCTAGCCTTACCCTCACCAGCAGCGTGACCTCAGCAAATCTCTTCCCTTCTTTGGGTTTCCATTTTCTGGCCTATGTAATGGCAGGGTCGGGCCTAAGGTCCCTGCCAAATTCTGTGGTTCCCAGAGCTTTGGGAAAAAACCTTATACATGGCATTTGTTCCTTTTGGACTGTTTTTCTAGCCAACAGCTCCAGTGCTGCCCCAGCCCTGGCCTTTCTCTGCCACCTATAACTCGTCTCAGAGTCCCTGTGCTATTCAGGCTCGGTCTTCCTCTGGGGAAATCAGGCACCCTGAGCCCACCATCCCCACACAGGAGCCTGGGGGATGTCTTCCTCAGAGAGCCCACCGAGTGAGTCTCCTCTCCACGAATCGCAACATTCTAAAAGGGGAACTTCACTAGAGAAGAGACCCCCGCTTTTAATACCACGCAAGGGCTCACGCACCTTGGTCCAGAGCCCCAGGTTCCTAAGACCTGACACAGTCCCCAAGGAGAGTCTTTCTTTTTCTTTTTTTATCCTCACCCGAGGACATTTTTGCATTTATCTTCAGATAGAGAGGGAGGGAGAAAGGGAGAAAGAGAGAGAGAGAGAAACATTGATGTGAGAGAGTCACATCGAGTGGTTGCCACCCACACGACCCCAACTGGGGCCAGGGACAAACTGCAACCAAGGTATGTGCCCCTAGTGGGAACCGAAGCCGGGACTCTCTGGTCTGCGGGCCAACGCTCTAACCGCTGAGCCAAACTGGCCAGGGCCAAGGAGAGTCTTTCTAATGACTCTGTGATCAAACAACTTGGGTCTCTGTGGCCCTGGGCCTCCTACAGGGCCCAGCTGCTTCTGTCCCAGCCTGGCCTCTGCTCAGGTCACTCTGGCCTCAGCTGCACCACTGGGTCACCCCTGAGGACTCCTGGAGAACCCTGCAGGCAGCCTGGGAAGGACTCCGGGCACAGCTTCTTCGGAATCCTGAGCTGCCAACAGGACAGTCCCTCACCCAGCGCTTGAGGGGCTGGGCAGCTAATTGTGTCTGTGTTGACAGTGCTCATGACCCCAGCAGGGGCTCAGCCTCAGGGTCTGGGCTCCTAACTCTCCAAGTCATTGGAAAAGTCTTCTCTATCCATGTAGTCCTTCCAAATAGCGTAACAGGGAAACATTTCCCCTAATGTCCCATGGCTGAGGGGACACAGGGTCTCCGCCATCACAAGTACTCCTATGAAGCGACAGGGGAAAGATGGCCACCTAAGAGAAAAGCACAGAACATTCCCCTTAAAAAGAGCAAACGCAAATGGCCAATATATATATGGGGGGAAATGATCACTCACTAAATATTGAAAAGTGAAAATTTAAACAATTGTGCTTTAAAAAAAACACTATCAAATTGACAATAAGCACATGGATGGCCTGGGTTGAAATTCCAGCTCTCTTACCGACTGGCTGTGTGACTTTGGGCAATTAAATTTATTAAACCTTAGTTTCCTCATCTGTAAATTGGGCTTGATAATAGTGCCTTCTTCT
This sequence comes from Tadarida brasiliensis, assembly GCA_030848825.1. Lineage (NCBI taxonomy): Eukaryota > Metazoa > Chordata > Mammalia > Chiroptera > Molossidae > Tadarida > Tadarida brasiliensis. The sequence goes on along the minus strand of CM061260.1, from coordinate 61,549,490 downwards.
TAGGAGTGTAGTGAGAATTGAAGATGATATCAATGCATAGCACTTGGTACAGCGCTTGGAGAGGATAACACTTGTCAGTGTTCGCTGTTAGGGTTAGTAATAACAAAATGAGAGTACACTGCTGGGGGGATGCATTCCCAGCAAGAGACCTGGCCCTAGAAGTTAGGAGCCCTCACTTCTGGAAATTTATCCTAAGGACACAGTCAGAGATACGGACAAGAAGGTGCATAATAGCATTCTTTGGTAAAGAAAATTTTGAAACAAATGAGAGTGGTTTAAATTATGATACATTTATGTAATAGAATGATATATTTATGTAATAGAGTAGAATAAATTTACATAATAGAATAGATAAATCTGTGTAATAGAAGTAGGACTTATGAAATGGCATGTTTTAGGTCAGGATTATTCAACCTTTATGCAAACTTTTTTCAAAATAAATCTTCCTCAGTGGTGTAAACAAATGAAAATGTAAAAATTGAACTTCAAATGGTGGGAGTGGGGGCACGTGGTTACCTGTGGAACTCTACAAACACGGCCCTGCCTCCCCTCCCTGACTCCTGGGGCAGCTGCTGAAAGGGGTCCTGAGGCTCACAGAATTTTTAACAACTTGGGGAAATACTGATATAATGTTATCTCTTAAAATCACAGTAAAAACCATATACTAGTATATCTTAATTTTATGAAACACTCAAACCTGCACACAGCATAGAAAAATACCTGGAAGAAAACCTACTAAAATAATGATGGTTGTCTCCTGGTTGGATTTTAGGGCAGTTGTATTTTCTTTTTATACTTTTTTGTTTTTGTTTTCCAAAAGTTCTTTAATGAACATGTACGATAGTTGTAATCAGGAAAGAAATAATTAAAAATAAGTTTTTATTCTTTTCTTTCCCAACATTCACTCCAACATTCAGCTGGCACCACAAGCCCCAAGGTTTGTCCCTGTGGTGATGCCCCCTAAAAAATTGTAATATATTCGTATTACAAATTATGCTTACATCCAATAGTGTTTTAATTATGATATATAACTATCATGGTTACACCAAGTGGTAAACAGTGATTACATTTCCTTTCCTGTGTGCTCTTTTGTTTTTTTCTGGTGTTAATAATTATCTTTTTTGGAGGAAGGAGGCTGAGACAGACAAAAGGGATCTGGAGTATTTCTCAGAGCTCTATTTCTTCTCTGGGTGATTGTTACAAAGGTATTTGCTCTAGATTCACTAAGCTATACTTTTATTTTGGGTGGTTTTCTGTACTTGTGTTTAATTTTCTTTAAAGTTTTAAAAAATAAGTCATACAATAGAACCCCCCCCAAAATGACTATTTTTTTTTGCTTAATTTTCTTTGAATCTAATTTTGTCTTTTCGCACACCTAACAGTTTTATAAAATAAATCATCATACAATTTTCTGGACAACCTTCCAGATAATCTGCCTGTTCCAGTCTTTCCTCCTAATCTGTATTGTTGGTCTCTAGTCCAGTGATCTGTCAGCCCACTCTCTCTCCTTACCCCCTTCCTGTGTCAGATCCCCTTTCTTTTGAATCCACATTTTCTTTGTTTACTCTTTTGTTTTAGTGAAACAAGAGCACATGTGAGATCCATTTGTTGAGACTACATGTCTGAAAATGTCTTTATTCTAGTCTCATGTGACTCATAGTTTGGCTGGGTATAAAATTCACAACCAAACATTATTTTCCAGAATTTTGAGGATAATTTCCACTGTATTCTAACTTGAAATCTTGTTAGTAAGAGATTTATACCATTCAGATTCCTAATCATTTTTGTCTGTTTTTAGAATCTTCTCTTCAAAGCTGATGTTTTGAAACATTAGGTTTATGTGCCATAGGTAAATCTTTCTCATCATGGTGCTAGGTACTGGGTGGGCCCTTTGATCTGGCGACCTCTGCATTTGTGGCAAATTTCCCCATATTCTATCTCTGATCATTTCCTCCTCTGAGTATTTATTTTTTTTTCTTAAGATTTTTTATTGACTTTTCAGAGTGAGAGCAAGAGAGAGGGAGAAAAAGAGAAACATCGATGTGAGAGCAAAACATTGATGGGCTGCCTCCTGCATGCCCCTACCGGGGATCAGGCCTGCAGCTGGTGCATGTGCCCTGATCAGGAATTGAACCAGCAATCTTTCAGTGCATGGGATGATGCCCAACCAACTGAGCCACACCAGGCTGGACATTAAAAAAAATTTTTTTTTAATTCTCACCTGAGGATATGTTTTTTTCTTTTTAAGTGATTTTAGAGAGAGGATGGCAGAGAGAGAAAGAGAGAAACGTTGATGTGAAAGAGAACTATCGATCAGTGTCCTTCTGTTTGCGCCTGACCTGGAATTGAACCCACAATCTTTTGGTGGACAGGAGGATGCTCCAATCAACTGAGTGACCAGGCCAGGGCCCTCCTCTGAATTTTTTAATGGGCTGTTAGACCTCCTGGATTGATTCTCTAATTTTCTTGCTTTTTTTCTCCTATTTTCCATCTCTTTGACTTTTTGTTTGACTTTCTGGGAAATCTCCTTTATCTTTAAATACTTTTTCTAGTTTTTTTCTGCTGTCACATATTTTTTGATTTCTAAGAGCTTTGATTTGTTTTTGTTTTTTATTGCATCCTGTATTATTTCATGAATGCAGTTTATCTTCACTTCTTCTGAAGAATCATAGTGTCTTTGAAATGTGCTTTTCTATATACCATCTCTATTTTCATTGAATTCCTCTTTATCTGTTTACTTGTTTGGTCTTCCTTTCATGTTGGCACTTTTTCCTGAAGTCTGTGCCCATTGTTCTTTGTACTTGGGCACTGCTTGTTAATGAGTGTATTATGCTGTAGGATTATTTCATGGATGACTAGCTGGCTTATTCTTTCAGAATCTGTAGGCTTGAACCAAAGAATCATTCTAATCTCCTCCCTAGAGCAGGAGGGGGAGAAACCTGGGTGCCAGAAGCTTAGAATTAGCTGGAAAAGGCAACTGCTGAATCCCATTGGTAATCATGCAGTCCATAGAAAATCATATAGTCACCAGTTGTCCAAACAGGCTATCACCACACACCCACCTCTGTGCCTAGTATCCCCACGTCCTGGACCTCTCTACCTCTCTGGTTCAGTCTCAGGGGAACATATATATATATATATATATATATATATATATATATATATATATATATATATATATATATATATATCGTCCCCTGTGGAGACAGAGGAATATGGTGACCTAGCTGTAAAAGGTGAGATAAAGACAACTTGAGGGTCTAGCTGAAGTTTACACACAAACTTTCAACCAACCCCTCTCTTTTCATGCTCCTACCTTAACCTCACCTTTCCTGACACCTGGTTCCTTCAATTACTGATTCTTTCTGATATTGCTTGGGTGCTTAGTTTTGACCTACATCCACTCCATTAGATGACTGTGATTCTTCCATCTGCTTTCTGTCTTCATGTGTTATAATTTGGGGTCACAGATACATTCTAGTTTTATTGAAAATAGTGACAAAGCTTTTGTTTTGTTTTTTGTTTGTGTGTTTGTTTTCTTTGCTTTTAGAGTGCTGCTGAGAGAAGGGGAAGAAATGTCTTCACACCACCACTTAAATCTTTAAGTCTCTGCCTTGGTTTTTAATATAACTGTGATTATATATTTGGTTTCTTGTCTCCTCTAAATGTTGTGCAATGAACTCGTATTACTTTAATAATAAGAACACACACACACACACACACACACACACACACACAGAGTTATTGAAGGCCTGCAGTACCCAACCTTGCATATTCCTCCCTCTCTTGCTGAGCCACTTGGGTCTGTGAAGCCGCCTTATCTTTCACACCTCAGATTTCTCACACCATGCAGCCTTCCATGTGGCTTCAAGCACCTGCCAGAGAGTATCACACCCTCTTTGTCAAAGCCAGGGCTGGTTATGGAGTAGCCTTTGTCAACCATGCAAGCTAATTTGCATGGTGTGGATCCCTTCATGCATTCTGAATAGTCATGCCTCCAAAAACACATCAGTTTTTGTAAAAAGAGAATTCAGTGTGTGTGTGCATGCATGCGTACGTGTGTGTGTGTGTGTGTGTGTGTGTGTGTGATGTTTTGCCATGGCACCCATGGATTTCTTCTCACTGATATCATTCCAGTTAATAGGTGGGCATTACCTGGGAATTTTCCATGACTACTTCTTACAGACCTATCTACTCCTTCCACTTGGACATACATGAGTGGCCCTTGGGAAGCAGGCAACTGGGCCCTCACACTCTTGAACTTTACTGGCTTTACCAGGTCCAAGGGAATACAAGACTCCAAGATCTAACACACCTCCCCTTGCCAGGCCTCCACAAGTTCTGGACTCATAGGGCTAACAGGAACCCAGTGAGAAATCCCAGAGCTGCAGAAATAACCCTTGTGCCGTGAGCTCTCTGATTGGGCTCCACCCTGGCCTAAGGACGCTGCTATTTCAGTTGTCCCAGTAAGCACAAGGGATTCCAGGACATGGGGTCCAGCAATGCTCTTTTCTTCCTCCTCTACCACTAGGATCACAGCCTTTACAGTGTGACCTACAAGTAGATTTTGCTGGGACTCCTATGAGAATTGATCCAGCTAATTAAGTCAAGAACTTGCTCTATCAATTTAACACGCCCATCCTTCTCATCCAAAAGAGTAGCATTACTTTTGTGGGCTGAGTCTTTAAGGTGATTTTTATTTAATCCAGCAAAAACCGCAAGGGCCCATCTCACAGGTTTACTCATTTCTCAGTCAGTTTTGGTTTTATTAAGATCAGCATTGTAAAAACCTCGTAAAATAACCCTCATCAGTATCCCCTGCTGGGCCCCCACATTTCCACTCTGGAGCTGACGCCTGGAAGAGCTGCTAAGAGAATGTGCAGAAATCTCTCCTGTTGTGTTGCCCTTGGCATACCTTGTGTCCCCACTTGTGGATTTGTTTGTCCCTTATCTCTTTTCCAAAAAGAGCTGTGTGTGTTTGTACTCACAAATGGAAAAATATCCTCTGTTAAAGTCAAACTCTCCTTGGGTCATTTCCTCCACCCGAGACCATCTGCCACGCCAGCGCGGTACTGTGACTAGACCATGCCAAGAGAGCCCGCACACATATGCACAAAGACACAGTTCCATTTGGAGACTGGATATCATCTTTAATTAATAATGCCACAGCCCAACATCCTTTTCACTGCTGTTGCAGGTTGTGATTGTGTGTGTGTTCCTGAACAGACGAGGGGCCAGCAGAGGCGCCCAAGCAGGTCTCAGCCAACAGCGCTTTTGAGCAGCAACTGGAAGACAGTCTCCATAGCGGCACGGAGGCTGGGCCCCTGCCTCCTTTTCTCCTGGGCCACCTTTCGTGCATTCGGAGGACAAGGCTGAGCCTGTGCCAGCCCACATTAAAGGGCTCCTCAGCAAAGGTGAGTCTTCTGTCCTCAGCCCTCACTTCCTCTGACCAGAGGTATGTCCCTGGGCAAAGTACACACTGCTAGGCACAGGTGGATAACCTGGGCCGGCCTTGGTCCCTCTATCACTCTGGGGCAGCACCACAATGGCCCAGCCCTGGGCAGAAAATCCAGAGCTTCTGGGGCCATTGGATGAATTCCTTTCACAGATAATCAGGTTGTAGCCCAGGCCCTTTCTGGGGCCAGCCAGAGAGGGGAAGACTTGGCCCATGGTGGCCACACAGCTGGCATTTCAACCCCAAACCTAAGAGCCTGCCCTCCTGCCATCTCCACTCTCCGATTCCTCGCATGCCCAGAAGGTCCACACCCCGGCATGGCACAGGAGGTTAGCATGATGGTGAGTTGAAAGGAGGCCATGAGAAACCTGGGCTGAGCTGGAACTGCAGCCATGTGCCAGCCTGAAGCTAGCCCTCTCTGCCATGGTCACTGCCAGCCGGAGCTCTTTGAAGCCGGATGGGACCCCACAAGGCAAGGCAGCAAGTTCTTGGCCTAGTGCAGAAGGAGAAAACCAAACTGGCTCCACAGTCCATCTCCACCTGCTCTGTGCCTTAGGAAGGCAAGGAGCCCAAGTCCCCAGGACAGTGGTATCAGCTGTTGGGGAAGCACCGTTGTCCAGGTGAGGCCTCGGGCCGGAAGCTGTGTTTGTTCAGTGGGCTGGGGTAGTAGGTAGTTGTGTACACATTGGTCTGCTGCAACGGGTAGAAGCTGGCTTTGTCATCAGGGATCAGGTTATTCTTGTTCAGAGTCTGTGGGAGAAGGAGGGAACAAAAAAAGGGGTAAAGGAACAGATGGGGAAAGTGGATACACAGGTCAAGGAGATCAGGAGCCAGTCAATGAAAGGACATTCTAACTCTGACACAGTATTGTGTTCACAACACCACTGCTCCCTCCCCGGTGCCCAGCCCAGCATGCCCACTTTAGAGCCATAACCATTGCACCCTCACCCTGCCCTCTGCTTCTACAGGAGGGCTCCCACCTTGAACTCCATGGGTGTGTACTTCTCATTCTTGGGGGTGCCCCCACCCTTGTAGTGCAGGTGGTTGGGTGTGGCAGGATGGACGAGTGTGGACTCCTGGGACTGGCGCTGGCAGTGCTGGCAGGACAGGTACACCGCTAAGGTCAGCAGCCCAGAGCCCAGGAAGCAGGAAACGCCCGTGGCTACCAAGTGGATGAGACTGAACCCTGGGAGAGGGAGAGGTAAGTGGTAAGGAAAGGGCCACTGTGCAGAGGAGAGCCCTCTGACTGCTCCAGTAGGAGGCGCTGAGACATGACGGAAAGAGCTTGGAGGCCAGAGCCCATGGAAACAGGCAGGCTGGGCTGCCCCTCACCAGGGCCTCTCTCAGGACCACCTATGATTTGGGTCAGAGGCAAGCAGAGAATGTGGAATTGGGTGACCCTTCTGATGACTGCCTCCTGGTTGAGGGGCATGGATGAAACTGCCCAGAACCCCCTCCACATGGTCTAACGCAGTGGGGAACCTCCACAGGGTTTGTCAGTCTGAAGCGGGAGGTGGAGAGGTTCCAGATTTCAAAGTAAGGTGGGTCTCCTCCTGGAAGAGGAGGGATAGAGGGACATTGTCATAAAGGGGGCGGGGCAGGTTCCTTTTACCTCCACAGCTGCTGGCCTCCTCCACACTAGAGGCAGGCAGGATCACTGCAGGAAGACAAGCAGAGAGGGTGTTGGGGTGGGGAAGAGAGGAGAGGTGTCTCTCTGGGGCTAATGTGTCTCTAGGAGGACCCCTGGGTCAGCATGGAGCTGTGGGATAGGCCTGGGGCCGTGTGCCTTCCACCCTGATGTTCTATCCTGCACCCCGCTTCCCCCAGGATACATGCTTCAGACGGGAACGAAGCTGGGGCTCAGTGGGAGCGTTGGTGTGGAGGTGCTGACTGGAAGGCCTACCAGGAATCTCGTTGTAAGGGCAGGCGCGGCTCTGGCTGCTGTTTCCAGCGCAGGTGCTGGGCCCTGAGACCAGATTCTCACAGTGCCGGCTGCGGGTTTGGACTCCGTCCTCAGTGCATGCACTCCACTCAGTCCACAGTGACCAGCCTTCTGTGGGTTGTGGGTTGGGACGAGGTTAACTGCCCCAGCACCCTCTGGTGGGGATTGGAGGGCTCCATGGTGCTTCCCAGCCCGGGCCAGATGTACTCAGTACCTGGGCAGGCCTGTGTGGCACACAGTGCCTCCTCTGTGTGCAGCCCCAGACAGATGTCCTCGCCTGGGGAGGGCGCAGGGCTGGTGCAGGAACGTGTGCGTTGATAGTGGCCACCACCGCAGGAGGCTGAGCATGGGGACCAGGAGGTCCAGCAGGACCAGGCGCCGCGCACTACACGGGAATAGGGTGTGTGAGGGGAGCTGAAGGTGCAGGCAGGACCTGAGATAGTTTTCCACGCTATCCCAGGCAAGGCCATTTCTGCCCTGGGCCACACTGGCCTCAAGACCCGCCCACCCCCACTCCCACAGCTGTGTTAGGGAGAGGCCCTTCCCTGTCAGGAGTGGCAGGGAAAATGCAGGCTGCAGAGGAGTCATCAAAAACCAACTCAAAATAAGCTCCTCATCTGGCTAACCCACTAGAGGAGAGAACAAAGTGACAGGCAGGTGAGGAAGAGCTCTGCTCTACGGGAGTGGCTGCTGAGTCCACGGTCAGGGGCACCTTGTACAGAATCGTACAGAGGTCACTTGAGCATGAGGTATGGTCTGGGCAGGCCTGGTATCTCCTAGATGGGGTTCCCCGGGAGGAGGTTCCCCAGGCGGGGGATTCCCTGAACCGAGATTACTTAGCCCAGGGTTACCTGGACAAGCCTGGGGGTTACAGTCCTGGTACTCAGTGGCGTCCCCCACGCAGGGCAGGCCCCCGTTGCGGGGCTCGGGGTTCGTGCACGTCCTCTTGCGGAGGTGGAAGCCCAGCTCGCAGTCCCGGGAGCAGGACGACCACGGGCCCCAGGCGGCCCAGCCCCCGCTCACCACGTGCTGGGCGGCGCCCCCGCTGCGCAGGAGATCCTCCACGAGGGCTGCGAGTGGAAGGACCGGCCTCAGCACGCGGCTGCTGCCAGCGCGTTCCGCCCACGCCGAGCGCCCGCTCGCGGCCACCCCCGCCCTGCGCCGTCCCTCTAGGCGGGGGAGGGGGGTGGCCGGCCGGCCGGGCGCGGGGCTGTACCGTCCGTGTCACAGATTCCCGAGCTGTCCGCCGGGCAGGTTCGGGTCTCCGTCCTCCTCCTGCCGAACTGCAGGCCGTGGGGGTCGGGCAGGGGCGCGCGGCAGGTGAAGCGGAATCGCTGCTCCTGCCGCGCGCCGCCCTGAGTCACGTTCACGGGCAGCCACGGCGTCCACGGCGTGTTGCGCCGCACCTCGGGGCAGCCCTCCGGGTTGCACGTCTTGAATTCCTTAGGGATGGGAGCCAGGGCGGTTTCATGGCCTTGCAGCCCCTGGGCCTGCCTTGCGGTCCCGGCCCGGCCCGCCCTCCCGTGGGTCACAGGTCTGAGTCCCGGTCCCGGTCCCGCCGGCGCCCTCACCACGCCGCAGCCGGGGCAGGAGTCGCCGTTCTCACAGGCCCGACGCCGCGACTGCACGCCGCCCCCACAGTTGCTGCTGCACTTGCTCCAGGAGCCCCAGGATGCCCAGAAGATGGGTACCGGGCAAGGCGTGTTTTCGTTACAGAACCTGAGGGGTATGAAGGGAGAAGGTCACCACCCTAGGAAGCAAGCACCCTCTTCTCTAATAAGAGCTCACTGGGAGTGCAGACTGGGAAGGATGAGAGTCCACTGGATCACCGGGGAAATCCCGGTCCCAGAAAGACTGAGACCTCAGGGCTAGCTTCTCTGTCTCAGAAACCCCCAGCCACAGCCTAGCTCACCGCTCCTCCCGGCTCTTGCCCACGCAGATGCGGCCCCCGTGGCGGGGAGCAGGGTTGCTGCAACTTCGCTGGCGGACCTGGAATCCTATGCCACAGGTCGTGCTGCACAGGGCCCACGACGACCACGCGGTCCACGCCCCATTCCTGGAGGGGTCGGAGGGGACAGAGACAGAGGACCTCTGAGCCCTAGCTTCTCTGGTCTAGTCTACATTTGGGCAGATGGATTTTATTGTTGTCAGGAAGTGCCAGACAGTGATTCATTCATTCGTTTATTCATTCCTGAAACATATCTTGAGAGCCTTCTTGCATATATCAGGCTGTGCTCAGGGCTAAAGGTACAGAGACAGGACATGGCCTCTACTCACAGGGGCAAAAGGACATGTTCTCTAGAAAAGGCCCCAATCACCTTTCTAGTCTGCAAACTTTGTTTCCACCTTCTTGGTTGGCCAACTGTTGCATTCAAACGCATGCTCCTTCCCCTGTTCTACCACCGCAAGTGCTTTGCTCCAACCTGAGGCACCACTCGCTCTTGTCTACTTGACTCCAATTTTCAAATTCTGGCTCTACCACTTACTGGCTGTATAAGCCTGGGCAAATTACTAATAAAGCCTTCTGTGTGCCTCATCACTCTCTCATCTTTAAAGTGAGGATGATTGTACTCCTACCACCATGAGGTTGTTGTGGCAGTTAATAAATGTATACAGAATTAAGTTATTGTAAGAGTGTCCAGAGTTGTGGGTTAGTTGTTATAACCACTTGATGGAGTCCCCAGGTACTAGGCAGTGTGCAAGCACTTTATATATACAGTAACCCTCTCAACAACCCTCGGGTGGGGAGTGTAACCCTCACTTAGAGAAGCTCAGAGTGGTTAGGTGGCTGGCCAAGGCCACACCTTCAGACAGTGGCAATCCAGTAAGGCTTATTAAGGCTAAGATCTGTCCAGGGGTGACTCCCATGTCTGTTCAGCCTTCCTCTTTGTATCAAGAGCCCCCAAAAGGCAGAACTTCTCTCCCACTAGAGTGGAAAGTCCCCCAGGACTCATGTTTCCTACCTCAGACTGTAGCTACCGGTCCAGTCTCCTGCACAGCCCTGAAGTGGTCTCCATCCCTTTGTGCAAACAGCTGGCTGGGGATGCCCTGCTCCAGGTTAAGACGGTAGCTGTACAAGCCCTCTATCCTCACATACCTGGAGCAGTTGGCGATGTGGATGGCTGGCCCCAGGCAGTCTCGGCCCCCACAGCGGGGTTGGGGGGTGTCACAGGCTCGGGCCCGACACAAGCAAGAGCCTGAGTTGTCTCCATCTAAGTGCTCACATGGTTGCCATGGTGACCATGGGCCAAAGCCCCCATCCCGAGTCACATTCCTTACCTGCAGACATACATCAGAAGCAGGGTCTAGTCACACAAAGCAGGGATAGGGAAGGCACAAGGTCCTAGAGGATTCTGATGGGGAGTCACCGCCTGAATTGGGGGGAGAGGTCCTGGGTGGGGGGCACAAAGGGGTTCTCACAGGACACGCTGTGATGTTCTGGGTCCAGAGGCTCATGTTGGAGCTATCCTCAAGTGTGCTGCAACGTTGCTGCTTCCCGTCCCAGCCGCAGTATGGGTCCCGTGCCCCCAGGCATGCCCTGCCAGACAGAGGTTCCGAGACTCAAGCCCACTGGCCTCCCAGCCTCACTTGCATCCCAAGAACACACCTGGCCACTCCCCTCTGGGCACCCCTTTCCATCCAATTGCCCTCCACAATGATAAGTTCACTGAACACTTACTGTGTGCCGGACACCATTTTAAGTGCTTTATAAGCACGAAAGAATTAAATATAACAAACCAATAGTAAAGGTACTGTTACTAGCTCCATGGAGTCTGCAGAGGGGCTTTCCATTGGCCAGAGGGGCCAGGGATGTTGAGGGTTAAAGGGATACACAAAAGAGTCAAGGGGTTGCCCCTTTTGGTGTCTCCAGGATAGAACTCTTCTTTTCTCTTGAAGTTTCAGGGAGAGTCACCTGTCAGATGAATTCTTCATTTTTAGTGAATTCAGTAGACCATGTCTCCAGACCAGGCTCCAGAGAGAAAAGAGGTTTTATGAGAGACCTCTTAAAGAAGAGGGTGGGGCTTCCCCATGTCACCAGAGCAGGTCAAAGAAGACAATGCTGTCCCTTGTTCCAGCAACTCATGACCTTGTATAAGGGAGGCGATGCTTGGGGCTTCAGTGGGTGAGGCCATACTCTGGCCCACCAGGGAATCCAGAACACTCATCTGTTGCTCAAGAATTATTTCAAGCACAATTTGTGTAAATTGTACAGGATAAGTACACTCACATTTTCATCTAGGATCAATGGTTTGGTTTGGGCGCCTTTCATCAGTGGAATACATCAAACTAGGCATCGTGGGACGAAATACATGTGCAAACGTCATCCCAGCAGCCTGTGGTTTTGAGATTCTGCTCACTAGCTGACGTTTGGACCAAACTGGCTGCCAGCAAATTCAACCAGTCGGAACTCAGTAAAGCCCACTCTGGAGTGCATTTCCCCAGCTCCCAGAAAGGGGAAACAAACTCTAGAAGCAGCTGATATTGTACTTTATAAGCAACATACATTAAATTGAAAAAAAAAAAAAAGAACTAGCCATGACTAGTAATTATTAATAATAATAAATAAGATGCTATCTATCAAAAACAAATGTCTGCCAGTAGAGAAAAAGGGTAAGAACAGAACATTTGAATGAGTTTACACAGATAAAAGCAGGATATTCAGGAAGAATTCCATTTGCCTCTGGCTACTTCTTTCATCCAGGGCCTAGCCAGTTCTAGAACAGTGGTTCCCAGTCTTAACTGCAAATTAGAATCTCCTGGGGATCTTTTAAAAAGCTTAAGCAAGCAAGCAAGCAAACAAACAAAACAGCTGCCTTTACTGGGCCTTTGGACTGGGGTAGGCCCAGGCACAGGAATATTTTAAATACTCCCCAGGTGATTTAAATGAATAGCAGTGGTTGAGAACTGCTGTTTCAGGGCCACTTTTGTCAACATTCCAAAGCCAAGACATAAAGTGCCTTGTGTCTCCAACCCACGACAGAATAAGAAAAGAGCAAAGAAAAACCTCAGAGTAGATGCTAGCCCCAGCTCCATCCCCCCCCCCCCAATCAGGATCCTTCACCCCTTCAGCCTCTCCTATTCCAAGGACACTCCTGTTCTGTCCTGCCCTGGCCCTGGCTGCCTCAGAGGGCCTGTAAGACTGCCCTGGGGCTAGTGCCTGAGCTCTCTTGTCTGCATTCATTGGCTTTTGCCAAATGCCTCTCCAAAGCTTACAGAGCAGAGAACATCCTAAAGAAAATTAAAGCTCCCAGCAAGGAAGAGTTAAAGTGTGTCTCTGACTATAGGATTGGGTGGCAGTTTAGTTTCTTTCATAAAAGCAGCCATCAGACCAGTAATGTATCACCATGTTGTTGTTTTTACTGCAATGTCTCAAGCACCCATTAAAGAAGGGAACATGTTCAGTCCGTGGGCTCAGAGGCAGGACAGAGATGGACAGTGGAAATTGCAAGTAGGCAGTTTCCAGGGCCAAGTAGCAAAGCTCCAAATGGGAGCTGTCCAGGGTAGCAATGCTGTCCCAGGAGCTTGGCAGCAAGTGGCTGTTATTTAGGATGGCAGCAGAGGTGGGCCAAGGCCCCCTGGCAGGGAGGAAGGTCAGGAGGAGACATTCGCTGAGCCTTCCTCCTGAGGGAGCTGGGGTAGAGGCTATCCCCTTCCAGTGCAGCCTGAATGGCATGTTGGAACGAGGAAGGGAGTGGTTCACGCATAGAACACCTGCTTTGCAGAGCCAAGGCAGCGTTCATTCCCTGTTCCTTCTCTTGTGAGCCCAGGTCTCTCTCTGGCCAGGCTAGGGTTCTGGTTGTGCCCGTGGCACTGAGATTTGCCTGAGTGAAAGGAGGGGGCTAGACACAAGCCCCTGGATTCTGGGCAGAGGAGGGGTCTGCTCTGCTTACCCACCCTGGTCCTCCTGCTGGCTTTGGAAGGAATGAGGAATAAAACATGAAACACCTATCCTAAGATAAAACCCTGTGTCACTGACCCCATATTGTGGGACAGAGGCCCCACTTCAAAGCTTACAGAGCAGGGAACATTCTTAAGAAAATCAAAGCTCCCAGCAGGGAAGAGTTAAAGTGTGTCTCTGACTGTAGGACTGCACTTGCTCCCAAGCTCCTGGGACACCATTGCCACCCTGGACAGCTCCCATTTGGAGCCGCAACCTGGTGCTGGAAACTGCCTGCTTGTAACTTCCACCCTCCATCTCTGTCCTGCCTCTTAGCCCATGGCATGATAGACATCGTATGACAGCCAGTTGGCTTCTGGACTCTGCAGTGCACAGCTTGGTGGCTGCACGGGTTTACTCTGGTCATTTTATTAACTTTGCAATAATGAAACTTCCTATTTTCCATTTTTATACCCACCTATAGCTTTATGGCAGGGTTTTCATTGTACACATAAACGGCTCTTATCTCAAACTCAGGAAGCCAAATTGGATGAAAGTTTCAGACTCCCAACTGCCCTCTTTCTAACTTGTTATTCCACCTGGCCATGCTGTGCGACCTGCCTGTCCCCTTCCTGCAGCACTGTGAGTGGGGACATGTCCTGGCGGCAGCTTTCCTCCTCTCGTTCCACTGCAGACCCCATTACTTCAAATCTGGCTAGAGCCACATTAGCTCATGCTGGCCGGCCATCTGCCCCGTGACAGTGCTGCGTGCCACTCTCTGATCTTTGTAAAACACCCATTCACTCTGTCACTCCCCTGATCAAAGAGCACTTCGGTGCCCACAGTCATAGGATTCAAATCAGAATCTTCCCTTGGCATTCTCAGCTGGCCTCAACCCACTTTCCAGCCCCATTCCTCATTCCTCTCCTGCACCAGCTTCCTTTCAGGCCAAATCATGAAGGGTCAATCATGTGTGGAAGGACACTTTATGCCTTGGGCTGGGTGTGACCCCCTGGTCGAATATAAAAAGTACTGGGACACCGAGTTTGCCTTCAAGGATTTACAACCCCTTAAAGAACAAGGTACAAGTGGAAAGTTTCATAACAACACAGAGTTAAAGAACACAAGCTCGGGGGGCAGTGCCATCAGCAGGTGGCCTGTGATTCATTGCCAAGCAGTGCTGTCTGTATTCAAGGCTGGAGATTGTAGACTCCAGAAAGCCCAGGAGGCTGGAGGCCCCTAAATGCATTTCTGGAGATAAAAAAAGAATAAGGACTCTAGCTACCATTTATGACTCCCTGGATAGGTGCTTGATGAATATTATTCCCAATTATTACAATGACTCGGCCAAAACTTAAGATCATTTGCTCCATCACTATTTTCCCTGTGAAAAAGCGGACGTGCTAAAGGTTAAGGAACTTGAAGATCGCATAGCTAGTAGACAACGGAGCTCAGATGGAAACCCAGGTGTGTCCACTTCCAGCAGGTGAGTCCTTCCCACCACACCCCCGTCAGATACAAGCCGAGATTTCTCTCCCCAACCACACATTCAGAGCTCTGAGGAAAATGCAAGTGTTCGAGGCTCATTTCATCTTGCCTTGCTCCTCTCACACTGACAGCCCTGCAAAGTGCTCTGAGAATGGTAAGGCTGAGTAGATGTTTGGTGTTTTCTTGATGGAGCCATGTGTTGGGGCAGAGGGGAGCTTGACTGTCTGCCCACTGCCCCCCCCCACCCCGGCTGCCACATCAGGACTACCCAGCCTCTACCCCTGATCTCCAGACCTCTGCCCATCTCCCAGCACACCCCACTGGGCTGGAGGACAATCCTTGGCAGCAGGAGATCCGTCTGTCTCCCAAATCTCAAGGACAGATGGGCACAGCCAGGAGGTCTCTGTGTTGCAAAGGCCACAGGAGCCCATGTGGGCTGTGGCTATGCCAGCTAAAGGCAGCTTTTCATTAGCTCAAAAATGAGGGGATGCAGCTTGGGAGAGGCTCACATGGTCAGAGTCTGAGCTATATCTCCGTTTGGCTTTGGAATAAGCTTTGTTCCCCTTTAAATGCCAGTGTCACTGCTGCCAAATTTGTGATCGACTTGCAGCTAAGGTATGGAGAACTGATCTTGGAAGCGGGTGGGAAGGTTATCCAGTCTCCACATGGCTCTTCAGCTCCACCCAGCCAAGCCAGGCTTCTGTGCCTCTTCTAAGGAAGGAAGAGGAGCAAAGATGGGGGGGGGGGGTGACTCAAAGCATCCTTTCCCACCTGCCCCCACCTTTCCCTAACAAAGATAAAAGCCACCCTCTGAATGGAAAGGACTGAGAAGAAATCAAGTGTGCTCTAACTATGGGGCTGACAACAGCCACCATTACACCTCCAGGCAGAGACAAGTGGTTTATGCTGATTATCTCAATTAACCTTCACAAAGTCCTGCGGAGATTTTATGAGGAGGAAACCAAGGATCAGAGAGGTTAAATGACTTGTTCAAAGGCACACAGCTGGAGACTGTGCCAGGATGACACCCCGGGTCCAGCAGACTCCAAAACGCCCCCTAGAGAGCGCGGTTGGCGCGGATACGCCTGGAGCAGCCGCGTCTGGCCCCGCTCACCTTTGGCTGCGGTAGGAGGCGCACCTCTCCAGCGGGACGCGCAGCACGCCGTCGCTCAGCCCCACGAAGAGCGCGCGGGCGCTGTGCAGGATCCGCAGGCTGCGCAGGGGCTCGTGGCGCCCGGGGGGCAGCACGTGCAGCTCCTCCAGGTAGCAGCCGCGAAGGCTGCGGCTCGTCGTGGACAGTGCCTTCAGGATGGTGCCCGACTCTGGAAGGGTCAGATGAGGGTGGCCTTAAAGGGCCGAGAAACTCATGGTCCTAGCCCTGGCCTCTCAACTTCCTCCCACTCCACGCCCAGATCCAGCAGGCAGGCTCACCGGTGCCAATGTAGAGCACATGGTAGAGCGTGTCCTTGGCCTGCACAAGATCCACCACGAGGTGTGAGAAGCGCACACTGTCCTGGGTGACACAGGGCTCGGGTGTCACCGGCTGCACGGCCTCGCTCATCAGGAACAGGCGCTGTGCGTCCTGCAGGCTGCGCTCGGTCAGGTTCTCGTTGGGGCCCACCTCCGACAGGGTCCCGCACTGCGTGGGGAGGAGGGTCAGAGGTGCCCAGCCGCTGGGTCAGCTGCAATCCCCTATCTCTCCTTCCTTATTGTAACCCAGGTGGTCACGGGCACACTGTGATTCTTCAGTGCTCCCCCAACATCCCCACCGAGTCCCCTGCACCCTCTTCCAGGAAGAAATGCCTCTTCTTTGGGAACTAAGGGAAACTGAGTCTGGGGAGATGGGGCAGGAAGGACCTGCCAGGGCTGGGGAAGAAGAGGGGGAGATGCAAAGGGGACTAGATTATCTAAAAACGGATTATTTGAGTGTGGATAACAAGTGTCCCGTGGTCTTATGCCGTGGCTGTAGGTGCCCTCCCTCATGTTGGGCTGAGCCCTGCCTTCCCTCTCCTGTGTCCCTACCTGCTCAAGTTCTTATGCCTTCCAAAACAAAACTGGAAGGCAACTACCATTTATTGAACACCTACCACATTCCCTATCAGGTGCATCTCAACCCTCACACATATCTATGAGGTCAATGGAATTATCCCTACATGCCAGACAAAGAAAAAGTGACTCAAGGAGGTGGAGTGACTCACACACACAGACAGAGAGAGGGCTAGATCTGGATCGGGATTGGAGGACTGCAAAGCCTGAGGTCTTTCCCTGCTCCATTCTGGCCCGGCAGGAAGTTGGATGGATCTGAAAGTCCACCATCAGGAGCTCCCTTTGCCCCGTGGCTCTCTCCTGTTCTCTATCACAGCACTGGGGGTGCTCACACTACCCAGGGCACCCAGTGCCCTCACTACTCCTGGCATTCAGAGACCCATCAGGCATTAGTACACATACTGGGTAGACTGCAAGCAAGCTCCAGCTAAAATTCCCAAATTCTGGCTAGACAGATCATGTGTGCTTTCCAGGTCCCTACACTAAGCAGACTGATGTCGCACCTCCCTACCTCCCCGGAGGTGGGGTCACTGTTCTGCCCTTCTTGTTCCACAGTCTTATAGGTTACTACCCTCTTAAGGGATCAGTGTAGAACCCTTCAGATGGGTGTGGGCCAGCAGGGACAGGTTTGGGAATCCGTCTGTGGCTGGTAGTCTGGTGCAAGGCTGTGTGTACAGAGAGGGGGAGGAGAAGCTGTACCTGGAAGTTGGGGATGGGGTTGGCGATGGGGAGCCAGGCAGCCCTGGGGTTCTCCTGGTAGCGAAATGGGCCATTGAAAGCCTGGGAGATGGCACTGAGGTTGAAGGCGCAGACAGCAGAAGCAGCGATGCTATTTCTGAAAGGCAAGAGATGGTGGGATTCTCCCCCCCGCCATAGGCCTCAGCACCCTCCTTAAACCCCACAGCCAGCTGTCAAGGCACTGCCTGGCACAGCTCCAAGGCTGACTAAATGCCTATGATGAGCCTGGTGCCTTCTGCATGTTGGGGTGTCACAGAAGGAGGAAACATGGTCCTCATGATGGAAACCCTCTGGGAAAGAAGGACCCACTGATGAGAAGCCCTGGTGGGTTCCTCTGTGCTACTTTCTCATCCTCTTCCCTTCTCCTGTGGTAGGGTCAAAAAAGGTCAGTGTTTTCAAACATTTTATCAATGGCCACTGTGGGAAATATATTTTACATTACAACTCAGTATAACACACACACACACACACACACACACACACACACACACGCACACACATCTGTAATGAATTTTTATGAAACACTTACCCTTATTAAATATATTATACTCTGATATTTTAATTTCTGTCTATTCTATTTTATTTTTTAAAAAGCGGGTTACCAGGCCACTGCTATACTGCAGCCCACAGCACCCTGAGCCAGATGACCTCTAAGACCCCTTTCAGTTTAGAGTCTGACGTTTCCATGAGTCTGATGTGAACAGTTCAGAGATTATACCGCTATACCAAATGTTTACGGTTCTGTTCTCTGCATCTAGTCCCTCTCTCAAACATGTCCATTTCTGCCTGGTCTAAGCCCCCATCGCCTCCTCTGGGTGCTTCACTGTCCTCCTGGCTGGCCCCCCTCCAGCCTGCCAAGTTTCCACTAATCCGTTCTCCACTCAGCGGCCAGAGTGTGTTTCAAAATGCACGTCTGAGCTAGTTTCTGGCCTGCTTCAAGCTCTTCAATAATTTCTTGCTCTCAGGATAAAGAGCAAAATCTGTAAAGTCATCTACAAGGCCTGCGGGACATAATCCTCCCTGTCCCAGCCCTTCCACCCCCTCTCCTGTCTTTCTCCTCCTCACCCTCCAGGCTCTTGCCACACTGGTCTGGCTCCGTTGCTCAAACATTTGTTCCTACCCAAAAGTTTTGCACGTGTTGTTCTCTTGGGTTACACTGCTCCTCTCCCTTAGTTAATTCCTATTCATCCTGTGGATGTCACTTCCTACAGGAAGTCTTCCCTGATCACCACCCCTCTATACCTTTCAAGGTTTCCCTGTGCACTCACTGCCCTTACCCTTTGTAGCATTTATCACAATTAAAATTGTGATATGATGTCTGGCTGGTGTGGCTCAGTGGTTGAGCATCGACCCATGCACCAAGAGGTTGCCAGTTCAATTCCCGGTCAGGGCACATGCCCAGACTGTGGGCCTGATCCCCAGTGGGAGGCATGCATGAGGTGGCCAATTGATGTTCTCTCTCATTGATGTTCCTTTTTTTTTTTTTTCCTTTTTAAAAAAATTAAATTCTCACCTGAGGATATTTTCCCATTTATCTTCAGATAGAACGGGAGGGGGAGAGAGAGAGAAACAGCAATGTGAGAGAGACACATCAACTGGCTGCCTCCCGTATGTCCCAGACCAGGGCCAGGGACCAAACCGCAACCAAACCATAACTGAGGTACGTGCCCTTGACCAGAATTGAATCCATGACTCTTTGGTCTGCAGGCCGACGCTCCAACTACTGAGCCAAACCGGCCAGGGCTCATTGATGTTTCTATTTCTCTCTCCCTCTCCCTTCCTCTCTCTCTAAGTCAATAAAGAAAAAAAAATATTTTTTTATCCTCACCCGAGGACACTTTTGCATCAATCTTCAGATAGAGTGAGAAGGACAGAGAGAGAAACATCGATGTGAGAGAGACACATTTAATGGCTGCCACCCACACGACCCCAACTGGGGCCGGGGACAAACTGCAACCGAGGTACGTGCCCTTAGCGGGAACCAAACCCGGGACTCTCTGGACCGTGGGCCGACACTCTAACTGCTGAGCCAAACCAGCCAGGGCAAGAAAAATATTTTTTAAAAATTGTGATATGTTAATATTACAACTAATAACCATCCTCTCTGAAATGTAAGCTGCTGAAGGGCAGAGACAGGTCTGTTCTTGCTCCCTGGTATCCTCCACCCCCAGCCTCAACCCACCCAGCAAGCACTTGGCATGGAGAAGACACACAGTGCAAACTATTTACAGTCTACACTACTGTCATTTCTCCTGATGCCTCCCCAGTGGCTCCTGACCTGTGCTCACCTTCTGGTGCTCATTGCCAGGCTGGTCATTACGTCCTGGCTGTCAGCTCCTGGCCTGTGTGGGCGGTGCTGCATATCTGTCCCCCTGGCTTGGATGGCCTCTCTGCTCCTGCTTCCCGGCTTTACTGCATCCCCGGACGACCCTTCAGAGTGTCCTTCCTAAAACTAGCCTGGCCCTCCTCCAGCTCCTGCGATGGGCGGCCCAAGGTAAGCCATCACTTCTCTATGGCTCATGTGTTTCTGATGTTCTCACCAAGAACCTTGCACCGCACCCTATATGAGTGCTTCCTTGGTCCCTGCCACCCATTCAGCATTCTCTGCGTGAAAATCGCCGGGCCGGGTCAGCCTTGATGTAGAAGGAGGAAGTGGGAGAGGGCTCACGCTCTTCGATCTTCGTGGGGGCTCCCCTTCCTTACACCGAGGAAGCAAAGGGCCCTGGTTCCAGCCTGTGTTTTCCAGAGCAGTCAGGACTGCCAGAACTCTGCTGGGGAGGGCCGGCAGGGCCAGGCAATCGGAGGAAGGGACTGTAAGGAACCCCTCTGAACCTCCCCAGCAGGCGTCTGCACCCTTCCGGAGCTGCCAGCCCCTCATTCAAGGCAGCTGTTTCACTTTTGTCACCAGCAACTTCTTCATGAAGCTGCGCTCCAGCTCCTTTTGTTCCTTCCTATCTGGCCCAGGCCTGCCCGTCATAGCAACCCAGAATAAATGCTGGTCACTGCAGGGGCAGCAAGTCACAAAATCCTCAGATAACCCGGTGCAGAAGACATGACAGACTCCATTCAGAAAGAGAAACAAGACTCAGAGAGGGACTTCCCCGAGCCCACCAGGCTGCAAGGCCAGATCAGAGCGTGTCCTCCGCATCGCAGGGATGGGGTGGCAGGGGCAGGGACTCACACGTTGGTGGTGAAGACCCCGTAGATGAGGTCCTGCTCCGGCAGGTGGAAGGCACTCTGCAGCTCGTTGTAGTAGAAGGGGACCTCGCCCGGCCGGGAGCAGTTGAGCCGGGCCTTCATGAACGTGGTCCACGTGTCCTCCAGCAGGAAGCGCCCCCCCACGTCGTTCTTGCACACGCGGGCCACCCGAGAGTACACAGTGCGCCCGCAGTCATGCTCCACCGCGTTCTCTCGCAGGAAGAAGTACGCAAACAGCCCAATGTCATAGGCTGCCACAAAGTTTGGCTCTGGGGGCAGAGGAGGAACAAGGGGTGGGTCGGGCCAGCAGGGGGGAGGGGGGCAGAGTAGGGAGTACTCTCCTACTTCCATTTCCCAGATGGGCATCAGGACACCCCTCTGCCAGCTTGGTGGCCTGGGGACTCTAACTAATCCTGTCCCCACCTCCAGTACAAAGTGCAGTTATAGTAATAGTTAACGTGCATTACTGAGCACTCACTGTGTACCAGGCACCGTCATGAGTGCTTTGTATGGATCAGCCATTTGAGCCTATTAACGGCCTGTGAGGTTAGTACCATGACTAGCCCCACATTAGAGATGAGAACATTGTGGCACAGAAAGGTCAATAGTTGCTCAAGGCCACACAGCTAGTTAGTGGAGAAGCAGAGATTCAACTCCAAGGGACAGGAAACTCATACCACCCTATACTATTCACTTCTTTCCCATAACTGTTCCTCCAAATCAGTTCCTTCCTCTCCCCTCATAGCCTGCTCTCCGTCTGTCTCGGGCACTCAGGACATCTGTGATTTCAGCCAGCGTCCACCTCCTTGGGCAAACACACGCCCCACTCCGGGCCTCTCGATGAAGCGAGAAGCGAGTGTGAGCCCTTTCAGAGGTTGGGCAGGGAGGAGGATGGATGGGGGTCAGGGTGGGCTGTTGGGTCAGAACTGGGGGAACCCCACCATTGGGCCTGTGCCTCCTTACCATTGAGCCACTTGGAGTTATACTGGGCAGTGCGGAGGGGCGGCCCACTACCCAGGCTCCGGTAGATGGCGGGGTCCCGACCTGAGAAGTCGATGACTGTGGCTGCATAGAGCTCCCCCTGGGAGGAGATGACAGCTGTGGAGTTGTGGCGAGGGTCGTAGGGGCAGCGGGCCACGCCATTGATCTTCTCCACAGTCCGGCTGAGGTTCCCCACCTGGGATGACGGAGATGGGGGTGCTTTTCCCTGAGATCCAGGGGCTGCCTGTTTTTTCCACCTCAGAGTTTTGTTTCCTCCTGGGCCCCAGGTCTCTGTGGGCCTCTCCCTCCCAGCCTCCCCCTCATGCCCACCCCACAGTTCCTCTGCCGGAGCAGCCCTTGTGGAGGGGGAGTTGTGCCAGGAGCTGCACCTGCCTCTGGCGCCTGCACCGTAAGGTGGACTGAAAAATACAGGAGGCCTAGTTACATTTGCATTTCAATGAACAACAAATACTTTTTTAGTATAAGTATGTCCCAAATCTTGCATGGGACATACTTATGCTAAAATATTATTTGTTGTTTATCAGACATTAAATCTAACTGGGCATCCTTTCTTGTTTTGGGGTTTATTTTGTGGTTGTTGTTTGTTAAATTTGGCCACCCCACTCCAAGGCTGTGTGCCTGGGCAAGAGAACTTCTTGGTGTCCCTTGCTGACTGCCCCACCCTGAGCAGCCCCCACCTGTCTGCTGGAGCACACTGGGGAAAAGGCATTGGTCCCACACATGAACACCTTGCGGCCAGCGACAATCAGGACTCGCACGTAGTTCTGACACTCCTCCTGGAGCAAGAAGGAGAAGTGATAAAGGGACAAGCTCTCCAGGCATGGCGCTGGGTGTCTTTCCCTCACCCCGCTGCGCCATAGATATTTATTCTTTTTAATCCTCACCCAAGGATATTTTTCCATTGATTTTTTTTTTTTTTTTTTTTTTTAGAGTGGAAGGGATGGAGGGGGAGAGAGAGAGAGAAACATCGATGTGAAAAAGACACATAGATTGATTGCCTCCTGCATGACCCCAACTGCCCCAGGGATCGAACCTGCAACCCAGGTACATGCCCTTGACCGGGAATCGAACCCCAGACCCTTCGGTCCATGGGCTGACGCTACGCTCAGCCAAACCAGCCAGGGCCAGCACAGATATTTAAAAGCACTCCCCTGTGTCCCAGCTCCACCTGATCCGAAGTTCAGGTGGCAGCCACCCCCTGGCCCCACACCTCCCTCTCAGGCCTTCTCACTGCCTCACTGTCCACTCACATGCTCAGGGCTGAGCCTCATCGCATCCAGTCTGGGCCTCAGCGCCGGCGGCCTTGCACCCACAGTGTACCCGTCCATCCCCTAAACCACCAGCCTCCTGCTGGCCCCACGCCGGGCCCGGACCACCAAGGCCACATACCTCCGTCTTCCCTTTGCTTTGGCAGGAGCGGCGCGTGTCCTCGTTGGAGGCCCACTCTGTGGCCTGTGGGGGGAGGGCACAGACATCACACAGCTGTGCAGGCAGCTGTCAGGGTGGGGGGTGGACAGGAAGCTGGGAAAGGGCCAGGGACAGTCTACAGGGTGAGTGTTCCTCTCACTACATCCATGTGAACCGGAGGTCTGCCAGCTCTCCTTACCCAGAGACTTTAAGGAGTAGATGTCCCCTCAGCCCAACACCCTCGCCACCAGCTTGGGTCAGGGGGGCTGAGTAACAGCTCCCCCCTGCTGCATCCCCATGCAGCTGTCCCAGGACCTCCCGATCCTTCTACCTGGGTCAGCCAGGGAGCTGGAAGTGGTCAAGAGGGACCTTCAGGACCACCCCAGTCCTGAGTGGGAAGTGGGAAATGTGCCTCCGGGTTGCACCAGATGTCCCTCAAATGAGTGGGAGGCAAGAAAGGCTAGATTTTGCAAACATTAGAGCCTGGAGATCTATTTAATTTTCCCACTACAACCTTGCAAAGTGTTTTTTGTTGTTTTTAGATGAAGAGACTCAGGCTCTGCGTGACTTGCTGCTGGTACATAGTAGAGCAGGGGTTGGAACCCACATTCCTGAGTCAAGGGCTCTGTGTGTTTTTTCTTCCATGTTCCTAATTGCTCCCCCGCCCTCTGCTCTGCGCCGTCTCTTCCCTTCTCATTTCCCTGGTCGTGTCAACATGCTCCACCGTGGGGTACTGTGCTTGGGGACAAGCTTTCACTCAGGGACCCAGAGGACACTGTCACGTTCCCAAGTGCCCATGGCACTAGGACAGGGCCCTTCCCCTCCCCCTTCATCTATTCTGTCTTACTCTCTGACTATTCCCCCAGCCTCTGAAAGAGCAGCCGGAGGAAGATATGATACCCTTCAGGTCCAGGCAATGTCAACAGCCCTGGTGTGGGGCTCATTAGATATTTCTGGGTCACATGTATAAATATGAACTGCCTACCTGTCCTGGTAGAGGAAGCCTGAGCAAGCAGCTCTCCCATCCAAACAGAGAAGAAAATAACACCTGCTTTTAGTTTCTAACAAAGCTCTCTCTAGCTGTGAAGTCACTGCCTGCAGCGCTCCAGGGCCCGGGTGCGAGGGCAGGAAGGGGGCCCGGGGGGAGGACGGGGCTGCTCTCTGCTCAGATTGCAGCCCGCCCGTGGCCCGGAGATGGGCTCTGTGGGCCGAGGGAGGGCGGACTTCTGCAGAGCCTGGACTCAGGGGCGGGGCGACGAGTTTGGCCATGCCTCCACCACACCTGCGAGCAGGCCGGGCTCATCCTGCCAGGCCAGGCCGGGGCTCAGGCCTCTGCTCCCAGACCCTGGGGAAGGGCAGATGACGCCTGGCATCTAGCCTCACTGCTGTGGGGTTCATTTGGACAGAAACAATGGAGCCACTGTCACACTCGGGACCCCACCAGCTTCCGGGCCGAGCCTGATATGAGAAGAAACCTCAGGGCCTTTGGGGGTAGAAAAGGGCAGAGACTCACAAATACTGCAGATGTCCAGGCCTAAAGCTCCAGACTGTGGGTGGCCTCAGGGGAACGTGTGAGCAAAGGGCCTCACTGGGGCCTTGGGATCCCTGAGCACAGGGGCACTCTGAAGGGGTCAGGCTTGTTCCGAAGGGGGTGGGAATCCCATTGGGGGGGCAGGTGTGTACAATCAAAACGAGTTAAAGTTACACTTGGGCAAACCCCGGGATAAGCACTATGCTGGGGCCTTCACACACCGTCTCTCTTTGATCCTCAGCACAGCCAGTGAAACGTGCAGCCTTTTGCTCATTTTACAGGTGAGGAAAATGAACCTCAGAGAAGTTGAGCAATATGCCCAAGGTCACACAGCTAGTAAGCAACAAACCCAAGATGCAAACTCAGCAGACACCAGCGCTCAGCCTCTCTGCTCCATCCTGTAGCCTCTCACAGAGAACAGATTTCTCAAACCAAAAGCTAGAACATATGGCCCGAAAGGAATATGCATATTTATAATGATAACAGCACGGAATGGGCTTGAGTCATTTTATTTTTATTTTATTTTAAAAAATTATTTTTATCGAAGTAATGATGCACAGAGTTGAAAAAGGTAAAGAGTATGAAAAAATTTATTTAAAAAAACCCAAGTAAGCCAATCTCATTTCCCAAGGGCAACTACTTTCAACTATTTCTCTGTGTGTTTTTTTATTTAATTTCTCAAAAATATGTATCAATCTCTCAGACCTCCTCTTCTGACTTCCAGCTATGGAGGTGACGATTTTCCTCACCATCCTCATTCTCTCCTACCTCAAAGCACACATACATTTCCCCTGCCCCCTCTTCCCATTATAATTATGTAATATTAATTATTTAATCTTTTAATATAGTAGTTAATATTTTAACTTAAAAATCAATATCGATATTTACATTAGTATTATGAATATATAAAAATTGTTAACTACTACCAACTAATACCTCAGATTACACCACTGATTGTAATATGAACCACTAAAAAATAATATATGCTGCCAAACTCTTCTATTACTTTACTTTTTAATGTAAATTTATTGACAGTGCTCTTATTTAGACATTTTTAATCATCTATCAATCTTGTGCATGCAAAAAAGAAAAATGTAAGCAGAAGTAAGTATCCTTAAACTGTCTTTGAAGTCATAATTCATCTCTTCTGAGTCACTTTTCTATTCACTTGTCAGTGTTCATTTTTTGTGTTGTTTGCTTGCTTGTTTTAGGGTATCATTCTACTCAGGGTGCCAGTGATATAGCAATTCTTTTTTTATCCTCACCAGAGGATATTTTTCTATTTATCTTCAGATAGAGTGGGAGGGAGGGAGAGAGAGAGAAACATTGATGTGAGAGAGACACATCGACTAGCTGCCTCCCACAGGGCCAGGGATGAACCGCAACTGAGGTACGTGCCCTTGATCGGAATCGAACCTGCGACTCATTGGTCCGAGGGCCGACGCTCTAACAGCTGAGCCAAACCGGCCGCAGTGATACAGCAATTCTTAAAGAGCATTCCACTCTGTTCTCCAGAATTTTCTTCCAAGCTAATGATCCCACTCTGCAAATCTGGATGCTGATACTTTCTTGATCTTACCAGAAGGTGTCCATAGAAGGTCTTCAGACAAACCAGGTTGGTGTTGTAGAATCAGAATGCAGGAATAGTGACCGAGTTCAAGCACAGGCAATGACAACTCCATGAGGGCCGCAGTCCAGCCGACAGTGTCTGTAAGATGCCTTCGAATGGAAGACGTGACCTGGTTCCAGGCTCTTTAAAAATGTGAAAACACGTGCATCTGAGAATCAAGGAAAGTTGCCTATTTTGATGAGGTTTCCTTTCTTGACCAACTTTTTTTCCCCCTGAATTGAATAATTATCTTGATCTTCTTTATTTGCTTGTTTTGCAGTTCAAATGACTAATTATTGCCAAATGCCCACCAGGTGTTACAAACCCCTCTCAATACTGTTTGCTGACTATGCACTCAAATGGTTTGGATAATCTGAGTTCCCATCCTCTTCCTCCTGCCGAGTATGGTCTGGAGCCGCCTGCTTGCCTGTTAACCTGGGACTTACCTTCTCTCCTCTCCTGTTCGCTGAATCCCGTTTCCCTCTTTCTTGATTTACGTGCTTATTTTGGTAGGATACATCTCCAGTATCTTCCTAAGAAAAGGAATATGGTAGATCAATTTTCAAAACCTCTTGCATGTCTGATTCCGCCTATTGTCACACTTGACTGATAGTTTTGATATAGAATTTTAGGCTGAAAATAATTTTTCACTCAGAAATGTAAAGGCATCTCTCCTTCCATTGTCTTCTAGATTCCAGGGTTGCTATTCAGAAATCTGATGTGATTCTTATTCCTCATCTTTGGCAGTGACCATTTTCTTTAGGATCTAGGACCATTTAGGGTCTTCTCTTTAGTAACAGCATCCTGAATTTCACACTGATGTGCCTTAGTGTAGGTCTCTTTTGGGAACTCAGTCAGCTCTTTCAGTGTGAAGACTCATCCTCTGTTTTGGCAAGTTTTCTTATGGTATTTTGTCCTTAATTTCTTCCTCACCTTTTTCTCTGTTTTCTTTTTTTTTTTGGGTAACTCTTATTAATCCAATCCACTGTTGGCTCTTGTGCATTGATCTAGTTTTCTGTTACTTCTCTCCTGTTTTTCATTTCTTGTTTTGTTGATGCTCTAATTTCTGGGAGATTTTTCTTCAACTTGATCTTCTAAATTCAAATTTTATTTCCACAATCACATTTTTAATTTCCATATTTTAACTTATTGTTTTATAAACAAGATAAATTTTTATATCTCAGAAGAGTCTAATTATTTTTCTAATTATTTTAAAAAAATGTTTTCTTTTACTTCTTTCACTGACCTTGTTTCTTACAGCCTCCTTCATTCTGTTTGCATGTTTGTTTTGATCTTTCTCTTTCTCTTTCACTTTAGAGGCTTTCCTCAGGTGTCTGGTGATTTTTGGCTATTTGTTCATATTAGAAAATAAATCACTAACCATTTCCCACTGAAAGGAACAAATACTTCTTAGAGAAATGGCTGATTCCAGATCTGGGGCTAGGAAATGTACAAGGTGAGCCTGAAACATTGCCTTAGAAATAGCAAGGACGCCATCAAAGATGACTGGCATCATGTCAAAGGACCCAGGAGCTAACTTGAAGCAGCCCCCTAGTGGCAAAACATGGGATAGTCATGAAAGATAACACAACTGATATATAACAATGTTTAACACCATGAGTTTATAATAGTAGTAGTAATAATAATAATACTAATAATGGAATAAAATTAATTGATCACCATTAACAAATACTAACAAGCCAGCCTATTATTTGAAAACTGGTAAATAAAGACAAATTACCAAACATTTATTCTGCCTTTCCTATATGACTGCATCACTGGGTAACCAAACAGTAGATGAGAAGTTTCTCTTGGCAGAAATAGCCCAGCTAGTACATTATAACACCTACAGAATTAATGGATCCAGGAAACAATCATCAATGGCTGCTAACATAAAAAACACACAGAGAAAATCAGATACCATTCTTTAAAAAGTATACAATAACACCTATAAAGTAACCTTGCTGGGATCTAAATGGAATAAAGTCTTTAGATCTAACAATCAATTTACAGACGCTACTGAGTATAGGGAAACATGATAAATTATACCACTTGGATTGCAATCAGCAAAATCCAGACTGTGGGAAACTCTACAGAACACATGGCCAGGTTTCTTCAATAAACAAATTGCAGAAGGAGAGGAAGAGGAGAAACATCGTTCTGGCCTCAAACCCTATCAGTGTCCTCCCCTTTCCCAGAGTCTCCAAATTTGGAGCCTCACCAGCTGGATCTTTAGAGATAGGGTCTAAGTCTTTCTTTGTTTGGGGAGGGGTAAAATGGAGGAAGGGATGGTTGTGTGGGATGAGACAGGAGATCTGGGTTCCAAACTCTCAATTTAGAGAGTTTCAACCATACCCCCTTTCAGGCTTGTACCTCATCCTTACATCCCACAATATCTGACACCCCACTTTCCGAGCCTTCTGGGAGTCAC
This sequence comes from Tadarida brasiliensis, assembly GCA_030848825.1. Lineage (NCBI taxonomy): Eukaryota > Metazoa > Chordata > Mammalia > Chiroptera > Molossidae > Tadarida > Tadarida brasiliensis. The sequence continues at coordinate 61,520,765 of CM061260.1, read as the reverse complement.
CTTGCTTCTCTGCCACATCCCCTCTGTAAACTGTTCTGCTCTGCTAAATCAGTTGTGATTGCTCCATCCACTCTCCATCTCCCCAGAATGTGTTTAATCTCTTGTTCATTGGTGTCTCTTTTGTTCTGTCATTGTGCATCTGTGCCTTTAAAATGTTGCATTGTCCTTTAGTGGGGTGTTGTGAAGGAGTCGAGATAGACATGTAGGATCAATCTGCCACATACAGCGTTAAACTAGGACTGTCCCAGAACTTCCAGGAAGACCATCTCTAGTAACAGAGTAACTGCGTGGTGTCAGCTATGGGAGAAAGCAGGTGAGGCAGCCAGGGACCGAGTCTCCTTGTAGACTCAGCAACTCCCCTGGACACCAGAGACAACGGCCGCACATTAAAACATCTTCTGGGTATTAAGTTCGCCACTCAGCAGAGTTTATATTTCAAACAACTCTAGAGCTGCCAGACTAGCTCAGAGAATGTGGAGATAGCTAGAAGAGAGCTCAGAACAGCCTCACCGCCTGCCCAGGCTCAGCCCCAGGCCCAGCCCCAGATGTGTTCTGGTGCGACTGTGCATTCCAGACCCCTTTTCTGCACTTGCAGGACATCTGGCAGCCCAAGATCAGAAATCCATTGCCATTAGACCTTCAGCCACGTCATCCTCTGGTCGCTCATCAGCTCCTAATTGCCAAATCCAACTTCACTCATCATACAGCAGCCCCCAACACTGTTGACCACTTGCCACCTTTCCTTTCCCCAAACCAGTTATTAAGTTACACTGACCAATAACCATCACAGGTGAGCTGATTTGATTCCCCTCCCCCTCTGCAAGCATGAGTGTGACTGTGTGTGTGTGTGTGTGTGTGTGTATGTGTGTGTACACACTCTGCCCTTCTTCCCACCTCCCCTCCAGTGCTTGGAGAATGGAGGAGACTGGGTATTTCTATTTCCCTTGAGGAACAGTAGTTTACATAAATTGTTTGATAGGGGTTAGGTACTCAGAAGTCCTTTTAATGGACACTGGTTTGCATGAATTGTTTGCATTTAGATCTTTCTTTAAGGGCTATTAATGATTTAAGCTATCAATAAAGCACTGATTTTTAAGTTTGGTCAAATCACACCCTGGAGCACGTGGGAGGATCAGTGAGCTGTAATGGAGAGTTACAGTACCGCCGTGCGTACCCCCGGCGGCTGGGGAGTGAAGGAGGCTGGGCTGGGATTGGGGTGCAGCTCATTTCCGGCACGTGTTTGCTGTGAGCCCCCGTGACAGCAGATGCCAAGGACTGAAAGTTGATAAGCAGGGAACTGCAGCCTCGGATGGGGCAGCGGCAGGGTGCTCGCTGGATGGCCAGAGCCTGGGGTCTGTCCCCAGCCTGTCTGAGGGAATGCTGGACAGCCCGCTCCAACTTCTCTCTCATCCTATCCGCCTTGTGACCAGATGGTGCCCCCTATGGTGGGGACATGGACATGCAATGTATTTTTTTCTCTCTTTTTAGTTTCATCACGAAGAATTTAGTCTGGACTCCAGAGGTCAGGCGCCCGAGAGACAACCTGAAAAGGCGTAGCTGTGGCTGGCTTGCAGTCCTTCAGAGAACCCCTGAAGCTGAGCCTGCCCCCAGCACCAGTTATGGGCTCACCTGAGAGATTTCCCCATGGCTGAAGTCAGTGTGGAGTTGGATGAACCAGGCTTTGCCATCAAGCCAGAGAGTCCTAACATCTGATAAGATATAGACCCGGAAACGAGGGCCAGCTTCAAGGACACCCAGGGAAGCCAAACCAGTTGGGCAGCATCTGCAGAAAAGGCCTTGACATGCTAGAACAGCGGCTCCTAAATTCGGCTGCACATTGGAATCACCAGGGAGTTTTAAAAATCCCAGTGCCCGGCTGGACCCCAGACCAATGAAGTGAGAGTCTCCGAGGGTGGGACCCAGGCATCAGCGCTTTGTAAAGCTCCTCTGGGGATTCCAGTGGCAGCCATGGGAGAAGCACTGCCCAGAGTCAGCCCAGCTCTCTTCCCATTCTGATCCACGCTACTCAGCTATGCAAGCCAGCAATCTGGACGGCACCCCTGTGGTCCAAGCCGTCCCAAGCCCTCCAGTGCTGCCAGCTTCCCAGCTCCAGGGGTCACAGGCAGAAGACATATGCCCGGTGCCTCCTGGTGCTGTGACCTTCTGTGATTCTGCCGCCTGCGGATCTCTTCCCTCTTCTCCATCCACCCCCACGCGTGCCTTGGTTCAACTCTCCCCATCAGTAGTCTGGACTCTTGCACTTGGGTCCTGACTGGCTTCTCCACTAATCCATTCTCTGCACTGGGTCAGGGGATCAACATACCAAACCTGCTTCCCTGTTTTAAATCCTTTAAGGAGCCCAAATGCCTTCAACATAAAATATGGACCTCTCTGCTCAGCAATGGAGATCCTCTGCGATGTGGCCTTTCTCTCTCCCCGGGCCTCATCTCCCACCCTTATCCCAATCACACCTCATGATCCTGCCCCACGGACCCCTCGGTGCTCCATGCTATCTCACACATCTGTGCTGTGTCTCCTCCTTAGCTGCCTGGCAAACCCCCATCATTCAAGCTCCAGCCCAAGGGCAGCTCTCTGGGAAGCCTTTGCAGACCCGCTGAGGCTCCTCGTGCCTCTGGGCCACCCCTACACCCGGCACGTACCCCTCCCTGCAGTCTTCCTACAGCGCTGCCGTTGATTTCGTGCATCTGTCTCTCTTTCCCCTCTTTAGCCACTTTACTCCTCCCAGAAGACTTTCATTTGCAGACCACAGGAACCAGTAAAAACCACTGCCTGAGCTCAGGGCAGCACCCCTAGATCCACTTCCGCGCACCCACTGTGAATCACCCCTGCACCAGCTTCCTCCAGACCCTGACCTGCTGGATTTGGCATTTTGGCTTCATTTTCTGTGCATGCCAATAGAAAACTAGGCTCTCGACGGGCTGCTTGTGACTGAGCTAGCAGGCCGTGGGCTGCTGCCTCTGAGGACTTCCTCTGCCTTGCTCCAGCCCAGCCTCCAAGAACATGCCTCACAAGTCCCTTCCAGGAAGAGGAAGCATTTATGACCTCTCATATACTTGCTCCTTCAGGCAAGGGATACAGCCTGATTCACCTTTGGATCTTAATGCCTGGTATCATGCCTGGGACTGGACCTGGGCTTTATATTCAATAAAGTTTACTGGGACGTGGTTAGACGGAGAGACAGGCGAATTGGAGGGCAAGGATATGGACAGAAGGAGAGACAGAACAATAAATGGATGAATGGCATTTCCTTTCAAATGGTTCTAGTTTCTTCTGATGGGCACACCTTTTCTGCTCCCTTAAACCTCCCCTCTGGAAACCAGCTGCAGTGGTCCCTGGGGGGTAGGCCCAGGTGAATGTCACACCAGCTCACCAAGGAGGGCTCCCCGCCCCCAAAAGGCCTTGGCAGTGAAACTGTATACCAAACAGCCCAGCACCCGACTAACTCCTTGTACCATTCTCTGGTTAGTTATCACCCACCTTTTCCTGGCTATCCTGTGAGACCTGAGGGTCAGAGACCCTGCTTGTCTTACTGCCCCTCTGCCCCCAGCTCAGTTCGGATACACAGTAAGTGCTCAACGAATGTTTGACCACTGGGAGCCCAGCAAGCCTCCCAGACACGAAGACTGAGGCTCTCCCCTCACTGAAGAGGAGACGGCCGTCCTTTCTCTAGGCTGTCCAGCCTCTGCAGAGATGGGTGGCATCTGTTTCCCAACCGGGGATCCATGTTCTGGATCTAGAAGTGTCCCAGGAAAATGCCCCCAGAGCATTTAGGACACCATGCTTGGGGAGTCCTTCTTGGCAGCAGATAATAGATAAATCACAGCTCAGTGAAAATGCAGGGTGAGAATGGAATCACACAGGCCGGGCTAAGAAAGGAACCAGGGACACCCTGTCCCTTGAGGCCCCAACTCAGAGGCACTCCTGTGGATTTGGGCGCTGGACTTAGAATGAACAACCATTCCAGTTTTCCCAGGACTGTCCTGGTTTTAGCACTGACAGGCCTGCACTGGAGTCCCCCCAGTCCCAGGCAAGCAGGGACAGCTGGCCAGCCTAGCCTGGTGCTTTCCTCCCCTCCCCGGTGGCTCCTCTGCGCAGTGCAGGAGGGAGCCCTGTGGGTGCTCCGTGTCCACGTGGCCTCATCCCACTTCAGATACCTTCCCAGCAGTTACCTCGGGCGCCAGTGAGAGTCCACGGCCAGGGAAAAGGGCCCGGGGCTCCTGTTTTCAACCCTCGGGGTTACATTCTGACCCTTGCTCATTGTGCTGCCCCAGCCAGGCTCCCAGATCCCAGGGACATTACAGAGAAGGGAAGGAAAGCAAATGTACCTGAAGGAGGGAGACGTTGGCAAGGCTGAGTCTGAAGAGGTAGTTCCTGCGGAAAGAGAAGCGGAAATCGTCAGTCAAGTGTTTCTGCAGGCAGGTCTCCGGGGGGGGGGTTTCGGGGTGCTGACCCCTCATTTAATCTCCACAGGGGCCCCAGGAGCAGAGAGAAAATCCCCACTTTACAGAAGAGGAAACAGGTTGGGTAAATGGCCCAAGGAGGGGTTAAAACCCAGACTCGCCCGAGGAGCCCCTCCACGTTCCCAGCCCTGGAGCCTGTTTCTGCTCAATGGAAAGCCTCCTGAAGCTCTTGAGGGGACCCAGACAGGCCACCTTCCTCTTCCCTCCCCTCCCTCCCTGACCCACGCCCCTCCTCCAACAGGCCACCCATCTTTCCTGGCTCCACGCCATGGCCCCTGCGGTCCTTCTGCTCTCTCAGGGCCTGCAGTCCTTTCTGCAGCCAGTGACTCTGGGTCCGACTTTCCCACGGCCGCCTCCCTGGACCACCCTGTCTCCTCTTGCTGAAACTGCCCCTCTGCCTCTGCACGATTCCTCTTCCCCGGGGTCCAGCCGGCACCCGGCGGCCACCCCAATTCCTCAAACGCCGTTTTCATCATCTCAGCCTGCTGCGCAGAAACCTTAAGTAAGGAAACGCACGTCCACACGGAAACCGGCCCAGGGATGTTCATAGCAGCTTTATTCATCATTGCCAAAACTTGGAAGCAGTAACGATGTCCTTTAGGAGATGAATACATAAATAACCCGAGGTCCGTCCAGACAATGGAATATTAGTGAATGCTAAAAAGAAATGAGCTATCAAGCCATAAAAAGACATAGAGGGACCTTAAATGCATATTACTAAATGAAAGAAGCCAATCTGAAAAGGCTACATACTGTATGATTCCAATTATATAGCATTCTGGAAAAGGTGAAACTGAGGGACAGTGAAAGGATCAGTGGCTGCCAGGAGCTGGTGGTGGGGAAGGAATGGATGAAGAGGCAGAGCACAGAGAATTTCCAGGGCAGTGAAAATACTCTGTATGATACCATAATAATGGATACATATTATTATAAACTTGTCCAAGCCCAACCCCACAGGATGTTTACCACCAAGAGTGAACCACAACATAACCTGTGGACACTGGGTGGCAATGCTGTGTTGATGGAGGTTCATCACTTGTGACACACATCCCACTCCGGTGGGGAGATGGCGTGTGTGGGGCTGGGCTGGGGGGGTCACGGGACTTCTCTGTACTGTCCCATCAACTTTGCTGTGAACCTAAAACTGCTCTAAAAAAAAAGAGTCTTAATTAAAAGGACACCCTTAAATAATAACGCTGATGAAAGCACTACTACTGCTGCTACTACTATCAGCTACCATTGATCACGCGTGGTGTCAGACACTGCCGAAAAGGCCTGCCCGGATGCTGGGGCCACAGGGCCCCTCTGCATGGAGCAAAGGGTGGCAGGACCGCCGGTCAGAGTGCCACATGAAAGCAACTGCAGGTTCTCAGAGTAGACCCTGCAGCAGAGACGGAGAATCCAGCCCAGCCTCTTGCTAGGGGTGTCCTGAGCGCCTCAGCTTCGGCATCTGTGAAGTGGGTGTGCCTGTCTTTCCCAAGGCGGTGGAGACGGGGGAATGGTATGATGCATGTTAAAATGCTTTATTAATATCAAGCAGATGTAAAATCGTGGTTTTCCCTAAGAGTTTTCTTTCCTTCTCACATCTTCTTTTGGTCATTCCTTTTTTCATTCCTGAAGTTTTTAGAAATAATTGCTTTAGAAAGTTCTGGCCTACCTCAACTGCGCTGGGAAGAGAAATGAGGGGAAAGGTTGTGGAGTGGGCCAGAACGAGGAGGGGGCCCTGCCAAATGGATCCAGGGCCTGAAGGAGACAGCTCAGTCTGGGGACTCTTCTTCTCCAGCGCTGGCTCCTGGCCCAGGCCTCACTCAGTTTCTGTGCTGTCCTGGCGGGCCTCACCGGGTGACCTTGGCTCCAGGTTTCTGCTGCCCCTCCCCACCCCCTGTCCTGAAGGACTCCCCACTCCCACACTCCTGGCCTGGGGACAGATGGGCTCCGGCTCATGGCTCTGCCCCAGCTGTCTGCTCAGGTAACACAGGCATCTGGTCACAGCTTTAAAGAATTAGGGGAAACATTGCATCACTTTTTACATTTTTTTCCCCATTTTTATCCCATCAAAAATCATTCATCACGACGTTGTGGTCTGCTCTTCTGGGAGATGAGAACAGAGAGAAATCTCCGTATCCTGCCCTGCCCTAAATCCCTCATGAAACAAGGCGGGGTGAAAATGAAAAAAATGTCCCCTAGCCTGATTCCAGAGGCCCAGGGGCTCAGAAAGAAGGGGAAATGTGACCTAGAGAAAGGGAGAACAAAGAAGCCAAGGACCCACATTATTCACCCCAAGGGCGCAAGGGGCCAAGTCCAGGACTGATTTTCCCCCCATCCCCTGGGGGCATAGCCAGGCTCAAGGACCCAGGAAAAGGTGTGTCTCTACCCTTGTGGGGGAATTGGGTCAGGAAGAGCAGTGTGACCACGGGCAGGCGACCTATACTTCTGAGCACGATTCCCGGTCCGCACACAGGGCTACTCATGGAACACAGTTCCCGGGTTATTGTGAAGATTAGATGATTTGTTACATGCCTGACTGATTACATGTTTTATTTTTATTTATTCATTTTTTTGCTGTTTTATTTTTTTGCAATTTTTATTAATTTATTTTTGTTACAGATGTTTCTCCTTTTTCCCCCATTGACACCTTCCTCCGGATCCTGCCCCCACCCCAGCATTGTTGCCTATGTCCATGGTTACGCATACATGTATACAAGTTCTGTGGTTTATCTCCCCCCCCCCATCCCCCTCTTCTGAGGTTTGTCAGTCTGTATACTACTTCTATGTGTCTGGGTCTATTTTGTTCATCAGCTTGTATTGTTCATTATATTCCACAAATAAGTGAGATCATGTGATATTTGTCTTTCTATGACTGGCTTATTTCACTTAGCATAAAACTCTCCAGGACCCTCCATGTCGTCTCAAAGGGTAAGAGATCTTTCTTTCTTACAGCTGCATAGTGTTCCATTGTGTATATGTACCACAGCTTTTTTATCCATTCATCTAGTGATGGACACTTGGGCTGTTTCCAGATCTTAGCTATTGTAAATAGTTCTGCTATGAACATAGGGGTGCATATATTCTTTCTGATTGGTGTTTCAGGCTTCTTAGTATATATTTCTAGAAGTGGGATCACTGGGTCAAATGGCAGTTCAATTTTTAATTTTTTGCGGAAACACCATATTGTTTTTCATAGTGGCTGCAACAGTCTGCATTCCCACCAGCAGTGTACTAGAGTCCCCTTTTCTCCCCACCCTCTCCAGCCCTTGTTGTGTGATGATTTGTTGATGGCAGCCATTCTGGCTGGTGTGAGGAGATACCTCACAGTTGTTTTAATATGCATCTCTCTGATGATTAGTGACATTGAGTATTTTTTCATATGTCTCTTGGCCATATATATGTCCTGTTTGGAGAGGTGTCTATTTAGGTCCTCTGCCCATTTTTTAATTGGGTTCTTTGTCTTCCTTTTGTTGAGTTGTATGAGTACTCTACATATTTTGGAGATTAACCCCTTATCTAATGTATCGTTGGAAATTATGCTCTCCCATATAGTGGGTTCCCTTTCCATTCTGATGCTTGTTTCTTTTGCTGTGCAGAAGCTTTTTAGTTTGATGTAGTCTTGATTACATGTTTTAGATGCTTCACTGCATATATGGTACATAAAATGGTGCCTGGAACATGGCAGGCACAGAATGAATGTCAGCTTTTAAAATGGTCCCACAAGATTCCGAGCCAGGTGTCAGGATTTTTAAAAGTGCACATGAAAAACGCGTGGATTCTGAAGAAGGTGGAAGGATCTTATCAATGTCAACTTCCTGACTGTAATGTTGTACTGTTGTTATACAAGATGTTACTATTAAGGGAAACTGAGTGGAAGGTATATGGGTTGATCTCTGTGTGTTATTTCTTACAACTGCATGTAAATCTATGATTATCTCAAAATAAAAGTAAAACAATTATTCTCTTAGCTGGGAAAATTAAATTCATACTCTTGTGGACTTGCATATGTACAGGTTACTTCTGGGCAGACACACAAATTTACCACAGAGCGTGCTTCCAAGGAGGTCCTGCTTGAAGTGCGGGGGGGGGTGGGGGTAGGGTGGCCTTGCTTTTCACTGTATACCATTGTGTACGTTCTGAATGTTATACCAGAACACATATTACCAATGCAATGTGATTAGTTAATTTAAAAATAAAAATTAGCCCAGCTGGTGAGGCTCAGTGGTTGAGCGTCAACCCATGCACCAAGAGGTTGCCGGTTCGATTCCTGGTCAGGGCACATGCCCAGGTTGTGGGCCCGATCCCCAGTGGGGGGCATGCAGGAGGCACCCAATTGATGTTCTCTCTCATCGATGTTTCTATCTCTCTCTTCCTCTCCCTTCCTCTCTCTCTAAAATTCGATAAAAAAAGAAAAAAATAAAACTTAAAATAAAAATTAGCCAGAGCAGCTCAAGTGGTTGAGTGTCATCCTGTGCACTGAAAGGTTTCGGTTCTATTCCCAGTCAGGGCACATACCTGGATTGCAAGTTTGATCCCCGGTAGGTCGGGGCACTCACAGAAGGCAACTGATTGATGTTCCTCTCTCACCTCAATGTTTCTCTCTAAGCATGTCCTCAGGTAAAAATTTAAAAAAAAAGTTTCTTTAAAAATAAATTTAAGTTAAAATAAAAAATAAAATGCTTTAGTCCAGCTTCGCCACAGCCCTGTGAGGCTGGCAGCACAGAGACCGTACCCAGACCTTCCAGAGGAAGAAACGGAGGTTCAAGAGTGAAGATCACCCAGAGTAAGAATGCAACTCATCTGGTCCTAGTCCAGAGCTCTGTCCTTGACTTGCCTCCTTTTCCTATGACAGTGAGGAGGTGAGGACACTCAGGAAAGCCCAGAGATCAAGGATGGTGAACTACCCAGTGGTTACCCTCCCCCACCCCCAGACCAGCAGCACAGGACCTTTGTGGTGGAGAGCATCTGAAAAATACATACAGTAGGAGGTGGTAACGGACTGGCAGAACAAACTCGGGCCCTGGGCTTAGGAGACCTGGGTTCCAGTCCTCATCACTGTTGTCATCTGGCTATGTTATCTTGAGAAGGTTACCTTCCCCTCTTCAGGCCTCTCTCTGCCTCTTCATGTTTAAGCCAAAGGTTGTTGAATTGGACCAGCGATTCTCAAACCGGAGTGTACATCAGACTCGCCTGGAGGGCTGCTGGAGTACAGGTTGGGGGGCCCACCCAGAATTTCTGACTCAGCAGGTCGGGTGGAGCCCAAGGACTTGCATTTCTAGCAAGTTCCCAGATGTTACTGGTGTGGTCCACTCTTTGAGAACCACTGGAATTGACCACCTCTAAGCTCCCTTCCCTACAGGGGCTGATGGTCTATGACTTTGTGAGAGTTATCTCCTCCTACTCTGCCCCATAAAGTCCCCACAAATCCTCCTGGAGCATACTGTCTTTTGGATACCGGACCTGGACAGTGGGACTAAAGGAGGTCAGGTTAACAGGGAAACGAGATCCTGCATAAAAGAAGCGCAAGCCCTGTCTGGATGTCCCAGGTGCAGATGGCCAGCCGGCCAGCAGGGGGCTCCTGGGCACCTTCTCCTCACGGAGCTCCCAGGGAGAAGGCCAGCTAGGCTGATTCTGCAGCTTGACAGGGATGGGGTAGGAGGCCTGCAGGTGTTACTGCTCTCAGTAACTGCCAGCCACCCGGGTACGTGGCTTGCTGAGATCTGGAGGTCTGGAGGTCACTTCTCCACCCCCAACCCCAAATACTTCCTTCTGTGGGAGACAGACACGGAGAGGGCCTGATAGAGAGGAAGAGGGGCCGAGGACACGGGAATGCCCACAGTAGGCCCTTCCCAAATAATATTCCCTCCACTCAGTTCTAAGCACCTGCAGTCCTGGCCCCAACCCCCCTGCACCTCATTACCTGGCTCCCACGATGAGCTGGTTCCTAGAGGGATCCAGAGCGAGCTGGGAGAAATCTCGGGCTCCAGGATAGGTGAAGTTAGAGACCCAGGGCTTCAGGTCTGGGGAAGGGAGAGGCAAACATTCAGTTACTGCTGGACCAGGGGCTCCCAGCTGCCCCAGCATTGGACAGGAACATGGAAGGGCTGCGGTCAGGGCGAAGTCAGGGTGCAGTGAGAAAGAGGGCACCAGGAGACCTGTGAGCAGCCAGCTGGGGGTGGGGAGCTTTGTTCCCTACCTCAGAGAAGGGCTCCACCTGCCCCCAGCGGCCCACATGGAGACCCGTAATAACCCTTGACTTCCTCAGACCCTCACCAGCTGCATCAAACACACCAGCAAATCCTGAGGGTTGTGTGTCCAGCTGTCTCTGAAACCCATCCATCGTGCCCTCTGCACCCCATCCCCCACCCACGCCAGCAGCGGCTCTTGCCTGGACTGCTGCCAACAGCCTCCTAACTGGCCTGGCTTTCACTCCTGCCCTTCCCGTCTATTTCCCATAAGGCAAGCAGAGTGATCTTTCTAAAATGCAAATCTGGTTGTGTGGCTCTCCAGCTTGGAGCCCTTTAAAAGCTCCTCGAGAAAAAGTCCCAACCTGTGGCCCCACAGTCTCCCAAGTCAGATGCCTGGCACATTCTTTATTTAGTGACCCATGGAAAGAATGAGGCTTCATCTTTTGCATCCTCCTTAGACCCTCCACCCTGGCCACGCTAAACTGGAACACTGCGCACTTCTCCAGATCTCTTCCACAAGACCCTGCACACTTTTCACTTCTGTTCTCCCTCAGTGGAACAGTTCCTGTTCATCCCCATCCCCACCCAACCTCCTCCAAGCCTTCCTTCCCCAAGCCAGGGTGAGGGGCTCCCATAGACTTCTACTTTACTGCCATCAAAGCCCCCATCTCTCAGGGTGTCTATCCCAGTGGTGTGTCCTGGGGGACAGGGACGATCTTGCTTCTCAGATCCCTAGGCCCCTCCCAGCACCTGGCAGTGTTTAAATGAGTGCATGAATAATCCTCCACTCCCTTCTGTACAAGAAGAATCAGGTTATCAGACAAGGCTCCACAGAGGGTGGTGGTCAGTGTCCATCCCTGTCTCTAAGGAAAGGTCTTCCCAGTCAAGGCCAGATCCTTTCACGCGCATTGGGTGGGCAGAGAGGAGACGGTGCAGCCTCTGGATGGATGGGCAGTGGTGTGGGGAGGATATGCCTGGGGAACAGTACCCAGCTGACTCCCTCCTTCCCTTCAGTGGAGACTCGCTTCTCCCACCCGAGTGCAGGGCCCCTTAATAGCTCCCCCTCACCTCTGCCTCTTGGATGGGAGGGAACTGACCAGTCATGAGAGAGCCTTGGGCAGAGGAACATTCATGCTGATGGGGGTAAAGATGAAGGAGGAACGTGAGGCCCTGTGCTTTCTCCCCACAGTGCATTAGCGACGAGCTCACAGGAGGCCCAAAGGAGTGTGTATGTGTGTGTGTAATCCAAAGGAAATAAATCATTGCTCATTATCCCTCCACTACAGAGTAAAAGCAGCCCTTCATTTCTGCACGACAGGCAAACACTTAATCGCTCGCTGGAGAACTGGAGGTTTTGCGAGTTGGATGTTTTTCAGAAAATTGTGCAACACATAATTTTAAAAAAGAAGAACAAGAAAGAAATTCTGCAACAAAATGAAGCAAACCCCTTTGGTCTGCCTTTGCCCCCAGCAGGTGACTATGGGTTGGCAACAATTTTCACGTTGCAATGACATTTGTACATTATTGCTATAAGGAGTAGATCTGCAGTCAGGTAGGCTGGGTTTTTAGCTGACCTCAGGGCCACTCTCAGAAATCCTGGTAGGAGATGATACTATTTTAGAGAACAAGCCAAGTGTCCTCTTCCTCCAGGAAGCCTTCCTGGATTATTACCTCTCCAACCGATCTTATTTTGTTCCACATTCTCTCTCACCCTTTCTGTTCCATTCACACTGTATGTTATTGTCACTCTGAATGTGCTCAGGTGTGTTTTCTCTGGCTGGTGGGGGGTGAAAGGCTTGCCTGTTCCCATCAGACTGGGTGCTCCCCAACAGCAGCAACTGAGTCACACTTTAATTCCCTCTTCCCTCCTGACAGAGGTATTCCAGATGTGGGCAGCCAAACAGGGGAAGACGTGGCATGACTGGTCTGAAGCAAAGCGGGAGAAATTCCATCTAGGGACTTCTCAGCTCAGTCTTTGCTCAGGCCAGTCCTTGGGGAAGCGGGAAGAGGGAGAGGAAACAGGGCAGGAGCCAGGATGACAATGGGGAGGTGGGGGTCAGGGGAGTGGAAGGTGGAGGCCCCTTCCAGTTTCTGTCCCTCTCCCCCAACGTAGAAGGGACCAACATGGGCAAAGGGGAAAGGGAGAGATGTGCAGCCCGGTGACCCTGGGGGAGCGTTCCTGGGAAGGGAGTCAGCTTTCTCTGATTAACCAGGCAAAGAGGACCAGAGGGAAGGCTGTCTTTAAAACACCAAGCACGTTCTGAGCTCCGTGTGCAGCGAAGGCTTTGGACAGCATCTTTAAGAGAAAAATGACATTCTCCATGATGCGCCTGTGATTTTAATTATGTATAGTCAATTCAATTACCCACTTTGTGGATTAACCACTGCCAGTTTTAACTCCATATTGGCTTCTCCCTGCTGCCTAGAACGGCCATGCTGTGGCAAAAGGAATAACGTGCAGGTCAAAGAGAAACACGGGTGGATCCCCTTAAAAGAAACCCACAACAGAAAATTCAACCTTACAAAACAGGAAAATGTCAGACTCTGCAACTGGCAGCTCCTCTGGGGTATTTGGGGTTATTTACAGATCAATCAGGTGTCAGGGGAGAAGGAAACCATAGCTACAGGGTTGGAAACCTACAGATTGGTCAGAAATAAAGTGTAACATATCAGGGGATCCTGGAAGCTGAGGGGTTGGTGCTGGGATGGATTATGGCAACTTCTCCAGAACACAGTGTCACCCAGAAGGCAGTCAATCACCCAACATGAATTGAGTCCCTAGTGTGTACCCAGCCATGCAAAAGGATGTGGGGAGACAACAGGACTGACTCGTCCTGGTCCAGGACCAACTGCATGGAGGGGCCAAAGGGAGTGACATTTACGAAACAATAAGAGACACTTGAGGTCTCAGAAAACTCTTGCTCACCTCGGAGGCCCACAGTGTCCAACTCTGTGCCTGGGGTCAAGCAGGACCCAATAAAAATGTAGTGAACGCATAGGAAAGCCCAGAGCTGCCAGAATGGGGAAGGAGGTGAGCTGGTTTAGGCCAGGAGGGCTGGGGGGAAAGCAGAGATGACGCCATTCTCCAGGACGTCCATCTAGGATGACTGACCATCTCCTCTTGCCCAGAAATAAGGGAACTCCTCAGTGATTCAAGGTCAACCACCTATGTCAACCTGAGCCTCATTCCCTCATTCTGGAAGAGGGTGTGGTGGCAAGTCAAGTAATTTACATGTGAAGATCAAAAATGGTGTCAAGGAAGCCAGGAGCTCAAGGAACACATCTCCCACACCTCTGCCGTCCCCACCCCCACCCAATTTGCTCCAATACAGAGAGCCTGGCTGGGGGACAGGGATCCCCTGCTCTCATTCCGTTGTCCCTGCCCCCAGAATCAGCCAGGCCAATAGTGCCCCTGGCGAAGCCCCTGAGAAGAAATGTTTCTTTAGGAGCTGCCAGAGGACCCCCATGAGAAGAGGACAGCCCTCAGCCCTCGGAATCCAGCTCCTCCTGTCCCCCACTTGGTCCTCCCCTTCAGTGACGGCCACCAGCAGCACCTCGGGAGGCATCAGGAGTCTGAGGGTGTGCGCACTCGTTTTGTAGGCTTAAGGACATTGCTAATTTAATGTAATCCACTTAAGCCTTCAAAGCCTGGATCCTAGCTCAAACAGACAGCACAGAGAAAACAGCTGGAAAATCTCCCCAAGACGGGAGACAGCAGCAGCCCGCAGCTGGGAATCCCATGCTTCTAAGTGCCCCTGTCTCCTACCTCATGGCCCCCAACTCCTGTTTATACTGGCTCCCCACTCCCCCCAATCCCATGGATTTATTTTTTCACGCTGGTTTCCATCTCGCCCCTCCCAGCGGGCTGTGTGGGACCCTGGAGCACAGGTGTACTTCCTCCTGCGGCCCCGAGGGCCGAGCACTGATCACTCCGTGGCCGGGAGCGAGTCAGGAGGCTCTGACCGGGCTCTCCAACCCTCTGCACCTCAACCCCCCATTTGTAAAAGGAGGTGAGAGCCTTGCCCTGCCTCCCTGCCAGGGGTACTGTGAAGGGGAAATCAGACAGGTGTTCATCAGACTTAAGAACTTGGGGACCCCTGAGACTACGTCAATGTAAGCTTCCATGAGGCGATGGATCCGAGGGTCGATGTGATTGTAACACCACCGGGGACCCCCACACAGAATCACAGGTCATGGGAGAACATCCAGGAAGCTCCAGTATTTGTTTTGCTTTGTTTTTAGATTATCATCAAATGTATATACGGATTTTACAAACTCTTACTGAGAATCGATAGACCCCTCAGAATATGCCCAGCGACTCGCAGGCCCCAGTTTGGGAAACCCTTTAACTGGACACTCTCCTGCCCTCCCTTGACAGACCGAAGGAGTTACTGGTCATCAGGAACTCTTCCCCTAGAGGTTCCCAGGACCCCGAAGACCGGCCTCCCTGCACCACCTTAGAGCAGAAGGAAGCTTCGCAGAGATCACTAGGCACTTCTAACGAGTGGGTTATCTTCAGACTCCCCCAGAAAAGCCAAGACCTAGAGCCCATGCTTCCAGAAGAGCCAGAGCTGAGACGACCCACCAACCCTTGGCCGGCCCACCTGGGGTGTCCACACCTCATTCTCTAGCAAAGAAATCCCAGAGAAAGGCCCCTCCTCTCCAGGTAAACATGAGTGAAGGGCCTGAATAAACTGTCTGGAGACAAAATCAGACCCCTCCAGCCCATGGCTGCCGTTCTTCTTACACATCTCCATATCCTACAAAAAAATGACCATCCCAGGACTTCCAGCAGCCAGAGGGACCCTGCTGAGGTCGGATCTAAGTCCTCAGGACATGGTCATTGCAAAAAGAACTGAGCAGGCAGTGGCTCTCTCACCTGCAAAGGCCACGGTGGGGTGTTCCCTCAGGGCGCACAGCTGCTGCTCACCGCTGGGGGCGCTGGCGACGTCCTGGGAGCAGGAGAGGTGGAACAGCAGCAGCGTGAGGCTGGGCGGCAACAGGGTGACAGCCAGGGGTCCCAGGAGCACCATGGTGGGCCCCTCTGGGGTCCCAGCTCCCAGAGGCAGGTGCGGGGAAGACCTGCAATGCAAACATTCAATCTCACTGCGCGCTCCCTCGACAATTCCCACTTCTCCCAAGTTCCTCGTGGTTGTCCGTGGCCCCACAGATTTGTTTTTGGTTTGTTTAAATAAATTTATATCTTATTTATGTTAGTTAGAGTTTATTCTGCTCTAGTAATGCAAAGTTATAGATCATATCTTGAAAGCTAATTTCCCTTGGAATGGTATTCTACACAAAACTGACAAATCATAGAGCTTTTTATATTATGATTCCAAATGGCTTAAAACTTGTTTTAATGATAAAAGTGGTATCTCAGGGATTTTAATAAATGGCGCTAGGACAAATGAATAGCCAGTTATAAAAATATAAATTTAGATCCATAACTCATACCTTATACTAGGAAAAATTCCAACTGGATAAAAGATTAAATGCTAAGAATAAAACCAACAAAATACTAGAAGAAAATGTGGGTAGTAATCTTTGTAACCTTGGAGTGGAGAATCATGACTCAAAATCCAGAAACTATTAAAGAAAAGATTGACAAATTTAACTACATAAAAATCACAAACTTCTGTATGCCTCCCTTCCCCCCCAGCCCCCAAAACGTCAAGCAAAATCAAAAGGCAAATGATAAACTGGAAAAAAACACACACATTTACAACTCATATCACAGACAAGGAGCAAATATTCCTACTATGTAAACAACTCCTGGGAATCAAGAAGAAAAAAAAAATCAACAATCCAGTAGAAAAGGGATATAACTTCAAACAGGGCTTAAAAATATGAATGACGCTTATTCTCACTCATAAGAAGAGCAATGCAAATTAAAACTTAGACGGGGACAGCTCTGCTCACCTATCAGTTTAGCAAAAATCCCAGTTAGACAGCACACTGTTGGCGAGGCTGGGGGAAGGGAGGCGCTCTCACTGCTGGCGGGTGTGCAATAGGGCACCACCCGTGCAGGGGACTCTGGCAATGTCTGGCAAAATGACAGAGGCATTTAACCTTTGACCTAATTTCTGGGAGTCTGGACCAGTGCTACTTGAAGTATGGTCCATGGATCAGTATAAACTCTGATGACTCTGTGGCAAGATAAATGCAGATATTTGAGAGTACGTGTTAAAAAATCTTTGTAGTCATTTGACAGAGTCATTTTTATGTCTACTGATGTAATAACAAAATACTTGGGCTTGTATTTTGCAGTTGTTGTTTTTTCAATTCATTTCCCTAGGGATTCACCTTTATTAAATTTTACATGATCATCCACCTGCGACAGACTGCAAGTTCAAAAGTCAACCCTGTTCCTTCATCACAGGTTGTTGAGAAACAGAAACGGACGACAGAGGCCCTTGCTCGTGTGCAGTGCCTGAGGCAGGAGACTGTCCCCTCCGCCTGCTGTGACGAGAAGCCTGGAAACAACCAGCTGTCCGGCAACCCCAGGCTGCTTAAATAAGCTACGGTGTAGCTTTGTAACGGAATCCTGTGCAGCTCTAGAAAAGAATGGAGATTTTCTCTAGAGTTTGATCTGGACAAATCTCCAGGGATATTGAGTGAAAAAAAGCAGGGTGTACAGCCGTGTAACAGCGTGACCCCTTTTGTGTTAAAGAGAGGGTGGAGATAAGAGTAGATGTTTCTAGTTGCTTATCTTAGCGTTAACATACACTGGAAAAATAAACCAAACTAGTTTTTTAAAAAAGGTTACTTATAAGTAGCAACTAGTGACCCAGGCTTCTCAATATATAACTTTTTATTTCATTTTCATTTTTTGATAATAAATATGTCTAATAGTACCTAGTCCATAAAAATTTTTAAAACTTTTTTGAAAACTAGACTTGGTTCCCTAAAACTTCTGATATGACCGGCCCTGCAGCCTGACCCACCCCGTCTGAACCAGCTCCCACCGCTCCCCTTCACGGCCCTGCACTGTGGCACCGAGCTCTGTGGACCTCACATCCTTTGGTCTCTAGCTGAGCGACCTCCTGGTGTCACTTTCCTCACCTGGGAAACGAAAGGTTGAACTAGCTTAGGGGGGACCAATTGGAATCACTTCCACTGGGGGTGGAGGCCTGGAGCCCCCAGGTGAGCCATCCCAGAGGTGGTGGTCAGCCTCCAGCCCCTGGGGTCCGTCCCTCTCTGAGACCCTTTGCTCCTAACCCTCCTCTCTCTTCCCTTCCGCTGCCGCTGCCTCATCCAGGTCTGGAAAACTACAGTAGGACGCTTTTCCTCCAGGCCTGTTTCCTCATGCGTGTGGACGGGGTAACACCTATCCTTGCATTGCTGCAAGGCTCAAGGAAATACCCCCACGGCCACACAATGTGTGCCCAGCAGTGCCTGCTTCTCCCTCACTCTGCCCCATCCTGCACCCACGGGGCAGTAGTTCCCAGAGCACCTCTTTGACCCCTTCCTCCGAGAGGCTGACCATCTCTCTGAGCAGAGACCCTCTGGGCGGGAGGTTTGGCTGGAACTCCCTGCCTGGGGTGATTTTTCACACTGTCGCTCACTGAGGTATTCCTCAGTGCTAAACTGGGTCCTTCCTGCTGCCTGGGGCGCGGCACTGTGGTCCTGTCCCTGGTGTCTCCTTTCCCTGACACTGATCCCGGGCCTCGGGGGAGTGGGGAATCAAAGGCCAGGGCCAACTCTCTGGAGCCAGTCAACCTGGGTTCAAATCCCAGCTCTTCTCACTGGCTGCATGACTCTGGGAAAAATGCCTAACTTCTCCCTGCCTTAGTTTCCCCAAACTGGGAGTGAGAATAGCAAAATCAACTCCCTCTGCAGATGTAAGTATTAAGGGAATTACTATCTTTATAAGGCCTGGCAGATGGTGAGCACCCATTAGTGAGAACTAGTCTGATGCCCTGGAGAGGCGGGGGTGGGGGTAGGGGTGGGAGAGGGACTGGGAGAATTTCCTTTTGTCCTTTGACAGCTGTGGTGGATGCTTGCTATTTGTCCCTCCACTCTCTCTCCTCCTTCCTGCTCTGTGCCTGAGCTGTACCCAGGGACCCTTCCCTCTGTTTGATCAATGGTGGGGGGAGGACACTGGCAGAAAGTGGGAGGAGGGAGAGAGGGAGGAGGCAGCAGAGTGAGCTCCTGTCCAAGCTTCTGTGCCTCCAGGTTTCAGCAGTCAATCCCTCTCTCCTCCCTTCAGGCCCAGGGGTGCCACCCCTGCCTTACTAGCCCCAGGGTACCCACAGTGAGCACTCCCTTGTGGTTCCCAGATCCCTTCCCACAGCTTGGCAAATAGTTCCTTTGCTAAACTGCCCTCCCATGTCCCAGTTGTGCCATTTGTTTCCTTGGGGTTGCAACACCTAATTGGTGATATTCAATGCATATGCAAATATCATCTGTTTAGACCTTAGCTGGGCTTTTCCTCTCCCAGCTGCTCAGAACATCTTAGCAGTTAGGACAACTGCTCTCCCCCCATTATTCCCAGCCGTCTCCCCTCCCCTGCTGCTTTCCCAGGCCTCCCCACCCCAGGTCTGACTACCACCCGCACAACCCCCAGGCCTGCCCTCTGTGTGGCCAGATCCTGAGCTCTAGGGCCTGAATGAGGAGCGCGTCCAGAGCCTCCTCCCTGCCCCAGACCCCAGGCCTTAAAGCACCTAATTTCCACAGCAGAAGTTCCACCCACTATGGTTTTCATGTAAATATGTCTTCCAAGTCCCTCCTGAATCAATGATTGCTAGATTAATATCACTTCCTCCACCTGGACTCCAGCGCAGCGGGTCTGCTGTTTGAGGGGAAGGGAAGGGAACGTAGCATAGGAAGGGGGTGGGCAAGGACTGGGGGCAGGACCCGGGTTCTGGATCTTCGCTCGGGTGAGGGAGGAGAAAGAGAGAAGGGGAGAGCCAGAGCAGCAGATGGACGGACGCCCACACCACGCAGACCGTACGGTCACCCGGAGATAGACAGACTGGACACTAGTCAGGGAGGAGACAGGATCGGCCTTTTTCAGACGAGCATTCCAATCCTTAGGAGTGCAAAGGCAGGCACGGCTGACTAGGAACCCACAGGGCTCACACACAGGTGGGCAGAGCTAACTAGGAACCCACAGGCTCACACACAGGCGGGCAGGGCTGACTGGGAACCCACAGGCTCACACACAGGTGGGCAGAGATGACTAGGAACCCACAGGCTCACACACAGGCGGGCAGGGCTGACTGGGAACCCACAGGCTCACACACAGGTGGGCAGAGATGACTAGGAACCCACAGGCTCACACACAGGCGGGCAGGGCTGACTGGGAACCCACAGGCTCACACACAGGTGGGCAGAGATGACTAGGAACCCACAGGCTCACACACAGGCGGGCAGGGCTGACTAGGAACCCACAGGCTCACACACAGGCGGGCAGAGATGACTAGGAACCCACAGGCTCACACACAGGCGGGCAGGGCTGACGAGGAAACCACAGGCTCACACACAGGCCTGTTCTGCTATCACCTTCAAGGGCCTCCTTGGCCCTGGCAAGGAAGCCAGTGGGCCCTAAGAAGGGTGCAGAGGAGGGGCAGAAGGACCGGGGCAGCGAGGCATGGGGCTGGCGTGTGGGGTGCTGATGGGCAGGGCAGGGCTCAGTGAGCCAGGGCATGCAGCTTGGCAAATGCCAGCAGATGGGGGACCACACTGAGAAAGGGGAAGGGTGGTCACCCACCTCACCGGCAGTGTTACAGGTCTGACCTTCTGAACAGACTTCTAGATATGTGGTGGGGTAGGGGAGTGACTTCCCAACTCTCAAGAATTCCCCATCTTTGGGAATTGTCTCCCCTCCATCCACACACCCAAGGGTAGACCCCGGGCAGCCTCATATGTACACCTGTCCCCACCCCATCAGAGCTGCTGGCACCAAGGATGGTCACGTGATTAAAACAGACCAATCAGACGCTCTCCCACAGTAATTTGGGTGTATAACACCTCCCCTCCCCACCCAGGGTCAAGTCAGTCTTTCTAGAGGAACCTGGAGCGTAGGATGCGGGAGGGTGGGGCCGTCTTCCACCTGCCACGTGGGCTGAAGTGATCCGAAGGCAGAGACCAGTGACAGGAGACAGAGAGCAGAAACTCCCTGGGATGCTGACAACCTTCCAGTCCCCAGTCCAGCCCTTTCCTGAGATCTGACTACCTCCTACTTCCATGTGCCACCCCCTCCCGGATCCCTGTAATAAAATTTCCCGTTTTTGCTGGCCAGTCAGAGTGTGTCAGACCAGGAGTCGCCTACGCAGTATCGCCTCCTCATGGCCATTCCTGCCTCTCTCCTTCCTGCAGGAGCCTTGGTTTGGGCTGGGTGTGTGCCCTGCTCAGAGCCTCTCCTAGCCTTCCAGACAGGGGTGGCCAGCGGGGGCAGGAGGGGGGCATGGTGGGGCTTTCCTTCTTTCCGCCTGGCCTGCAGGTAGGATGGGGGGTGCCACAGTGGACTCCGCTGCTTTGAGTGACCGATAGCCAAGGGATACAGATGGTGGCAGAAAGACAGGTGGAACCTGGGACGTGGACGGCAGAGCCAGCTGTGGTCTGCCTGCCTCTGGACTTCTTTCCCATGTTTGACCATCACAGTTCCATGCCTGTTTCCTTGTCTGTGAAGTGGGGAGAATAAGAACACCTATCTCACAGTTATTGTGAAGATTAAAGGAGTTATTTTGCCTACCAGGCTTAGAACAGCACCTGCCAGGAAGTAGGCATGGTGTAAGGGTCGGCTATTATTACTATTATTATTACTAGAGAATAATTCACTCCTGACGTGCTCACATCCTTGTTTCTCAGGTCTCAGTTATCATTAGCCAAGTACTATTCCTGTCCCTGCAGATCGGTCTCTCATACTCACAACCAATACTCCGAAGGCAGACAAGAATTTCTATTTTTAATATGTTTGTCTGATCTGATGTTAAAATAATCCCAAAAGTTCTCTTCTGGCAGTGCGTAGCAGAAGTCAGCCGCTCTTCCTGAGGTTTGCAGAGTACCCTGGGAAGTTCTGAGTTTGGGGGGCTGCCGAGCCTGCCTGCGAGTCTGTTTCATCACCTGAACAGTAATGTTAATAGTACCTCGTCTTAGGGACAATGTTCGTAAAGCACCCGGAATGCTTGTAACTCTGGCACAGAGTAAAATATTCAGCTAGCTACCCAAGTGTCTGCCCAGGTTCGTTGTTCATTCATTTATACATAACTTCACCGAGCATTTACTGAATACCTAGTATGCGCCAGGCTCTGTATAGACAGGGAAAATGAGGGAGGGGAGATGCCAATATGAGAAATGTATGGTCCCTGCCTACAAGGAGAGTAGACATTTCCTCAACGACCACTGTATCACAAGGCAGAGACAACGGCCGACTGGGGCCCGGGTCTGGATGGATAAGGGGACCCAGAAAGCCGACGCTGTGCCCTGTCTCGGGCCCTTGTCAGCGGCTCTGCGGCAGGGTGCTTGCTCCAGGAGATGGAGGAAGGGAGGCAGCACCAGCTGACTCCTGCTATTTTGGGAAACCCCCGGTGATAAGGAAAGCATTTTCCCAAATGATCTGCCAGAGTTTCTATTGCCTTCTCTCCCACTGCTGCCCCAGTTCCCCGTAGTCCTCGATGTGGGGTCACGCTCATGTTGCCTGGAGGCGTGTGAATGCGTGTGTGCTGGTGTGTGCGAGAGGACGCGCCCCACGCAGGCACCCCCTTGAGGGCGCCTTCTCTGGGACCTCTCCGGGGCCCCCTCTCCCAGCACAGAGTGGGAGGAGGATTAGCTGAAACTGTGGGAGGGGATGAAACTGCTGAGCAAGAGAGAAGGGCAGAGCGCCAGGGCCAGGGCTGTCGGAAGGCCCACAGTTACAGAGGAACCCCTGCTCTTCTCTCTGGGGCAAAGGATGAGGAGGACGGGGGTGGGGGGGAGGGGGCGCTGAATTCTCCACAGAGCCCAAACTGGCCTCCCAACGGGCTCCCTCTGCACAACTGCCCGCCCTGCCTGCCAGGACGCTGACCTCCTGTGGTGGAGAGGCTGAACTGCCACACTGAGGACGTCAAATGCTTCTGTACTGTCCCTGCGGTATGAGGGTGAAGAAGGGGGTCCCAGCCCTCCTGCCAGGTCCAGTGCTGCAAAGACCCCGGAGGCCTGGCTAGATGAGCAGGCGCAGACCAGGGGGGTCCGGGGAGAGGGGCAGGCTGCCCTGAGCAAGGGGAGTGAGAGGAAGGCCAACAGGACGGAGGTCAAAGATGCCTCACGGAGGAGGCAGAGCTCAACAGGGCCTTGAAGAAAAGAAGGGGGAACCTCCCCAGGCATCGGAACAAGAGCGTTCCAGGCTGAGGGAACCGCAGACGGCACAGGGAGAGTCTTGGTTGGCCCTGGACCGTCCTTGCATAATCCAGTGGGGCTGGAGAAAGGGCAGAGTGAGATGTGGAGGGAGATGAGTCAGGAGAGGAAGACTGAGGCCAGATCATGGGAGACTTTAGGGTCGGGAAGTTTTCTTCTGCTGAAGAGGAGGACCTGTTGACGGTTTAAGGCAGTGTCAGGAAGAGGTCGGATCTGTGCTAGGCGGCGGCAGGCAGAGGGAGGGGTGGGTCAGAGCAGGCCGCCTGTCTGCAGGGCAACTCTGAGAACCAGAATTGATTGGGTGCCTCTTCCTCCCAGAAAACCCAGCCCCACACCAAGAGCACAGCTGGATCTCAGCCCCAGTGGACTCCATGGAGGACACACCAACCCAGCTGCCGGGGGTGGCCCTGGATAGACACAGGGAGAAAATGAAGGAGCGGGTAGGAGAGCTGAGCCCTCAAATTACTGCTGCAAGGGGGGCCCCTCGGGAGCAACCAGGGATCTCTTTTCTTCTGATTGATAAAAGGTGTAATCAGAAGGGAAAGACCACCTACGACCTTAGAAGATGAGGGCTGGGAGAAACACGGCTGCTGTGTATGGACAATGTGCCAGGCGCTATGCTGAGCTCCTTCCCTGCAAGACCTCATGGCAATTTGGCAAGAAAGCTAAGTGCCTTTGTGGTCATCATTCTCAGTTGATAGGAAGAAACGGAGGTTAGTGGGGCTGAGGAAGGCACCCAAGGTCCCAGTGCCCATTGATAACAGAGCAGGGATTTGAACCCCAGACCGTCTGCTGCGGAAGCCCAGGCTCCGGGCCACTATACACCCTGTCCTCCCTGGAGGAGAATGGCCCCAGCCCTCCTGGCACCTTCCGTAGCTCTGGCTCTGAGAACTCTCCAAGCAGCCTTAGAAGCTTAATTTGGTTTCCTGAGTTGCCTTCCTGACCAGGGCGAGCGCTTTCTAACTATACATTATTAAACTGACTTCCTGCTGCAAATGAGCCTCCTGTGAGTTTGGGATGTGGGAGCCAGGTTTTCCAGGTCCTGGACGGCTCTAGAGAAAGAAATTCCATCGGCTGCCAATGGACAGGGAAGAGTCCAGAGGCCCCAGCGCGCAGACAACGGCCTGGGAGACTCGCCCAGCCCAGGCGACAGCCAGGGGCCGGTGTGGGGGCAGAGAGCTGAGATGTTTCCTTTTGTCCCCACCTCAAGCTCGGTGCTTAAGTCCTTGAGGACCTTGGGGAAGGGGGTCAGCAATCCTCCTTCCCGGGTCTCCTCCCTCCTTGCCTCATTCAAAGAGACCACTTGGCTGCCTGCCTGGGAAAGGGGGAGGAAAATAGAAGGAAAAGAAAAGAAGAGGAAATAGGGGGGAAACCAAGAGCAGGAAAGAATGTATTCTGTCCGCAGTTTGGTGGGGAGAGGAATGCGTGGGGAGCCCCCCCCCCCAGGGCCAGAATGCCATCTTCCCACCCACCCATCACTCACCACTTGGGGGGCAAAGTCTAGCCAAGCTCAGCACAAAGATAAAATCGAGATGCAGACTCCTTCCCACTGCTCTGAATAGAGCAGATTGGATACGGATTTTCCCCTTTTCTTCCCATGTAGACCATGTGGGCCACTGGGGCCGAGGGAAGGGTGGGACCAGGTGGGGGAGGGGACAGAGGCTCAGAAAGACTGCCCAGCACTTCTCAGCTCTGGAACCTGGAGGTGAGGGTGCAGAAGCCTCCTCCACCCCATCCCCTTCCCAGGGGCAAGTTCATTCCCAGCCTCTGCGCTCTGCGCTCGGGTCTGGACCGGGCCAGCCTGGGTTGGGCTCTCCTCGCCTCTGTGGGCTTCCAAGCAAACTGAAAGTCGTGTGCATTTACGTGTCCCGTCAGTGACTGGCAGTCCTTCCTGCAGTCCCACCCGCACCCCTGCCCCAACTGCAGTTAAAAGAAAAAATGTGATCAGGAAAAGCTTGATAAGAAGAGCTCTTAAAGATCATTGGGTTCAACCCTGTGTTTTACAGATGAGGAAACTGAGGCTTGGGGGAGAGTACTGAGCAGGAAGCTGGCGGGAGAACAGAGACCCAGTAACAACAACGGAGCCCACATTCTTACGCAGCAGGTATGTCCTTTACCCTTCACAACAACCTTGTGAGGCAGGTACTGTCATCATCCCCATTTCACGGATGGGAAACTGAGGTACAGGCCAGTTAAGTAACCCGCATAAGGTCAAACATGTAGAAGCCAAACCCAAGCCCGGGCAGTGGGGCTCCAGACCTGCCCTTGCCCAATCTCAGCGCACCGCGGAGGAAGGCGAGGGGAGCGCGGGCCCGGCTGGCAGGCTGCCCCAGCAATCTTTGCAGCTGGGGAAGCCTCTAAAGCACAGCCCACACCCACCCTGTATTTCCAATCATGGAGTCCAGACTTGCTGCTATGAACATGTCTGACAACACAAGGTTAGAACTGAAGAGAAGAAGGGAAAGGCGATGTTTACATCATTGGGAAAACGAGCAAGTGGGCACCTCGTGAGGGTAACTTTGCAGGAGGTGACGTGCGTGCAGAGGACGATGAACAATCGCGTGAGGAAGAGAACCTTAGAGGGTTGGAAGCAGGACACTGCCTCGTGCTGTAGGGCAGCTGTGATGAAGTAAGGTAAACCACAGGTCTGGCTGTGGCTGGCACAGATAAGCATTATGAATGGTGTTGGTGCTGGTCGCACTAAGGTGGTGTGACGATGAGTAGGAATTTTTTTCTGTTTTCCAAACATTCTATAATATTTCATTGCTTTTGCAATGAGAAAGAAAACAAAGGAGGCTTGCCTGCTTTAATTGCTGGAATTAAATGCTAAGGATGTTGCCAAACATAAACCAAGCTTATCTAGTCATTAGAGCAGCCTCCTTTTTCTCCTCCCCGTGGGCAAGCTCTCTCAGCGGAGACACTCCGCTATCAGATATCCCATGGCTATCTAAAATGAAACGGCATTTGAATACATGCCTACAGCTCAGAAACAGACGACAACTCCAGCGAAAGGCCTGGGCTTTCTTGAGGTTTCAATGACAGGTTCACCTGCTCAACAGAAACCTTCATGGGAGGGCCTGTCTCCCCTCCCTCTCCCGA
Organism: Tadarida brasiliensis; assembly: GCA_030848825.1. Classification (NCBI taxonomy): domain Eukaryota; kingdom Metazoa; phylum Chordata; class Mammalia; order Chiroptera; family Molossidae; genus Tadarida; species Tadarida brasiliensis. The sequence continues at coordinate 61,494,673 of CM061260.1, read as the reverse complement.
GCTCCCCTCCCTTTCCCTAGCTCCCCTCCCTCTCCTGAGCATGCTCCTTGGCACCAGAGAGCTCATTCTGCTATTATTCAAAGAGCTTCCACAGTGATGGATGGTGCCCATGGCTGCAAGGCAGTGCGAATGCCCTTCACACCACTGACCTGTACACGCAAAAATTGTTAGAATGGCCCTGGCCAGTGTGGTTCAGTTGGTTGAGTGTCCTACAGTGCATCAAAAGGTTGCTGGTTTGATTCCCAGTCAGGATACACGCCCTGGTTTCGGGTTCGATCCCTGGTCACATGTGTATGGGAAGCAACCAATTGATGTTTCTCTCTCTCTCTCAAATGAATAGAAACCCTCCCTTTTTTTTTTTTAAAGAGAGTGAGAGAGATGATGTGAGAGAGACACATCGACTGGTTACCTCCCACATGACCCCGACCAGGCCGGGGTGTGTGCCCTCGACCTGAATCAAACCCTAGACTCTTTGATCCATAGGCCGACGCTCTAACCACTAAGCCAAACCAGCCAGGGCTAGAAAGCTTTTAAAAAAATTGTTCAAATGGGTTGGTAGGAACGTGATACGGTGCAGTTCTATGTAAAAACAGTTTAAAAAATTAAACATAGAATTACCATATGATCCAGCAATTCCTTCTGGTGTATACCCAAAAGAATTGTAAGCAGGGACTCAACAGGATGTCTGTACACCCATGTTCGCAGCAGGGTTTTTCACGATAGCCCAAAGGCGGAAGCAACGCAAGTGTCCGTCCACGGATGACTGGACAAGCAAACTGTGGCACATCCACAGGATGGAATATTGTTCACCCTTAAGAAGGAATGGAAGTCTGACTCATGCTACAACATGGATGAACCTGAGGACATAATGCTGAGTAAGTAAAGCCAGACACAAAAGGATATTGCAAAATTCCACTTACATGCGGTACCTAAGCTGAGACAGAAAGTACGATGGTGGCTGCCGGGGCTGGGGGAGGGGCAATGGAGAGTTGCTATGTAATGGGTACAGAGTTTCAGTCGGAGAGGAATCGGAGTTCTGGAGATGATGGTGGTGATGGTTACGCAACACGTGAATGTATTCACTACTATTGACTATACACTTAAAAATGGCTGTTATGTGTATGTTATTACAATTTTATTATTTTTCTTTTTTTCTTTATTGATTTTAGATAGAGAGGAAGGGAGAAGGAGAGAGAGACAGAAACATCGATGAGAGAGAACATCCACTGGCCGCCTCCTGCATGCCCCCCACTGGGGATCGGGCCCACACTCTGGGCATGTGCCCTGACTGGGAATCGAACTGGCAACCTCTTGGTGCATGGGTCGATGCTCAACCACTGAGCCACACCGGCGGGGCTGTTATTACAATTTAAAAAAAAGATTTCCTAAAACCCACGGGACAGGAGAACCAGAAGGTGTGCTGCTGACACCCCAGAGGATGGGGTCTTCTCCCACTCTTTCCACAGAGTGGCACCCACTGCCAGCCCCTCCCTGTCCCCCAGGGCGCTCTTACCCCTGACCAGTGAGTGAAGGGAGCCTGCCACTGTATTCATGTCCTGTTGCTGCTGAAACCAATTCCACAGGCCTAGTGGCTCCAAACAACACATTTATTCTCTTACATTCTGTAGGCTAGAAGTCCCACGTGGGCCTCAGTGGGCTACAATCACCGTGGGCGGGACTGCGTTCCCTCCCGGAGGCTCTAGGGGAGAGTATATTTCCTCGCCTTTTCCAGCTGGTAGAGGCTCCCACATTCCACCTCAGGGCCAGCAACACTGCCTCACTCTAACCCTGGGACCTTTCTCCATTGATTTTTAGATAGAGTGGGAGGGAGGGAGGGCGAGAGAGAAATATCGATGTGAGAGATACACATTGATTGGTTGCCTCCCACAGGACCTCGACCAGGGCCTGGGATCGAACCTGCAACCTGGTACATGCCTTTGATTGGGAATTGAACCCTAGACCCCCTGGTCCTCGGGCCACGCTCTAACCGCTGAGTAAAACCGGCCAGGGCTCTCCAACAGTCTTGCGTAGTTACAGCCTCCTCTGTCAGCTGGGAAAGGGTCTCTGCTTTGAGGACCTGCGTGGTTACACGGGGCCAACACAGATAATCCAGGATGACTATTGTTCCGGTCCTTAACTGGATCACATCAGCAAAGTCCCTTTTGCCGCCTAAGGTAACGTAGTCAAAGCCTAAGGGAAAATGACACGGAGGTCTTTAGCGGGCCAGTCTGCCCAGCCACCCTCCACACTCCCACCCAGTCGTTCACACGTGGAAATGTTTCTGGCACCAAGACGCATTCGGGCCTGGATTTCTGACGAAGGAAGCGCGGCGGCCGGCAGGTCAGGGCCACCATCTCGGGGAGGAAAAGAGAAGCAGTAGATGCGGAGATGGTCAGGGAGCATGAGGCGTGAGCCCCAGGTGGTGAGGAGAGACCACCAGAGATGGGGAGACGGTGCATCCCATGGGACAGAAGACACACCAAATACAAAGGTGAGATCAGGGGAAGGCCTTCTAGGTTTCAAACAAAGACATTCATGAACCCGGGCACCAAAGTTTTACCGAAGGGTGATTATTATTCACTTCCCGGAAGGATTTTCCAAAGCATTCTTCAAGTAATGAGTTCCACTGTGTTCTTAAAATAGGATTTACACCCAATTTTTCAGCAACACATGAAGGGATGCTTGTAAATCTACTGAAACGAGGTGAGAGTGGTAACATCTGCCGCCTCTGAGCGGTGGTGTCACCAGGAGCGGGAGGGAGCGCTGGCGGGGATGACAGTCCCTGCCCGGAAAGCCATCCATTTACCCCCTGAGCTCTCCTCCTTCCACACAGGCACACACCGAGCCCAGAGAGGGTGGGGAAGGAAGGCAAAGCCCAGGGCCCCTCACCCCAAGGCTCCACTCCTCCTGCCTTTCCTTAGAGAGGAGAGAATTTGGGGGCGGCAAGGATCGTGTGGGTGTTGGTAACAGAAGCTGCACCCCTCCCACACGCACACAGCACCCAGGGCTCACCTAGTGGGTGCTTTCTGGAATGACACCGAAGTTTTCAAGTCGGGACAAAGCCTGCCATTCTAAAGTTATTCGGGAAAAGAATTCAAATGGCCTGAAACAGGTAAAATCGCCAGGATGTAAATAGTTGATTTCATGCCTCTTCGGGGAGCCAGCGAGCACAGGGCACCAGCAGTAATCAGGGTGTTGGCCCCACTTCCCCCCTCTCGGCCACAGAGCCTGCTGGAAATCCTCCCTGGGGTTTATTGCATCTTTTATGGCAAGATTTTAGTGCCATAAAATCTTGGACACTATACATATTTCTGTGCCATTATACTGTCCAGGTTCCCTCTAATGGCTCAGTTGACCCTAACTTTCATTTTTGGTTCCTTCTCCCAAATATGTGACTCTCCAAGCTTCCATTCACAATTCCCCCTTCTCTCACTCTGGCTGCTCCCAGGGTGGTCCCCGCGGCCCACCAGGGTTTCCGTTCCCACCCTGGCTCCGTAGGTCTCCGGCCCCTCTCTCTGGACTCCAGGCTGCAGGCCGCCTCCATGTCACCGGCACCCAGAGGCCTCCGCAGCAGGCTGCCCGATGAATTTGTCCTCCTTGTCCCTTAACCTGTTCCGCCCGTGTCCCCATGTCTGTCAATGGAACTGCAATCCCCAGGTGTCCTGATTCACATCTCAGCATTCGCAGACTCCCCTCTACCTCATCTCCCACATCCAACCCATGTTGAGTCCTGGCACGGGTACCTCCACAGCGGATTCCAGCCCAGATGTCCTCAGGGCTGGCAGGAGACACGTGGGCTCAGTGCGCGGGGCGGGGCGGGGCGGGGCAGGATGGGAGGACACTAGCCCCTCCGACAGGACCGCTGTAACCCAGATCCCCTCTTCACCAGCTGACTCCTGCCTTCTCAGAACGTGGGCCCAGATCTGTCCATTTTTAAAGAAAGTCTACACATCTGATTTGTATCCCCTTATTTTTAAATGCTGGCAGTTTCCTGCTCTCTGGTCCCAATGCCAGGGTGTCAGTATATCCACACTCGTCCTGGACCAGAAATGTCTCCTCGGGGCCACCTTCTCCGCCTTCCCTCTGCTGGTCTCAGGCCCCCAGTGTTGGACTCTTTAGAGGGGAGAGAACGGAGAGGGTGAAGGAGACAGAAGAGAAGGCTGATGCTACTCAGGGTGACAGAGCCATTAATTCACAGAGTTAAACATCTGGTGTTTAATTAACACCCTCCCTCCACGCTGATTCTCCCTCCCGGTTCCCTTTCCCAGCAGGGCCCCTCGGTGAATGAAACAGGAGCAGGAAGCTGGAGGCAGATGGGGAGGGGTGGGGAGGTGCCCATGCGCTGGGAGGAAAGGACAGGTTAGGAAGAAGAAGGTTTCTGTTGCAGTAAGAGAGTCTGAGACTCGTCCAGAGGTTTCCTGGGCAGGAGCTGGGGGCAGGAGCTCGGTGCCTAGGATTGAACGTGAAGTCCACAGCTCTCCTGCTGGCAACACCATTGGTTGCCTCCCTGATACTCATTCTTCCACCGGTCTCGACAACAACCCCAGGTTGCACGGAGTAGCAATGTGCCCAGACCCGGGTGACACGGTCTCCCAACATCTCACGTGGTTAGGGATGGTCATGGGCATAGTTCTGGCCAATGAAAAATAAGCTGAAGTCTGTTACCGATCCTAGCAGAGTGCTGCTTTCCTTATAAGGGAATAGACTCAACTGGCACCAACCCCTTCCGTCCTGTCTCCTTCCTGCCTTCCAGAGGAGCGGTGATGTCTTGAACTGCAGCAGCCGTTTTGACACTATGAGACGAGAGGCATGAGAAACCAAGAGGACAGCAGAGCGTCCCGATGCCACTGGGCCAGTGTGCAAAGACCAGCAGCTGCCGCCACCTCCGGACCTCTTGCTAAGGATTAATTTAATCCCTATGTTTCTAGTTCTTGTGGGTGGTGTTTTCTGTTACTTGCACCCAAAAGAATTCCTTAGTGATACACTCTCTCCTCTAAACCCTCTTCTCTCCAGGGGGATAAACTGACCGCTTGTTTAATTAGAGTTGAGTGAAGTCAAGAGCAGACACTGCTGCTCAGAGCATTTCCCAGCCTGGACTGCCCAGGACGGAACCAGGGACTGGGAAGGGGACAGCAGTGTGGGCTTGGCTGCATTAAATGCTGAGCTCCGAGGGCAGCCCTCTCATCCCCGCCTCCCCAGCAACAAGCACAGAGCCTGCCATGCAGTGGGAGCTCAGCTGACACGTGTTGTGTGAATGAATACATGAATGGATGGATGTGCCACGGCTTGGCACAGGTGTCCTAGTGACAACCAGCTGGCAGGAAAGGACTCTCTAGCCGCTAGCTTGAATCTAGCTGATTCAAGAGCCACCCTTCTGCAAGGCCGGCCTGCAAAACACTGCCCTTCACAAGGTCCCCACCCCAGATCCTATGATGCCCACCCACCCTCTTATCTAGACTGAAAGCCCCTTAGGCAGATGCCACAATCTTTAGAAGCCTCTAGAAACCACCAGTGTCTTGAACACTGAAGGTGGCTACTAAGTGCGTTCATTTGAGGTTGATGCTTTGGAGGGGAGCTAAGAAGTTGATGATATAAAGAGCTACTCAGAAAAGAGACACCCTAAAAAGAATAGTCCCCAGATGCCTGTAGTACTGCCTGAAATTTACCATTAGACATGAACTTTTTTGACTAGCTAGGTCTCCTTAAATAAAACACTTAACCACTCTGAGCAACAGTTTGTATAATGGGAATAACAACAATAAAACCCCTTTCATAGTGCCCTTGTGAGAATCAAATCAGCGTGAAAGTACATTTTAAGAATGTTTATTAAAATAAGGCTTTAAATGTGATTAGTCTTGGAAGAATTATCCCAGCAATTATTCACTTTTGAAGGTAATCCTGCAGCTCTTAGGCTGGAGAAGATCCTGAGACCTCCACCTTCCCAACCGCTTCACAGATGACCTCTATGCCATCTTCAGGAGTATGTGAGGAACTTCTTGAGTTGTATTAATGTGGCAATTCATAGGAGATAAAGAGGAGAGGACAAGGTGGGGAGGAACAGCTCTGTAGCAGGTGCTGCTGGTGCCCTGCCCAGGTCCCCATTCCTGGGCGGGAGCACCCATCTCCCACCCCTCAGCAACCTTCCCAAGAGACCGGCCTTCGCCTAGGGCAGTCTCCTCACCAGCTGTGCCTGGGAGACCACAGCCCTCACCCTCGCTGCAGGGCCTCGGGCGCTCGCCGACAGACTGGGGGTGTAAAAGCTCTGTGTAATCCTGTGGTGCGCTCCTGCTGCCCTCGTGCCCTCTCAGGTGTTCCGTGGGCACTCCCATCAGCCACCTGTGCAACAGTGTCAGCTCAGGCTCTGCTTCCAGGGAACCTGTCCTAAGACAACCCTGTAGGGCCCTTTGCAGAGGAGGGCTGACAAGATGCACACCTCTCGGTTGTCCCAGGGCTCTGCCCCCTCACCCTGTATGCAACACAAAGCGGGGGGGGGGGCAGGCCCACCCCTCAACCCCTCCAGGACTGGAGCCTTGACTAGAGCTGGTATCTGTACCTCCACCCTCCACGCTCTGCTGATCTCCTCCACACCCTCCCCTCTCTCCACGGAAATGTGTAAATCCTCTCCAAGGCCCCGCAAGCTTTTCCTGGGAAGCTGTAAATGCAAAAATCAATTGGATCTCCATGTCACAAAATTAGCAGGATGGGCCCCCAGGAGCGTTTCGGCCCACAGACTCGTGGTAATAGTGGAGAAAGGGCCTTGGGGGACAGTGCAATTCCCTTTTAGAGTTTAATTTGGATTATACTTCTGTATCCGTGCCCTCCTCTCTCATAATCATTATACTTATGGTCTGCTTTGTTCTCCTCTGAACCATGAACACAGCCGGACAGAGTAGGAAATGCATGGATGCTCATCCCCCATCCCAGGCCCTGTTTTCAGGATTGGTCTCCCTAGAAGCAGAGAACTTGAATCGGAAGGAACGTGGTCCTGGGGGGACGGAGCAGTGGGTGGCGCGGGGGTTGAAAGGGTCTGAGAGGTCCAGCCCCCAGGTACTGTGCCTCTCAGATCAGAAGGGAAGGAAGACGTTTGCACCCCCATACCAACACAATTGGAAATATTTCTTTATAAGAAAAAAATGGGGAAATCTGGTAAACTTGGATCTTCCTGAGGTTAGACGTCTGAGGTCATCCTGTCCACTCCCCTAGGCTCCAGACAAGATGGCCCCGCTTCACTCCAGGGCACCTGGATTTGGGAAGGGGGGTCACTTCATGTCAACACCACTAGTGACCTCATTAGTTTCTGGTACCCTTCACTATCAGGACATTCTTACATCTTTTCTACTCCATGAACCAACATTTATCAAGGGCCTTAATAAATGTCATGGGCCTCAAGTACTGGGGAGAACGCTGTGTCTCTCTTTGGGGGACCCCTCTCTTGAGAATTCCATGTTCTTCTGCTCATATATTAATACTGACCTCTGATTCCATTTTCCTCACCAATGATCCCAACTTGCCAAATCCCAGATCCCAGTTCTTCTGATGAAAATACATGGTTTCTGCTCTCAATCATATCTAAGCTTTATTGTGCTCTTTATTATATGACAGTGTTTTGTTTTGCAAATGTCTCATTTTATTCTCACCATATGCCTACAAAATGGGTTTTATTATCTTTTGACAGGTGAGAAAACGGAGAAGTTGGGTCGTTCCCCCAGGGTCACATAGGAAGTAGCCGAGCGAGGATCTGGCCATGGGTCCGCTCAGTGCCGAAGCCCAGGTCTCAGCCAGCCTGCTTCCCACCTCCGCTCCGGGCTGCCTAGAGCGGGGTGCCCTCAGGGAGGAAGGCCAGGCTTGGTGCTCACCAGCGTCCCAGGTCTCCTCCTCGCGCCTGTACCCACGGCCGATCCAGTTCAGTTCCTCTCCCACCGCTCTGAGCTTCCACCCCATTCCGTGCTGGGCTCTAGACCCATTTTCTTCATGTCTCCTGGTTGGGAAAGCTGCCACCTCCAGGGCCTTCAATCAGATGCTCTGTCCCAGCCTCTGCAGTGAGAGCTCCCAGCTCCACTCCTGCCCTGCTCCACCCCGACACCTGGCCCCTGGGCCCTTTAGCTCTGGGAGGGGGGCCTGGCTGCATGTATATTTCTGGAGTCAGTGAGTCCTCTGGGAGCCGCTGGGCTGCTCGCTGTGCAGGAGCTGGACCCGCCGGCTCCTCTGCCCCTCCACGCGGGCCGTCCCTCTCCAGTCACTGCTCATCAGCTGGGCCCAGGGCGGGGGCGGCAGAGCGCAGCGAGGCAGATAATCCGAGGTAGTGAGGATGTAAAAATCATCTCTCTTTGGCTATGGAAGGTATTTTTGGACCTACAGTTGAATGTGGGTGTGTGTGATGTGCTGGGAATTCACAACACTTCAAACCAAATCCTGAAGAGAAACCAGCAGGGCCTGACTGCTGGCTGGAGGAATCAGAAAACCATCTGCCCTGTTCCTCTTTCCTGCTGGGCTGGGTAGCTCGGGGTCTCACACTGGCAGACCTGCTCCCTCTGGAAATCAGACCCATACGGTGCCCTCACCTGGAGCCCTGGCTGCAAACTCAGGTGCTGGGCATGGAAGTGAGGCCAGCTGGTGGAGCGCAGAGGGAGCGGCAAAGTGCAGACTGTCACCTCTTCAGAAGGGCACAGCCACTCCTGAGGGGTAGCTGCTATTCAGCTCCAGCTGATGACAGAAGCCAAACGAAACACATCTGTGAAAGAATTTGGCCCCCTGACAACCAGTTTGCCATCTCTAGCCCACTTGAGCATGTCTCAGAATTGCCCGGAGGGCTTGTTAAAACAGATGGCTGGGCCCCATCCCTAGAGTTCCTGATGCAGTCGTCGGGGGTCTGGAGCCCAAGAATTTGCATTTCTGAGTTCCCAGGTGATGCTGAGTCCAGGATCGCACTTCGGGACCACTGTTCTAGGCTAGTGGCTCTACAGTTGGAGAACTGATGCTTCCTTACCTTTTAACATTTGCTGTCTTTTTCCAGTAAGTGTCAAGTCAAGAGGGACTCATGTCCACATGCAGTGGAAGGTCAGAAGGAAGGGAGGGCACACCTTTTTTCATGCCAACTATACATCAGACGCTTGCATAAACAATATCTCGTTCCATCACCGCAGCATCCCTGCTGGGTAGGTCTTATCGCCCCCACTCTACTGCTGAGGATCTAAGGCACAGAGACGCGCCTGACTTGTTTAAGTCACACAGCTAGTAAGTGACCGTTCTGGGACTGGAATCCACATCAGCCTAACTCCAGTGCCCCTTTTCCCAAGCCATCAAACTCCGCAGAGACAAAAATGCCCCCGTTCTGGGGTTGGGCAGAATAGCCTCCTGTTTAGGGGCCTCTGAATCTTCCCATCAGGGCAACTCTCACAGGAGGGGCTGGGTCAAGAGCGAAGAGACCTGGAGAATTATCGGTATCCTCTGCCTTCTTCCAAATGGCATGGTCAACCAAGACCTGTCCTTGGGCACTGCCCAGTGGCCTATAATTCCCGGAAGACAGGATGGGCCAACTCTGGGGCAGCATAGGGCCCTAGGAATGCCATGCCTGAGAAAGCTACCCCTGAACAAAGTACCTTAGCCCTTGGGCCGTCAGAGCAGGATGGGGGAATGGTCTGGTTAATGTTTGTAAACTCCTACGGGCAAGAACCATGTCTATTTTGCTCAGAGTATCCCTAGCTCCTGACACAGCACCTGTCATGTAGCAGACACCGAGTTATTTATTGCACAAGAATGACTGAATGGTGGGACAAAGGGTAGGGAAAACGTGTTCTTAGCCAAAGGGGCTTTGGCAACTGTGCCCACTCATGGTTGAACGTTTAGACACTCATAAAGCAGCCAGCCTTGGGAAGGAAGATGTGGGCAGGTGATAATTCTGTTCGATGTAATTGATCGGAAACGTTTCCTGAATCCAGGGTGGGCTGAACAGCGAAGGTATTCACAGGTCTGCGGAGAGCTGACGAGAACATATTCCCTTTGTATCCCCAGCCACCGTGTCTGCTGAATGAATGAGAGTCTCCCGTCCTGAATGCCCAGTGGGGCCGTGTTCACACACTGCTGCGTGGGTGGTGGGGTGCCTCTGCAGAGGAAGCCTTCCCCAAGGCTTCCAGGAAGAATGTGGACTTTGAGTGGAAAGCCCTGGCTCTCGCCCTGAACTAGTCCATAGACACAGTGCCCGCGGGAGCAGTGCCAGGCACTGTGCGCGTAATCACGGGGCCCTGCTGCCTTCCTTCTCTTTAAAAGAAGGATCACGATAATGACAACAATAGCAATACTCACAACCACTTCATAGATTTGTGGTGAAGATGAAATGCCTGTGCAAGTAGTGACACCGTGAGTAGGATAAGCACTTGACAAATGCCCGTCGACCAGATGAATTCACGGAGACACCACTGTGGCTGGGTCACGTCTCCAGTCGACAGGGCTGAGAAGGGCCCCTCCGCTCTCCAGGCAGAACATTCTGCCATCGTCTGACTTGCCTCCCTCCGACTGCAATGTAAACCCTTGCTCTGTCATCCACGGTGACGGGGAGTAGGGTGTCAGACGGTGGCTACAGTAATGGTTCTCCAGTATTTCCAGGAAACCAGCAGGAACAGGCTCTTTGGGGTCATGCACTAATGCTGTGAAGAGTGTGCCTGGACTTAACGTGGGATGTGCTCAATCAACTCAACTCCAGGCCACGTGGAGCACCTAGGGTGCTGCTGCCCGGGTGAGGCAGGCCAGTCCTTCCCCTGCCACCAGCACACTCTGGAGCTCTTCCTTCACGCAGCTGTGTGTGTGAAACAGCCTGCGCCAGTCATGCCCAGACCTGGAGTCAAACAACCGTCGTCCTCGGAGTACACACGGGTTTGCATTGCCTGTGCTATGGTCGACTTTCTGCAGCTCTTTGTATAATCCACCAGCTCCAGCTATCCCACCAATGCTCTCGGGCCAGTAGGCCAGCACTGGGGAGAGAGGCCCCCAGGAGCCGGCGAGAGTGGTGGGAACGCTGGGCTGGGTGCAGCGGAAATGACTACGCAGGAAGGGCAGTGTCAGGGATCAGGCACGTCCCCTTCCCTCTGCAGGCTCTGCTGCTCCTCACAGCCTGTGCGGTCGGCAGGCAGGTTGCCATCCCTTCATGGAACAGAAGAGAAGTCAGACGCCCTGAGAGCAGCCACAGAGCCAAACACTCAGAAAGGGAAGTTAACCCCGATCCGCCCCCTCCCGCTGCGGCTCCTGGATGGTCCCTTTCTCCCCACGTCAGGTCTGGATGGCTCACCCTGGATATGGCTCGTGACAACTTAGGGCTGGGAGCTGGAAACCGAGTGAACCACTCCTGATGGATGACAGTCCTTTAGAGTATCTACATGCTTTGTTTTAGAAATCTGAGAGCTCGAGATGATTGAATCCCAAGGTCCCCAGAAAAATCACTCTTAATACCCTCTTTAGGAAGTGAGCAGTATTGAGACTATGGCAGGAAAGAAAAAATGATGGTTATTCCTCCCAGTCTGGGTCCCTGGCCCCCTGACTCCAGCCTGTGTTCAGGTTATGTTTCTGTCTTCCTATCCCCAGCTGCCCAGGCGTGCCAGGTGGGCATGGTCCCCAGAGCCCTGAGGGGAGCCAGCCAATTAGCTCTCAAGCCCAGGGAGAGGCAGCCAGCAGAAGACACCACCCCAAACCCATGTGCTTCGGGTGAGTCTTCCCTCTCCCCAAGGTGAGTGGGGCAGAGCCTGGCAGGCTGTGGAAGGTGCTGGAGTCCGCCCCCTTCCCTCCTGTGGAGAGGAAGATAATAAAAGGAGTGGGGAGAGATGGAGGAGGAACGAGGGAGGGATGTCTTATGGACCAGGACTAGAAGGGAACAAAGAAAATGGAACAGTTCATCTGTTAAGGTCATGAAATAAAGGGAGGCTTTTCCTTTTGGTTTATGTTATTGCTGTTATGATGGTGTTTAGTGTTTGTGCACGAAATAAAACAGTGAAAGGATGGGAGGCTGGAGTGGTGTGATGCTGCAGATTCCCAGGGAGGGCAGACTGTGTGGAGCCCAGAGGAGGGGTGGGGAGAGATTCTGGGATTCCTCAAGTCCTTCGGGGATTTGTCCTGGAGGGCTGAGTTTTCTGCACAAGGCTCAGTTCCTGGTGATCTGGGCCCCACCAGCGCAGATTTCTGAACTTCCAAAATACAACTGTGTCCCAATTCATGGGACAAAGCCATGGATGGGCCTGGAGCCAGCTGCCATTCGCCAAGCACGTGGGTCAACGCTCAGACCCACCTGACAGCAGATGGTTGGCTGAGGGGAGCTGGGAGAAGGAGCCCTGGCATCCTATGCCCCTCTGCTCCCCACACATGCCACCCACTGCAGTCCAGGGAGGGAGAAGGCCCACAGGTGATTGGCTGATTGGGAGGGGAGGCTGGGACAGAGAGCAGGACCCATGCAGCCCAGCTGCCCAGCTCCTGCAGAAGACTTTCCAGGGAACTGCTCCCATCCCCCTCTCTTGCCAGGTGAGTACCATCTCTCCTGCACAGACAGGTAAAAGACAGGTCTGAATGAAGGCCAGGACAACACCACCACCACTGCCCCAAACACACCCCTGCAACACTCACCTGTGCACACACATACACAGTCACCTGTGCACATGCATACACACTCACCTGTGCACATGCATACACACTCACCTGTGCACACACATACACACTCACCTGTGCACATGCATACACGCTGAGATACCCAAGATCCAGATTCATTCTGACAAGGCTTTTCCCACAGATGTGACAACACAGCCACATTGCTGTCCCAGCTGTTGGCACCGTCAAGGCAGGTGACTGGTCCTTCTAGTTTGGGGTGGGGGCAGGGCAGGGCACGTGCTGGAGAACCTCTCAGAGGGACAGTGTCTAGGAGGTGAGTAGGCCTTGTGCTTGGTGGGGGACAGAACAGAGAGCTTCATCCCTGGGCCAGGGGATGGGAAGAGAGGAGGGGGTCTTTAGAAGAAGTACAGTGAGCTCTTTCTGACCGGGTATAAAAGCAGCCCTTCTTAGAGACATAAAGATGGTCAAGATCTGACAAAGGCCTTCCAGTGCTTATGAATGTCTCTGTTTAAACCTGGTCATTGGTGCCAAAGCCCCTTAAGCTCTGCATTCACGGAGCCCAGTTATAAGAAGAATTACAGCTAACAGGCTTACTATTTGCAGGCATTTTTCTATAAGGACTTTATCTGTCACTCACCATGCAGGTCCTGCCCCACCCCCATCTCCTTTCCCATAATGGAACTGCCTGGGTCTAGAGTGGCCATGGTAGGGGCCTGTTGGAGGAACATCCGAAGTGCAAAAATTCTGGGGAGATGCCTGGAAGTGTCCTCTGCTCAGGCCCAAGGACAGCAGGGATGCAGAAGGGGGTGGGAAGCCATGTCATTTTTCTCCTGGAAGCTTTAGTCAAGTGCCTGCAGGTGTGGTCTGCAGGCAGCTGTGTGGGGGGGTGCTGGATGAGGAGGGACAACCAGGGCCCAGGAGTGGGGTGGAGGGAGGCACAGCTGAGCCCCTGACTGCTGGGAAAGCAGCGGCTGCCTGCTGGTGGGGAAGGAAAGTGATGGATGCTCCCCCGTCCAGCTGCGCTCCTCCTGGCTCAGGCCCGAGCTCGGCAGGGGAAGGACAATGAGACCCTAAGCTGGGAAACACTGATGACTGCCTGCAGAGGTGAGGACCAAGGCACGGCCCTGCCCACCTCCTCTTCCTCCCCACCACCCTCCTTGTCTATGGGAGTACTCATACAAATGCATGCCCTGGGTTCAAATCTCAGCCTCTCAAGTCCCTTCACCTCTTTGAGTTGGCGTCCTCCTCTGTAAGACCATGCGGGTCAGTTGTGAAGATTAAAAACGATCACGTTTGCCATAGCACTGGCTGGTGCCTAGAAAGCGCTAGATGAATGTCAGCCATGATCTTATCATCACGAGAGCTGTGATTATGCAGACCTGCCTCATCCCTCACTCCGGACGCGCAGAGCAGCCCCCTCAGTGTGCTTGCTGTCTGTCATCTCTCCTCTCCCACCGTCCTCCCCGAGCTGCCAGAACAACAGTGTCTACAGCAATGGCGACAACTTGGTCACATTATTCAGCTGCTAATAAACCTGCACCAGCGCCCCGCTGTCTACATGATCAAATCCAAATGCTCTTTCCATCTGGCACAAACTCCCCTTCCTGCCTCCTCTCTGGCCATGCCCTCTCCATCCCACCTCCTCAGCTCACCCCAAATCATGCAGGGGTCCACGTCTGTGCCTCTGCAGCTCCTATACCCTCCCTGCAGAATGCGCTCTCCTCCAAAGAAACCTGCCCATCCTTCCAGGGTCACACAGATGCCCGCTTTTCTGTGAAGCCCATCCTGACCCTCGCGCAGCTCACGGCTCCCTCTGCTGACAGATGCAGTATGTGGTTTACACGCTCCTGGCACCTGTCCACCCGGTGCTTGGCAGTGTATGTGAGGGCAGCGCTTCTCCGAGTGCGGTCCCAGACTAACAGCATCTACAACCCCTGGAAACCCGTCAGAAATGCAGATTCTCAGGCCCCACCCTTGGCCCACTGGATGAGAAAGTCTGGACACAGGGTCCAGTAATCTGTTTTAGCCTGCTCTGTAGACTCTGACACGCTCTCAGTTGGGGGACCACTGATGCAGGACACCCATCCCTGAAAAAGATGCTGAGAAGAGACTGCTGCCTGGCCCTTGCCTGCAGAGATTCTGATTTCATTGGTTTGGGAGGTGGGGGAGACCTATGCATCCCCCTTTTTCCTCCCAACCCTTCATGAATATTTGCAAACATGCAAAGCTGTTAAGATTGTGCAGTGAACACCTAGATACCCACCACCTAGATACTATCATCAACATTTTGCTATGTTTGCTTGAACACATATCTATCCATCATCCTTTTATCCATGCATTCATCCATTTTATTTTTTGATGCGTTTCAAAGTAAGTTGCAGACATCACACACATCACCCAAACACATGTGAGTGATTGAAAAACCCTCCAGGTGGTTCCACTGTGCAGCCAGGGCCGCTCTGCTCTCAGCTGGGGTTTGACAGCCCCCTAGCCTCCGTTCCCACTGTGAAGAAATCAGGATGATGATGATGATGGCAGTGCCTGCTCTGCCTTCCCATTGTCGCAAGGATGGAATGAAATCACAGCTGAGAAGGCCCTTCATGAAGGGTCTCGTGATGAATAGGAAACATCGCTGACTGAAGGCTGGAAAGAAGCGTCCAGAGCCGTCATAGAGCTGCCAGACAGAATACAGGATGCTCGGTGAAATATGAATTACAGATCAACCACAAATACTTTGTTAGTACAAGTATGTCCGAAACATTACATGAGGCATACTTATACTGAAATACGTTTCATTGCTTATCTGAAATTCAAATTTCAAATTTCACTGGGCATCTGTGTTTTTATTTGCTAACTCTGGCAATAGGAGCTAAGCCCTGTTCTGTGGGGGGCATCAAGGTCAGGACCCTCCACTCAGAGAAGAATCAGGGCTGGGCGACAGCAACAACTGCTCTGCCCAGCCAGCCCCCCTGGTGCTTGGAGTATGTGCCTGCAGGCCTGGGCTGGCGGGCAGGGCCAGGCAGGGGTCTGTTCTAAGTGACATCTACCTAGGTGTGATTGTGATGGCCAGGGCCTTGCACACAGCATGTCGATGTATCAGTTAGGGTTCTCTAAACAAACAGAACCAATAGTGTGTGTGTGTGTGTGTGTGTGTAGATAGATAGATATTTATTTTAAGGAATTGGCTCATGTGATTATAGAGGCTGGGAAGTCCAAAATCTGCGGGGTGGGCTGGTAGGCTGAAGACCCATGGAAAAGCAGATGTTACAGTTCAAGTCTGAAGGCCGTCTGGGGGCAGAGTTCCCTCTTGCTCAAAGGAAGGTCAGCCTTTGTTCTATTTAGACCTTCAACTGAGCCCTGGCCGGTTTGGCTCAGCGGTTAGAGCATCGGCCCACGGACCAGAGAGTCCCAGGTTCAGTTCCCGCTAAGGGCACGTACCTCTGTTGTGGTTCATCCCCGGCCCCGGCTGGGGTTGTGCAGGGTGGCAACCAGTCGATGTGTGTCTCTCTTCCTCCCTCTCTCCTTCCCGCTCTATCTGAAGATAAATGCAAAAATGTCCTGGGGTGAGGGGAAAAATCAAACAAACCTTCAACTGATCAGATGAGGCCCGCACACATTATAGAGGGCAATCTGCTTCATTCGAAGTCCATCGATTTACATGTTACTCTCATCCAGAAACATCCAGAATAACATTTGACCAAATGCCTGGGCTCTGTGGCTCAGCCAAGTTGACACAGAATTAACCATCACAGCCAACAAGTCTCAACTATAAGGACACAAAAGTATCCTTTCGGGGAACCAATTAAAATGCAGATTTCCCAGGCTCCACCCAGAGATTCTGATGCTTAGGTCTGGCATGGTGCCCAGGAGCCAGCATTTTAACCATCATTCCAGATGGTTCCAATCTAAGAACTCCATGGGCCCACTTTGGGAAGCACTGCAGTTGGAGCTCAGTAAATATTTGTCTAGTAAGGAGTGCTGAAGGTGACAGTGTGGGCAGGAAGGCCCCCGAGCCAGGGCCACGCCACCCCTGCCCGACTGTCCTGGCGGCCCTGGTGCTGGAACAGCAGACCCGCAGGTGGGGATCCACAGCAGCATTTGCAGACAGACAGGAGACAGGGGGCAAGATGTGGGCCTACCCCTGCCCTGGCACTAACCCAAAGGGCAAACCCCTGTCCTCCCCCCCGACCTCATTTGGACCCTAGGGTGCCCCTCAGTCTTCCGCGCAGTCGGCGGACGTGCTCGGGCTCATGGAGCCCGATGAGATCATAGCTCAGGAATCTGTGCAGTCGGTTGCCCCTGAAAAGAACCAGTCAGTCAGCTGGGGAAACGAGCGGAGCAGCTGAATTTCACAAGCCAGCGGGAAGGCGGGGCGCAGGGCTGCGGGGGACAGCATCCCCATCACCAGCCAGCCGGCGTTCTTCCTTTCCCGCAGAAAGGAGGAAAATCGATCTTGGACAGTAGAAGCCCATCATGGCACAGCTTGTTTTTTAATGGACTCCCACAGACCGTGGGTCAAAGTTATGTCCCTGAAAACCTAATAGCTAAATAGGTAACAGCCTGGGAGTGGTTGGTTAGGCCTGTCTCCCAGTACCAGCCTCTCAGGCTAGGTGGCCCACAGCTCGAGGAGTGGAGAGGAAGGACAGGGGCTTCCTGCTGGAAGGCTCGTTCATCCTCAGCATCCTGCCCTGCCGGGTGCAGAGTGCCCAGGGGCTCCATAAACACATGTGCAGCTCAGCTGGACAAGGGGGGAGGTAAAGCCCAGGGCAAGAGAGGACGCTGACGGGGGCTCCTTCTTTTAGGCTCCTTGGGCACCTGTGATGGTCCTGAAGCTCTGGGGTGCTCTATTCTGGCCCTTTTTGTGTGACCTCAAAGCCACCGTGCTCACTCCACCCCTAGTCATCCTGCCCAGGTCCTGGTGACCTTCTTTAACCAGCCCTGTGATTGCACGGCAGCTGGGAAGGGGGTTCAGAGAGGGAGGTGTGGGGTGCAAAGAACACCTTGACAGCATAAAGGACTGGGGTGCCTCAGCCTGGGAAAGGAACATGAACAGCAATGGATGAGAGGTGGGGGAAAAAAGCAAATCATCCGGTCTCCGAAGGGCTATTACCTAGAGGGGATGGCCGGAGGTGCCCACTGCTGTAAGGACAAAGCAAGGCAGAGAGAACATTAGAGCTGAGGCGGTGGGGCAGGGCTGGTCCCATCCCAGGAGGAATCGCAGCTCTGCCTGCCAACCGGGGCCGCAGGAGCCGGCCAGCAGCCCGGCAGCCCCTGCCCACCCTTATGGCCGTCACCCATGAACATTACCCTGAGCCTACTCCTATATTTAGCTTATGCCACCGCCGGGGGCTACAAGTGCCATATGGTTTACTACCTGCTGTGTAAACAGCACTTACTTTCACTTGTGCTAGAGCTGCCTTTACCAGCGTCAGAGGCTGTCCCCCATGCGCTCTGACGTCAGTGACTTGGAGATCAACCCCTAGGTCCCTGCACCACAGCCTGAACAGGGAGAGGGGGTTCCTATTTAGGGTGGCCCCCACCTCACTTTTTCCAGCCTGCACTGGTGTCCTGATAGATTTTCAGTCTCACATCAGAAGGCCAATTCCTTCACTCGTGAAAACAGGCCACACGTCCGGTTTTGCTGAGGTCAGAACCAAAGGCAGTGTTTCCAACCCCCTCCCTACAATGTCTGGCCTTTTTGGCAAAACCAGCACACCAGGCCAAAGCCTTTAGCAGCGGTTCTCAACCTGTGGGTCGCGACCCCTTTGGGGGTCGAACGACCCTTTCACAGGGGTTGCCTAAGACATAACAGTAGCAAAATTACAGTTATGAAGTAGCAATGAAAATAATTTTATGGTTGGGAGTCGCCACAACATGAGGACCTGTATTAAAGGGTCGCGGCATTAGGAAGGTTGAGAGCCGCTGCTTTAGGGGAACATTTCCCGCAGCTCCTTAGATTTGCTGGACTGTGTCAGAATATTAGCAACTCCCAACGTGTGGCCAGGCTCCACTGACTTTCCCTCAATGTGCGGCAATGGGCTACAGTGAGGCTGACCCTGTTTGGGGCCATATACACCTGCTGACCTAATAGTTCATCACTTGGAAGCTTTTAATGTCATCACATTTTCTTTTGCACTCGGATATTGGCGTCCCCCATGCCCCAAACTCTCACTTCCAGTCTCTGACTCATGACACAAAACCCCTCCTGTCCCAGGATAGCTTACTGTGGTGTGGATCTAAGGGACCCAAGGAAGGTCTCCCTGTCTCCAGGGGCTGACGTGTGGGTAGGGCAGGGATGTATGCAATCCTACCTCCCCTGCAAGCTTGAGGGCCAAAAGCATAGGGCAAGGCCAATCATTCCGGCTAGCAGTGCTCTTCCTAGAGACAGGGCAGTGGCCTAAATTATTATAACTTTTGTATTGTGTTGAAATAGACATAAGATTTACCATCTTAACATTTTAAAATATACAGTGGCATTAAGTACATTCACATGCTACCATCGCCACCACCCATCTCCAGAGCCCTTTTTCATCTTCCCAAATGGAAGCTATATACTAACTTCTCCTTCCCCCGACCCAGCCCCTGGTAACCAGCACCCCACTTTCTGTCTCTATAATTTGACTATTCGTACAAGTGGGATCACGCAGTATTTGACCTTCTGTGCTGGCTTATTTCACTAAGTGTAATGTCCCCAGGGTTCACCCATGCTGTAACGTGTCACCAAATTATGTGTAAGGCATGGCAGCAGGTGGCACTTGGGGAGTGTGCTGAAGAGGAGACGCAGTTACTGGAGTGGCACCCATACATGTGGACGTGTACACACTTGTTCCATGTGTGCAAATGTGCGTGTGCTTCCACACGCTCCTCCACATGACCTCCACGGGTCCCAGAGGGCCCTCCCACACCTCAGGAGCAGTTCTCAGACCTCCCTGTGCACTACAGACATCAGCAGGGCCGGCTGCAATGCGGGCCCCAGGCCCCGAGGAGACTCCTTTGGTCAGGGTGCAGCAGGTGGTGCTGGTGACGGGGGTGGGGCACCACCCTCTGGGAGGCACGTAGTCACGGGGCTGTTCCATATGCCACAAGGGAAGGACTTGACCCCATGGGCAGCTGGTCTGCATTGGTGGCTTCTCTGGAAAAGCCGAAAGGTGAGGGATCTGGCAGGCAATCGAGTCATCACATCCCCAAGGGCTCGCCTGGCCTATGAGAGTCAGCTCTACCTTACACCCTTCCAGAGGAGGGTCCCATTCTTCCCTACTCAGCTGACACCTGGCCTGTGCACGAAGGTCAAGGTGGTGTGCTGGGGGCTCTGCAGGGAGGAGGGACAAAGCGAGACGTTCTGGCGTGTCTGCGTGGAATGAGACAAGGTGTCAGGAGCAGGGCTGGAGTGAGGGGAGAGGAGGTGGGGACCATGCTGCGGAGGGCCTTGAGTGAAGTTACTGCAGGAAGAAGCTGGGGGCCACTGTGTTTTAGAGACCCATACTCCTCTTCGTTTAGCCACAGGCTTACGGGAGGGGGCTCTCTTGACCTGGACCCCTCCCATGAGGTTGGCCTGGTTAGCCTGACGCCTCCAACTTCATTCCCCGCGTCAGGATCCCCTCCTGTGAGTGCGTAATTCCTGGAGGAGGGTTTCCGCTGGCTCCTGGGAGCACTTACGGCCCCCCTGCACCTGCTCACAAAATCAGGAGACGTGAACTCTCAATAATTTATAAACACGTTAAATAAGACCGGTTCAAGCCTTGGTCCCCGGGGAGCTCGCCGTTAATACTTCCCTCATTTAACATCAGCCTGAGCCAGACATCATTAGGAAGGGAAATCTCCTTTCCTCTCTTAAAAATCATGTAGCGTAAATGGTTTGGGATTATTTGCTGCTTTGAATCATTCCTGCCTCTGCTCCCTCCCATTACGGGGATAATTAAGAATTGACTATGGTTGGCAAAAAGCATTCAACAGCCAACTTTGTATTTGGTTTTCCAAGTGCCCCAGCCCTCCCTGCCTCCCGCCTCACCCCCAGGCTTCCCTTTCTTATCCCTGCAGCCTTGCAGCCCAGGTCCCCCAGTGCCTCCCCCCACCCAGGTCTGCTGCCTGTAAACACACTTGGGGCCCCATGGAAACCACACACTGAATGGGGGGAAAGCAGGAGACCATTCATTTTCCTCTTATTCCACTGCCCCACTTCCTCCAGGCACCTTGCCTGGTGTCCCTTGGGCCCGGGGCCAGAGTGTATTTATTCGGCTGCCCTGGTCACCCGGGAATGGAGTGGGCTCAGATCCCGGGCCTGTCCCCCAGCTGGTCACTCTCTCTGATGGTAGAGACTTGAGGAGGAAGAGCTTGCCTCTGATCATAGAAGGGGGTTCTGACACCAGGTAGATCTGAGAGGGCGCCAGTCAGGGCTCTGTGGGGCGAGGTGCCACCTGCCACCCCCTTCCCAACCACGAGACTCCTCAAGCTCCCACAGATCAGAAAGGCAAGGAGCTTCCAGCCAGTCTGAATCTTTGAGGGCAGCCTCGGGACTGGGGCGATAGCCTTTATGTCCCTGCCCCCAACCAGAACCACATCAAAGTTATGGCAAGGATATCTTTTGGTCTCCCTGTCACTGATTCTAGTATTCTGAAATCTGAGAAATTCTTTCTGCAGTCTAACTGAAATCTTTTCTGCTACAGGTTCAATGAATTACAGGTTGTTCTGGGTGCAGGAAGCTAAAGCCCCACCTCCTTTGTATGATAAACCATCAGAAAAACAAAAACCAACATTAACGACACACAAGGAAGTCAAGCTACTTTTGGGGGGCGTTGACATTAGAACGCAGAGAAAGAAGCTTCTAGAGCGAGTGGCTGCCAAGGTCTCTCTCTCCACCTGGACGGGGCTGTGAGGAGCTAACCTTACTATAACCTGTTACTGAAACATCTATTCTGTGGTTTATTATATTTGTGTTATAATATCTCGATTTAAAATTAAAAGGAAAAAAATTAAATGGAAATAATCAACAGTGACTCCGTCAGTTCCAATCAGTGTGCCATCATCCAGGCCCTCCCCACCACCGCCATCAGCATTTCTTTGGCCCCAACTCTTAGCATCTCCTCCAAGGTTCAGGACCCCTGCACCAGATGGGTAGCCAAACGCCGTGACACGGGTCAAGGGAACCTTTCAGGCCAGGTGCTGCTGGACCACTTAGAAGGACAGAGAGCTGGGACTTCCTCGAGCTTCCAAAACAGGTTGTATGACTGCTTTGTGCCGGCTAACTGATCAATATCTATGGATAGAGAGAATCTGGCCTGAGATTGCCTTTCATGGTAACCTGATCGTAAGGTGGGGAGGAGTCCATAGCCCTTACCTACCCCTATGTAAAGAAGCCTTCTTAAAACTCCAAGAGTACGGGGTTCGAGAGCTTCCAGGTTGGTGAACACGCGGAGATTGCTATGCCTGGTGAGGGCATGGAAGCCCTGTGCCTTTTCAAATGCCTTTCTTAAAAATATTTTTTTTCTTTATTGATTTTAGAGAGGACAGGAGAGGGAGAGAGAGATAGAAGCATCGATGAGAGAGAACATTGATTAGCTGCCTCTTGCATGCCCCCCACTGGGGATTTGGCCCACAACCTGAGCAGGTGCTCTGACCAGGAATTGAACCGGCGACCTCTTGGTGCATGGGTCGACGCTCAACTACTGAGCCACACAGGCCGGGCTCAAATGCCTTTTTTAAAAATTGAATTTAATGGGGTGACATTGGTTAATAAAATTATATAGGTTTCAGGTGTACAGTTCTATAATACATCATCTGTATATTGTATTGTGTGTGCACCACCCCAAGTCAACTCTCCTTCCGTCACCATTTATCCCCCTTTTACCCTCTTCTTGCCCTGTGTATGTCTTCCATCTGGCTACTCCTGAGTTATATCCTTTTATAATCAAGTGGTGACCTACTAACTCATATGTTTCTCTGAGTCCTGTGATCTGCTGTAGCAAATTAGTCCAACCCAAGGAGGGGTCGTGGGAGCCTCTGATGTGTAGCCAGTCGGTCAGAAGTACAGGTGACAGCCTGGACTTGAGATTGGCGTTCTGAGTTGGAGAGGGTCGTCCGAACCTGCAATCTGTAGCTAATTGGTCAGAAGCACAGGTAACAACTTGGACTTGCAACTGGCATCTGAAGTGGGGTGGGTGGCAGTCTTGTAAAACAGAACCCTTAACCTGTGGGATCTGATGGTATCTCTGGGTAGAGAGCATCAGAATTGAGTCAAATTCTCAGACACCCTGCTGGCATCCAAGAATTGCTTGTTGGTGTGGGACAGACTCCATGCACACGCTGGAACTGGGTCCAGGGACCCTTTGACCCCCACAGGCTCATTCACAAAAGGCCATCTCCCAGATTGCAAGCAGTACATGTGGGTTCAAAGTCCCAGAGCGGGCCCTCCCCACAGGTCTGCCTGCCCAACCTCCCACCCCCACAGCCAATGAAGATGCCCTGACAACTCCCACGATGACCAGGGGATGGATGCATTGTTAGAAGTGTGTCTGGGTTTGCCACTCGAGTCCCCTTTCTTTGTCCCTTGTCAGTTGGGGGCTGCCAATCTGTCCATGACTCTTTATGTCCGTCTGTGGTCTTCGGTTTGGGGCCACGTCTTTATCTGTTTGCTCTTTGCCTCTCTGACACTCGGGC
The DNA here is from genome assembly GCA_030848825.1 of Tadarida brasiliensis. Taxonomy (NCBI): domain Eukaryota; kingdom Metazoa; phylum Chordata; class Mammalia; order Chiroptera; family Molossidae; genus Tadarida; species Tadarida brasiliensis. The sequence goes on along the minus strand of CM061260.1, from coordinate 61,471,435 downwards.
TCTCCTGCTCCAACCAAAGGTCATGGTGGAGTTCTGGGCACATCATACACGTTTTTCTTTAAGAATAATGGCAAAGGAAGCTACAGAGGAAGAAAGAGGAGGGTAGATTTTAATTCTAAACTTATTCAACACAGGAGATTCCCCAGGGACGAGACTGAACATGTGAAGGCCCAGAAAGAAAGCGCGTTAGGGGAAAAAAATCATTCCTCCCTCTGTTTGGTCCCAAGACTTCCTTGAAATAAATTATTTTAAATATATTTCTGTATTCTGCAATGTTTCCGAATGAATCAAGTATTTAGAATGGAGTGTGTTTACGTTCTCAAACCGTTTCTAAACATCCTGCAATAGGATTTGATGTTGAACAAGCTGCATCAATCCACATGCCAGGCTGCACCTTGTTTGACATTCCTTTCTAAATGACCTACAGAAAAATCAATTGTTCCTGGGATTCCAAGTACGTTTCCACTTATAAGTACAGAGGAAAGTAAAATAAATTACTTTAATATCAAGTATGTGGAAAACTTTGTCCTCAGCAACTCACGTTGTTGCGGGAGTACCGGGTCTAGGATTCGGAGGCAGGTCTGCGGAGAGGTGAGAGGTGACTCGGAGGCATTGAATCTCCCACAACTACCGCACAGCATGCCCAGCTGCAGCAGTGGGCATCTGTGGGGGTCTGGTCAGACTATGGTAGGGCTCCTACCTGCCCCTGAGTCTCCTACTTCTTGTGAAAGACCTGGAGCCATAGTTAGAAAAACCTGGTGTAAACCAAGAGGTAAATTAACATGTAGGGGGACAAAAAGAGCCGGTCCTCTCAATCCAGGCAAATCTTCCGTTTTCAGGACTCTGGGAAGATTATAAAAATGGTGTTAGGAGAATAAAAAATGACTCAAGGTGATGGTTCAGAGAAGGAGGCTGATTAGATAAAGTTCTATGGAGCAAATTGTGTTCAGTGGGATTTAAAGGTTTCCCTCTCCTTTCTTTCCACAATTCCTCTTCTGAAAAGAAGTGCTTTTCTGTCTCTCGCCAACACCAAGTCCGGAAAACACAATACTGTCCTTTGTCTTACTCGAAGTCTGTTGCAGACAGGTTCTTCTGTTCGAGTCGTGCCCACTTCTTAACAACTGTCAGAGAGAAGAGATGCTAGACTTTTGAAAGGGCAGGCGCTTCTATAACGGGAAACTTGGAATTATTAGCAGAAGAAACGGTAACATACAATTGGATGTACCCAACAAGCTAACTTTATTTTTTTTTTAAATCAGTGATATACAACCATTTTGATGTTCCAAAACAAAGGGACATCAGATCTTGTGAAAATCAACAAAGAAAAGTTTTATACATATGTTCATTTTCTTTCTAATATTTATAAAAACATTCCCTTTCCCTGTGCCTCCCAAATTTCTGAGACTGTTTAAATCCGAGATAAGACACTCCTGTGCTCCCCAGAAGGCAGGAGGAGAGGCAGATGGGCACTGGGAGGTGAGGCAGGCTCCAGACACATGTGTGCTTCGTGGGTTCCCTTGTGTGTCTGTGCAGGGGGTTGGCCCTCCCCCTCCCTCCTGCAGTGCAAATGATGGGTAGAAGGGAAACAAGGACAACACACACACACACACACACACACACACACATAACACGCACACGCACACACGAAGTGTTGCCACTGAGCCAGGAAAAAACTCTCAGCTGCGGTTAACCCCGTAACCTTGCATTCGCTCCACCCCTCTTCTAAAGAGATTTGAAATTCTTTCCCAAACTTTGCTGCACTTTCCATGAGAATGGGAATGTTCCTGCATAAAACATGAGTTTGCGAGGGCAGGGAGCAAGCAGGACAGGGCGGGAGCCGCAGGCTTGGGGGAGTTGGGGGTGTGGGGGAGGAGGACAGAGCAGTGGGGGAAGGGAAGGGAAGCTGTTTTCTCAGGCTGCATTTCTTGCAAGCTCCTTGGAGACGGGAGAAAGGCCGGGAAAGGTCTCAGCGGAGGCCTGGGCGGCTCAATGAACCAGTGGAAAGCGGGATACTGAGCCTGACCCGACGGGGGTTTGAGGACCTCCTGGAAACCTATGCCAGCCATCTGCACTAAGGGAGGAGGGAGGGGTTTGGGCAAGGGGCAGGGCCTGGAGGGGAGAAAAAGCAGGAGGGAGGAGGCCCATATGAAACCCTGAGGTTCACGGCACTGTCCTCTCCTAGATGCAGGTTCACACCGGAGGGCAGGGACAAAGTTCCTTTTCTTTGGTGTCATCGCAGAATCCAGTCCAGGCTGGGCCTTTCACATTCTGTTTTGTGAATGACAGCAGGTGGCCAGACAGGATTCTCAGCCTATTATCAGCACCCCAGCGAGGAGGATTTAGGGGTCTGCAAGAGGTCTTCACTTGGGCAAACCGATTATTAGTATTGCTTGAATTAACTCAGTGCTGGGCTGAATGCCAGCAGCAGGAGAGAGATGTTAGGGCGTTCTGCTCCTCGGGAGAGGCCTGTTAAAGTCACTGGGAGGTGCTCTCCCCAGAGGCTCTGAAAGGACAGGCTGGTTGCACCACTGCCGCTGCTGCAGGGAGCATGTGGGGAGGGTCAGGGCTGGCATCCTGGAGTCAAGGCAGCTTCTCAGGTCCCCGGTGTGCACCACAGAGGCCCTGTGTTCACAAGACTGCTGCCTGCCCCCGCAGGCTCCTCCCTAAAGGGAATGGAATGGAAACCACCTTCTGTCCTTTCTGGAAAATGCCAGGGTATGCGGAGGGAGCTTTGTTTGTAATTTTGAGACTCTAATGACGCCCTCAAGATAACTGGCTGGCCATGCTCCAGAATGTGGCTGCTGGAGTTTTTGTAGGTCACTCGTTATTGCAAGATGGGAACTGATGAGATCGGCCACAGAGCTGCAGTTGGAAGGGGCCAAGGTGTTCTAGGGCCCCGCTCCTCGCATCACCCAGAGGACATGTAAAACAGGGCCACTGGGCCCCAGCCCCGGAGTTTCTGATTCTGTGGTCTGGGGAGGGCTGGGAACCTGCATGTCTAACAAGTTCTAGGTTAATGCTGATGCTCCTGATCCGAAGACCACACTGTGAGGACTCCTGTTCTAGAACACCCTCTTGTTTTACGTATGAGGACCAGGCATGGGACTTTCATGGAGGGTCAGGTAATAATGGCCCCGAGCAACAGGAGATATGGAGGTGAGGCCAAACGGAGAGGAAAAACGCCAGACACAGTTAAGATCAAACATACACTCTCTCTAGCTCATGTGTCCAGGTAGGATCTACAGAATCACCAGCCACCGAGATCCCGCTGGAGGGTCCGAATGGGCGACTGGGGAGGAAGTGATCAGTCCCGAGGGTGCACAGACAGACAGCAGCAGGGAGGGGAGAGGTGGGGACAGAGGGAACAGCTTGTGGAAAGCAATTAACCCAGACTGGAGAATGGAGGGCCACTGGGGAGCCTCCTGCCAGCCCTGGGGGACAGAGATTAACAAGCTCCTCTAGGACTTGGCAGTTTGGGAACAGCCCTGCTACTTCCAGCTGTGAGTTGACCCCAGATCTCAGTGATCTCCCTAAAGCCTTAAGGTGGGGGTTGCAAAGCTGCTGGGAGAATAGCCAGAAAACCAATTAGTCTGGACCTCAGCTGGGCTCCCATAGCTGTTCGAGGGCCACCGTGTCGCAGGCAGCCTCTGCCGTCCCCTAGACTGAGCTTCTTGGAGCCAGAGACAGCATCATCTAGCACAGGGCTGGTATAAACTCAACAGAAGTTGAATGAAAGAAATGAACGCAGCCCTCCTGCTCTGGAAGAAGCAGGCTCTGCCTTCAGTATAATTCCTCCAGGAGGAATCACATCTGCTTACGCCTTCAGCATAAATCTCCGGGTCTACGGATGGCCAGCGGGCTCCTGTCACTAATTGGCATGTGCCATATGGTCAGGAGTGAGCCCCATTATGCACGACGCCCTCTCACCTCTCTCTCCTCGCTCCACTAGGGGAATAATCTTTTCTGACCAGCACGTGTTCTGACAGAGTCAACACCCCTCTGTGGGGGACTGGGCTGGGGATCCCTGACCTTGTTAGAAGCTTTATGTGGTCACCCGTCCAGTTCCCAGGCTCACAGCCCCTGTTTCCCAGCAGCCACACAGAGGCCCCTGGCGGGCCAGAGAGGACTGTGAGTGTGAGTCCCTGCCTGGTACTGCTCAGGCTCAGGGGGTGGGGAGAGCGGTCCTCCGTGCCCAGCTGCACTGTGGCTTCTCCCTGTAACAGGGCCTTGAGCTGGCCCACCTCTCTGTCCCTGTTCACGCTGGGTGAGTCTCATGTCAGTCCTGGAGGTTACACCCAGGCTGGCCCTGCCCACGGGCCCTGTGCTCCTATGTGAGCAGCCAGCCCAGAACAGGATAGGCACATGGTAGGTGGGGACCCTGCTCCATCCTGGGACCATGACACTGCCAACCTCAGAGAATCGCCACCACTGTGAGTCCAAAAGCTGCGAGTCACAGAGCCGTTCACCACCCCAAAGCCACCGTACAGTGGGATTTCTCTCCCCTTCTCCACGTTGGGCTTTGGGGCAAATGTCAGGAGGGAATGGTGGACCCTGCAGTGGGATTTCCCTTCCCAGACCTCCCCCCGCGTAGATGGAGGCCCAACCCAGACCCTCCGAGCCTCACTGCCATGTCTCCACTGAAAGGCCTCGAAGTGGGTGGAGGCTGTGAGGATTGGAAGTGATTCCCAGCCTAAATGGAGGGGACACGTGAGCGAGATCACGCAAGCCCAGAGCCCCAGGTGTCCGCACTCCAGGCCAGGCCACTTCCCCTGGCCGTGCTGAGACCACTGGCCGAAGGAGGGGATGGAGCAGCAACAGCGGCAGTGTTCACGGAAACCAGCATTCTCGGCTGGGACAGTTTTGCCATTGGGCGGACATTTGGTAATGTCTGGAGACGTTTTTATTTTAATTTTAATTTTTCAATTACAGTTTATTTTCCATATTATTTTGTGTTGGTTTCAGGTGTACAGCATAGTGGGTAGATCATCACATACTTGGAGACATTTTTTTTTTTTTATCCTCACCCGAGGACATTTTCTTATATTTTGTTCAGATAGAGTGGGAGGGAGAGAGAGGAAGAGAGAGAGAGAGAGAAACATCGACGTGAAAGGGACACATCGAGTGGCTGCCACCCGCACGACCAACCAGGGCCGGGGACAAACTGCAACCGAGGTACGTGCCGTTAGCAGGAACCGAACCCGGGTCTCCTTGGACCGCAGGCCGATGCTCCAACCGCTGAGCCAAACTGGCCAGGGCTTTGGAGACATTTTTGATTGTCACTGACGAGGGTGCTACTGGCGAGTAGAGGCCGGGGTGCTATGAAACATCCTACAAAGCACAGGACAGTCCCCGCACTGAGAGCTATCCAGCCCCAAATGTCAGTGGCTTAGCTGTCGAAAAGTCCTGCCCTAAACACTGCTGCTCCCCACCCCCCACTATGATTTGGGAATCAGAGCTCAGAATTCTCAAACGAGTCAGAATCCCGTCCTCCGTCCCTGCCTTGGATTTCAGACAGGCCCCAAGGGATCAGGATATATTGGAAGCATGGGGTGCGCCGCTGTTCCCCTCAGGAACCTCTGAAAAGTTGGAGATACTCCCCAAAGGGATGTCAGAAGTCATCACACCCAAACATACTCTTTCTATGAAACGTATGGAGCCGCAAACAAAGACTACAGTGACAAGGGAGCGGGAAACAGCACAGACACGTCTTGAATGCTAGAAAGATGGGCATTCCCGTGGCGGCAAAGGAGGGTTGAGGGTCCGCAGGAACACAGGCAGCATGACCTCACTCAACAGGGAGTGGCCACCTGGCCCCAGAGGCAGCCTGAGCTGAAAACATAACCAAGGACGATGGACTAGGTGGGCAGGCAAGGACACAGCTGTCACAGAGGGTCCCTGGATCCCAAAGGCTGCATCTCCCCAGACTCAGCATCTCATTCTGCACATTCCGGGTAGGGACCTGCCACTGTTCCAGTGCCCTTTCCTAGGAGTGCCGGCAGCACCTGGCCCTCAGGGGCCTAGCAGCACCTGGTCCAAGTGAGCAAACAGAAGAACGAAAGGGCCCTTGTCAGTAGCCCAGGATGGTGACGTCGGGGCAGGAGGAGGCAATGTGTCACACGGCAGGGAAAGAGAAGGGCCGTCTCACTACGTCCCCGCTCTTCGGCCAGCAGAGTTTTGGCAGCAAGTTGGCCCCAAACCCTGAAACACCTGTGCCTAGTGGGCATTTCTGGCTGCCATCCCTCCACACACTCTCAGGCCCATCGCTACCCAACCAGGGCACGAAAGCGGGGAGAGAAGCCCCTCCTTCCAGGTCCCCTTGCTCCTGAGAAACTCACCTGCAGCCCCAGTTCCCTGACACCGCACTTCCTCACCCCAGGCCGGCCCTGCTCCTTAGATCCTCCACCCCACCCACCTGGCAGGAGGTGAGGGAAATGAATGCCTCATCTCTTAAATCAAGCTGCAGGCCTAGTCAGTAGTGACTCACGTGGGCATGACCATCGAACACGGAAAGGGACATCTGTCCTGTACTCACCACTAGCAGCTCCGCCTCAGGGTGGGGAAATCAGAGGCACTGGCAGGAGATGCAATCCTGGGGAAGCAGGCAGGTCAGCCGGGCAGTCGGTCAGAGCCAGGGGAGCCCCAGTGCCAGCACTCAGGACCTCAGCCCCGCCTGGGAGCAGCAGACCCAGGGCCGCAGACAAACTCAGCTCCCAGGTCTCTGAAAGGGGCTGGGGGCTTCCCTGGGCTGCTGAGGACTGGGGTCCCTGCAGGTGTTTCTCAGTCCAGGGGACCAGGACTGCTGCTACTGCTTTCAGAGAGAAAGCACCTCTCCATAAGATCAGCCCAGGCCGCTGCGCTCAGGTTAGCGAGAAAATGTGTCCATCCTGCCTGGCGGCTCCAGGTGGCAGGGTCCAGCTGCAGGGAAAGCAGGACGCATGCAGCAGCCCGACCCGAGCGGCTCCGATTGTCCCTCACACTGCGGAGCCCGCTCCCAGCACCAGACAGAAGCCCTGGAAACAGCCCCAGTGACACACCAGTCACCAGTGCCCAGGCTGTCCTCTGGCCAAGCCCCAGCCACCCCACCAGGGCTGGCTTCCTCTCCCATTTCCTCAAAGGCGCATGAGGATGGTTGAGGATGATTTATACTCATGGAGTGAATTCCTCATCCCAGAAATAACTCCAACTTTGGCTGGACCAGAGAGCAGTGGCGTAATGCCCTGGCTTAGGGAGATGGATAGAGGGAGACCTGCCAGAGCTGTGTGTGTGTGTGTGTGTGTGTGTGTGTGTGTGTGTGCGCCCAGGAGAGGACTGTGAGAAGCAGGTTGTATGCATCCTCCTGGGGTGTCTGCTCCTCCCTGATTTCCCTCCGATCCAGCTCTCCTCCTGGGTTTTGAGATGGAGGGGTTGGGGGGATGGGTGGTGAGAGACTCAGATTCCAGAACAGGCAGGAGACACCATCCTTTCCTCCCTGCCTGGAGGGTGATAATGCCACCCCTCTCCCTCCTGCCGCCTCCACAGCTGCTGCTGTCAGCAGTCGGCTTCCTCCGCTGAACACTCTTGGGTACCAACTTAGGAAGAAGCTGCATTTCACAAAAGCGTCTGCAGCACAGTCCCGCTTTTTCCAGCCCGGGTCCTTCCCTGTCCCATCGGTCACTGCCCTCCCTGCCCCCCATCCCAATGCCCATTCTCCAGAAGATGGAGACCCCACAAGCCTCTCCCACCGGCTCCCATCTCAGAGCCATGCCCCTCTTCACCCCATTCCTGGGGTCCTGGGCTGGGGGAGGAGAAGCCGGCCACCACGGAGCTTCCCATCAGCAGGATTCCAGTGAGCGACTGACTGCCTTCACCTTCCTGTACCGCAGCCTCTCACCAGGGTGTGCCACAGTCGCAAGGGTGAGCGGTAACTTCAGGTAGTCAGCACAGTTCATCCTGACAGAAAACAGGACCGAGGAGAGTGGTGGCGAAGAGTGGAGGATATTCCATAGCCTCTCGTCTCCCTCCCTCTATAAGATGAATGGCCTGATCGAGAGGAGGGTCTGAATATCTCCTCCTGTTCCATGTCCTGGCTGCCACCGAGCAGGCCAGGACTCCATCTGCAGCTTCAACATCTTCTTTGGAGATGACCGTGGCTTGCTCTCAACTTCAGCCTTCCCTGACTTTTGAAACCAGTGGGGGCTGTGGTCCCTTTCCTACATTTCCCTACCATGCTAGGTTTGTGCTGATGGACTCTTAGAGAGAAACAGGGAAGACGGTGACCAGGGCGAAGGATCTGGTAAAGGGACGAGTGCTTTGGAGAAAGGTCACCCACAGGCTGTGACACTCCAGGCCTTGGAGGAACCCCATTAGTTTGAGCATGCAAGGTGACCAGCTAGGTGGCTGGGTGATGTGGGTAACTGCCCAGGCTCAGGGATTAGGCAAAGCCAGGACTTTAAAACGTATTAACTGTGTGATCTTGAGCAAATTGCTAAATCTCTGAGAGTCAGTGTCCTTGCATGAAAATTAGGAATGTTAATATCTACTTCCTAGGCTTGTCATGAGGATCAAATGAGATAAAACATGTAAGGTGACATGCGCATGCCTGGTTTATATGAGGCCCCCAGGGAACCCTAGATCCCGGTTTTCTTCTACAGAATCCTGGGATGAATGTGTGTCTCCCGCAATGGGAAACGACCTTTGGGGGGCGGGGGGCTGCTTAAAGAAGAGAAGGCCCAGCTCTGAGAAGCTGAGAGAGGCATTTAGAAGGAGCAGCACCAGGGTGTGAATCCAGACAGGAGAGGCTGAGGGTAGTATGTTGGAAAAGCAAGTCCCGCAGAGGAGGCAGGACATAAAACAGGGCAAGCCACGCTGGGGAATGGGACCCCTGCAAGGGCTGGAGGAACCACAGAGAAAACAGGACACAGTGTTGGGGGTGGGAAGAGTCTCTCACCCAAAAGAAATGTTAGTCTGGGGTCTTCTGGAATGGGATCCAGGGAGCACAGCAGAGAACGGCTGGATCAGCACCTACAATCAGTAGCCAAAATGGACAACCTGAGGCCTAAATAGAATAGAGCCAAGTTTGTCCAGAAACCACAAGGGACATAAAGTAAATGACCCATGCTCACAGAAAACCCTCAAAACAACCAGTGCCCACAGGGATGATGGGAGCACCACAGCCCAGCCATCTGGGCCTGGAGGCAGCCCTTGGGAAGAAGCTGTGATCACGGGTTGACCAGAGAGGTCTCCCTTCATACCCAAAATGGGCTTGCCTGGTTTACGTCCTGAGCCCCCCTCCGGCAGAGAGAAAGCTGAGAAAGCATGGCACCCAAGCTTGTGAGGTGGCCTTGCTGTTTCGGATGTGAGGGGGAGGGGACGCTCTGCTGGGGTAGAGAGAGGTCTTGGCCATGGATGCTCAGGCCAGTACCTCAAAAGAAACAGCCCGATATCCTGGACAAATAGGGAACCCAAGGGATTTGGGTTTTAATCCTTATTCTGCCAACAAAGGCTGGGTTACTGGTCCTCTCTGGCTTTCTGTGTCTTCTTCTTTGAAATGAGACCAGATTTGTTGTCTTCAAGCTTTTTCTTCAGCAGCAGAACCCATCCTTGCAATGAAATCTTATGTAGAACATCTATATCTAGATCAGATAGAAGCAGAGGTGCACCGATGGGCTGGACTTTGGATGCTCAGCCTCTCTCATCAGCTCTCAAGGTAGCTGGAGGAACCCCAGGGTGCTCCAGAATACAGCAGGAAACTACAGTGTTAGCTGTCTCTGAGGGCTTTTCACCTCTCTGATGCCACGGTTTTTTATCCTCAGGGGAAGTTAAGTAGACACCAAGTTGGATGGGCACCAGCTGGAGGGCCCAGCGTGAGAGGGTCCCACGGGAGGGAACAAACTGCTCTCCCCCCCTCCCCGGCACCTGTCAGGGCTGCAGGCCCTGCATCGGAGGCTGCTGAAGGTGGGGGCGGTGGCTGCAGATGGCAGAAGGGAGGCCAGCCTGGCCCCAGGCTCCAGGGTGACAAATGTACTACACAGAGAGGCCAGATGGATGCCCTGCCTCTGGCACCATGGCTCCTCAAGAAACACTGGGCTGCTTTTCATACCCTGAATCGTTACAGGCTCCCTCTCTCACCAGCTCAGCCAAATGATAAATCTCGCCTGCCAGGGGAGCTGGCTGCCCTGACCCCGGCCCTGCACTTCCTCACTCCTGGCCTCGCCTCCTGCCAAGATGGGGATGGAGCTGGGCCCACGGGGACTCAGGGCCTGTCCCGGTTTGGCTTTTCAGAATGCTCTTCCGTCAGATTTTGTGTCTTTGCCTTTTGAATCTTTTCCTCCTCCTGTCCGGTTTCTACCATGAGCCTTGACCACGCCCCCGTCACACGAGTCATAAATCCGACAAATTGGTAAGTTCCCTGACAGCCTGACGCCCAGCACCGCCTTCTCTGTTTCCCACTTTACTGTGGCTTTCTTCTCCTCACCTCTTCAGCCTCCTTCACTTTTCTCTCTTCTCCTCTACCTCTCCCCTCCTCTCCTTTCCCCTTCCTTCCTGGCATCTCTTCTCAACTGTTCCTCTGCGCCGCCCACCCCCAAAGACGGCCTCCAGATCCAGCTGAGGGCAGCAGGTGGACCTCAGGACCATCTCACCCCATCCCCTGCTTTACAGGTGAGGAGACTGAGGCCACGTGACCTGGTGGGGTCTGCAGGCCCCTCCACGTCTCCACCAGGGTGTGCAGGTGGCCGTGGAAGGCCAGGAGGGGTCAGAGATTTCTTCAGCCATCCTGATTTTATCACTTGGAGTATTTCTAGGGCAGGACCCAGACAAATGCTCACTGGTGTGCTCCCTCCCTCCTTCTGCAGCAAAGATGCTGCATCTCTGCCCTATTTCGCTTAGAAGGGAAAGGTCAAGGTCGTGTTTCTACAGGCAAAGTCACCATCAGGAGGAATCTTTGAGAAGTGTATCAGCTCCCTGCCTCCACCCCAGGCCAGGAGACCCTGCTGCGCCCCCATACCACCCAGAATGGGTTTCTCTCCTTATTGGGTCTCCCTAGGACAGAGATTCCCCCCACTTCTCTGGATCACCCTTTCTTGTCCTTACACCCCAAGTTAGGGCACTTCCCCCTTAGATGTGGTCAGCAAACTAGCAGAGCATGCCATGCTGGACACGGTCGTCAAGAAGGCTCCTCACAGGAGCCTCCCTGGGGGCCCTCTGACCACAGACTGGACACCCTCAACCCCAGCCTGATGTTTCCCATTCCCAGAGCCAGTCCCTCAAAGCAGTGTCCTACGGTGACTTTGCAAACCCTCTTGGAGTGCTCTGAATAAGCAGGGAGGCCTGCTTCACCCCTCCGAGGGGTCAGCTGCTCGGAGCAGCCAGCAGAGGTGGCCTGCCAGGCAGGAGGAGCCAGCCGGGTAGGGCAGAAAGGACACATGGGCTTTGGAATCAGGGAACTTGGGCTGGATCCTGACCTAGCACTTATGAGCATCTTGACCTTGAGCGAGTCACTGCTCTAAGCCTCCAGGTCTCGCCCATTAAATGGGGGAGATAAAAGTTCCAGGCTTATCTATTTCACCAAGTGTAAGAGGATTAAAAAGACAGGCAGGTGGCCATGTTCTGGAAACGGACATAAGGCAGGAGTGCTATTCCCCAGCGTGCAGTCCGGTCCATAGTCCACGCCATCGGCTGGCTCCAAGCCCACCCTGCAAGGTGACTCATTTCGTTTCAGGACAGTGCCGCCCAGCTTCCTCTCCATGTGGCTTTGCTCCTGACTCCTGGGCGCCCTGAGTCCCCAGGTAGGAGGCTGAGGCTCTGTGCTGTCTCGTCCCAGAGGCTCCATTGGGTGAAAGCACACTCCAAGTCTCATCTGCTCACTCACTCCAAGTGGAGAGATTTACTTCTGAGGCCTTCATGATCACCTAATTGTGTTCCCACTAAAAACTCATTAATTAGCCATTCTAAAGCTGTCAGCACGTTGAAACAGACTCATAGACTTACAGACTTTCTTAGAGTTGGAAGAGAATTTCTGCATGTCCAACCTGTTCAACCCTCTCATGCTAGAACTGAGAAGAGTGAGGCCCAGATTGATTAAGTAACTCAACCAAGGTCACACAGCCAGCCAGTGACGAAGTCGGGGCTAGCAACCCACACCCTCGAGTTCCAGCGCAGGGTCCTCCCCTCCTTCCCAGCACACCACCTTCCTAAAGGAAAGCAATGTCACCCTCACCTCTATCTTCTGTCCTTTTCCCAAAGGAGCCGTTCTAGATTGAGGTATAACCCCAGCTGGAAGAAAATTTAAATACGGAGTTTCGAGTAGATTAAAAAAAAAAACAAACCACCACGGAGAATGAGGATACGTGTACCTGAGCCAGATGGTGACCGCTGTAACATGCCCTCCTGGCGGGAGGCAGCACCAAGCCTCCCCCTCCCGGGACGAGCAGACACACAGACTGGACGATGGAGCTAGAGCCGGCTCTGTGCAGACCGCCTGCATCAGGGGAAATCCAGATTCTTGGCCCCTGCCTGGACATTCCGTCTCAGAATCTCTGGAGCAGGGCCCGAGAACCTGCATTTTGAGTACAAGTCAGAAGACCTTCTAAAAAAGAAAAAACAGCTAACATATACAGTCAGCCCTCGTTTATCGCAGTTAATCAGTTCCAGACTCCACCGCGATAAATGAGTTTCCGCCAAGTAGGAGTCTTCATTGATATACAGTCGTCCCTCGCCACTTCGCGCTTTGACTGCACAGCAGAGGGGCAGCGTCTGGAATGGCACTTACCCAGGATCCAGGGCAGCTGGGGGGAGGAGCTGCACCGACAGCAGCGTCAGGAAGCGCGGGTAACCCAGGGAGTGGCTCAGGCCCAGGACCCTGGGTAAGTGCCCATACCTGGAGCCAAGGTTCTCAGTCGTGATGGCCATGGGCCCATTGTCTATGAGACAAGTGTCTGCCAGGACAACAGTTTCAACCTGAGGTCAAGGGGGGTGGCCCTGGAGGCCCAGGAGGGAATAATGAATGTCTCTATAGCACTTAATCTGCACCGGGCTCTGCCCCAAATCTTTATGTATATTAACACATTGAATCTTATTTACACTCTGTGAAGGGGGGGCACTGTTATCACCCCATGCTATGAGGAGGAAACAGGCTAGGAAATTGACCACAGGGCCAGGAAGTGGCAGAGTAGGGACTGAGACCTTCTCCGACTCCTCCACTGGCCTCCTGCCTTCATCCGGAGAAGCTGGTCATTTGGACTGGGGTGCACAGTATTTCTTGTCGGGAGAGCTATGGCAGGTTTTGAGGTCTGCACCTTTCTTGTGCACTGCAGGGATTTAGTGTCCCTGACCTCTGTCATCAAATGACAGTGGGGTTTCCAAGTCACCTTGACAACCAAAAACAGCCCCACACTTCCAGACACGTGTGTGTGGTAGTGGGTCCAACCCAGGAGCACCGCTGGAGATGGGGATCAAGGATGGAGTTGGAAAATGCACTGAATCCCAGATGCCTGGCCTCTCTCTGCAGGGGACTGTCCTGGGAAGGGAGCTGGCCGAATCACAGGGGGGCTGCCTGGGTGCTCCAAGGGCCCCTCAAAGCTCAGGGTACTGGGCTGCTGCAGGGGGGCTAGGGAAAGGTGGCGCGGGGCTAAGGCGGAAGGAGTGAGAAGAAGCTGTAAACCCAGACACTCAGGGTTTGAAAGGGAACTGACGGTGAGTCTCAATTTGGGTGTCACCTCCACATTTTCTCTCGTGGTGGCAAAGACTGGCCACAGCTCTCAGAATCTCAGAGGGTGAGGTTTTTGTTTTGTTTCGTTTTTTCCCCCTGCAGAGGCCTGGGTAGTGGTAGGAGTATAAAAATGGGAATAAGTCTGAGAATCCAAGCCATAGATGGGAAAGGAAACTATTTCCCCCACCTCACCATTTTTTTAACCTGGCTGGTGGCAGCAGAAACTTCACCAAGGGCTGCGAGAGCCCTGTGTGCCTTTCGCAGGGAAGCCCCCGCATCCCCCTCATCTGACGTGGCCTCAGGGCAGGGTGAGCGACCTCCAGACCTTTCCCTTCCAGTGTTCAGTACCCTAGTGCCACTGGATCCATCTCTTCTTTCCCACCTCTCCCCCCTTTAAAATTCCCAGGGACTGAAAATCCAAAGTGTATCTGTAGTGTACTGAAGAATGCATTCAGACAATATATGCTAAATTCCACCCACTCAGCCCCGCTCAAGCCCAGGCCAGACGACTTCCCATTCAGCCTCACCCTGAGTGGCCAGACAAGGTACTTAGAGGCAGAAGGACTGAGCACAGATAATCCATAACGCAGATCCCTAAGAGGTGATGCCAGTCCTCGGGTGTTTATCGGGTAACACTCCTCTGAAAACTGAAATTCCACACTCTAAGGTAAATGCTAGAGGTTGCGCATCATGTAAGAGCAACATAAAACATAATCCTTGCTCTCCAGGAAACAAGGTACGAACACAATGTCATTTTCAAAACAATGTCAGAATAAGTGTTCTACACAATCGCTTCTATTGATGTCTGAAAGATCAGTTCGATGGGCTGTGCATCCCAGCGTGTCAAGCATCATTAGGGAGGTCCTGGTGGGAGAAATTCAAGTGCGGGGAAAATGAAAATGGGTTAGGTCCATGGGGCTGGGGAGTGAGAAGGGAAGAGGCAACTTGAGAGCATCATTCTTAGGGCTCTGTGTTGGGTCCCCAGAGACAGGCATCATGGACAGGGGATGCGGTAGAGCTAACTTTTAACTCTTCAGTGAACTCAATGCATTGAATACGGAAGGAGCCCTTCACAATTTTTTATGCTAAAAGAACAAAGAGTTCTATTAAGCATTGTAAGTTGCATTCAGTAGCCTTCAGGACACCATACCACCCCCCATCTACAATCAGTCAAACCCAATAGCAAGTTCATTTTTGCACAATCCATGAGTTAGGGCAAAACTCCCTTCAACGTGCAGTAAGAGGATCTACTCAGGTCTTGTGAGCAGGGCTCAGAGGATTGCCTCTCGTTTCTGATCAGGAAAGGTATTGCCTCTGAAGCAGACCTCCAGAGCCCCCAAAACCCTTCGTGTGGATAACCATTGGGAGATATGTCTAAAGCAAGAAACACCCAAGTTTCACAGTTCATGGTTAGCTGCACAACTTACAAGAGCAAACAGACAGAGGCAAACCCCTGCTTTTCTTCCATGGGAGAGAGCGACCCAACGCGGAGAAAAAGCACCAGTTAGCCAGGTGAGAAGCTCGGGCTGTGAATCCCGAAGAGCTTGAACTAATGGCAAACTGCAGTTCTTGGCAGTGGGAGGTGCAGGCAGTCCCATCCCGAAGACCTGACCTGCAGGCGCGGATCACCACGTTACGTATGTCTCTGAGCGACCAGTGGAGCACCTGTTTAGGAGACATCTTCACAGAGGCTCTTCAGGGTTGTTTATTCCAAAAGAAAGTGCTTTGGATGCCATTTCAAAATTAAATGTGTTAAGAACTAATTATAAAATTAAGCTCCGTGTAAACCCACTGAGCTTTGGTTTTCTTATCTGTAAAGGGATGAGGATCCTCGTGCTAGCTATTTCTGAGATAAGGATGAGGTGGCGTTTTGTAAGCTGGAAAGCGCTACCAAAAAAATGAGCAGCCTGGAGACTGTGGTATGCCTTTAGCATCCTAATAAACCTGAGCGTAAAGCACAATGAGCGGCTATCATTGCCCACAGGAGGGAGAAAGCACGTCGCGGGTACATGCAGGCTGCTGCACTCGTGTCAATTTCAGAGTTCTTGAATGTCCAGTATGTGCATCGTGAAACGTCCTGGGGACGCGAAGGTGACTGAGAAGCAATCACTACCTACCTAGAAGATCTCAGGAAGAAATAAGCCCCCGTATCAAAATCAAAATCAAACTCCTGAGAAACCAAAAAACAGAGAAACAAAGGACACGGACCAAAACCTTCAGGCTTCGTAAACCCACTCACGATTATTTCATGTATTCCATATTTAGCCACTGTACCCTTTTAGTTACAAGTAACCAAAAACACAACTCAATTCAAAGGGGCTTGAACCAAAGAAAATACACTAATTCACAGGAGAGGAGGAGAGGTCAGAAGAATCCCACCATCCAGCTCACAGTTCTTTTCATCTCCCCACTGTGCCAGCTTCTGTCATTCTGAGTCCCACTCTGCCGTCCCCAGTAGGCTTTTTCCCAAAGAAAGTTCTGGAAGTTATAATTCGGCTGCCAAGCGCCATCGGGGCTGTGTCTCCTCACTTACATCTACTTGGAGAAAGGTTTCCTGAGGCTCTCTACTGCTAATGAGGAAGAGCTTTCCCAGAAATCAGCTGAGAACCTCTCTTCAAATCCCATTCGTCAGCCCTGGCCGGTTTGGCTCAGGGGTTAGAGTGTGGACCCGCGGACCAACGGGTCGTGGGTTCGATTCCGGCCGAGGGCACGTACCTCAGTTGTGGTTCGTCCCTGGCCCTGGTTGGGGTCAGGGAGGCAACCAGTCGATGTGTCCCTCTCACATCGATGTTTTTTTCTCTCTCTCTCCTTCCCACTCTATCTGAAGATAAATAGAAAAAAATATCCTCGGGTGAGGATAAAAAAAAATCCCCTTTGTCAAAATTGTGTCACGTGTTCATCCATGACCCAACCACTGACAAAGGACAAGAGGGTCCCCTTAAACCAATGACACCCACCTCCCTAGGCTGTCAATCCCAGACTTCGTTGCTGCTACTCAGGGAGGGGGTGTGGAACGGATGGTGGGAAGTTAACCATGAGATGCCCTACTCAGCTATAAGAACTGAAGTTATCCGCTGTCCAAGCCCACATAGGGAGTGGAAATTAAAAGTGGAGATTTGCTTTAGGCAGGTACATTGTGTCTAGCAAGAAGGGACATCCGTCAGCAAGAGGCATAACTGGAAAAACTAAAAATCAGGCACAGCAACTCAAAACCTCAAGGGGGCCATTTGGTGTAAGCAACTCGTCCCAGAGCCCCACTGAATTAAAGCTCGGTACGTTAATTAAGGTTCTAACATACCCGTGGGACTTCAAGAAAAGGTTACGTTTATGCTTGCGCGACTCTTTAAAAAGGCAGGGACGCACGTACTACATTTTATAGAAAATCAGCGGCTGACAATTTTTAAGGGTTGTTGCTGAAAGGGACAAATCTTATGTTCATTAAAAAACTTTGAAATTTGGAACGACCCACCCCAGCTTCTCTGGAGAGCTGGGTTTTGATGCGCGGACTGCAAATAGGACACACGGTGCGCAGTGAGCTGTCATGGCTCGCCTTCCCCCCAGGCTCCTCAGCTGATGAAAATTGATGGCTCCTCATTTCCAGACTGGGTGGCTGCTTACCAGTGCCAAACAAATAGTAGGTATTTGCATTATGGTGTTGCCCTTCAGAACAAATATTCAGACTCCCAGTCCCCCCAGACCTATCAAATGAGACTCTCACGGGTGTGGGCCATACTCTGTCTTCCCTTAAAGTGGCCCTAGTAAATCTGATGATCAGCCAGACCAAACCTCACACTACCTCCCTAAGGATCCAGAATGCTCAGTAGGAAAAGCCCTCCGAATAAGAGCCAGGGCCTCATGGAGCTTTACAAGGTCATCTCTTTTGTACTCTTTCTTGCCTTCAGGAAGACCAGCACGAAACAGCAGAAGCTCTGGGCACTCACCCCTTCTGGGGACAGGCACAAATCCACCTTCCCAGCAACAGGTCCCAGCAGTTCCTGACACACACCACCCAGCAAGTAACGCTCTTGCTTTAGAACCACAGCCAACCTGCCTCTCAGCTCCCCTACTCAACCTCTTCCTGCCCATAGCCTTCCCCCACCCCAGAACCCACCCCAATAGCATCAGGGTCCTGGGGGGGGGGGACAATATCAGCTAGACAACA
The DNA here is from genome assembly GCA_030848825.1 of Tadarida brasiliensis. Classification (NCBI taxonomy): domain Eukaryota; kingdom Metazoa; phylum Chordata; class Mammalia; order Chiroptera; family Molossidae; genus Tadarida; species Tadarida brasiliensis. The sequence goes on along the minus strand of CM061260.1, from coordinate 61,453,586 downwards.
TGGTCCCTCTCCAGCCAGGAAGGACATTCTTTGTCACCTATTAAATGATACCACTGCCAGTTTCCATGTCACAAGCTCCTTTTTGTAACTGACTCACCACGCCGTCCTGTCTCCCTCTTCAGTGACATTGCTCATGCCATGTCTAGCCCCAACCCCTCTCACTGCAGCTGGCGGAGGGCTGGGGAAGGAGTGGGACAGGGACTCAGGACTCCTTGGTCACTGGCAATCCCCAGGTGGTCGGCCTGGGGCGGTGATATATACTTTTCACCTTTCTCCAGGCAAGGGAGAGAGCAATGTCTCAACCCCTGAAACACTCCAGCCAGGGAGACCTGGGTCCTGGGAGCCTGCCCTGCACTGCAGGGGTCACCATATCTGGCAAGTCAGCCCTTAGCCCCTCTGACTCTCCACCTCCCCAACTCCTGTGACCTTTAGTTACCAGCCTCTGTGACCAGAAATTACAGGCCTGACCATTACCCAAAGGCTCTTGCAGTCCTGGTGCCACTGAGCAGCTGTGTGTCCTGGGAGATGCCCTGCCACCCCCTGAGCCTCAGCTCCCTCTTCTGGGATGGATCAGGATGGTCCTGGCTTGTCTCCCCAGTTCTTGTGAGGCTTAAAACCCACAACAGCCCGGCTGCTGTGGTTCAGTGGACTGAGCATTGTCCCATGGACTGAGAGGCCCCGGTTCAATTTCCAGTCAGGGCACATGCCGCCGGGGTTGCAGGCTCGATCCCCAGTGGGGGGCATGTAGGAGGCAGCCGATCGATGTGTCTCTCTCACATCGATGTTTCTGTCTCTCTCTCTCCCTTCCTCTCTTCTAAAAAATCAATAAAAACATATTTAAAAAAAATTTTAAAAACCCACCACAAATGTGAATGTTCACTCCTGAAGGATCACTGTCCATCGGACTCAGCATCTCCAGCTGGGGACAACGTCTCATTCATCTACATCTCTAGTGTCTGGGTTGGCAAATGTCTCCCGAGCAATGGCTGGGGGATGGTACATGAACGGAATGAGGAGCGGGCATCGTAGGAGGACAGGAGTGCATGACAAGTCAGGACGGTGAAAATGTAGTCAGGGACAGAAGAAATGTCCCCCCTCTCCTACTACCCTCCAGTCTGCAGGGACTAACGGCACTCCCACAGTGCCTCCCCCGTTGATTAGACAGATAACTTTTAAAAGTTGCTCTAGCACCAAATAGAAAAGGATGGTATTAGAGCTTTTCCATGCCAATTTAAATAAAATATTGAACACATCCAACCTTAAACTGAAAGGAAAATCCCTTTTAGCCAACAACCCTCCCAGGCGCTTGCTTGCCCTGGCTGGTACTGCAGCGAACACGGAAATTGTCAGGAGAGGTGGAAGCTTGGGTGGGGCGCTGGAGGGCAGAGCCTCCCCTGACTCCTCATTGCTTTGGTTTCCTGGGGGAACAGGCACTCAGGAGGCTGAGCGAGCCAGGATGGTGAACTGGTTTCTCCACACCGAACGGCTCCAATCCTGGAACCCACAGGACAATCCATACCCCCTCATCAGCTCTGCAACATGAAATACCCTACCACCCCCACCCCCACCCCCGTTCTCGGAACAGAAACACAGCCTCAGAGATGAGAAGGCAGCTGCTTTTCACCACACATGAGTCCCAGCTGCACTTTCTGATATTCTTGCCCACTCTGCATCCCCAGGCCTAAACTGGATGCAGTAACTGGGGTGGGATGTAAAGGAGAACTCCTCGCCCAGAAGAGCATGTGGAATCAGAGGGTGGTAATTTTTAGACATAAAAGAAGCCTCCCACAATGTTACCCTTGCCCTCTGAGTACGGGGGCAAATTGGCAAGTCAGCATACCCTCTTGGGCACACACACACACTTGCTCTTGCCCCCTTCCTTCCTCCTCATGCAACGTCAGAGCTGGGCAGGGCCTTGCCCCCAGCAGCCGAGGGGGCCACGGGCGCTCTCAGGAGCCCCACAGTCACAGACCCTGCCCCTGCCCTCACTCTCAGACCAGAGCACAGGGAGGCCAGAGCCAAGGGGCCTGCTTTGGCCTCCCCCTCCCTCATTCCAGAACTCGTAACATCTGCTAAGCACCTCCTGACACCTTGAACCTGCCCCTACAGGTCCCAAGTCAAGTATGAATCTAATTCCATGAACATCGAGTCGGCGCCAGGCAGCGGGCTGGAGTAGGGAAAGACCCAGAAAGTCCACAGGCCGCTGTCAAAGTGCAGTTTTCAAAATGCTCTCATGTAATTATTTTACTCACTAATGAGGGAAGGTAACGCTAGCTCAAGAGAGTCTGAAGAACAGGGGTTTAATAATCAGTCCGGAAAGGCACGCAGAAATGAGTTTGCTAAGCAGAGACAAAACTGGTTAATGTCCCGCGGGGCAATGAAACTGTAACTGTTGTAGACAGATTTTCTGCTGGACAGAAAGAACTTGTGTCTCTACTGGGTAAGGAGCCATGTTATCCTATCAATCTATATGTTAACATCTAAATTCACAAAGTCTGGCCCTTAATCAATAATAAATTGAAAGTTATGCAAAAGTACCTTTCCCTAGAGAATGAAATAACCTTTGGGTGGACCTGTTAGGTGACAGTGTGAGGTAGTCAGGACATGCAGTCATCCTTGCCCGGTTTCCAAGTTTTGGGGGCTTCTTTGGCCTTTGCCCTCAAGCACTTTCCAATACCTAGTGAGGCCAGGTTGTCGCACACAATCAGGCTAAACAGTCCCCAAAGAGTTTTTGTTCATTTTGTTAGGCGCGACAATGGCACAGTGTTTATTGGCAGCGCAAATAAATCCTTGTCAGTCGAGATGCTCTCTGAAGTATCCATAGATAAAATGACACGACGTCTGGGATGTGCTCACAAACATTCCAGGATAAACAAAAGTCAGGGGAGAACAGATGAAACAAGATGGGCCTACTGTTGGTAACTGTGGAAGCCCACTGAGGGGTACATGGGGATGTGATTCTCTCTACTGTGGGTGAATTCAAAGTGTTTGCATGCTGATCGTTAAAACAAGACAACATCCTACCACGCATTTATTATCTTCTCACACACTCTAAGATTTACTGAGCTCACTGGTTTTTCTCTGTCTCCCTTGCTTAGAACAGGAACTCCACAGGGGGCTGGGCTCCTGGTGCGTTCTTCCCTCCCAGGCACGAGAAGAGCAGCCTGCACCTGTAGGCACTCAGTGGGTATTTGTTAAAGAATTATTTGAGAAAGCAGGAGGGGGGTGGGAGTGGGGAGGAGGGGGTCAATGGGGGGAAAAAGGGGGGGCATCTGTAATACTTTCAACAATTCAAAAAGAGAACTGTTTGAAGGCACTTCTCAGAGGAGGTGGAAACTACACATTTCAAACCCTGCAACTGATAGAAAAAGCGGAGGTAACCCAGGGAGCGGGGAGCAGGGTGCAGGTTTTTGGAGAAGGGCCAAATCGGGCCTGTTTGGAGAGAGGCATGGGCCATCCAAGTGGCAGGTAGAATACAGACCAACAGGGCAGGGGTCTCCCTGGGCCCTGGAGCTGAGCCTCCAGCTGGAGTGGGGGGCCTGCAGCTGGACAGCCTGTGGGGCAGTGCCCTGCCCCCACTGCAGGTGCGCCTTTGATGTGGCTCTGGGCTGCCGGGCAGAGGAAACGGGAGCTTCCCAGTGCTGCCCACCGCATCAATGCCACCCAAGCTTTCAATGAGGCCGAAGAAGACGTGCGCCCGTGGGCTGTGGAGGGGCAACCGCTCTACAGACCAGCGGCTGGCACGGAATCAAGGCGCAGCGTTGCAGCCCGAGTTGAAGGAGTTCTTACCCAGACTCCTCTCAAGGCACCCACACCCCAGCTCCACTCTCAGGGAAGGGGTGCTCGGGGGTTCTCAGTGAAGAGGGGGCTTAGAGCTTCCACTTTCTTTCCTCACTGCCTTCAAGGGAAAAGCACACAGTGGGGTGTCCGTGAGGAGAGGGACTCCGGGCTAAGGGAAGGGTCTGTGTTATCTCGGCAGGCTTCAGTGATCTAAGCCTCCCCCTCGAGATGGGACAAGGGGGGGGCCTGTGAACGTATCAGGTACAAACGCAGAGAGCACAAATGCGTTCCCTCACCCCGGCACATCATGCCCACCCACCCTCGTATTTACAGGTCTCCCCCTCATTCACATGTACATTCCTGTGTGTGAGAGACTGAGTGGCTCCGTGGCTGCCCCAGAGGACCTTGCCACTGAGACTCACCAGAGACCGTGATGTCCTGCAGGGGTTCAGGACCCTACACCTCACCCCACACTGGAGATACAAAATCAAGGACCTTTCTTTGAGAACGTGTCCCACCCATGCTTTGATGGAGATAAAGGGAAGGGGAAACCAGGATGTCTTCTGAGGTTAGCTCTCTCATTAATAACTCAGCACACATTTGCTGAGGCCTTGGTGCCTGGCATCAGGCTGGGCAAAGGGACACAAAGATCAGCGTGGCTCTGTCACTGACCTGGGCGCTGCAGCTCCAGCAGGGAGACCATGGCAACAGTGCAGCCATACTGACGGCACCAGGCCTGCGGTGAGTCGGGTTTGATTTCTGTCAGTGCTTTTGAGACGTGAGCCTATCCAAATCCCTCCACAGCCTTATCACCCCAAACCTCTAAGACAAATATAGGGTGTGATTCAGGCTGAAGAGCTGGGCTGTGCAGCCAGGGGGCTGTCACTGAGGCCAGGGGACTCCCTCAAAGATAGGGGCAGGAACACCAGTCATGTGGACAATCTGTGCTGGGAGCCTACCCTCAGTGGGCAGGCCCAAAGCCATTGCCAAATGCACAGAAGGGGGCGGAGGTTAGTAAGCCCCTCTCCTGGAACTGCTGAACCTGTTCCCCTGTAAGCCCTCAGCTGTCACATAGAGAGTGTGACCTGGGGCCAGTTACTTAACAAACAGAGCCTCGGTGTCCCCATTCATAAGATGAGGGAAAACTCTTGGGATGGGGGATGAGGGAGCATGAGTTTGGAGAGCAGAATGTCAGGCACATTGAGTGTCCAAGATAAGGCCGCCCCAGTCCAGCCTTGTCACATGAGCAAGCTCAGGGCTGTGCAGGTCCAACACGGGACACCATGGGTCATCTGGGGCTCAGCCTGGCCGATGACTTACCCAGATGCTCTGTGCATATAAGAAGACAGGAAGTGGAGTCTAGAGTTTTGCCCAAGAATGGGAAATCTGAATTCAGACAGGGATGAGAGGTGAGGCCGCCACAGGGCAGCAGACTCTGCCCAGACCGCTGTGAAATGAACCTCCCCACCCAACATACACACGCACACATCGCCTGTGATTCAAGGTTAACTTTCCCCCGGAGGCTCTGAAAGTGCCCAGGACACAGGCTCCAGACAGAGGGCTGAGGGGGGCACGGAGGCTGCTGCCCCAGGGAGCGCACAGGGGAGCACAGGGCCGGGGGCAGGAATGAGGGGAAGGACCAAGGCTGTGACATGAAAGGGTGGAATGGCTTCCCAGAAAAGCCTCCCTACCACCTCCTCAGGACACAGAATGACCCAGAGGAACCTGGAGCCCTGGGCTTTCCAGCAGCGACAGCACATGGGAACAACATCCCATCAGACAAGCACCACACACCCAGGATGCTCCAGCCCCCTGGTTTCCAACTCTCCCCCCTCATCGGATTCATTTCCCTGGTTCCATTGGACACTCTGATCTATGGGAGACTGCAGGCAGGCAGCCAGCTACTGGGAGAGGCCCACTGTCAGGCGGAAAGAGCACTTGATTTAGGTTCCCTGTGCCCTGGGTTCGAATCCTGCCTCCACCTCTACCTCTATATGATCGTGCAATGTTAGGAAGGTTTCTTAACCTCTCTGAAGTCTTTTCCTCATGTGCAAGTTGGGGGCTAATCTCTCCCTATAGGCCTCCATGAGAACTAAAATGAGAGACGGGTGCACAGTAGGTCCTCACACATGGCAGCTGTTATTGAGAATACAAAGCCGATTCCACCAGAATTAATTCCTGGGGATGGAACACTCGTCACCCCTAGGGCAACCTGTGCCTTCTCCCCATTGCTCCTTTCCGCCCCCACCCCACCCCTGCCCACCCAGGCCCCAGGCCTATGTGAAGCCCTCCTCCCTAGTCCTGGCTCCAAGGAGAGACGTTTCTGAACTGGAAACCGCTTCAGACATTTACAGTGCCGACCTCAGAGCATCCCTCTCTCCCAGCAGGACCAGGCTGTGAAGTGTAATTAAAGCCACGGGTTAATTAGGAGTGGCAGCCATCTTGCCATGACCATTAGTCCCAAAGGTCCAGGAGGCAAGAGCCACAGCACTCCCCCAAGTCCTGGTCCTCCCCCCCTCCACCCCAGTCCATCTCCTAAGTCATCCCAGAGCTGCCTTCAATCAGCTGTTTTAATTTCTCTTGCTGTTCATACTCAGGAAGTTTTCCTTGCAGTCTAACTTAAATCCTTCCCTCTACGAATTGATGGAGAGAAGGAGAGAACTGACATGGATGTGAGTTTGGGCTTCATGGAAGGTGCCCTGAGAAGTGTCTTTGGAAGGGCGGAGCCTTGAGCCCACCCCACCCCAACCATGAGAAGATGGTGTGAGGATTCTGCAGGATGGAGCCAGGGATGGAGCAGTGTGATGGATGCAGGGGAAGGTAGAACAGAAAAGCACCTCGGTCAGATGGAGGAGGGAGTTGGGAGGCAGCTGGCCCACCTGCGTTGGAAGCCTGGGATGGCTTACTAGTTACCTAATATCTCTGTGCCTCAGTCAGCCCATCTGTAAAATGGGGGTAAAATGTCACAGCTGCTCTTAGGGCTTTCGGGAGCTAAAATACATACAGCTTTTTAAATGGCACAACATAAATTCTCAGTAAACGTTAGGAAATCCTTATAACACTCCATCCCATTCTGCAAATAGCTCAGAGTCCTGGGGCTTCTTCCTTCCCCATTTCTCTCAGACTCACTCCTTCTTCTCCATTCCAATGGCCCCACTGTAGTCCTGGCCCTCAACCCCACATGCTGGGCACAGTCTGTGACTTCACCTCCCCCCTCTCCTCATGGGCCCCCTCTCCTCCGCTGCGTCAGTCTCCAGCTCCCCAGTCCACTCCACAGACCGCTTCGTTTGATACCCTTAGGCCCCAGGTACTTTTCCAGGTGACCTGCTTTACTAAAAAGAACTCATTTAATTCAACGCCCACAACCGCCCTCTGAAGGGACTATGGCCACTTTGCAGATGAGGAAACTGGACCTCAGAAGGGAGAGATAATTTGCCCAAAGTCAGCCTATGAGGAAATGGTAGAGCCAGAATTGAAACCCCGTCCGTGTAGCTCCAGGCTGCCCTCCAAGCCAGACTCCGCAGCAGAGCACCTGAGGCCTTCAGCACCAAGCATCCCTCCCTGCCCCCGATCTAGCCCAATCCACGCCCCCGCCCGAAGCCAGTCCGGCCTCCAGTGTACACACCGCACCTTCGTATCCCACTCACCCTCACGGAGTCAGAGAACAAGAATAGAGAGGAGGCAGGGAGACATTTTAGGAATGAGAGGAATTTGAGAAAGGGGGAGCTGGAAGGGAAAAGCATGCTGAGAGGTAACTAACAAGGTGTCCACAGATCTGGGGCACTTCTCCGGCAGGCGCTACAGCTCTGTCCCCAGCCTGGCTTCTGCCCTCTCCAGGAGGGTGTGGGATTCCACGGAAAGGAAGGAGTGCGAGGAGGCCCAAGCCGGAGCTGGAAAGGACGGCAAAAGCTCCAGCTGCTCCAAATGAGCTCAAGCCACTTGGCCCTGCACAAATCCCAGGGACCAGGAACATGCAAATGAGGCCGAGAACAGCTGTGGAGGGATCTCGCAGGAAGCCCGACAGGATCCTGGCAAGCACTGGAGGGGCCGGGAGGCCTCAGGTCGGCCACACGGTCCTCACATCCAGAGGGGTCTGAAGTGGTGTCTGCGAACCACAGAGAGGGAAGCTTGGTGTGCAGCTGAGCAAAATTACTGGAGACTGTACACGAAGGGCAGTGGGCACCTAGGAAAGGCAGCTGAGATGAGATCACGGCAGACAGTGTGTGCTCAGTAATAAAGTCCTGTCAGGCAAAACTCAGCTCCTCTGACAAGGTCACCAGGCTGGCCGATGAGGGAAATGGGGTTCACCCATGTAACTGATCTTGAAAACATCTGACAGGCTCTTCCTGAAACTCTTGTGTACAAGCTAGAAAAAGGGAGCTAGAAGGTGGGAGAATGAATGGATAATGGAGCTGGTCGCACAATCGCACCCAAGATTACTCATCAGGGGATCAAGGCCCCTTGGCGGGAAGTGTGTGAGGGCTGGCCTACCCCCTCCCCCACGTGCAACTCCTATCAAGCTCTTAGATCAATATATGAGAAGCATTTGAACCTGGGAGCAACAGCAGATATGTTAAATGTCAGAGACAGCATCCAAAATATCTTAGTCAGCTAGAGAGATGGACTGAACTTAGACAAGCTAAAGTGAATTAGGGAAAAATGTAGATTCCCAAACATAAGACCAAAAAAAGCTGCATGAGCTCAACGGTATCCCTCCCCCAAAACTCATATGTTCAAATTTTAACCCCCAGGACCTCAGAATGTGACCTTATTTGGAAATAGGGTCATTGCAGATGTAATTAGTTAAGATGAGGTCATACTGGAGTAGGGTGGGCCCTGATCCAATGACTGGTGTTCGTATGAAAAGGGAAATGTGGACACGGGCACACAGGGAGAATGCCATGCAAACATGAAGGTAGATATCAGGGTGATGCTTCCACAAACCAGGGAATGCCAAAGATTGCCGGCAAACCATCAGAAGTTAGAGGAGAAGCATGGAACAGATTCTCCCTCATATTCTTCAGAAGGAATCAACCCTGCCAACAACTTGATCTTGGACTTCTGGTCTCCAGGACCCTAAGAATACAATTCTGTTGTTTAAGCCACCCAGCTTGTGGTACTTTGTTACAGCAGCCACAGCAAACTAATACAAGCACAAAGACAAACTGGAAGATGGGACTGAGCAACATTATGTTAGAGAGCTGGGGGTACTGGCTGGCTGCAAGCTCGGTACAAGTCAGAAGGGCCGTGTGGCTGCCACAGACAGGGCAGAGCTGAGGCTGCACCGATGGCAGGTGTGGTACCTGGACTGAGGGGGTGTGCTGGCCAGGCCTCACCTGGAGGGCCAGATTTGGTCCTGATGACCTCAATTTAAGACAAGTGGGAGTCAATAAAAAATAAAAAAAATAAAATAAAATGACCCGACTGGTGTGGCTCAGTTGGTCGGAGTGTCTTCCCGTACACCAAAAGGCTATGGGTTCGAGTCCCAGTCAGGGCACATACCCAAGTTGCAGTTCGATCCCCGGTCGGAGCGTGTACAGGAGGCAACCGATTGATGTTTCTCTCTCACATCGATGTTTCTCTCTCCCTCTCCCTTCCTCTCTCTCTAAAATCAATAAAATAATAATAATAATAATAATAATAATAATAAAAGGACAAGTGAGAGGGTGTTCAATCCCGTGCCCAGAGATGGTGAGACAAATCAGAGGAGGACTTGTGGAAGTGGGGAAGAGGTGAAGGCATTGGTCTCCAGTCTTTGAAAACTGCAGCATGCAGTGACTGGGTATGCCTGAACAGCCACACGGGGGAAGAGATGGAGCCCACAGGGAAATATAAGAATCTTCTATTAGGCATGTTAACCAAAAACTGAATGGGCCACCTGTGGGAGATGAGCTTTCTGTCTCTGAGGAACTCAAGACTCCACCAGCTGACCACTCAGCAGGACGAGCGCAGGTGACTCCAGCGTCTTACAGCACCAGGAAGGGACCGCTCACGTTCCACCTGGCTTGACACCAGCAACTTAGGCTTTTTACCCATTTAAAGTTAGAGGCTGCAGTGAGATGGCCTGGCCCCAAGACCTTTCACTGACGGCTTTAGCAGACAGAATTGCATACGGAGGCCAGTGAATCTAGACTCATAGTTTGGCAAGACCCAGGTCCACTGGAGGCAGGAACATGCTCATGCTCACACTCACAGGGTCCCAGGAGGACGAGGGTTGGGGAGGAACGTGGCCCTAGCTTTCCATTGTTTAGGAATGGAGAGAACTGTTGGCCCAAGAGTTAACCAACCCCTCACTTGAGGGAGCACCATGCTGGTGGGTGCTGTGAAGGAACACAAAGGAGCCTACACCCAGGCCTCTCTTCAAGGGGTTTGGAAAGAGAAGTTTCTGCAGAAGAGGCAACTCCGATGCTAATAAGATGACCCATCCCAAGATGACCTGATACCATAGTGAGCATGCGCATGAGCTATGCTACTTCATTTAATCCTCCCTTGAGGCCTCCCGCGTTTTACAGTACAAAAAGGAGGCTCAGAGAGAGAGAGGGACTTATACAAAACCCACAACCCAAAACCAGTCAAGCTGCTTTGAACCCAAGTTTCTCTGATCCCTAAGTCCATGCTCTTTGCAAGGTTCTACACAGCTTCCTCAGCAGAGGACTGCAGGCTGTAGAAGTGTCTCAAGCATCCGGCAGCAGAAAGAACATAGTGTGGTCTAAAGCATGAGTCACATTTCGGCATGCATCGGAAAGGCCTGGAGGGCTGGTTAAAGTGCAGGCTGCTGGGCCCCACCCCAGGAGTTGCTGAGTTAGTAAGTCTGGGGTTTGGCCCAAGAATGCAACTAAAAGGTTCTGGCAGTGCTGATGCTCCAGGCAGGGACCTCACTTTGAGAACCATTGCTCTAGAGCAATCAGGAAAGAAAGCGGTGTTCTCCAGACTCCGGGCTACATAGAGCTGGAGGTGTGCTGTCGGGCTGATCACCTGTCTTGGGGAAGGAGGCCCCAACAGCATCTCAAGCAGCAGGACTGCCAGCCGGTGCTGTTTCACTGGGAACCCATCTGGTTGGGAAGATGTTCATTCTAAAAAATCCAGCTTCTTATACTTTCCACTCTGGAGTCTCCTGGTTCTCTGAGATTGACAAGCTCAGTTCTCTGCTATAGGAAGTCCCATTTCCTCTGCAGTCAGCCACCATGACCTCCAGGGTTTTCTCCCTCTCTTAACAGACAAGCTGCCTTCACCAGTTCTTTTGCGTCTGGGTTCCCTGACACCCTGATGCTGGATGCTTTCCACTGAATACCCTTGAATCGGCCCCTCTAAAATTCCTGTCCAGAAATGAGAACACAATGACCAGAGAGAACCCAGTCTGGACCCGCACTTCTCTGAGTGCCGTTGTAAGTAATCCCATCACCCTGCCGGCTCCTATGAAGCTGCGAACAATTAAACCCCTCAGATCTTCCTCTCAGGATCTGCAGCCAAATCAAGTCTGCCCCACCCTCAACCCCCTTGTGAACTTGAGTAATTAATTTCTTCAATCTAAATGCGACTTTCCATCTGCCCCTGTTAAATTTCATCTTGTTAGTTTAAACGCAACATTCCAGTCTACTGAGATAATTTTGAATATTTATTCTAGCTTTCATAGGAGCTGCCCATCACAGCCTTGTCATCAACAAATTTGATAAGCTTGCTTACTCCAGTTTCATCCAAGTCATGCAGAAAAATGTGAAACTTCATTTTTCAGAATCTCACCTGCCACAAACCATCTTTCCCTTTGGAATCCTTAATCAGATGATCATACTTCCCCAACTCAGACTTCCTACAGTCTAGGGAAGGTCCCTGGGCATGTCACTTCTTTCCGTGGCTGGTATTAATGCCAGGCTGACATGGTGTCTTTCATCTGAGTACTGTCACACCATCAGAATCAAAACAGAAGGACGGTCAGTTGCTATTTCTCTACCTTCTGGGCAATGACAATGTTACAGAGGCAAGAATGCAAAAATGTATCTGATCCTCCACTTTAAACAATATTTGACATTCAACAGAAGTCAAGCTGCCTACCCCCCCCCCCCATCATTACTATAGCATGCCTCCCCGACAGCTTTATGATCCAGACTGGGAAAGTAGCATCCAAATTCTTCCAACTGGGTGGGGAAGCTGTCATAGGGATATGTCATAACTTGGACCTGCTCAGCTGCAAGGCATTCTGGGATCTTGGCAGCTGGTCAGTGAGCAGGCAAGAAATGTTTTCTGGTGTGGGATCCCTGGAGAAAGGGGTGAGGACAGATTCAAGGAAGTGGAAAGGGAAAGGGCACCTTGATGAATAGCATCCCTTCTCTGCCATTTATATGTGAGAACGGCCCTTCTTCTGCTGGAAAAAGGCATAGTAAATGTCCATGGGATGCTGATGGAGCATTTGTGAACAACTTGTTGACACCAAGGATGGAGAACGGTATATATAGTGGTGAAGAGTGTGGGCTCTGAAGCCAGACAGTCTGGATTTACATCCCAGCTTTCCTACTTATTAGCTGTGTGACCTTGGGCAAATTGTTTTTCTCTCTCAAGGTTTCAGTTTCCTCATGTGGAAAGTGGAGACAAAAATAGTACATGCACATAGGCACATGAGGATTAAAAGAGATAATGCATGTACAAAGTTTGGCAGGTTGTCTGGAACATAGTAACAGCTCAATAAATAATAGCTGTGTATGGAACAATAGCTCGAGGGCACAGAGTGCTGCTGGCTCCAGGACTGGAGGTGTGAAGAGAAAAAGGCTAAGAAGGTAAAAGAAGAAACTTCAGTGTGGGTGAGGGGCAGCAGAGATGTGGCGCTCACCCGAGGGCGAGGCAGCGGTCTGTGGAACGGCCTGAGGTGGAGCCTAGGCACAAGGCTAGGTAAGCATCCCGACCTTCGGGTCAGGTAGGGCAGTTTGAAGCCTCAGAGGAGTTCAGTGAAAATTGTTTTTTTTCAGCTCTGAATACAAACAATTTTAATTGGTACAGGAAGTCAGTCAAAAATTGTCTAAATGGTCCATGTTAAAAAGAAGTAAAAAGATTCCACCTCTAGAAATCTGTTCTGAGGAAATAATCCTCAATAGGCACAAAGGTCTCTATCCAAGGATGTTCACTGCAGCATTATTTATAATAGTAACAAATGATTTACAATCTAGATGTCCAACCCATAGGGGATTCATTAAATAAATTATGGCACATTCATATGATGGACTACCAGGCAGCCATTTAAAAGCCCATTTCAGAGGAATACTTAAGACATGGGGAAATTATCACAGTGTGTTATTAAGTGAAAAAGGCTGGTTACAAAAGAGCACAGACAGTACAATCACAATGTTAAAATGTTGAATGACTTCATATTACTTTTATAAATGCTTTTTAAGACAAAACGACCAAAAAGAAGTTACACTAGAAAAGAGCTTCCACAATCAGCATATAATAAGCAGTGATTAAATTCAGAACACAGGAACACACACAACAGCTATGATCTGAGTGCCAGGAGCTGTAGTTAGTACCTACTAGAAAGGACCTGGCTGTCTGAAGGGCTGAGGGCTAAGAGATTCTGCATGCCACTGGCGTGAGGCCAGATGGAGCCTAGGAAAGGAGATTTAGGTCAGTGTCTCTCAACCAGGGCTGCGTATTAGAAGCTGAAAAAATACCAAAGCCCGGGTCCACCCTCAGGGATTCTGACTTCATTAAGATCTAGGCTGAGGCTGGTCATCTCTATTTTTTTCCAAGCACTTCAGGTGATTCTAATAGGAACCGGTGAATTAGTGTCACGCTGGACCAGGCTACAGTTACCTGTATACAGAGGACACTTGAGCCTTGCTCTCTAGACTGAGCCCAGCATGTGAAGAGAGACTCACTCTGGAAGCTAGAAAAAAGGTGGAACAGAAGCAGGTGGCCCCAAGACATTTGGTCAGTGCAGGAAAATGACTCTTAGCTTTGGGGAACATTCACAGAAGGGCTTCTTAAGAACTGGCCTGTTTGGGAGCTTTTGCCACAAGGACACTGCTCTCCACTTAGACTCCTGATGGCACCCAGTTATCAGCTGACTCCGTACACTGCAAGTACATGGGAGTCTACAAAAGGGAGAAGAAAAGGAAATCTACCGGGACCTGACTCTGCAGAAGCCGAGCTAGTGGTATTTTCCTTTTCTGTCCTGCTTTCGGGCAGAAACACACTCTGGCCAACAGAGCCATGTGTGAACCTTAAAGGAAACTGCTCTGGGTGGATGAGGCCTCTCGGATTCCTCCTAGTTTCTCCCAGGTGCCTTGAGGGAAGAGGAGCAGAGGGAACAGGTTGCTAGAAACAAAAGTTTGTATTAAATGATAAGATCTCCCCCAGCCTCTCAATACAGGTATAGAGTTACTTAAGGCACCAAAAGAAGGGAGAGAAGAGGCCTGGATCAGGTGGTTTACACACTGCACCCATACATCCCTGAATAATTAAGAGCCAACTGCAGCTCTTTTGTGCTCTGTAAAGTGGGGCTCGTGGGGGGGTCTTCAGGACAATGACCAGGGCAGTATAGAGGGAGTTTTGGCTCAGCTGGACTAGTGGCATTGGCGAGGAGGGGTGGATCTAAATAGCTACCTACCAGCCATTTCCCTGAAATTGCCTCCCGAGGGGCAGCCTCATGTCAACTCTGGCAAAAAAAAAAAAACAGAGCTGCAGCCCTGGCCAGTTTGGCTCAGCGGTTAGAGCGTCGGCCTGTGGACCGGAGAGTCCCGGGTTCGGTTCCCGTTAAGGGCACGTACCTAGGTTGCAGTTTGTCCCCGGCCCTGGTTGGGGGTCGTGTGGGTGGCAACCACTCGATGTGTCTCTCTCACATCGATGTTTCTCTCTGTCTCCCCCCTCCCCCAACTCTATCTTAAGATAAATGCAAAAATGTCCTCGGGTAAGGACAAAAAAAAAAAACAAAACAAAAAAAAACAGAGCTGCAGATAACCCCAAATACTGGGCGATCAAACCATAACACTAAGTGTATACATGGATGTATGTGAGTATATCTACACACACACATATACAGCAGATTTACCTTCCAGATGATGTTTGGCTCAGGCAGAGGCTAAAAGGAGAATGCACTCTCTGAAGATGCCGTGACTGGCCATCAGGTGGGTTACCCACAGTGGGGCTAGATGGTAACTAGAAACTGGCTTGAGACTAAACATCCCCCATATATAATCTACAAAAAGGAGAGGGAACCATTTCTGGAAATTCAAGAAGTGACTATAATCTCCATTCAAAACAACTGACCTCAATGGCCAGAAAGAGCCTTTGGGGTTGGTTCATCCGACACCTCATTTTTACAGATGGGGAGTCTAGGTTTAACAGAAGTGCTCCAGGAGGGAAGCCTCCTCCTTTCCAACCCAGCCTCCTCCTTGGGGAATTTAAACCTACCTCCTCCAATTTGATCCTCAGGGGACTGGCAGAACAGATGGTCACCAGCCATCCTCCAGTACCAACCCTTCCTATCACAGGAGAGGCCACAGAGATATTCTTGGTTCAAATACAAAGATATTCTGATAACACTGACAAGGCTTCAAATTCAAATGAGTTCCAGGTGCAAGTCTGATTAAGTCATCCTTAATAAGCTCAGATCAATGAGGGCGGTGCCGTGGCTGGCGGGACTCAGCACACAGCATTGCCTTCCAAGCTTTCATTTGCTCGGGGGAAAAGTCCAGCGAACTCCTTGGCCTCTTGTTTCAAGTCCCCGTGGAGGAGGATGAGCAGCCCAGCTGTTGGGAAATGTGCTCGAGGTCAAACTCTCCCAAGCCTAGTTTTCAGCCCAGTGGTCCCTCCTCCGGCTTTCCCCCCTGCGCCCAGCAGCAAATTGAATAGGAAACCATTTCCTTTTTTTCCTTTTTTCTACTTTGAAGCTACCAAGTACAGTAATTTCTCACTGGCGAGCCCCCGAGTAACGTCAGAATTTGAGTGCATTCTGCAAGGTTTGGTTTTCATCTCTCAGGCTCCCTAAAGCAGGAAGGCGGGAAAGTGACATGCAGAGCCCCAGAACAGGCAGCACCCCTTCCCTTTTGGAACTCTGCTCCCAGCTGGAACCTTCCCTGTCACTTTCTAGCTTTCCAGCCTGCTATAAGGAGGATTTCTTCAGAAAGAAGGTCTTGGAGGAGATTCTTCCATTGGAGACAGAGAATGGCATAGACAGAGATGCCCCTCCAGCTGACCCATCAGGGAGCCATCTCCTCAGCTGAGGCAGATGTCACCAAACCAAAAGCCTGAAAGAGGGAGTTTCCAAAAGTATAGCACTATGCCTGTGAAATCCAGGGGTTGCCCACACACGCTGTAAAAAAAAAAAGGCTCAATTCAGACAATTCAATGAAACTCCATTCGTCAAGACACTTGCTTTGGCCTCTTGTCATACATTTAAGACCAACGTAATGATGGCTAAACTCAAATGCGACGATCTGAATGTGAAGAAAATTCATTCATTAGAGGTAACCATTTCCAATACACAGACACAAAGTCATCGGTCGATGAAGACAGGCTTGTAACCAAGGTGACTGGATGAGGCACAGGATGGTCCCAAGACACACTGGGGTTCAGATTCTGAAGTATAAACAACCAACATTCCCAATAGTCCTCATCCCCAGATCACTAGGTACCTGGCTTTGCCTCTGTCTACACCATAGGAACAAGGCAGGTGTTCAACCCCACTAGATGAGTTGAGGAATCTGAGCCATGAAGAGGGGACTTGGAATTAGGGGAACAACTAGCCCTCTCAGCCTTCCCCCCAAGACCTTTGGACAACTCCAATTAGCTGTCAGGTCACCCAGACAAATCTGCAGGAAAAAACACCCACAGTAAATTCCATCATAGAGGTTGAGGCAGTGCTAGTCATTGTGTTCTCCCTAGCATGCTGATTCACCTCCATCCAGGGATATCAGAGACAAAACTTGTCTAGTGTTGTATCCATAGCTTCTCGCACAGTGCCTTGCACATAGTAAGTGCTCAGTAAATAACAAGCACCTTAGTTTACTGCCACTATTGATCTCATTCACTTTGTACCCAGGCAATAAAAAAGCCGACACTTGAGGACCAGGGGGAACAGCTGACTGTGGGGCAGCAGAGCTCAGTCCTGGGTCCTTTAAGGCAATATGACAAGGTAACAAGCACTTGTAGTCAGGGATCTTGTCCTTTGCCCTCCATGTCCATTCTACCACCTCAGTCCTCCATAAGAGTAGTGAATAGGTTGATCATATAGTAGTGATCTGAGTTGCTATCTTGCTGACTTTCCCTGTAGGACACAGGAGGGTGACCAAGATTAAGAACAGGAGTGTCATGATCAATGTTCAAAATAATTGGACCCGACAGCATCTTCTTCCCAAGTGCTCACGCTCCATCCACCAATCTTCAGCCCTGCCAGGCTGCTCCTCCATAAACGTCTGCCATCCCTCTGCTCCCTTGCTGGAGCTCCTCTTTCCTGTTTTAGATCCAAATTTTGGCTCAGGGCTTTCTGGATATTCCTTGGGATCCTCAAACATCCTATGTGAACTTCCAGTCTTTTCTCTTCCAACCCCTGCAAAAAGCTTTACTATATTAGGAGAAGAAAAAAGTTATGGTTGTATATTTTTTTCTTTCTCCTAAAGGAAAAAATTGGTTTACACTCACTGGGTTCCAGGGGTGGAGCAGGGAGGGGAGGGGGTGGTGACCTGAGTTCCAGCCCTGGCTCTGCATCTGCAATCTTGTATCGATGGATATGAAGTGCTAGATCCGTACAAGACAAGATGGCTCCCTGACCCCAAGGAACTCATCTCACAGAAGAATCCTAGTGAGCCCTGGGAGTGAGGGTGAGCTGGGAGTTCACCAGGCAGAGGGAGGACCAGGCTGTGAAGTGTTCCAATCAATTCCCAAAGTACAGGGAAACATGATAACATGTACACACAAAGAGATGAGATCACTTCTTAGGATCGTAATTTCTTAATCTGTAGGTATAGGAGCGAGACTGCTCAAGGGCTGCACTTTGGTTTTGTTTGGACCATTGATATTTGGCCAGTTTGACTTTGAATACCAGTTGTCCCCAGACCTGGCCACTCTGATTGATTGTGATCAGCATATTGTTACCTGCCTGCCCTCTGTCGGCATTTGAGTTTGTGACTCCCCTGACATGACAATCTCCAAGCCCTCTTCCAGCTTTGAACCTCAATGAGAAGTGGCTAACAGAGGGACTTTCAAACAAGCCAGGAAGGGTACCCCCAAGACAAAAAGGCATCTGTGATTCTTCCAATCCCAGCTGGGAGGGGCAATCCAGAGCCAGGGGACCTCTCTCGGGTTCTCTGCCTTTCTGGTTTGCTCTAGAAGTGGAAAGGGAGCCCCTCCTGGTCCATCCCTTCTCCTATCCCACCCTCCCTAAGCACAGCTGGTAGGGAAGAGGGTCAAAGTCAACAAGCCCAGCTCTCAGTCCCACCTGAGTCATCAGGCTTTCATAAACTAGTCCTTTCCTAAGCCCTAGGTCACCATTTGGCACCAAGCCCTTGCTGCCTTGTATTGCCTGTGCATTTTTCTATTCATGCCCCCCCCCCAACACATGGGCACACACACACACACACACACACACACACACACACACACAAGCTGGTGAATTTAGCAGCCTCTCTGGGCATGGGCTCAGCCTGGTATCTACCAGCACCTAGCTGGTACATTGCACACACTAGGTGCTTAAGAATGTTCACAGTGATGGTAATGATGGTTGCGTTCAGCTCTGGAGGAGGAAGGAAGGCTCTGGCATGACTCCCTGGAAAGAGAACAGAGATGGACCTCGAAGAAAGGAGTTGTCCGCCTTTCCCCAGCACACACACCTTCCCCAACTGAGTCCAACCAGAGGCAGCCCTTCTTCCTGAGCCATCTTCCCAAACAGTTCTTCCTGCTGGTGGCAAACTCCTTCTCTCTCTTTGATATTTTATCTGTCTTCCTTCTCCCTTCCTTCTTGGATGGGAATCTAGATTTGGGGCAGGGTACTTCAGCTTTTTCCAAGCTGCTTCTTAATCTGGCCCCCTTTTCTAGTGAGATCCAGTTCCCAAGCTCAAGTTCCCCTCTGCCCCTTCCTCAAGGTCATCTAATCCAGTTCAGAAAAAGTGAGGCCACTTTTGAATGTCAAGAAGAAATGGGGGTGGGGAGGAGGTAAGTGAGAAGAAGGAATGGAAGAGAATAGCCTAAAAGATGAGGGAAAATGGAGGTGGGGAGGACTGAAAGGTGGGCATGGAGGACTGAAAGGTGGGCATGGAGGACTGAAAGGTGGGCATGGAGGGTGCCGGAGAGAGGAACCTCTGCCTAGGGAGCAGAATGAAGCTGAAGTGGGGAGGGCTGTGGAGCGGGGCTGAGAAATGTGGAAGGAGATTGGATTGTCTAGGGGCTGAGGGGTAACTATGGCGGGTGGGGCCAGGGAAGGTAGGATCGTGCTGGGGTCTAGACACAGGCAAGCTTCCAGCCCCCCAATCCCAGTTGCGTTGGCTCCATCACAGGTTGGAGAGGGAGCGCATCCCGAGGGCGGGCAGCCCCTCCCCGCTCCCGCCGGTCTCGTTCCCACGGCGGAAAGCCTGGGGACCGCAGGGTAGGGCAGAGTCCGGCAGTTACCTCTCCCCATCCGAACTCGGGACCCACTGCAACCGGGGGGCGGGGGGCTCGGCGGGACGGGCGGGACGACCCGAGGACTGGGCACCCGGGGATGAGGAGGAGGCAAGAACGGCGCTTCAGGTGGCTCCTCCTCGTAGTTTAAAGTTTGCGGCAGGCGAAGGAACCGACTCCGACCTCTTGCCGCCGGCCCGAGGCTCCGCTCTCCCTCACCTCGGCGGGTCCGGTGCCCACTTCTCTCTGGGCTCCCGCCCCGCTCGGTCCCGGATCCCCTCTCTGGTCTTCATCCCTCCCTGTGCCCGCGCGCCCCCCGCTCCCTCCCTCCGCGCTGGATCTCCCGCACGACGTGAGCGGAAAGTGAATGGGCAGCCCCAACCACAAAGACAAATTACCATGAGAAAAATAAATCGGGAAATCGCCGTTCGCGTCCCGGTTCCCGCCGCCGCACCCCTCTCCGCCGGCCGAGGCGGGAACGCGGGGCTCCGGGGCCGCGGCGTCTGGGGCCTGGCAGAGCAGACTTTGGGCTTCGCAGGCCCCTGCCAGGGCAGGGGGTCCGGGAAGAATCAAAACAGGGGCCCCGCAGGCGGCAGGGGAGCGGGGACGTCCTCGAGCGAGAGATTTCGCACTCCGCGCGGGCCACGCGTCCCCACGCACCTAGCCCACCCTCACTCTCCCTGCGCGGGTTTACTCATCTACCCTCTCTGAACCTCCATCTCGGCGCCAGTCTCGGAGCCTCCGCCCCGCTCTCTCCCAACCATTCATTCGGCCGTCCCTTTCTCCAGGCCCGGGCCCCGGGTCCCCATCGCTGCAGCCTAGACGCGCCGACCGCAGCCGGGCGAGGGCTGGGTACAGCCGGACCCGGAGCCAGCGGGCGGCGGGAAGGAGGCAGCGCGGAGGGCGCCCAAGCCGAGGTGTCCGCGGTGGCGCGGAAGCCCAGGGACCCCCTCTCCTCCCGCCTGCAGCCTCTGCCACCTGGTTCCAACTTGCCAGCGTCCCGGGGTCCCTACCCCTCTTCCAACCGAGTTGCTGAAGTTTGCAACTTGCAGCCCGAGCCCGCGCAGGGGAAGCGCCCTGCTCCCGGGACTCACCTCTGGGCTGCGGGAGCAGGTGCCCGGTTCCCGGTGGCTCCCGGCTCCCGGCTCCCGGAGCGGCGGAGTCGAACCAGGAGGGCTGGCGGCCGGTCTGGGAATGGGGCGGCCGCGCAGGAACGGTCCCCGGCTCTGGGCTCGGCGCTCCGGTGCAGTTCCGACCCGGGCCCGCACCCGCTATGCTCGGGTTCCTCAAGCAGCTGCTGGACGCGCGGCCGACCCGCCCGGCTCCGCGGAGCTGGGCTTGGCAGCAGCAGTCCCCGCGCTCCCACTAGCTCCCGACCCGGCGCGCGGGTGAGAGCGGGGAGGAGGAGACCGAGGGAGCAGGAGGGAGGGAGGGAAGGAGGGAGAGGCAGTGGGGGAGGAGTGAGAGCGAGGGGAGAAAAGGAGGAGGGAGTGGAGAGGACCAGCCGCGGCGGGCGCTTCAGTAGCCCGCCCCGAGGTGTGCGCAAGAGCGCGAGGGGGCGCCTTGCTTCTCCCCGTCCCTGGCTCGCCCGACTCCCACCCCCGGCCTGCCAAGAGTGGGTTACCCCGGGGTTGGGGGGTGGGGTGGAAGTCCCTTTCAGCTGTCGGTATTCGAGTGGTGAGACCCAGGTCCCCGAGCACTTGCTACCTTTTGCCACATCCTGCCATACCGTCCTCGGTAACCTCCATCTCGAACCTGACTTCCTCCTGGGACCTGATCCCAACCCGAACCCTACCAACCCAACCCTTGGGGCCTGAGGAAGTCTCCTTTCTCCCCAACTCCCAAATTCCCCAGCCCAGTTAGCTGGGGATGCTCTTCCTGCCTGTGGATTTGAAGGGGAAAGAACCGCGTACGGCACAGAGGAGATCTGGTGTGAACTGCAGTGGATGAGAGTGGGGCGAGGCTGCTGGGCTGGACTGGAAAGCCAGAACTGGCCGGATCAGGGCTGACAAACTGTACGACCTTGGGTGAAGCTCGCCAGGTCTCAGTTTCCTCGGCTGTAAACTAGGGTTGGTAATGCCTACCCTACAGAACGATTTGGCGACCAAGTAGGAGCTACAGTGAGTAAAATGACACCAGGAACGTTGGGAGGGCATCCAAGAGATTAGCCATCCCGGGAGGCGGTCGGTGAGTGCTCTGAGCTCAGGAGGGAGGCTGAGCGCGATCATACCGAGCAAGGCTGCATTGTTGACAAGTTTAATATCTAGTGTTTCTGGTGGCAAGAAAGCGGAAGGAAAAAGAGAGGGGACAAGCTTCAAATCCTGTGTGCCCGGCCTGCGAGAGGGAGGGGAAGGGAGCCCTCTACTGAAGAAAAAAGGGTATTTAAAATTAAAAAAATGACCTGGGGTGGCGGGTGGGGGTTGTGTGTGTGTGAAAGAATGAAGGAGACAAAGGACCTGAAAAATTAAGCTCTGAGAAGTGTGATTTTAAGAGATAACCAAAGAGAAATGTTAAATA
Organism: Tadarida brasiliensis; assembly: GCA_030848825.1. Lineage (NCBI taxonomy): Eukaryota > Metazoa > Chordata > Mammalia > Chiroptera > Molossidae > Tadarida > Tadarida brasiliensis. The sequence continues at coordinate 61,431,710 of CM061260.1, read as the reverse complement.
AAAATAAATAAGTTGGAAGAAAGAAAACATTAAAAGACTTTCTAGAGTATGCCAGAAATTAAAGAATTAGAGTAAAGCATTTTACATAACAAAATTCTAGGTAAAAGAAATTCCAGATAAAGTGGGGGAATGGAGATAGTATGAGCCCCAGGGAAGCAACCTCCCCTACACACACACACACACACACACACACACACACACACCCCGTTGAACCAAGGTGAGAAGCAGTTTATCCAGGATGATGGGAAAGAACAAATTCAAGAAGGGAGTTTATGAGATGCTCTAAAAAGGGAAACAGTGCACACTTTCAGAAATAAAGACTTTCTAGGGCAACAGAAATGCTGAAACTCTTCATGTGCAGAATGGAAAGGAACTTGCAAAGATAAGTTGCACTCTGGACCAGAGGGGAGAGATGTAGAGAAGAGGATAAAAAGAAGGAAATATTAAATAGGTGGTGGGTGCATACCAGTCTGGTAGCCCAAACATTTAATTAGGGGTAGAAATCAAGTTGACAGAGGTAAATGCAGGGCGAGTCCAAACCTATCATTGTACAGACAAGGACAATGAGATCTACAGCGGGGAAGCAAGTCTCCTGATCCCCAGCCTGGAACCCTTCCACTGCTGTGAGTGCTGTCCCCCATCCTCATCCCCATTCCCTATAAAACCATGGGGACTGTTTTTGCCATTGCAAGAATATAAATGGGTGCGACATATAGACACCTCTTAATACGAAAATGTGTAAGGAGAGTTTCCCATTTGTCTGGTTAGGAGCTTAGACAAAATGCCTTCTGAGTGGTTCTGTCAGCAGCAGCTCTCTCTTGAAAGGCAATAAAAATCTCCATCCTTCACCATTTTCTCTCCCTCTCCCTCTCTTTCCACCATGTTTGATGATTTTCTCTTTCTTCTCTTCCCATCATCATTTCCTGGCCCTTCCTGTCTCTCCCTCTTCCCTTTATGAATGACTGTGGGAGGGGGCTTGGTGCAGGAAGAGAAGAGAGGAGACCCCAGTCTGGGGACACAGGCCAGGAATCCTCCCTTTTCAGGGGAAGCAGGAGCCAAGGAGGGGAGACACCCAAGGAGACACAGACCGAGGAGCCGAGCTGCTTGGGATGCTGGGCTAATTAATCCTAATTGCATCCTACAGTACTGTATTGATTAACAGTGATTACTCAAGAGCTCTCAATGCAAGAGAGCTTCAGAAGTCCAAACCTCAGGAAGGGACAGTTGCTTCACTAGCCTGGCTTATCACCTATTTCAGGCATCCCCAGAATTTGGCAAACCCAGCTTCATTAGAATCTCTGAATCATTTGGAACAAAACCTGGAGCTTTGACCCCATCACAACAGTGTCACCACCACTTTCTGTCACCTTCTCTAAACCTGTGCAATAACCTGTACAATAATTACTTCTATTAGGCGCAATTCTCCACCTACTGGAATAGTGTTCATTAAGCAGAATGTAAATACAATAATTAATACAGAATTATCTAAATCAAACACGCTAAAGAGTAGCAAACATAGGGGGTGGGAAAGAGGTCTTAGAATTCACTCTTGACCTAGAAATTCCAAACTTATCGAGAACTAAGGTGTCAAGAGGTTAACAAGTAAGCCCAAAAGGGTGACAAACCTGACCATCTCCTGCCTCCCACCAGAGGGCATTTTCTAGGAGATTGAGCTACCTCTGAAACCGACTGCAGCCTCTCCTAGGCACAGGCATGTGTGTGTGTGTGTGTGTGTGTGTGTGTGCATAGCCCAGGCACAAACACAAGTCTGGCCAAGCAGCAAAAGGCACACAAACACCATCCACATATCTAAGAATAGGAGAGAGGGAATTGAGAAGAAGAAGGCAGCAATCACTTATAATGTCCATTCCTGGTCCTAGAACTACCTGCTCATTGTGCCTGGGGATGGAAAAGAAAAAAGAAAATTCCCACTCCAGGGGTCATTGTCAACCTGTGAACCAAGATCACACTTAGGTCAGAGGAACTGGAGTGTCACCAAATGGAAGCTTTGCCATTGTCCTGAGCTAACGTGAGAGAAGAGACCTTCCTTCCTTCCTTCCTCCCCAACATTTAAGTGCCACTCACTGTTCCAGGTGAGGAGGTCACAGGAGAAAGCCAGAGCCTCACAGGCAAGTGGGAGAGGCAGACATAACCCCAGCAAAGAGGAGGGCTCATGACTAGCTCTACACAGCAGGGCAAGGAAGTCTTCACAGCAAAGAGCCCTTCTAGCTGGGAATGGAGATGGGGCAGGCATTTGCCAGACAGAGAAGTGGGAAGAGGCGGAGGAAATAGCATGTATGAAAGCACCAAGTGATATAATTAGATTTCTGTTTTGGAAGAATTACTTGGCCCTGGTTAACAGATTTGGAGAGAGCTGACGCGGTAAATGTGAGCAGGTGCGTCGTGTGGCGGAAAGAGCACTGCACCAGCAGTTAGGGCTTCTCAGTTCTGACACCAGCTTGGCCACTGATCAGCTGGGTGTCCCTGAACAAGCCTCTTAACCTCTCTGACCTCAGTTCCTCATGGATGAGAGGGCTTGATCAACTGGTTTCTGAGGTCCTCCTTGCATACGTACTCTATCACTCTAACTCTTCCCACAGATACTTCTTTAGATTATGTTCCTTACCGTATTTATGCCCTCAGTCCTTCCCATGTAACATTTTGCAGTTTACAAAAGTATTTCCATATGATATCTCTTGACCTTCACAACCTTGTGCAGATTGCCACACTGCAGCCCTAGATGAGCTGTCCAGCCCGTGGCCGGCTGCAAACACCATCTCTGTGCTGATGACGTCCACGTTTGTATCTGCAGCTCTGACCTGTCTCTTCTGAAGTCCAGACGCAGAGAACCAACTGCCTGCTGCTGCTCTCCTCCCAGGAGAGCATCTACTAGGTGGCTCAGACTTAATGTCCAACACTTAACTTTTGATTCTTTCTCCAAACCAGCTTTTCCTTCTGACTTCTCCACTCCTAGTAAATAAAAACGTCATTCTTCAAATTCGTCAAGGCCAAAATTTTGAGGTCGTTCCACACTCCACATGTAAACCATCAATACATCCCATTGTCTCTATCTGTGAAATGTTTTCAGAAACTTCTCACCAGCTCCCCCACTAGCACCCCGGTTCAAACCACTCTCTTCTCTCACCTGATGTCTGCTCTGCCTGTTTCCACCTTTAGACAGTCTGTTGTCCACACAGAAGCCATCCTAAGTCAGAGCCTGTCACTCCGCCGCTCGAAAGCCTTCTATGGTGCTCCAGCACAGTAGAGGGAAAGCCACATCCTCACCAAGTCTACCAGCCCTTTCTTCCATCGCCTCCGCCACTCTGCCCTCCTGCACCTCTCTTCAGTCTCACCAGATTCTCCACTGGTTCCCAAACACCTGAGGCCACCTCAGGGCCTCTGTACTTGATGTTTCTCTCTGCCTGGAAAGCTCTTCATTCAGATGTCTGCATAAGTCATCCCCTCACTTCCTCCAGTCTCTGCTCGAATAGCGACTCATTAGAGAGGCATTACGGTCCTTTAAAAAATGGCAAACCCCTGTCACTCTCCATGAGGGTGGAGACTGCCTGCTTTGTTCTTTGCTATAGTTCGAGCCCACAGCGTGGTGCTTGGTTAAAGGAAGTGCACAATAATGATTTAATGAGTAAATTATGATTATTGTCCCCATTTTAGAAATAGAGAAACTGAGGCATGCTGACACAATTGGTCATTTTTAGAGCTGAGATTTGCACTTAGATTTTTCCATATCAAACTATTCTCTCCAATTGATTATTCATTAACATCTATACTTACACTTAAAAAACTAATAGAAAATACATGTTAGAGTAAAACACATACTAATTCTTTCTCACCCAATTAAACACATGGGTCCCTGACCCACACGGCAATTCTCCGAATCACAGCAGAGCCAAGAGTTGGCTCAGAAAATCCAAACCTTTTAAGTGGTCCCCACGTGTGCACATTCATCCTGGTAGCATTTTTGTTTCTTGTATTACAGTTCTAGTGTTTTGATTTTATGTTTTCCCAATTCCTGGGGAAAAAAAATTCTCTTATAGGCCTTCACATATTTACCCTCACATGTTATCTCTGACAACATGTGTAAATAAGCGTGCAATGCGCGCGCGCGCACACACACACACACACACACACACACACGCCATTTCACATCTCCTAACCTGGGGTGTGATGGGAGAGAAGGAAGGTTGACTGCGCAGCCTGCCCTTGGGCTGACACCCAGGAGTAATGCCGTGTCTTTCCTTGTTCACTCAGTGCTCCTCCACTTGCCCCTTTCCTGTTGCTCAGGCAAACACTGTCAGATGGGGTGAGGATGAGTCAGGAGGAAGTGAGTATGGGAGGGGCTCGAAGATCAGAAGGAAGCGCAGCTGGTCCGGCAGATGACACCAGGCTTCCTGGTAGATGAGTTAGATAAAGGGCCAAGTCAAGTGCTCAGTTCTAGGGTAGGGGAGAGGGGTCACTCTCGGGGCATTTGGACCCAAGCTGTGTTCACCCTTCTTGAAGACATTTGAAAACAAGAGATCTTTGATTCTCTCCTAAGACCAGGGTGAAGCCACAGAGGTCCTGGGGGGATCTGGACGGGATGGGTGTTGGCCAACGAAGCCTAAGGCAGTGTCCCCAGGATCCCGTTAAGAAGAAAATCCCAGGTGTAACCAAGAAGAGGTCTGGCACTTAGAGAGCCAGAGCAGGGCCAGACCTCGGGACAGGAGATAAAGAGGAATGTGAAGGAGAGCCTGCTGCCTGAGGTGGGGGTGGGGTGGGGATGGGGGGAGACACCTGCTGACATGGTTGAGAGGTCCAGAAAGACTCCTTTGCCCTGGACAAAATGTCTCTCCTCTGGTGTTCCAGGGCCCCCAAAACCCTCACAATGGGGGAGTAATAGGTAGGCATAATGCCTTATTTAGACAAAGCAATCTATATATTAACAGCACATTAGCAGGAGTGGGGAATAAACAGTAATTCCCTCCAAATTATCTAGTGAGCACATCACTACACCAGGACCATACAACTCCCAGATCCCTAGCCCATGGAGAGGAATTATTCAACACATTACTACTGATTGAACACGTTGGGGGGATACAGTAGGGGATGGATGATGCTTGGTTGAGAACAGGCCAGATTAGAGAGGCCTTGAATGCTATAGAAGGGGGTTGGAGTTAATCCTACAGGCCAGACAAGGAAAGTCATCCTAGGTTTGGAGTCAGAGCCTGTGTGGTGAGATGCCTGGCAGTGGGTGGACTTGAGTGAGGAAGACCCGTTAAGGGACCGTTACAACAGCCCCTACAACTCACTGAGAATGTGATGAGGGCAGAGATGACAAAAATAATAAACACCCATTATCCACCTTTGCTGCACGAGGTAAAAACCTAAGGGAATGGAATACAGACTAGGGAACTGAGGTGGAGAGGCATAAAAAACATAACAGCAGGAATATGGGTGCCTGGAAAAGTGGGGAGTGTGAGCCAAGTGAATAATAAAGGAAGGCTTGATGAAGAGAATGTTGTCCCTTGTCAATATGGCTTAGCACTAGCTCTGCCCCTAGTCTGAGGAATGGAGAAGGGTGGGATGTACCCTTAAAGCATCCCGATGATGCTGCAGGCAACTCAGACCTCAGACGTTAGCTGAGAAGTACTGATTCTCAGGGAGACGCAGCAGGCCATTTCGTTTCAATTAAATAAGAATTTTTCCACCTCTGTTATTTGCTCAGTTCCTCACTGAAGCTAGAGAAGACACAGATAGAAGGCAAGCAATGCTTAAGGGAGGATCATCTCATTGGGAATGTGAGGTGTATGCTAGAAGTAAATAGCAGGTAAATGCCAGATTGGCTGCTCCGGGCAATAAACACCACACAACTTCAAGAGAGAGGGAGCCCACAGAGCTGTCCAGGAAGGCTTCTTTTTTTAAAATAAAAATTATATATATAAAGATACATATATATATGTTTTTACTGATTTGTGAGAGAGAGGAAGGGAGAGGGGGAGAGAGAGACACACACACACACACACACATCAATCAGCTGCCTCCTGCACGCCCCCTACTGGAGATTGAGCCAGCAAACCTGGCATGTGCCTTGACCGGTAATGGAAACTGAGACCTCTCGGTGCATGGGGCGACTCCCAACCAACTGAGTCACACCCTCCAGGGCCAAGGAGACTTCTTAAAGGAGGTGAGAATTGCCCTGGACCATACAGAAAATGTAGGAGTGGCCAGGCACAGGGGAGGGAAGAGATGCACTTGGTAGAGGTCTTTGAGAAAGTACAACAAGTAGATATAAGAGAGAAACAACTATAATCTACTTAGACTTTTAAAAAGCTTTGACAAAGTTATCTTAAAAGGGCTCTTTTAAATAGGTAAGTCACCATGAGGCTAAAGGAGGCAATGATGTTGTCTTTTATCATGATTAGCAAATGGCTTAGACAACAAAAGGTAGGAGCCAAACAATAAAAATAAAGAAATGAAAGGCAGGAGCACATTTTGGCTTCTCTAGATGGTGTGCTGTTAACACTCCCTCCTCAAGAATCTATGCAATGAACGTATAAACAAACTGTGGCATAGACATACAGTGGGATATTATTCAGCTTTAGAGAGGGAATTCTGACACTGGCTACAACATGGATGAACCTTGAAGACATTATGTTGAGTGAAATAAGCCAGACACAAAAGGACAGATATTGTATGATTCTACTTATATGAGGTACCTAGAATAGTCACATTTATAGAGAAATAGGCTAGAAATGGACTGAGCTGATGGGAAAACGGAGGGTTAGCATTTAATGATTATAAAGTTTCAGTTTGGGAAGATGAAAAGTTCTGGAGATGGGTTAACAGTGATGGTTGCACAACGTGAATGTACTTGATGCCACTGATATGTATACTTAAAAATCAGGAAGAGATACATTTTATGTTATGTGTATTTCACCACAATTGAAAAGGAAAAACACAATATATGTAGAATAATTCAGTTTATATATTAAAAAGTAAATATTTTTTTTAAAAAATAGTTAACATGCTAAATGTTATATTATGTATGCATTACCACCACCACACCACCACCACCACAAAAGAATCTATGCCAAGACAGATCAAACACCTTTGTATGTGTTCTGGAGGGAAAGTCACATGACAAACCTCCGTATTAGATGACTAAACGCATCATTCTGGTTGCAATAGAGGTAACTGACAGGCTTTGACAGTAGGAGGCACCAGAGCAGTGGTCCTCAGTCCTAGATGGACAATAGGATTGCCTGGGGGAGCTTATAAAGGTGCCCGGATCTGGACCCCAGCCCCCAGAGTCTGATTTAGCTGCCTTGGGGTGGGACCTGGGGGACTGGTGTTTTTTTTTTCAAAGCTCCCAGATGATTCTACAGCCAGGGTTAGCTGCATAGAGCATCAAGGCTGAAAATCTCAGTCTCCCGGGCTGGAGTGTAAGCTCTGCCATTTGTCAGCTGTGTGATGATCAGGTTACTTAATCTCTCTGTTGCTTAATAGTCTTGTCTTCAAAATTGGGTAATAGTAATCCCTCCCGAAAAGGGTTGCAGAGAGGATTAAGAAAAATACTGTACTCTTTGCACAGTGCCTAAGGCATTTTAAGAGCTCAAGAAACATTAATTATTTGTGTTATCAACTGAGTTTGCATAAATTGGCAGAAAAGTGACAGATGAATTTAACATGGCATGTGCAAATATGTTTAAAAATAAACAAATCCAAACTTTGTGACTAACATTTCTGTCAAAAGCCAGGAAAGGGCTTGTGTTTTTGGAGCTAGTTTCCCTTCCAGTTCATGAGTTTGAAGTACTGTTTTGCTCCAAAGGCCAAGAAAACAACTCAGGCATCAGCAAGGGGTGGGGGAGACTGGAAAGGACTGAGCCCGTGCCCTTGCATTTCTCTAAACACGATACACCCTCCCCGCGTTGCTCTGTGGTGAGTTCTAGTCACCGAGCCTCTGAAGTGTTGTTCTGGCACTGGAGGAGTGAGGATGGAGCACTCCAGGGCTGCTGACGGTTACACTTCTCCAGACTGAAAAAGGGCATGATAAACTCATCAATAACCAAGAGAAGGTGAACAAGGACTTATTTAACCCAAACACTTGCTGGAGGGGAAGATGGGCGAGGAACAGTTAGAACAAATAAAAGAAATGGGTAATACGCTCATGAAACACACTGCTCCACAATGTAGTGCATGAGGGAAATATAAATGAATTTGCAAGGGCTTGGACACATTGATGTCAGATGTAAATGGATCCCTGGGGGAGCTGACATATGTCTACCTGCAGGTTGGGATCGGGGAAGGCAGTGGCCATGTCCTTTCCAGCAGTGGGCTGGAGAGACCGTGGTCTGACCAGAATGCACATTCCAATTTTCTTTGTGTCCCCATGGAGGGATTTGGCAGAAGGTCAGGAATGAATATGAATGTGCTATGTTCGGGGACAGTGAGAAAACTGGTTTGGCTGGAGTGAAGGGGCCATGTTAGGAAGTAAGAGGGGTTTGTCTGGATATGAAACACTGGGTTAGATTATCAAGAGTACCCAGAACCAGTGCTGAGGGGCTAAAATTAGTCCAAACATCACAGAATGTTGTAGCTCTTCCAGTCCAACCCCTTCCTTTAAAGGATGGAAAAAAAAGAGCGCACGGAGATAGATTTACTTGCCCAAGGCCCTGTAACGTGTTAACAGCAGAGCAGAGATGAGACTCTTGCGGCGTTTCCGCTACACCTGATGGTGGACTGGGTCTGGGAAGGACTTTGGAGAAAGACCATTACTAAATCAATAACCTTGAGCAAGTGTCTTCGCTCCTCTGAGCCTCTCTGAAGTAACAGAACCCTCCCCAAACCACATTAGTTTAAAGGTAAAAGCAAGACTCGGCAGAAGGCACAAAGCTCCACGCCCTTCAGCTTGTGGAACTGTAGCTTTCCCCAAGTTCCCCCCAGGTGGCCCTTGCAAGCCCCAGCGTAAATCTCAGCAAGTCCTGGGTCCAACCCTGTCAGCTGCCTTTGCTTTATCCCTCCTCCTTGCATTGGTTGCTTGGGCTAATGTCCCAGCCTCTATCGATGTCCCGTTTGAGTGCCCTCCTGGTGTCCACCAGCACCTCCACGCTGTGTCTTGATGCTTGTGTAGAGGCCGTTGTCTCCCAGGGTGCAGAAACCACTGGCCTCGGCTTTCTCTCACTCTCCTTTTCATTGTTTCTTGAAAACAAAACCAAAGTCACATTTGGTTTTTGTTTGTTCTGTTCTGCAGCTGTCATGCCTTAGGACGGGGGTCTGGGTTACAGGACAGTCTGAGTGACACTCCCTGCTGCACTCCGAATTCACCCTCTCCTCCAGAGCTGGTTCATTGCCCTTGAATTTCTTGCTACTGTATCTCCTGTGCCTAGCATAGTGCCGAGTACATTGTAGGTGCTTAACAGATATTCATTAAATTAGTGGGCAAATTTCTCTGTTCCAGTGGATTCTCTCTTTAAACTTAGACAATTAATTTTTTCCCCAGGAGACTCAAATCGTTCCCTGCATCCTTGTCCACCTCCTTCTCCCTGCAGCTTCCTGATAGATGGGCTCTTCCAAACCTTCCGGTAAACGTGGCTTGTGCTCCAGCTAGGACCCTATAAATCTAGGGTGCATGCGATGAGATAATGTAGGTAAACGTGTCCAGCATAGAGCCTGGGATATCAGAGATAACTCAACACTGTAATTCCTCTTCTTTTTTTGCCTACTAGGCTCACCTACTCAGAAGTGGGGAAAACATCAAAGGCTTCACACAAAGAAATTGATTCAAAATGAAGGCAATTTGGAGTCAGGGAAATGATGGTGCTCCCGGATCTGGCATAATGTGGGTAGTCCTACTCACTAAACCTTAAAAGGGCTTACAAGGATTTTATTTATCACAATTTTATTTTAGACCTCATCCATTTCCAAAGAGGATTGAAGGCAAGTAAAAAAGTTAGAAAACATACATTATATATAAGAAAAGAAGGAAAGAAAAATAAACATGTCAACGTTGGGTTGGGTTCACGTGGTTCAAGAATGGAGAGGGAAAAGTGAGGCTGGGAGCAGGGCAGCAGGTCTCAGGTGCAGGCCCGTGGCTGGGGGGGTGGAGATGACTGTCAGTGGGTGACCCTGCCGCAGGTTGTGTGTTTGGGATGGAGACCAAAGAGGCCCATCTGCGGGAGGTCCTGGGATAGACGTGCTCAGTGTTTCTTTGATTAATCTGAGAAGAAAGTACAAAGCTGGTTAAAAGGCAACAAAAGGGATAGGTTGGTAAATTTGAACTTGGAAAGGGAAAATAGCACTGCTTTGAAGGAGGCAATTTGTACTAGTGCGACAGAATGATGTTTGAGATGTTAACCACTGTGTTTTTTTCTAATCTTTTTCCTTTTCTCCATTTCAGTCGGGCCTCAAGGCAGAGGAAGAGAAAGCCCCCCGGATTTTCTAGCCCTTGGGAGTGACACAAGAGGGTACATCTAGGTCTTATGAGTAGGGGTTGGTGGTGGGGGGGGGAGAGCTGGAAGGGGGTTCTCAGTTAGAAGGGGGGAACATGCATCAGAGGGGTGTGGGTCTGGAGTGTCTCCCAGAGAATCTGATGGGGACCCAAGGTTCCCCTCACCAGTGCAGGCTCTGTTCAGAGGAGGGCCTGACATTACCCCAGCCAGCACCAACTACGAGGCTGCAAAGGCTGTAAACAGACACCACCTCCATCTACAACACCGCTGGGGGAGCATTTGCAGAATCTTCCTCCAGGAACTCAGTACCATTCCCAAGAAGAAAGGGGAAATCATCTTGAATTGACTAAGTTTTACATAAAAATGGCTAGGAAATACTGAATTTTATTGAGTTTATTTGAAAGTGACTAGAATATATTTCTTTCATCAAGCAGAAGAGGGGCTCAAGGTCAGAAATTAACGTGAGCTATAAGAGAATGAAGTCACATGTTTGCACATCATAGACTGTGGATGTGAAATGTGTACCTGCGATCCTGGTTTTTATTGTCCTTGTTGCCATGGTAATGCCTCAATTAACCAGAGCTTTAAGTTTCAGGAAAAGCCCCACAATGGAGATGAAAACCATTTCTAATGGTAAATAGTCCCTGGACATGGAATGACAGTGAAAACAGTAAAAGGAGAAAAGGTCTGAAGAGCTCACACTGAGACCGATTGATTGGGATGCCAGATGCCCTTGTATCTTTTTCTCTCTTCTACCACTTCTTAGCTGTGTGACCTTGGACAAGTCGTCTAGTCTCTCTGAGACCAAGACCTGCGGGGAGAGAACATGCTCGGGAAACCATGACCAGCTGTCCATGCGTGGTGCGTAACCCGTCAGGAGACAACTCCGGGTCTCACTGGGGTGTCTGTCCCTCAGCTCCCAATCAAGTGCTTGGCACGTGCTGAATGTTCCTTATGTGTGTTGAACTGAACTGAACTGAGCAGGTTGACGACAGCCAATAAGTTCAAAATGCTCCCTGGGAAAATGAAGGATACCAGAAGAGAGATACGGAGAGGAGGGAGAGGAAATAGGGCGGGAAGCGGAGCAGCATGAACATAGCAGGAAACGGTGGGGAAGTCGGCAGGAGCACTCCAGAACCGACCCCTAGCTGTGTGACCTTGGGCGGGTTCATCCATCATTCTGGACCTCATCTGCCAAATGGGAATAGGACTAGTACCTACTTGACCAGGTCCATGCCAGGATGAAATGAGTTAGCATAAATGAAGTAGCTGGTGCATAGTAAGAACTCAGTGTGTGTTGTTTCTATTATTAGATATATCCACAGGGCATGTGAAAAATGGGTACAGTCATTAACAATTAAAGAAATGTAAACGAAAACAAAATGCCATTGCCATCTGTTGGCAAAGATTACTTTTTTAAATTATTTACAATTCTTGAACCCTTCACATTCTATAAAGACATAAATAAAATTGAGGGGATGGTGATTGGGGAGGAAAGGATTCTTTTAAGGGGATTTCTTTGGAGAGAGTTGTGTGTGCGTGCGCGTGTGCGCACACACACACACACACACACACACACACACACGACATCAGGGTGGGATACCAGTTCCTATCAGGACTCAGGGACTCAAGCCTACTGAAGGGGGATTCAACGGGAGCATTCAGGGCTGCTTGGGAGGCTGAGAGTGAGAGAGTCACCCTGAAAGAGACACAGCAGGGAAGTCTCAAAAAAATACATGAAAATGCCCCCAAGAGAAAGAGTCGGCTTTAAATATTTGCTGTGCTCTGACAGCACAAGGCCATCTTACGACAGTATCAGTTAAACAAAAACTTTCTTCCCTCCATCCCACTCCTTCTCCTGCTGTGACCACGAAGGGATGAGAGGCAGCAGGTAGTGAGGAGAAAAAATAGGCTGACCGCTCTCGGTGCCGAAAGCAGACAGCTTGCCTGCCACTGATCCCAGTGGGAGAATGGGAGAGAAGTCTTATCTTTGAATGAAAGATAAGAATTAAAGTGCTAATAGAATTAACATTCTATTACCGAATTTAAGATTGTGTCTGCATCTTTAAACGTTCATAGACTGTTTTTTTTATTTAAAAGTGAGTAGAGTTTATACATTCAGGGACAGGGAATAGATTTCCTCCTCTAAGCAGGTTTAAAGAGACATGGGAAGCAGGAAAAAACTTTGTTTTTTATTCCCTCCTATGAATACTGTTGACTAACTGGGTACTATTTCAGGCAGTGCTCAGCTGTTGCTGCCCAGCACCCAGCCCCCTCTGGTAGCAGCACCCTGATTTCTCTGTGGGGAGCAGCTCCTCCCCAGTGCTGCAGTTTGGGGAGGCATGTTAATCAAGGTGCCCTAAGAGAAGGGCATGTACCCAGGCTAAGCCAATTGGACTGTCTCTCCAGACTTCAGACCTCGAGCGCAGGTCTGGCATGCTGGAGTTAATTCATTCCAGCAGCTGGGATCACTTCCTCTACCAGATCTCTAGAACATCCTTTGATTCTATGGACACCTCCATGTCCTTCAAATAAATCCCTTTTCTGCAGAAAGCAGACATTGCCAGTTTCTGCTGCTGCACTAGGAAGATCCTGTGTCACACTAGAGGGAAACCAGATGTGCCAGAACAGAGCTGGAGACGTGACAAGTGTCATCTTATCAGAGGGATGACCAAGTTCCACTGATGAAAATGTCACAGAGCACATCTCAGCTTTTGTGGAATATGGACAGTTATAAGAGGTGGCAGGTAGGTAGGCAGAGATAGCCAGGTATATGGGTAGATATGGATACAACCTTTTTTAAAAATATGTTTCTATTGATTTTTTTAAAGAGAGAGGGAGAGAGAGAGATAGAAACATCGATGTGAGAGAGATACATCAATCGGCTGCCTCCTGCACGCCCCCGACTGGGGATCGAACCAGCAATGCGGGCATGTGCCCTGACCGGGAGTTGAACTGAGACCTTTGAGTCCATGGGGCAATGCTCAATCCACTGAGCCACTCCAGTGGGCTGGATACAACTTTTATTTCTTTTTTCTTTAAATCCTCACCCAAGGATATTTTTCCATTTATCTTCAGATAGAGTGGAAGGGAGGGCGGGCCGGGGACTGAACCGCAACTGAGGTTCATGCCCTTGACTGGAATCAAACCCGTGACTCTTTGATCCACAGGCCTACGCTCTAACCACTGAGCAAAACTGGCTAGGGCGCAACTTTCATTTCTTCCATCATATAGTCATCCTCTCCCTGGCCCAGTGTCAGTTGAAATGGCAAATGGATTTGAACGAGCAATGGGGGACGGAGTCATGTATTTTCTGAAGGGCTGCTTGGGGATTTGAAAAGAAGCTACGGAATTAGAGGGTTATACCAAATTAGTGAAAAGTAATCACTTCGTCATGAAGCTGTAGACCAATTTTGTGGCTTTTTCAAAGAACTCTTTTCTGAATACTGTCTCTCTTGAGTAGTTTTATAGTGTTTCTGAAACCTGTTTGTTATTATGTGAGGCTTAATGATCTCTATCCCAGTAGGTAAATCAAATGTCCTGGGGTTTAAGCAGAATAAAACAGATTAAAATCAAGAAATGTATATTGAGCCCTGTAGCAGACATCGTTGGTGCCCTGCCCCACTGCCAATCCCACCCTCAGCCTCGCTTCATTGCTGATAGAATATGTGTGCTGTTCAGACATCAGCGGTGGGTCACCTCAGCCCCATTCCAACGGACAGTCTTCGTCATTCAAAATAATTCTATTTATTTTGCTAGTGATTGGCTTTGAAAAAGACTTGTGACTGAATTCTGTCCAGTGGGACAATAGTGCCCATTTGCTGGGCAGAACGTTCCAAGAGAGGTTTCTTAGTCTTAAACAGAAGCACCAGAAAGAAATTGCCCTTTTCTGCCTCTGGGTGGTGGATATGAGGATGGGATGCCTGGAGACAGTGCTGTTGTCTTGTGACTGTGAAGAAAGCTATTGTACTGGGGGGAGGAGGGGACAGAAAGGAAGGTTAGAACTTGGATCATTAATAAGGTCAAGCCAGTTACTTGAACAACCTAAAGCGGCCTTACACTCTTGCCTTCTTGTTATGTGAATTAATGGTAAATCTCTTTGGTATTTCAGTCATTTTAAGTTGTTTTCTATTATTTGAAAGCCTTTTCCCTCGGGGAGCTTGCAAACTCTTTATAATTTCACAGAATAAATCTTTCAACTATATGGTACCATTTGCTTTTAGATAAAGATATTTTTCCCTAAAAGGTACTAACATCCTTTTGAACCTTATATGAAAAATTACTTGAGACCACAGAACTCCCTAGGTAAGCAGAGCTATCCTATTACTGGGTAATTAGAAAATGCTCCCTGAGGTTATGGTCTGATAATGTTTTTACCGGTTTCCTGCCCTCCCCCGTCACCCTCCCCACCCTGTGTTACTTCCTTGATCCGACCTACGGACCAGGGGGATATGCTGAACATGAAGTATTATTACAAAACAAATGTCACGAGCAAGCTGTTCTATCATTAGACACTGTGGAGGATTTCTTCAGCCTTATGACAATATTAAAGATGTGGCTTTCGGCCCTGGCCAGTTTGGCTCAGCGGTTGGAGCGTCGGCCTGTGGACCAGAGAGTCCCGGGTTCCGTTCCCGCTAGGGGCACGTACCAAAAAAACCAAAAAAAAAAAAAAGATGTGACTTTCGTATTGCTTGGGCCTGAGACTCTGTCACAGAAGTCAGACATTAAAAAGAACTTGGGGAAATCACAACTAGAGGCATAGTTGAAAAGTGTCACCCGAGGAGCAGAATGATAGTATCAATGGTGTTTTAAATAAATTGGTGTCAAAACACTCCTGCACAAGTTCTTGGGGATGGCAAAAGATCACCTTCCTTCCCACCCCAGCACAAGCCTCCTGCACGTGAAGGCAGGGTCCCCGTCCAGTTCACGGTGCCAGGGATGCAGAATAACTGGTATGGTTTCCATGGCTGCCAAAGGGTTAAAAGACACGGGAGGCCACACTGAAGAAGAAAAAGCTATTCTGGGGGACCCAGCGATCACTAGAGAGGAGGCCGCTCTGACCTTTGATTCGCTAATTAATTTTTCGGAAAGGTAACTTGCAGTACGTTGCCCCCAAGAGCAGACAGGATACAACCTTCACTTCGCTTTTTGAGAAAGAAGCAAACATCCAAAAAGCAAGCTGACTTTGGGGCTTTTCCAGGAGAGCAATTTTGCAGAGCGTTTCCTGGGGTCAGCGATCATGTGGCCCCGTGGGCCGTCCCGTCGGCCACAATTACTGCAGTGCAAAGTGATGGCTGTGTCTGGGAGGCTGCCGGAGGGCGCGTGACTTGAGGGACACCCTGGGCTTTGATGCCACTCCTGCCTCCTGTCTCCACCTGTCCCTGGTTGTGTGACCTTGGGGAAACTCCTCATCCTCTTTCAACCGTTGTTTTTCTACTTGTAAAAAGCAGATAATAGGCCCCCCTGCCTCAGAAGAGTACTGTACAGATTAAAGGAGATCGGGAGAGGGTAGTGGATGCTCACTGTTTTGTGGACTCATATCCCTTTATCTGGGGCCACCCCCTCCCTCCACTTGGGTTTCCAGGGTGGCCATCCTGCTGGTACCATGACCCCTTCCCCATGGTCACCACAGACTGGTCTGAGACACATCAACAAAATTAGGCCAACTAGAGTCCTGTCCAGGAAAGTTTAGGAACTAAAACAACCTAGAAAGAAGGACTAGTCTCATAGTGAAACTGAGGACCAATAAATTGAAGATACGAAGACTGCTGTCTGCAAGCAGGAAAAAACTGGTCAGCAATGAGGGAAGAGGAAGGAGGAGCCCAAAGATCGGCAGAGAAGAGAAGGAGCTTTCCCTGGATCCCCCCATCCCAGGGCTCCAGTCTGGTCCCAGTCAATTCCCAGTGCTTGGACTCAGTTAGAGACCCCATAAATCCCTCTGACATATCTCCATGTTTGCCTAGTTTAGCAAGAACCTTTTTATGATACTTACAACCAAAGGAGTCCTTCATAATACAGGGCATTATACAACAGGGGGGTCCCCTCACTTCTTCCACAAGTGTGTCTTGAGTGCGAACTCCGTGCCAGGCCAGTCCAAGGGGCTGGGATACACACTCTCCCTCCTCATGGAATTTACAGTCCAGTGAGGAATACAGGCATTTCAAAATAATCATTGAAATAAATATGTGATATAACTTTTGGTCCTTTCCCTGGTGTTATTAGAAAAAAGCTAAATTATGTCCTATTCAGTCACTCGGCAAGAGAGAGAAGATCTTAATGGGGTTAAAGGTCAAGTCCTGGCACTTCAACAGTTAAACGTTAGTCATGTGGAAAACGCACTAATCCCGACAGCCTATTCCCTCCTGCGGATGAGTGAGGCATAGCTGTGTATCCGTGGGCCTTACGTTTCCCATCATCACCTTTATTGCTCTCTTTAAATCCTGGGGTTTCAATTTCCCTTCCCATCAGAATGGTTCTGCTCATAACAAACCCAGACCTTGCTCCCTGTTATTCTGTAGCCCCAGGCTCGAGTGTCCACATCGTGTGAGAGAGCCATCTCTCCCGAGTGGAGGGCTGCACACACCCCAAGGAGCTGTGTTGTCACTGATTTATGACTCCCGGTCCTCTGCTTGTTGAGGAAAATCACTTTATCAAGATGAAAAGTCAGCGGTGGGGGTGGAGCCGGTTTCCTGTTTGGCTCCTCGCACTCTGCTGCATATTCCAAAGGCTGTTACACTCGCAAGTATCAGGACTGCGTGTGAGTGATGGGGAGAGAAATGACCAAGTATTGAACAGAGCTGTGCGATTTGCCTTACATTTATCCAGTTATGCTTTTTAGGATTTAAATGCAGTGCGGGGAGGGGGAGCGATGCTGAATGTAGACATACGGGGCAGAGGCAGCCTGCCCACAAATGATTTAGGGGAGGTGCTTTGCTGCCTCTTGGTTTCCCATTTAATGAATCTGAATGCGCGTGGGGTTCACTAACGTCATCTTCATTGTCATCAATATCACGGTCATCACATTTCAGAACCCAAAGATTCTTGAGCATCCTCATAATTGAGCCCACTGTTTCACAGATGAGGAAACTGAGGCTCAGGAAGGAGGAATGATTTACTCGAGGTCATACTGTAGAATTGGGGTAGGGATTAAAAGCCAGATCCTCTGACCTCAGATTCATTCTTGTCGGGTCTTTTGTGCTGGGCAAAGCCTGAAGCGTCGGGTGTTGTCCAGCGGCCTCAGCGTGGTATGTAGCCACCTTAACATTAGGGTGCCCCCAGTCTCAGACAGAAGTGAAAAAGTACACAAGGCAGAATTATCTTACTATTTGTTTCCATCTAAGTAATAATGTAGTCATATTACAAAACCGTGGAAGGAGGGAAAAGAAAAAATCAGCCCCACCATCCCAATGCAATCTATGCTAACATTTTGTTCTTTTCCTTTCTATTTTTTCCTTTTCATTTAGTTTTCTCTGCAGGCAGTTGTGATCATAGCGTATTCGCACAATCTTGTATCCTGTGTTTTTATTTAACTTGATGGCACAAGCATTTTCCATGTTATTGCTCTGTCTTCATAGCCATAATTTTAATGATTACTTAATTTTCTACCAAATAGATGTATCACAGTTTGCTTACCCATTCCTGTATCATTGGACATTTAGGTCTCTGCAGTTTTCATTAATATAAATAATGCTGCAATGAACATCTTACGCAAGTAGCTTGCCCGCGTATTTATATTATTTCTCCAGGATAGCTTCCAAGAGTGGAATAACTAGGCCAATGATTCTGAACAGTTTTATGGCTTTTGATAAGTATTGCCAAATTGCCTGCTAAAAGCTTCTTACTGATTTACATAAACAATTTTGAATAAGAATCCAAAAGGTGACCAAATAAAAAGTTAGCAAGGAATTAAATAAGAACCACTTCCTATATGCATCACGTATGCATGCTGGGTACATGCATGCTGGGTTTTATGCTGCGGGATATCCCATCTTTCTCAGAGGATTGAAATGAGAGGGAGAAAGTAAAGGCCCCCAGGCTTCTTGGCTTTAGTTCTTGTGCCTGCACAAGAAATACTTATCGAACTGCAGATGCCCTGGGCCGGACCCCAGAGAGTCTAGTTGAATTGGCCTGGGGTGTGGTCCTGCTCTGAGATTGTAGTTCTCTGGGTGATTCTAATGGGCCAGCGAGCTCCCCTGCATGAACCCAGAGGCAGGCAGGGAGGCTGAGGAGGTCACCAAGGGCAAAGACCCTGAGTGATGTCCCCAGACCTACTTCCTTCTCTGCTTCCTGTGCCCCAGGGAACCCTCAAACCATGGGTGCCGATTTGTCTCCCACTGCTCCTCCCATCCTGAGGCCGGATGTGACTGGCTGCAGCCAACTCCCACCAGCCCTGACTTTGGAGGCCCAGGATTTCCTGTGAGGAGGAAATGCCGAGGAGCACAATGCCAGGGACGATTGTGGAGCCTCCAAACTGTCAGCCTGAGGGCCCTCCAAAGGATGGGAATCCAAAATGCCCAACTTTGAGGGATGTTCATAGTATATTCATATCATGGACTGTCGTGCAGTCATTAAAGAGATTGTGCTGAAATGAAAAGCTCTTCAAATACTGAATGAAAAAAGCCTAGTGCAGAAGAGATGTACAGAATGTGGAGGTAAAACAATGCATCGCATGCAGATTCACCTGCGTGTGCCCAAAAGGTGTCTGAAAAGGTAGGTAGTTGGAGAATCGCACTGCACGCCAAAAGGTTTTGGGGTTTGATTCCCGGTCAAGGTACATACCTAGGTTGTGGGTTTGATCCCTGGCGGGGGCACATATGGGAGGCAATCAATTGATGTTTCTCTCTCATCAATGTTTCTCTTTCTCTCTCTTCCTCTTTCTCTAAAAAATCAATAAGCATATCCTTGGGTGAGGATTTTAAAAAGAAAGAAAGAAATAGAAATGGTGGCCTCAGGAGGGCTGGATCGGAGGTGAAGGAGAGGGGAGAATGAAGGGGAGTTGAAATGTTCACCCCGGGCCCTTCTCTACTGCTTGTATTGTGTGTTTCAAGCATTTATTACTTTCCACTTTATTTTTTAAAGAATATTATAAGGTCTGCCAAAAGCAGAGGGGCAGGGAAAAAAAGACAATAATAGTAAGAATAATAATCTTGTACATTTCTTACGGAACAGTGCAGTTTCTAAAAGCACTTCCACTCTTTCTTTTGAGGTGAGCTGGGTCAGTACTTTTCCCGTTTTCTAGACAAAGAAACTGAAGCTCCGAGAACTAAAGAATAGCAAGGGCATCATCAGGACCAGTGAGAAGTGGATCGGAGTCCAAGGCTCTGACTTCCAGCCTCTGACCCCGGCATCCTTTCTACAATCCACACTTCAGAAGCCAGTCCCAAAGGAGCAGGATTCCGATGTCCCAGAAAACACTGACTTCCACTTGCCATGGCTTTTCCGGGTCCCCGCTCCCCAACACACACACACTGGAGCCCTGGGTAGGCAGGGAAGGGTGTCCAGGACCTGAGTCCCAGAGCAGACGGGAAGTGGAGAGCCAGGCAGCTCACCTTCCAGGAGACCGGTGGCAAGCAGGGCCCTCCCTGGAGGTTCTATGGTTATGGCTCCTCTGCCTCCCAGGTGTGGGCTGAACAGAGGAGAAAAGGTGAACTGGATGGAAGTGTGTGTGAGGAGAGGAGGAAATACAATCACTCATCACTGAGCATGCAACGTGAATGTGTAGCATGAAGCTTACCAGCAGCACTTCAGGTAGCCCAACCCCATCAAATTCTAGTAGTAAAGGGTTAACCACCAATCACTGCCTGAGTCAGGGCCTGAATTCCCCGGAGCCTGGGGCAGAGCCCTTCAGAGCAGGAAAGAGAGAGAGAGAGAGAAATAGCTCAAAAACTCCACCAGAGTCCCATAAAACACCACACCTGCAGAGAGACTCTTTTAAAGGTCATTCGTGTACCTGGTTTCCATGCTGCATCCTCTTCACCTCTCCCCACGAAATCTGGAGTGCCTGGGGACGTGGGGAGAGATGCCTCTTTACCTGTGCGTCCTCTGCAGCACCTTGCCTGCTGGTGGCATAAACCTCCTCTGTAAATGCACCCAGTAACTGAAGCAGACACCATCACGGTGCGTTGGTCTGAGAAAGTGTTGAGCCCTGGTGAGCCTGTAGGAGATTTTCCACAGAAGGACGAGGTAGTTGGAGTGTTGGATTCAGAGGTGGGTT
Organism: Tadarida brasiliensis; assembly: GCA_030848825.1. NCBI lineage: Eukaryota > Metazoa > Chordata > Mammalia > Chiroptera > Molossidae > Tadarida > Tadarida brasiliensis. The sequence goes on along the minus strand of CM061260.1, from coordinate 61,411,052 downwards.
TGACAGGGGAGGATTTGGGGTCGCGATGTAAAGAATGAATCTGTAAGATGTGTTCATCTGATGGAGAAATTTATCAAGCCATCTTTATGATTTGTGCACCACCTTGTATGTAGGCTATGCTTCGATAAAAATGAAATTAAAATGAATAAGCTGGCAAACAGTCTCCGGCGCTCCTGGTGCTGTCTTATACAGCCGGATGGCTGGTTAATTCTTTTCCTTCCCCATGGAGTGGGAGATGGTAGGTGTTGGCTCCCTGGAACCTCTCCTGCTCCACAGCCTCCCCCACACTGCCACCGCGCTGTCATCCTGGAAGAAAGGCCCAGTCAGGTCCTCCCCTGCCTACACTTCCCCCTGGTTTCGTTGCCTCCAGAATAAACTCCAGATTCCTCGATAATTCCGGCCACGTTCCAATCTAATCTCTCCTGGAAGAGGTAGCATAAGACCCTGGGCTCTACTATCTGTTGGCTAAGTGACCTTGGCCAAGTCAGTGACCCTCCTCTGTAAAGCAGGGGTGAAATCATACAACAGTGCCAGGCGCCCAGTTAGCGCTCAGTGAATGTTTGCTATCACTTCTCGTTTTTCACTTGACTACCTGGACACAAGAGCTTATTTCCTCACCATTCCCTGACCCCTTCTTCCCCTCTCACCCCTACATCTTCTTTACTCATCCACATTCTTTTCTTCTCTAAGAGTAACTCGTCTGTCACTCCTCCAGAGGGGCCTTCACCGCCCCCTCCTTCCCCCCTCCCAACGTGGAACTTCTCAACCCTCTGGCGCGCTCTCAGTGCTTTGTGCTCACGCGAGAGCACCTCATCGTGGCACCTGCCCGGCCCTTCGTGCTTTTTCTCCCTTGCTGTGGTAAAAACATCTTGTTCATCTCCAGGAACCTCCCGGTGAGTGACCGGCATTGTGCGCACTGGAGTGGACAATGCCTGAGATGTTTGTCCAGCAGGTGAGCCTCATCCCAGCCCTTTCCCTGAGACAGCCCACTGTCCCCAACAATTATGTGATACAGTGTGGCTCCCTGCCCCTGCTGCCTCCTCCGGCCACTGTTGATAGGACTGGGGATGAGCAATGGGACCAAGCTAAGCTGAGCAGAACATTCAGTCTGTGAATGAGAAAGGGGACATTTGCTGTTGGCCTGGCTGGCACAGTCCCATCCCCTCTGTAGTGGGCTGGATTGTGCCCACCCCACCCAAATAATGTGATCTTATTTGGAAACAGAGTCTATGCAAATGACCAAGTTAAGATGAAGTCATTAGGGCGGACCCTAATTTAATATAGCTGGTGTCTTTCTAGAAAGAGGAAATCAGGGACAGACATGTGCAAAGGAAAGTTGATGTGAAGACACAGGGACAATCTACCTCTATAAGCCAAGTAATACGTAAGGCTACCAAAAGCTAGGAGGGAAGCCTGGACAGAGTCTCCCGCATATCCCTCAGAAGGAGCCACCCTGCCCTCGTCTTCAGACTTCTACATTCCGGAACTGAGACAATGACTTTCTGTTCTAAGCCACCCAGTCTGCGGTACTTTGTTACAGCAGCCCTAGGACACTCACACTCCTGATGAACTTCTCCTCCCCTCTCAAGCTTGTGGCTCTAGAAGAGTATACTCCTCTCCTCTCCTCCTTCCTTGTTGTGGCTGTCTCCACCACCACCATCTTCTTCACTGCTACAACTTACAGAGCCTGCCTTTGTGGTAGGCACTATTCTAAGCACTCTAAATTTAATTTTATTAACAATTAAATTTATTATTAGAGGACCTATGAGATGGGTCCTGTTGTTATCCCTATTTTACAGACATGGAAACTGAGGCACAGAAAGGTTAAGTGCCAAGTGTCACACAGCTGGTAAGTAACAGAGCCAGAATGTAAACCCAGGCAGTCTGACTCCAGAGTCTGTGTCCTATCCCCATCCTTGTCAAGTTCCCTACTCACCGACCCAGGGATGGAGACATGTCCCGAGTGGATCAATAAGAGTCCACCTGAAAGATTTTTCTTAAATTGGAATTGTGGAATAGACCAACCTTCTCTGGGGGTAAGATTTATCAGTGGTCACCAGTGTCCTTTAACATGTGGCAGGAGCTGGCCTACATTAAGGAAAGGACACTCACAGGCACAGATGAGAAATGGAGAGATAAATGACATCCAGTCCCTGTTACTGTCTGTCCAGGAGGCCTCGTCCCAGCCTGTTCTTCCCCATATGCTTGTTTATCAGACCCACAAATTTCACCTTTGTCTAAGCTAGTTATGTTGGGTGTCCATCCTTTGCAAGCAGAAGATTCCTGACCAGCACACCTACACACAGGAAACTGGGCCCAGAAGACTCCATCCCCATTGTGCGTGGTCTCCTGAGTGGTGAGGATAAAGATGAACCTGGCCCCTGTGAGGCAGCGATCTTCTGCAAGGGTCGGAGTACAGAGAGCTGGAGTCTGCAGGGGAGATGGAGATTCACACGCTGAGAAAGGCAGACAGGGGATGGAGAGAGAAGACCATGGCGTCCTGAGAGTTCTCCAGCTCTGCAGCTTGGCTGCATTCTGCCCTTGGGTTCGGTGAGATCTCCCTGTATCCATGTAATCAACTCCCATTTTCAGTTTAAAGTGGCACATGTTGGTTTCAGTAGGTTGTGTGCAAAGAATCATAAATAATACACACACAGTAAGAGCTCAGTGCTGTTGAATATAATTGAAGGTTTTTAAGCGAAGCGGTAAATAGGATGGGGACTATTCCTTAGGCATATTGCTCTGGAGCCTGTTTGCAGGAGAGGTTAGTTGGGGGAGCGCAGACAATAATAGAGAGGTACCCGCAGCAGCCAGTGTGAGAGTTGAGCAGGGCCTGAGTGATCGGAGAGACATGGGGGCTACTGAGGGAAAGGGCTTGGTGGGACTGAGGAACTGAGGAGATAAGGAGTGAAGGAGAAGAGGATGTCAAAGAGAATTGGAAATTTGAGTCTGTATCCAGAAGGAAGGATGGTAACCATTAACAGAAGGAGGGAAGGCAGGAGAGAAGATGAGCAGGCTCTCACACACCGTGTTGAGCTCAGGTACCAGTGACAGAGCTAATTAGAGTGACTGAACAGAAAGAAATGTGTCCTGGTATTCAGCAGAGGAGTCGGCTGTAGAAGCAGAGACTTTGGGGCGGAGGGGGCTCACCCTCAGTGGAGAGCTGGAGCCAGCATGCGGGAAGAAAAGGCAGGAGGCACCTTGCTCAGGACACGAGGGAGTGAAAACAGAGAAGGAGCAGTTGAGAGGAGAGGCAGAACCAGCCTGTGCAATGTTGAAGAAATCGAAGAAGGAGAATTTCCAGAAGGAGATCAAGGTGAATCGTTTCTAAACAGCAGGCAAGCTACAAGCAGCCAGTTCTCAGGGGTGTGAGACAAGGTGATTGAACCCACAGAGGACGAGATCAGGAGGAACCCCCAAGGGGGCAGTGAGCGGGTGATGAGGGCAGAAGACAGATGGCAAAGTTTTGGGGAGAGGTGGACTGTAAGTCATTTAATGCCACAGTAGTGTGCAGCTGCTTTTGCCTTCTCAGGGAGTGGTAAGGATGACTTACAACTAGGAAACTATCTGGACAGCCTGTTTGAGGGAGGAGCGTGAAGCCCTCAGGACATACCCTGGTGTGCTGGTGACAGCATAAGACATCTGAACCTGAGCTATCCTGCCTGATAAAGGCGGAGGGTAGGAGGTCGGGGCTGTGAATTGGGGTCGAGGGAGACAATGTGAAGAAGTGGTACCAGTGGGAAGTTAAGCCCAGCTCTTAAAGAAAGAAATGTCACAGAGTTTGTGGACATATTTTAAAATGCAATCTATTGCAGGAAAGTTGGAGAACTAGTCTTGAACAACAGGTTGGAAGCTGGATATCCAGTACCCCAGTCAAGGTCACACCAAGGAAGAGCTGGTAGACACTGCAGACCTTACTGCCCAGGCAGGGGTCCCCTCTTGTAAACATTCCCTACTTTTTTGTAACACTTGCTCCAAAGACAAAAAGCACTGGCCTAAGTAGCGACTGGCTGACTTGGATCATGGTGCCCATACCCTGCCTGTAATAAGGCTTTTGGGGCTTTTGTGCTATGAAACAGGATCTGGACTCCCACCAAGACCTACATAGTTATAGATCCCCCAAACTCACACACCCTACAAGAGCAATGCCCAACACCAAAAGATTCCTGTCTGATTCTCTGATGGGACTGTGATAATTCAATTCTGACTAACTCCTGGAGTTAACTTAGACCCCATAGGTTAAGGGTTCAGTCCCATAAACTGCCTCCACTTCAGATGTGGGTCACAGATGGAGTCCCCAGGCAGGCTCACACGTCTGTCCAGCTGACTACAAGTTTGGGGGTTCCCACAATCCTCCGCAGATTTGAGAATTCACTAGAGTGATCCATAAAACACAGAAAAACACTTTACTTATGCCTACTGGCTTATTATAAAGGACATCACTCAGAAACAGCTAAATGGGCTAGGTATGGGGGGTGAGGGCACACAGGCCCCATGCCCTCTCCAGGTACACCACCTTCCCAGAACATCCATGTGTCCGCCAACCCGAAGCTCTCCAAATCTTACTGTTGAAAAGTATTTATATCTTAATCTCCAGCTCTCCACCCCTCCCCCGAGGTGGAGGGGGCTGGAAATTCTACCCTCTAATCAGGTGTTTGGTCTTTCTGGTGACAGGTCTCATCCAGAAGCTATCTAGGGGCCCCACCCTGAGTCACTCATTAGTATAAACTCAGGTGTAGTCAAAAGGGGAAGGACACTCCTGTCACCACTCAGGAAATTCCAAGGGGCCCAGGAGCTCTGGGCCTGGAACCAGGGACAGAGACCAGATCTATTGTTACTATCCGACAGCTCCAAAGAGAGGCGATACAGCAGCGTGGGGGTGAGGGTGGAGGTGCGGGTCTGAGGAGAAGCCACAGCCAGCGAGGAGGTCCGTGGGATGAAATGCCAAGGCTTTTACTGTTTATTCCATGTTGGCCATTTGCCATTTGTGGTGTTATCTGGTAGTCGCATGATAATGGAACTCTCTTCCGTGATCAGTAAATCCTTCCGTCAAACTCTGCTATATGCTTGTGCTTGTGCCTGCCTTAGAGAATCAAAGGCAGAGGGCGGCTGTACCATGTTTAAGCAGCACAGGGTGGAGAGAAACCAAAGTACCAATGAGATTCAGATGCTTCTGTGGAAACCAGACATTGGAGCTCTCATTCCCGAAGCTTCACGGAAGCCCATCCCTGAGGTCCCAAAGACTCTCCAGAGGTATCTGGTGGGGGTGCTGTTGGGTTTCCCTTCATAGGCAGGATGAGGCTTTGAGACATTATTTATTTTTTGTTCTGAGAGATTGTTTAGATTTTGTTTTGTTTTGAATCCTCACCGGAGGATTTTTTTCCCATCGATTTTTAGAGAGAGTGGAAATGAGGGAGAGAGAGAAGGAGAGAGGGAGAGAGAAACATCAATGTGAGACACATTGATTGGTTGCCTCCTGCACACACTCCAGCCAGGGTCAGGGATCAAACCTGCAACCCAGGCACATGCCCCTGACTGGGAATCAAACCCAAGAACCTTCGGTGCATGGGCCAGTGCTCTAACCACTTAGCAACACCGGACAGTGCTATGGTGGCTTTTTTTAATTGAATTTATTGAGGTGACATTGATTCACACCACCACACAGGTTTCAAGTGTACAACTCAACAAAGCATCATCTGCACACTGTATCGTGTGCCCATCGTCCAAAGCAAAGTCTCTTTCCGTCCCCATTTATCTCCTTTGCCTACCTCCACCTACCCCTACGCCTTTTCCCTCTGGCTAGCACCACACTGTTTTCTGTTTCAGTCATTTAAATATAACTATTAACAGAAGGGCAATCCCACAGGTAGAAGATATGTAGACATCCTGGATTTTGACACTTGACTTTAAATATAAACTTGAAGTCTTTAGTAATGTGAATGTTATTGTTAAGGAAGAACATGGTATTATCTAAGGTCAACTCTGGATTTAGTTTTAGCCAAGCCAAAGATTTTCTTTTTTTTAAGAGCTAAATAAAGCCTGGGCCCTGTAGGTAAAACCAGTTAGAGAGCTAAATTCTGAGAGGAAAAAAAAGAGAAAATGAAAAAAAAAAAAAAAAAACACGCAGAGATGTCAGGGATATAATTCTCTAGCAGATCCTCTGACCAGGACAAAGAAGTCAGAATGCACAATTTCAGGTGCAGGGTCCAGGCTTTGTAAAGAAACCTAACAGCACAGGACAGAGGGGCCTGGCTGGGATGGCTGGTAGGGTGGAACTGAACGCTAAAGGATTGGCTTAGCAGGTTTAAGCAGCCTGCTAGCTGGACCCAGGACAGGCAGGTGGGAAGGATGGTAAGACAGTCGCAAGAAATAAAGATCAATGCCAGAGAGGACAAGTGGAAAGTGCTCCTACTAACTTGAGAAGTGGGCTTTTTAATGTGATGTTTTCTTAATGAAATGTCAGAGGGAAGCCCTGCAAATGAGTCTATGATGAAGTTCAATCAATGTCCAATAATGAGTAGCTAATAATTATTCAATAAGCAACCACCATCTTCCCCAGCCTACCATAGAAACAGGGGCTGGCAGAGACAGCCTGACGCTCTCCCTTCCAGGCCCCTGTTTTTAGAAGAACATACTCTAACCCAGGTCTGTGAGGATTCTTTTTTGGTCTTAAAATTACTTGAGCAGCCTGTTCTGGTCTTTGTCCATATTAATGTTAAGAAGGTTTTCTTTTGTCAAACCTTCTTGCTAAAGTTCACTTCAAACATTTAATGAGCTCCTACTATGTGCCAGGCACTGGCCTGATCACTGGGGGATTCAAAGATAAGCAAGGAAAACCAGATAGTTGGGGGAGTCTTTGTTTCCCAGAGTTCACATCTACTGTGTGTGTGTGTGTGTGTGTGTGTGTGTGTGTGTGTGTGTGTGGAGCAGTGGGGGCGGGGTGTTGAGGAATAGATAACACGCCACTTTTGTGCCTTGGAATCATACAGAATACACTTTTTTGGGTCTGGCTTCTTTGGCTCCTATTTTGTTTGAATATTGTGAAATGGCTATCATGCCAGTCCTCATCCCAGCCAAGACGATGGAGAGGAACTGGCTACACAAATATTAGGCGGCATCACAATCCACAGTAAACCGCAGGACAAGGAGTTTCTCTGGCCCGGCCCTGCGTGCTGCTGCTGGGAAATGGATGGTGCCCGTAGAGGGCTGTAATGTGGAGGGACAGCACTTGCCCTGTGCTATTCCCTTAATATTTCAAGGAGAGTGTCACTTAGAATTGTTAAACATTCCCCGGAGGGCCATAAATATTATTTCAGCTACTTTCAATTGCAGAATGAAATGGCCTGTTTTCTTGGCAATTTTTATTTTTTCCTCTTAGTCCCTTGCCCTCTGGTTCCCTGGCTCACAGGCTCATGGCTTCCTTCCTTCCTTCCTTCCTTCCGCTCCCGGACGCTTTCCCCTTTTGGCTGTTATATTTCTGCAGAGTCCAGCCCTCCTCCAGACCCAGGAGCTTTTAGCCAGTGTTGGACTAAGGAGATACAAGAGTTACAAAGGATCCTGTAAATAGGCTGATTCACTCGACCCTTCAGTTTGGGGACTTTTAAAACATTGAGCTATGATGTGCGCACCATAAAGTATATAAATCCTAGCATATAGCTCAAATAATTCAGCTCAATTATTAAGTTAATTTTTACATATACAGACTGTCATGTAATCATCATTTAATCAAGAAATACAATATTTCTGTATTGAGCACCAAGAAGGTTTGTTCACACTTTTTCCCTGTTGATCTCTCTTCCTCCTCCCACCCCTGCCACCGTGATAATGCCTATTTTTCTTCTATCACCATAGATCACACTTGCTTGTTCTTGAACTTGAGGTAAATGGAATAATACACACGTACATGTTTGGGTTTGGCTACTCTGGCTCAGCCGCATGGTTTTGAGATTCATCCATGTTGTTGCTTGTATCTGTAGTCTGTTTTTTAATGCAGAATATGTTATTTATTATCTATCTTTCTTTCTAAGGACATTGGATTGTTTCCAGTTTGGGCTCCTGATTTAGTGTTAGGGCTGCCATAATAAAGTACCAAAGATGGGGTGGCGTAAACAACAGAAATTTACTTTCTCGTGATTCTGGAAGCTAGAAGTCCAAGATCAAGGTGTCAGCAGGGTTGGTTTCTTCTGAGGACCTCTCTCCTTGAGATGGCTGTCTTCTCTGTGTCTTCACATGGTCTTTCCTTCTGTGTGCGTCTTAATGTCCTCTTTTAATAAGGACTCCAGTCACATTAGATGAGGGCTTACCCCAATGACCTCATTTAACCTTAACAGCTTCTTTAAAAACCTCATCTCCAAATACAACCACATTCTGAGGTACTGGGAGTTAGGGCTTCAACATCTGGGCTTTGGAGGGGACACGATTCAGCCATAGCAGCTACTTGTGAATAAAGCGGCTACAAACATTTTGTATGTATTTTGCACATGTACTGTTGTCCAAAGTGGCTGAACCAATATACACTCTCATCAGCAATGTAAGAAAGTGCAGTTGCTCTACATCCTCACCGGCCACTTCATTGTACAGATGAGAGACAGAGACTTGGCTGCAGTTCTCCTCTGAGTAGGTTGGCTGCAGTCCCTGCGCAGGTTAATAAAGCTCCTAAAACTTAAAAAAAAAAAAAAAGAGAGAGAGAGAGAGAGACAGAGACTTAGAATGAGAAGCAGAAAGGAACTGAAAGGCCCACTTGCCCACTTTCCCACGTGCAGATCATGAGTTTGAGGTTGCAGAGCAGAGCATGCAGAGGAAGCCCGTCCGTCCCCCACCTGCTTCAGGAAACTCCCCAACACATCACCTCATCCAATCTTTCAATCATTCATCAAAAAGAACACTGAGGACCACGTGAGGCTCAGGTCAGGTGCTAGGCTCTGAAGTTAGGTGGCAAACAAGAACAATGTAAAACTTAAATTCCAGTTGTAGCAACAGGCAATGAACACACATAACCAAGTAATTACACTTTGTGGTTAAGTGCTGGTAAAGAATGAATGGAACTTGAGTAATAGAATAAGGGGATTGGGGGTCGGGAGATTAAAATATCCTTTTGATGGGTTGCTCTGAAAGGCCTCTCTGAGGGAGGACATACTGGAGAGCCCTAAAGGATGAGAGGGTGCCAGTCAGACCAAGGGCCAAGGAAAGTGCTGAGTCAGGGAGAATAGGAAGAACACTAGCCCTGAGGTGCAAGCAGCTCCGGGGGGTGGGAGACGGGAAATAATGGTCTGTGTGACTGGATCTGAGTGGACAAGGGCAGAAGAGAGGCAGGAGATGAGGTCTAGAGGGCCAGGTCCACGTCATGCTGGGCTTGCAGTTCATGGGGAGGGGTTGGAGACAGCAATGGGAAACCATTGTAGGGTTTTAGGGGTGTGATAACCAAGATCCAATTGACATTAACAAATGTATCATAAGGGGTGCGAGGAAGAAGAAGCAGGCAAATGCTTTAGGGGATTTTACCCTTGCCTCGGGGAGACATGATTCAGGAGGTGGCAGAAGAGCTTTTGGAGTAGAACAGACAGAACATGGTGATGATTGTGTGGGCCTATTGAGAAGCGAGGGTGAGTCAAGAATGACTTCTAGGTTTTGAGCTTTGGATCTTTCAGGTATCACCTACCAACCACAGACTGTGTACTTCCTTGTCCATCTTATTACTGTATATCTTTTTTTTTCTTTATTGATTTTAGAGCGAGAGGAAGGGAGAGGGAGAGAGAGATAGAAACATCGATGAGAGAGAACAACAATTGGCTGCCTCCTGCATGTCCCTCACTGGGGATTTGGCCCACAACCTCGGCATGTGTCCTGACTGGGAATCGAACCGGCGACCTCTTGGTACATGGATCGAAGCTCAACCCCTGAGCCACACTGGCCGGGCTTATTACTGTATATCTTGAGCCTCAAGATGTTCAATAATATTCTTGAATAAATAACTGATTGAATGCATGAATGTTTTAGCATATGGAATAAGTTCAATATAAGTTTTTAAAAATGTTTTAATTGAAGTAAAATTCACATAACACGGAATTAACCATTTTAAAATGTATAATTCAGTGGCAGTTAGTACATTCGCAATGTTGTGCATGTACCTCTGTCTAGTTCTAAAACATTTTCATCAACCCCAAAGGTGATCTTGTACCGATTGAGGAGTCAATTCCCATTCCCTGGGATGGGTATTTAAGCAGGAGTGGAATTGCTGGGTCATACGGTAATCTATTTAACTTTTTGAGGAACTGCCAAACTGTTTTCCAACAGCTCAATCAAGTTTTTCCAAATGAAAAAAAAGAAAAGGTAGGTGGAAGCCTGGGAGACAGGAATGAGGGCCTTTCCGATCCTCCACAAGCAGCGCTGGACCGTGCCACATGCAGGCTGTGTGATCTGAGTCAAATTGCTTAAGTTCTCTGGGTTGACTCTTCATCCTCCAAGTGGAGAAAATAAAACTTACCTCTGTGAACTGAATAAGATTGTTTCTAAAGTTCGAGGCACAGAGTAATCCCCCAAATTAATTGCCTTCCCTTACTCCCTGACCTTGCCATTTCGTACTGCACTCAAGCTCCTGCTTGGCCTTGGGTCCAAGTCCACACCTGCGCGTCTTCCAGCCCAGCCTCGCTGCAAACTACAACTCCCAGCAAGCACTTCTTCCCGGCCGCCTCTCCCCGCCTGGTGCGCAGGCTTTGGCAGACGTGGCACCGGGAACTCAGAGGCGGGGAGCGATTGGGAAGTGGCGGTGGCATTTGGACCCGGCGGAGCTGCGGGCTAGGGAGCCCGAGTGGAGACCAGAGCCGGCCGTGGGCAGCGGCGGCGGGGATGGCGCGGGCCGGGCCGGCGTGGCTGCTGCTGCTGGCGATCTGGGTGAGGCTTTGGCGCAGAGGTCCGGGCCGGGGCCGGCACGTGCGCTCCGCGTGCGGGTCCGCGCTCCCTACTGCGGGGCCACCCTGGACGAGCGGGAAGATGCCTCCTGCCACCGGGGTAGGGGCGTGCGTGCCAGGCTGGCGGGAACCCGCTGGCTGCGGGAGAGGCAGCGGGGCGGGCCCCGAGCTCTCGCCGCAGAGCGCTCCGGGGCACAGGGGCTGGAGCGAGCTCGGAGGCGCTGGGCGATCCCTCGCAGGGTGCTGGCGCCGCGGACACAACTTTGCGGGGGTGCAAGTCAGGGGGCGGCCACAGGCTAGGGCGGGACACCCGCGGGTTGGGGGAGGGTGGGTTGCGCCCCAGACTCCGGGCCCTACACCTGTGTGAGTGCGGTGTGGGAAGGGGGTGCTTTCCACCTGCACTGCCGGAAACCTTGTTTAAAGGCCACCTGGTTCTTGGTTTCTATCCTGGGCGGCTGGGAAACTGCCGGTCCACATCTGGGTCCCCGCCCGCAGAGAGTTCTGCTCCTAGACCCAAGTGAGACTGGCTCGAACCTCGGCCACTTTCTGGCTGTGTGACGCGGCTTATCATTTCATGCATTTGATTTAGTCTCCCCATCCTTGAAATGGGAACGGTAAAGATACCTACCTCGCAGGGTTGGAGGAAGCTCTGTGCACTGCAAAATCATACAAGAGTGGAGGATGGGTGGGCTGGAGTGGTGGGCTCTCCTGGAGGAGTTTGCTGTGTGTGATGCGGTGCCCACGAGACATCCCTGGGAGAGGTTTGCATGGGTGTGTCCACAGCGTGCAGGGCTGCCGGGGTTGGCCTTGGTGTTCCGTGGGTATGCGATGGGATAATGTGGCCTCCTTCCACATTTGCCCATGATTTCTGGTCTTCCTTATTTTAAGACCATCTTGGCTTCTTTTTTCCCTGAAGTTTCAAGGAACTTCCTGCTGCTGGCACCCTCTCCAACCCAGAGTTTTCAGGGTTTTTTGTTTGTTTTGGGTGTGGCAAGGATGATGGGCAAAACATGAGGAGAAAAAGTCAAGTGTGAATTGAGTTGCCTTAAATACTTCCATATCCCAATACCATCCCTTTTGGGATCACCAGTGAGGAGTGGCCCCTGTCTTCTGGTTGTCTGGAAGTGGGTTGGGGAGAAAGCTCCCTGTCCCCCTAGATCTGACCATTGTCCCTCTGGAAGAGAACCAGGCTAGAGTGGGGCGGTGTCACTTCACCATCCTCTCGGTGTGTTTGACAGTCTGCTAGCATTCTGTTACCTGGAGCCGGTTGGCTGTGGCAGGTCTCTAGGCCAGACAGGACTGCAGGACTGTGCAGAGGGGACCATCTCCAGTGTGGTTTCCTGTCAGGTCTTTGCACTTGGGCTGTTTTAGGAGGTCCTGTCTTCCTCCCTTCTTCCTTTTCCCCTCCCTCCTGTGAAAATAAGGGGCTTGGGAATCCGACTGGAAAGAAGTTTCATTCAATAAATATTTATCAACCACATTGTTGGGCTCTGAGTTGGATTTTGGGTGGAGAGCAAAATACACGTTGTCCCTGCCATCCTGTGTTGCCCTGGGGCGTCAGTCCTGTGAGCAAATAAAGACAGGACAGCGAATACTAGTATCTGAAGGGCTGGGAGTCTCCACTGAAGGGGAGCCATACATTAATTCAGAGGGAGGGTCAGCCATGGCTTTCCTGAGGCAGTGGGGTGAGCAGTCTGGAGGGAGTGTGGGAGTCAGCAGTTGAGGTCTGCAGGTGCCCTACACCCAGGGGTTCAGAAGAGTGGGTAGATTTGCTGAGAGCACTAGAACCTGGGAATCCTCAGCAAGAAATTGACATTTTCACCTTTTCCTAAGCCCTTGGCTTAGCAGGTGTGAGGCATAGTTACACAGTCAGTGGTGAGTGGCTGGTGGATCCTAGGGTGGGCTTCTGTAAATCTAAAAACTCTGTGTCCCTCTGATAAGGACTTCCGGGTATTGGGAGTGGATTGAGTTTCTTTGTTCACTCAATATTTACTAAGGGCTGATATGTGCACAACACTGGACTGTGACCTGAGTGGTATAAAGAAGTAGTATACCCTGGCTGGTTTGGTTCAGGGGTTAGAGCGTTGGCCTGAGTCTCGGGTTCGATTCTGGTCAAGGGCACGTACCTTGGTTGCAGTTCGTACCCGGCCCTGGTGGGGGTCATGTGGGAAGCAACCAGTTGATGTGTTCCTCTCATGTCGATGTTTCTCTCTCTCCCTCCCTCTCTCTCTCCTTCCCTCCCATTCTATCTGAAGATAAATAGAAAAATATCCTCAGGTGAGGATTAAAAAAAGAGGTAGTATAAAGGGGTTCAGAGTTTCATGGACAGGGAGGTACACCACATGTTTTTACTAGCAAAAATATGGAAATGTCTTAAATGCTCAACAGTAGAGGCGTGTTTAAATGACTTGTGGCCCTGTCCATACCATGGGAAGTGATGTTTACGAAGAATATTTATATTTACTAGAATGCTATGTTTATTATGAAAATATATTGTGATGCTAATGAAGAATATCTAAGGATATGAGAAAGTTTTCTAGTGTGATAAGTAGGGGGAAAGCAGAATGCAAAACCAAATCCCAGGTGGCTGAAGATGGCTTACATAAATGTTTGAGGGATTAGCAATGTATCAAAATGCACAGTGGTTGGTCTGGAGGGTGGAGCTGTGGATGACTTTTGCTTACTTCTTTGCTTGTGCTTTTCTGTGTTTCCCAAGTTTTCTACACAAATATATATTAGTTTTTGATCAGGAAAGTTCATCAGGGAACATTTTTTAAAAGGGTCTTTTAGGGACCTCAGCGTTCCAGAAGAGTATTGGGGTAGAAAGAGTCACAGTCACCACTTGGGACAAGTTGGTTCCAGCCCTTCCATGCTGGGTGTCTCCCCCTTGGGGCCTGCCCCTTCCTGCTGTCCAACTCAGCTCCTTGCTACAGCTGGCCAAGCCCTGGAACTAGGCTGTAATGAAATTTTCACTGGTCCGCAGACAAATTGGAAAAATGACAGTGGTGAATGGTTTTTGTCATGAATCCAAATATTTTCAGTTTAAAAACTTGTTCGTTCTTCTGATATGATGTTCCTATTTGGGGATAGGGCGTGGTTTACAGGATCCTTTTGAAAAATGAAAGTAGTGATGATACATTGTGATTTAAAAAAAAATCTTTTCTTGATAAAATTTATTTTTAAATACATACAACATGCATTATACATCTGCCAATCTGTGAGATTCCAGAGTCTGAGAACTACTGATCTAACTCAGCTCTCTCATTTTGTAAAAGAATCGTGAGGCTCCAAGAGGGAAGGGACTCACTCAAGGCCACCCTGTTTCTAAAGGCAGAGCTGGGATTAGAGCCAGGCTCCTGATTGTAAATCCGGGCTCTTCCCACTCCATCTCGATCATCCCCCACTGCCCCAATCTTTCACCTGCTTCCCTCCTCCAAAGCCACTCCTAGGGCCTCTGCCTCTGATGGTGTCTGGAAGCTCAGAACCTGGTGGGTGGAGGTGCAGGAAGCAGGAGATGTGTGCCCCGATCTGTCCTGCAGAGCTTTCAATGTACCCGTATTTAGATTCTACATTATATATTTAATAGGCTTCCGTGGGCTGGCCTGGGGACCTAATTGCCATTTATAATGCTGTTTGGAACCTGGCGTGCACTTTTCCCACAGAAATAAACACATTACAGAGGAAGTTTTAAAGCAGAGCTGGCATATAAGTTGGAGGAATGGCTGAGTGGCAAACACTGAGTGCTGTGGATTCGACCAAACGCCAGGCTGTGGGGCGCCAACCAAACGCCAGGCTGAAGGGCCCCGGCTCACACCTCACAAGGAGGGCAGACTCTGAACTCTGTGACAGTGGGGATCCTCCCTGTCCTGGCAGTTGTGTCTCCAGCTACTAGCCCAGAACCTGGCACGCAGTCATCCCCAGTCCATGTTTGGTTGAAGGAATACGTGTTGCCAATAGAGAAAGGAAACCTTTCCAGACAGAGATGTGAGCAATGAGGAGTGATGGGCCAGGCTGGCTGGTAGGAAGGATCTGAGTCTGGGAATTGGGGAATAAGACTGCAAAAGTGGATCGTAAAGAAGTGTAAATGCCGACTTTTGGGACTCAGTTCTGTGGGTAATGGAGAGACATGATGCAAGCTGCCCTTTGAATAGCAAAGGTTGGCGTGGGAGAGACCAGATTAATTTTCTCAGAACAACACTTTCTTCCTCTTCTCTGTCATCTACACGATAAAGTCAAGTGTGATGTAGCAGAAAGAACATGGGCTTTTAGCCAGCTAGACACTCAGGAGCTGTGTGACCTTGGGCCCTGCCTCAGTTTTCCTGTTTTACATGGTGGTAATAATGTCCATCTTGCAGAGTTGAAAGGATCAGAAATAATACAGGAAGCACCAGCACAGTGCTTGGCACATGGGAGTGCCCCATAAGCAGGAGCCACAGATTCATCTCAGGTTGCTGAAGAGGAGGTGCTGGGGAAGCGAGGAGGCGGTGGACAGTGAATGGCCAGAGTGGGTGTGAGTAGAGGCTTCTGGATGTGGGTGGGGACACCCTGTGCTCATGGGATTCTCTCCATCATAGTTCCTTGGAGCTAGGCTCTTGCTTCGATCCTTGCCACTCCCCACTGGGCCCCTGCACAGCCTCAGGGTGGAGGGGGCATTACAGAGGAGCTAAGGATTTGAGTGCTCTATGTTTCTCTTCCCTTTCTTCCGAAAGTGGATCCTCTCTTGAGAATGGACACACCAACCACACGGCCTCCCTGGAGGGTTTGCCCCAGCATTGTGGTTTTGTTCTGTAGGGCTTTTGTGTCTTGCTTGGTCACTGTGGTAGGTTTTGGAGGCTGTCTGAATGACAGTGGGCCTGAGAGTGATGCATGGGTTATAAGGACAGCCTAAGTTCTCTTACATTACCCAGACTTCGGTGGCTTATTTGACCCTTCCACCTCGCTTCTCCCTTCTTCGATTTTTTCACACCTGGTGCCCTAGGTCCCAGTGGGAAAGGGGAGGAGCACGGTGCTCACCCATTGCCTGGCCCATTGCCAGTCCTCCTGCCTGGTCCATCCTGCAACACTGACTGGAGCCCAGTACATTTGAAGGGTTCCTATTTTCCATAGGTACCCATGTGTGGAGGTTCCTCAAAACCCGGTACATTTGAAGAGGGCTTTAGAATTTGCAAAGCATTTCTACATATTTCACATCTGTGTAGTCTTGAGTCCCATGTTAACTGGGTGAGATTAGGTGATTAAATGCTGTTCCCCATAGAGAGGGATGGGTGGGTGGGCAGAGAGGTGGGAGGAGACAGACCATTAGACAAGAGTGGGGGTGTGGCCTGGAAGGTAGTGGGAGAGGCAGATGGGCTGGGACACAGTAATAGTTCGCAGTGGCTTGCCTGAATGATTAATCAGCCAGGTTGGTAGGTGCTAGTTTTTGAAGTTAGCAACACCAGCCGTTTTCCTGGGTTGTCCATGAAACTTGCTCTTTAGCTCCCTGGTGGCCTGAGTCGGGGAGAAGGGGCAGCCAGCTGGACACTCGTCCATCCTTCCCCCCTTTCTTTTTTTTTTTTTTTTTTTTTGGTACATGCCCCTAGAGGGAACCGAACCTGGGACTCTCTGGTCCACAGGCCGACGCTCCAACCGCTGAGCCAAACCGGCCAGGGCATCCTTCCCCCCTTTCTCATCGCTCCCTTCTTAGTTCCAGTTTGCCCTTCCCTCTGACTGCCTTTGATCCAGCAAAGCCTCTTCCCACACACCAGTTTACCACCACTTCTAAATAATTAGCTCTGCAGCCATGCAGTGGGGGGTTAAACACTCATACAGAATGTGGAGTTAGAAGAGCCTGTTTGTTCCCCACGGTCATACTGAGTCCTCAGTTTGATGTGCACTCTGTTCCCAGATGGCCTGATGGTGAACCTGGGCCTGGCTGCATTACAGCCGGCTGGGGTAGGGGTAGAGAATTCATCCCCCCAGAAAAGAATCCTACCATTCCTCCAACCCCTTGGCACGAGCAGATGTCTTTAATGCATGAGCAGATCCTTTAATCCTTGCCTTGGAAGGTATTAATGGAGATCCAGGTCGAGGGCCCTAAGCTGAGGCTTAAACATAAAGGTGATTTAGTACCTGAACCGGGACGTGGGCTTGGCTGGAAGCTCTGCTGTTGGCCCAAGAAGAGCAGGTTTGCTCTCATGAGGGGTCTCGCCGTCCTGGGTCCTGGGTCCTTATGTCAAAGGAATGTGTGCCACTACCTGCATGTTCCACGTGCCGCAGATATTCACTCCACAGATCTTTCTCTTTTTTTAAGCAGATATTTCTTGGGGGTCTTTTATGAGTCAAACATACCATGCTAAGGCATTGAGGACATAATGATAAGATGGACAGACACCACCCCTTTGTCCCACTGCTTAGTGGGAGAGGCACTAATTTATTTTTTAATTCAGGTAGAAAGTGCTGGAAGGAAGTATAAGGTGGTAAAAGAATATGTAACAGGGGTCCCTAACCTAGTGCAGGGAGTCAGGAAAGGCTTCTCTGAGGACTTATAGACCCTTTCTTAGAACACTGTTTATAAATGAATAAAAAAGAATGCATAGGCCCTGGCCGGTTTGGCTCAGCTGTAGAGCGTCGGCCCGTGGACCAATGAGTCGCGGGTTCAGTTCTGGCCAAGGGCACGTACCTCAGTTGCGGTTCCTCCCCGGCCCTGGTCGGGGTCGTGCGGGAGGCAACCAGTGGACCAGTCGATGTGTCTCTCTCACATCCATGTTTCTCTCTCTCTCTCCCTCCCATTCTATCTGAAGATAAATAGAAAAAGTATCCTCGGGTGAGGATTAAAAAAAAAAAAGAACACACATAGGATTATAAAGGAAACCAGATATTGAAATATAGTTATCAAAATATAATAAATATATGATAAAATAATATTTACATTTCTTTATTAATGTCATATGAGAAGATACAGTGTTAGGTCTGCTAATTTCTAAAATATTAAGCAGCATAAACAGTGTTTCAGGATATCTGCCCCAATTGTAACGTGAGAAAATGTGGTTTCTGTTGACGGCAACGTCACAGGTGCTGCCAGTGTTACTGTGTGCTGCCCACAGTCGTGATAAAGGGAAGTGAAGATGTGCCGTTTCCCCATCCAGATTCATAGACCACAGGGTAAAGAAAAATTATCCAAAAACTTGGAAATAAAAGATGATTTCGTGTTTTTTTGAAGTCACACTGCAGCACTGTCTGAGAAACCCACCTAAGGAGCTCTGGGCAATGTAACTTTGCTTATTATTCTTTAGGGCCCACCCTCTGTAAAGTTGGATAAGATGCAAATAATTTCTGTTCGGCAGAGAAGAGAGATGGAAGGTTACTGCCCTGCAGGACATGAAGCAGTTGGTATCTAAGTTAGCAGTTCTGTTCAGGATCCCTCTTTCCTCATCAATCATGTGCATATTACTTTCTTATAAGTTCTTTTCTAAAAATCTTTTTTAACCTTTTTAACGAATATCTTCTTGTGAGATAACTGTCATTTTAGTGGGTCCCTTATTAAAAGAGTTCAGTAACACTTTGAAATATGCTCAGTGTCTATTTGTATGAGAATTATTCTTGACCCTGGTTTAGGAACCACAGAGTGAGCAGGGTGTGAGGGTGTGGTGCCCAAAAGGGAGGTCTGGGCTGGAGATGTTAATTTAGGGGTGCTTTTTAGGAGGTAGGTGAGGCCCCCCAGGGGAGAGTGGAGAGAGGAAAGAGAAGGTGGACTGAGTGAGCCCCGAGGAATGTCAACATTTAAAGAATAGGGAGAGGAGGGTTTACAAAGGAGACAAGAAGGGTGGCTGGAGAGATAGAAGGGAGACAAAGGATGTTCTCCCAAGTTCAAGAGGTTGAGCACACCGAGAACTGGAGGTGCCCGTAAAGTTACTCACGTGGAGGTCATCCTTGAGCCCCCATCGAGAGCCTTTATGCTGGTGGTGGGGCAGATGTAAGAGGGCTGAGGAGTGGATAGGAGAGAAAGGGAGATGGAAAATTCTGGCTGTGAAGGAGTGACGTGGGGTCCAGAGAGCGAGTTTTTAAAAGATGGGCCAGTGGCAGAGGTTTTCCAGCCTGGCTATGGATCCAAACCACCATAAGGGGGTTTGTGTAAAAATGAATTTACTTCAAGGACAAGGCCCAGGAATCTGTATTTCTGAAAAGCCTGTGCTTAGAGCTGTTGTGTAGCTACCAACCAGACACATTTTCGAGTTTAACAACATTAATTTCACAGGGTGGACAATATGTGGGTAGCCAAGGTTGCTGCTCTTGACCGAGTGGTATGGCACAAGTTCTGCCCATGTCATGAGCCACCCACGAGTGACACTGTGAGGCATCCCGTGGCTGAGCACGTGCGGTTTCTGCTTTTCTCTGCAGGCATGTGGGGAATTGCGAGCTTGCAGGCAGGGAGGAAAGATGGATCAGGTTGTCATTGCAGCGCTTTTCACTTGGTCACATTCAGTAGCTAAATTGGAAGGGAAAGCGAACTTTCTGGCCTCTGGGCTTTGTTCTGGGTGCAGCTGTAGGGAGTGAGAGGGAGCTCGAGGGACATCAGTGGGAAGTGTTCACATCGATGAGCAAAGGGAAGAGCATGGGATCTGTGCTCACAGCACCTGGTGCTCACAGCACCTGGTGCTGCCATTTTAGGCTTCACCCAGGGCGAGTCCCTTAACTCCTTTGAGCCTCAGTTTTCATATCTCTAAAGTGGGGATAGTACCACATCCCCCCACAGATGTTTAGAGTTGTTTTTCAAACATTTGTACTGCAACCCTGCAAGAATAATTATACATTTTTACATTAGCACCCACATATATGTAAATATAATAGATACATTTCACTGAATACTTAGTCTTGCTACCTGTGGTACAGACTGATGTTTTCTATTTAATACCATTTTAAAATGCAGGTGGTAACCCACTGAATTGATTTTATGACTCAGCTCTTGGATTGAGGCCCGAGGGGTGGAAAACACTGGTTGAGACTCAACTTCAGAGGATTGAAGGAGATAATGTGTGTAAAAGCTCGATGTACACATGGGTCATGAGCACCTGAATTATTTTCTTATCAGTGATTGGAGCTTTGAGGCAGAGTTGGATTTCCAGAGTGGGAATTCACCTGCTCTTCCTCCCTCCCTGCTGCCTGATTCTCTGTCCCTCTACCAGTTCCTTCTCATCAGCTTGTGTCCTGTGTGCACCGGCTGGCAGCGAGCCAAGCCCTCTCGGCTCTCAGAGAGGTTTTCCAAAACATTAGGGCTTTAGGGCCTTAAGTCCTGGTTAAATGCACTGCAGTTGCAATTTCAGGATAAGAAAACCTGTTTTTAAGCTCTCCGATCAGTTGCCCTGCCCCCCACCCCCCTGGATTGTCCCTTGTTGACAGCCACATTTGTGTGTGGGCACTGTGGGGAGGAAGGGGGACTATACTTTGTAGTGCAGGTATAGTGTGTTTTTTAAAAGAAGCAAAGTATCAGAATTACAGCTGGCTCTGTATTTGCAGGAGCGAGCAGTCAGATGTGCGTGGCTCCAGGAATCTGCTCTTGGTGACTCAGGCGCCGGAGGCTGTCAGGCTTGGGTCTGAGTCGCGCTCTGGTGCCTCCTTGCTGTGTGACGCTGAGCAAGTTTCTCAACTCCTCTTAGTCTCAGTTTCCTTCTCTATAAAATCGGTACAATAAAGGTGCGCACTTCCTTCACTTGCCAAGATAATTAAATTAGAATATCATGTGAACTGCTTAGTTTGCTCCTGGTCACACAGTAAGCACTCTGTACTTTCAGCTATTATCGTGATCATGGGCTAATCCCTAGCCCTGGATTTTGGAATTAAAGAATCTGCTCTTGAATTCTATTCCTTGCCAAGTACTTTCCCATTTCTCTCTTATTCTTAAGCACATTTAGTTCCCTCAGCTGCAGTGAGTGGGGGTCCCACATCCCATGCCTAGTCTGGCGGTCTTTCTCTCTCTCTTTCTCTCTCTCTCTCTCTCTCTCTCTCTCTCTCTCTCTCTCACACACACACACACACACACACACACACACACACACAAATGCCATTCAGGGACTCATGGTGCTCGTTTTTATTTTGAAGGTCGCTGGGTAGACATTTGAACATTGGGAAATATTGCTGGTGAAATCCCCAAACCTGGTTTGAGGTTAGGCCTCACTCCTTGTAAAGAATGGTGTTTAGCCATGGTGGTTGGTGACAGGTGCTTAAACTTTGCCCTTTGAAGGGGCATACATTACTGATATTTAAAATGAATGTTCTTTTGTATCTCTCTCTCTTTTTTCTTTTTTTGTTAATCCTCACCTGAGGATATTTTTTCATTGATTTTTAAAGGGAGTAGAAGAAAGGGGGAGAGGGAGAGAGAGAAACATTGATGTGAGAGACACACATCGATTGGCCGCCTGGCAAAGGACCCTGACCAGGGCCGGGATGAACCTGAAACCCAGGTACATGCCCTTGACCGGGAATCGAATCTGAGACCCCTTGGTCTGCAGGCCGACACTCTAACCGCTAAGCCAAACTGTCCAGGGCTGTGTATCTCTCTTGTCCAAGCCATTCTAGGTATGTTGTATGCAAAATACTTTGCAGATTCCATATAATAGTTCTTATATAAAAAAACTGCATAATGTCAGGCGAGCAGAGGAGCAGTTAGCTGGAAGTGAAGACGGACAGATAAGCATTGCTCTTGGGAAGTGCCAGTGTGCTTGCCGGGTGGCAGTTTATCAGAAGGCTGTGGAAGGCAGTATTTGGTTGTGTTCTTGGCATATCTTTTCTGTTTTTAGGTAAGTTTTTGGTTTTTTTTAACTCTGATTTTGAAACAATTTTGAACTGATAGAAGAGTTGCAAGAAAAATACAAAGGATTCCTATCTGCCCTTTACCCAAATTCCACAAATGCTAACATTTTATCTCATTTGTTTTATGGTATTCTCCCTTTACATATATAAAGTGTACAGAGATGATTTTTTTTGCTCCCTGAATTACTTCAGTATTTCTTTTTCTTTTTCTTTTTTTAGAGATTTTTAAAATTGATTTTTAGAGAGAGAGGAAGAGAGAGGGAGAGAGAAACATCGATGTGAGAGCAAAACATCGATGTCTCCTACACACACACACACACACACACACACACACACCCCCGCCCCGGACCAGAATCAAACCGGCAGCCTTTCCATGCACAGGACGATGGCCAACCAACACCCAGCCACACCGGCCAAGACTTTCAGTATTTCTTAAAAGGCAAGGATATTCTCTTACATAACCATACCACAATGATCAAAATCAGGGATGCAGCATTTTGGCTCAGGACTCAGTCCAGAATCACACGTTCAATTTTTATTTTTTATTTTTTATTCTCACTTGAGGACATCTTTGCATTTATCTTCAGATAGAATGGGAGGGAGAGAGGGGAAGAGAGAGAGAGAGAAACATCGACGTGAGAGAGACACATCGAGTGGTTGCCACACGGGGCCGGGGACAAACTGCAACTGAGGTATGTGCCCTTAGCAGGAACCGAACCTGGGACTCTCTGGACCGCAGGCTGACGCTCTAACCGCTGAGCCAAACCGTCCAGGGCTCACATGTTGAATTTAATTGTTTGAGCTCTTTAATCTCCTTTAATCTGGACAAGTTTCTCAGTCTTTGTCTTTTGTGACCATGACATTTTTGAAGAATGTGCCTTAATTTGTTTTTGATGATGTTTTTCTTCAATGCATTCTGTCAGGAGACATATCTATGTGACCCATTACTGGTGATGTTAGTGTTGGTCCCTTCGTCAGGGGGGTTTCTGCCAGGCTTCTCCACTGTACAGTTATATTTTTGTGTGCAGAGATACTTTCGATTGTTCATTATTTCCACAATGGTGGCCAAATGGTGGTAATTTTTTCCCCTTTAAATATTAAAATTGGACATGGCTATTATAGAGAGAAAAATAGACAAAGAAGAAGAATAGAATCTCTCCAAGGACAAAGCTTTACTTTGGTGCACTTTTTTCTTCCAGTCTTTTTCTGAGCATAATTTTGCATATAGTTGCATTCATACCAGGCACATCTTGAATTCCGTCTTTTAAAACAAGTGTTTTTTTCATTGCACCATCTTTGAAAACATCATTTAAATGGCTGTTGTTCTGACGAGTGGCTTACTCTAAGTAACCATTCCCCCACTGCTGGATGTTTAGGTTGTTTGCAACTTTTGACTCTTGTGAGTAGGACCATGTGAGTCATCTGTGTCAGACCTGCACTGATTTCCTCAGGACAGATTCCCAAAGGTGAGATTACCCAGTCAAGGAGCGCAAATACTGCTAACATACTTGATAAATTGTGCCAAGTAGCTTTCCAGAAGGACTGGACTCCTTCAGGCTTTTGCCAGCGCTGTGTGGCAGACAGTTGGGCACCACATGTAAGAGATTCACTAACAGTGTTTCTCAGCTTTTTGTTTTGTTTTGTTTTTAAAACTGTGACCCACCAGCCAAGATTTGTGTTGAGATTGATTTCCTGTATTTTGAATTCTGAAAGTATAGGTATTTATTTTCCAAAATAAATTGTGGTATAATACAGCACATTGCCCTTTTCAGGCTCTGACACCCTGCTCCCAGCATTGGGATAGCTCTGAGAATCATGAGCACGGCCATGTCTGGGCCGGGTCATTCGGGACGGAGCAGGCCTGGAGGGCACACCTGAGGGATTGGTGTATTTCACCTACAGAATCCTAAGAGGGAATATGTTTGCTATCTTCAGAGTGTGATAAGCTGACAGAATGGCGTGGGAAGGGCAGGAATTTGAACTTTCTTCTTCTTTTTAATCCCCACCTTTGAATTGGTTGCCTCCCACATATGCCCCGACTGGGGCTGGGGATCGAACCTGCAACCCAGGTACATGCCCTTGATGGGGAATCGAACCCGAGACCCTTCCGTCCTCGGGCCTGATGCTCTAATTGCTGAGCCAAACCAGCCAGGGCGGAATTTGAACTTTCTGATGGCAGGAGCTATCCAAGATGAATGCTGGGTGGAGGACAAGGGACTTCTGTGTACTATTAGCATCTGTAGTTCCCACAGCCTTCTGGGCCTCACTGGGTTGAGCAGCTTCGAGAGATGTTGAGTCCTTGGCTTTGGGGGGCTACCTGCAGGCTGGAGGTGCCATGTGCAGAATGTTGAGAGCAGTCTTGTATCAGGGAACCAACCAGCCCAACTAAAGCCTGTGACCTGCAAGGGGTGTCCTGGCCTCTCGGTCTCCTGCACTGGTCCCCTT
The DNA here is from genome assembly GCA_030848825.1 of Tadarida brasiliensis. Lineage (NCBI taxonomy): Eukaryota > Metazoa > Chordata > Mammalia > Chiroptera > Molossidae > Tadarida > Tadarida brasiliensis. The sequence goes on along the minus strand of CM061260.1, from coordinate 61,386,915 downwards.
CCTAGCAAAGGGCTGAGGTTGTAGGGAAGTAGGAGAATTGCTAGCTAATATTTTTCTTGTTTGTGTGTAGCTGTCACCAGGTGACCAAGATGCCTGATAAGAACAGGTACAGTGAAACCTGGGTAACTAGCAGGAACAGAGTAAATCAAACCTTTGATATTCTCTCTATTCTTTCCTTATTACAGTTTATCTGAAGTGTAATGCATGGTTTGATGCCTTAGATACTTTGAAATATCCCAACTGGAGCATATGTTAATATTTCTTTCTAGTTAAAGCTTTTGTTCCAGTAGGTACTTGGAATCTATTTGTATGTGTGCCAGAGAACACAGCATGGTGGTGCCATAGAAAGATAGTTTATTTCACTAATATAGAAGCCTGGAAGAGGGTTTTCTAGGGCCCGTATATCACTCTGTGGTGTCAGGGACCCAGGGACCTCTGTCTTGTTACTCCACATCTTTAAGCCAGTCCTTTCTCCTCATTGTTTCAAGGTGGCTGCTTGAGTTTCAGTCATCTTTTCCAGTCTGGCTGGCAGGAAGGAGGAGGGGACTTAAGAAGACTTATACCAGATGTCTCTTAGGGACAGTTCCTAAAAACGACCACATACCACTTCTGCTTACACTCCAGGGGCTGCAATTTAGTCACATAGCCACACTTGCTGCACGGGAGACGGAAAGGTGTGTCTTTTAATGTGGGTGGGTGGTCACATGCCCAGAGACGCTCAGCTTCACAAGGTGTAATTACCTCATAGTACTTCTCTAGTAGTGGTCGTGAGCATAGATTTGCCAAATGCCACAATTGGAAAGGACTCTGGAAATCACTTTGAGCCCTGCTTTTACAGAAGAAGAAACTAATACTTAGAGAAGGGGAGAGGACTTGTCCAAGGTCATACAGCTAGTGAACATCACAGGCAGCACAAAACTTGGGTTTCTTGGCTCTTTCCACCAATTTCTTGGCTCTTTGCACCAAACCTCCAGCTCTGAATTCTCAGCCAGCTCAAGTTCTCTGACCTTGGGTTCAGGTCATCTGTTTTTAACATTTTTCCCGGATCCCTTTACCACCAGCTTCTTAAGAATCTAGACTTTTAGATTCTGACATTTCAAAACTATTTTGAGCAAAATGTGGGTTACACTAAATTAAACTGGTTTCTTCACGGCTCCCAACACAGGAAGGGTATCTTTTTTTTCAGGTGACAGAGCAAAAAAGGTCAAGTCCCACCTCCACCCTTTATCCTAAATGTTAAACTTCTGTCTTTAAATCTTCCTCCTTTAGCAAGCTGCTTTTACATAATTGAATACCTCTGGCTTCATGATCTGCATTGAATAATGAATCTGTAAGGACAGACAGCCTCCCTGGCTACAGAGAATGTGAGGGTGCTGGCACGTGCCCCAGAGATCTGGAGCTTTTTAAAGCTGAGGGTGTAATGTGACAAGGACTATTCCCCCTATTATTTTCCAGAATTGTATGACTCTTTAGCTCTTTAGTCTGATTGCAGTGGTGGGTGCGCTTAAGAGGGGAGAGAGGAGCTTCTGTATGCTGTGTGTTAGAGCGAGAGGGTGCTGGAAAGGGGCTCAGACTTCTGTACAAAATCTGACTAACAGCAGATCTGGGCTAACTGCCCCAGGACCCTGAGGATCAGGGCAGACCACAGGTGCTCTGGGCTTGCAGGAAGCAGAGGGCTAGTGTAATTCTCTGCCGGGACCCTCCTTGCCACGGGATTCTGGAAGAGGAGGGCTTTTTGTGGCTGTTTTGATAGGCCCAGCCTGGGAAGGAGGTGCTCCTTTTTGGCTTGGGTTGCCCCGAGCCCAGGGAGCTTGTGGGGTTGAGAGAGGCAGACCACTTCCTCTGGTCAGGAGCTGAGAAACCTAAGCTCTGGTCCTAGCTCTGCTGCTTACCTACTGTGTGTCCTTGACAAGTAATGTAGCCTCTCTGAGCCTCAGTTTCCTCTGCTGCAGGATAAGGCCAGTACCCTGTCATTGGGTTTTGTGAGGGGCACACGGGCACAAAAGCTGGAAGGAGCATTCTGCAGGTGCTGCGCGGCCTCTTGTCTGGGTCGCTGTGCAGATGGGTTTCACTCCAGGTTTTATGATGCTGAATGTGTGTACGTGCGCACTTCTTCCTGCCTGGTGTGCTGTTTTGCCTGATTGCAGGCTGGGCCCTGGAGAGGAAGAGGTGGTGCCCATTTTACTGTTGTCTTTGCTCTATCTGTGATTTGTCTCACTAATGGTACTACTAAAGATAATTACGATTATTATGTACTTCTGTATGCAGAGCATTATGGTAGGCTCTCTGTGTACTTCCCCTCCTCCCCTCTCGTTTAATCCTCCGCCAGCCCTGCAAGGCAGGTGTCAGCGTTATGGCCTCCACTCTCCAGGTGGGGAAAGGACACTCTGAGAGGTCCAGTAACATCTGAGCTCACCATACTGTGAACGCTGGCGCCTGGGTTCGACCCTCGTCGGCCTGACTCCAGAAGCAGTGCTCTTTCCATGGTGTTTGAGGGGTAGGATGAAAGTGGGCAGCTAGGTTGGATGGGCCTTTGGCCGGCCCTGATATGGCCAGACACCTGGTAGGAAAACTCTGCAGAGAGTCTGGAAGATGAGGAGAGAACCCAGTTTCCTCCACCCCATTGCCTCCTGCAGTGGTAGAGGTGGGGTGAGGACTCGTGCTGGAGACCCCGGGTGCTGCTGAGTTTGAAGAGGGCTTTGTACTGTGTTGGGGGAAGGGGTTGGGGACGGAGGGGCTGCTACTCTCATGGGGGAGCCTGGTGTTCTGAGGGAGGTGCTACTGTGACAGGGACTGGGGGGCATCCTGATGGGGGGGGCACTGGCTCTCTGATGCAAGTGGGACCTTTGGGGGCCTGTGTTCCCTAGCAGCAGCAAAAGGGAAGCCATCTTTCCCAGGCTTTGTTTTGCTCTGCTCTGGGGCAATGGTTTATGGGTCTCAGCCCAGCCCATGGGGGCAGCTCAGCCCTGATACAAATCCTGTTAAAGCTACGGGTTGGTGAGCAGAAAGAAAGCAATTACTGGAGCCGATCAGGAGTTTGCATGGTGAACAGAGGGGATTTTTTTTCTCTCTCTTCTACCTTTAAAGCGAATGACTTAGAATGTAAAGAGCCTGCCAAGCCCAGGAACAGTTCTGTGGCTGGCTGGGAAGGTGGCTGGCTTCCCACACATTCTCCAGCACTGCCCTCTCCCCCCTGAGGGCCTGACAAAGCAGAGGGTTTGTGCATCATTAACTCTGTTATTGTTGCCGTAGTTATTGTCGTTATCAAGGTTTGTGGGTCGTGACTTAGAAATCTGCAGGAAGGCACTGGGCAAGGGATCCAGGCTCACTGGAGCTGCATCTTCAGGAAAGGAGGGAGCGGAGCGTGCACACTGCAAAGGTTAAGACAGACTGGAGTGGAGGAGACAGGAGAATGTTAAGTGACTGGAGGAGCGCCCCTTGGGCTTAGGGGAGGGAGGAAAGGGAGGCCTCGTGGCGTCCCTGTGGTTGCCTGCTAAGGTGAGGGTCTGTCTGAGGCCAGACACAGGCTTTTCATCCTCCCCACTCTCAGAGATGCTAAGCCGAGCAGGTTCCCCTGGGAACTGGCTGTCCAGACTGATTTCCTCTGTCACTCCCCAATCTCTAAACCCTGCCTCTCTTGTGCCCACAGATGGGCAGTGGAGACAGCACATTCGTCTCCTGACCCTGCTGGGTCAGCCGTGCTCCTTGTCGTCACCTCAGCTTCTGCGCCGGGTGTGCTTCTCTTCTCAGCACTCAGCTTCCAGCTCAGCCGCTGAGATGATCTCAGAGTGTCCAGGGACTTCGCCATGGCCTTTGCCGGCGGATCAATCACTGCTCCTCTGTGTGTCTCCTTTTTAGTCTGTATTGAGCACTTCCCACCTTGTCCTTCTGACTGTCCTCCCCTCAACTGAGGTGTTCCCTCCCTGGGCTTCTCCTCTGAACCGCGACCTCAGACTTACTCTCCAGCCTGAACTGGGGCGTCTTATTGTCCGCATGCTCATGCCTGAGCTCATTATCACCTTCCTCAGCATAAGACAGACGACAGCCTCTGCTGCTCCTCAAGTCTTCCAGTTTTGGCTGTTGTTCTGCTCCTAGCCCAGAATCCTTGGGGTCATTTTATTTAGCCTCCTCTCTCGTCCTTCCTTGCTTATATATGAATAGTCTTTGCGTTCCATTGTTTTTCCCTGAGGCTCTTGAATTGATCCATTTCTTTCCACTTGGGCAGCCACCCAGCTGGTCCCTCCACCTCCAGCCTTCTGGTGGTTGCCCAGTCTGAGGTCATGGCCAAATGAAGTTCTTGAGCCAGGCTTTCAAGACCTGCAGCCTCACTCCACCTGCCCTCTCCCACTGTGCTCCAACCCAGACCCTCACTGACTGTGCTATGGTTGGTCTGGTGTCAGTGGTCCCTTCCAGGTCTCCCGAGAGCTGCCATGGACTCAACGTGGAACGTGCTCCTAGCGAGTGGTCTATGCATAGGTCAGGAGTGTGGTAACCAGTGTGCCTTGTCACGTTTATTGTGCTGGACAAACAATACCTGTAGGCTTTCCTGCAGAGCTAGCTCCCAGTAGGGATGGGGAGGTGGGAGAGGACAGACCCTCTCTGGAGACCTGGCTGTGGGCAGTGTGCAGTGTCACCGGTGATGGTGTTCAGGCAGTTTGCTCAGCGTATCTCTGGTTGAGCTTATGTTATCTGCCGTGTGACAGTAAACACTGGGTCAGAGGTTTTGGTGGCTGACTGGAACTCGGTTTGTTTACCCTGAGGGTGGCCATTGTTTAGATGACCTGAGGGATTTGCTGGGTTTTATAGGGAGGAAGCTGTGGGTACGCCATGAGACTCGGCTCTTGTGGTTTCTGCTGTAGATACTGTGTTGTCACTGTGGCCCGGCTACACGCACCGTGCTGCCTGGGCAGGTGGGCACAGGGCTTGCCCTCCTTCCCCCTCTCCTTCTCCCCAGTTCCAGAAGCACTGATGCCTGCCAGTTTCAGGAGGGCTGGTCCACAGGTCAGAATCCTCAGGCACTGGGCAAGGGCAGTTGTTTTAACTGCAGATTATCTGAGGATTAAAAACAGAGCAGAGTCAGAGTGTTTTTCCAACAGATTTTTTCCTTTTTTTTTCTTTAATCGTGTGCATTGAGCTATGGACTTTTTAGTCTGAAGTCCATTAGCTCTTTGGGAGCAGTAGAATAAATAACTTGTAATAATAAAGTGGAATTAACTTTTTGGTGAGCTCTCCAGGTGGACTGCATAAGGGCAGTGGTGTTTAGGCATTGCCCACAGCTCTGGCAGGCAGAATGAGGGAGAAATAACTTCGCAATTCCTCCTCCTGGATGGTTTTACCCTGGGGAGCAGGAACCTTGAAATCTAATGGCAGATTATATTTAGAAACACTAGAAAATGGCCACATTTCTGTCTTCTACTCTGCTGAGATGGAAATTTGTATTATATATTTTGGTAATGATACTATTGGAGTGCTTTATGATTTATAAAGTATGTTCAATAAGTTATCCCGTTTTATTCTCACAGTAGTCCCATGAGAGAGGTATTATTATCTCCATGTCAGATTCGAGGCATTAAGAAGGTTGAGTGATGTTGCTTAGGCATCTTAGCTATTGAGTGGTAGAACTCAGACTCAACTCAGGACTTGAGACAGTGGACTGAGAGGGCATGGAGTCAAATAGAGACTGGGGTTCAGGTCCTGGACCTGCTTCTTATTAGCTGTGTAACTTTGGTCAGATAACTTAGCTGATCAATATGGTTAAGCATATCAGATAATCTATAGTTGCCTCTTTTTATTGACCACATTTCTCCGTATTTCTCTGTCTTTGCTCCATTCTGGGCTGATGGCTCTTTAGGCTGTTGAACTGGACTTCTCTTTACCATCAACGTGGTTGGTAATTCTCCTTGCCTCTTTCCTCTCTTGGATGCTTTGTTTCCTAGATTCCATGTCTTTATCATTTTTTATTTGCGTCTTGTTTTGGTAGAGCATGAGTTCCAGTAGCTTCCTGAGAAAGGGTGCACTGGTGGTAAATTGTGCACATCTGAGATCATAAGTCTGAGTGAATCTGTACTCACCATTGACAGTTTCGCTGGTTATAGAATTCCAGTTGGAAACCACATCGCTTGACGATTGCAAAGGCGATATTTCATTTTCTTCTGGTGTGCTGATGGCCAGTCTTAGCTAATTCTGACTCCTGGTCTTTTATATGTGCTGTGTTTCTTTTCTTTCAAATCTACTCTTTGTCAGCAGTGTTCCAAATGTTTTCAGAGATGTACTTTGGTGTGAGGTTTTTTTTTTTATTCTTGATGCTGCGCCCTCTCATCTGAAAGCTCACACCCTCCGATTCTGGGGTATTTTCTTGAATTATTTCTTTGAGAATTTCTTTCCCACTGTTTTCTTCTTTTTCTGGAGTTCTTTTAATTTGGCTCTTGCACTTAATGTATCCATCTTCTTATTTTTCTTATCCTTAGTCTGTTTTTTATTTCTTGATTTTTTTGTTTTGTTCTATTTTCTAGGAGTATTTTTCAATTCTACTTTCAGTTGTATTGCAATTTTTTCATTTTTGTGAGTTTAACTTTCCAAGAGTTTTTCCTGATTCTCTTTGTACCTTTCTCATAGTGTTCTATTCTTCTTTTGTGGATGCACTGTTTTATTTTTCTGAGAATGATAATTACAGTTTTGTTGTTTTATCCTTTCTTTTCCTTTTCTTTTTAATCTAAGTTTCATCTTTCCATTGGTTTATTTTGCCCCTTTTGTGTTAAGGGATTTCCTCAGATATCTGGTGAACCTTGGTTATCTGTGTGTATTGGAGAGCAAGGCACTAGCGCGTGATCAGAGACTGAGTGTGGGGGGCACTTGTTTACTGAGAGGGCCTCACGGTGGGGTTTGAGGGGAACTGAGCTGTTTCGTGGGAGGATCTCCAAATCACTGTCTTTAGGTTGCTTTTGTGTTTCTCAGTTTCCCCGGAGAAAAATTCTCTAATCTCCTGCCTGGGGGAATAAGACTGGCAGCATTCTGGAAAAGGGGTGCTGGGGGATGGGAGCTCAGGGGGATGGTTGATCTCAACGTTCAGTTTGTAGACTTCCCTTAATCTCCTGTTCTCTTTCAGGACCACACTTCCACCCTCTGCCTGGTGTCTCCCAGCAGAGCTTTTCTTATTCTAGTAACCGTATAGTAACCCCTGTGTTTTCTGCCAACTAGGCGAGGAGCTGTTGGCCAGCTGTGTGGGCTGGGTGAGGAGGTCTGCTTATGTGACTGCTCCTTATTCAGACGTTTCACACACACACACACACACACACACACACACACACACACACACATCACTTTCATCTTACCTCTCATCATGCCTGAAGAGGTGCCTAGTGTCTCCCGTGCCCAAGGTTTTCAGGGGTTCTTTGGGACAGTTAGCTCGTTTTTGTTGGCTGATTTCCAGAGACCAAGGAGTAGGTAGGAGCAGAAAACCCCTCGCCCATCCATTCCCATCCTAAACAGCAGAGGCGATCTCGTTTTCTGTGGATTTTGGATTTTGGTGCTCCTGAGTGGGGTGGAGTCTTCTCACTGCTCAGTGCGTGGTGCAGTGTGGAAGGTAGACGACCTCCCAGACAGGTCTTGATGGAGGGCGTGGCAAGTACGTCCGTGCAGCATGCCTGTGTCATAAGTCCAACAGCCTTATGAAAGTGCGTGGAGAAGACACAGACTTGAAGACAGAGAGTGGACGGGGAAGTGTCTTGAGGGGTGTGGTGACTTGGAGAGCAGATTAGGTGAAAAGGCAGCTGTAGTCTTGTGAGAAGGGTTGGTGTGCCCTTGTTCCTCTGAAGCAGAGTGTGCTGTAGGCACGTGGCTGTGGGCGCCCTTTCTTCCTCAGGCCTGGCCGGGACCCGAGGCTCAGGCTCACTGTCCTTGTCTCCTTGATTGCCAGGTGGTCCTGCCAGTGTGGCTGTCCTCCACAAAGGTCTCCTCGCTCATCGAGAGGATCTCTGACCCCAAGGACTTGAAAAAACTTCTCAGGACCCGGAATAATGTATTGGTGCTTTACTCCAAATCTGGTGAGTGTCCAGCCTGGCTTTGGGGTCACCTGTCAGGGATGGAGAGGATAGGAAGGGAATGAGAGGGGGCAGAGGTGGGAGGCAGAGATCTTAGGACCAAAACCCAGTCAGGGAGGGTCCGAGGGACACTGTGTTTGTCAGATTTCCTCAGAAGACAGGTCAGAGGCCCAGAGAAGCATTAGTTGATTTTGAATCCCTGAGAGGTCATTCAGTTCTCTTTTATAAGTGTTTCTTAGCAAAAGCCTCATTACCTCAGGAGGTAGAGGGCATGTGTGTGAGGGAGGACAGAGGACAGTGGGCACCGGGTATGGACATTCTGACTTCCTGGACAAGCATGGCCAGCCCTGCCAATGCATGCTTCTCCATCGCTGTTGATTAACAGATTGGGCCGGCCTGTCGCCAGCTGAATTTGTCCCAGGCTTGGGGTGTGCACACAGGCTGGCAGCTCTGACCCTGCCTGGCCCCCATCTGTCCCGCTCCGGGATTGGAACGCAAGACTGTGTCTGGACTGGGCTCCAAGCTCAGGACAGGGCAGCTTCCATGGAGGTGGGAACAGCAGCTTGCCTCTTCTGACCTTGGGGCTGGAGAGGGCATAGTGGGTAGAGAGAGGTTTGCTCGGCTCTTGGCTGTGACTTTGAACATCAGCCTGTTGATATTATTCCAGCAGAGTTCAGTGTTTTCGCTGCTCCTGAGGATGCCAAGTTTTCTGTGCCCCGGAGAAGCAGCAGCCAGTGACTGGGCCAGTTCCGGGCACAGCTCTCCCTGCAGCTCACCCTTGACTCATTGGCACTGGGGCTGATGGATGTTTCGGATGTGTGTCCCTCCTGAAGCCCGTATCCTCCAAGCACCCTGGCACATGCTGCTCCTTGCCCTTCTGAGGGCCTGGCAGACGCTCCCTGAGGTTGTTGGGAGCGCACGTGACTAGCATTTCTCTGCTGTCAGGAATAGGGGTAAACTGAGGCCTGGGGTGTAGGGCCCCGAATCAGCATGGCTCACGCCGGGGTGCTCCTGGAGCTGGCGGTTGTCAATGTGGAAACACTCAGCTCCTTCTCGGGGTGGGTCCCGTCACGTAGCTCACCGTCTCACCGTCGCACGAGGACTCTGCACGCTCACTCGCTCCTCTGCCACGAGGGAGGCAGTGCAGCTGTCAGCTGACGCCCAGGTTACAGGCCAAGAAGCGGAAGCTGGGAGAGAAGAGCTGACTTGTCTGAGGCTCCGGGCGAGTAGATGGTAGACGATGGTAGAGCTGGTGCCCTGCACCGCCTCTGCCTTGTTTCTCCTGCTGGAGGGTAGGAAGAAATGTATTACTTCTGCAGTGACGGGGGTGGGGTGAGGGGGCTCTGCCACCGGGAATGGTGATGGTAAGTCAGAGAGTGGGAAGGTGGGGTGTCTGGATGGGGGCTTGCAGGGCATGAGGTAGGGCCTGGAGTGGCTTCTTTGCTCTTCAGCCCTCACCCAAGCACGGTCTCATCGTTGGCAGTGGAGTTCCCCATGCTTCCTGAGAACCAGCTCCTCCTCGCTTTGGCAGTGGCCGGGCGTGGTTATTGTACCTTCCTGCCTCCTTGCCCAAGCCTGTCACTAGGCTTGTACCTGTAACTGGGCTTCCAGAGCAGTGCAGGGCCTGGGTTTTCTCCCCTCCCGTCCTGCCAAGCAGGGCTCCCTTTCTGCCGCTGAAAGGCAGGGTTAGGGGAGAGGGCTTCATATCGCTCTACTTCCTTTCCCTCCCCTGCCTCCCAGAGCCCATCTGTGTGGCAGAGTGATGGCCTTTCCCACCTCCGCTTGCCCTCCTCCTGTGGGGGTTCCTGGCACGGTTCTAGAGCAATGTTTTTTGTTCACTTCCATGAAAGGCTCAGCATGCTTTGTATTCACAAACAGCTACCATTGTCCACACTCGGAAAGATCTGTGCAAGCAAATAGTCCAGACATCATTTCTGCTTGGCTTTGGAACGAATGATATGGTACTGGGAGGGGGTAGGCAGCAGACTGCTCGCCCCACCGGTGTCTGCCTGGTGGGCCTTTCAGATGAGCTCACAGTTGTGGCAGGAAGGTGACACACTGGCCACAGCTCCTCCTCAGTGGGACCTGGCAGGCTGGCAGTGTTGAAACCCTGGCCCCAGAGGCTCCATCCCCAGGAAGCTGCCCTCCTACTACAGCTTCCAGGTGCTTTGCCCACACACACAGGGATTGACACCTGGACCCGAAAAGCCCTCTTCCTGTCTTGTGTTCACTCCACCCTGCCCCAGCCATAGTCCAGGGTCCTGCAGCTGACTCTGCGGTGCTGCCAGGGCCGGTTCCTCCCCTGTCACTCTGGGGAAGTGGGCTGTGAAATCTGACCTGGGTACACTTGGCATTGGTCCATCGAAGACTAGTGTAAACGTCATTTAATCACCAGGTTGTACCGAGTCCCTTGATGAGTGTGATGGACAAATGAAGGAAGGCTCTGGTCCCTGCCCTCATCAGCTCCCAGCTTGGGTGCCAGGACAGACAAGTGTGGAATTGGCAAACTCATTTCCTACTTTCGTTGTAGGATTGTAATTATTTGAATTTTCAGAATTTGTCCCAGAAAGGTAGCGAGTCAGAGGTGCTCCTGGGAGTTGATTATCCGGCTCAGAGCTGGAGGCGTGAGGCGTGAGGGGTGAGGGGTGGCTCACAGGAGAGTGAGCTGGGCTCTGTGTCTGGGAGGACGGCCCAGGAGGGTGGTGGGAGCAGGGGTCTCTGAGAAGAGCTGGGCTGTCCTCACAGAACTGTTGATCACAGTTGTGCTCAGGACCTCACGTGCTCTGGGACTGGCCTCCTTCTTTCCTTGCCCCTGAGGGAAGATGGCAGGGTGGCCCTGGTGTGTGTGGACACAGATGTTTAAGTGTTTGTGTTTTTTACAGAGGCTGCAGCTGAAAGTCATCTCAGGTTGCTGTCCTCGGTGGCCCAGGCTGTGAAAGGACAAGGCACCATCTGCTGGGTGGACTGTGGGTATGTCCTGGGGACACGGGCGTGGTGGCTGAGGGCAGGGGACGTGGGGCTGTGGCGGGGGTAGGGAATTGTCCCTGATTAATGCTGAGAGAGAGGAGGTGATGGGGAGACACTGCAGAAAGACCTCCCTAGCAGTCCGGCAGGGCCACCTGTGGCCTGGAGAAGGCAGGTCCGGCTCTCCCGCCTGCTCTGTCCAGCACGCCCCTCTTTCCTTCTTCCGTGGTGCTTTTACTTTTGACTTTGCCATGTGCCACTTGATTTTATTGGTAGCAGGGGGGGCCCTGTTTTATAGATGGGGTCTTGATTCCCAGAGAGGCAAAATTATTTTCAGGGTGACCCAGTGGGCTTGCTTGTTGGAAGGGGGTCAGCAGCAAGAACCTGGGCTTTACCTGCCGTCCAGGCCAGTAACAGAGTTCTTCCCTCCCTGCGGCCCAAAGGTGGTGGAATCAGCTGGCCGACCTGCTTGCTGCCTTGGCTTCCGAGGCGATGCCGTTAGATGTGTCCGTCCTGGACAGGTGGCCCGGTCCTTCCAGCTCTCTCCTCTGACTGGGTCTGCACCCCACCCGCACCTGTCCCAGTGTCAGTCTGTGGACTCCTTCTCCTCCTTCCTGACCTCCCTCCTTCCAGAGACTTTCTTGTCAGAATCAAGTGCCAGCCCACAGGAAGGAGTCCATAGGAAGGAGGGCTACTTCTTAGTGTAGGGAAGGGGCCTGTTGATGGAATTCCTCTGATTCTTTTGAGTTTGAAAGCTAGAGTTCAGGGTGTACTCAGCTTCCCTTCCCTTTCAATCGTTAAGAATAATTTCCACGTCTCTCTGTGTTCAGTGCTCTTTGCTGCTGGGATTATATATACACACACCTCTTGTCATATCTTTAGCTCCCAATTTGGCATTGATTGGCAGAAACACAGAAAGACACGCAGTCAGTGAATGAACACAGGAAAAAAGATGGCTAAGAACAACAGGCTTGCCCTTTGCACGCTTACGCGCACCAGCTGGATGCAAGGCGCTGGGCTGCACTTGGCGGGCAGCAGCATTTACATGTCCTCTGGCTGAGGACGGGAAGTGTTTCCAGAGCCAGTGTCTGTTCTCACCTGGACGCAGGGTTTGTCGGAGCGTGAGGTTGGGAAGAGGAGGGAAAGAACTGCATTCAAGAGTATTGTACTGTGGTTGGTATGGGGAAGAGGTGGGGCCCTGCTGGGAAAAGAGGCAGCTCTTCTCCTGGATGGCCCATAAAGGTCTTTTTAACCTTGAATGTATCTGACCTTGCCTGAGTCACAGGCCTTGTTACTACCCTGTGGGTTAAGTGAGCTTTAATGGGCGCCACTCCAATGCAATCTTCTTCCTCTGAAATCTTGAGTTCTGAACGGCTGTTTTGCAAATGAACTTGATGGCCTCAGCTTGTCCTGCTCACGGACTGGAGAGATTTGGAGGAGATGCATATTTTGACAAAGCGCTGAATGAGACAGCGGAAGCGTCAGCCCAGCGGTGTTTGCTGCAGGCGTGTGTATGTACGCGTGCACGTGTGTCTAGCCACACTTCCGGATTTATTTAAACACCAACTCAATGAAAGGGACTACTCTCCAGACAGTTGGTGATACTGCAGCCATTGGTGAATTCTAGTTTGTAATTGGTCTGGGAGTGCTCTTGTTTTCCAGGTGTGCCTCTGTCTCCAGTGGTGACGAAGCCTATGTGAGAGGACAGGGTGCTGTGGACTCTCCATAGCTAAAGATGATGCCAGCTCTGCCCCCTGGAGCCTTATCACAGGGAGTTCTTGTGAGGCTTGTAGGTGGCAGAAGAGCGTTGATGTTGCTCCATCCGCATGGGTCACTCAGCAGACATTCCCGATCACTCACTTTGTGCTTTGAGGTACACAGGTGGGTAACAGTGTCCCCAAGGATAACAGCATCCTCAGTGTGCCAGGAGGAGGCAGACACCTAATCCGGTGACCACAGTCCAGGTGAAAAGTGCTGTAAATGGAGGCTGTCTGTGGGGAGCCACGAATTTTGCCTGGAAAGGTTGAGAAGGCTTTACAGCAGAGGTAGGGTTCAAGTTTGGAGCAAAGGCCTTGGAGTGTTAGGTCTTTCAAGTGCCCTGACTTTCTCCGCAGGTATGGTGTGGGCCCTGAGCACTGCCTGGGGCCCTCTGGCTGGTGGGCATGCAGAACACAGTCCTACTCGGGTTAGGGTTAGGGTTAGGGTTAGGGGCCCCCTGGACGGGCAAGGCTATGGGCCAGTTAGTGTGTGAACAGACTGAGGCATTAGAATGCAGGACTCATTTGGAGACACGTGTAAGTCCCAGTGGCAGAAATAATCCTGTGACTCTCGATGTACCAAAGTGAAAACCGCGGGGGCACCTTAGAGCTAAAAAGAGGTAACCTCAAGACAGAAGGATAGACTGCTCCCCGCAGTTGCCCCTCAATGTATCCCTGTAAGAGGAAGTATAAACTGAAATCTTCACTAGCTTTTAAAATAGTTCAGATAAGTAGGTGGATTGAGGAGCTATAATGGATTATGTTGGAAGCAGGAATATCTGTGTTTGAAAGAGGCAGAGTATGGCTAAATCTTCCCAGAACAGCCCAAGGGACAGAACTCAGGACTCTAGTCCTGCAGGCCACCCCGGCGCAGTTCTCACAAACCAGTGTCACGTGAGCTCCCCAAGGGCACGAGCTGGCTCTGCCCTCCCGCTCAGCCACTTCCCTTCCTAAGTCATTAGGGGACCCTCATCTGAACTCTGGGCCCTGCGAGAACAGCTCTCGCTGCTGTCCTAAAAGCTTCCATCTGTGTTTACGAGTCTGAATGAATGAGACGCTCTGGGATGGGCAGAGGCGCTCTCGGAACGCTTTCTGTTGCTGTCTGCAGTTGGGTGAGTAGGTGGAACAGAGCCAAGGTCTGCTCGCCTTTTATCTCGGGCTGTTAACTAGCAGGTGGGCAGCCAGAGCGCCCCTCCCCCTCATGGCCCTCCGAGGCTCCCAGCTCCCATCCTTTCCAGCTCTGCCTCCTGCCCTGCCAGCAAAGGGTCGAAGGGTCGGAAGCTGGGATGGGGACGCCGGGGCTTGGAGTGGGGTGACAGGAAGGTCAGGAGTGAACAGCCCCCTCTGCCTTCCCCCCTTAAAGGGCAGGTGAAGGGAATGAGCACATCCGAGGGGGAGAACACAGTACTCCGGTGTGAAGTGTCTTTGGATGTGCGTGGCATCACGGCAGAGGTTGGGTTGAAGGGTCAGCTTTGCTACTTAGTAGCCCCATGACCTTGGATAGGACAATTACCCTGGTCTGTTTCCTCATCTATAAAATGGGACAGTCATTCTTTCTTCTTCCCAGCTCCATGGGGAGGGGCAGGTAAACGGAAGTTCTTTCTGGAGTAGAATTTAAAGGTGAGAGCCCGTGCTGCTGCTGTTATTCTTCACCTGGGCGGGATTGCTCAGGTTTTCGCAGGCAGCTGCAGGGGGGAATGGTGTGTGTTCTTCAGCAGCTTTTTCTTGCTTGAGGAGCCCTTGGTGGTTGGGAGGGTGCCCCTGAAGAAAGCTTTGGGCATGAGAGTCAGCGCCGGCTCGTGGGTGTTTTGCTCTGGCCCTGAAGAAGGATAGGGTGCAGTGGAATTTGTAAGACTGCAGGTCAGGAGGCCTGGCTTTGAGTCCCGGTTCTGACAGCAAATAGCTGTGGGACCTCTGGCAAGTTGCTGTCCCTCTCTGGGCCTCTATTGAACCTTGTGTGAAATGTGGAGTTAAATCTTCCAGATTCCTCTCACCCCTAAATAGCCTAGTTCAGAAAGATCTCAGAAGCTGCCAGACTTAGTGTACAGTGTGTGTGTGTGTGTGTGTGTGTGTGTGTGTGTGTGTATGTGTCTTCCAGTCTTTTGGGGGCCTTTTCTTTCTATGTGTCTCTCCCCATTCTGATGTCTGCTCCTTATATCTTCCCTTCCCTTCCCTCTGAGTGTCTCTCTGGTCTCCCCCTTTGTGCCCTGTCTCTTACCAGTTTCTATTGCTTCTGCCCTTCTCTGGTCCCTGCTGCCCATTCTTTTGATCTTTTTCCTCCTCTCTTCTCTGTGTGGATATTTCTTTCCCTTTTTCTCACTTTTCTGGCTCTTTCCTCTCAACCCGTGCCTACGTGCCTGCAGGCACTCACACCCCTCCCTGTTGGTCCTCTCCCAGGACCTAGTAACCTGTTGCTATGAGGTATCTGTAGGGTGTCTGGCTTCTGTCCAGGGGTTTGTCAGCTCTCCCTGCCCCTCACTCCACCTCCTGGCTCAGGCCTCCGCAGCCACGCTCGGGTTGGCTGCTGGCGGTTGTCTGGCTGTTAAGTGGGTTGTGTGAGGGAGTTGGTATTCCCTTCGTGCCCTGCAGCCTGGCATCGGGGCTCGGCCTTGGCGTGGAGTGCTGCTGTCTGGGCAGCTGAGCTGGAGCCAGCAGGCAGGAGCTGTGCCTGGCGTGCTAATTCCTGGGGCTGAGTCTCACCGGGCTGAGGCTGCCCTGTCTGCGCACTGCTCTTTCCTTGAGGGTGTAAGGTCTTTACCTAACCACAGTTTCCTTCCTCCCTGCTCTCTTCCTGCCGTCTGCTGTATTTCCCTGGAGCAGTGCTGCCTTCCCCGACCCAAGCTTTAGGGCCTGCTAGCGTAGGCATAGCATTCTGAAGCCTTATGTTTTCTTCTAAAGAATATTTGAATTTAGCATTTGCTCCTTTATGTATAAGCATGTTTAACGATACTTCCTGCGGGATAAAGGAGACGCCCAGAAGTGCTGTGTTGATGTGTCTTCAGATTCTTCCCAGCGCGTTGACCTTGATCGTTGGGGTGACATGGCCCCTGCCGAGGAGCCTTAGCTTGCTGTGCTGGGAGGCTGGCGGAGCAGGAGAAGGCACACTCCCCTCCCTCTAGTCCCATCACTTCTACTAACTATGCAGCAGAATCCATACCTTACTCTGTGCCTTCTTGAGGTAGGTACCAAGGGGAACAGCAGACCTGGGAGGATCCCTGTGGTGTACAGCAAGCCCCTCCAGCAGAGAGCGCTCCGTGACCACCACGGTCTGTCCAGGTTTAAGGCCCAGCTGTCCCAGGACTGCTCTGCCTCCTGCCTTGTGTCCTCCAGTTGCATTCATTCATGTCGTCCTTGGGATTTGGCACCTGGGAGTCACTGACAGCATTTCTTGCTCATTGCTCCTCATCTCCCATGTTTTTCATGTCTCTGAAGTGAGGGCACTTTCTACCTTTCCTCTCCTACCCAACCTCAGGGGTCACAGGTCTGTCTGCTCAGAATCTCGCCATGTCAGACCTGGCAGGTGGGAGAAAGATTTATTTGCCCTTTCTCTGATGGGGAAAGGGAACCCGGGAAGGCTGTGTTAGCCGAAGGTACGCAGTGGCCAAGGCAGGCAGGCTCTTAGTGTAGTGTGCTTCCTCCCCCCGCTGCAGGAGGCCACCAGGGTGCGTGTGGGCATAAGGATGCTGGGCGGCTGAGTGAGGACCTGGTCAGGGGCCAGGAGAGAAGAGATGATGGAGGTTCAGATCTGGATGAGTCCCCCAGGTTCTGGCTCCTGGTTCCCCCGTCAGGATGCAGGCAGCCTGCCTCGGTGCTTCAGTAACACCTGACCCTGTAGAGGAATTGAAAGCTCCATTCAGCTCACGTGGACAGCTCCTACATTTTGCAGCTCGGGAAACCAAGGGCCCCGCCAGAGGTCACAGGCTGGCTAATGGCAGAGCCAGGTCTGGAAGCCATCCGTCACTCCAGCTGGCGGTTGGGCCGGCCTCCAGGGAGGGTCTGCAACTCCGACTTGTGAGAGCCCTATCCCCCCTTTCCTGGGCCTCCTGCAGCTTGTGTCTTCCTGCCTCACTCACCCCTCCTTCATCGCGGGGTCTGACTCCCAGGAGTGGGCGTTGCCAGCCTCCTGACAATCAGCACTGCGCGTGGAGATCTGGTAAACACGGCTCCACACACCCGCAGCAGCCACCCCGCAACAAATTCAAATGAAACGCCCATGCGCAGGTGTCTGTCTGTGCCTGGGGTGGGGAGGGAGGTGTTCAGGCCTCTGAAGTCTTTCTGTCCACATTGTCTGTAAAGGACAGCCAAGGGAGGCGGGGTGGGATAGGACGTGGCAGGTCGTGGGTGAGTAACCGGGCGGAGGGAGGCTGGGCTGCAGCATCCTGAGCAGACTGAGAGGCAGGTGAGGCCCTTGCAGGGCCAGTCCACGCTCCATCATCCGTGGTGGTTGTCTGTCTCCCTTTCCATTCCAGCAAAGCTTCTCATTTCCTTGCTCACTGCCGATGTCTCCTCTCTCTTCCAGAGTTCAGTCACTGGCTAGGGAAGGGAGAGAAAGAGAAGCAGGTAGCCAGTAGATAATTAATTGTGCCTAATCTCTCAATCCAGATCCTTTTAAGTCCCCAAGCTTGGGTAATTTCTCTCTCCTTCTTGAACTCTTATGACTTCTATTCTCTGTACTGCACAATTAGTGCGCGCGCATACTCACACACACACACACACACACACACACACTCTGAAAGACAGAATTGTTGGAGGGAGGGGAGCCGATCTGAGAGCACTGTCAGGAAGTGTCACCTGGCAGGATTCCTGGAGCTCAGTAGACAGAGCCCAGCGCCCAGAAAGCCAGCAGGGCAGGGCTCCTCCCAGCAGCGACAGGGCAGCGTCAGTCTTTGACTCATTCACTCAGGTGATTATAGAGTGCCCGCTCTGTGCCAGCTGCGGTTGTAACCCCGGGGAAACAGCAAAGCCCTCACCTTCATGGAGCAAACATTTTTGGTCAGGAGACACGTTGGCCAGATGTGGGGATGTGCTGTGGACAGAGGCAGCAGGAAGAGAGTGCTGGCAGCAGGTGGCAGAGGTGCTCAGAGAGGGCAGGAAGCCATCTCCCCACCACCCACCCCTTTGAGAATGTGCATGTGCATTCTTGCAGGGGCGGGGGAGAGGAGAGACTCTCTGGGAGTGTCATAGGACCTAAGGAGGGAAGAGTGTTGAGTGGAGTCTGCAACAAGGAGCCCGTGGCACAGATAGAGCCGAGATTGGCGTGACTGGCGTGGGGCCGCGGACTGCAGGTAATGCCGGCGGGTCCGCACTGAGAGACAGGCAGGAGGGTCTCTGGCCTCTCAGGTGCACTCGGCCATGTTGGTTGGTTTGCAGCATTGCTCCCAGCCTGGCCTGGGCTCCCAGGGATCAGGCTGCAGCACTTTGCCAGGGAGTGGGATCCGGCAGAGCAGGCAGAGACTCTGAGCCCCGTCACTCCCCTCTCTGCCTTGTGAAGGTCACAGGAAGAGGCTGCCAGCGGGGCTTGATGGATGAGAGCGCTGGCATGGGGTGGCGCTTCTCCCTTCCAGTGGCTGCCTTGCAGAGAGTGAGTGGCCACCACAGGCACAGCTGGGTGCCCGGTGGGGCTGAGGGAGGCCCACGGTGACTTGGTTCCTGCTCCAGGTGCTATTCATTGTTGCAGTCGAGAGGAGGGTAGGTGGTCACAGAGACAGTTGAGCGCAGCAGAACAAAGCTGGACTGGGAAAGTGCCAAGTGAGCGGTTGTAAACATCCTGAATCGAGCCCTCTCTTCGGGGGAATTAACTCAGGCAGGAAAAGGGCACCTCAGACACTGTTGTTCCCAAACAAACCCACTGCCTGTCAGTGTGGCTTCACCACAGCCTGCGGGATGGGCAGACCCAAACTGGGTCGCCGTTGTCAGTGGAGGTGTGTGTGGCATCCCCATGAGGCTGGAGGGTAAGCGTTTCCAACGAGGATGCGGTGGGCTGCCCTTCCAGGGGCCTTCTGGGCTATGTTCTTGGCCCTGTGGATCTCCTCCTCACCCTCAGTGACCCTTCTTGCTGGACTCCCTGTTTTAAATGCCCGCACCACCTTAGAGGAGCAGCCATTGCCATGTCACTAGCCTTTCCCTTCCGAGCTCATCATGCATTTCTTGGGTCCCCACTGTTTGCACAGTGATGGCTGCCACAGGCGGGACTGAACAGGGAGGGGAAGGCCATGCTTCTTCAATGGCAAGTTGTGTGATTACATTTAAAATGAGGCCCCACAATTTTGCGTGTGCGTTGATGAGCGTTGCTTGTAGACTTGAGCGGAATGGTTTAATTCGTCCATCTGTTCTGGGGCTGGTGCACAGCTGTGTAAAGCTGATGGGTATAGAGGGTGGTGAGGTGTGTAAACAGGTGAGAGATGAAGGGAACTCAGGTGGCTATCATACCTGGCAGAACATTTCCCAAGCAGTGTAGTCAGCAGAGACCAGTGAAGGTTGGGTGGCCAACATACCCTCCCTGACTCCACTCAGAGCTGGGGAGAGGGCCCTGCAGCAAGGAGCAGGCTCTGCTTGGGTGGGTGGCTGGCTGCCTTTGGGCACACCTGGCCGAGTGTGGTGAGGTTGTGGGGAACGTATGAGAGCAGGTAAGGTCTCTGAGGGGGCTGGTAGAAGGCACAGGGCAAACCAAACCTCGTGGAGGCTGGGGTGAGGAGGAAGAGGCATTGCAGGACGGTGGCATCGTCGGATC
The DNA here is from genome assembly GCA_030848825.1 of Tadarida brasiliensis. Taxonomy (NCBI): domain Eukaryota; kingdom Metazoa; phylum Chordata; class Mammalia; order Chiroptera; family Molossidae; genus Tadarida; species Tadarida brasiliensis. Next base: position 61,367,425 of record CM061260.1, on the reverse strand, counting down.
ACCTGAAAGGTTCCTTAGAACAGAGTTTTGATCCAGTAGGTTCCTGGGTGATGCTGAGGCTGCTGGTCCAGGGGCCACCCTTTGAGGTCCTTTGGTCTAACAGGAAGGACACCACGATGGGGTGAGATCATGCACAAGCACTTTGTACGCAGTGCATGGCACCCAACAGACATTTTTTATTAGAAGAATTGCGAAAGGGTGAGATTACAGACTCTAGCTTTCTCCTTTCTCCTTTTGGCTTTTGTCAGTATCTGGTCAGATTTCACAATTCTTTCAACATCATAGAACTTGTCCTCTTATCCTGGTCAGATGGTCTGTAGCAGGTGGCAGATGGCACACATTAGAGCTTGAAAAACTAAAACTTACTTGGGCCCCAGGCAGAGATTCTGAAGTAACATCTGGGGAGGGTCAGGAAATTAGTATTTTTCTAAACTTCCCCAAGTGATTCTAATGAGCAGCCAGGATTGGGAACCACTGATCTATACTGAGTTTTTTTTTCTTAGGATGGGCTGTCCACCCCGTGAGCTTCTGGGCACTTCCTTTGTGTGGCCCTCCGTGTGCTGTCCCTAACGTGTAGTGATGCAGCTCCCCGCCTGCTGGCCCATCCCTCTTGATCAGCCCATATTGCGTTGGCTACTGTCCTTCCTTCAGCTCTCTGACAACCCGTCTGCAGTGAGGTCCTCAGTGGCTATGGAGAATTCCAAGTTACCTGGCTTATTCTTAGGCCACCAGCAGATGTTACTCTGTCAACACCTTTGTGAGGCCCACAGGTAACAAATGGTTCCTGACATTTGTGTCTTTCAGTGACGCAGAGAGTAGAAAATTGTGCAAGAAGATGAAAGTTGACCTGAGCCCAAAGGACAAAAAGGTCGAAATATTCCACTACCAGTAAGTACATGTGGTCATTTCCAGTTTCCACGTAAGTGCTGAGAGCTTTCATTGGTATTCTCGGTGAACAGCGATTTCAGTTAGATCAATTTTATTCCGGAATGATTTTTTTTTCCCTGTTTACAGTTATTTCATTTAAAAACATCTTGAACTGTGTTCAATAGCTGAATCTTATTAAGATGCTGCAGGAAACCAAAGGCATGTCTCTTCACAACCGTCCCTAAAGTTAACACCTTTTTCTCCTCGTTTGACAGGGACGGTGCATTTCATACTGAATATAACCGAGCTGTGACATTTAAGGTAAATTTACCTCCCTCGTTCTCAGCAGAGCTGGAGTCTGAATGGGTGCCAAGCTTCCCTCTGAGAGAAGGCAGGGCAGAGTGCACAAGCAGGGATTCTTATCTCTGGAGCGTATGTCAGCAGACTATCTGGGGAAGTTTGTAAGTCTTAACACGATAGGGATGACCAGCCTCCTGGTTAGTCTGTGATTCCATCAGCGTTCGGCATGTGACGTCAGTCCGCTCCCCTCCAAAGGCCCCGGGTCTCCCTTCGCTGTGGCTTCAAGCCCTCCCTCATCTCTGCAGCAGTGCCCACAGAGGCTGCCCACAGGCTGGAGGGGGCTGGCTGTGCCCAGGTTAGCGCACTGTGCTGGACACGGGCAGGTTGGCCCCTGCGGGCTGCTGCAGCTTGTTCCAGATGAGATGCCGATGTCACCGAGATTTTCACAGCTCCAAATCCAATTTAGAAATCGATGGAAAGACATCAGTGAGCATCAGTGTGGAGGTCCTGTGACTGGCAGGTGCTGTCCTGTTATCACAAAGCCGCTGCCCCGCCCTGAGCCCGGAGCCTGTCCTTGGATTCTGCTCCTTCACTTACACAACCAGCCTTCTGCCTGTGGTCCAGGCAGCGTGCCCCTGCCCTGGCCGGGGCCATACATTTCTGCCGTTCCCAGATCTGCCGATCTCACCCGTCTGACTTTCCTTCTTCCCAGACCGGGTTCAACCCTGCCCTCCTCTCTCTCTGTCTCTCTCCATCTGTGTCTCCTTCCATTCCTTCCTGTCTGTCAGTCGGTCTGTGCAGCTGTCACCGCCCCTCCCCCCGCCTCCCTGTCACCTCTTATTTATCCACCAACACTGCTTCATCTTTCAGTGGCTGCAGCGTTCACCTGCTACAGACACAGCCTGATTACTCATCGTCGTAACACCCACTTAGAGACAATTCTACCAACTAGAGTTGCTTAACCCCTCTCATTCCGTGTGAAGATGACAACTGAAGTCCTCGGAGAGAACACGTGACCCCCGGGAACAAAGTTTAGCTGGGGGCGGGGGGGCTGTGCGGTGATGGAAGGGAGGAGGCTTTTGTTTTGCTTGGAGGTTGTATTCAGTGTGTTCGCAGCCAGCCTCAGAAGTCTGTGCTGTGATCGTGGACCAGCGGGTAGCAGCTGCTCAGGTCTGTAGCAGCGGAAAGGAGCCAGGAGCCCTGGTAGTCTGAGCTTGCCTGGGCGGGGTGGCTGAGTCCTGGCCTTTGTCCCCTCCTTACAGAGACCAGGTGTATGCGATCTTGTCCTGTGATTTTTGGTCGACAAGCTGGAGATGTGGACTGAGCATGGTGCAGGGTCAGAATCTTTAGTGGTTAGAGGGCATCCTTGGTCCCAGGGTCCCCAAAGCCTACCGGACCGTAGGGACTGGGCTGGAACCCCTGAGGTTCCCCAGGGCAGGGGGAAGTGGCACAGTGTTCCTTCCTGGGGACCGAAGGACAGCTGCTGCTTCTCGGTCACAGATTGGCTCTCCTTTCAGGGTTTCTGCTGGGCCTCTGTCTCTAGAGAGACGGGAGGGGCGGGGCCTAGGCTCCTGCTCTGACTGTTGCTGCTATGGTCCCGTGCAGTTCATCAGGGCCTGGTCACAGCGACTGTGCCATGGTCCCCGAGGAGGCTGGAGGCCAGACACGTGAGGGTAAAGAGCAGGAATCTGAGAGGGAACTTCTCGTGTAAGGGGCCTTCCGTCTGTCCAGCAAAATCCTAGAAACCGAAACTCAGACGGCTCTCTGATGACCTTCTCCAAGGTCCCGCGGCTGTGAGTGTGGTTTCCAGCCATGAAGTCACCCTGAAGACCAAGGTGCGGGTGTTGGGCCGTTCCCCTGGGAGGCAGAGCACCCAGAATAGGGTGGCTGAGGGGGGGTTCCGAGTGCTGCTCCCTACAGACTTTTCCACCCAAGATCTCAGAACAGTTTGAAGAGAACCTATGAATGGGATTGTTCGACTTCCGTTAGAGAAGAGAATCTCTAGCAGAAAAGAGAAGATTGCTAGTGTTGAGTGTTTCTGTTGTTACAGTAAGGGGCTGTTTCTTCCCTTTGCCATCCACATCCGTGTTTTTTCCTTGATGCTGAGGTGGGGGTGGGGGAAGGGGGGAGGCTGCGCTAGCCCTGTAACTCGGCTGGTGCTGGTATGGGGCAGGAGCCCCCGGAGCAGTAGTTGCTGCCTAGTTTGGGTTCTTATCCCATTGATAGTCCCCTGGAAGCCACAGACCTTCTCAGATAGTACGTGAGCATGCATTAAAGTAAGTGTTCCCATGCGAGTCTGGGGGGTCACAGGCCCTGAAGCCCACTGTGCACCCTAGATGGAGAACCCCCGCCCAGGTGTTCTGCCGTGGCACGCAGATGGGCACCTGTAGCGGCTCTCTCACGTGGCCCAGTGGGCAGGTGCCTCTGCCGCTGTGGGTGAGGGTGGGTTGTGGGAAGGCCCGCCAGCTCCGTGCTGGCCTGCACTGTCGCAGCGTCTGCCTTTGCCATGGTGGAAACAGCCCTTCTCTTGCCAAGAGGTGCTCCAGAGCTCCGTTCGGACAGACAGGGAGCATTACCTGAATGAAATCTTGTCTGTCCCCCATTCTCCCATGACAGCTCTTTTCCAAATAGCAGTTTCCAGAAATAATCCTCACCGGGTCCTCTGTGGACTGACTGTTTGCCTCACTGAGAGGGTCTTTCCCTTTCTCTCCCCAGACCTCCCTTCCTTCCTCCCCCCACGTACACACAGGCACACCTAGTTCATCCTGTGCTCATTGGAGCTTGATCCAGGTAGACGGAAAGAACGGAATCTTGCATCAAATTGGGGGATGCTGAGGACTCCTCTGTTGACATGGAGGCCAGCGGCTCCTCTCCAGGGTGGAGGGGTGGAGGCTGGTTTCTGGTACCCATTCCTGGTTCCCATAGACTTCGAGCACCATTTCCCAGAGTGACTGAGGACAGGCAATGCTGCGTCTGCCCTGGGCAGGTGGAGTGCGGCAGGTGGGAGGGGAGTGGAGGGACCTGCCCCCTGGTCCCCGCCCCATGTGTGTCCTCCCCAAAGGGAGCAGAGACTTGAGTCCGTTGTCCACATGCCAAAGGCGACTTCAGCCCTTTATCCTGAAGCTCTGTGTCAGGTCTTCGTCCTGGACCTCCTAGAAAGGGGTCCACGGACAGGAGTCCAGCAACCAGGCGGCCACAGAGATGAGCCCCCGGCCCTGGGACTTCCCGTCCTGCGCTCCACAGAGGGTGATCAGGATTTGACGCACTCTCAAACCAGTTTAATCGTGAAATACCAAATAGGTTTCAAGTGGGAGTGGTTACCTGCTTACGTGGTTGGCGGTTTTAGTGGCTGCGTGAATGTGAAAGTTGTCTACTTTGGACAGGACTGGAGACCTTTATTCAAATTGATCAGGGAGACTTCCTGGAGGAGATGAGATTTAGTAGAAGCACGAGTATGTCTCTGGTTTGAATAAGCCAACTAATTGTCTCAAATTTCCTTTTTTTGGTCCATGAAGGAGCATAGTAGGTATGGATCAGCTGACCAGAGTAAGGTGTCATGTGGCTGAAAAATCCTGGTGAGGGGGTGCGTTGTTAGGGCCTTCGGCAGTGATGTCAGTGGGCGATGGAATGGCACACTCCCAAGCTTTGCCCACATGCCACATGCAGTCCTGGTCCAGGCACTTGGGTCTCCACGCAGGGAAACAGGCAGGTTCCTGACTCCCCCACCTCCCTCTTTTGCTGGCTAAATTGAGTTTTGCCTTCTCTCTTTTTTATCCTCAGTCCATAGTGGCCTTTCTGAAGGACCCAAAAGGGCCCCCACTGTGGGAGGAAGATCCTGGAGCCAAAGATGTTGTCCACATTGACAGTGAAAAGGTAATATATTTCCCATCAATTCTGATGGACTCTGAAAGCTTCCCCTGAACCACAGTCTCCCCAGGACAGTGCCCAAGGAACTGAGGAATGGAGTGTTCCCTGACCGGCTGTACTTTCCTCCAAGGGAGCTGGGCCAGGGCCCTCTTACCTGATGCTCCCTCCCAGCCTCATGACGGAACCTACAGATCACAGGCTGGCTGCCTGAGAGCTTCCTCCACCATTTACACTTACTTAATGTATTTTAGAGTTTCCTTATAGGACTGTCTATTTAAATATGCTCTCCTCATTACATAACCTGGCTGCTGCTGGAATTGGCTTTGTGTTTGCTTTTTTTTAAAGTAGGTTTGGGTTGTTTGTTTGTTTGTTTGTTTGTTTTAAGAATAATCTGCAAGATTTAGGTTACATTTCCAGAGGCGTGGGTCAGGTCTCTACAATCCTGAGGCATTGTGTAACTTTGAACAAATTATTTGCCCTCATGAGCTTTAATTTCTTGGTTTGTCCAGGATGGGGGGTTGGAGGGGTGAAAGGCAGGTTCTGATTTATTGTCTCCTTATAGCCCTGACCCTCCCTCTTTGGAAGCCTGCCCACCTGACCTGACGCATCTTCATCCACGTGTGCCTGTGTGTGCATCACGCTCGTGTCTGCTTGGCTGCGCCTTCACAGAGGGTGGGCAGGGACTTCGTGACATTTCAAACGGTCTGTGAGGCAGGTGGTGCTCTTTTGTAGATGGAGGGAGAACGTTCATTCTTATCTTTTTGTTGTTGTTGTTAATCCTCACCCGGAGATATTTTTCCCTCGGTGTTTTTTAGAGAGTGTGGAAGGAAGGGAGGGGGAGAGAGACGGAGAGAGAAACATTGATGTGAAGAGACACGTCAATTGGTTGCCTCCGTCACAACCCCCACCAGAGCTGGGGATTGAACCTACAACCCAGGTACATGCCCTTGATTGGGAATTGAACCTGCGACCCTTTGGTCCATAGGCCTACACTCTAACCACTGAGCCAGTCAGGTCAAGACCATTCATTCTTATCTTGGTAACATAGAATGTACCTTTTATCCTCCTCTGCCTCCCCTCCTTTTTCATTTAACATTATTGACTCTTAGTGCTCGTTACCCCAAAAGAAGTGATGCCCTTTATACTTCCCGGAGGATGGGTCATAGTAATCGTTGTGGGGTACCCCAGTGGGTCTGTGGTGATTCCAGTGAGGGGGCTGGACATCAGCATTTCTCTGGGATTGTAAGTGCTGATACCATCAGCTAAAAGATAAAGCCTTTGTTAGAAATTTATTTTTTAATTTATAGTTGGTATACAATCTTATATTGGTTTTATTAGTGTCAGGTGTATTATATAGTGGTTTAACGTTTTTATACCTAACAATGTGATCACCCCACTAAAACCATTTTAAAAAGCATGTTGGGGGCAAGGGAAGAGGGTCACGTACCAGGAGGTGATGGCACCTGTGCCTACAGCTATGCAAAGACAAACAGCTTAAAAGCAGTGTTGCTCCTGGGTGGATTTTATGATGATATGCCATGTTAGCCCTGGACAGTGATAGCCTGGGGCCTCCCTCCCCCCAGATGTGTGTGTCCTCAGACTCCTAAGGTTGCTCTTCTGTGACTAGAAATATAAAACAAACCTTCTTTCACACCTGTAGGCAGTTCTCTTGTTACTGTACTTTCTGTTGTTTTCTCTCATGTAGAAGTATAGATACAGCTGCTTTTTTTGCCAATAGAATCCCCAGATAAAATAACTAAAAGTTTCAAATGCAAGTTGAATTGCCAGTTCATATCTGTAAGCATAGAATTCCACCCTTATCGAAGGTAACTAAGCATCTTTGAATGTAATGTAATATTTGTTACTACTCAGGGTGTGGAACCAAATTGTGACAGGCTTAGGAAAACCTTTTCTTCTCAGATCTTTTACCAGGTTTTATCGGTAGGGATTCCAGAAGATCATTTTCAAAGTGTTTGCACCCTTTACCCCTAGTCATGGTCAAAGATTGTGGTTACTAATTCTGTCTTAAAATGAGTGCCTTTTGGCCAAAACATGGAGACAACCTAAGTGTCTTTTGATAGATGAATGAATAAAGATGTGGTACACACGCACAGTGGAATACTACTCAGCCATAAGAAAAGATGAAATACTGCCATTTTTGACAACATGGATGGATCTTGAAAATATGCTTAGCGAAATAAGTCAGATGGAAAAACAAGAACCATATGATTTCACTCATGTGGTGTATAAAACAGAAGGCAACAAAGAAAACAACTCGTAGACACACAACAGTATGGTTACCAGAGGGAAAGGGGAATGGGGGAGGTAGTGAAAGGTATAGGGGCCAAATATATGGGGATGGATGGGAACTCTGGGTGGTGAGCACACAGTGTGGTACACAGATGATGTATTATAGAATTGTACACTTGAAACTTATGTAATCTTGTTAACCAATATCATCCCAGTAAAGTTAATGCAATTTTTAAAATTGAGTGCCTTCACTCTCTTGTTATATAAACAAGAGTAAACATTTTCAGAATGTATTATAAAATGCTCTAAATTTCCATAAAATATTTATTATCTCTATCTAGCTGAAAAATTACTAGTAATATGTATTTGTTGAAAATTTAGAGAATATAGCTTTAGCATAAAAGAAAATAATCACCCAACCCCTTCCCTTTGAGAGATACCACTGCTGGTGTTTTCTGTAGCCTTTTAGGCTTTCAACATAATGCACTATGTGAATATTAACAAAAGTTTCATTAGATATTATGTGCTGTTTTGTAACTTGCCCCTCCCCCCCACTTAATGTAGCATGCACATCTTTTTTTTTTTTCCTTTATTGATTTCTTTTTTTAGAGACAGAGGAAGGGAGAGGGAGAGAGATAAAAACATCGATGAGAGAGAACATCGATTGGCTGCCTCCTGCATGCCTCCACTGGGGATCGGGCCCACACCTGGGCATGTGCCCTAACGGGGAATCGAACCAGCAACCTGTTGGTGCATGGGTCGACGCTCAACCACTGAGCCACACCGGCCGGACATCTTATGTGACATTAAATGTTCCTCTTCGTAGTTTGTCGATTCAGTGATATTCCACTGTGTGGGATGTACCATCATCTATTTGCCTCCTGTCTTGTTGCTACCAGAAAGCTGCATTTTGAAATCTCCTCTTATTTTCCTTATTATTCAGAAGAGAAAACCTCTAATTTTCTTCTATGGAAACTGGTTAAAGGAGCTTATTTTAATTAAAATACTCTCTGTCATGGTGCTTCTTTGCGTTCCTTAATAGATTTGCCTTTTCCCGAACACTGTTGGCTCTCATTGGAGGAAAGGTCTCCTACCCGCTTTCCACAGAAGTCTCTGATTAGCATTGTTGTGACCTTTGTCTTTTTACATTTATTGTATTTTTTAACCAATGATTATATATTGCCCAACAACGTGCCAGGTACTGTTCCAAAGGTTTTACAAATACAGGTGATTAGTGCAGCTTGTAGCTTCCTGGGGGGTGTGGGGCATGTCTCGTCCTGTGCTCACAGCGGGCTCCTGGGAACATGGACAGTGGTGGCAGGACTGGGGTCAGGGGAAGAGATCAGTGGGTGTGGGTTAACCCCGTGTCCAGATCCCGGTCTGGCCAAGTCGGGCCTACATGGAAACATCCCCCCATCACAACACACAGCTCCGTAGACCCCACGAAGAGGGCAGCCTGGTCCACAGCCCTCTGCGGCATAAAGAGCTCCCTGCAGACTCTTCACTGTTCAGCTGGAGCTGAGAGTAGAGCTGGCAGCCTGGTCCCGACTCCTTCACGCCAACTGGTGGCCTTTGGAAAGCCATTGTCTGCTTGAGGCCTCAGTTTCTCCATCTGTAACATGCACGGGTGGTCTAGAATAGATGGCCTCTGGGTTCTTTCGGCCCCAAACCCCAAGTCAGACAGTGGGGTTTCTCACCTGCTCCTCCCACCACTGTGATCCCTGGGGGGATGGCGCCTCTGTCATTGTGTTGCGTGTGACCTGTGGTGTTCTCTCTGCCCCAGGACTTCAGACGGCTCCTGAAGAAGGAAGAGAAGCCGCTCCTGATGATGTTTTATGCCCCCTGTGAGTGACCTTCCCCTTGGGGCCAGAGTTAGTTGTTGAGCTTCTTGGCGGGGCAGCTGGGGATCGTGAGGCGGGGAGACTGGGAACAGACCCCAGGTCTCACCTAGAAAGCCAGGTCACACTGCTCACCCCATCTCACCGTCTGTGTCTGTTTCCTTTCCTCTTGGCCATTTCTTCTGGCTGTCCTCCCCTCCTTCTTCCACATCATTTTCTCTCTCACTAGAATCAGCATACTTCTGCCCTCTTCACCCCGAGGTCCACCCAGCAACCACACAGGTCTCCTCTGGTACCTCCGCCTTCTCCCACCCCTCTGCCCCACCCCCTTCCCTGCGGGCCCTGGAGCCCCTCCCCTGCCAGCTCCGAGCCTGGTGGAGCCACCCTCAGTCTCCGTGCGCTCTCCAAGGTGCTGCTGCTGCTGCTCACCGCTCGCCCAGAGCCTGGCCAGCCCGGGGCGGCTGCTCCTCCAGCTCGGGCTCCTGCACACACACCTCTGCTGGAGCCCCCGCGAGGGCCTGGGGATCAGGACCAGGGAGGAAGTGGCTCGGTGTTTGGGTGCAGCCCCTGGATGAGGCAAGAGGCCATGGGAATAGCAAAGGATTACTGAGATGACAACCAGAAGACCTGGGTTCTGATTCCAGAGTGCCGCCAGCGAGCTGGGGCATCTTGGTCCAGTCCTTCGCCTCTCTGTTCCTCAGTTTGCATCTATGTAAGAGAAGGGGTTGGATCAGAGCGATGGCCTTCAAACTTTTGGACTGCATTTCACAGTATTAAAATTTTTTTATTGCAACCCAGTGCTATAAGTATACATGAATTACATATAAACAAGCTGAAACAAAAGTTTCACAAAACCATATTACCTACTCTGCCAGATGTAGTGCACACTGATATTTTCTTTTCTATTTTATTTAAAGGAAGGCATTGGTTTTTCCTACTACTTCATGGCCCTCTAATAATGGGTCAACAAACTCTGGCTCCTAGGCTGGCTGCCTTTTTCTGTAAATTAATTTTTGTTGGAACACAGTCACATCCATTTGGTGGCCGTTGTCTGTGGCTGCGTCCAGGCTACAACAGCAGAGTAGTTAGTTGACAGTATGTCCCGCAGAGCCTCAGATATCCTGTCTGGGCCATGCCTGTGGTCCAGTGGGTCCTGACCCACAGATTAGAAAACCCTGGACTGGAGCCTGTGTGAGGCCCTTCGAGCTGTGGCTCTGAGCTGCGTGTGCTCTCCAGGAAGCCAGGGGCCTGAAGGAGAGAGGGCTGTGGGTGGGGGGGGTGTGCCCAGGCGTGTCCGTGGCTCGGATGCGTATCATGGGCTATGGCACTGGGGTTCTGTTTACTCTTCAAAGCCCGCCTCCAGTCCCCCTTCCTGAGAAGTTCTTTGAGCAAAGGCCCCTCCCATTCCCACCCTGGGGACCATGCCTCCCTGGCTGGTGCCTTTCTGTGGGGTTCTGGTGGCTCTGCCCAACTTGGGCCTGTGGCTTGTTCCCCAGACAGCAGCCTCTCTCAGCTCATGTTGATTGCTGGGTGGCCCCCACTTGACCTCCCCCCAGGCACCTCGCTGGCCCCAGGGGTGTGCCTGCCTGTGGAGAGTGGCCCTGGTGTCCCGCTTCCTGTGAGCTCTGGCTCTGCTTAGAGTGGTCTGTGCTTTAACCCTGGCTCATTTCTTTATTCATGTTCACTGGTTGGTTTTACCCCATTTTGTTTCTCCTTGGAGGGGTCTTAGGAACTGCCCAGCTGTGAGTTGCTTCAGGAATTGTCCTGCCTACGGAGCCCCAGGAGGACGGGCCTCCTTTGGTTCATGTCAGAACCCTCAGGACTCAACACGTTGGTTAAGCAAGACTGAAACAGTGAATGTCTGTGTACTGCCCGTGGCACAAGGCAGGATCCTGGTCTCACCACGTGGCTGTCGATATAGTGACAGTTAATCACATACAGAGAGTGGTTTACTCGCAATTCGCACCTGAATGTGTGTCCTCTCCCCCACCCACTCCCAGCTGTCTGGCAGTGTGCCCATCCTACTCATCACCGGGGCAGAGATGCCAGCGTGGTGATTGTCTTCACATCACAAAGCTGGGTGGGAGAAGCTGGGTTCCTTATAGGTGTCACAGCAGTTAGCTGGGCGGAGGGGAGGAGAAAACACACAGCTGTGAGGTTCAAATCTGTGGTGGAGGGGTCGGATTAGATGGCCTCCTGGGTCCCAGGGGAGTAGCCCCAGGATTCTTTTGTTGTTGTTTATAATGCATCCACGTTGTGCTTTTATTATACTCATGCACTCAAACCTTCACAGCCTCATAAATCAGCTTGTTCCTGGGACACACACCAGTCCTGTAACTGGGAAGTCTTTTAGGGCTCTGGTCCTTTGATCGTGTTTGGGGTGAAGGAACCCAAAGGCAGTGGGAGCCTTTAGTTGTGACAAGGAATCTGGGTCCCCAGACCTACTGTTTATTTAGTAAGTGTATGTTGACTGAATTAATGACAAAATCATAGGCTGACTGCTCTAACCTTTGGGGTTTGAGAGGGCTAGTTAGTCTTATCTCTTCCCCTGCCTCCCAGTTGAATCAGTGGGAAGATAAACTCGGGGATCTCAGTACCAGCTCTGTTTTGGTGTAGTTCGATTAGAAACGGGCATGGCCTGTAGCTTCCTGTTACTCTTCTGTCACCTCTTCCCCAATAACTTCTTCCCCGGTACTGCTGGCCTGCGCCCACAGGGACGGCGGGCTGACTTACCACTTGCATGGGGGACTTGGGGGATAATGTCGCTGCGAGCTGCAGAAGGCAGAGTGGAAGAGAGCCCACTTCTGTGGGGACAGGTAATAAATTGGGCTCCTGACTGATGAATGTGGCACAGTCTCATCAAGTCACCGAATAAGAGTGGGTGAAGGCTGCAAGTGTGCCCCTTCTTTTCCCTCCTGGGGCGTGGAGTGACATCCTCTGCTCCCTGTGGAAGTGTTTTTCCCATGGGCCGAAGGCAAACTCTCAGGCCTGTGGGCACTGAGCCTCCCCTGCTGGATGCCTGGCTCTGGCCACCCGCTAGGGGTTGGCTCTGTCCCTCAGCCTGCAGGGCAGGTAGGGAAGCCGAGGCTCAGGCCACTCCCGGCACTAGCCCAGGGCCCTATAGGCAGCAGATAGGCAAGAGGAGATGCTGACCTGGGTCTCACTCTCCCAGAGCTGAGCTCCTGCCTCTGCCGTGCAGACTCGCACTGTCCCTGCTGCATGGCACCCACCTGGTGGAGCACGGTGTCCAGTGAAGCTGGCGTTGTCCCTGTTTCCATTCTCCCCTCTGAATCCCCACAGTGGGAACTGAGTCCCCTGACATGTGTCACCTTGTTTCCTTCACGGTGCTGTGGTGGCAGCTCCTGGGGAAGGCACACCTTGTCTTCTGAGGGCCCATGCCTCAGATCGCCCTGTGGGCTGACCTCGCCACAGCTCCCGCTCTGCCGTCTCCATGGGTCGGAGCCTGAGCTAATGACATGAACTGAAGCCCGGCTTAAAAGGCTGGGGTGTGTCTGCCAGGCAGGAATGTCGGGGAGGGGGCCGTTGGCATTTTGAGAGTACTGTGTGAAAATATCCCGCGTTGTACCTTCTCTGGTAGACTTGGTGCTGAGAGGTTCGGGTGGTCCTGGGGAGTTGTATCTGGCCTCAAGGGTGTGCATACCTCTCTGCTCTGCTCTGCTCTGCTCGTGGCCTGCCAAGGCGTTACCTGAACATGGATTAGAGCTCATTAGCCTGCCGCCGCGTGGCCCTGTCCCCGCGTGCCGGTGAGATGAGATGCAGCCTGAGGTGGGGCTCCCGGCAGCGTTGGTGTCTGCGGCCTTCAGCTGCGTCTCAAAGCCTGTTTCGCGGCAGGGCGCTGCCAGGAACGGCGTGCTCATCAGGATTCCTTGCGCCAGAGGAGATGGCGCTCGCGTCCCGCGGGATCCGTGCTGTATGGCCTGCTCTGGTTGAAGGGAGGGGGTGGGTTTCAATCAGGGCCTGACTGTGTTGGCCCTGAGCCCCCAAGCCTTGGGGGGCTTCACCACCCCCGGAGCTGACTGTGACTGTGGACCACAGAACCCCAGAGAGGGTGGAGTCAAGGACATCACAGAATCCTCCAGTGTCAGAACTGTCTGGTCCAACCCCGTCATTTGCCAGACAGAGCAGCAGCCTAGAGAGAGGAAGTGACCTGTCCAGGGCCACCCAGCAAGTGGAGGGAAGATGAGGACTTGAGGCGTGGGTCCTGGCCGGGCGCTCTTCCCAGGGAGCCAAGCGCCAGCATTTCTCATGTCAAGCCCACCTCCGGTCCTTGTGTAATTACCCTTGTTAATGAAGGAAAAGAGGCATGAAAGTCCCCAAGTCCTTGTATTTTTGGTTGCACATTTTTCTTCCTAATGGTGTTTGATTCCGGTTCGTGCGCAGCCCCCAGCTGGGCAGTGAGGAGGCTCTTGCTATGTATGACGGGGTGTTCTCCTGGCACCTGTTCCGGCTCCCCGAATCCCTCTCGGACTCACTGTCAGCTCTAAATTACTCAGCGCTCTGCTCCTCTCCACTGTGTCACGTCTGCTTGGTCCGTCCCATGTGTATTTAGTCACTGCTGGGCTGTGTCCTGTTTCGTGAATGTAAGCTCTTTGGGGGCCAGAGCCTCTGCCTCCGGTTCCTTCTGTGTTCCTGAAGGCTGGGTAAATGCTTGTGGATAAAGGTCCTCCTGAGGGGAGGGAGGGCGGAGCGCGGGCCCAGCACCCACAGTAACTGAGCTTGGTTTTTCTCCTGCCCGGGACTAGGGTGCGGCATGTGCAAGAGGATAATGCCGCATTTCCAGAAGGCTGCGACCGAGCTGCGAGGCCGCTGTGTAAGTGAGCACGTGGGCGGGCGGGCGGGCTGCTCTCACGGGGCCATGCAGTGGAGCAGGGGTGGGGGAGGGCAGGTGTTGGAGGGACTTATCCTACTGCTGCTGACCCTGCAGCCCTGGCGTGTGGTTCAGACACCTGTCCTCAGGGAATGCTGAGAACTCCATAGAGTTGCTGGGACTGAGAGAGCTTAGCACCTGTCAAAGGCCAGGAATGAAATAGCCAAGAAAACAGGAAGAAGCACATGGGGGCTGCTGGGAGGCAGTGGCCAACAGCAGACCACCAGGGTCTAGAATGATTGGGGCTGGGCTCCAAGGTGGGCCAAGGCTCCTGATGATGGGGAGCCCAGTGGCAAAGAAAGGGGCACAGTGACACTGGTGGTGTCTGGAATCACAAGCTGGTTCCCGGGGCAGCCTCCTGCCCAGGCTTGCCGGAGTTCCTGGGTCCAGGAGGAATGGTGGGGAGGAGGCAGTCCAGATGGGGAGACGCAGCCCTGAGTGTGTGGGGTGTGCAGGGGCAGAGCCGACAGGACACGGCTGTCTCAGGCGTGCCCACCTGTAGGGGACATGAGGGGAAAGAGGAGCCACTGAGGAAATGGGCCTGCAGAGCAGTAGGAACAGCCAGGATGATCAGTGAGGGAGGAGGGCAGGCTGGGCCGCCAGACCTCACCCAGGGCTGAGGACCAGTCGCTGATGGTCCTGGTCATCTCTGTCTTTCCACCTCGGCAGGCTTGTGTCTTCTGTGCCGTATGTGTGTCCATTTTTCCATTTACCCTGAGCCACAGAGGTTTGGGGTTTTTTGTTTGGTTATTTGCGGGGGGGAGGGGGCTTCTTGGTGGCAACAGAAAAACAACAGCTAGCTCCTTTAGGGGGCAAGGAAAAATTTCCACCTGCCTTTGACGAAAGGTCATCGGGAGGAGCCGTCTCCGTGGGGCCGGCCAAAGTCCCAGTAGGGAGTTCCGAGTCTTAAAACTGCCTCATGATCAGAGGAAGGTGGTGATTAGTTCAGTCAGTGGGAAGAGTTTCGATGGCAGCACCTGGGCATGGCGATGGCTCTGTTAGGCAGCTGCAAGACTCGGTTGCAAAGAGCCAGCGCTTTCTCTCTTGACCTCGTTCTGGGGGATACCAGGGTCCTGCTTGGTTCTCACTAGTGAATTTTTAGCAACTTGCCTGGAGACGATTGGCCGTGGGGCACACATACATCACTCTGGGGACATTTCCCTTCACGTTTGGGGGCCTCAATAGATACCATATTTTAAGATTATTTCGCCTAGAGAAGAGACTTAATTACCCAGAGTGTTCTCCCTACCTGCACCCGCATACACGCAGAAAACTGCTCGGCTCACCTTCCAAACTCTGGTACAGGGGAAGGTAAACAGCTCCAGCCCCAATCAGATCACGAGTTACCTGGCCAGCCCCTTCAAAGCAGTCAGGGTCCTGGTGCCCATCTCGTGCTCCTTCTGGAAGATCCTCAGCCATCACTGCGTCTCACTGTCAACCTCACTGTTCCTCCAGGCCCCTCCCTCCTGTGGAGCCGGTCCCTGCCATGCACCTGGTCTGCCCATCTCTGCTTTTGTTATAAATCACTTTGCTCACCAGTTGATACTCATCATGTTTTTCTCACTGAAATGTGAGCTGCTTGAGCACAGAGGCTCTCTTTGGTTCACGTCTGTTTCTTCAGCATAGAGCACAAAGCCAAGTTCATAGTAGGCACCGAGTACACGCTGATAAATGGACGAACAAGTGTGTAGTTTTCTACTCCTGGGTACGTTTTATTCTAAGCTCTTTATTTACATTAAAAGTGATGTTCTTCTTTTTAAAGGAATTCAGAGCATCAGTTACTGAGGGCAAAAACAAAGTGGGAAGGATGTTTCTGGGACGAAGGCCTTCCCCCTTGGCCCTGGGTTCACTCTAGGCTCTTTTTCAAGGGTGGCCCTGAAGATTACTTGTGTAGGGTACCTGGGCCCAGGTCGAGAAATAGAAAATGTGAGCCTTCCAGCTCCCTAGACAACGTAACAGTCAAGTCAGTGGGATTATCCTGGTACCAGGACAGCTGGGCTGATCAAGCCCAGTCGTGGCCAGGTGTTCCTTACCTCGGCTGAAGGCGTCTGTGTGGTGTGAACGCACCCATTTCCTTGCTTCTCGATTTTCTTGCCGGAGGTTTGTTTTGTTCTGTTTTCCTCTTGGTTTCTTAGGAAAGCACCTTTGCTTTCCTTTGAAAAGTTCTCACGCTTTCCCAGCTGTGTAAAGGGGGAGGGTCCTGGCCGCCACGGGCACCACCTGTTGTAGGAGGGATCTAGAGGTCCAGCCACTTGGTACAGCCACAGCTCCCCAGAAACGGGGTGACTAGAGGTGTGGATTCCTTTCTGTCCTCACATTCTGTCCTCACACACAGGGCGGAGACGGGCTGACAGTCCCCAGAAATCAAAAGCTCGCTCCCTCACTACTGCTGAAATCCAGCTAGGTTACCACCTCCTGCCTCCTTTTCATCTTGGAGCCCTTTTTGGCTGGCCGTGTCTATGACAAGGGTCGTAAATCTGCCTCTTCTACAGATGTCTGGGGAGGTATCCAGCCTGATGCTGTCATTAAGACAGAAGCCAGGTCAGGGATGCACAGCCTTTGCCATTTTCCAGACTAAGATCTGCCTCTCTCTTGCTGTCACTGATGTCTGGTGAATAATCAGTGTCTGTCCCATCTACTGCTAATTGACATCCTCGTCAGCTGCCATGGCTGCTCCCTGATCAGAGCCGCCATCAGAATGAGCCTGTGCTCGGCTGCCTTCTCTTTCCATCCTTCCCTTCCCAGCCTTCCCAGATTGGCATCCACACTGAGCCCCTCATTAACCGTGGCCGTGATGGGCCTTCTGGGTGTAAACACTGTGAAAGGGGTTGACAGATTGGTACAAATCAGACTCTGGTGCTGGCTCTCACTCACCAGCTGGGAGATCTTGGGCAAAGAGCCTTGGAGCCTCCATTTCCCCATCTGTAAAATGGGGATGGTAATGGCAGCCCTGCCCAGCTCACTGGGGTGTTGTGAAGAGCAAATGTGCTGCAGTGTGGAGACAGGTCTGTGACCTGCAGGCACTTAACGGATACAGGTGATGGACACCCCACTGCTCTGTGCTTCCGGTTCCTCTCGCGCACTAGATAGGATGCTCCCAAGGTTCTGCTTTCACCATTTTCTTTCTTATTCTCACATTGGAGCGAGGGCCTGGCGCTGAGCTTTCCTTGTCTCGTTGTGGTCTGTCCCTTGGTGATTTTATCCGCCTCCATAGCTTCAACGTAACGTAGCTCCCTGGAGCCTGAGCCCCGACCTCGAGCACCACGTGTCGGGTGGCTTGCTTGACATCTTGCTCTGGATTTTTCTCCAAATGCAGGATGTCTGAAATAAAATTCAGTATCTTTCCATCTGGCAGACTGCCAGCTTTTCTTCACGACCCTCCTGAGTACCCCAGGTTCTTCTGCCCACGTGCCAGGGCATGACCACCCGTCCCTGCCTCACAGCCCCCGTCCTCTCCCTGCCGCGTCCTGGCTCAGGCCCTGGTTAGCTCACACAGGGTGGTTGCCCAAGACTGTTGATTTGTCTCCCTGACCTACGACTTTGCCCTACAGCTCAACCTCTGTACTTAAACAGTGCGGCTGGGAAATGCCCAGCGGCTCTCCAGCACCTCCTGAGTCAAGTTCTGGTTTCTTAGGCATGAAAGTCTTCCTCAGAGACCTCAGTGACCTCGCCCAGCCTCCTCTCACTACTCCCTTCTCTGTGCCCTGCAGTCCAGTGAGGCTGCCAGGTTCCCCTGTTCTCGGGCTGAATCTTGTTTTGTCTTGCCTCCTTTTTATCTTCCCGGAATGTCTGTGGAAATCTTACCCTGCTTTGGGCACTAGCTCCATGCCACCTGCCTGGCGGAGCTTCCGTGATTGATCCTGTCACAACACGGGCTGCAAACGAGGAAGAATGCGCCGTGCCGACTGAGCGGCCCCGGGCACGCGTGGCTTGGTGGCAGGCGCTGTGGCCTTAACTTCTCCTTGGGCTGAGACCAGTTTTGCCTCATTCAACTTCTCAAACTCCAAAAAGGGGTTGTATGTAGTTGTTCAAAAAATATTTATCTTATTAACTAATAAATGTCCCCCAAGTGGTACAGAAGTGCTACAGAAACTCAGAAAATTAAGAGTTCATTACAAGCAAAGGTGGTTTGGAAAGGCCACGGGGAAGGTGGAATTTGATTTGCCTTCAAGATGAATGAGTCTGGCCCTGGCCGGTTTGGCTCAGCGGTTAGAGCGTTGGCCCACGGACCGAATTGTCCCGGGTTCGGTTCCTGCTGAGGGCACGTACCTCTGTTGCAGTTTGTCCCCAGCCCCAGATGGGGTTGTGTAGGTGGCGACCCCTCGATGTGTCTCTCTCACATCGATGTTTCTCTCTGTCTCTTCCTTCCTTTCTCCCTCCCACTCTATATGAAGATAAATGCAACAATGTCCTCGGGTGAGGATAAAAAAAAAGATGAATGAGTCTGTGGTGGGAGCTGAGAGGTGGCGAGTGGGCCCCTTAAGCCAAGGGACTAGAAGGCACAAAGTAGGGGCACAGCGTGTGTTCTGGAAATGAGACCAGAATTGCAGAGCCTCTGAGTACTGTTAATGAAAAGATCTAACATATTTTGAGCACTGTAGATACTTATACTATTTCATTTAATCGCCACAACAGCCACAGAGGTGGCTGCAGATAAGGAAACTGAGGCACAGAGGCAACTATGACTTGTTCAAGGAAATGCATCTACTAAGTGGAGAGTTAGGATTCAAACCCAGCATCCTGACCCTGAGCCCACCTCGCCACTGTGTTCCCTGCTTGTCTGCGAGGTGCCTTAGACAGCACTTGGTCCAACTTCCTCCCTGTGCAGAAATCTCAACCTGTCTCATTCCCGGTAGAAGAAAAAATCCAGATCTCAGCAGGTGTGCAGCGGAGGGCTTTGTAAGAAAGGAGAATTCAGAAAGAAAGGGACTGTGTGTCTTTGGGGTGGAGTTAGACGTCAGCCCGTATTCAGTAGAACTGAAAGTTTTGCGCGGGGACGTGATGTCATGAAAGAGGAGGATGAGGAAGATTAATCTTGCAGTGAGTGTGCACCGACACTGGGGAGAGCGACAGGCACTTAAGACAAAGAACTTTCACGTGGACCGTTATTACTGGGAAAGGCTGCTGAATCCGTCTGGCGAAAGGAGCGGATGGATGGCTTTTAGAGGGTCCCAGGGCTTCGAGTAAGTTCTGTGTCAGGCTTATGTTTCCTGCATTTCTTGCACCGTCCCCAAATGGGCTGGGGAAACCCGGCGGGGTAGCAGGCCTTCACTGTGCCTGCCGTGTGCCAGGCCTTGTGCTCCGTACTTACAGGAAAGGCGTGTTTAGGTGCTTCTTGGATGGCCTTGTCGGAGGCACAGGTGGCGGCCTCGTCGGAGGGTTTGGTAGGAAATAAAAAACTTGATTATTGAGCACTAGTTTGGTGCTAAAATCTCTGGCATGCATCATCTCATTCAGTTCTCTCAAGGGCCCTGCGGTAGTCTTATCACCCACATCTTCCAAACAAGGAACCTCTCTCGGTGAGGGTGAGTGACGGGCCCACAGTCACATGACTCTTAAGGGGAAGCAGTCTTCTGAATCAATTCATTGTCCGCTGAGACTGCTGTTTACCTTTGTCTCTTCCTATGCTTCCATAAGTATTGTTTGGCAAAATTCAGCTTCCTGGGTTTCCTCTCGCTCTCCTGTAACTGCTGCTGGCTTTTCTGAACGTGCTTTCCCCTCTCCGCTCTGCCGTCTGTTTTCTGGAACAGCCTTCCTGTACCTGGCCACTCTCACTGCATTCTCGTGAGAACAGATTCAAAGTCCTCTTTCAGGGCACCTGATCCTGCCCTAGAGAAGAAGGTTTCTGCTTCAGGAAAGGCGTTTTAGGGGACCCTATTCTGGGTTGTTCTTAGAACAGCCCTGTCGTCAATACACAGCTACTAAAATTCTCCTTTCCCATTCAGGGGTGTTGGCTATGTGGACCCTGCAACCAGAGCATGTTCAGACTTGGGAGATGATGGTCAAGTCAGGCTTCATGGGTGGGAAATGTCCAGTCCACGGGCCGTAGAAGGCCCTCAAAATCAATACCAGCTAACATCACACACCTCACAAAATTAGCCTGACCAAATATAGCAGGCTAATTTTTAAGCTGATAATTTTGTGTGGCCCGTGAATGATGTTATAAATATCCAAATGGCCCTTGGCAGAAAAATGGTTCCCCACCCCTTCCAGGTGATGGTCGCATCCAGGAGGAGAGAGTTGAGGAGGCCAGCAGGGTCTAGAGAGAGGAGAGTTAGGCAGGTGGATCGTCATGAGAACCTCACACTCTCCTTGGCCACTCAGAGCTGTGAGGTCTGATCATGCTGCCCATAAAGCCTAAGTGGACACACTGAGTACAGGCCATGAGGTGTCCAGGAAGGTGTCCGAGGACATTGTGGAGTGGCTGAGTGGTAATTCCATAATTTCGGAGTAGAGTACAACCTTAGTTGACATGGGCAAAGAAAAGGCACAGTATGTACTTGGGTGGCAGTGGTCCCATTCTGGGGCCTGTTTGAACTTGGTAGCAAGGCCAGGTTTCTTCTCAAACCCCAGAGCCTTGTTTTTGCTCTGGGAGGGTGCTCGCTGCACGACAGGCAACAGAGAACGCCGGTGTGGAGGGCAGCACCTGGGCCCAGAGCTCTTGGTCAGCATTCCTAGCTGGCTTAGCTTGCCTGGCTCCCTGCTGCCCTGGGCTGCACGTGAGTTTGCGGGGCTTTGTCCTGTTCATTATGTCCCCGTCACTTTTGGTGGGACAGCTGGACAGGAGGCACATGGACTAGGGAGGGGTCTGCCAGCCAGAGGGTGGACAGGTCCGTTCTCCCTGTGCCCCTAGGTGCTGGCCGGGATGAACATCTACCCCTCGGAGTTTGAAAACATCAAGGAGGAGTACAACGTGCGGGGCTATCCCACCATCTGCTACTTCGAGTAAGTCCCCTGCCCCCTGCCGACGCTCGCCACCGCCAGGATGGCCTTTGCATCCCCGCTGAGCCCACGTTGTTTCTCCACGTTTTACAGGAAAGGACGGTTTCTGTTCCAGTATGACAACTATGGGTCCACAGCCGAGGACATTGTGGAGTGGCTGAAGAAGTAAGTTGGGCGTTTACCTTCGGGCGGGGTGGGGGTGGGGGTGGGGCTGGTGGTCCCTGGTCCCAGGGCTCTGGCGGCCCTGTGGGGATGAGGATGAGGAAAGGGAAGGGCCTGTTGCACTGCCCACGCAGCTGTTTCTGGGTTGCACCTATGTGTGAGGGTGGGGAATTTCTGGGTTTAGGATGCAGGAGTTGGGAGGGTTTGATGTGACTTTGCTGTGATGACCTCATTTCAAATAGTTTTTTTCCTTGCACTGTCTGTCTCATGGATAGATGTGTTTCTCGCCCAGGATGTCAGGTTTGAGACCTGTCACTGGAGGTCTCTCTGAAAATAGAATTGTCAGTTGAGTGCTTATTTCAAACATAGCACTGTATTACGTGCTGTGCAGCTACTAAGAAATATTCTAATGCCTTAGGTTTGCAGAGGGTTGGCTACTCACCCTGCACTCCCACAGACTCTGCTTCTTAGCAGCCTTGTGGTCCCTGTTTAGTGGTGTGGTTAGATCCTTATACCCCAAAGCACCCCTCACCTGGAGACGTCTTGTGCTCAGCGTGTGACTTTGGCATGATGGTCGGACCCTGACTGGTGTGTTGGGTGGGGAGTCTGTCTCCCCCATGACCGGAGCTGGGATGGGGCCACCCCTTCTGGAAGCCTCCCCCGCCAGCCCTGCTCAGCACTCACCCTGCTTGCTTCGAGCTTGGCCTGGCATCACTTTGGCACTTACCAGTAATGGCTGATATATGGTTATTTGTGTATAATGACAGCTAACATTTAGGGGGTTCCACTTGGTGGCTGACACTGTTCTAAGCACTTTATGTGGATTCTCATATAATCCTCAGAAAAGCCCTGTAAGGAAGATATTATTTTTACCTTTGTTTTATGAACGAGGTAACTGAGCACAGTGATGAAGTAGCTTGTCCAAGCTCCTGCTGCTGACAAGTAGCAGGGCCCGGGCCCAGCCAGCAGCACCTCCCACCGTCCAGGGCCACTCCCCTGTGTCTGGTCGGGGCTCCTCCCCGGGTGCCAGCATGGTGGGTATCTGTCAGCATCATTCCCTGAGGGGCCCAGGCTGAAAGAATTAGTTATCCAGAATATGGAGGTTGAAAATGTGTATTTTCAGAATGGGAAAAGAGGATGAATTTTGTACAGGGGAAAAAAAAATCCACAAGAAACAACCCGTTGATTCTAAAAGTTGAAACTCAGTCTTCTGCCGGTTCCCAGGAGCCCAGGAGATAAAACACAGCAATAGCATCATGTGTACCTTGCATCTTTTATTTCTTGGAAGCATTTCCTATCTCTTTCCCCATCTATTACCTCATTTCCAGCCCTGCCCAGGAAGGCAGCTAGCTGCCCATTATCACATATTCATTGTCTTAACCTGGGCCTTTGCTCCCCCGTCTTCCTTTTTCATCTGGTAATACGGATGTCCTCTCCTACAGCCAGGCCCGTCTCACTTTGCTTTGGGAGGTTCCAACAAATAACAGTCTCATTTGTTACCAGAGCATAAACATCTGTCTGCTTTCCTCCCCTTCTCTACCCTTTTCTGGTTTCAAAATAGACTAATATCTCTTTGGAAGGATAGGTTTGGTTTTTTAAAATGGTGAGAATTGCTTGCTAACTGCAGGCAAGGGAACATATCAGTGGAGTTTGTGAGGCGGATTCTTTTCTCCTTCAGTGTCCTGCCACTCCGTCCCCACCCCGCTGTCTGCACTGCCTCCCCAGCTCCTCCCGACTCGGCTCTGGCTGTGCCCTGGGGCTGCCTCCAGACCTGTGGCCTGGGTTGCTGCCTTCCTACTTCCCGCCTCTCCTCCCTCTCCTCACCCACCTGTTAGCAGCTTCCGGCTCACCCAGGGTCTCCAGGTGGGGAAGGTTGGTGGGGTAACTCCAGGGAAGGGACGGTGGCATCTGGGTCTCCCTGGCAACCCCTGCAGAGCTGTGCAGCCACCTGATCACTGTCAGGGATGCACACGCCAGGGCAGCTCCTCCGAAGGCATGGCTGCAGCCCACTCCCCCAGCACGGGGGTAAGGAGATGCCCTCCTGAAGGACGCTGCGAGCTCCTCACCCTGCATCCCAGCGATGTCACTGTGCTGCCAGCGGGCTTTGTTTTTGTGTTTTTTTTATTAAAAAAAATTTTGTTTCTTTATTGATTAGAGAGAGGAAGGGAGAAAGAGAGATAGAAACATCGATGAGAGAGAACATCAATTGGCCTCCTCCTGCATGCCCCCCACTGGGGATCGGCCCACAACCTGGGCATGTGCCCTGACCGGGAATTGAACCAGCGACCTCTTGGTACACGGGTCAACACTCAACCACTGAGTCACACCGGCTGGGCAACAGGCTTAATTTTTTTTAAAAAATCTTTTAAAGTTAAATGTTAAGGCTAGTCCATATGTTATTATAGAAAAACTTAAAATATGTAGCTAAACACACACACACTGCCCAAAGATAATATGTTCTGATATTTTGGTGAATTTCCTTCTAGATTCTCCCCACAAGCAGACACATACCCAGCTCTGAGTGCCAGTGTTTTAAGTCTTGACCAGATTTCCCCCAAATCCTGGTGGGTGGCAGTGACCCACCCTTCCTGCCTCCCTGCCCTCCTTCCCTGGGCCTGCATTGCTCACGGCTGTGGCGGCCCAGTGCAGAGAGGACCAGGGTGGATCCGCCTTGCTAATTCTCTGGATGACTCTCCGAAGCTCAGGAGAGGAGAGCCCAGATCCTGCCCTCTGACAAGTGACACTGGTGGGCGGGCACGGTGTGAGGCCAGGCAGGAGGTCCCTGGCGTCCCGGGTGCCCCTGACAGCGGTGCTTCTCGGGCTCTGCACGGAGTCACATTGCTGCGTTGGGCTTGGCAGGTGGACTGTGCGTACGTGGCTATCCACAGGGCCTAGCTGTCCGTTTCTGCCTGTGCATTTTTATACTAACCAGCAGCAAGCTGAAACAAAACCAAGTTTTCTTGGAGGCCTAGAGGTGCATCTTCTCATCCACGATGGGCATCTGCCTCTGTGCGAACGCAGCAGGGCTCTCAGAGTCTCAGGATTGAGGCAGTGTTGGCGGCAGCGAGTCTGCCCCAGCTGGTCCCTGTGATGTTTGCGTCACCTCTGGGATACAGGTAGTTACTGCCTCAGCCCCACCAGCACTTCGGAGAACAGGCCCGTGATTCATTTTGAGGCTGCCCATTCCTGTGTGAGTCCTATGCTTTAGGTTATGAAAATCTAGGAACATTTATGTAGTACTTCATAAATTTACAAAGCTCTGTCTCGCCTCCATTATCTGTCTAGATGTACCCGAGGAGTAGATAAAGAAAGGCCCACGAGTGTACTGGCTTGTAGGTGTTTTGAGTCCAGTTGCTTGCCCAAGCCCCTAGAGCTGGTGAACGGAGGAAACAGGACTCAAGCCCAGGTCTTCTGACTCCCCCATCAGCTCGCTCTCCCGCTTGTCTGTCGTGGTAGAAGGTTCTTACTTCCTTTGAGTTGCGGTTCTTTCTCTGGAGCTTCCATTCATTGGTGTCAGTTCTCCTTTTAGGAGCCATAGAAAATAAATCTTAATTTCTTTTCCCGATGCAGTCTGAAATATTTGAAGGTAGTTATTATGCTCCCCAGGGCTTCTCCAGGTGAAACACCTCCAGTTCCTTGAACCATTCTTCTCTCACTCCATCATTTCTTCACAAAGCATATATTGGGGATCTGCTGTGTTTTAGGTGCAGGAGGTACAGAGATGAGGGGGAGCCCCAGTCTCCACGGAGACAGACAGTAAAAAGCGTAATTCAGTGATAGTGTTTGGCCTCCCACTTCCACTCAGTCCCTCTCTTTCCAGTGAGTGTCACCACTGTGCCCAGCTCTGCAGTCCTCTCCAGAAGGGAAACTTCCTGCTGTCTACCGGGTGGGAGAGGGGTGTTCACCTGGCTGCTAGAGTGAGGGACAGGACAGGGCCTAGCTGCTCACACTTTCAACTGCGCCTCCTGTTTTCAGCCCCGGGCCACAGCCCCGCTCCGAGGGAGTGGAGCCTCTCAGTCCTCTGAGGCCTTTGCCTTGCACATCAGGGGGTTCTTACCCTTCACCCCGCTCCGCCTGTACCCTCTTTGCACCCAGCACCTCAGGATTCTGCCTTCTGTTTGGCGAAGTCATCTTTCTAACTTCTAAAATTGCACTGACCTTTTTTCCCCTCTTCATTGTTGTCTTCTTCTTGCTCCTGTGGGGTCATACTTTAAAAAGCACCCAAACTCCTGTGCTGTTCTTTGAGTGGTTTGGAGTGTGCGCCCTGCCATGTTTAACTAGTTCTCAGGCATCTTCATATGCTTATACTGCAGCTAAGCCATGGCTTCTCCACCCGGTGTGCACGCTTTTGCTGGGTTTTCGTGTTTGAGTAGATTCCTTTCACAGAATTAAAGTCATTTTTTTTAAGATACTTGAAAACTGGAAAGTCTTGCTTCCCCTTGTTTCCTCCATCCTATTCTCCCTCCCATCCCCTAGAGGTAGCAATTTGGATTAGTTTCTTTGTGCAGACACAAGTGAATGTGAATGATGTTTTTTAAATCTGTCCTCAATGTGTTAGCATATCGTGGCCTGTTCTGTGTGTCCCGGCAGCTGCCCAGGTCAGTGCGTGGAGCTGCCTTGTTCTTTGCCCTGCTCCGCCCTGTGGTGGGTGCACGGACTGCAGTGCACCCACCCAGCCACCCGCCAGTGGACGGGGTGTGACAAACCACCTACAGTGAACACCTTTGAGTGCACGTAATTTGGACGTGTGCAGGTGTATTGTAAAGATAAATTCCCTGAAGCAGAATTGGTGGGGTGTTTTGAGGGGTTGGTGTTTCGATCCAAACTATAGGAACCTAGGTTTCCTTGTGTTAGTCTGGGACCATTGTCTGGCCAGTGGTTTCCTGGGACCGGCCATTCTGAAGCTAGATTTTGCCACCAGCCCCATGTGACGTTGGATGCGCAAGGGCTGCGTGGTTTGCCGTCTCCCAGCTTCCCATGACCAGGGACGGGGTGGCTGAAGCTGCCAGCAGGGCCTAGTCAGAAGTACCGGAGAGGGCTTCTGAGGGTGCGGGGGTGGTCACTCCAGGCCCTGCTGTGGGGTGGGGGTGGCAGATTCCATTGTGTCAACCACATTGCTTTCAAATTCTCAGCCCTGGCTGCTAGAGCTTACACTGGTCTACTGCAGGCGCTCAGAGGCCAGAAACAATGGTTGTCTTTCCACATTTGTCATCCTGAAGGGTCTTTTCAAAGCAGCAATTAGGGGGCTTGTGGCAGTGAAGCAACAGGAAGTTTGTGTCACCAGCAGACTTGGCCTCAACTTTGGAGCCGTAGAGGGCACCTGAGAGCCTCCCTGCTCAGAGAGCTGGCGATGTGGACACCGGCACACCGCTGTCCCGGGCGGAGGCAGGCTCCAGGGAGGCCGGGCAGCTTCCCGAGGTTTTGCACACAGTGATGGTGGAGTGGGGTTTGGACTGACCCCACACGGCTCTTTCTGCTCCAGCACTCTGCCTCGGGAGAACTAGACAACCGTGTTCCTGGTCCCCCAGAAGGAGTTGTGATGTACCCTAGGCACTGCCAGACTTACGGGGCCCCCAGCCTGGTTCCCTCGGTCCCTCTCTTCCTCATCATGACCTCCTCCCATGCTGGTCACCTGTGTGGCAGCCTCCGTTCCCTTCCTGGCCCCGAGGTGGTCTTTCTGAGAGACCCAGCCTCTCTCTGTCCTCCTCACCCCCAGGAGCACACCCCTCCCCCGCAGTGTTCCCTCACCGTGTCCCTGCCTGTGGGCACTGCTAGACAACAGCGGGCTTTCCGAAGGGCACTCTTTGCTGTTCTATTTGTTCTTGCCACTTTGCTGAAAGTTTGAAAGAGCTTGCAAAGCTCCCAGGCCTCCAGATTCCTGGGAGGCGGCGAGATTTCCTAAGCTGCCCAGAGAGCTGCAGCCCACCCACTGTTTGTGATGGGACATCAGCCAGCACTTCCCACGGGCTTTGAGGGGACAGTGGAGGTGGGCAGGACCGGACCACTCTCCCCTCCGCTCCCCCACCAGGGGATTCCTGGTGAGCCCCTGCAGCCAGCCGTGTGGAGCGGTGGGGGCTTTGTGCGAGGGGGCTGGATTTTGTACGGGCTGCCCAGGCCCCAGGGCTTGCTCTGAGCTCTGCCTGTTTTTGGTCTTCCAGTCCGCAGCCGCCACAGCCCCAGGTCCCCGAGACTCCCTGGGCAGATGAGGGCGGCTCCGTTTATCACCTGACCGATGAAGACTTTGACCAGTTTGTGAAGGAGCACTCCTCTGTCCTCGTCATGTTCCACGCCCCATGTGAGTGGAGCCTCGCTCCTCCCCACCACATCCTTCCCTCCCTCAGCATAGGTCGGCGCGCTCTGGGACGTGGGTCCAGGGATGCTCTGGAGCTAGGCGAGGCCCCTGCCTTCACGGTGCACTCAGTCCACCCTCACCGCCGTGGAACAGCCCCCAAGTCCCGGTCTGGCCACATGTGCCCCTCAGCTCAACCTGGCAGGCCTGAGCCGCTTCCTCCAAAGATTTCCCAGAATTGGAGGAATTAGGACCAGAAGGGTGCTTAGATATTGCCTAGAACAGTAATCACCCCTCTTCTCACAGCTGGGGAAACTGAGGCTTCGAGAGGGCCTGTATGTTGCCCAGCAGCTGGGAGGGCACAGTGAGGCCAGGGCTGGCACCTCAGACCCCCCAACATCTAGAATGCCTGCCTTCTGCTTCACTGGGGTCGGCCCCAGCCTGAGCGGCCACAGTGGATGAGGGAAAGATGTGTGAAGCCGTAAAATGTGTTTGGCTGGAAGGCCTGTAGCTCAGGATTTTTCTAGGCCAGTGTCCTCCCCATTCCCATGGAGAAGGGAATTCAGTTCCAGGAGGCAGAAGGCTGCTGTTGTAGGTGAGCAAGGGGATGGCAGCCTGGGCACAGAGCTCCTGGGCGCAGCGCCGGGGAGAGGCGTTCTGCAGATGCGGGACTGACACAGAAAAGTGACACATGTTCCCTGTTCTGTGAGTCCTGCGCTGCTGACCCCTGGTCGGCCCACCCATGCAGCAGCGAATGGGCGTGGTTAGGTGGGATCTTTCGTAAACTGATTACTACTAGGGATTTCCCCAACTCCTTTTCCTTATAAGTGCCAAATTCTTTTTTTTTCTCCTTTATTGATTTTTTTTTTTTTTTAGAGAGAGGGAGAGGGAGAGAGAGATATAGAAACATCGATGAGAGAGAACATGGATTGGCTGCCTCCTGCATGCCCCCCACTGGGGATCGGGCCCACAACCTGGGCATGTGCCCTGAACGGGAATCGAACCAGCAACCTCTTGGTGCAGGGGTCGACGCTCAACCCGAGCCACACTGGCCAGATAAGTGCCAAATTCTTAAGAGAATCCAAAGGAAAAGTCTTCCCTTTGGCCCTTTTCTTTCTGGATTTCTAGAAAATATACACACACACACACACACACACACACACACACACACGCACACAGAAAATAAAACAACTACGTTTCACAAAGCCTCCTGATCAAGGGCAATGACAGTTAGGGCCTAAGGAGCAGGTCACCCCTGGCCCTGCGAGGCCTCCGTGAGGGCGTCCCTCTGGTTGGAGGTACCTGGAAAGCTGTGCGCCGGGCACCACTGCCGTGCCTCCCCAGCTGAAATGTGCTCTCCCGGCCAGCCTCTGATGGAAGCAAGTCTTGCAGGAAGTTATGTTGAATGTAGAGCTGAAGTCACCTGCCTGCGTCCCTATCCCTGCAGTAAAGGCAGGTGCGGGCTGGTTGTTCTGTCTCCCCTGTGTGTCCGGCCTGCTGGTCTGTGCCAGGGAAGCCTGCCTGGCCCTGGGAAGAGTGCAGAGTGGTTTGAGCAGTGGTTGGTGGTTTATGCATCACAGCGTGAAGAGTAGGTGTCTCCTTTGATGAATCCTGTAAATTATCCAAAAATATGGACCAGATAGATTGGAGTTGTTCAGTAATTGTTTATTAAGTGCTTTCCTTTTAACAACCCTGGTTGCAAACTAGATATGTTTATCTGTTCTCTTTTGTAGGCTTAGGTTATGAGCAATCCATTGTAGTAGCTGATGCTTGTAGGATCTTGGGTCTCTCCTTTCCCCTCCCCCTTGTAATGCATTATCTTCCCTCCCTGAACCAGAAGGAGATCACTCATTACCCCTGCCCCCAACCCCAGTCACCATGGGCATAGGATAGAGTAAGGGCTTAACCAGTGAGAAAACGAACAAGTGAAGTTGTTCTAGAGCTAAATTAGAAATTAGAGAAGGAGAACCAGAAACCAGATGGCAGCTTTTGTTTTCCCCATTAGTCATTATTAACAAGTATTACGAATAATACCCTGCTCTGTCTAGAACCGTGCTGAGGGCTCTGGTTTCATACTTAGCACATGGAGCTGTGAGAGGCTTCTCTTGGTGGGTGTCTGCGGGTTAGAGACCCTGCATTCTCCAGTAAAGTGTCTGCACGTGTGTGTGCGTGTGTGTGTGTGTGTGTGTGTGTGTGTGTGTGTGTGTCTGGCAGAGTGGGGGGCCCAGGGCAGAAGCATGAGGTGAAGCGTCCTGGTGAACCGCGTGTTCAGATGGGAGTGGCTGTGCATCAGATGGTCGGCAGCCTGGGAAGGCGTGGAGTGCACATGGGTTAGAGAGAATGCGGAGCCCAGGAGCGGGGAACTGAGAGCTCCTGGCTGCCTAGCTATGCATCATGCCAGCTGCTCCAGAGAACCCACAGTGAGCAGAGATCCTCTTTCGGGGTGTTTGAGGACCCAAAGAAAAGGACAAATGTCAGGAGGCCACAGACTGGCAGTGCTGTCCCAAGTTTCCTAAGTGTAGAAAAGGCGAATTCTGGAAGTCACAATGTCACAGGTGTCAACCCCAGGATAAATAGAGTGGTTTAGAAAACATTTTGGAGACTTGGAAAAACAAGCTGGGCTCTGCCAACATAGAAGACCATACCTCCTACTAAGGGTCACCAGGCGTTCTTGCTTTGTTTCTTGGGCTAGGATTACTAGGTTGGTGAGTTAGCATGTTTGTCTTTTATCAGAAGTGAGTTGCTGTTTGCCTGACTGTGATGGGGAGAGCCTGGCGGGGTGGGGCCACCCTGAGGAGGGCATCCCCTTGGTTTTCTTACTGTGAGTCTGGCCTGGTTCTGTCTAGAAGGTGCTCCTTGCTTTTTAATCAGCAATTTTGTTACAACTCTAATAAGTAAGACATACTTCCAAATCTTCTAGGGTCTGAGTTGGGAGAGAATAGCCAGATAAAATATGGAACAACGGCACCAAGATTTCAAAGGATCCCAACAGACTGAAATATTGGAGCTGAAACCAAAAAGCTCTATTAATTTTTATGGTGTTTTTTTCTAATCAAAAAGAAATGCATGTACATTTTATCAAGGCTTACGATAGGAAAGCACAGAGAAGAAAATTAACATGATTCCTGACACTGACCCCCGGGAAGAGCCGTGGCCTCTCTCTGCCAGGTTATGTCTATGGACATACGTGCTCCATGTTGGTTTCCTCCCTGGTCCGGCTTTGAAAGGCCAGAAGAGATGAGGTCTTCACCTTTCCTACTGCCCTGTGCCTACCCCACCCGGGCAGGTGCTCCCTGGCACCTGTAGGCTCCAGGGCACGTCACGGGGTTCTCTGCCTGGAACTTTCGTGGGTGCCTGCTGAGCCACACTCCTAGGTTCT
The DNA here is from genome assembly GCA_030848825.1 of Tadarida brasiliensis. NCBI lineage: Eukaryota > Metazoa > Chordata > Mammalia > Chiroptera > Molossidae > Tadarida > Tadarida brasiliensis. The sequence goes on along the minus strand of CM061260.1, from coordinate 61,336,643 downwards.
TGGCAGGAAAGGGCATGGGCCATGGCTGTTGTAATTATCAAACACCCAGCTGACCCCCTGCTTCTTCATTCTCTTTCCCAGGTTTCCTGGCACTTCCTTCCCCCTCAGGCTCTCCGCTCACTGCTCACCTGCCTTCTGTTCTCTTCTAGCTGGAGTTGTAGAAACCCACACAGATTCTTCAGCATCCTCTGTATCTGGAGTCTGAGTTGTCATTGAGCAAAGAAGCATAAGTGCAGCCCCAGTGCCGGGGGCCCTCCACATAGGTTAGCTCCAGCCCTGCCCCAGGTCACAAGAGGGAGCAGGGGAACTGAAATTTAAAGGAGGTTTGCCCCAGTGGGCCCCGCCCTCCAGGAGTGGCCTCTTAGGAGAACTGTGGAGTGCAGCACTGGGCTGTGAGGGGCTCTGCACCAGGAAGTGTGAAGCCTGGGCCCCAGCCAGAGGGTGGCCTCTCCGCTTCCTCCTTTGTCAGGCATCTCAGTGGGGGGCCTGGCTGGATGGGGAGACTGCAGCCCCAGGCCCAGCCCTCCAGTCCCACAGAGGACAAAGAGGGTGTCAGGAAAGGGCAGGGCAGCAAGACATTAACTGCCCCTCCTTGGTGCCTTTCACTTCTTTCTGCAGCTTCCTGAATGAGAAATCAGATTATATGTTGTCACTACTCTTGTCCCAGCCTGTTTTGCTGCAATGACATCCACCTGCTCCTCCCTCTCCCTGTAACTCCAGCCCTGCCTTAGGCCAGGGAAGGACTCAAGGAGTGAGCGTGTGGGGATGGTAAAAATAACCAAGTGAGAGTTCCCAGGGAGGGTGTCACTGAGGAGGAGCTTGTCCCCCATGCAGGTGCTGAGGGGTAGGCAGGGAACCTAACAAAGAAGCTGCTGGGGGCTTGGCCAGTGTGGCTCAGTGGTTGAGCATCAACCCATGCACCAAGAGGTCGCTGGTTTGATTCCCAGTCAGGGCACATGCCCAGGTTGTGGGCCAAATCCTCAATGGGGGCCATGCAGGAGGCGGCCAATCGGTGTTCTCTCTCATTGATATTTCTATCTCTCCCTCTCCCTTCCTCTCTCTCTAAAATCAATAAAGAGAAAAAAAAAGCTGCTGGGGCACCAGAGCACCCCCTTGCCGCTCCCTCCCTGGGGTCCTGGGGGCCTGCCAGCAGCTCTGCCCTTGTTCTTCCCCTTTCCTTGGCAACAGGTCCCCTGAGATATTCTCTTTGCCACAGCCCACCACCAGCAGGTGTGTGCTGTGCTGGGCCGCTGGGCCTGGCCTCCCTCCCCGCTGGGCTAGCCGGCCACTGGGAGGCAGGCCCCTGTCCCAGTCCAGACTTTCTGTTTCTTTACTTAAGTCTCATTCTCAAAAGTAGTCTGTGATCTTTGTAGAAAATCTAGAAGGTATAGAGAAATATAGATGATTAAGGAAAAACCTATAATCCCATGATTCAGAGGGAACCACTTTTCACTTTTTGGCATCATTCTTGCTAGTTTCTTCTTTTATATTTGCCTTGTTTTTAACTTTTATGTATTAAATTAACATACAGTTAAATGGACTTTTTTCTGATGCGTGTACAGGTTTGTATAACTATCATGCCATAAAACTCCTTCATGCAATCACTTTCATTTTTTAATGGCATAAATAATTTAAGCATAATATTAACAACACTTGTATTATTGGCAGTGCAAGGTTCCGGAGATACTAAGAACAGTGCTCCCCACCCCATCTTCCTTCCCAGGGTTGACTGCTGTTAACAGTTGGTGTACCCTCTCCTTTTGTGCTTCTACCTAAATAACGGGTTTTATTTTTTATGTAAATAGGATCATTCCCTATTCATTTTTCTGTGATTTGTGTTTTTTCACTCACCAGTAGGTCTCAGAGATGTTTTCATGTAAATGTAGGTGTTGGCATATAAATCCACCTCCATCTGTTTAACCACTGAATAGTGTTTTATAATTTAGAGATGCGTAAATTGTAAATCATTCCCCTGCTGCTAGGCCGTCGTCGCCCGTCGTTCCCTGTTCAAACACTGCAGTGAGCATGTATAAGCGTGTGTATTGGGGAACATGTCTAAATATTTATGATTAGTTCCTAAAATCTGTGAATTGCTGGGCCATGGGGTAAGTGTGCTTGAGCTTTGGTAGATCCTGCCACCTGGCCATCCAGAAAGGGTCCCCACACGGACAAGGCCTGCGTCTTTGCCAGCCATGGGTACTATCTATTCCTGCTATCTGGGCCAAGGGGCCACTTGTCCGCAGCTCCCTGGCCTCCAGGAAAGTTGGCTATCTTTTCTTGTGATCATCAGCTTCCTTTATTTCTTCTGTGAACCACCTGTTCATACCCTTCGCCCATTTTTCTATTGGGTAGTTTGTTGTTTTCTTCTTGACCTAGAACTCTATCGTTGTGGATATTAGTCTTTATCTGTTACCCATGTCCCAGAAGTTCTCTGTTACTTTAACTTTCTGTAGGATGTCTTTCAGTGTACAAAAGCTTTACATTTTTAGTAGTTAAATAATAGCTACAATATTTTTTGAGCCCTTGCTGTGGATCAGGCATTGTTCTAAGCACTTTCCACATATTAACTCATTTTATCTTCACAGTAAAACCTGTGAATATATCAAGATTATCCCGATTTTACACGTTAGGAAGGGGAGGCGCCAAGAGATCGAGAAACTTGCCAAAGGCCACGTAGCCAGAAAACGGGAGCTGCAGGCTCAGCACCGGGCAGAGCCTCTGCCAGCCTGCCTTTCCCATCCGACCTCTGGGGTTCGTGGGTTGCTTGGGAAATCCACCCCCAAGATTTAAAAATAGCGCACTCTATTTTGTTATAATATTTTTGGTTTTATATTTTGTTCTTTGATTCATCTGGATTTTTCATTTGCTTGTTGGGTCAGGTGGAGGGAAGGGACTGAATTTTATTTCTTTTTCTGTGCATCTTTTTTTTTTTTTTTTTTTTACATTTTTCTTGACGTTATCTTATACATATTTTTTTAATGTTATTAAAATTGCTTTTTTGGCCCTGGCCGGTTTGGCTTAGCAGTTGGAGCATTGACCCTTGGACCAAAGAGTCGTGGGTTCAATTCCCGGTCAAGGGCAGGTACCTCGGTTTCGGGTTCGATCCCTGGCCCCAGTCAGGGTCATGCGGGAGGTAACCAGTTGATGTGTCTCTCTCACATCGATGTCTCTCTCTCTCTCTCCTTTCCTCCCACTCTATCTAGAAAAATCAATGGAAAAATATCCTTGGGTGAGGATTTTTTAAAAAATGCTTTTTTGAACTTCCTGTTTTTTGAGGTCACATAACATTCCATTGTATAAGGGCACCGTAAATTCCTTTTTTTTTTTTTTTTTTTTTTTATCCTCACCCGAGGACATTTTTTGTTCAGATAGAGTGGGAGGGAGAGAGAGGAAGAGAGAGAGAGAGAAACATCGACGTGAAAGGAACACATCGAGTGGCTGCCACCCGCACGACCAACCAGGGCCGGGGACAAACTGCAACCGAAGTACATGCCCTTAGCAGGAACCGAACCCGGGTCTCTCTGGACCGCAGGCCGACGCTCTAACCGCTGAGCCAAACCGGCCAGGGCGCACCGTAAATTCCTTAACCAGTGTCATAATGTGGAAGGTTGGAGGTGTTTACCATATTTCCCCATTGTAAATCATGCAGCACAGAGCATTTTTATGCATAAATATTTGTACACATGTCAGATTATTTCCTTAGGATAGAAGCCTGAAAAAAACATTTTAAAGCTTGTTATCCACATTTTACACTAACATAAAGGAAGAAGGAAACCCAAATCTTGCTTTGCACAAGAGGAGGGCTGTGTGACGGATGGAAGCATCCATCAGTGTATGAGATTGCCCCAGAGTGTCTGTGAGCGTCTACCAGTTGGCTCTGGCGTGTATACAGCTGGAAGTCTGGAAAAAGCTCTGAGGTGTCTGGTTGGGGGTGGGGCTTCCATGGTGTTAAGACATCAGTGTTTCTGCTGGCATGTGTGGGAGCCACCCCCTCCCCGGCATGCCCCGAGCCAAGCCAGGCAAGGCAGCAGGAATGTGAATAGGAAAATCCAGGCTCCTCTGAGTTCCAGGTGCCAGGGAGCTTTCAAAATTAATCTGGGCCCCTGGAAAATTCTGGTTCCAGGATCCAGGAAAGTCTCCATAGCTGGTTTGTAATAAAATCATAAGTATAATTGAAGATAATGGAGTCCAGAGGATTCTGAAGGCTTGAGGTTGATGGGAGGCCAGTGTTCCCACGGCCAGAAAAGGGTGTGATTGAGGAGTTGATGCGTAGCCTCTGTGCCAGGTCATGAAAATCAGCGTAAGTGCACTTACACAGATGATAAAAACCCAACAAGGAAGTTTGGCGATAAAACTTAATGGCCTATCAAATCACAATCAGCACACTGAAATGCAGCCGGCCGGAATCCTGTGCTGAGTGTAACCCTCCTCCTCTGGCTCTCCCGCAGCCAGGATATCCTGAAGGCCAGGCCCAGGAAGCTGGAGCTGGGGTCAAGGCCGGCACCGCCCCTGACCCAGGGCCCCCCAGAACAGGCAGGTGCCAGCCAGATCTTTCTCCTTCTCGAGGCCTGGCCAGTCTCCTCATCATAAACTCTGTTTATAGAAGTCTATTGCTTGGCCTTAATATCATGCTCAGGTAGCAGAGGGGATTAATGCTAGAAGTGAAAACCGTAACAATACCAGGAGAGCCCTAGGGTGCGAATGGGAGGCTTTAGAACAACATCCATGGGTGTTGGGAATTTCCTTAGGATAGAAGCCTGGAAGAAAACATTTTAAAGCTTGTTATCCACATTTTATACTGACATAAAGGAAGAAAGAAACCCAAATCTTTCTTTGCACAAGAGGAGGGCTGTGTGACGGATAGAAGCATCCGCAGAGGTGTGTTTTAGACCTAGTAAGAGCAGAAATGTATAAATGGTGCTACACAGTGACTGCCTTGGTGACCAGTTGTACTGAATGGAGGTGTCTAGTCGCACTAGCCAAGCATGACTCACCCCAAATAACTGAGTCTAGTTAAACCTTGTTATCACACGTGCAAACCTGAACAATAGAGCCATGAGGTTAGTTCATCTAAAAAGTGTGTGGAACTCCATCATCAGTATGAGGGATGTGGTTGGGGGTGGGCTAGACAGACAGCGAGGCCTGTCCAGTGGGGGATGGACAGGGAGCAAGTAAGCAAATGACTCCAGCTGTTTTGAGTCCAGTTGAGAAAATGCATAGGACATTGGAAGAGATCGTGATGAGTGAGGCTTTTGGGGGGTTATGTGGCCAGGGAAATTCTCTATAGAAGTGAAATGTGCATTAAAGTGTGATTGAAATAAAGGGATGAGCCACACAGAGACCTGGGGGAAGGTCGTGTTCCAGGCAGCGTGCTCGGAGCCTGAGGTGGAAGTGAGCTTGGTGTGACAGGAGAACAGAGAGGCCAGGGCTTGGAGCAGAGGGCAGGAGGGAGTTGAGACTGGAGGGGTCGGGTGGTGTGGGGCCTGTGGCTGGGGTAAGGAGTTTGGGTTTTGATGTACCGGCCATGGGAAAGGTTTGACCAGGGGAATTTTATCTGATTTGTATTTTAAAAGATGCCCTGGCTACTCCTAAATATCAGAAGACAGCAGCGTGGCGGTCACAAGGCAGTGCAGAATGAAATGCCCTAGAAATATATGAATGGGACTGACTTTGCGAGAAAAGAGAGAGAAGTGGTTCAGTGGGGCTGAACCTTCCCCAGTGGATTAGGCAAAAGATTCCTTTGTCTGCGCTGGTGCTCGTTCTTCTTTTCTCCCAGGTGCTCCTGGGAGCAGGGCCGAGCTGTCTTGCCGAGGTGGTGCAGGGGACATCGCCAGAGCCTCCAAGCTATAGGAATGGTTTCTCTCGATTTTTTCCCACAGGGTGTGGACACTGTAAGAAAATGAAGCCAGAGTTTGAGAGTGCAGCAGAAGTCCTCCACGGAGAAGCAGGCGTAAGCATCCTTTCCCTCACCTCCCCCCACCATTCTTGTGTGAAGAATCAGTGACATGAATCATTGCAATGACTTCTCCCTGCCAGCTCTGCGGCAGCTCTCCCGGTCCCTGGAGATCTGTAGTGCTTCCACGTTTCCGAGTAGACAGGTCTCAGTCAGACGGGTGGGGCTCTTGCCGGGGATGGTGGGGTGCAGAGACACAGTGGGCCACGTTCCCATGCCTGTCCAGGTCACCTCTGTCAGCTCATGGGTCTGGGGTGAAGCCCCAGGATTCTCCCTCTTTTCTCTGGGACCCTGGCTGTTGGGAACAGCCATAGTCCACCCAACCTGCTTGGTGCAGCAGATTTAAAAGCCTCATCTCAGCCCATAATGAGAAGTGATGGACATGCCAGTGCTCAGTCATTCCCTGGGATTTGTGAGCCCAGGGTCAGCCCTCCCCCAGGGAAGTCCCGCGGGTCCAGGGTGGGCCGGGGCTGTCATCGGGGCGCCTCTGTTGTGCCAGCACCGTGTCTGAGGCTGTCATGCATGTGGCCTCTCCCCCGTCCCAGAGCTCTGGTGTCCTTGCAGCTGTCGATGCCACTGTCAACAAGGCCCTGGCAGAAAGATTCCACATCTCCGAGTTCCCCACACTGAAGTATTTTAAGAATGGAGAGAAATATGCAGTGCCCGTGCTCAGAACAAAGAAGAACTTTATTGAGTGGATGCGAAAGTAAGTTTGATGGTCTTGATGGTACATCTTGACTCCTGGCTGTCAGCCACCAGAGACGGCCTTGAGGAGGAGAATTAAACTCAGGAGCTGCTGTCCTTGGCTCTGGGCCATGGGAGCCAAGACCGAGTTGACTTCCCCAATCCTGAAGCCACCTCTGGTGTGCTCACCACATGTCCTTACCCGGCAGGTCCCTGGTAGCCTTTCTGGATGCAGTTTCATCAGCTCCAGTAAGCCTTGTGCTTCTTTTTTTAGAGGACCCCCTTCCCAATGTTTGGGCCCCCAATTTTATTCCATCCCCTTTGAACGGATGAAGGAAACACGTAGCTCTTCACATTGAGGGCTGGACTCCTTGGGACCCAGGTTTGCTGGGGGCTCCCTGGGCCTCCTGTGGTGTCCACAGTGCAGCCTGCGGTGTTCTGCGGTTGAGAATAAAGATTTCAGAGAGCAAGAAGTTTATTTTCTCACAATTCTGGAGACCAGAAGTTCAAGACCAGGTGTCTCCAGGGTTAGTTTCTCCTGAGGCCCAGCTCCTTGGCCGTCTTCTTCCTGTGTCCTCGCGTGGTCTTCCCTCTGTGTCTGTGTCCTCATCTCCTTTCTTAAAGGGTCAGCAGCCACACTGGATTAGGGCCCACGCCAGTGACCTCATTTTAACTTAATTACCTCTCTACAGACCCTGTCTCCAAATATAGTCACATTCTGAAGTACTGGGGGTTAGGACTTCAACATATGAATTTGGGGGTGACAGTTCATCCCACAACAGCCTGCAAGTCCAGAGAACCCAAGTAGCCTTGCAATTACTGGCTCAAGGACCCTCCAGTTCACCCCAGGACTTTGAGACATGCAGTTCTTAGCATTTTCCCTCCTATGAGGGAACCAACTGGGCCGTCACACAGACACCCTGGGAAATGTAGCAAGCCTTGGGCCTTGCTTGAGAGGCAGAAATTGTTAGGACACAAAGGAGGAGACTCTTCTATCTACACATCTCCCCTGACACACACACGCACAGAGATACACACACACACACAGACCTTGAATATCCGAGACTGTTTCCTCATTTCCACTGAGGGCAAGATGGAGTAAAAGAAGACATATTCCAGCCTTCGCCGGGGTCCCTGGTACATGGAATAATGCCGCCCATGTGGGAACCAAGACTTCAGAGTCACAGATTGACACGAGAACTGCGGAACAGCAGCATCTAAACTGAGTTGCTTTGCTAGGACCTTAGACCTCAGACTGGGCAGTATGTCAGCGGCACCTGGTGTTGAGGTGCTTATTTAAGCTCAGGTTCTGGGGCTGCTGTCCCTGAAGCTTTCATTCAGGAAGTGTGAAGGGGACCCCTCGTTTACAGAATGGGAGTAAATTTCTCACTAGGTTCAGGAGAGGCCCCTGGCAAGAGGTGAGTGGTCTGGCGAGCTCCTGGCCTCTCCTCCTCCCACTGCCCTGCTCAGCACTGCGGATGGACGCTAAGAGTAGCCAGGCCTTTGTCTTAGGGACCAAAGGGGACTGGCGGTTCACCTCCAAAGGGGACATGGCGCTCACTGCCCTGGCCCTTCTGGTGCGGAAGCCGGTTGCTATTCACACTCACCTCCAGCCTCGCTCTGGTGCCAGGGCTGGTTCACTGGGAGGGGTTGAGCCGGCGGGGGGGGGGGTCAGGCAAGGTCCTTGGTGCTTGCGCTTGTGGTTAGGGTGCCGAGGGACTCGGGAGCATTAATCATTGCTAATCCCTAGACACAAATAACGAGCATGAGGGTCTCTGTCCTTTCCACATGCAGTCGCCCTGCTGCGCACCTGACAAAGCACTCAGGGTGAGAACGTGGACTTTGGGGTCTGAGAGGCAGACTGCTCAGATTAGGACCCCCAGCCAGTTCCTCGACCCTGCTAAGCCTGTTTCCCATCCGTAAAATGGAGGCAATGCTTTTCCCATAGACTTGTCTAGAGCATTAAATTAGACGAGTGTGCATGGTGTGGGAACACTCACGGAAAGGAAGCTGCCTTTGTTTTTGATGCCACCTGTCATGTGGCGCTGTGACTGACGGCGTCACCACAGGAGTGGTGATACCTTCCCAGCCTTTACAAGAGGCTCTTATATCTGTTGCCCCATCTCATCCTCAGATCCTACTGAGCAGAGTTTTTATTCCTATTTTCTTTCTTTTTTTTTTTTAAATCTTCACCCAAGGATATTTTTCTATTTATCTTCAGATAGAGTGGGAGGGAGGGAGAGAGAGAGAGAGAGAGAGACATCAATGTGAGAGGGACACATCGACTGGTTGCCTCCTGCACAACTTCGACCAGGGCCGCGGACAAACCGCAACCGAGGTACGTGTCCTTGACCAGACTCAAACCTGTGACTCATTGGTCCATAGGCCAGTGCTCTAACCGTTGAGCAAAACCGGCCAGGGCAATACCTATTTTCTTGATGAAGAAACTCAGTTCAGAAAGGTTACGGGCCTTGCCCAGGGACAAATGGTACTTCTTTGGGGAGCTTGGAAGGACTCCTTCAGGAGGAGCGTGAACAGCAGATGGCTCTGAGATGGAGCGTTGAGGCTTGTCACTCGGAAGCAGGGCCAGCAGACGGTGTCGGGAGAGGCTGACGGTGTTTCGAGGCTTGTGCACAGGTGGCTTTGCTGCAGGTAACTGAGACACGCCTGCCAGCCGGCCAGCCTGGGGAGGCAGGATTCAGGGAGAGGGCAGAGCAGAAGGGTCAGGAGGGCAGTGTCAGCCACGCAGCCAGGGTTTATGATGGGGCCTGGAGGACAAAGAAAAGGGAGGAAGGCTGGGAGGGGCCAGTCTTCCCTCCTCATGAGAGCAGAGTGCCGTTAACCAAATGGAGCCATCTGGGGAGTTGGTTCGGGAGGGGCTTTAGAGGACGGGAAGAGCAGTATGTTCTGAGTCTTGCTGGGATTGGGATGACAGCGGGGCCTCCAGGTGGAAATACCTGGACAAGGGGGGCTTGGAGGAGAGGTCAGGACTCGAGTCACCCTCAGCCATGGAGATGCTGGAAGCCATGCAGGTGGGTGAGATCTTTTGAGAATTTCAGGGGCTGAGAGAACTGGGAGCAGAGAGAGGGCTGTGGGGACGGTGGGGAGGTGGCCTTCTGGAAGGTGAGAGTGGTCGTGGGCGGCTGGGTGCAGAGGTGAAGGAGAGAATGTGGGGCGGGTGTGTCAGCGCGGGTGCAGACCGCTCCCCCAGAGACACTTCTCAGAAGGAGAGAGAGTGCGGTTGTAGGGAAGGGCAAGGGCAGCACAGGCTGTGAGAAGACCCTGGGTCTGCACCTTTGTGAGGCCGGGTGGAGGGGACCAGGGGACAGAAAGAATGAGAAATCGTAAACACTGAACACCAGCAGCAACTATTAGTTGCTTGGCTGACCAGGTGCTTTGCGTACTCTGCCTACCCAGGAAGTAGGTTTCATAGTACTCATTTAACAGAAGAAAATGCAAGTTCAGAGGAGTGTAGTATCTCACCTAAGGTCACACAGTTAGTTGGTAAGTAACCTGGATTTGAACCCAGACCCACCGCACTCCTTGGCTCGTGTTCTCTCCACCAGAACAAAGGGTGGAAACAGAAGAGAGAGGAGGGCCTTCGGGGTCCCAGAAGAAACAAAGGGAGGGGGAGGGGAGCCCCGTGGAGGAGCGTCTGTACCCCTAGAAGGAGAGGGCTGCCCATACCTGGAGGGGCTGCCCGGCCCTGGACGGGGCCCGAGTCTTCCACAGTTTCTCCAAATGGCTTCTTAGGCTCTTCAGAGGGAATCGGGTATCTTTGCTAATGGTACAGATTTTTTCATGTTTAAGCTGAGGTTTTTAAATTTAAAAGGATGCAAAGTGATTTCTCTGGAGCGCCCCTGCTTGGTGGGGCGGGGGGGAAGGAGGTGAAAGTACTTGCCTGTGCATGAGCCTCTCCTTGTGACTGTGTCCCCCCCACCCCGGCTGCAGCCCCGAGGCACCCCCACCCCCAGAGCCCACCTGGGAAGAGCAGCAGACCAGCGTGTTGCACCTGATGGGGGACAACTTCCGGGAGACCCTGAAGAAGAAGAAGCACACCTTGGTCATGTTCTATGCCCCTTGTAAGTAGCTGGGGTGCTCACTGAGAGGTGAGGGAGAGGGGTGGGGCAGACTGAACCAAGAAGACACCCCGGGGCCAGGGCATCCGCAGGTTGAGTCCTGGCTCACCTCTGCTGTCAGCAGGGCCCCCCAGTTTCCTTCCAGGCGGAGTCCTGCGAAGTCCAGGCCTGCTTCTGTCAGGGTCTCTGCCTCTTTCTGGGGGATCTTCTCCCATCATTCCTAAAGCCCCCCTCCCACCCCCCCGCTTCTGTTTGTGGCACGGACCTGCCATCTGATTATTCAGTCTGCTCATGTTCCTGGACTCTTCCAGGCTGTCTGCCTCCCGCCAGCCCTTCCTCCACCCCTCGGCTCCCTCCATCCCTCCAGACACCGACTTCCCCTTCAGACCCGGGAACTTAGCAACTCGGAATTAGCTTTCCCCGGTGGCTTTGAAGCCACCGGCCTGGAAGCTGTGGTGAAGCAGCCACGTTCCCAGAGCTCCAAGATGCTGCAATTCCGTTTTAATCAAAGCTTAAGTTGAGGAAGTGACACGGGGGTGTTTGTGACCTCGGGTTTGTGTATTCCCATTTCGAAGTTAATTGATGCTTAAAAGGACAGGCTCTTGAATTCCCTGCTCTTCTGCCCTTCTCTCCCTCCCCCCCCCACCAGGTTATGACTCCGCTTAATGGAGTGGGGATAATAAAGCCTGATCTACAGGAGCCCGCAGCTCCGGCTAGTCACAGACCTGCGGCGGGAGCCCGCCCTCCTGTTTGTTCCCCTGGACCCCTTGTCGAGTGTCAGTATTCCGTAATGTCTCTCCTCAGGCTCACTGTCTGGAAGGGGCTGCCTCCTGGCCCTGCCTTCCCCCAGCCTCAGACCCCAGCCCTCCCCCCTGGGAGGTGCCTGCAGGACTGAGGGGATTAAGAGGTGAACGTCCCCCTTCTGGGCAGAGGCAGGGCGCAGGGCTGAGACCCAGGAGGTTGCATGGGTGACTTGCCCAAGGCCTCGCAGCAAGGCAGTGACACACCTGTTCGCTCCTTTTCTGTCATCCGATTCCGAGAGTCGGGTTCTCAGAGCAGTGGCGGCCTGGCTGTAGGAGGGGGAGCCCTTGACAAGCTGCTGGGTGGGCTTCAGAGAGCCCGGACTAAATACTTTCCCCTGGAAACGCCCTTCCTACCCTCGACCCTGAGGGGGACTCCGACCCTGCTGGGGTGCTAAGGTCCTCCCTCACAGACTGTACCAGCTGTGTGCTGGCTGGTGTCCTGGACCCAGGACACGGGAGGAGGTGCGGTCCCTGCTAGGCTGAAGGTCCTCACGGTCAGCCTGGGCAAGAGAGGACTTTAAATGTAGGGTGAGTCCCTGAGCAGCTGGACTTCCGGCAAAGGGCTTGGCACCTGCAGTCTCCCATCTCCCTCCTGCACTTTCCTGTCTCTGAACCCCGCTCGACTCCTAAGACGTGTTAACCAGCAGGTTAAACAGTGTTGGGGAGCAGGGAACTAGCCAAAGACAAAGAAGTCTTTAAAACTTTTTAGTAATAAAAATAATATACTTATTTATAATAGATACCGTCTATAATATATACTCATTTATATACAAAGACTCGAAATACGACAGAAAGGTCAAACACCTGATAACGGTAGATATAAAGTAAAAAGCAAGAGCTGGCCTCCGTATCCCTCCCCCACCCACCTCCCCAGACATGGACCCTCCTCCTGCGGTCTCCCTGCTCTCCCCTGTCCAGCCCCACTTGCTCTGAATGGTCTGGCCACGGCGACTGCCCTTCTCAGGCCAGCTTGGCTGAGTCTCTGAAATGGGAATTTTCTGTCCCATCTCAGTCTTTGTTTCTCTCTCCTCACTCTGGGAGACTCCTCTGATTTCCTGCTGTACAGAGGTGGTATCTTTTTTTAAAGAGTCCAAATTAAAAAATCGTGCCTCTCTGGCCCACCTGACACCTCTTGGCATCATCTTTATGCCTTTTCTAAACCGGCCTCCCCCCGCTCGTTCATTCACTGTGCTCTTTCTTTTGGATAATGAAAAGATTAGATGCAACAGGAGGCCATTAATCTGAGACCTAGATACGTTAAGTTGATGGTAATAGGGGTTTGCACCAGGCTGACAGTTCCTTTGTCCTTTCAGTAAGCAAAGAGGTTAGAAGGAAACATTAGTGATAGCAGATTTGAGGGAAGAGGGTAGCTTGTTTCTGGCCAGCCTGATGCTATCGGTGGGCATCCACGCCATCCACGCCCGGACCTCCAGGCGACCTGGGGCATGCCTTGACGAGCCTTGTCCACCAGCACATACGTTACACTCCTCAAATGTTTTGAAGACTGTATACTGTCATTTCTTCGCAGTATGAATTTTCATGAATGTGAGCTGTTCTTCCCTCCGCTAGGTCACGTTAGTGAAGTGTTGTAATGGCCGTGGAGGCCGTGGAAAAACATCTGCTAGTATCTGCCGTGAGCCTGGGTTGCTAGGCACTCTGTCTCGTTGAGTTCTGACATAACCCATCACCAGCCCAGCTCTCCTCTCTGCTCCTGGGTCAGATGATGGAGAATCCCTTTAAGCCCCCTCCCCACCACCGCCCACACTGTGCCGGGAACAGTTGGCCATTCCGCCAGCCAGGCCATATGGGTGGTCCTGCCCATCTCAGGAACCCATTCAAGTGCTGACTGCAGATTAAAGTTGTAGCTTAGTCTTAATTTGGTTTCACAAAACATCTTTGAAATGGCAATCATTATCATCTTATTTTGAAAGAGAAAGCAGATGAGCAAAGCCATTCTGTTCCCACCTTGGCTTTCCCAGGCCGAGGGAGGGCCGGAGGGCCTTGGTTGTTTGTCAGGAAGTTGGCTGGAGTGAAGTCTCCACGCAGGGCAGTTGGCCTCTCCCTCCTGTGTTTTGATGAGAATTAATTACCACAGTCAGTGAAATCCTCCGCTGAAAGCAGTTCTGTTCTCTTGGCATTGTGTTCAGTGTCTGGGGAGTGGTTGAGAGGAGGTGGGCTTGGGTTTTGATCTGCTGATTCTGAGGGAAGGGCAGAGAAAGCAGGTCCGGGCCAGAGGGGCCTGCAGCTTCCTAGGCACTCTCCTCAGGGGTGCTGTCCCGGGTTCACTGGGACACGTGCCAGCTCGTGCCGGAGACGCTGTCATCAGAGCCTGAGGGGCTCAGGGTGGCACCCAGAACAAAAGAGACAGGATGCGTGCACACCACTGTCCCATCCCGGGCCTCTGGAGTCGCAGGTCCTCGTCCACTCTGAGGGGCCTCTTCCCGGGGTCGGGAACCTGGGCGCTGAGAAGCATCAGGGACTCTCTGCAGCTTGTCCTCCTCCTACCCTGACCTTGGCTTTCCTGTTCTTGGATCCAGGGCTCACGTTGGTTGTAGAATGAAGGGTAGAAGGACAACATGAGGACCAGGGCCTGGTTTGGTGGCTCGGTCTGGGATGAGGGTCGTGGGTGCTGAGAATGTGGAAGTTAGCCCCAAAGCAGGAGTAGCAGGGGCTCAGGTAGCATAGTTGCTCCTGCATTACCCCCTCCCACCCTGTCCTTTCCCAGTCCTTCTTTCTCAGTCAGGAAATGGAGAGGTTTGCCATTGCCACTGGGGCAAGAGAAGGGGACTTTGTAACAGGCTCAGAGAATCCTGAGCACACATGCGCTTTTCCTGAGCCCGAAGCGCCCTCTACACCAGGCTCTTCCAGCCGTGAGGGAAGGTACCTGTCAGCTGCAGTCTGGCTGTGGGTGAGAGGTCGTGGGCCTGCGCCTGCACAGGGACACCTGCAGGGCCCTCATGCAGACACACAGGACGGTGGTTTGAGGGGCAGGGTCGATGCACGGGCCCTGACAGTGGGGTGTGCAGGTGTGGGAGTCAGATGAACCCCCACCGTCTGTTGGTGGAGAGAAGCTCCTGGAAAGGCCTCTCTGGAGGTCCTGGGAAGGGCTCCTGGCTCTGCAGCTTGCCCTCCTGCAGCACATTCTCTCCCTCTCGCGCAGGGTGCCCACACTGTAAGAAGGTCATCCCTCACTTCACTGCCACCGCGGACGTCTTCAAAGATGACCGAAAGGTACGGATGCTCCTCTCCATCTCTTGTCCTGCCTCCAACTTTGCCTTGTCCCCAATTCCCACACCTTCCTCCTTTCCATTCAGCCCCCTTCCCAGATTGGCTCTGCCGAGACCAGGGGATTCCTGGGAACCAGGACATTCTCTTTTCATAAGGCAGGATAGAGCAGGCTGCACGTGAGCTGCAAAATCCACCAAAAGGCATACACTGAGACATTGCAGCCCTTCCTTGGAGGAGGAGTGTAGTGGAGAGGTTATCTGGTTTTTTATTTTTTTAGAGCTTGAACCTTTTTACAGTGGGAGTTGTAGTCATGCATTACTTACATAATCAAAAATACAAATAAAAAAATCTAACAAAAGTCAACCATGGGCAGCCGGGGTGAAGGAAAGCAGGCTATGTCTATGGAGCCTCATAAGTGAAAGGCTCCTGCAGCGGCCGACTGATGAAGCATAAAATTAACAAGCTAGACCTGCAGATTGGATTAGCGTGCAGGGAGGCATGTCCCCCAGGCAGTTCCAGCAGCCAGGGCACGGCAAGTCGCCACCCAGTGAGGGGGGTGTGTGGTCCCGGGCCAAGGGGTATGTGGCCAGGGAAAGACCCCAGAACTCAGGATGGAAGTCCCCCCGCCCACTGGCTGCTAGCCTGTGCGACCTGGGAGAAGTCACATCAACTCTCCAGGCCGTGAGTTCCCTTCTCTGTAAAGTTGGATGCTGGGCTAGATGAACACAAAGACCATTCCCAGCCTGGGTCAATGTCATAGGAACCTGTCCCCTGACAGGCACCAGAAACGCACCCACACACACCCAACCCAAAGACGTGCATCTCTGCCAGGAGGCCTTATCTTCCTGGTGGAATCCTCAGGCGGAGCGGGGCCTGGCTGGACACATGCTGGGTCGCCGTGGGCCAGCCTGCGGAGTGACAGGAATGGGATGGGGAGAGCTCACAGGGACAGCCAGTGAGAGGAAGCCAGGCTGGGGCACGGGCACATGTGTAGAGAGTCGGGACACACTGGGGACTCAGCCCCAGGACCTGCCCTAGACTCGGGGAGTCCTGTCGTCACCCACAAGCCCCTGCTGTGCCCTTGAAGGTACCCCTCACCCCTCCAGGAGGGGATGTAAGGACAAGACCCTTTTTCTCCTCCTCTTGCCACTTGGCCTGCATTGAGAGGGTCATGGCAAGAAGGGCTTCCCATCTTCCGTCTCCCTCACCACCAACCCCCTCTCCACTGGGGCCCGTGCGTTTGTCAGGGCGGCTGCTCCTGCGCCCGGAACTCGGGGGGGGTCCAGCATAGCCCGGGCTGCCAGTCCTGGCAGGGCCCCTCACCCTGGGCGCTGGGTGGCAGGGGAGGCCTTGACTCCCCGGAGAACATCTGTGCTCTGGACAGACAGGAGAGTGGCAGAGGTGAAGTCCCCCCGCCCACTGGCTGCTTAGGTCTCCATGGCTCCAGGGTCTGAAGCCATCACTGGAATCCCGACAGGGCCACTGGCTGTGCCCACAGCCGGCAGCCAAGGCTCAGCTCCCCTTTTTCCCTTTCCCCTCTGCTGATGTACAGGAGCCCCATTTCCATGGTGACCCCTTCTTCTTTGAGACATGGATACATCTTTGCTTAGTTGTCTTAGTGTGGGCCAGCAATGTTGCTGCCCTTTTCCTGGGGTCATTCCCTCTCTCTCCTTCCAACTTCCTTTATTCCAAGCCAAGAACAACCCTCATCTTCAGAAGCACACTTAACCTCTGGGTCTCAGGCAGCTGGCAGTGTGGGGTTCCTGGAGGTGGCTCTCAGTAACTCCTGGGAAGCATTCTGCTTCTCTGGCCTGGGGGACTAACGTCACTTGGGCCACACTGCTGGGCGCCATTGTAGAGCCGTCAAATCAGACTCTGGGCCCGGTTCCAGGAACTGGGATTGGTAAGCGCTGGCCACAGGCCGGCGTTTGCTGACCACTGGCCTGTCCAGCTCTCTCCTTCCACTCATGAGGGATCACGGGCCAGAGCGGAGCTGTGGAACACCCAGTGGGTTATCGCAGACAGAACTGGGTCTCCTGACATCCCCCCTCTTAGCTGAAATTGTATTTTTTTCTACCCAGAAGCCGGTCCCTGCTCTTTCCCCAATCAATATGCAGTTGGTTGCTCACTTCCATTTTCATAGATAAGCAAAGTCAATATTAGCTCGTGCAGAGATTTATTTTACTGAATCAATAAAGCCACATGAGGCAGCTCATATTTTAGCTGGGGAGCCTCCGCTTGTTGTGGGAGCTCACTGGGGGACTTGAGCAGCTGACACGCTGCGTGGAGAAAGGGCTGCGCACTGTTAGCGTGGGAATGGATGGCGTTGCGGAGGGGCCATGGAGCACAGGGAGCAAGGTTGGTGGGCACAGACAGGGCCGGGGACCACTGGGCTGCAAGGCGGGGCTCGTGTCACTGCACATCCAGGTGTGCCCGGCCTGGAGGTGGGGCAGGGCCTGTGGTGCAGCTCCTGGCCAGGTTTGAAGGTCATTCCTGGAGGGGTCCCTTCCTCTGCGATTGGCTCAGAGGCTGCTGTAACTCTGGCCACGCTGTATGTAGTCCCCGCCATGTTTACAGACCTGTCTGCCCATCAGGAGGGAAAGCTTCCCTGAGGACAGGGACCTCATTTGTCCTTGAATTCCGCACAGTCTTTACTCCGTGAGACCTCTGTAAATGTTGACTGAGTGAAGGAACAATAGCATATTTGATATGTCCTGAGAGTCCCTCTCCCATTAATACTTTAAAAGCATATGTCGTATTATCCTCACAGTAGCTTAATCAACTAGGTACTATTACTTTCCCATTCAAAATTGACTCTTAGGTTAAAGGAGTGGCCCAAAGTTACCCAGCTGGAAAGGGGCAGCGTCAGACTCGAATAAACAGGCATCGTCAGAGTTCTCCCAGAAGCCATGGGGCCTGGACTTGACTGCAGGGGGTTTATGTGGGAGGTGGTCTCAGGAAGCTGCCAGGGAGGGGACAGAGGAAGGGAGAGCAGATGGGAGGAACCAGAGCCTGAGCCTGAATGAGCAGATTACCTGGTAGGTAAGTAGGCTGTCTCTGGAGACCTCGCCAGAGGGAGGTGTCCTTAAGCACCGTCCATTGCTGGCCTTACTCCTAGCTCTCTGCAGCCAGGACTTGCAGGTGTCATTGGCAAGTGCTGGGCCAAGGGGACACAGCAGGGCACTGACCGCCAGCTACCACGGAACACATTGAGAAGTGGGAGGTGTACATTGAGGGCTGTGGGTGAGTTCAGTGCGGATCTTGAGAGGGAGTGAAGGGGCAGGCGTTTGAACAGGTGGAATTGGGAGCGACGAGAAAGGTTTCCCTGCTGCCTGCTTTCCAGAGTCCACGCACTTCCTTTCAAGAGGGCCGCCCTCGTCTCCCTCGTGGAAACTGAGCGTGGAGGAGCCTGTGCAGCTGGAAGTCGCCCTCTGTGTGTGCAGCTGACAGCTAGTTTAGGTGATTCCGAATAAGTACACATTTTTAATTTAGTGGATTTATAAAATCATACACTACATTTTCCACAGCTCCAGGGCGTGTATACAAATTAAATGTATAATTTAAAGCGGATGCAGAGAGAGCAGCAGCCCAGAGCAACGCTCATCAAACACTTTTCACAGCGCAGCAGAGGCGCACTGGCCCCTGGCCGAGGGCTGGAGGCAGACAGCCGCCTGGTGTGTGAGGTCTCCCCTGGGCCAAGCCCTCCCCGCCTGCCCCCAGAAACTAACTCAGAGGACAGCCAGAGGAGCATCTGCCTCGCGTTTCTAAATAATTCAGACAGCGTTCTGGAGGATGAGCGGGGCTCTCGGAAGCCCGCAGGGGCCAGCCTGCAGGTCAGGTGCATCTGGCTCCGTGTGGATGCGAGATGGCAAGTTGAACCTGCCTGAAGGAGACAGCCGCCCTCTGCTCCAGCCTGGGAGCGCAGGGCAAGTGCCATCAAATCTGGCTTTTAAAGAGACGCTGGCAAGCCCAACTTTGATATAAAAATATTCTGGCTCTCTTTCTAGGTTGGCAGCTAATTCCATTTTTTTTTTTTTAATTCTGTGTGGGCCAAATAGAACAGGACTGCGAGCCAGCTGGGGATTGTGTACAGCGAGTTTGCAAACTCGGCTCCACAAAGTCGTCCGATAGAGAAACATACGTAGCTGCAGCGGTAGAAGGGAAGCGTGAGGGCAGGTGAGAGACGGCAGGTGTGGCGCACAGGTGACCAGAGTGCAGGCCACACCTCACTCTTCATTCACTGACTAGTAGCCCTGCTCACCTGGGCACAAAGGCATGGTCAGTAAACGTGACTGCTGGTGGCCTGCAGGGCTCTCCTACCTGGAAAAGGGGCCTCCATTCAAATGGAAGGAACCAGCAGCCAAAGAACTGTGGGAATCACGGTTATTCAGCACTTCAAGCTGTAGTAATAGTTCACTCTGAATTCCTTATTGGGCTCTGCTCTCCAGACCCCATGGTCATTCTTCTCTCGGGTGCTGGTGTGGGCTACCCCACTTTTCACTACTACCACTATGGGAAGTTTGTAGAAAGATGTGACTGTGATCTCTGGATGGTCATCATGCAGCTGGCTGCCCGCTCGTCTCTCAGGGCTCAAATCAAGTGTCCTGGCCTCCTTGGCCTTCCTGGTGAAAGCAGCCCTGCTGGCTGTTGCTTGTAGAATCACCCTCTTATGATTTCTTCAGAGCAGTCACAGGGCTCTAAAATGATCTCACTCAGCCCGGCCGGTGTGGCTCAGTGGTTGAGCATAAACCCGTGCACCAAGAGGTCACTGGTTCCATTTCCGGTCAGGGCACATGCCCAGGTTGGGGGCCTGATCCCCAGTGTGGGGCATGCAGAAGGCGGCCAATTGATGTTCTCTCTCATCGATGTTTCTGTCTCTCTCCCGCTCTCTCTTCCTCTCTCTCTCTAATATCAATAAAAAAAATTTTTTTTAATGATCTCACTTTTTATGTGTCCTTTGGCAGTGAGAATGGCAGTCACTCAATGACTGAACTTTGTCAAGGTCACCCTGTAGCCCTGGCATCTAGAACGCATAGCAGACTTCGATCAGTGCTGCCCTTTCCTGACCCTCCTCAGAACCGGTCCTCCCCTCTTCTGTGATTGCATGTTGCCGAGACTGGGCCCTCTCCCCTTCTTCTCTGCTCTGTGACCCTGAACGAGGAAAAAGTTCTGTGTGTCTGCTTTATACCCTCTTATTTTGAAAGAACACTAAGTAGTAAGGAAACACTACCCAGCTTGTGGAATTTGTAAGATGGGCAAGAAGAGGCCACCAGCCAATTTGGGAACCTCTCTCTGACCGAAAACGCTGTTTGCTTTGGTCATGCTGAACTCTTTTCCAGTTTCTGGACTGTGCCCCGCTGGCTGGAACTTTCTTTACCTCCTCTTTCAGGCATGGCTCAGATGGCACTTGTGCAGAGTGCCCTCGCTCCACTCCCCAGGACCACCCCGTCATACCTCCTGTCAAGCCTTGGAAGTGGCTCTTTATCTGACTCCCCTTATCTGAACAGACACCGAGCTCCTAGCGGGGACAGAGCTTGTGTGTGGGGCCGGTATGAGTGAATATAACAACAGCTGGCATTTACTGACCACTAACCATGTGCCAGGGGTGCCGATGGGCATTGAGACACCAGGAGGCTAGGTAATTTTCCTTAGGTCTTAATATGCAGCCAAGCCAAGGATCGCACGTGAGAAACGTGACTCCAACGCTCTTGTTCTTGACCTTGGAACTACACTGTCTCCCAAGCAGATGTTCAGGGACTATTCGTGGTAAATGAATGAATCCCAGAAAGCATCACAAAACCTGTGGTGTTTACAAACACCTGATTTGATGTCAAAATTTCCTTTACGGATATCATACAGTCGCCCCTCCGTATCTTTGGGGGATTGGTTCCAGGACCACCCTCACCACCACCACCACAGGTATCAAAATCTGGGGATGCTCAAGTCCCTTATATAAAATGTCAGAATATTTGCATATGACCTATATTGGCACATAGGCTATAGCAGGGTATGCCTACACATCACTGTGTTCCAGTGGGTTCAACGTCGTGCTCTGCACGTAGCAAATTCAGGTTTCGCTGTTTAGAACTTTCTGGTTTTGAATATTTTTTATTTGCAGTTGGTTGACTCCACAGATGTGAAACCTGCAGAATACAGACGGGCTGCTGTACTCTTGATTTTAAAAGGCAGTCAGGGGCCCGGCCGGTGTGGCTCAGTGGTTGAGCGTCGACCCATGCACCAAGAGGTCGCCGGTTCGATTCCCGGTCAGGGTACATGCTCAAGTTGTGGGCCCGATCCCCAGTAGGGGGCGTGCAGGAGGTGGCCAATTAATGTTCTCTCTCATCAATGTTTCTATCTCTCCCTCTCCTTTCCTCTCTAAAAATTAATAAAGAAAAAAAAATAGCACTCCCAGCTGAGTCCTTAGACCTTGCCCATCTGCCTTAGAAATAGAAAACAGGCACAGTCAGTGTCAAGGGAGCTCCAGGCCGGGGATGCTCTGGTTCAGCTCCTCCCTGCTCCTGGGGTAGGATCACAGTGCAGGCTGCGTGCAGAATGCCCAGGCCTCTGTTTTCAGACTGGAGACCCCTGTGCTGACCTTCCCTTTCTTCACCTACAGATCTCATGTGCTGCTGTTGACTGCATCAAAGATAAGAACCAGGACCTGTGTCAACAGGAGGCCATCAAGGGCTACCCCACTTTTCACTACTACCACTATGGGAAGTTTGTAGAAAAATATGACAGTGATCGGACGGTGAGTTGGGGAGAGAAATCTGCCCAGAGCTCTTTCTGCTGATGGGCAGGGAAACAGCCACTGAGGGGCAGCAAAGGGAGGCCTCCAGAAGTCCCCGAACTCAGCTGGCTCCTCAGAGCTGAGAAGGCAGGGTTCTGGGCCTGGCTGGAAGAGGGGTTGTCACAGCAGTCCTGTTCAGGGCCCGGGTGGCTTCCGGGGTGTGGTAGAGTTCCCTTGCCTGCTTCTCAGGGCTTCTCTGTAGGCAAGCAGACCCTCTGGCATCACCAGCCGCCCCCACGGGTTCTACCCGTTTCTCTGCCCAGAGGAATGAGTACATGGAGGGTCAGGGCAGGGGAGTGAGGGAGAGGGTGCACATCTGTATCGGGTTAAAATTCTGTTTTCCTCTTTCTCTCCCCTTCCCCGCAGGAATTGGGATTTACCAATTTTATTCGAACCCTCCGGGAGGGAGACCACGAGAGACTAGGGAAGAGGAAAGAAGAGTTGTAACTTCTGCCTCAGAGAAAGCTTTTCCATTACACTGTGAATGATACCTGTTCTTTGTTCTTTCTGAATTTCCACGTGTCCGAAGACAAAGTTTTTTAGAGCCGTGATGGCCATTTTGTACAATTTTGAAATAAAAGTAAACCAATTGTTTGGCGGTGTGGGTTATTTCCGTGTAGCCTGTGCTAACGAAGACTGGATACCCGTTTACTGCCCCGCAACTATACCCTAAATTCTTACCCAGTAACCAGGAGGGCAAATATTAGGATGTGAGCATTTTAAACAGTTGGTAGGAAAACTGGAAAGCTTAAAGAATTTCAGAAAGTGCCTCTTTGCTAGATCAGAACTGAAAAAAAAAATCCCTGGCATATTGAGAATCTGAGATGATTCAGCCCGATTCTTGTCCTTCTAAATTGTATTCTTTCTATGAATTGTTTTTAGGATTCAGAGATCAAGTATCCAGTATACCTGTCTCAGAGGAAGCATTTCATTTTTCCTAAATGTGGAAATGTAGTGCAAAAGTGGCTGTTTTATGTATGACTGAGTGATACTAAAATCCAGTTTCTAGCAGCTTTTCATTTGTGAATCATATTATTTAATCCAGATTTCTTTGCACCCACAACCAGACACACGGTATGGATATTTGATTGAAGAAATATGGTTGTTATTATTCACCCTGCCATGCTTTATTTTACTTACATTAATGACCCATTAATATACTTAAGAAAAGTAAATTTGCATAATCAGCCATTGAAATTAACAAGACTGGAAGCTGGTGATTACCCACACAAGACTCCATCAAGAGATAATATCCTGCCCTGGCCAGGTAGCTCAGTTGTTTAGAGCATTGTCCCGTGTGCCAAGGTTGCATGTGTGATCCCTGGTCAGAGCACAAAAAGAATCAAGCAATGAATGTATAAATAAGTGGAACAACAAGTAGATGTTTCTCTCTCTCTCTCTCTCTCTCTTCCTCTCTCTAAAATCAATAAATTGGGGGGGGGGGAAGAATGGACACCCATGTTCTCCCTCATTCCACGTCCTCTTCTGGGAGGTGAGAGCCACAATCCAGGGTCACCTACACGGAAGACACTCCTGAGGGTGGGTAGGTGGCATGGGGCGCTGGCCCCATCAATCATTGAAGAGTAGAGCAAGGAAGTCGGACCACAGAATGTCCTGTTGGAAAGTGACTAGTATTGAGAGGAAATGTATGGAGGTGAGCAGGAAAAATGGGATGCTGAAGCCAACGGTGACCAAGCATTAGCTTTTTCTAGGTCATTGTGGTTTCAGTCTTGGTGTGTTTTCCTGGAATTCATTCATATGTTTCTCTTTCTCCAGCTATTTCTGTCTTCTCTTCCTCTTTCCAGCTCCTCCCTGCTGTGCCTTGGAAGAAAAGTCTGCACTTCGGGGATGAGGGCGATGGTCAAGCCCAGGCTCCCAAGGGCATCGGGAATGGAGTGGAGGAGGGGACTTGGGGGCTGCTTGCCCTGCACCCTGACACTGAAGGGGTGGTGTGGGGGACATGGTGGTGTATTCTAAGTGTGCAGCTGTTGGATCTGTTAACCAGCCCACCCCCAACCTTCACACCACTTCTCCGTGGGCAGTGCCACCCAGGCCCCGCTCTGCTCTGATGCCTCGTTGCTCCTGCCTGTTCCATCCTAAGCATCTTTCCCACTAGTCCTGCTTTCTGATCCCCGTGTGACTAACACCCCGCAGTGCCCCCAGAGCCCGAGCACCGCATGTCATATCCACTCGGTATTTCTCCACAGGGAGCAGAACTGCCTCGCACCGGCTGCCTTGACTTTATTTGAAAGCAGTGGTCCTGGCAGTGGGCAGCACAGTGTGGTGGCCTCGGGGAGCTGCCTGCAGGAATGCCCTGCCCTATTTCCTGGCCCTCTCCCTCATAGCCTCCATCCTTCCTGCTGATGGGTCCGTGGAGAGGAGGATCAGAGTTCCTCGTGGTGTGCTGGTCCAGTGCCTCTGCAGGGCTCTGTTAAATGAGACAAACTTTTGAGAGCTCTTGTTCTGTGCAGTGTCCCAACTTCCCAATCCCCCCATCCACCCCCACATCGGTTCAGCCTTTCTTTTCTCCCCTAACACCTCCCCCCAGAATTACACATGGGAAAAAAGACCATGTCCTAAATAAATAACTTAGCGACCCAATTAAGCAGGAAGGGCCTGAGTTTAATTAACTCTAGGCAGCGCTGCTTCCTGTGTGTCCAGGACTCAGAGTTTCCTGTGTCCCCACAGACTGGTGCAGAGGTTGGCTGAGAGTCTGGCTGATGAGCTTACCAGAGGTGTCACCGCAGTGAGATCACAGGCCGACCTCAGAGGTCCACAGCACCAGCAGGAATGAGGTAGTGCCCTACCAGGACTCAAAGGAAGGAAGGTGCGGCAGTGACGGACTGCCCCTCAGCTCCATCACTGCAGGTGCGGCGTTGACCAGCAGGGGGAGTGAGGATCTGCAAGAGCTGGTGTGGGTCTAGGTCCCTCTCCCTCACTGTCATTGGGACAAAGTGAACCTTTGTCCACACCTCGTGCGGAGGGCAGCTCTGAAAGACCGGACATTTACCTAAGGAGTCATCCTAGAATTACCTAAGGAGAACTTTCAGTTTACTGGATCAGACTGAGATCACCACTTCTACTAAATCAATAGGAAAAACACACACACTTTTCTCCGCATAAATAGGTACAGTGTAAATATACAACTCCTGCATGCCTGATAAAATGTGGTGCCCAGTCTTGAACACAAGGGTGAGACCTGGCCAGCACCGGGTAGAGAGGACCGCAAGTCCCTCATTCCAGATCGTATAAGATATATCTCAGTTAATCTAGCCCAAGACTGCAGCCTCGTTGTCAACAAAAACCATCAAAACTTCTTCACACTGCTCATGGGATAATTAATTTTCATTGAATATTTTTCTTCACTGATGTTCAAGGTAGTACATGTGTTATAAGACACTGTGAAAAATGCCGAAAAGAATGCAGAAGAAAACTTAAATTGCTCATAACCCTGCTGTCATCAATTACTACTGAATGCAGTCCATTTTTTATCACACACAAATGAAATCCCTCGGTATTTAATAACTTCAAAAAATTTTACAAAATATTTGAATGTTTCCCTGTATCATTAGCTATTCTGCCTCAACATAATTTTTAAAGACTATATAGCAGAGTTTCTCGACACTATCTTGGCACTATTGACATTTTGGGACAGGTAATTCTTTGTTGGGTGGCTTTCTTGTACATTGTAGGATGTCTAGCCGTATCTCTGGACTCTATCCCCTAAGAAGTCATTAGCACCTCCCTCCCCCCTGCAGGTTATGATAACCAAAAATGTCTCCAGACTTTGCCAAATGTCCCCGAGTGGGAGTAGGGGGATTTGCAAAATCACCCTCTGCTGAGAACCATTGCAATATAGTTTTTCATGTTATGCAAATACCATCATTTACTTATAAACCTGTATTATTAGATGTATATGTTATTGATAGTTATTTCCAACCATAAATAATACTTGGATGAACATCCCTGGTTGGGTTATTTTACAAAATTTATACATTTTCAGAAGTGGCTTTCTGGGTCAAAGAATATGCTTACTTTTTTTTTTTCTTTATTGATTTTTAGAGAGAGAGGAAGGGAGAAGGAGAGAGAGATAGAAACATCGATGAGAAAGAACATTGATTGGCCGCCTCTTGCATGCCCCCCCACTAGGGATTGGGCCCACAACCTGGGCTTGTGCTCTGACTAGGAATTGAACCGGTGACCTCTTGGTGCATGGGTCGACGCTCAACCACTGAGCCACACCAGCCAGGCAATATGCTTACTTTTAAGGCCTGTGATATTGTCTATTGTCCTTCAGTGGTGTGCCTATTTGCACTCTTTCCAAGACTATATGAAATTACTTGGTTTTCTAAACTGCTAACTCTGAGAATTATAATATTTAAAGATTTTTGTAAAAATGTTATCTAATTTTAAGACAATTATCCTAGTTACATTTTATCTTGAAAATTCATCTTTGTTTTAGCCTGCTGGGATATTTTAGATCCTGTTTCTGCTTCTCACAAGTTTTCTGTCTTTAACTTCACGTCACTTGCAAATTTGATAAGAATTAAAACATTGTAAAATGCAGAGTGTAGCAAATCCTACAGCAGGCCAATAGAAATTTCCCATCATTCCGTTAGTTCAGCATCCTAATGAATAGTCATTCAGCAAGTTCCTAGCCCACTCAATTGTCCCAGCATCTGATTCCCATTTTTCAATCTTTCTTAAAATACGTAATAAAAGATGTCAAATATTTTGTTTGCATCCAGACATACTGGGTCTACCACAATCCTCCGATGAGTCAATGTAATACCCTGTGAAAGAATAGTTATCCTTCATCTGTGTACAGTCCTTTACAGTTTGGAAGCACTTTCAGCCTCATTTCATTTGATGCTCACACAACCCCTTGGTGCTGTAATGAGGAGGCTGAGGCTCTGGGAGACTAGGTAGCTTGTCCAAGGTCACAGAGGTGGTTAAGTGGCAGAACTGAGAGTCGGTGATGCTTCCTTCCCATGATTGTTGCTTCCTTTCCAAGCCCCTCACGAATCAATAATGCCTGCTCAATAAGTCTCCCCTTTCCTGGACCATGACTTAGCCAGTTCTCACATTCTTTCAGGGCCCTGGGGGGAGATTTGTTTGGGCCCAAGAAATCTGAAATTGTTTTAAAGTAAGTTTGTTCTTCAAACTCTTAACCAATATTGATTTTTTAAAATTTATTTTTATTATATATACCTTCTTTGTAAAAAAAAAAAAATAAACAAATACCTAACCTAATCAACAAATATCTAAATCAATATCTAAATATCTAATATCTAAATAGCTAAATATATCAAATATATTATATATTTATATTATATATAAAATATGTACTTAGTTATTAGCTCAGTGTTAGTGTATATATGTGTGTGTATCCACACACATATGGGGGGAGAGAGAGAGACTCTCACTTTTTGCCCTCCAGTTTCACATCGCACAAATAACTACTGTCAAGTTTGGTGTGTATCCTTCCAAGCACTTTTTTTTTGTTTAAAAACAAATATGTGTGCCTAAGTATGTATGTGTATACATGTATGGGTATGTGAATATATAGATATATAGATTCAGAAAACTCTTTTCCACTCCAAGATCACATATACATTTATTTATTTGTGTTTTTCCTAGTGTTTTAAAATGCATCTCAAATTTATTTTGATTTTAGGGATGACCAAGGAGTCCAGCTTTTTGTCTTTCAAAACGGTTAGCCACCTGCCCCAGCACTATTCGTCTCCTCCACTGAATGTCACTTATACCCCATGGTGAATTCCAAAATGTGTTTGGGTGTCATATTTTCTGCCCTGTCCCACTAATCCATGTATTCTCATTTTATTTTATTTTTTATTCTGATTTTAATGACTTTGTTTAATTTTTAGAATTTTCCTAGCTTTTTTGCATTTTTTTTTTTTCAGTTAAACTTTTTGACTTAGATCTCAGGTCCTTCCAACCAAAGATCATCCTGTTCGTTTCAGTACAGCGATCATTCTCTTTGACAGAGTAAACAGAAATAAAAGTTGTAGAGTCTTCACTTTCTTTTCTCATCCGTCAACATTATGCAGTTGGCTCCGAGCAGTGAGCCCAAATCTCCTTCCTTGAACCTCCCATTCTGGTTAATTAAACAGCCCTTTTTGTTGTCCGTAGCTTTTTTGTTGCAAGGCTCAGCGAGCCGGGCTTTCCAGGCAAGCTCCTGCAAGGTCTTTTATCCATACCTCCTGGTTCCTGTGCTCTGTGGCCTCAGCTCCCCTCCCAGGGCAACCCTCACACATTCTTTTATGTCCTCCTTTCTTTTCACTGAGGTCACTTCCGATTGCAAAGTCAAAAATCACATTCTCAAGAACTTCCTCATCCCCTTGGGCCACATCTTCTACTCTGAGTATTTTAGCTTAGAGGGAGGTCTTTCTTTTCCTTCCTTTCTTTCTTTCTTTCTTTCTTTCTTTCTTTCTTTCTTTCTTTCTTTCTTTCTTCCTTCCTTCCTTCCTTCCTTCCTTCCTTCCTTCCTTCCTTCCTTCCTTCCTTCCTTCCTTCCTTCCTTCCTTCCTTCCCTCCTTCCTTCCTTTTTATCCTCACCCAAGGACATTTTTGCATTTATCTTCAGATAGAGTGGGAGGGAGAGAGGGAGGAAGAGATGGAGAGAAACATCGATGTGAGAGAGACACATCGACTGGTTGCCACCCACAGGACCCCAACCGGGGCCAGGGACAAACCGCAACCAAGGTACATGCCCTTAGCGGAACTGAACCCGGGACTCTCTGGTCCGCGGGCCGATGCTCTAACCGCTGATCCAAACCGGCCAGGGCAAGGGGGCATTCTTTCTATGACAGTCACATTCACAGCCTGAGCTGAGAGCTACACCCCACAGACCCCAGCTGCCCTCTTCCTCAAGCTCTAAGTCCCTCATGATGAGGAAAGGGAAGGAAGGCTGCCATCAGCCTTGTGATTGGAAACCCCAGGGGCTGAATTCCTTACAACCACCAGGCTTTCCTGTGATTTCACTCTCTGGAGAAAGGATAAATCAACATCCTTGTCCACGTTTTCCCAGGTGCAATGTTTCTCAGTTCTGGTTGCATGGTTAATCACCTGGGGAGCTTTAAAAACTACCAGGGCCAGTGCCCTACCCCCAAATAACTGATCTCCAGGTTATTCTAACATGCAGCCAGAGTTAGAACCCGAGGGCTGAGTACTGCAGGTTCGTCGATGTGCAATGCTGACCTTACTCATGTACTCATGACCTTACTCATATACTCATGTATATGGAAGCAAGGCTAGAAAAACTTGAAAAAAAAAATCAAGGGAGAGAAGTTTTTCCAACAACATTATTCTTCAAAACCTGGGAAATTTTTTGTTAGGACTAAGTGATTAAGTTGCATGTGATCTCTTGCTACCTTTAACTCTCTTGAAAAGTGTTTCTAAAAAACATTCAGTAGGAAGCTATATATGTAAATCTGCCCACAGCATCATTGCAATACAGGATTCATGCAGTAAAAATATCTTGGCTCAAAGACGCAAAGGCAGCAAAGTAAGTCACAGTGACAAACCACTATATTAGTCCAGACCATAGAGTGAGCAGCACACGCAGAACAGTGATGTCCAAGGGCTGCCACATCACTGGGCTTCAGCCTGGCATCCAGGCTGGGAGTCTGCCAAGCAAATGTCTCCTCTAACAGGTTGTTAAAGCCTCAGCAGACTCAGACATTAATTCCTGTCATCATCTGACTGCTTTCTGCAGCACAGAAAAATATTGGTCTGGGTTTCAAAATTCTTCTATCATGAAATAAACTAACATGTGAAAGCATAGAGAGGCTTATCTGAATGCAAGCAGACACTGGGTTTTCAGAAGCTGAAAATGTTGAAAAATAGAAGAAGTGTCTGAAGAAGGTAAATTGCTGATAGCAATAGCTCAGGGAACAGGTTGGAGTGACCCAGGCTCCATCAGCCGGGGTGGGGAGGGAGGTTCTTCAGCTGCATGACAGGCTGGCAGCGGAATGTGGGGATATCACTTGTTGGCATATGTGTATGCACCCTGTCCTCTTGTTTTCTGCCTCACTTTCAGATTTACGTGAGGCCTTCAAACCCTAACCTACCGGGAGCTCTGTGATGTGAGTCTGCTGGGATTTTCCACAGCCAGCCAGGTGGGGCTTCTGAGCTGCTGAGCCACTGACCACCCACCCACATGATAGAGTCTAAGGACTGCCTCCCAGCCATTCTTCCCGAGAGTTACATCTCCCGCCTCCCTTGGAGCGATGCTGCCAGCACAGAGCCCCATCTGTGAGGACTGAGCTCATGCAATTCAGGGCCCCTTTTAAGAAAAATGATACAAAATTAGGGACAAAGGCAAATATTTATTTAGAATGAAGAGGAGAAATCACAAGTAAACACTTAAAAAGCTGAATTGCCCTGGCCGGTTTGGCTCAGCGGTTAGAGCATCGGCCCATGGTCCAGAGAGTCCCGGGTTCAGTTCCCACTAAGGGCACGTACCTCGATTGCGGTTTGTCCCCAGCCCTGGTTGGGGTCTTGTGGGTGGCAACCAGTTGATGTGTCTCTCTCACATCGATGTTTCTCTCTCTCTCTGCCTCCCTCTCTCCCTCTTGCTCTATCTGGAGATAAATGCAAAAATGTCCTCAGGTGAGGATAAAAAAAAAAAGCTGAATTACCACAAATAACACAAAGTCCAGAAAAATAGTACTGTATTTTGTGTGTGGGGGGGGTATGTTTATTTTCCTTTAGGAGTCTGTTCAAATGTCAACCCCCAGGGAGATGAGCACCCTACACAACGAAATCAGAGCCCTTTTCCTCCGTTTTCATCACCTTGCTCTGCTGTCTTTTATTTCATCACATTTATCTTTCAGGACGTCATATCTGTTCTTATCTGTTTGCTTATTGTCTCTCCTCCTCAGTGGAATGTAAGTTCTTCGAGGGCAAACACATGTTCTGTCTACTCCTCCGTAGTGCCCCAGCACCCAAATCATGGTGAGTGCCCAATGACCGCTTGTGTGTAAATGTTGAAAATTTTCACACAGACTTCAATATTTTACAACATTTTTGTAGAGTATGATCCTGTTTTTAAAATAATATGCATTGGTATATGCATAGGAAAAAAGACAAGAAGTAAATAGATCAAATTATTGAAAGTGATTATCTCTTGGTGATAAAATTATGGGTGATTTTAATTTCCGTCACCTTGCTTTTCTAGATAGTCCCATTTCTTTTCAATGATGTATTTAAAATTTTAGATAAGTTAGAGGCAAAATGCTCATGATAGAATGTGAAGTGAGAAAAGCTAGCTACAAAATGTATCTAATAAGATCCTGATTAGTTTTAGTTTTTTATTAAAATAAAGGTGAAGGAAATATAACAATAAATTAATAGTGGTTACCTCTGGACATTGGAATAACAGGTGATTTTCATTTCTTCCTACTTTGTTGTGTTATTGCAGTTTTTAAATGGGCGTGAATTACTTTCATAATACATGAAAATCAAGACAATAAGTATTAGTATAAAAAAGAATAAGAGTTATAAAAGATGAGATCCCCTTAATTAGAGATGTGGCTAGATATTTGATGGTGTTCAAAGGAAGGGCAAAGGAAGGCAAAAAATAGGGCACCCAGAAGGAGGGAATAAGGTGGGAATGGGAACCTTGATGCAATTAAGATAAAACTGTTAATAGGATAAGAAAGAAGAAACCTACCACAGGGAGGAATGTATATAATAATGAAGAAGTGGACTAGAAAAAGGGCTGCAAATTCAGTAAGCTGGACTTTCCCTCATTTTGATTCAAGAAAGTGCCCACCTTCAGAGCTTCTGAAATCAGTCCTATAATAATACATTAACAAGAATGTGAATGGGGAAAAAAAGCCCAAACTTGAGTGGTAAGTAAATGGATATCATTTTGCAAACTTCTGATGGGCTTTTTTAAAAATCAGAGAAGAAAAAATATATTCTGAAATGCCCTGAATGCCCTTATATCTCCAGTTTTTTCAAGAGAGGCATCTGAATTGGGGTATTCATGACTTGACTTAATTGTGCATTAATTCCAGTTGGTGATAATTGACCGTAACTGCCAATAACAGGACACATCCTTGTGGTCCCTGAGGACTACCTGAGTAATGGAATAATAATGATAATTAGGACGTGTGAATCCACCTTCTCTCTATGAAACGGAATGCCAAATAACAGTAGTTAGTATTCACTGAAGCAGCATGTGAATAATCAGGTAAAAGAAAAGTACTTAGTGAAGGCATAAAAACAGTGAAAAGTCCTTTAACATTTATTTCTGTAGCACAATAAAATAAAAATGTGGGTTAGTTTTAAAATTCATAGCTTATCTAAAGGAGCTCCCTGGGACTTACTGCCTACATATAAAATTACTTTAAAGAGAGAAATAGAGACTGCATTATAGACTGGAAGGTATTCAAAGTTCCATTGTGCTAGAATACACATCAATATGTGAAAATGCTTTTAATTAGAGATAATTAAAATAATAGGCTACTATATTTAAAATAATTACATACTAAAAGATGTCTACAAAATGAAGAGAACTTTGCTATGACATTTTAACATGAGCAATATCAAGACATAATAATACCTTATCTAAATTAATTTTTTAAAACTATCTTTTCACCCCACTTGCCCTTCTGCAGTGGCGGGGGCAGGGGGAGGGCTCATGAATATACAGACCCTGATTCAGCAGGGACAGAAGAAATTTACTGGAGTTTCTCTATGAAAAGGTTATAAACATAAATTTATCATTGAAATAAAATTAGAAAGTCATGGATCCCTGAAATATAAATTTATATTTATATATCTATAAATAGAACTAGTTACATACTTAATATATGACAAGTCTGACTGTGTTTCTCACATTAATAATTAATTTAGCCCTGACCAGTTTGGCTCAGAGGTTAGAGCGTCAGCCCAAGGACCAGAGAGACCCGGGTTCGGTTCCCATTAAGGGCATGTACCTCGATTGCAGTTTGTCCCCGGCCCCAGTTGGGGTCGTGTGGGTGGCAACCAGTCGATGTGTCTCTCTCATGTCCATGTTTCTCTCTCTCTCTTCCTCCCCCTCTCCCTCCTGCTCTATCTGAAGATAAATGCAAAACTGTCCTTGGGTGAGGATAAAAAATAATAATAATAATAATTAATTTAAAAGGAAATAAAACTAGCCCTGACCTGTTTGGCTCAGTGAATAGAGCATTCCCCATGGACTGAAGAGTCTCTGGTTCAATTTCCAGTCAAAGGCACACCTGGGTTGCAGGTTCAATCCCTGGCCCCAGTCAGGATTGTGTGGGAGGCAACCAACTAATGTGTCTCTCTCACATCGATGATTCTCTCTCTCTCCCACCCTTCCTTTCATTCTATTTAAAAATCAATAAAAAAAAAAAAAAAAAACAAACTTCGTCCCTGGCCGGTTTGGCTCAGCGGTTAGAGTGTGGCCCACAAACCAATGAGTCTCGGGTTTGATTCTAGTCATGGGCACGTACCTCAGTTGTGGTTCATCCCCGGCCCTGATTGGGTCATATGGGAGGCAGCCAGTGGATGTGTCCCTCTCACATTGATGTTTCT
Organism: Tadarida brasiliensis; assembly: GCA_030848825.1. NCBI lineage: Eukaryota > Metazoa > Chordata > Mammalia > Chiroptera > Molossidae > Tadarida > Tadarida brasiliensis. The sequence continues at coordinate 61,303,535 of CM061260.1, read as the reverse complement.
CTCTCTCTCCCTCCCTCCCACTCTATCTGAAGATAAATAGAAAAGTATCCTCGAGTGAGGATTTAAAAAAAAGAAAAGAAAAAATATCTTCAGCTGAGGATTAACAACAACAAAAAAGGAAATAAAACTAGAAAGCCCCACCTATGAAGAGATGTTTAACTTAAGGGTAATAAAATGAAATGCAAACTAAAACAAGAAGACTTTTTTTCCCCCACTTAAATTGACAAAGTATTCCCCTGGCCGGTTTGCTCAGCGGTTAGAGCGTCGGCCCATGGTCCAGAGAGGCCCGGATTCAGTTCCCACTAAGGGCACGTGCCTTGGTTGCAGTTTGTCCCCGGCCCCGGTTGAGGTCATGTGGGTGGCAACCAGTCGATGTGCCTCTCTCACATTGATGTTTTTCTCTCTCTTCCCCCCTCTGTCCCTCCCGCTCTATCTGAAGATAAATGCAAAAATGTCCTCGGGTGAGGATAAAAAAAAAAAAATTGACAAAGTATTTTTTAAATCAAAGACAGACAACAACTAACATTGGTGAGGATGTGGAGCATTCGAAGCCCTCATTCACCGCGGTGGAAGTGTAAAATGGTGAATCTGCTTTGGAAAACAGTTTGGAAGTTCCTCAAAAAGTTAAACGCAGAGCTACCTTATGAGTCAACAATTCCAGTCCTAGGAGAAATGAAAACATATGTCAACACAAAACCTGATAAGTGAGCCCTGGATGGTGTGGCTCAGTTGGTTGAGCATTGTCCCATGCACCGAAAGGTCAAGGCATATGCCCAGGTTGCGGGTTTGATCCCCAGTTGGGGTGTATGTGAGAGGCAACCAACCAATGTTTCTGTCTCACATCAATGTTTCTCTCTCTCTCCCTTCCACTCTCTCTAAAAAATCAATAAAAACATACTTTTTTAAAAATGGGCAAAGAACTTGAGAAGACATTTCTCCAAAGAAGATGTCCAGCAGGCACATGAAAGATGCTCAACATCATGGCCATCAGGGAAATTTAATAAAAAAAAATACATGAATGCTCAAAGCAGCATTATACATAATAGCCAACAAGGGGAACAAAAAAAAAATAGATAAACAAAAAGTGGTATACACATACCATGAAATAATATTCAACAGAATGAAGTTCTGACACATGCCACAACATGGATGAACTTTGAAAACATCCTGCTAAGTGAAAGAAGCCAGTCACAAAAGACCACATCATGTATGAGTCTATTTATATTAAGTGTCCACAACTGGCAAATCTATAGGGACAGAAAGTAGATTAGTGGTTGCCCAGAGACTGTAGGAAGATGGGGGAATGTATGTGGACCTTCTTTTTGGAGTGATGGAACTCTTCTAGAATTAGATGGTACTGTGATTGCACAACTCTGTGCACATATTAAAAGCTACTGAATCCATATGCTTTAAATGGGTGAATTGTATGTTATATGAATTACATTTCAAAAAAGTAGTTTAAAAAAGGACACCTCTATTTTGACCCAAGGATATGAGAAAAAGGCTTGAAGAAAATACAGCAATAAATTAATAATGATTACCTCTCAATTCTAGAATGACAAGTGATTTTCATTTTCTTCCTATTTGTTGGTGTTAATCAGTATTCATAATGGACATTGTCTAATAAAGTGTATTAACGATTACCGTGATGTATCCTCAGAGGGCCAGTGAGACAGAGCTGCTCAGTGCTTAAGTGAGAGCTTTGTTGCTGAACAGACCTGCATCACAGTCCTTTCTCCAGGATGCTATTAACTTGTGTGACCTTAGGCAAGTCACTTGACCTCTCTGTGCTTTAGTTTTTCCTTCTGCACAAAAGACCTCATGATGATTCTCTATACTGGGTTGTTTTGAGCATTAACGTGTAGAAAGTTTGTTAAGTGCAGAGCACAGTGCATGGTGCATGGCAAACTCAATAAATGCTAGTTAGTGATAGGAGCTGCAATAGCAGTGGTATTAGTACTCGTGGCAGTAATAATGAGGAATCCATAATACCAAAAGAGGTTAAGAAATGTCATTCTCGGTTGAAAGGCCCTCTCTCTGCAGGTTGGTCAGTTGTTATAAGCGAGGAGTGCAAGAAGGGCACCTCCCCAATGCACAGGGCTTTTGCAGAAAATTGTTGAGAGAAGTTTTTTATTTTTTTTCTGGGCATTTTAAATTCCTAATACTAGTTATTTTTTCTCTGAGCTTTGTAGAGGCCAGAGCGAGGCTAGGGAATGGTAGAGTATTTTTTTCAGTTTTGCTACTATGTACAATTAATTTGTGCCTTTTCTTTTTTCTTTTTAAAATTGACATCCAAATAAATTATTGAATTTTGAATTTTTTTTCAACTAAATGAAATTACACTGGGTTAAAAAAAAATTACATTTTGTGAGATACAAAGTAATGGACCTTAATGGAATATGAGGTTTATCCATCGCTATCAAATGTATCCCACCAGGAGCATCATAAATTCTACAAACAATTTTAATGAGCTTTTGCACAACAAGGAAAATATCAGGCTGGACTTTTGCTCTTTTACATTTAGATTTGCTGTCAAGATCAATCCGAAGATCAGGATTAGCTGTCTTAACGGTTTGCATTTTGTGTCTATAAATCTTGTAGTATCGGCTATTGTCACAGCATCAAAAGGAGCAACTTTTATTAGCAGTAATTTTTCTGATACCAGCTGTTTGGTGTGTTCGTCATTCTGTTTGTTCTTCTTGGGCAATGGGAAAGACTACATTTCTCAGCCTCCTTGCTGTTATCTTGTGGGCTCTATGGGTGGCTTCTGCCCAGTGAAATGTTGGGGAGCCAGGTAAACCACTTCAGTTTGGCTCTTAAACATCCTGTACGATTCTCCAGCTCCCTCTGTCCTTGCATGCTCTGTGTTCTAGAGGAAGGAGCCAAGACCCCTGAGGCGAGGAGCTGCTGAGGAAGCCAGGCACCAGACTGTGACAAGAGTGATAAGTAAGCCTTTATTGAGTTAAGCCTGTCCAATCTTGTCTAAACAAACTGTATTTTACAAGAAATCCCCGAATTCTCCCATAAGAGGGTTGATGTCACATCACATTAACTGTGAATAACTTTGTTATATATATTCTGCTTTCAGTAACATAACTAGGATCAGATGTTTATGCAGCCTGTGTTCTTATGTGTTACATGTAGCATCACTTGGATATTTGCCTTAAAATGTTTTCATTCCAACATGAAAGAGGGCTCCTGTCTACCCAGGCCAGGGATGTGACATCTTTCACCAGAGCTTGCTTTTCTCCCTGTGGCTTCCTTGCAAACTGCATGCCTTGGTTCTTCATTTGTAGCCAAATACAGCAGTTCAAAAGAAATCAGTGCATGAAGAATGCTACTTCCAATGAACACATTAGGATGGTCTTTTCCCCCTTTTGGGGAAAAAAAGTTGTTTAGTAACCAAATTACTAATGCATTTGGGCAAATAAACTCATGAGGTGAGAAATTACTATGCTGTATCTTTTGCCAAGAATCCAGAAGTTCCTAGCATCTTACAAACTATCACATTTATATTACAAAATCCTTTTCCCTCTCATTTATGAGCACCTTAAAAACAAGGGACCAGGTTTTTATTATTACTATTTAAAAATTTTTTCTTTATTGATTTTAGAGAGAGAGGAAGGGAGAAGGAGAGAGAGAGAAAAAAACCAATGAGAGAGAACATCGATTGGCCGCCTCCTACATACCCCTCTCTGGGGACTGGGCCCACAACCTGGGCATGTGCCCTGACCGGGAATCGAACTGGCGACCTCTTGGTGCATGGGTTGACACTCAACCACTGAGCCACACTGGCCAGGCATTACAGGCATTACTGTTTAATCTCACGTGTTGAGAATTGGGTTAATCTTACTCCTTGGTTCATAGCAAATTATCATTATCAGTTGATAAGGCCCCTTTCTAGTTTTATATCATTTTATTTTATTTTTACCCATTCATCTTCACTCTCCCAGATAGTCATCCACCAATGTATCTGATATATGTTGTTAAATATGCATGTATCCTTATGGAATATGTTATGTTGGAGTGTGTGTGTGTGTGTGTGTGTGTGTGTGTGTGTAAAATCTTTGCTTCTTCTCCATGAGTATTAAATGACATTGTACAAAGTCTGATGCAAAAGTCTGGGCTAGTTTCTCTCATGTTAAATAGACCACTTCCTCCACAGACTTTCAGATAGAGTACTGATGATTAGACTATGAAACTTTATTACATTGATATGGTTTTCAATGCCCTTTCAAATGTGATTAATTCTTTTAAAATCATGAACCCTTATGACACTTAGCTCATAAATAATTAAATCCAATCAATACTCCAGACTGAACCAAACCTCATTTACTTCCAGTTCTAGTTCTCAGCATACGAGGCCCTGGTTCAGCACTTTTCAAGTAATATCACTACTCCATTCCACCTTCCCTTCAATTCGTGTGAATAGTGAAACACCAGGGACAAAAGAGGGGAAGTTATGCATGTAGAGTTTATATTAAAATATGAACTTTATTAATTTGAAAATACTTCAAAATCTAGAAAAATAGAACAATACAATAAACTACACGTCTTCAAATTTCTTCTTTAAAAAATTTGTCAGATATTTAAGAAGGCATTAAAATAACATAAAGAACATCACTCTGTCCATTCCTCTAGCTCAGACCTTATAATACAGTTGAAGGCACCTCTCTGATTTCATTCCCCTCCGTTCTTCCACTCCCCAAATCACCATTATCCTGAATTTTGTGTTGATGAATTTTATGTAAGTCTACACACTTACTACTCATACATGCATCCAAAATAATAGTGTTGTTTTGCAGATTATAAACTTTACATAAATAATATCATACTCTTCGTATCCTTTTGTAACTTACTTTTTGAATTTTTTTTTTTTTTTTGAGATTTCTTTTCAGGTTAATGTGTGTGGTTCTAATTCATTCACCTTCTGCTGCTGATCGTCGGAATGTAAATGAATTCGTTTTATTGTGTGACTGAAGTTTATTTTTGTTATGACAAATAGTGCTGACGTGAACATTCTTGAGCACGTTCTCTTATGTGTAGCTGAGGGAACTGTAGCTTCAGGTGCTCCTTCCCTGGCCTTCTTTGCTTATCCTGCTTCTGGTGCAGCTCACTCTGTCTCTTGCCGCCACCTGGGCAAGCACTCTGAGCAGGACAGCCACTGCGCCAGGATCTCTGCTCCACTGTGAGGCTGAGTGTGTGGAAGGGATGCTCCCTCTGGTGCCCCTTGGCTTCCGCTGTTCCTCTGATGAGCCCTGTCTAACTCTGGCACCAGGCCCTCACCATGCCCTCTGGACCAGCAGTTAGCAGCCCCTGTGTGTGAGCGCTCTGGAACACGGGCCTGTAACAGCATCTGGGCGATGTGCTCCTCTCAGCACTGACCTCTCCACACTCAGGTCTCTTCTCTCGCTGCACCCTAACTTCACACTCCATTCACTCCCTTCCCCGTCATGCCTTCTCTCTGCCACCACTCTGCCAAGCTCCGCTACCCTCACTTACCTTTTCCCCACTCCTGCCAATGACCTTATTTTCTCTGCCTCAAACCCCTCCCTGCCATGGACTTATTTTACTTTCCACGTGTGCTTTTTTCACCTCCATCACTAGATATTCTCTATTGCTAGACTTCCCCCTCTCCTCCCAGGTTTTCTCCTCTTCTCCCACTCAATACAGGCTTCTCTCTGTTGCCAGAAACCCTTTTGCCACCAGTCCTGATCGCCCTCTTTCTTTCCTTTCTACTGAGTTGATAGTTACATCACCCTTTTCATTAATAACATTATTCATTTGTGCTTTTTCTTGCTTTGTTTTCCCCTTTGATCAGGACTGCAAAAGGTTGGTCTTTTTTATTAGCCTTTCAAAGAATGTGTTTGGCTCTGATAATCATTTTATTGTTTGTTTTTTATTCTCATAATTTCTGGTTTTATCTTCATTATTTTTCTTCTATATTTTTAGTTCATTCTATTACCCTTTTTCTAACTTCTTGACTTAAACACTTTGCTCATTAATTTACCACCTTTCTTGTTTTCTAACATAAGTAGTCATAAGGATATAGTTATTTTTCTAGTTCTATTTGACTGCATCACTCAAGTTTTCATATGCAGTATTTTCATTGTACAATTTTAACGGTCATAATTGCTGTTGTAACTTTTCCTTTAACCCATGGGCTATTTATAAGTATGCCTTGTTATTTCAAAATATATGGGACTAGCTATAATTTTATCATTATTACTAATTTTATTTTTTTAATATGGGCAATCTTGCAGTCTAAATTATTGTCATTTGTCACAAGGTTCACAATACAATTTTAATAAATACTGTCTAGGCCGGCCGGTGTGGCTCAGTTGTTGAGCATGCACCAAGAGGTCGCCGGTTTGATTCCCAGTCAGGGCACATGCCCAGGCTGTGGGCCCAATCCCCTGTGCGGGGCGTGCAGGAGACAGCCTATCAATGTTCTCTCTCATTCAATGTTCTCTCTCATCGATGTTTCTATCTCTCCCTCCCTCTCCCTTTCTCTCTAAAAAATCAATAAAGAAAAAAAATTAAAAATAAATAAATAAATACTGTCTATCTGTTCTTCACTTTTCCCTCCAAGAGAGTTATTGGTTGCCAGAAATAAGAAAATGTTTCAAAATATAATATGCCTGATTGAATGATGTGAGGTTTCAGCTTTGGCTCACTCTCCCCACATCTTTCCCACAACTTTGTATACCAATGAAGATTATTGGAGAACACCTTTAGCTTGATTTGTGATTCCGTTCACCAACTTCAAACAAATTATAGCCAATAAAAGTTTTCAAATTAGCATCTCCTCTCTGGTGCTGGCAGGTATCAGTGACATTTGTCTTTGGATAGAGGTGATAGAGATTTGCGATTGTGCTGAAGAATATAGGTTCAGAATCAGTACTTATTATTGCTGGTGTTAAAGTATGACAAGTAATATCCTGGTGAATTTATATATTCCCAGTATTTAAGACCTGAGCTAAGCTGGAATCTGAAGACAAGGTCAGGAAAGTCACTCTGTAAAATGGAATCTAATAAGATTTAATATACAAGGGAAGGGAGTTTTTGTAACATACCCTATTTTGTGATTTTGAGTGCTCTTTCCTATGAGCCCAAAATGTCAGAAGTAATGGCCCTAACTCATATAGACTAACAAGAGAATCTAGCAGTAGTTATTTATCACTGCCTGTATTAGTCAGGGTTGTACAGAGATACAGACCGATAGGATGTGTGTGTGTGGAGAGAGAGAGAGAATTTAAGTAATTGGCTCATGGATTATATAGGCTGGGCAGGCCATTAGGCTGGAGACCCAGGGAAGAGCCAATGCTGCAGTTCAGTTTAAGTCTGAAGGTCATCTTCTGGCAGAATTCCTTTTTGCTCGACGGAGGTCAGTTTTTGTTCTACTTAGACTTTTACTGATTGGCTAAGGCCTACCCACATTATGGAGATACCTACTTTTCTCGAAGTCCACAGATTTTAATGTAAATCTCATCCAGAAACATACAGAATAATGTTTGCCCAACCAGGAAACACTGTGGCCCAGCCAACTTAAACCATAACATTAACCATCACAATGTCCGAGTTAGATAGGGGCTGCGATGAGTGGCTGCTAGTATTTTAGTCCCTGGGAGACAAGTTGACCAAAAGGAAAAGTGGCCTGGCTTTGATTCCCAATTATGTTTCTGCTTAGTTTTGTGACCTTGAGCAAGTTTAGTTAAACTCTTGGAGTTTCAGATTCTTTTTATAACTAAATAATAGGATTGTGAGAATTAAATGATATAATCTTATATGATATCCAATGGTCCCTTTGTAGGTGCTCAAAAATTATTCATTTTTTTAGCTTCCCCAGGAAGGTGCATTCTCCAACTGCTGCCTCAGTCTAATTCAAACTTATGAGATGACCCAACACCCTGGGCTGTGACACTTTGAACACAAAGCCACATTCTGATTATTATTCCATTTGCCATTATATGTGGACATAAGAATTCTCGTTGTAAAGGATCATCTCATTGTTCATGAACACAATGGCATTCTTATTCATAAGTCAGTGTCAGAGTCAGAAATTGTAAGAAAAGAAATCCACTCTGGGAAACTCACCAAAAGACGTTTTGTTATCAAGACTCGGGGGGACCTCACAGAGATTTAATTGTAGGAAATAGCCTATCCCCCTTGGATGCCATAAAATTAGTTATCTGCCTTCACCTTTAATTTGGGCCAAGTGTGGCACTTCATGGACTCTCTGGTCTACCCTCTACATGACCTTGCAACTCCATGCACATGGCCTCTGACCAACCACTCTGCGTTCTTTGGTCAGATTCAAAGAGTCTGGCAGGTTGCTGGCCAGCTCCTTTTGTCAGATGGTCCAATCAGCTAAATGGGAATGGATCATGTAATTTGATAGATTGATCCTTGCAGGAATCTGAGTCAAAAACTTAAGGTGAAAGGGTAAGTTGAATGGGCCAAGCAAAGTAACCTACAACTTAAGTCTCTAATATGGTTACGTAGCTGGGTCAGTCAATGCACCTTAAAGTGTGGTGCCTGCCCTCTGCTCCGGCATCCCCACCCCACAGGCTAGCTGTGAGTTAAAGGCACACTTTCACTCACAGCTAGCCTCTAGACTTTCACTGGCTGTTTTCTCCCCAAGTGAGAGAAGCCACGGCTTTCTGCCCCTGTTGCCATTTGTCTGGCCTCTGGAGAACCTTGATCACTCCATTATGTTGTTCCAAATAGACCTCTATGATTTCTGGTATGGACTGGACATCTCCTCTCGTCCTGCTTTTGTATCCCTATCTCCAATCTCAGTGGCTTCTCTGGGCGTTACTTCCTCCTGCCTCCACAGACCTGTGGATTTTGTCTGTACTCACATTTCCCAAGGGTCCAGCTATATCTTTTCCCTCCGATGCTTGTGGTTCAGTGCTTTACTCCACTCCAGGATGAACCAACTCAGAATTTCGGCTTTCTGAACTTGATAAGCTGAGCGGCAAACCCAGACATGGCTGGATCCCTAAGACATGTGAAGGGAAATGTTCCTGAGAAAACAAGCCTAAAACAGCTGGTCTGCCTTCAGCACTGCAGAACCACCAGCTGCAAGTGGCAGCAAAGGATTGAGGTGAGAAGAGCTCGTACGTGAATCCTCAGGCCTGAGTTTGAAGTTTTGCTCTTACATTCACTAACTGTGGGTCACTAGCCAAGTTTTCTGAGGCTTAGTCCTATGAAATAATAATAATTATAATACTTAAGGTATAGAGTTTCTAGAAAAGCTAATTGAGATGAGTGCAAAGTAGCACATAATAAGTGAATGGCAATAGTTATTTTAAATTATTTTTATCAGTGTTAATAGCAACATTTCTCAGTTGCCAGGAAGTGGTTAAAGAGAAGGTATTTCTATTACATGGTTAACTCCTCATTCCTGAAATAAGCTTTTCTCTCCACTCCATCTATCTTACAAGGTCACTGCCATATGGGGTGGCAAAGAAATGATGGATGTATTTATAGCAGTTAGGGAAACTATATTTTGGATTTGGAGAACTTCCCCCACTTAAAACCTTCTCCTGTAATAAAGTTTAAAGTCCTTGCCTTGCAGCCTACCTTCTATTTTTTCTTAAACCACAGAAGCAATGTCACATTAATGTTCCTCTCTCTGTGCAAGCACCGCTGTACTAGAACATGTTTCTTACTAAATTTTGGCTGAAGAGAAAATTATTTCTAAGTCATGTTTTGTCTTTGGCCAAGAAATATACAGTAATTAAAACATTATTTGTAAACAGGAACAAGAAATAATTTATAGCTTATGTGCAATCATTTTATTCTTTCATGACTTACATATTTATGTGTTTGGATAAAACCTATGAATACTAACTGGCTCTTTATTCTGGTAAATGAGACTGGTTGGGAGTGAATTGGAGAAGGAAAGTGTGGAGCACATAATTGAAAAATAAGATGGAACGATGGATTTGAGATGTATGCCTGCCACCGAATCATTTTGTGACTGTAACTAAGTATAACACTTCGTGCTCTGATTCTCCACCTGGAAGATTATGATAATATGACTGTCTGGAAAGCATTGAACGAGAGTATATTTTCTTTTAAAAAGAGAGAACATTAAAAAGATTTTGGATTTTGGATTCAAACAGGCAAACATTCAAAACAAGAAACTGGGAAATTAGGATCCTTGTTAAACCTGAAACATTTTATCCTTGGTTGATAGAGTTTGTAATATTTCAAGAAGCTTCTTTTAAATATAGACTTTCACCAAATTAATCATAGTCATGCATTGCTTAGCCAAAGAGACAGATGAATGAGCAATTTACAAAAGATGAAACCCATCTGGCCAAGAAACATATGGAACAATCATCATCCTCACTAATAATATAAAAATGGCAAACTAAACAACGATAACATCTTTTTTCACTTTTCAAATTGAAAAAAAAATATTAAATAGTCTAATTATACAAGTCCAACTTTGGTGATGGTAAGGGAAAATGCACACATTATTGGTGAGAATATAAGTTAATATAGGATTTTCTCCTCCTCTTCTCTCTCCCTGGTCCCCAAGAGGGTAAAAGATTGTTCCAGTCTGGGAGCTGACACCCCCAGCAGTCACTACCATCTGGCCAGAACCTTCCAGGAGATGGGTCCCTGTATAAAAGAGGAGAAGATGGGAGGAGTGTTGTTTTTTCACACCTACCCATGCTTTGGTAGAAAAACAAACTTAGAAAAAACAACAACAAAAAAACAGTCCTTTTTTTCTCCCCCATGGATAATAATATACTCAGCAGATAGTAGGAAAAGGTCAAGAGCTGGAACCATTTAAAATAGACTAGGAAAATTAGATGGGAGGGTAAGGAGAAAAATGTGTCTAACTGCTTTAGCATAGCTCCTTCTCTCACAACTCACCCTCAACCAGTGGAGCCCTTCCAAGACCCCTACAACACTTGCTTCATAGATAACCTCTTTTAAGTTACCTAATATCCTTGTGTTCAACCCACTAATACACTATTGCCCTAGTTAAATCCAGAAGGAAATAGGACAGGTCCAGAATAGAGAACAGGGTCTGTCTGGATCAGGTGTCTGTGGCCTTGCTGTCTGGGGGGAGGCAGAACAGAAAATGGAGTGGCCATAGGCCATACCTGAGAGCAACATGGGGTCTCTTTCCATGGACTTCTTGACATGATCCGATTCCCCAGTTAGAGAGCTTTCATCAACCTTGAGATCATTCTGGTTCAGGATTCCATCTGCAGGCAGATCACCTAGTGCACAGAGAGGTAGGGGCAGCATGGAAAGAGGGGATGTAAGAGCCTGATGGAGGGTGGGGACCATCCAACCCCATCTCAGAGCTGCCTCCATGGCTCTACCAATAGGGCAATGAGGGAGTTATCTGTAGCGCCTTTGAAAGACAACTTCAGCTCTGACACCTGAGACAAAACTCCTTTCCATGTATCATACATTCAAACAATTACTGATCCCCAAACACCTTCCCATGGCATGAATATCATATAATTGTAATCCTAAGACACATAGAGTACAAGTCTGACAATCCTTTGGGAGAGTTTCAGTTACTTCTTTCTTTGAATTTCCTTCCCACAACTTCCTTAAATGCTAACCCAGAAGCTAATACAATTGGGAGTTGTATATAGAAGTTTTATTTAGTTCTTTTTATATTTCTTTTTCTTTCATACTTATGTTTTCCTTTAAATTCTTGACCACATGTATAATAGCTGCTTTAAAGTCCTTATCTGCTCATTTCATCATCTTTGTCATTTCTGGGTCTGTTTCTATTGACTGATTTGTCTCCTGTTTATGGTTTACATTTTCCTGCTTCTTCACATATACTATAGTAATTTTTTAAAAATATGTTTTTATTGCTTTTTCAGAGAGAGAGAAACATCAATTGGCTGCCTCCTGCACACCCCCCACTGGAATCAAGCCTGCAACCTGCACATGTGCCCTGACTGGGAATTGAACCAGGGACCTCTCGGTGCATGGGATGATGCTCAACCAACTGAGCCACACCAGCCAGGGCTACTATAGTGATTTTTAATTCAGTAGTGGACATTGTAGACATTACATAGTATAGTGCCTGGATTTTGTTGTCTTTCTTTAAATATTGTTGAGTTTCATTCAAGCAAGCCGTTGATTTACTTGCAGATAAGTTTTCCAGTTTTGTTTGAGTGAGCCTAGAATAGCCTTCACTCTTGGGCTAGTTTAATCTTATCTCTATAACCTGAAAAGTTTGAAAACACTTATTTGCAAAGGTATATGCACCCCTATGTTCATTGGAGCATTATTCATGGTGGCCAAGACATGGAAACAACCAAAGTGTCCTTTGCTAGATGATTGGATAAAGAAGATGCGGTACATATATACAAAAGAATACTAATCATCCATAAAAAAGATGAAATACTGCCATTTGTGACAACATGGATGGATCTTGAGAATAGCATGCTAAGTAAAATAAGTCAGACAGAAAAAGTTAACTATATGATTTCACTCATATGTGGGATGTAAAACTGAAAGCAGCAAATGAACAAACAAGAAAAACAAATAAAAACTCATAGACACAGACAACAGTATGGTGGTTACCAGAGGGAAAGGGGTAGGGGTGGGTAGTAAAGGGTAAAGGGGATCAAATATGGTGATGGAAGAAGATTTGACTCTGGATAGTGGGCACACAATGCAACATACAGATAATGTATCATAGAATTGTACACTTAAAACCTATATCATCTTATTAAACAATATCACCCCAATCAATTTAATTTAAAAAATAATATAAACAGAGCCACTTTAAAATGGAATTAGAGCTGTCATCCCAGAGGAATTGCCCTGTACATCTTATGTCTCAAATCTTTGGAATGTAAAACAGGGCAATATAACCAACCTTTGGACTGGGCCTAAAGCAGCATTGTGTCCCAAGAAACTATCTGCAAGGATAACAGGAGAGTAGATATTATGACTACCAGACTGAAAAATGAACTATGTTAGCTTATTGGCACCAATAGAAATGCCTTCTTTCTGTTGAGGTAATTGTCCCCCTTCCCTCTCTCATAAATACCCTTTGTCTTTGCCTTCTAATTGGACCACTATTTGGGTTTCTGCCTGAATCCATGCTTCCCTATTCGTTTTTTTAAAAATCTCAAATAAATGCTTGTTGCCTCTCACTTGGGCCTTTTATTTTTTGGATAACATCTCTAAAGTGTGGTCTTTCTGAGGTCTCTCTACAAAACATCCCAGGTGTTTAATAAGGTTTCTTCATTCCAACTGGTCAAATATTAAATGTTTCCTGACTCTATTCAAGCTCTAGTAGTTGTTCAGCTTACAGTTCTCCTAGTAATTGTTATTTAACGTCTCATGAAGTCTATCCTTAAACGTACACCAAAGATTCAAGGAGACCTTATGCATATTTCTCTGCCCTGCAAATTTCAGTTGCCTCAATCTCTCTTCATTTCAATTTTTTTCTCCTCTGTTACCACTGTATTCTGCTTGGCTTTTTTCCATCCTGTTCTTAGGTAAATACTGCCAGAAATAAATCTGGGGAAATCTTGGGATCTTCTTATTTGTTTTCCTTCTTTCCAAGATCATAGTCTTACTGTGTCTCTTGTCCAATGTCTGAAAACACTTATTTCATAGATTTGATCCAGTTTTCTATCATTTCTGGTAGGAATGTTAGTCTGGTACCAGCTAATTTTTCATGGCTGGATCACCCATAACATTTTAGAAATGTAAACTTTCTATTGAATAATAAAATACATATTTAAAAGTGCATAAATCTTAAGTACAGTTTGATGAATTTTCATTAATTAAACACATTAGTATAATCAACATCCAGATCAAGAAGAACATTCATTGTTAGAACTCCAGAAGCTCCCTAGTGACTCTTTCCAAACATTAATATCACCTAAGGATAACCAATATCCTGACTTCTATTACTGTATATTATTTTTGTCTGTTTTTGAACACTATATAAGTGGAATCATGCAGTATACAATTTTTGTGTCTGACCACTCAGTTTTATGATTGTGAGATTCAGCCATGTTTTGTGTGTAGCTATAGCTTGTTCATTCTCTTTCTTGTATACTATTCCACTATGTGACTATTCTAAAATTTATTCATCCTGTGAACATTCTTAGATATGTCTTTTGGTGAACATATGGATACATTTCTGTTGCATATACATCTAGAAGTTGGATGGCTGGGTTAACCCACTCCAACAACCACTAAATTTATATAATTAGTCCAGACATTTCTTCTGAATTCCAGACTTACATATCCAAATGTTTGATATTTCCATTTATAAGCACCTCAAATTTAACATAGCCCAACCATTTTCTCTCCCTTGTGTGTTCTCTAAATCAGTAAATGGCTTCTTAACCCATCTAAGTTACTTAAGGAGTCATCCTTAATGCTCCTCTTTTCTTTACACTTTTCAGCAAACCAATCCACTAAGTCCCTTGGATTCCACCTCTGATCTATACATGTCTCAGCATTATCCAACTCTTTGTATCTCTACTGCCATTACCCTAGTTCAAGCCATCATCATCCCTGGCCTTGACTAACGCAGTTGCCTCCAAACTGGCCTTCCAGCAATCCCTCTTGCCCTCTTCCAAATTACTACCCACAAGCAGCAGGAGTGAGCTTTTAAATATGTAAATCAGATCTCTATTAGCTGACCTTTACCTTAGGATACACTCCAAAATACAGTCTAAAATCTATAATGTGGCCAATAAGAGCCTGCATGGTCTGGCTTTTGCTTCACCTCAGCCCAAACATGCTTCCTAACCCCAACCACACTGACTTCCTTTCAGTTCCTAGAGCACACACAAGGCTATTCCATATGCCTGAAGCTTAAAAAGGCACTTCTTCAAAGGGCTTTTCCCTGACAGTCCAGAATTAATCCATCATTACACCCACTAATTTTCCTTCATAGTACTGATCACAATTTATAATCATACAATGATTTATGTCTTAACATCTCTTGTTGCTATTACACTTCAGATTCCATCCAGTGTTATGTTCACCGCTGTAACCCAATGCCTAACACCGTGCTTGGCACATGGTAAACAATCAGTAAGTGCTTGTTTTATCATGCATGGCAGGTGCAAAGGCTGGGAGGGGCCACAGAGCCAGCATCTGGCATTTATTTCGCTGCCAAGTTAGGTGCCTCTTGGAGTGTGGTGGTAGATTGGGCAGGAACTGTTCTTGCTCACTCAGAAAGGGCTTTTTCTTCCGATTCCTTGGATAAGGGTTCGCTGTGGGGCCGCATGAGAAACAAACTGCCTCCGGAACAGGCGGCAGGCGGAAGAGATTCGTGTTATCTGTGAGGGACCGCACAGCCGGTCAGTACACGAGTTCGCAATCTCTTGGCGCAGGTGAAAAACTGCCACTCTCTCCTGGAGGGGGCGGGACTACCTCGGCCCCGGGAGGGGGCGGGGCAGTGTGTCCTTCCCACAGAACCCGATTGGCCTGGGAGAGCCGAGGGATGGGGGACGGGCTTGATCCCGCTGGGTGCCAGCCACGTCGGGTGCCGGGCTGCCCCGCGGAAAGGCCACGCCCTGATCCCACAATGCACTGCGGGCCGCGTCACTCGGAGCGGCAGGTCCCGGCTCGACAGGTACTGACTGGCCCCTCCCAGTCTTCGTTTCTTTCCTCTTGGGGTCGCTCAACCCCCTGGTCGGCCGCTCCCCTCAGTTTCCCCGCCTCCTGCCACGGCCCTGGCCCTTGCCTTCGTGTCTGCAGACCTGTTCCAGGGCCGGAACCAAGCCTGTGCCGTGGGGGCGGGAGCCAGGTGTCGTTGGAACCACGGAGCTCGGGAGGGGCGGGATTGCGGGGATTTCGTCCCCTTTTGTCCCCTTCGACTTGCGGGCTCTTCGAGGCCGCGCGAGCGGCGGTGGCCCCTCGGCTGACCTTCCATGGGCCTGGGGCAGCGGAGGCTAGGGGGCCGACGGGCAGGGACAGTCTCGGTGGGCTGTCAGCGGCGGAGGGCGTTCCCTGGCGCCCAGGTGTCAGAAACACCGTGATCCACCTAGGCTGCTTAGGTGCCCCCGAGAGCTTGACGTGGCATTGTCTCTTTCTTTTAGGCAGGGTGGGATTTGAACCAGTGGCTAACTTTGCGTTTTGTGGGGACTGAATGAGCATTGAGCTCGGAGATTTGCCCGCGTCGGCTCTCGGAAACCTCATCTAAGGCCCTGTTAGTGGCACTTTGGGAATGATGGGGCATAGAGACCTGAGCAGTTGGCTGGACAGGTGGAAGAGGGCTTCAGAATAAGAGACGGGGCCCCAGCTGGCTTGACTCTCTGCCAGTGAAAGCAGCTTTGGACTTTTCCGGTACTCCATAGTTTCCTGGGTCATCCACGTGCGGGTAGTTGGCTAGCTTGAGAACCAGCCCTTTCGATGCCTATTCAGCCAAGGCAAAGCCCAGGGCTAAAGAGTCAGCCACTGAACTGGAGATGTTGGGATCCCAGCTAACAGGTGGAACAGCCACTTTTAAATCTCCCTGAATGACATAAGGAATTAGGCAGTACCTTAAACAGTACCTACGATTTCTGGCATATGAAGGTTATAGTTCAGTAATTGAATCTGACATCTGTGACCATACCCTAAGTTAATGGGACATCTGGGCATTTCCTATGTTGAGAACCCATGATCTCAGTTTAGTGCTGCTTTTGATGTATGATTTAAAAAAAATCTAAATATATTTTATATCAGTATATGAAAGAAGCCCAGTTCTTGTCAAAGGGGGGTGGGGGGGAAGGCAGGGTGCCTGTGACCTTCCTCTCCATGTAGTTGAGTAAGAAGCTTAGATATATTGAGAGGCAATGCCTCAGAGGGTGGTTAGAGTTAGGCCTGAGTTTAAATCTGTCACTTGCTAGTTTAGTTAGGGACTGAATACATTACTTAACCTTTCTGAGCTTGAATTTCCTCAAAGGTAAAATGGAACTGATAATATCTACCTCACAGGTTATTGGAAGACTTACATGAAGTAATGTGTATAAAGTGCCTGGTAAATAGAGGCAGTCAATAAATAATAATAACAGCAAACATTTAAGATTGCACTTTTAGTCTGCAAGGCAATGCTTCAGGTTCTTTACATGTTCATGTCAGGTAGATACTTATTAGTATATTTAAAATAAACCTATGAGATATATACTGTTAGTAGCCACAATTTATAGGTGAGGAAATTGAATATAGAAAGGCATAGTTAGTATATGGTGGAGACAGTTTATGAACCCAGGCAATCTAGTTCCAGAGTCCATCCTGTTAACTACTATACAGTCTCTCTCATTTTTTTAAATCCTCACCTGAGGATACTTTTTCCATTTATCTTCAGATAGAGTGGAAGGGAGGGAGGGAGAGAGAGAGAAAGAGAGAGAGAAACATCCATGTGAGAGAGACACATCGACTAGTTGCCTCCTGCACGACCCTGACCAGGGCCTGGATGGAACCAAAACCAAGGTATATGCCCATGACTGGAATCGAACCCGAGACTCTTTAGTCTTCGGGCTGATGCTCTAACCGATGAGCCAAACTGGCCAGGGCTACTATACAGCCTCTTAAAGAAAATGTAAGCTGGTCTTTTTATTATTTCAAAATGAGTAGCTATATAGTTTCTGTATCCCTGGGTTCTTGCCCCTTGTTGGTTTCAGGAGACTGGTGTAGAAGAAGCTTAGATTTAAGCACCAGTTCTGCCATATGTTAGCAATGTGACATTGAGAAACGGAGCCTTCATTTCCTCATCTGTAAAATGAAGGTTATACCTACTCACTGTTTGTGAACTATGAAGTGCTACACAAATGTTGGGGATTGACACATTTATGCATGTGTTGGGGGCCCTGTTCCTAGATGTGGGGATATCTACTCTGGAGCCTGAGGTCTTTTTTTTTTTTTTTTTTTTTTTTTTATCCTCACCCGAGGACACTTTATTTTTTCATTCTTTGCTCAGATAGAGTAGGAGGGAGAGAGAGAGAGAGAGAGAGAAACATTGACGTGAAAGGGCCACATCGAGTGGCCGCCACCCGCACAACCAACTAGGGCCGAGGACAAAATGCAACCGAGGTACGTGCCCCCAGCGGGAACTGAACCTGGGTCTCTTCGGACCGCAGGCCGACGCTCCAACCGCTGAGCCAAACCGGCCAGGGCAAGCCTGAGGTCTTATACATACTGTTCAAGCACCTGTAATAGGAGTATCAAAGGCTGCTGGAGAGGTTGAGGGAGGAGGCAAGCTGCCAAATAAATTCTGGTTGTCCTTGGTACTCTTTCCCTTTTTCTTCAAACTGTTTCCCAAGTGCCTTCCTGCTAACCTGTGGCTGTGTAAAGAACTTCCGTTTTCATTCAGTCTTGCCTCTACCTTGTGCATCACATCATAGCTTTCTTGACAAATAACAATACCCCTCCCATTTCTCACAGATCTCTGTTAGCACTTTTAATAAAATAATATGTACTAAGGTAGTGTTTACCAAATTTTAGTACCATCAGATATGCAAGATAATTTGTGTGCTAGGCAGATGAACATTTAAAAAATAATTCTGTAAAGTTTTCACATGTTTGTATTTGAATGAAACCCTACAAATTCTCCTATTTTTTTATTTATTTATTTTTTGCATTTATCTTCAGATAGAGCGGGAGGGACAGAGGGGGGAAGAGAGAGAGAGAGAAACATCGATGTGAGACAGACACATTGAGTGGTTGCCACCCACACGACCCCAACCATGGCCGGTGACAAACTGCAACTGAGGTACGTGCACTTAGCAGGAACCAAACCCAGGACTCTCTGGTCTGCGGGCTGACGCTCTAACCGCTGAGCCAAACCGGCCAGGGCCCTACAAATTCTCTAAATTTGTTAAGTTGGGAGAAAAACCTAACGCAGCAAAACTGATTTAACAAATACTATTGCTAAGGGTAGGGGAAAAAAAAGTCAGTTGAAAGACGTATGAAGTAGATGATAGTACAGGTGGGGCGCAGACATGGTAAGAATTCTGAAAATGGTACTTGGATAACTACAGTTTGAGAAATAATAAACTCAACTAAAATGAGTGATTAACCCAGTATGAATGTTTTTATCTTAAAAGAGGCATTTATGAAAGCATCTTGCTAGAAAATAGATATAATGTGTACTTATACATTGGATTTTGTTTATTACTTTATGAGAGTTTGCCTTCTTGGTACCTTGGGCCCACAGTCATTACCCCACAAGGTTCTGAGGAGAGAGGTCAGCATCTTGTTATTTTGGATCTAAACGGTTGCTATAGTAGTTTGGCATTGTGGAACTTTCTCTTCCTCAGCCTTTACATAAATATCTACCCAGATATTTTTCCTCTAGCAGTTGGTATTGGGGAGAGAATACCAAGTCCAGTACTCAGGTTCTCAATGACTTTGCCGCTTGTCTAAGGCATATGCAATCTTTTTCCAGTGTTAAAGGTAAGAGAAAATGGACCAGTGGCCTAAAAATGTATCTGTGGCCCTGATAAAACTACCATTGCTCGGTGATATAGAGGTAAATTTTCCCATGCAAGTGATTTAACCTCTTGCTTTCCCCAGTTCCCACTGGCTCTTCCTTGATTTTTCCCAACCACCACCTTGCCTAGATTCTAAGGGTACTCTAACCCTAGCTTGGCCCTGATGTGGACAGATTCCTCTTTCTGCTCGCACAGTCCAGATAAGATGAGAGTAATTTTTTTTTAATTAAGGAACTGCATTAATAATCCATAGTAAAAAGAAAAAAGGGGAGGGTAAATATTTATTGAGTTGACAGAGGAGAGATTGCTTATCCTAAGGTGATTAAAGTCTGTCTACAAATTAGTCAAGCCTGGCATTGCTCATTGGACGGTCATCCCAGTTTCTTTTGCTAGTTAACTGGTTTGGATGCGAGGCCAAATGACTCTGGGAGGAAGAAAGTTTTTCATCTCAGAAAAATCTTACCTATTGATAAACAGACATAATTATGACAGGGAATATCACTGCTGTATTGTGCGTTTGGCATTAGGAATATCTGAAATGCAAATTTGTCTAACTATAATTTTCCAATTAGTAAAGTGGTGCGCAATGTAGCTTGCATTGCGTTTGCTCTTTTAATCTGAATTTCTTTAATTCTGGATTGTTGCTTCTTGATGGTAGGAACTATGCATTCCTAATATCTGGCACAGTCTCTGGCATACAGTATGTACTGTTAAAATCGAAATTCAACTGATTAAACTTGAAGATGTAATTGGCTTTATTAAGCTAGTCATGAATTGGACAGCATCCTGTCTAGCAACTAGTAGAGTTCTCTGAGGGGTTGTACAAAATGGAATTTTTTTATAGGCAGGAAGGGGGCGGGACTAAGAAGTTAAGAGTGGATTATGTTAGGCAAGGACAGGTGGTGGAGGAGTTTACCTGTCAGAACACCTCACTTGTGTGGATCAGGAAATTCCAGACTGATTGGTTTAAAAGTATGCTCCTGGGAGATTCTGAAACTAAAATTAGGTTAGGTATTTAATCTAGCTTTGGTATCATGGGCTTTTAGCACGAGTGAGCCTTTTTGGGCCTGTGGCTTTTCTTTTTAACAGTACTCAAATGTTTGTTGAATGAATGGAACTTACAGGTTGGTATTCTTTTCTCAGTAAATGTTTTAGGAAGTATGAATTTTAACTTTTTGTCTTTCAAGTTATGCAGAAAGGAATAATTTTGAAGATTACATGAAAGTTGGCACCCTATAATAAAGATAATTTCTAACATTTCTGTTGGGATCCTAGAAAGACCAGGCATGAAGGAATGCAGTCTACTTTTATTTTATTTATTTATAGTAAATTTTTTATAATTGATTTTAGAGAGAGAAGGGGGGGGGGCAGGGCGAGCCATCGAATGGTTGCCTCCTGCAGGTGCCAGGACCATGCCCCAAACCCACAACCTGGGTATGTGCCTGGACCGGGAATTGAACCCACCACCTTTTGGTGTACAGGACAATGCTCCAAGCAACCAAGTCACACCGGCAAGGGCTAGTTTACTTTTAAATACTAAGTATATGGATGTTTGAAACTATAGGTGACAACCCTGTCCTCATGTTAATTATCAGAGTAGTCCTTATATTGCAGTATATTTCTGTAAAGATGAAAGTTTTGTATTTAAACAATAAATATTTAAGGGTATGAAATGACATTTTCTTAGTCTAAATGTTGAAACTGTGATTTAATAATTAAATAAAACATGGTAACAATTTTAAAAGGGGATTATAATATAGCTTTTATCCCTAGAGTAATCTTAGTTTTCTCTTGCTACTGCTTTTAGAAAATAAATTGGTTGAATAGGAGAAAAATGATTTGGATGTGTCAAGTTGGAACTTTAAAGAATCCATTATGGTAAAGGCTAATTTAATTTCTGCTGAGTTTTTCTTTTTTTCCTCTTAAGTAAATAGAAGAGAAAAATATAAAGGGTAATGATATATTAATACCTAGCTATTCCTCTCATTTCCTCATGAAAACAGAAAATAGGCGTAGTAAATTTCATGCATTAGCATTATTATTTGGGTTAATGTTCATTGTCAGTTAGTTACTATCATGAATGGGCAGTCAGCTTTTGACTTCTGTCAACATAAGAAATATTCAAACCTGTGACTAAACTTAAAGTGGGATGCTTATAAATTTGATTATAATGCAATTGATAAAAAACTGTTTTTTGTAAGATATTCCAAGACAATTTTTTGATGTATAATAATTATTTAAAATGACATACAGAATAATATAAAGTCCATATATATTTTTCAATATATAAAGAATAAGTAATATGCAAGATTTTAAAACATTATACATGGCTTATCCAAAGTATGCATTGAGTATTGGGAATAATTCATGAACTCCCAATGTCTGAAGTATTACTGCCAGACACCCCCACAGGGAATCATTACTTTTGGCTTGTCCTCTGTCACTGACAGGACACTTGCTACCCCTGGGAGTTTCCTGTTTGAACTTGACTTTGAATTTTTGCAAAATTTCTCCCTAGGGCAGGCTGATATTTTTAGAATATTTATTTTAATAAAAATATATGTATATAAATAGAACATTAGTATTATTATTTTATTTGGAAAAGCGTTCCATGTAACTTTAAGCATATTACATAGGCCTAAGTAGTGTGTGTGTGTGTGTATATATTTTATTAAAAAAAAATTTTTTTTAAGGAGAAAGAATAAATCCTTGAGGTATGTCAGGGCCCACTGGAATAACCCAAAGTCAATTCTTGGTTAAAAAAACGTTTTACCCCTGGCCAATTTTGCTCAGTGGTTAGAGTATCAGCCCTCGAATAAAAGGGTCTCGGGTTTGATTCCCAGTCAAAGACATGTACTTGGGTTGCAGGTTTGATCCTTGGCCCTGCCTTGTCTGGGCTGTATGTGATGTGTCTTTCTTACATAGATTTTTTTCTCTCTCTCCCTCCCTCCCTCCCTTCCACTCTATCTAAAAATCAATGGAAAAATATCCTTGGGTGAGGATTAACAAAAAAACCTATTTTAATATTTAAACTTTACGAGGATTGTCTAATAAACGTAACCAAAAGATTATGATTTAAATTTTGTAAAACCAGGTAAAAGAAATACATTTTTATGGTAATAACTTTAAGACATTAATTAAATTTAAAAATGGTTTTAATATTAAATATTTTGCTCAGACTACAGAATTCTGCTTAATTTATATAAGTATTTAATCTTTTTAGGCCAATAAAAGATTATATCTTAGCCTTGGCCGGTTTGGCCAGCGGTTAGAGCGTAAGTCATGGGTGTGATTCTGGTCAATTGCACGGATCTCCGTTGCCATTCAGTCCCCAGCCCTGGTCGGGGTCCTGCAGGAGGCAACCAGTCGATGTGTCTCTCTCACATGTTGTTTCTCTCTCACCCCTGCTCCCCCTCTATCTGAAGATAAATGGAAAAATATCCTTGGGTGAGGATTTTAAAAAAAAGGTTATATCTTAGTAATGTCATTCGGAGACTGAAAATTCACTACACATAATATACAGATGAACACATATTACATAAAGACCATATGCATAAAGACCATATCCATAATTTGAATTACTAATTTTTGCAGAGAAAATGCAATAATTTTTAAAAATTTACCCTTGATAATTCTTAATAAGATTGGAAAAGGGGAGGGAAGGTCCTAATTACCAAGCAGGAAGATTTGTTGAAACAATAAAAGCCTCAAGGGCTGTGAATGAGTGGGGTGGGCGGTGGGAATAAACAAGGTCTTGACTTCAGTCTAAGGAATTAAGTAACAAGAGAGGGTTGGGCTGAGGTTTTTTTTTTTTTTTTCGTTATAAATTTTAAACTTTTATAAACTTTAAAAAATTTTTTTTTATTAATTTATTTTTGTTACAGATGTTTCTCCTTTTTCCCCCCTAGACACCCTCCTCCCCCGCCCCAGCACTGTTGTCTATGTCCATTGGTTATGCATACATGCATATAAATTCTTTGGTTTATCTCATCCATCCCCCCTGCCCCCCCTCCTCTGAGGTTTGTCAGTCTGAATTGTATCCCTTTCTATGTCTCTGGGTCTATTTTGTTCATCAGCTTATTTTGTTCATTATATTCCACAAATAAGTAAGATCATGTGGTATTTGTCTTTCTCTGACCGGCTTATTTCGCTTAGCGTAATACTCTCCAGGTCCCTCCATGTTGTCTCAAAGGATAAGAGATCTCTTTCTTACAGCTGCATAGTGTTCTATTTTTTTTTTTATCCTCACCTGAGGACATTTTTCCATTTTTTGTTCAGATAGAGTGGGAGGGGGGGAGAGAGAGAGAAACATCGACGTGAAAGGTACACATCGAGTGGCTGCCTCCTGCTCGAGCCAACCAGGGCCGAGGACAAACTGCAACTGAGATACGTGCCCTTAGTGGGAACCAAACCCAAGTCTCTCTGAACTGCAGGCTGTCGCTGTAACCCCTGAGCCAAACTGGCCAGGGCTGCATAGTGTTCTATTGTGTATATGTACCACAGCTTTTTAATCCACTCATCTATTGATGGACACTTGGGCTTGTTTCCAGATCTTAGCAATTGTAAATAGTGCTGCTATGAACATAGAGATATATATATTCTTTCTGATTGGTGTTTCAGGCTTCTTAGGGTATATTCCTAGAAGTGGAATCACTGGGTCAAATGGCAGATCAATTTTTAATCTTTTGAGGAAACACCATAGTATTTTCCATAGTGGCTGCACCAGTCTGCATTCCTACCAGCAGTGTACTGGAGTCCCCTTTTCTCAACACCCTTGCCAGCTCTTGTTATTTGATGATTTATTAATGATGGCCATTCTGACAGGTGTGAGGTGATACCTCATAGTTGTTTTAATGTGCATCTGTCTGATGATTAGTGACGAGCATTTTTTCATATGTCTCTTGGCCACTTGTATGTCCTTTTTGGAGAGGTGTCTATTTAGGTCCTCTGCCCATTTTTTAATTGGGTTCTTTGACTTCCTTTTGTTGAGTTGTATGAGTACTCTATATATTTTGAAAATTAACCCCTTATCTGATGTATTGTTGTCAATTATGCTCCCCCATATAGCTGTGCAGAAGCTTTTTAGTTTGATGTAGTCCCATGTATTAAGTTTTTCCTTTGTTTCTGTTGCCTTAGGCATTATATCAGTGAAAATTCTGCTGCGTATGATGTCTGAAATTTTGTTGCCTACATTTTCTTCTAGGATTTTTATGGATTCACGAGTCACATTTCAGTCTTTTATCCATTTTGAGTTTATTCTTGCGTATGGTGTAAGTTGATGGTCTAGTTTCATTTTTTTGCATGTAGCTGTCCAGTTTTCCCAACACCATGTATTAAAGAGGCTGTCTTTATCCATTGTGAAATATTAATTGAGCATAATGTCTTGGGTCAATTTCTGGGTTCTCTGTTCTGTTCCATTGATCTATGTGCCTGTTCTTGTGCCAGTACCAGGCTGTTTTGATTACAATGACTTTGTGGTATAACCTGATATCTGGTATTGTGATCCTCCTACTTTGTCGTTCTTTTTCAAGATTGCTATGGCTATTCAGGGTCTTTTTTGGTTCCATATAAACTTTTGAAGTATTTGTTCTAGTTCTGTGAAATATGTTGTTGGTATTTTAATGGGGATTGCATTGAATCTATAGATTGCTTCGGGTAGTATGGACATTTTAATGATGTTGATTCTTCCAATCCATGAACAAGGTATATGCTTCCACTTTTTTATATCTTCCTCTATTTCTTTTTTCAGTATCCTGTAGCTTTCTGCAAATAGGTCCTTTATTTCTTTGGTTAAGTTTATTCCTAGGTATCTTGATTTTTTTTGCTGCAATGGTAAATGGGATTGTTTTTTTAGTTTCTCTTTCTATGAGTTCATTATTGATGTATGAGAATGCCGTCAATTTCTTGATGTTAATTTTGTATCCTGCTACGTTGCCAAATTCGTTTATTAGATCTAGTAGGTTTTTGATGGAGTCAAAATAGGGTTTTCTGTGTACAATGTCATGTCATCTGTGAATAATGACAGTTTCACTTCCTCCTTTCCAATTTGGATCCCTTTTATTTTTTCTTCTTGTCTAATTGCTGTGGCTAAGACTTCTAGTACTATGTTAAATAAGAGTGCTGAAAGTGAGCATCCATCTTGTTCCTGTTCTTAAGGGAAATGCTTTTAGTTTTTGCCCATTGAGTATGATGTTGGCTGTAGGTTTTTCATATATGGCCTTTATTATGTCGAGGTATGATCCCTCTATTCCCACATTGCTGAGCATTTTTATCAGAAATGGGTGCTGGATTTTGTCGAATGCTTTTTCAGCATCTATTGATATGATCATATGGTTTTTAACTTTCATTTTGTTTATGTGGGGTATCACATTTATTGATTTGTGAATATTGTACCAGCCTTGCATCCCTGGGATAAATTCCACTTGGTCATGGTGAATAATTTTTTAATGTATTGCTGGATCCGATTTGCTAATATTTTGTTAAGGATTTTGGCATCTATGTTCTTTAGGGATATTGGCCTGTAGTTTTCTTTCATTGTAGTGTCTTTATCTGGTTTTGGAATTAGAATTACGCTGGCCTCATAATACGAGTTTGGAAGTCTTCCTTCTTCTTGAATTTTTAGAAATAGTTTGAGGAGAATGGGTGTTAGTTCTTTGAATGTTCGGTAAAGCCATCCGGGCCCTGGCTTTTGTTTGCTGGGAGAGTCTTGATTACATCTTCAATTTCCTTAGTTGTTATTGGTCTGTTCAAGTTTTCTATCTCTTCCCACTTCAGTTTTGGGAGACTATGTGTTTCTAGAAATTTGTCTATTTTGTTTAGATTGTCCAATTTGTTGCCATATATTGTTCATAGTGTTTGTTAAAGATCCTTTGTATTTCTGTGGTGACAGTTGTTTCTTCCCCCTTTCATTTCTGATTTTGTGTATTTGGGTCCTCTCTCTTTGTTTCTTGGTGAGTCTAGCTAAGGGTCTATCAATCTTGTTTATCTTTTCAAAGAACCAGCTCTTTGTTTCATTGATCTTTTGAATTGTTTTTTGGTCTCTATGTCATTTATTTCTGCTCTGATCTTTCCTATTTCTTTCCTTCTACTTGCTCTGGGGTTTTCTTTTTGTTTGCTTTGTAGTTCTTTAAGTTGTGAGGTTAGATAGTCAATTCGAAATTTTTCTTGTTTCTTGAGGTAGGCCTGTAGTGCTATGAACTTCCCCCTCAGGACTGCTTTCGCTGCATCCCATAAATTTTGTGTTTTTGTGTGTTCATTTTCATTGGTTTCCAGGAAGTTTTTAATTTCTTCCTTGATCTTCTTGGTAACCCATTCATTGTTTAATAACATGCTATTTAGCCTCCATGTGTTCATATGTCTTTGCATGTTCTTGTTGTAATTGATTCCTAGTTTCATGTCATTGTGATCTGAGATGCTTGGTAAGAGTTCAGTTTTCTTAAACTTGTAGAGACTTTGTTTTTGTCCTAACATGTGGTCTATCTTTGAGAATGTCCCATGTGCACCTGAGAAGAATGTGAATTCTGCAGTTGGGGAGTGTAATTCTCTGTAGATATCTATTAAATCCATTTGATCTAGTGCGTCATTTAGAGTCTCTGTTTCCTTGTTAATTTTTTTTTTCCTCACCCGAGGACATTTTTGCATTTATCTTCAATAGAGCAGGAGGGAGAGAGGGAGGAAGAGAGAGAAAGGGAAACATAAATGTGAGAGAGACACATCGACTGGTTGCCACTTGCACAACCCCAATTGGGGTTGGGGACGAACCGCAACCGAGGCACGTGCCCTTGGCTGGAATTGAACCCAGGACTCTGGTCCACGGGCCGGCAGTCTTAACTGCGGAGCCAAACCGGCCAGGGCTCCTTGTTAATTTTTTGTCTAGAGGATCTATCCAGTGATGTCAGCGGGGTGTTGAAGTCCCCTGCTATGATTGTATTGCTGTCGATTTCTCCTTTGAAGTCCTCCAGAAGTTTTAAAATATATTTTGGTGCTCCTATGTTGGGTGCATATATGTTTACCAAGGTTATATCTTCCTTTTGGATCGATCCTTTCAATATTATGTAGTGACCTTCTTTGTCGCTAGTTATGGCCTTCATTTTGAAATCTGTTTGATCAGATATGAGTATTGCTACCCCAGCTTTTTTTTTCCCTTTCCGTTTGCTTGGAAGATTTTTTTCCATCCTTTCACTTTCAACCTATGTGAGTCTTTTGTTGTGAGGTGGGTTTCTTGTGAACAACATATATATATGAGTCATGCTTTCTTATCAGAGCATTCAATCCATTTACATTTAAGGTTATTATTGATATGTACTTATTTATTGCCATTTTTGTTTATTGTGGTTATATTTTTCTTCCTATTTCTTCTACTAATTACAGCAGTCCTTTCAACATTTCTTGCAGTGCTGGTTTGGTGCTAATATATTCCCTTAGCCTTTTTTTGTCTGGGAAGCTCTTTATTTCACCTTCTATTGTGAAGGATAGCCTTGCTGGATAGAGTAGTCTTGGATTCAGATCCTTGTTTTTCATTACCTTAATTATGTGTGCCATTCTCTCGTGGCCTGTAGTGTTTCTGTTGAGAAGTTAGCTGATAGCCTTATGGGGGTTCCTTTGTAGGTAACCTGTTGCTTATCTCTTGCTGCCTTTAGGGTTCTCTCTTTGTCTTTAATTTTTGGCATTTTAATTATTATGTGTCTTGGTGTGTGCCTGTTTGGATTCTACTTACTTGGGGCTCTCTGTGCTTCTTGAACTTGAATGTCTTTTTCCTTCACCAAGTTAGGGAAGTTTTCTGTTACTGTTTCTTCAAATATATTCTCTAACCCTTGCTCATTTTCTTCTTCTGGACCTCCTATGATGGGGATGTTGTTACGTTTCCAGTTGTCCCAAAGTTCTCTTAAGCTGTCTTCCTGTTATTTAATTGTTTTTTCTTTTGGGTTTTCTGATTGGGTGATGTTTTCTACCCTGCCTTCTAATTCACTGATCCAGTCCTCAGCTTCCTCTACTCTGCTGGTTATTCCTTCCAATGTGTTCTTTATTTCTGTTTTGTCATTCTTTATTTCCAATTGATTGGTTTTCATTATTTCTATATCTTTACCCATGGTGTTGAGCCCTTTACTCATGCTGTTGAGCTTCCTCATTATCATCACTCTGAACTCTCCCTCTGATAACTTGCTTAACTGCATTTCATTTATCTCATCTTCAGTAGAGTTCTCTTGTTCTTTCATTTGGTATTTGTTTCTTTGTTTCACCATTTTGGGTATCTCAGTGAGTTTTGGAGCCTGCCAAATTTTCCCTGTGGGTGTTGGTGTTCCACTGATTGTGGCTCCCTCTACTGGGTTTGGATGAGTGTGGGAGGACCCACGTTAAACACCACTGTCAAGTCTTACTTTCCTGGGTAGATTTGCAAGCCCAGAAAGGTTCAGTTATCCTCTAGCTCTTTGCCTGGAGGCTGTTAGTCTCAGTTACTTGATGAGCCTTTTTGGGTTGTGGCCCTCAACTGAATGAAAATTTGATGGGTTGTAGCCCTCAACTAAATGAAAAACTCCCTCAGGTGTTCAGGGTAAGAGGATTTCCAGAGGGTGGGGCAGATGCTGGCTGTTAATGCCTCAATTTGCTTTTCTCTGGCCTGGCCGGGTGGTGTTAAATTTCTGAGGGAGGGGCTATTGCTTCTTTCTGGGTCTCTGGGAAGGGGCTCTTTGAGTAAGATGGCTACTGTCCTGTGAGGGGGTGATTCCGCAAAAAACTCCCATTGCCCACTCACCTTTCCAAGCTCCCAAGTGTCCACACAGTTCCAGGCCAGTCTGCCCTCCCTCTGCCAGAGCCCAAGGTGAGTGGCTGTAGCTAATTTAGTGCTCTGTTCCAGCCCTCTGTGCTGTGGAGCTGGCTTGGGATTTTAACCCCAAGGGAGCTGCTCACAGCTAAATCAGCTGCTGTCTGTGGGCTGCCAGCCCACCCTCTCGTGCCTCCGCAGTTCCTACCAGGCTCGATTCAGTGTCCTTTTCCGGTTCCTAGTTATATGGGTCCTCTCCAGCTGCTTTTCTGTTGCTTTTTCCTGACAGTTTGTCTTTATTCTAGTTGTAATTCCAGTTTGGTCCTGGGAGATGGTCTGTGTAGCTTCCATTTACTCCGCCACCGTTTTGGAATCTTTTTTATAAACTTTTATAGCCTTCACAACCTTTTATAAACCTTTTTACAATTTTCATAAATCTTTTTTTAGAAATAACTATTTTTAGAACAATTCACTTTTTTCCCCTCAAAAATGTATCTCCATATCTCATGCCTTCTATTATCAAAACTATATAATTTTTCTCAACTCAATTAGAGTTTTTAACTCTTAGATACCTCAATTTTCAATGATAGCCAGGTAAATAACCAGTATTCCTTATATTGACTTTTATGAATACATCTTTTTTTTTTTTTTTGTCCTCACCTGAGGATATTTTTTTCCCGTTTATTTTCAGACAGAGTGGGAAAGAGAGAGAGAGAAAGAGAGAGAGAGAGAGAAACGATGCAAGAGAGATACATAGACCGGTTGCCTCCTGCATGAGCCCGACCAGGGCCAGGGATGGAACCACAACCAAGGTACGTTCCCTTGACTGGAATCGAACCCGTGACTCTCTGGTCCATAGGCTGACACTATAACCAATGAGCCAAATCGGACAGGCCTATGAATACATCTTAAGCACGTTCACATTTTCAAGAAACACATCTTCGATAAAGCACAAGACATTGCAACAACAGTTTTAAATTTATTTTATGGACTTTTTGTAATAAAAAGCCAAAAGCAAGCAAACTTAAGACTTGTCTAGCAATTAATATTTTAGTATTTCATGTTATTTAAAAATATTTAGATATTTAATACTTTTTATTAAATTTATTAATTTTAGAAAGATATAGCTAAAATAAGTTAAATTGATTTGTTTAATGGCTAAAGATTTTTTTTCTTTTGAAAAGATTTATTTTTCACATATTTGTATTTTAAAAGATGTTCCAGGTAAACGTTTTTGAAGACCAGGTATTTGCATTTCAAAGGTCTTAAGACTTGGTTTTATACAGTCAATTATCTATAAGCCTTTTAAGATGAATAAGGGGAGGTTTGGGGAAGGTAAAAGGATTTGGTGGGTTTTTGATGTTTTGGAGCCACACCTCTGACCCTGTAAGGACTGCACTGTGGCCCTGGCCGGTTTGGCTCAGCGGTTAGAGCATCAGTCTGCAGACCAAAGAGTCATGGGTTTGATTCCAGCAAGGCCATGTACCTCGGTTGCAGTTTGGTACCCAGCCCTGGTTGGGGTTGTGCGGGAGGCAACCAATCAATGTGTCTCTCTCACATTGATGTCTGTCTTTCTCTCTCCTTCCCTCTC
Organism: Tadarida brasiliensis; assembly: GCA_030848825.1. NCBI lineage: Eukaryota > Metazoa > Chordata > Mammalia > Chiroptera > Molossidae > Tadarida > Tadarida brasiliensis. The sequence goes on along the minus strand of CM061260.1, from coordinate 61,272,733 downwards.
ACTCTATCTGATGATAAATGGAAAAATATCCTTGGGTGAGGATTAAAAAAAAAAAAGACTGCATTGTAAAACAAGGACAGTTTCATTTATTTATTTTAACACCTCAACAATGGACTGACAAATCCATTCACCCATTTTTGGAATGTTTCTTCCCATTCCAAAACATTTGGAATGTTTTTTTAGTTTGCAGATATTAGTACATAGTTTAGCGTTGCCTCTGAGAGTCATAAAGGCTTGGATATATGGAATCTCTGTTCATTTCCCTTGGGAATGGTAAAACAGATCTAGCTGTAGCATTAGCTAAATAATTTTCTTTTGCTTCAATGGTGGCAGTTTTAGAATGTCCTGGAATTTTGATAATTACCAATTTTTTAAATTTCTGTATGACACCTGATAATTTTGTAATTTGTTTTCCATTTTTCATGGGCTGCCTTAGAAAATTAAGAAGCCTTGCCAGGCTGGTGTGGCTCAAGTGTATTGAGCATTGTCCCATGGACTGAGAGGTCCCGGTTCGATTCCCAGTCAGGTCATATATATACCCAGTCGGGCTCGATCCCCAGTAGGGGGCGTGCAGGAGACAGCTGATTGATGTATCTCTCTCACATCAATGTTTCTATCTCTCTCTCCCTTCCTCTCTAAAAAATAAATAAAATCATATTTTTTTTAATTTATTTATTTTTATCCTCACCTGAGGACATTTTTTCATTTTTTGTTCAGATAGAGTGGGAGGGAGAGAGAGGAAGAGAGAGAGAGAGAGAAACATCGACGTGAAAGGCACACATCGAGTGGCTGCCACCCGCACGACCAACCAGGGCCAGGGACCAACTGCAACCGAGGTACATGCCCTTAGCGGGAACCGAACCCTGGTCTCTCTGTACCGCAGGCCGACGCTCTAACCGCTGAGCCAAACCGGCCAGGGCAATAAAATCATATTTTTAAAAAATAAAGTTTTTACACCAAAGGTATAGTTACTATCATTGTAAATATTGGCTATTTGATCTTTGGCCAATTGACAAGCCCAAATTAGAATAATTAGGCTTGTTGGGCCTATTTTATTCAGGTAAATAAGAACTTTCAATTATGTTCATCATGGAAGTTACTGAATATCCGGCTAGGTAACATTCTTGCTTATTTTTATTTATTTTTTTTACTTATCGTTATTGTTGAAAGTATTACAGATGTCCCTCCTATTTCCCCTATTGACACCCTCCTTCCCACTCCTGCCCCTCTCCTGCCTTCCCCACACTGTTGTCTGTGTCCATTGGTTATGCACATATGCATATAAGTTTTTTGGTTTATCTCTTCCCACCCCTCCTCCCCCCTTCCCTTTGAAGTTTGTCAGTCTCACAACCAATTTGTACTTCTTAATCCCTTCACCCTTTTCACCCATTCCCCCAACCCCCCTCCCATCTGGCAACCAACAAAAAGTTCTCTGTCTATGAGTCTTTTTATGTTCTGCTTGTTCATTTTGTTTATAGATATAGTTGTTGATAGATATGTATTTATTGCCATTTTATTCATATTTTTTAATCTTCTTTTTCTTCAAGAAGACCCTGCAACATTTCATATAATAATGTTTTGGTGGCCCTGACCAGTTTAGTTCAGCGGTTAGAGTGTGGGCCCAGAGACCAAAGAGTCGCTGGTTCGATTCTGGTCAAAGGCACGTACCTCGGTTGCGGTTTGGTCCCCAGCCCTGGTCGGGGTCATGCGGGAGGCAACTAATCGATGCGTCTCTCTCACATTAATGTTTCTCTCTCTCTCTATCACTCCCTCTCTGTCTGAAAATAAAATGGAAAAATATCCTTGGGTGAGGATTTAAAAAAAAAAACACCAAACAAAACACCCTGGCCAATTTGGCTCAGCGGTTAGAGCATCAGCCCATGGACCGGTGAGTCGTGGGTTCGATTCCGGCCAAGAGCACATACCTTGGTTGCGGTTCATCCCCGGCCCTGGTCAGGGTCATGCGGGAGGCAGCCAGTTGATGTGTTCCTCTCACGTCGATGTTGAACCAGGACCTCGTCCATGGGACGATGCTCAATCCACTGAGCCACACCAGCCAGGCAATTCTTGCTTATTTTTAAAGATCTATTTGTAAACCAAATTAAGTCAGCATTATTAAGGAGTTTCCTGTATACCATTCCTAGGAATAAGAAGGTGGTCAGTAAGCAAAACATAATTGTGGATGTCTTTATTGTGCAAAGAAAGTAGCAAAGTTGCCAGGTTAAGACTTATATTGAGTTAAAGTGAAATTAGTTGTAGAAGGCAGGAGCCACTTGACTGACAGGAGTGATGAGGATTTAGTAGAATTTAATAGACTGAGGAATATCTTTTGTTTGTATAATATGTCTGTAGCAGAAATGGCTGTCATGCAGGGAGGGAAACCTTTGGCTACTGAGTCTAGTTGCTGACTATAATAACCTATAAATCTATGATGATCTATATTTTTGAGTTAAAATTTTTATAGTTAAGGTGTCCCAGAGTGGAGGCTTTAGATAATTCTTTAGAGATTCTATAGTTTGTTTCCCTTCTGGGTTCCATTGAATTGGATTAGGTACATATAGAGGCTGGGCCATTCATGAAAAATTTGGAATCTAGTTATGATAATATTCAGTCAAACTCAGCAATCCTCTGAGCTACTTTCTTGTTTTTTTGTGGAAGAGGAAAAGATAGGATTTCTTTGAGTCCTTCAGAGTTAATTAGTAGTCCATCTTTAGATATTAGAACCGAAATATTTTACCTGAGGTAAACAGAATCAGACTTTGTTCTTTGATATTTATGTTCCTTTATAGTTAGTTGTAGTAATAGGTATAGTGTGTTCTTTTGGGAGTCTAGAAATTTGCTAGAGCATAAAACTAATTGTCCACATGTAAGATTAGAATGGAATATCTAGGAAATTTAACATAATTTAAATCAGCTTTTAGTATTTAAGACAATAGATGTAACTCTCTGTATATCTCTGGAGCATTACTGTCCATGTAAACTTGGAATTTTCCCAGGTGAAAGTAAGGACACATTGACTTTTTTTTTTACTGGAATACTGAAAAAGGAACTATATAAATCTATTATTGAAAAATAGTGGCAGTCACAGGAATGGCTGATAATACAGTATGTGGATTTAGAACCACAGGATGTCTAAGAATAATTATTTATAATTCTGAGATTCTGTATAAATTTCTATTTTTTTTATTTGGTTTTTTATTAGGAGAATTACAGGGGCTCGTGCATGGAATTATAAACTCCCCCCTTTTATGATAATTTTAATTTCTCCTAAACTGTTAATAAGAAGGGGAAATGTCTTCTTGTAGTCTTTAGCCTTATGCTTTTTTTTTTTTTAATCTAAATCCTATTTCAGTTTTCTATAATCTTTAAAGTGGACAGACTTCTCTATAGGAGTTTTCTTACAAACCTTATTTAGTAATTCTGTTGCTTTTTCTCCCAGAAACCAGTAGGTATAGTAATTGGAATAGGTTAGAATAGCCAGGATTACATGTTTTAACAGTTAAAATTCTTTGCAATCCCATCAGGGTCCTGGAAAAAATTGGGATCAATTGCTGTTTCCTCTTTAGCTGGGACCAGCTTTTTTCCAAAGGGAGCTGTTAGAATTCCTATTCTCATTTTCCCTTAATTTAGTAGGGAGTGGTGGTGGAGGAATAGAAGGGAAATGAAGAAGGGAGGGGAAGGAATAAGGAAGCTTAGAGAGCAAAGGATATAGTGGAGGAGCTATAGAAGGGGGAAGAATGAAGTGTAGGCATTTATTAGCTTCAGTATAGTTCAGAGACAGTCTCTAAAATTTCTTATTAATTTTCCTTTTTTTTTTTAAGAGAAAGAATTTATCTGTGCTTTTCCTTAGAAGCTTCTAATTTCCAAATTAAAATATGCTTCCCATTCATTCATTCAGTTTAATTTTAGAGCAGGCATTTTTCTTTTTTTTTTTCTTTTTTTCTTCAGATAGAGTGGGAGGGAGAGAGGGGAAGAGAGAGAGAGAGAGAGAGAGAGAGAGAGAGAGAGAGAGAGAGAGAGAGAGAGAGAGAGAGAAACATCGACATGAAAGGGACACATCAAGTGGCTGCCACCCGCACAACCAACCAGGGCCGGGGACAAACTGCAACCGAGGTACATGCCTTTAGCGGGAACCGAACCCGGGTCTCTCTGGACCGTAGTCCGACGCTCTAACCGCTGAGCCAAACCGGCCAGGGCTAGAGCAGGCATTTTTCTAATTTTGTATTCAAAAAGTTAATTTAGGCACCCAAAGATAACTGCATTTTAGCCATTTTAAGTTGATATTGTCTAGTTAAATATTTCCATTTCTGTAAAGCACTTGTAAGTAAAGGCTTCCTATCAGGAGTATTAAGGAGGGCTGGGGTCTGGGAGTTCCCAGCCTTGGAGGCACTACTTCCCATGTTGATTTTAGGGTGTTTTTTGTGTGTGTTTTTGTATTTGCAGAGTCTGAGAAAATTTTCTAGGGATTTATGTAGTAGGTCAAAGTATGCTGCTTATGGGTTGAGCTCCATGAGCTTTCACCCCTCGGCTCGTATTTAACCCTCTTCTGTGTCTCCTTTTCTCTCCTGGCCTTCTAAAACAACCGGGAGGGCTTGGGGAGCTGGGTGACCAATTCTCATGGGCGTTCCCCTAGAAGAGCCAGTCATTTTAATTACAGTTAAGTTGGAATTTCCCTATGGGGCTCTTGCATATTTTGAAGAATAACCTCTGACACCTCCACAAAGATTCTTAGTTGCCTAAGAACACCTGAGATTCAGGCTGGAGGGAGGACGTTTTTATTCAGACTCTCAGAAAGCAATTCCAATAGAAAAACCAGAGTTAAAAATCATCCACCCATTTTTTTCTCCTATCTTGTCTTAGCCTGGTTCTGTCAACCCTTAGCCTTGGTTCCACCTTTCAGATTTAAAAATACAGTTCAAATAAAGTCAACCCTCTACCACATGCAAGGGAAGGTCCTGGATCCAAGAGACAATTCACCCAAGTTTACACACTGCAACAGGGAGCTGGCGGGCTCAGTGAGACCTTTGCTGAATCCTAGTGCCAGGTCTGGTCCACAGGGTGGTCCTGGGTGAGCTTCTTTGGAATCCTACCAACTATGCCAAGTAAATGTCAATGTAAGAAATATTCAAACCTGTGAAGAATTTTTGTGAGTTTATTTGAGCCAAACTGTCGACAATTGCCAGGAAGCAAAATCTCAACAGATTGTGATACTGCTCCAGAAAATGTCAGTTTTTTACCTTATTTTATATATTACAATTAAAAGAGGAGACATAAGTGGGTTACATGAAATCTATCAGTGATAGATTAGGGAGGCGGGAGAAAGCAAAGTGGTGAAACCTCTGGGCTTGAATAAAAAGAAAATGATAGACACATATTTCTTTTACATAGGTGGGTATAGGATAGTTAACAGTCAGCAATTAACTTAATAACAATGAGGGGATTTGTGGTCTCCACAGATCATCGGTGCCTGTGTTTTGAGGGGTTTGGAAAAAGGAAAATTACTTTGACATTCCAAAGATATGTTGTTGTAGATGCAAAAAGACAATATACAGGCTCAGTTAATGTAAAGATGAGCTTTGTCAGGGAAGATGCTGGCCTAGGAGATGACTACCCACCATAAACTGCTTTTAGTTAAAAAGTTTTAATTTCAGACCATCCACAGAGGCCTCCTCTGAGCTTGTCAGGTTAAACATGTGACCCTTTTCATCTACACTTCACACAGCAATGAAAAATAGGGACTATTGATTTCTAAACTTGGTACCAGTAGTTTTCTGTGGCATTTTTTGATATATTACTAACTCAATTTTCTATTTTTGTAATGAAATAAAATTGACTTACCTGAACTGGGCAGGTAAGGATTACTTTAGTCTCTGAGATATACTATCATGAAAAAAAGCATATGAAATTGTTGTAGACTTTACAGTTTTTACCAGTTGCCTCTACTGCTAGTGAAAGTGAAGCGTTTAGTGGCATTGTGTTCTGATGGCCTGCCAGAAAACAGTTATCACTTAATTTCACACTGTGAACATGTTTAATTCAATGTTTTCAAAGTATGATCCTTAGACAATAGCATAGTAATTACCAGGGCGGAATTTGTTAAAAATGGAAGATAAGTCCCAGTACACAGTCAGTGGATCAGAATATTTTGGAAGTTGGCCTAGGAATTGACATTTCTAAGCCAACTACCAATGATTTTTATATAGGCTAAAATTTGAGAACTGTATATTTTTTTTAATCAAAGTTTGACTGTTTACTTGATTTCTTTCAGACCCAGGCCTATGTAGTCCTTTTGTCTATTTTATTTATTTATTTATTTATTTTTTTATCCTCACGCAAGGACATTTTTCCATTTTTTGTTCAGATAGAGTGGGAGGGAGAGAGAGGAAGAGAGAGAGACAGAAATATCGACATGAAAGGGACACATCGAGTGGCTGCCTCCCTCACGACCAACCAGGGCTGGGGACAAATTGCAACTGAGGTACGTCCCCCTAGCGGGAACCGAACCCAGGTTTCTCTGGACCGCAGGCCAACGCTCTAACCGCTGAGCCAAACTGGCCAGGGCGATTTTGTCTGTTTTTATAAAGCATGATCAGAATCTAATAAGAGAGGCCATTATGATTTACTTCCTGGTAAAAAGATCAAGGATAGTATTAAAACCAGTAATTCCTTTAGCTTTAAGATTTATTTTAAATAGTAATTTTTCTGGTTATAAAAATAAAATGTGCCCATTGTGAAATATTATGAAAATTATAGAATGATAATCATCTGTAATACTATTTCCTGGAGATAAGCATTATTCAAATTTTGATATGTTTCCTTCCTATATATATTTCTCCATTTATCCCTCCTGTCTTCCTTTTCTTTTTCTTCTTTCTTCTTTTTTTTTTTTTTTTAACTTATCTTTATTGTTGAATGTATTATTGTCTTCCTTTTCTTTGCCTTTATGAAAAACAACATTTGGGGTTTTTATCCTGCCTTTTTTCATACCTAACAGATAAGCATTTTACCATAATATTAAGCTATTTTTCACAAACATAACTTTTAGTTTCTGCATTATATTCTGTCATATGGGTGTATCTTAATTTATTTAACTATCCCCCTGTTATTGGATGTTTAGGTTGTTTTCAGTTATTTCTGTGAAAAGATGTCTTTCTGTTTAAATTTTTGTCTGACTCTAATTACTTTCCTTAGGATAGGGTTATATAGTATTCAAATTTTTTTTTGGTCAAAGGGCATAAATATTATTAAACTCTGTTGCATATTGCCCGATTATTTTGAGAATGGTATTTATTCCAGTATTTGCTTCCACATATACTTATGAAAATGCCAGAAAGAAGCAAATACTATTTTTTTTTAAAGCTATTTGTTAAGGAAAGCTTACTTAGTCATTGTTTTAATTAGCATATCTTTGATTTTTAATGAGTTGAACATTTGTGCACTGTTTATCAGCTTTGACTTTAATTTTTTAACTAACCCAAATTTTCCATTTTGTTTTAGGTCTTCTCTCTCGGTTGAAATGTCTATGATTATATCTGCCTCAGTCATTCGTGTCAGAGATGGACTGCCACTTTCTGCTTCTACTGACAATGAACAAGGCACAGGCGTGCAGGAGTGCAGAAAGTATTTTAAAATGCTCTCAAGGAAACTTGCTCAGCTTCCTGATAGATGTACACTGAAAACTGGACATTATAACATAAAGTAAGAGTTTAGTTTGCTTCATGGAATCACTTGCTTAGTGGTTGTCATTTTAATGAAATTTAAGTGTTTAAAAAAGAAATTAGTGTTTGTTTAGTTTAGGAACACTTGTTTGAGTCAAGAATCTTGTGGTTCTGAAGTTATACTAAAAAGTAGTCATCATTTCATCACCTTTTTAAACATCTGGCACTAGAAAAATTTATAGTTTTGCACATCTCAGATATGCCATCTTATAAGTTGATCACTAGGTATTTATTAGTGTTCTTAACATGCCCAGGCAAACTGTAATGGGAAATATAAAAAAAATCTTACATTTTATCTGCCTTCAAAAAATTTAAGTTTATATATTCTAGTGAGAGGGGATAGCATTCATTACTATTTATTGTATATAAAGAAAATAACATTGGGCGATAGGATACAGAGTGACTTTAATGGTGGTCAAGGGTCTCACTGAGAGTAGAGACCTGAAAGATTAAAAAGAAGACAGTCATACAAAGGATGCTATGGATGAAGAGCAAGGCCAAGGTAACCACTAAGGCAGAAGACCTTCAGTACAGATCAAGGCGTGGAAAGAAGACTAGAGATACTGAAGCAATATGGACAGTTAACAGAGTGGCAGAAGGTGAGGTCAGAAAGGTAGAAATGGGATAGGTAGTGTAGGGCCTTCTAGGCTGTGAGAAGGAGTTTGGATCGAGTCTAATACAATAGGAAGCAATTGAAGAGTTTTAAGATCGAGAATTATATAATCTGATTCTGGCTTTGAGTAGATCATCTGGTTGCTCTATGAAGAATGGGTTCTAAAGGAGAAAGAGAAGAAGCAGAGAGATCATTTAGGAGACTCTTAGAAAAGTTCAGGCAGAGGTGATTCTGATAACTTGAATGAGGATTATAATGATGAGAAGTGGTGGTATTGTGGCTATATTTTGGGAGTAGCACCAACAAATCTTCCTTATGGATTGAAGTGGGATGTGAGGAAAAGAGAAGAATCAAGAGTCACTTCTAGATTTTTGCCCTGAGGATCTGTATAGATAATGGGGCTGAAATGAGCAAGACTAGAAGATAAATGTTTCAGTGGTAAAAACCAAGAGGTCTGTTGGACATGGTAAGTCTGACATGCCCATTAGATATCCATGAGGCACTGTCACGGAGTAGCTGGATGTGTAAATCTGAAGTTTAGTGAAGAAGGACAAGGATGGAGATTTAGTTTTGGAGGTCAACTTATGGTTTGTAATCAAAACCATGGGAATAGATAAGACCACCTTGGCGAGCATACACATGAAACAATTAGATCACAGTTAACTCCTGAGCAGTTTGATACTGATTGTGCACACAGTTGGAAATCAGATAAGAACAAGGTCTGTATGGGTTATAATGAAGAGTGAGAGGGCTTCATTATTGAGAAAAGCCATGAACAATGTCCTGAAGAATTAGTCAGATTTGGCTAAGGCAGAGAGGAGGGCATACCAGGTGTAGGGAGGAGAGGCAGAATAAAGAATGTGACTGTCAGCATGGTGGTCTCGTTAACCTGCTTGGCCCAGTGAAGTGAATGGTGATGTAGGGATACTTGTGGGAAACGAGATATTACTGTGGTACCAGATCCTGGATTCCTCTGAAAGTTTAGATTGACAGATGTCATTTTGATGTAGTAGGTTACAGGAAGCTGTTACTATAGGTTGGAGAGAAGTGACTTGATAAAAAAAAAAAAAACAATGCTGAGACAGTGGAATATAAGGTGAAATGGAAAATCTGAGAGGAGAGAAGTTAACTTATAATTAAGGCCTGAACTAGTAAAATACAAGTGCAAATGCAAAAGAAAATGCCAGCCATAAAGACATATAAAAAGAAGAAATGGTTAAGCCTGATAAAATGGAATACCAGAGATGAGGAGAAGGAAGAAACAAGACTGAAACATTGGAATTGGATGGAATGAGGTCTTTGGAAAGGGTTGCTTATGGATTAAGGAAGGGAGGGTGGTGAGGAAGGAGAGAGCAAGATCATGAAGCTCCATTTTGAGCATTTAATTAAAGTTATGACAAGGCAGTCCAGTCGAGGTGGGATAGAGATTTTGGAATCATTCACATAGAAGTTGAAACTGAGAGTAGAAATACTCACTGAGTTTCTGAGAGGCCCAGAACAGAACTTTAGAGAATATCCATAATTGCTTGGATCACCTGAGTAATGGTGAGATAATGAGCTGTTATTTTTAATTGGGTTTTCTGAGGGTTTAACTACATAATGGTGGTGGTGATGGTGAGTATATCTAAAATAATGTCTTAGCTTACACCTGTTTCCTGGAAGAAAAACGTGAAACCATTTAATATTTTATTTAATAGTCAGAGGCTCTTTTAGTTCCCTGGGTTATCTGAGTTTTAGTTATTGTTATTGTATAATGCTGTAGACAGATGTCAACATTATAGAAGATTGGTTTGTATGTAGTATATTAATACTGGCTGACATCCTGGACTTAAACACACACACACAGACACACACACACACACACACACACTCACAAACGTAATCAACTTTTTTTTTTGCAAATGTTTTCTATTCCTCTACCTTATCCTCTCAAAAGTAGAGTAGAATGTAGTAACATTTATAACACCCCTCTAATTCTGTCTGTGTTACAAAAATAAAATTCAAGAATACAGGTAAGAGAATCGTATGAAGGAAAAAAATAAAAATAGGAGACTAATACACTGGAGTAACATTTCCATTTGGAGATACAAACATTTCCTTTTGGAGATATAAATAATTTATTTTTTAATTTACAGTCCATTCATTTTTAGAAAGGGCTACAAATATTACTTTGAGCTTCCGTGTAGCCAAAACAAAAGGGACAATGGATCATTTATAAGATTCACAGTGTCCATTGGATCAAAACATTGTTTTTCGTGTTACTGAGATCTGATGTACATAAAAAGGGACAAACATAACAATGAGCTTTTTATGATTTTTCTTATAATATTCCTTAGTGTAAGCACATGGCATGATGAAAGAAGTAATTTTATAAGAAAGTTTAGGAGTGGGATGAATCATCAGAGGTCTAATCTGGCCTGAAGGAAACAATTTAGAAATGTCTAAAGGAATAAATAGGTTACATGACCTTCAGAACCACTCATAGAAAAGCCTGTATGCATATTATTTTTGTAGCCAAATTTGAAGAAAGGATTAAACAATAGAGAATTTTTAGTTCTACTTCCTAACAGGAGCCTCGATTTTATATATATATATATTTTTTAAATTTTTTTCCTTTATTGATTTTAGAGAGAGAGGAAGGGAGAGGGAGAGAGAGATAGAAACATTGATGACAGAGACCATTGATTGGCCTCCTCCTGCATGCCCCCCACGGGGAATTTGGCCCACAACCTGGGCATGTGCCCTGACCGGGAATCAAACTGGCGACCTCTTGGTGTATGGGTTGATGCTCAACTACTGAACCACACCAGCCGGGCCAATTTTACATATTTTCTATCATTGATTAGAGGTCTTATTTGTTGGTTTCTAGTTTATTGAGGTTCCGAATGCTATATGACAGATTTAGAGTGAAATATATAGAATTGGGAACTTATGTGTTACCTGACTGATTTAAAGTTCTCATGTGACACCTCTTTTGAACCACCATGAATTTGCCAGATAAAACTCACAGGTCTGTAGTAGTAGTGTTGTAGCAAAGCCTGAAACTGGCACCAGGCACCAGTCTGCTCTTCTATCCGTGTTTCTAACTGCTTCTCTTTCCTGTAAAGACTTGTGCACGGCCTGTCTCTTTGAATCACCTTCTTTCTCATCACTACTATTTCTCTAATGATCTCATTCCTTCACAGATCGTCTGTAGAACTTGTTTGACTGACTTTTTCATCACTTTTACCTTATTTCAGTTTATTTTTATAGTTTTCTCTATATATTATAACTCATTGAGATAATTGATCTGCTCTGGCTTATGTTATCTTTTATTTCTCCTCTCTTAGCATTGTGGTTTCCAAATTTGTATAGAAATTGAGGTGTGTTTTTTTGTCGAATACCACTAAACCAAAACAAAGTAACTAGATAATTATATGCTAACTCAGATGGTACCTCACATTAGATTCTAGTTGACTCGATACAGGAAGACCATATTTTTGAGAACAAAATAGGAGAGTAACATTTAAAATTGAGAAAATTCCTTTAATATTCTCTCCTCATGTATTGGGAAAATGTTGAACTTGATCAGAGTGCAGTGACTGAATACTTCAGTTCAGCTAATGGAGCACGTTCTGTGGAGCACGGCTCGCGCTGGCACTGTGCTTGCACATGTCCTAGTAGCTGCTCAAAGAGGGATGGTTGTTTTGGGGGTATGACCCTGTTCAGAGTGCCGTGGAATCAAGTCTTCATTCTCTCCAAAATTCTCAACTTGACTCATTGATTTGGGGCAGGGTATGTGTGCATAATCCAGTTTTGTGATTGTTTTCACTTTACATAGTGATATTACAATTCTCTCTGTTTTTAAAATTTTAAGGGATTCATCTGTTTCATAAGTTGAAGGATATTCTCCTGAAATTGGCATGAATGTTTAATATATAAACATTTGTCACACCCTGGCAGGTTTGGCTCAGCGGTTAGAGCTTTGGCCCACGGACCAGAGAGGCCTGGGTTCTGTTCCCGCTAAGGGCACGTACCTCAGTTGCAGTTTGTCCCCGGCCCCAGTTGGGGTCGTGTGGGTGGCAGCCAGTCGATGTGTCTCTCTCACATCAATGTTTCTCTCTCTCTCTTCCCCCCTCTCTCCCTTCCACTCTGTCTGAAGATAAATGCAAAAATGTCCTCGGGTGAGGATAAAAAAAGCCACACAAAAAACATTTGTCACTACTTAGGAAGAAACAACAATGACTAAAGCAATAATTATGAACCACATGAAAACTAAGTTGTATCAAATGAGATCTTAAAGCATTGAGACACTGATATTATGAAATGACAAACCTCTTTGGGAGGCCAATCATACTTGTGAATTTTAGTGCAAGAAATAATATTCCTTAGTTTTTTCGCTATGAATTCACTTGAAGTCTGATAATGGCTGCGAGCTTCATAGATTCTCTCCTTACCTGAGGATTCCCTTTCTCCATATCTGTCCCCAGACTGCTGGCTCTAGCCCAGAAGGCCATTTTATAGGCTTACCTGCCTGTTGGTTTTAGTTTCTGGCAGTGCTTTTCTTTCACTCTTTGGTGTTACTTTCTGATTACAGGAGTAACAACTTCAATAATGACCCAGTACCTCCAATTGTTAGGCTCTCTACTTATGTTATCATTAAATATCACAACAGCTCTGTGAATGGCTAATAAATAGAGCTCTTTCCCATTGCTGAGGGCCGAAACACAACTCATACTACTAGTCTAAGCAAAAAAGGATATTGTGAAGGGCTTCTGAGTCGACTGGAGCCAGGAGCTCTGATGTTATCAGGAATCTTTCTCTCATTGTTCCAGTCTCTCTCCTTTTGCATGTGGGTATTCTCCATGTATTGGAGAACACTGTACAGGAAGCTCCAGGCTTACTTCATTCCAGCTGAATAACCCCTCTCCTTCATGTTTCCAGAAAAGGACGTTATTGGCCTTGCTGTGTTGTGGCCCATTTATGGAGTAACATTGTGATCAGAGGGCTGAGATACTCTTAGTTGGATCCTGGATCGCATGCCCACCCCTTTGATGGGTAGCTTTGCCAAAGTCATATAGAATAAGTAGAGGGGTTGAGATAATTTCCCAAAGGGAAGGAGAGAAGGGATGCTGGGCAGCTAGCCATTATAGTATTACCATGCCTTTTTTATAGACGAGGAAATTGAGCCTTAGGGATGTAAAGAAACTTGTTCAAACTCACAAAACTAATAAATAGTACGAACCACAGTCTTTTGTCTTTAGCATTCACATTATTCTCTGGTAAAAGAGTTGCCTCCCTTTACCTTTAACATCTCTCTTGACAGCGAGCATTCCTAATTCTCTTAATTCTTTTAACTTTTTATGGAGATAAAAATTAACCAGGGAAAATAATTCAGTGAAGCTACCCCCTTCTCTCTTTTTTGGTGAAGAAATAATGAGGAACAGAGTATGCATGAAGTCTAAGATTGATGAGACAGCAGGGTCTCATTGGAGACTAGGTGTTGGTGGGGAGGGGGCATGGCAGGATGATAATGTATCCACCAATAGTTACTAAACCACCTGGGGTAAGAAAATAATCTGTGATTCCTACTTTCCTGTTTTGTTTCATTACTAGCATTTTAAAAAATCCTCACCCAAAGATATGTTTATTGATTTTTAGAGAGAGGAAGGGGGAGAGAGAGAGAAAGAGAGAAACATCGATGTGAGAGAGAAACATTGATCTGTTGCCTCTGAACCAGCAACCTGGGTATGTGCCCTGACCAGGAATCAAACCTGCGACCTTTTGGTGTAAGTGGCGACACTACAAACAGCTGAGCCACACAGGCCAGGGCAGTAGCATTTTTTTTTTTTTTTTTTTTTACTGTTTATTATGGAAAAATCTTTAGCTTTCAGCACCATATATATTAAATAGGTTCTTATGAACTGGTCTAGGAACCTAATTACTCTTACAATATGGTTTCTGTAGGAAAATTATTTCTAGGTGCTATAAAGTTCTGGAATACTAACCAATAAGTAAATTAGGGATTACCTGTGATTGATTATCTAAGAAGTGAGGATCTGCATTCTCTGGGATGTGAAGGTGTTAGGGTTAGTGGGGAAAGAGTGAATCAGGAGATAGATTGACTCTGCAGAGAAGGAAATGAAGGATGTCAAAGGCAGATTTTGCTTGCTCTGTGTTTCATCCAAGGCTCTGATGGTGTAATCACTGTTCGGCACTTAAAATCATCGTATCCTCCTTTAGCTTACTATTATAAGTTGCTATCACCTGGCATATTGCATATTAATAAATATTTTCATCTTTAGTGAGGTTCAAATTAGTGACTAAAGTGAGTTTCTATTCATGGGATAACTTATTCATGATTTAGCTCTTCACCATTGGAGGGTAATTGAAAGTTGACCACATAAGAAAATAAGTAAGAAAATACGAAGATCCTGGTAGAATGCTGCACATGGTGGACACTCGGTGTTACTGAGTTCTCTTTCCAGTTCTTATCTCCTTACTATACTATTGATGGCAAAGTCCTGTTTTCACCTTGCTTCCTATAAGATATATTTGGTTTAGATTTTTAAAAAATCCACCTGGCCGGTATGGCTCAGTGGTTGAGCATCGACCCATGCACCAAGAGGTCGCCAGTTCGATTCTCAGTCAGGGCACATGCCCAGGTTGTGGGCCAGATTCCCAGTGAGGGGTGTGCAGGAGGTGGCCAATCAATGTTCTCTCTCATCAATGTTTCTATCTCTTTCTCCCACTCCCTCTCCCTTCCTGTCTCTCTAAAAATCAATAAAGAAAAAAAAAGAAAGGACTGAAGGGGTGAGTAAAAAAAAAAAAATCAATCAGGTATACTCACTTTCACAATGTCAAACTTTACATTTAAAGGTCGAAGTGCTTTATTTTAGAGATTGGTATTCAGTGTGGAGGGTTCTTCTTCAAAAATAATATTTTTCTTGTACTTAGCAATTTTAAGTAGATTAGTGATAGATAGCATGTCCTACTGGAGAACTTTTCTTCACCCAGGAAAGCTATTCACCAGGCAAAGGTGGCTACAAAGGATAAGTACATTTTCCATGTGTAATAGTACAGTTGCAGAATGAAAACTGTATGTCATGCAAATATTAATTATTACTGTTTAAAATTATAAAGTTTGCTATATAGTTTGTCATTTAGCATGCTACAAAATGCAGTTTTGTTTCCTTATCTTGTTTTTTTTTTTTTTTTTTTTTTTATCCTCACCTGAGGACACTTTTGCATTTATCTTCAGATAGAACGGGAAGGAGAGAGGGAGAAAGAGAGAGAGAGCAACGTTGATGTGAGAGAGACACACCGAGTGGTTGCCACCCAGACGACCCCAACCGGGGCCGGGGATAAACTGCACCCAAGGTACACGCCCTTAGCGGGAACTGAATCCTGAGTTCTCTGGTCCACAGGCCGAGGCTCCAACCGCTGAGCCAAACTGGCCAGGGCTCCTTATCTTGTTTTGTATATCATTGTTTTAAGTGTATTCTCAGTACTATATTGCAAGCTCAGGGACTTTGATGTCTTTGACATCAGAGTCTATAGAATGGAATGCTTGACATATGCTAGGTGCTCTGTTATTTGCTGTAGGGAAGATCATTGCTTTCACTAATTATTTAGTTTGGTACAGCAGGCCTGAATTGTCCTAATAATGTCAGTGTTTAATTGGTGATATGTAAAATGTCTTTGACAGTTCCTAAAATTAGATCCCAGAAAAAAGTTTAATTTCTAGATCCGCTTATTCATTTTGCTGTACTTTAAGAGTCACCTGAGGTATGGCTTGCTTAGATACATGATAGAATTAGCTTTTTAACAGTTGTTGAAAGGGCTAATCTCGTTATCTGGAGTTTGAATGTCATCCAGCCTTATCTGTTCAAGACACACTTGATCCTGAAGGCCCTAAAGAAGTTTCTAGTGTATGTGATGTGGAGAGGAACCAAAGATAAAATGAGACTGAATAAATTCCTTGGCCAGAAGAAAGGGAATATCTATAAAGACTAAACCCCATTGGTACCAAAGCCCAGAAGTGGGAGGGAAATAAAAAAGAAAAAGGAAATTAGAGCAAAGTAGGAAGAAAACTATTTAATGAGGATTAGTAGTGATAAAAAGAGAGCAGACATACCTGTTAGAGCTGTCTGTCCATCTGGAAGTATTTACTGCTGAGGTGAATAATTCTGCATGGTCCCTGAGAACATCACTGACCTGAACTCTAAAGCTTCTGGGAACACTGACTGAAAGAGCAGCAAGTATTTTTTTGTCATTTAGCAAGTATTTTTTGAGCGTCTGCTTTGTGTAGATACCACTGGGCTGAACAATTCTGTGCAAAATATACTCAACAAATTGGTGTATAATGAGTGAATGAATGATGCCATCTTTGCACTCATTTATTCACTAATTTATTGAGCACAAAATATTGTAGGTGCTAAGAATACAGTGGTAAACCATACAGAAATCTTCCCTACTCTTATGGAGTGTATATTTTAGTGAGAAGACATTACAACAAATAAACGCATACATTTATAATTACAAATTGGGGTAGTTACATGAAGAAAAATAACAGCTGCTATGATATAACCACAGAGAATGGAATCAGTTTAGATTGTGTGCTCTGGGAGGGACTTTAAGTCTAAGAACTGAAGGATGAGTAGGAGTTAACCAGAACTGGAGCGTGGTAGAGGTGGGGTTGGGAGCACTGCACGTGGGGAAGACAGAATTTGTGAAGCTTCTCCAATTGGGAGTTGGAAGACAGAGTGGGTTGGTATCCTTGAGGATCTGAAACAAGACTGGTGTAGCTGCAGTGAAGAGAGGGAGCATTATAGTTGCATAAGATGAAGTGGAAAAGATGACCCGGCTCCCCAAATATTCTTCTGATATAAGTTCCAAAATTCTCAAGTTTCATTTCTTAATTAGGAGAAAAAATAGAAATTGATTTGTGGCTTGGAAAAACGGGGGGGAAATGTTGGAGAATTAGGACATAATTGGCTTATCTGTACCATAGGGAAGTTGGTGTTGTGTTGTGGAATGAATGTGGCTTTGAAGTTAGAACTGTTTGTCCTACCTTTGCTTCTTTTTTTAAAAATATTTTCTCACTGATTTGAGAGAGAGAGAGAGAGAGAGAGAGAGAGAGAGAGAGAGAGAGAGAGAGAGAGAGAAAGAGAAACATCGATGAGAGAGAACATCAATTGGCCGCCTCCCGTATGCCCCCCACTGGGGACTGGGCCCACAGCCTGGACATGTGCCCTGACCGGGAATCAAACCAGTGACCTCTTGGTACATGGATTGACCCTCAACCACTAAGCCACACTGGCCAGGCCCTTTTTTTTTAATTGTTGAAAGTATTACAAATGCTCCCCCCTTTTCCCCCTTTGACCCCCTCCTCCCCACTCCCACCCCCTTTCTGCATTTCCCACACTAATGTGTGTGTCCATTGGTTGTGCATATATGCATATAAGTTCTTTGGTTTATCTCTTCCTCCCCCTCCCCACTCCCCTTCCCTCTGAAGTTTGTCAGTCTGCTCCCTACTTCCATGTCTCTGGATCTGTTTTGATCGACAGTGTCTTTAGTTCATGATAAACCAGAAATAAGTGAGATCATGTGGTACTTGTCTTTCTCTGACTGGCTTATTTTGCTCAGCATAATACTCTCCAGGTCCCTCCTTGTCGTCTCAAAGGGTAAGAGCTCTTTCTTACAGCTGCATAGTTTTCCATTGTATAAATGTACCACAGCTTTTTTATCCACTCATCTATTGATGAACACTTGGGCTGTTTCCAGATCTTAGCAATTGTAAATAGTGCTGCTGTGAACATAGGGGTGCATATATTCTTTCTGATTTGTGTTTCAGGCTTCTTAGGATATAGTCCTAGAAGTGGAATCACTGGGTCAAATGGCAATTCCATTTTAAATTTTTTGAGGAAACATCATATTGTTTTCCACAGTGGCTGCACCAGTCTGCGTTCCCACCAGCAGTGGAATACCCTTTTCTCCACATCCTTACCAGCATTTGTTGTTTAAGGATTTGTTAATGGCAGCTATTCTGACAGGTGTGAGGTGATATCTCATAATCGTTTTAATTTGCATCTCTCTGATGATTAGAGAGGTTGAGCATTTTTTTCATATATCTCCTGGCCATTTGTTTGTCCTGTTTGGAGAAGTGTCTATTCAGGTCCTCTGCCCATTTAAAAAATTTTTTTTCTTTATTGATTTTAGAGAGAGAGGAAGAGAGAGGGAGAGAGGAATAGAAACATTGATGAGAGAGAACATCGATTGGCCGCCTCTTGCATGCCCCCCACTGGGGACTTGGCCCACAACCTGGGCATGTGCCCTGACTGGAATCGAACTGGCGACCTCTTGGTGCAAGAATCAATGCTCAACCACTGAGCCACACCAGCTGGGCTGCCCTTTTTTTTTTTTTTTTAATTGGATTGTTTGTCTTCCTTTTGTTGAGTTGTATAAGTACTCTATATATTTTGGATATTAACCCCTTATCTGATGTATCATTGGCAAATATGTTCTTCCAGAGAGTGAGTTCCCTTTTCATTTTGATGCTGGTTTCTTTTGCCGTGCAGAAGCTTTTTGGTTTGATGTAGTCCCATTTATTAATTTTTTCCTTTGTTTCTCTTGCCCTGGACGATGTATAAGTGAAAATTCCACTATATATGATGTCTGAGATTTTTCTGCCTACATTTTCTTCTAGGATTTTTATGGTTTCACGAGTTACATTTCAGTCTTTTATCCGTTTTGAGTTTATTCTTGTGTATGGTGTGTTAGTGGTCTAGTTTCATTTTTTTGCATATACCTGTCCAATTTTCCCAACACTATTTATTGAAGAGGCTGTCTTTTCTCCATTGTATGCTCTTGCCTCCTTTGTTGAATGTTAATTGCGCATAGTGTCTTGGGTCAATTTCTGGGTTATCTCTTCTGTCCCATTGACCTATATGCCTGCTCTTATGCCAGTACCAAGCTGTTTTGATTATGATGGCTTTGTAGTATAACTTGATATCGGTATTATGATCCCTCCCACTTTGTTCTTCGTTTTAAAGATTGCTGTGGCTATTTGTGGTCTTTTTTGGTTCCATATATACTTTTGGAGTATTTGTTTTAGATCTGTGAAATATGCCGTTGGTACTTTAATAGGGATTGCATTGAGTCTGTAGATTCCTTTGGGGTAGTATGGACATTTTAATGATGTTGATTCTTCCAATCCATGACAAGTATATGTTTCTGTTTTTTTATATCTTTTTCTATTTCTTTTTTCAATGTCCTGTAGTTTTCTGGGAACAGGTCTTTTACCTCCTTGGTTAAGTTTATTCCTAGGTATCTTATTTTTTTGTTGTAATGGTGAATGGGATTTTTTTTTTAGTTTTTTTCCCTTTTTGAGTGTTTATTATGGGTGTATAAGAATGTCATCGATTTCTTGCTACTTTGCCAAATTCATTTATTAAATCTAGTAGATTTTTGATGGAGTCAAAATAGGGTTTTCTATGTACAATATCATATCATCTGCGAATAATGACAGTTTCATTTCCTCCTTTCCAATTTGGATGCCTTTTATTTTTTCTTCTTGTCTAATTGCTGTGGCTAAGACTTCCAGTACTGTGTTAAATAAGAGTGGTAAAAGTGGGCATCCCTGTCTTGTTCCTGTTCTTAAGGGAAATGCTTTTAGTTTTTTTCCCATTGAGTATGATGTTGGCTGTAGGTTTTTCATATATGGCCTTTATTATGTTGAGATCCACCTCTGCTTCTTAACGGTGTGTAGCCTTGGATAAATCACTAACCCTGCCTGAGCCTCTGGTCCTTCATCTGTAAAATGGATTAGCAATGCCCCTTTACTGTGAGAATAAAATTAAATAACATATGTAAAGCACTTAGCAAAGGGCCTTGTTCATACTAAGTGGTCAGTAAACTGTACCTGCCTGTTACTATTACTACTACCTCTCTTCTTTCTCCTCAAGGTAGAAGGACAATGACCAGATTATCTATAAAATGTGATCTAAATGAACCTGATGGACAGGCTGATGCAAGCACAAACTGACATGCATGTCAAAGAAAGACAGCATTGTAAGGCTAAATTCACTGTGAAAAGCCATAATGCTATAGAACATTTTATAGCCTTTTCAGAGAAGTTTCATGCAATTATAGTAAAATAAAGACTTTGGAATAAAGGCTCCCTGAAATGCTAACATACAATCTTAAAAACAAAGGATTTCCTTTATTTCATATAAAGTTCTCTAGTTAAATTTAGTGCAAGCAAAGAAAACATTTGGAATAAACTGTCATATAGGTGCCTGTGGTTCACTCTGTTATTAATATGGAAATAAAGTAAAACTCCTGCCCTAATACAAAGAATGGAGTCCAAAAGCTTCAGTCACATTATTGGAGGATAACGAAATAATTCCTAGCTAGCCACTTGGGAGTTCCTGGTGTGTGGAAGCCAGCCGCTCATTGTGTTCTATTCCATTTCAAATTATTATTGCGTATATTTAAATGCTAATGACATGTCAGAATTTTGATAATGATAGTGAATATTTTTTTGGAAAAAGAAAAATTACTTGGGAAAAACTTACTTTGGCCTTTAATTTAGTTATTGGTTTTCTAGAAAAATGTAGTATGTTATAGCTAAGCCTTTTTTTACTATGACCCATAAGGAGATACATTTTACTTTGTGAATGAACACTACCTATATACAAATAGGAAACAAACACAAAAGTTTTATGAAACAATATGCATTCCAATATTTTTTGTTATATGCTGTTTCAGTTTTAAGGAAAATGCTGTTTTAATCCACTAACCTAATTTTATGACCTAATGAGTCACAACTTGTAGTTTGAAAAACATTGAATAAAATGACTATATATTAATTGAAACTTAAGAAAGGAATTCCAGTTTATTCCAGAAGCATAAGATCAGCACAATGTCACCTGAAATATATCCCACACCCTTAGTAATTGATTAATAGGTGCCAACTCCACATCATTTGGCTGCCTAGAATGGTCTTTAAATAAAGGAAGAGGGAGGGAGTAAGGAAGGAAGGAGGATGCTTGCATATGCATAAACTCTTACTGAAAAAATACAGTACATAAGAAATTAATAACGTGAGTTGTTTGAAGAACAGAGAACTGTGTATCTGTGGGCAGCAGTGGGGATAAGATACTTTAAATACAGTGTTTTCTTTCATTTTTTTTCATTCTTTTAAAATTTGAGTCAGATTCTAAATAAATAAATAAATTCTGCTTCTACATTACTAGAGAAAAAAACAGGGAGGGGACTCCAATATGGATCGAGGTTTGGCAATAAAGATTGCTGTGATAGATAGGAGTTACAGCCTGTATGCTTGTTTTGCTGCCCTTGATCTAGACTGGCTATGTTGACAATACTTTAAAAAATGTTTAAGTGACTCATTAGGAAGGGTTGAATTGTGTCTCGTGCTCTGCTTATTATAAGGGACTATGTACTTTATTCTAGGAAGTTTTTATTTTCACTAGAACATGGTTAAATATTTCAGCGCTTAAACTAGAAGTTTTTTGTTTTGAATTTTAACTTGTTATTTAGAAATAATTTAAAACTTACAGAAAAGTTGTAAAAAAAGAGGAAAATACAAATAACACCTGTTCTCAGGTTTACCTTTTGTTAACATTTTACTATATTTGCTTTATCGTTTTACCTGTCTACCTATTTATGTGATTTTTTTATGAACTATTTGAGAGAAACTTACAAATAATATGACCCTTTATTCCTAACTACTTCAAAGTATATTTTCTACAATTAGGGATGTTCTCTTACTTAACTATAGCATAGTTATTAGCTCTAGTAAATGTGATATCAATAGCATACTTTTTTCTAATCTACTGCCTGTTTTCTATTTTTGTCAGCTGACCCAGAAATGTC
This sequence comes from Tadarida brasiliensis, assembly GCA_030848825.1. Taxonomy (NCBI): domain Eukaryota; kingdom Metazoa; phylum Chordata; class Mammalia; order Chiroptera; family Molossidae; genus Tadarida; species Tadarida brasiliensis. Next base: position 61,250,524 of record CM061260.1, on the reverse strand, counting down.
CTTTATAGCATTTTCCCCCTCTCTGGAATAGGGTCTAGATTAGGTATTACATTTAGTTGTGTCTCTTTAGCCTCCTTTAATCAGAAACATTTCCACAGCCTTTCTTTTTTTAAATAACATTGAGATTTTAAAAATAGAATGTTGATTATGCTGATGTTCCTTCATGATTAGATTCAGATTATGAATTCTTGGCCAGAATACCACATAGCTGATAGGTCTTTCTGAGAGTATCTCATCTAGAGGCACAGGCAGTCCATCTGCCCCTCATAGTATGTTAGAGTAGTTGGTAAAGGTGTTGTCATGTCTACTGTATAAAAAATATTTTTCCTTTGCAGCCAATGAGCAATCCATGGGAAGACATTTTAAAACCATGCAAACTCACCTGCTCCTCACCAAAATGTCCACCTAGATTTAACATCCATGCTTGGTCCAATCTTTACTGTGTTGATTGTAAAATGCTCATTTTTCTAATCCTAATACTACCTCCACATTTACCAGCCGGTACTCAGCATTCTGCTGTAAGCAAGAGTCCTCCTTTTCTCCCAACCCTTTTATTTGTTGTTTTTATGAACTCATACATTTCTCTCTCTTTCCTGTATGGTTTATAATTCATTACTATGTGAAGTAGAGGATTTGAATCTCGGTTTAGTGGATGACTTCAGGAGGTCAGTAACCACTCTGAAAATGTGTGCCAAGTTCTTTGTTGTTTGAATATCTTTCTGGGGAGAATGCCCATAACTTTCATCAGAATCTCTAGAGTTCTTGATCAAACAGGATTAATTAAGTTCCATAGGTTGAAGGGTTAAACGTTTAGCTGTCTATAACCCTTACATATTTGTATATTCTTTTACTCCCCTGCTTTCTCCCCCAAGTGATAAATAACTAAAGTGTTAGTACCCTACTGTGTCCCTCTGTAGGTACATTCCTTTTTTTTGTCTACTTTTTTTTTAATCCTCACCCAAGGATATTTTTCCATGGATTTTCAGATAGAGTGGGAGGTAGGAAGGGAGGGAGAGAGAGAGAGTAACCTTGATGTGAAAAAGACACATTGATCGGTTGCCTCTCGCACGACCCCAACCAGGGCTGGGGAATCAAATCGCAACCAAGGTATGGCCCTTCACCGGAATCGAACTCGCAACTCTTTGGTCCACCAGCTGACGCTCTAACTGCTGAGCCAAACCAACCAAGACTTGTTGTCTACTATTTTTAAACCACAACTGAAAATAGTATTATTTTAGTTTCTTTAATTTTTTTTGGCTGGAATATATAATGTTAATATCTTCATTGCCATTGTAGCAAAAGCTTATGGTGTAAGAGAACCAGTCTTGTGAAGCAATGAATTACCTTGATTTACTTTGAAATTTTAAAACCCATGTTTTTTACACTGTAGTTTTATTAGCTCTCTGGGAGTGAGCTACATGATGTTGTGCACTGAAAATTACCCCAATGTTCTGGCCTTCTCTTTCCTGGATGAGCTTCAGAAGGAGTTCATTACTACTTATAACATGATGAAGACAAACACTGCTGTCAGACCATACTGTTTCATTGAATTTGGTAAGGGCTTGATTTTTTTTCCTTTTCATTATCCTGTCTCTAGCCAGTAATACCGATTTTTTATCTAACACTGGGGGGAGGGAGGGAGGGGGAGGGAGAAAACTCAGAAAATTCTGCTACCTTGCTTTTGATGGAATAATTTGACAAATGGTCCATAAATCATGGCAACATCTTTATTTAGGTGCATATTAGAAAAAATTGTGTTTGAGCTGTGGAGGTGGTTTTGATTATTGGCATACAGAATTAATCCCAGAAGATAGTTTCTCAATGAGAAATTTATAAGCCAGAGATTCAGAATATTGTGTTTATGTGATCATCTTTTATAGTCTGCTTAATATAGAACAGAGGTTGGCAAACATTTGCGGAAGAGGACAATATTACTTATTGTAGGCTTTGTGCACCATGTGGTCTCTGTTACAACTACCCAGCCCTGCCATTATAGCTAGAAAACAGCCATAGGCAATATAGAAATGTATGAATGTATTATATTCTAATAAAACTTTATTTACAAAAATAGTCAGCAGGCTAGATTTGACCTGTGGGCATTAGTTTGCTCAACTCTAGATGTACAAGGGAAAAAATAGTAAAACCAAGTTATGAACCATGAAAATAAAATTGGAAGATTATTTAGAAATATCTTGGAAGATATTTAGGAAATGTCTTTTATTTTATTAAATTTACTTTTTAAAATATGCTTTCTAATGGTGTAAGCAATAAATAAGAAAACAGGTTTATAAGAACATGCCATTTACAGTGTATGTTCTTATGGAATTACAACTGATAAATACAGACTTACTATTTTATGAGATGTGAATCTATAAAAATAAAGATTTTGGTTTAAAGATTAAAGCTATTATTATTTTGTTGTAGAAGTTCAAATTAATTGATTAAAGTGGAAATAATAGTAGAAATATTCTCAGTCACGTAGTGTTAAATCATTAGTTTACTTACAATTATTAATTTCTACGGTATAATTTCTAGAGTGAGAAACTGATAACTCCATGATATATTAACCATTAAGCATAAATAATATTAGAATACTTGATGACAACTGAACAGTTTTGGATAACATATTAAAGTTTATCTGCGAAATTTACTATCCATAAACCTCACACTCTCAAATAATTTAATTAACAAATGACTGCAAGGAAATCTATTTTTTATTTTACATAGATAACTTCATTCAGAGGACCAAGCAGCGATATAATAATCCCAGGTCTCTTTCAACAAAGATAAATCTGTCTGACATGCAGACAGAAATCAAGCTGAGACCCCCTTATCAAATTTCCATGTGTGAACTGGGGTCAGCCAATGGAGTTACATCTGCATTTTCTGTTGACTATAAAGGTGCTGGTAAGATTTCTTCTGGTGAGTTCTTGATCGCAATTATTTTATTTTTAAAATACTGTATAAGAACTGTGGAACTCTTGAAAATGAATTACTTTATTTTAGTATATTAAAGCAAGTTCATGAGAGAATATGGAAGTTCAAAGTAATCCTTTCTCACTGGTTTATGTAGTAATCTACTAGACATGTGACTAAGCAGGAAAATACTTTGAAATAGCAATCTCAGAGGAACTCTTTGGTAGGGAAAAATTTAAGGTTTCTTTGTAAGCCTATGTTTCTGGAAATGAATAGCAGTTTATTTGTAATATATGTTTATAGGCATGTGAAGTACTTTGCATTATATCAAAATGGCTGGCTATATTCAAGGCCAGGGGTTTTTTTGGTGGTGATGGTTGTTTTGTTTTGTTTGTTAACGCTCACCAGAGGATATTTTTCAACTGATTTTTTTAGATAGAGTGGAAGGAAGGAGGGAGGGAGGGAGAGAGGGAGAGAGAGAGAAAATATTGATCTGAGAGAGACATATCGATTGGTTGCCTCCCGTACGACCCCAAGTGGGGCCGGGGATCGAACCTGCAACCCAGGTACGTGCCCTTGACTGGGAATCGAACCAGCGACCGACCCTTCAGTCCACGGGCTGACGCACTAATCACTGAACTGAACTGGCCAGGGCTAGGGCCAGGGTTTTCGACTGTCACAGAAAATGTGATCATCTACTCACACCTCCCCTCTTAAACAAGGAATATAGTTGTAACAGTTTGAAAACTTGTGCTTAAAAATGGAAACCTCATTATTTTATAAGGTAGCATATGCCATAGTTGAATATCTTGTTTAAAAATTCTTTCTTATATTTGAGCTAAAGTCTGTTTCCTATAATGTTTAAGTTCTGGTCTTAAGAGGTTTAAGACCTCTACCTCCTGCTCTTCTGCACTTCAGAACTTTGAAGTCAGTAACTTTGTGTCCTTTCTATCCTATTAATCTGATCAACTTCATATCAAATATCCTCAATTCCCTTAGCTGTTTTGTCTATGATATTTCTAAACCTTCCCTAACCCGGAAGCTTTGTATATCTTTATTTGTTAGTATTCTTCAAATGTGACATTCAGGACTGAACACAATACTTCATATTTGGTTTCTCCCATACAAATTATGGGAGAAAGGGGGAAACATATTTCACTAAAATAATCTACCCACTCGGGAAACAAGTAAACAAGCAACTAACAATAACAAGCTCTGGGGGTGAAGAGGTGGATGAGTACCCAGAGTTGATCCAATATGTTACCTAAAATGTCTAGCAAGGTACCTTCCGGTCAAGATGGCAGTGTAGGTAAATGCAGTACTTGCCTCCTCTACAACCACATCAAAATTGCAACTAAACTACAGAACAACCATCATTCAGAACTGCCTGAATTCGAGCTGAATGGAAGTCCTACAACTACAAAATTAAAGAAGAAGCCACATTGAGACTAGTAGGAGGGGTGGAGGTGAGGATGGGCTGGTCCCACACCCATGTGTGGCGGATAAAAAATCAGGAGTGATACCTCAGCTGTGAATGTCCTCCCTGAGGAGTGAGGGGGTCCCTGTCCCACACCAGGCCCCCCCACCCCCCCGTTCAGGGTTTCAGTGCTAGGAAGAGAAGTCCTCATACTTCTGGCTGTAAAAACCAGTGAGAATGGAGGCTGAGGGAGGCTGAGGCTTCTGGAGTCCCAGGCAGTTCCTCTTAAAGCGCCCACACATGGACTTACTCAGGCTCCAGCGTCTGAGGCAGCTTGAAAGGCACCAGAGACATACACGAAAGAACTGAGTGAGTTGTTTGGCATCAGGGTGAGAGCTGAAGAGATAGCTTTCTCCCGGACAGATGTGCTGGTGGAGGTTATTGTTCCTTTGGTGAGCCCTTCCCCTACAGGGCAGACAGACGGCTGCCATATCTGGGACTCCAGCAACCTGGCTCAACTCTTTGCCCTGCCCTGGTGATTCCCTGAGACCCTGCCCCACTCAACTTTTGGGCCCACCCAAGCTGTTACCAGTGGCTTTACCATAGGATTGGCCAGTCTTGGCTACTGCTTCAGATTTTCTAAATTCTCTCAAACAAGCAGTATCTGGGCCTTAGGGAGCCCCGTATCTCTTGCTAAATGGCCCCAGGCCTGGCAATAGAGGCAGTCAGCCTTGGTTCACAGCTTGGCTTTGCTTGGGCACCTCTAAGCCCAGCACAAGAAACAGCCATCTGTAGATTGGTTTGTAGTTTATGCCTTGTGACCCCGGGTAGAACACAGGCAGTAGCTGACCTTGCACCAGAACCAGCACACCCAGTGGACAGCATCAGACCACATCAAAGCACCACCATCCAACCACCTCCAAAAAAGACACACTCAAGGACTCAGTGCGTACCAGAGCCCTGCTGAACCAAGTCTTGCTCCGTGTGGTGGGCCCCTGCACAACTGATCCTCCAAGGTAGTCAGAGGTCAGTGGTTAGTGGGCACAGCCAGTCCTTGTAGCTGATCAGCCTGAGTAAATCCCTCCCATTGACATGCCAACAGAAATCAAGACTCAGTTACAACAAAAGGGTGTACAGTCCACACTAGGGATGCAACTCGAGGGCCCAGCTGGGGTGATCAGGGAAGCTGTGCCACTGGACCCTAAAGGATACCTACAACAATAGGCCACCCTTTGAAGCCTAGGAAACATAACAACTCTCTCTAATACATAGAAACAAACACGGGGAGGCAGCCAAAATGAGGAGACAAAGAAACATGTCCCAAATGAAAGAACAGAGCAAAACTCCAGGAAAAGAACTAAACGAAATGGAGATAAGCAATCTAATAGATGCAGAGTTCAAAACACTGCTTATAAGGATGTTCAAGGAACTTAGTGAGACCATCAACAACTTAAAAGAGGACATGTCATAAATGAAGGATGCACTAACTGAAATAAAGAATAATTTACAGGGAATCAATAGTAGAGTGGGTGAAGCCAAGAAGCAAACCATCAATTGGAATATAAGGAAGCAAAAATCCCACAATCAGAACAGTAAAAAGAAAAAAGAATCCAAAAAAATGAGGATAGTGTAAGGAGCCTCTGGGACAACTTCAAGCATACCAATGTTCACATCATAGGGGTACCAGAAGGAGACGAGAAAGAGCAAGAAATTGAAAACCTATTTGAAAAAATAATGACAGAAAACTTCCCTAACTTGGTGAAGGAAACAAACATACAAGTCCAGGTAGCACAGAGTCCCAAACAAGATGAACCCCAAGAGGCCCACACCAAAACACATCATCATCAAAATGCAAAAGGTTCAAGACAAAGAGAGAATCTTAAAAGCAGCAAGAGAAAAGCAGTTAGTTACCTACAAGGGAGCTCCCATAAGACTATCAGCTGATTTCTCAAAAGAAACTTTGCAGGCCAGAAGGGATTGGCAAGAAATATTCAAAGTGATGAAAAGCAAGGACCTACAACCAAGATCACTCTATCCTGCAAAGCTATCATTTAGAATTGATGAACATATAAAGAGTTTACCAGACAAGAAAAAGCTAACGGAATTCACATCATCACCAAACCAGTATTACATGAAATATTGAAGGGTCTTCTTGCAGAAGATCAAAAATATGAACAATAAAATGGTAATAAATGCATATCTATCAACAGTTAAATCTACAAACAAAATGGACAGAACAGAAACAGACTCATAGATGCTGAGAACTTTTTGTTGCTTGCCAGATGGGTGGGGGCTGGAGGGATGGGTGAAAAAGATGAAGGAATTAAGAAATACAAGTTGGTTGTTAGACTAAACAAAGGGAAGGGGGAAGGGGGTACAGGAGGAGATAAACCAAAGAACTTGCCCTGGCCGGTTTGGCTCAGCGGTTAGAGCGTCGGCCTGCGGTCCAGAGAGACCCGGGTTCGGTTCCCGCTAAGGGCGCGTACCTCGGTTGCAGTTTGTCCCCGGCCCCTGGTGGGTCGTGCGGGAGGCAGCCACTCTCTGTGTCCCTTTCACGTCGATGTTTCTCTCTCTTCCTCTCTCTCCCTCCCACTCTATCTGAACAAAAAGTGGAAAAAAAATGTCCTCGGGTGAGGATAAAAAAAAAAAAGAAAAAAAGAACTTATGTATATATGCATAACCAATGGACACAGACAATATTGTGTGGAAGGCAGAAGGGGAGTGGAAGTAGGGAGGAGAGGGGATCAGTGGGGGGGAAAAGGGGGGTACATCTGTAATACATTTAACAATAAAGATAAGTGTAAAAATAAATAAAATATTAAAAAATAAAATGTCAAAAAAAATTACAGGACATGCAGAGTTGTTACAATACGTTATCTAAAATGTTCAACAGAAAATTACAGGACATGCCCTGGCTGGTTTGGCTCAGTGGTTAGAGTGTCGGCCTGCGGACCAGAGAGTCCCGGGTTCGGTTCCCGCTAAGGGCACGTACCTCGTTTGCAGTTTGTCCCTAGCCCTGGTTGGGGTCATGTGGGTGGCAACCACTCGATGTGTCTCTCTCACGTTGATGTTTCTCTCTCTCTCTTCCCACCTCTCTCCCTCCTGCTCTATCTGAAGATAAATGCAAAAATGTCCTCGGATGAGGATAAAAAAAAAATTTTCAGGACATACAGAGGAAAAGTATAAGACGTACTCTGGTGGGGGGGGGGGGAAGCAGGCAATAGAAGCTGCCTATGGCAGTGACCAGATGTCAGATTTAAGAGACAAAACCTTCAAAGTAGCCTTTATAATTATTTTCAAAGAACTAAAGAAAACCATAATTTAAAAAGTAAGGTAGGGTCCTGGCTGGGTGGCTCAGTTGGTTGGAGCATCGTCCCATACACCAAAAGGTCAGGGCACGTACCTAGGTTGAGGGTTTGATCCCCAGGCAGGGTATGTACCCGGGAGTGGGTTGGGGGAGAGGACATGAAACCAGTCAGTGCTTCCCTCTCACATCAATGTTCTGTCTTCCTCTCCCTTCCTCTCTAAAATCAATAAAAAACATTCAGAAAAGAAAAACAAAAAACAAAGTAAGGAAGGTATGACAATGAGGTTGCATCAAATAGACAATATAAGCAAAGAAATAGAAATTATAAAGATATTATAAAGAAGAAGAACCAAATGGAAATTCTAGAATTAAAAAATACAGCTGAAATGAAAAATTCACTAGTAGGGCTCAATAGAAGATTTGAACTGGCAAGAGAAAGAGTTGGTAAACTTGAAGATAGATCAGTTAGAGGTTATGCAATCCAAAGAACAGAGGGGAAAAAAAGAATGAAAAACAGAACCTCAGAAAAATATGGGACACTATTAAGCACACCAACATATGCATGATGGGAGAACCAGAAGGAGAGAAGAGGAAGGAGCAGAAGAAGTATTTGAAGAAATAATGGTTGAAAAGTTCTTTAATTTACTCAAAAACATTAATCTACTTCTCATTTAACTCCAAATAGTATATATGCAAGAGACCTGCAAATAGCTAAATCATACAAAAATGCTGAAAGACAAAAACAAGGAGAAAATACTTAAAACAGCAAGATAAAAACAACTCACCACTTACAAGAGAACTCCAAAAAGATTAACAAGTGACTTCTCAACAGAAACAATGGAGACCTAACGGTAGTGGGAGAACATGTTCAAAATACTCAAAGGGGGAAAAAATCGTGTCAACCAACAGTTGTATATCTTTCAAAACTGAAGGTAAAATAAAGACATTTCCAGATAAGCAGAAGATGAGAGAATTTGTTGCTGGCAGACTCACCTACAAGAAATACTAAAGGGAGTTCTACAGGTTGAAAGCAAGTAACCCAGACAGTAATTTGAATCCACACCAAAAAAAAAAAAAAAAAAAAATAGCAATGGTAAAGATATTATAAAAAATAGTAAAAGTGCATTTTTCTTTTAAAAAGCAATTGTATAAGATCATATATATAATATATTGTCAGGCCTGTAACATATGGAAATGAAATATAATGTATATCTATCTATCTATCTATCTATCTATATTTATTTATTTATTTATTTAATCTTTTTTTAATCCTCACCCGAGGACACTTTTCCATTGATTTTCAGATAGAGTGGGTGGGAGGGAGGGAGAGAGAGAAACACTGATGCGAGAAACACTTTGATTGGTTGCCCCCCCACATGACCCTAACCAGGGCCGGGGTTCGAACTGCAACCAAGGTACGTGCCCTTGACTGGAATAGAACCCACGACCTTTTGGTCTGCAGCCTGACGCACTAACCGCTGAACCAAACCGGCCAGGGCTGAAATATATTTTTTAATAATAGTACAAAGGAGGTGGATGGGAGCAAAGCTGCATTGGGCAAAGAAAGTATTCCTGATGGTAATTTGAATTCACAGGAACAAATAAAAAAGCCGAAAATGGCCCTGGCCGGTTTGGCTCAGTGGTCAGAGCATTGGCCCACAGACCAGAGTCCCGAGTTCGGTTCCCACTAAGGGCACATACCTCAGTTGCAGTTTGTCCCCAGCCCCGGTTGGGGTCAGTGGGTGGCAACCGCTGAATATGTCTCTCTCACATCTATGTTTCTCTCTCTGTTTCCTCCTCCCTGTCTCTTTCCCGTTCTATCTGAAGATAAATGCAAAAATGTCCTTGGGTGAGGATTAAAAAAAAAAAAGAAAGCCAAAAATGGTAAGAATATTAACAAACCTATAAAAATGTAATTTTTGTCCTTTCTTCTCTTAGCTTCTTTAAAAGACAGAAAATTATGATGTAAAGTAATAATTTATAATGAAATATTTTGGGTTTCTAAACATTTATAAGTGTGATATGTGTGACAATAATGCCACAAAAGGGAGAGCAAGGTAATTCAGCTATATAGGAGTAATGATTCTATACCTCACTGGAATTAATTTAGTATAAATCTGAAGCTGTTTCTGATAAGTTAAGATGTTGAGGCTTACAGCAGCCACTAAGCAAATAACTCAAAATATGGTGAAAAATAATTAAAGTCTGGCCTGTTAGCTCAGTGGTTGAGTGTTGACCCATGCATCAAGAGGTTGCTGGTTCGATTCCTGGTCAGGGCACATGCCCAGTTTGTGGGCCCAATCCCCAGTGGGGGCCATGCAGGAGGCGACCTATCGATGTTTCTGTTTCTATCTCTCTCTCTCTCCCTTCCTCTCTCGCTAAAATCAATAAAAATAAAAATTTTTTTTAAAGGAAAGACACAGAAAAGTGCTAGTAATCCCTTTCTGAATACAGGCTACTTAAAAATAATAATAAAATTAAAATGCTGCAGTATAAAATGTTCACTTAATGCAATGATAATAAAGGAGCAGTAGAGCAAAAACAAAAGCATGTGACATATAGAAATAAGCAAAATGGCAGGTGTAGATCCACTATAACAATAATACATGTGAATGAATTTATAAAATGTAAATGAATGAAACATTTCAATCAAAAGTCAGGGATTGCAAGAGTAGATTAAAAACAAAACAAAATTCAAAGATACAAATAGATTGAAAGCAAAAGGAAGAAAAAAGATGTAGTATAATGTAAACAGCACTGAAAAGAGAGCTAGAGTACCTCTTCTGATAACAGACACAATAGATTTTAAGAGAAAAATTGCTACTAGAGACAAAGAAGGACATTTTATAGTGATAAAAAAAAAACCAGTCAGTCCATTAAGGTATAACAATTACAAACACATATACATGTAAGAATAGACCTCTAAAATACATGAAGCAAAACCTGCCAGAAATGAAAGGAGAAATAGATGATTAAACAGTAATAGTTGAAGTCAAATACCCAACTTTAAATAATGTATAGAACTAGGCAGAAGATAAACAAGTAAATAGAAGATTTGACCAACAATATAAACTAACAAACCTCTATAGAACACTCCATCCAACAATAGAAAATACATTCTTTTGAAGTTTACGTGGAACATTCTCCAGAATAAACCTTATGCTAAGCTATAAAAAATAACTTCATAAACTTTACAGGGTAGAAATAATACAAAGTAAGTTCTATAACCACAGTGGAATGAAATTAGAAATTAATAACTAAGAAATTTGGGAAACTGACAAATATGCAGAAATTAAATAACACGATTTTAAGTAATGAATGGGTTATAGAAGAAATCAAAAGGGGAATTTATACTTTAAGATGAATGAAGATGAAGGCGCAACATATAAAAACTTATGAGATGCAGCTAAAGCTGTGGTTAGAGGAAAATTTATAGCTGTAACTATCTATATTAAAAAATAAGAAAAAAATCTCATATAAATAACTTAACTTTCCACCTAAAGACACTGGGGAAAGAAAAGAAAATGAAACCTAAAGCAAGAAGAAGAAAGGAAATAATAAATATTAGAGCAGAAATAAATGGAAATGAAATAAAAAATAGAAAAACATTAGAGAAAAACCAATGAAACTCAAAGCTGATTCTTTGAGTATATGGTCTGGTTTAAGAATAGACATATAGATCAACAGTATAGAATTGAGAGTACAGAAATAAACCTTTGCATTATGGTCAATTCATTTTTTAAAAATATGTTTTTACTGATTTTTTAGAGAGAGAGGAAGGGAGAGAGAGATAGAAATGTTGATGTGAGATACATCGATCAGCTGCCTCCTGCACACCCCCTGCTGAGGATCGAGCCTGCAACCCAGGCATGTGCCCTGACCTGAAATTGAACTGGGACCTCTCAGTCCATGGGACAACACTCAATCCACTGAGCCACACCAGCTGGGTGCTCAATTCATTTTTAACAAGGATACTAAGACAATAGTGAAAGACTAGTCTTTCAACAGATGATGCTGGGACAAGTGGATATTCATATACAAAACAATGAAGTTAGACTCCTACTTCACAAACTATCTAAAAACTAACTCAAAATGGATCAAAAACCTAAATTTAATAGCTGAAACTCTAAAACTCTTAAAAGAAAAGAAAGATGTAAATCTTTGTGAATTTGTATTAGGCAGTGGTTTTTTAGATTTGACAACAAAAGCACAGTGAAAAAAGGAAAAATAGGTAAGGTGGAATTTATCAAAATTAAAATATCTTTGGCCCAGCCGGTGTGGCTCAATTGGTTTAGCATTGTCCCGTACACCAGGAGGTCACAGGTTCAATTCTTAGTCCGGGCACATGCCTGGGTTTTGGGCTCTGTCCCCAGTAGGGGGCGTGCAGGAGGCAGCTCATTGATGTTCTCTTTCATCAATGTTTCTATTTCTCTCTCCCTCTCCTTTCTCTGAAATCAATGAAAACATATTTTAAAAAATTAAAAATCTGTGTTCTTCAAAAGACACTGTCAAGAAATTGAAAAGGTAATCCACAGACACAGAAAATATTGATAAACCATGTATCTTCTAAGGAACTTGTATCCAGAGTATATAACTCAACAATAAAAAGATAATAATACAGTTTTATTTTATTTTATTTTTTAATTCTCATCTGAAGATATTTTTCCATTTATCTTCAGATAGAGTGGGAGGGAGGGGGAGAGAGAGAGAGAAACGTTGGTGTGAGAGAGACTCATCAATTGGTTGCCTCCTGCAATACCCTGACCAGGGCTGGGGACTGAACTGCAACCAAGCTATGTGCCCTTGACTGGAATCAAACCTACAACTCTTTGGTCTGTGGGCTGACGCTTTTAACTGCTTAGCCAAACCAGCCAGGGCAACAATAATCCAGTTTTTAAATGGGGAAGGATTTTTTTGTTTGTTTGTTTGTTTGTTTTATTAATTTATTTTTGTTACAGATGTTTCTCCTTTTTTCCCCATTGACACCCTCCTCCCCAGCCCCCCACCCCGTCCCCAGCTTTGTTGTCCATGTCTATCAGTTATGCATACATGCATATAAGTTCTGTGGTTTATCTCTTCCCTCCCCCCACCCCCTCTTCTGAGGGTTGTCAGTCTGTACCCTACTTTCACATCTGTGGGTCTACCCTGTTAAATGGGGAAGGATTTGAAAAGACGTTTCTACAAAGAAAATTTGCAACTGGCTTATTAGCACATGGAAGGATGCTCAACATTATTAGTCATTAGTGAAATACAAGATAATGATAAGGAGATACTACTTTATACCCACTAGGATGGTTATAATTTTAAAAAACAAAACAGACAACAACAGGTTGTAGCAAGGATGTGGAGAAATTAGAACCATTATATGTTGCTGGTGAGGTTGTAAAATAATGTACCTGCTTTGGAAAAAAGTATGGAAGTTCCTCAAAAAGTAAACATAGAATTACATATGATCCAGCATTCTACTCCTAAATACATAATCCAGGGAATTAAAAATGTATTTCTAAACAAAAATGTGTACATGAGTGAGTGTTCATGGCATTATTCATAGCAACTGAAAAATGGAAACAACTCAAATGTCTATCAACTGATGAATAAATAACCATGGTATATCTATACAATAGAATATTATTAAGCAAAGAAAAGGAATGAAGTATTGATACATGGTACAATGTGTATGAACCTTAAAAACATTGTACTATATGAGAGAAGCCAGATATAAAAGGATACATATTTAAATTTTCATTTATACAAAGTGTCCAGAATAGGTAAATCCATAGATACGGAAAATAGATTAGTGGTTGATAGGAGCTGGAGTGGTGAAGGGAAATAAGCAGTGACTACTACTAATGGTTATGAGGCTTTTTTGGCAGGTGATGAAAATGTGGAATTAGATAATTATGATGGTTCAAAACTCTGAATATAATAAAAATTTCTGAATTATACACTTTAAAAGGTGAATTTTACTGTATGTGGATTAGATGTCAATCTTTAAAATCACTAATAAACAAGGATTATTACTTTGAAGACTTCCACTTATAGTAGTGATGGAGTAGTTAATTCAGACCAACAATCCCACTAAATACATGTAGAAAAGCTGAGTGGAATGTATGTATTCTATAGAATGTATATGTCTAATATATATTGTAGAAGTTAATCTAAACTATAATATTCCTGAAGTCTTTGAAGATGAAAGATAGCTAAGAATTACTGGGATGCAGAGGAGGATGGAGGCCTTTGGGAGATAAACCCATTGTTTGAAGCAACTTTTTCCTTTGGGGTTTATACCAATTCTGGAGGGGACAGCTGACAGCTCCTCAAGATTAGGGAGACTGGGATTAGAGAGTAGGGCCTACCAAGGTGGTGAACCTCATGAGCACCCTCCACCACCACCACCAGCTTTGGGTTATGACCTTGGATGTCTATAGTCTGTGAATGTGGGTAGACAGGAATATGCAGCAGACAGGCTTTTATCAGGACTGCAGTTTAGTTTTAAATCATATTGGTGTCTAAAATTGGATTGAGCTAATTCCACGGTGCTGTGCTATAAAAATCCTGGTAGAAGCAAAAATCTCTCCTGGATGAAATAGTCTCATAAACTTCAAATTATAGCTACAAACAAGATTTTGAAAATAAAATCTTTGGCAAACAATCATAAATAACTAGCCATGTGAAGAGATTAAACTACATAAATGCAAACCATCAGAATTAATCTCCCTCTATCGTCCCTCCCTTGCCTTCCCCTCTTTCCCCCTCCCTCCCCTCTCTCCCCTCTCATTAAAACCATGGAAGCCAGAGGACAGTTTGATAGCCTCTAAAGCAGTGGTTCTCAACCTGTGGGTCACAACCCCTTTGGGGGTTGAATGACCCTTTCACAGGGGTCGCCTAAAACCATCGGAAAACACATATTTCGCCCACATATGAGATACGCCCACATACGAGTACCCGGCGTGATGACATCATCATGCCAACCCCATCATGTACACCCCATACAAATACAGGTGTATGTGACAGGGTTGGCACCTTAATGTATTTATGTGGACCAGTCACACATGTGTAGAGAGGAGCTACTGTGTAGAAAGCAGCTACTGTGTTGAAAGCAGCAGTATTGGAGGTAAAACGACACTTCATGTATTATAATTACTGGGTAAATGTAAAATCATGTATTGTAAAATCAACTACTGCAAAAAAAAATATCTGTACCATGGGAACTTAATCTGGATGCTGATTGGTCTTTTTATATTCAGCTGTGGTTGATGTGAATACTGCCCCCTTGTGATAGTAACAGGTATGTAAAAAAAACAACACAGAATGGTAAATTATAGGAAACTTTAATGAACTGTATTGATTAAACTATGCCATGTATCATCTTTTGTATTAAAGCTATTGTTATATATTATTTTCATTAGCAAACCATCCCATGACAATGGGTCGTGTAGAGAAGAACGTTAAGAAAAGAAAATATAGTGAGGATTTTTTACAGTATGGTTTTACCTCAATAATTACAGCAGGAATTGAGAAACCACAATGTGTTATTTGTTGTGAAGCTCTATCAGCCGAATTTATGAAGCCGAACAAACTAAAACGCCATTTTGATAGCAAGCATCTGAGCTTTGCCGGCAAGAATACCTACTATTTTAGAAGCAAAGCTGATGGACTCAAGAAAGCCAGACTTGACACTGGTGGCAAGTACCACAAACAAAACGTAGCAGCCTTTGAAGCTTCATATTTGGTGGCACTCAGAATCACCAGCGCTATAAAACCTCACTCCATTGCTGAGGATTTACTGTTGTCAGCAGCCAAAGACATTGTTCGAGTTATGATCGGAGACGAATTTGTTACGAAATTGAGTGCAATTTCCTTATCTAACGACACTGTCCTCAGAAGAATAGATGACATGTCTGCTGATATTCTTGATCAGGTAATCCAGGAAATTAAATCTGCTCCACCTCCAATATTTAGCATCCAGCTTGATGAATCTACAGACGTTGCAAACTGTTCACAGTTACTGGTTTACGTGAGGTATATTAATGATGGCGACTTTAAAGATGAGTTTCTTTTTTGCATACCTCTTGAAACGACAACTACTGCATGTGATGTATTTGACACAGTTGGTTCATTTCTGAAAGAGCATAAGATCTCTTGGGAAAAGGTTTGTGGTGTTTGCACAGATGGTGCTCCAGCTATGCTAGGATGTCCATCTGGATTTCAACATTTGGTACTGAATGAGTCACCAGAAGTCATCGGAACTCACTGTATGATTCATCGGCAAATATTAGCAACGAAGATGCTGCCACAAGAGTTACAAGAAGTAATGAAAAGCATCATAAATTCTGTCAATTTTGTAAAGGCGAGCACTTTAAACAGTCGACTGTTTTCACAACTGTGCAACGAGTTGGATGCGCCGAACAGTGCTCTGCTATTTCACACTGAAGTGAGATGGTTGTTCACAGGGAAAGTTTTAAAACGTGTTTTTGAGCTTCGTGATGAACTCAAAACGTTTTTTAATCAGAAAGCAAGACCGCAGTTCGAAGCACTTTTCAGCGATAAGAGTGAACTGCAGAAAATAGCTTACTTGGTTGACATCTTTGCCATCTTGAATGAGTTAAATTTATCACTGCAAGGACCAAATGCAACATGCCTTGATTTGTCTGAAAAGTTCCGATCATTCCAAATGAAACTTCAGCTTTGGCAAAAAAAAAATTGGATGAAAATAAAATTTACATGTTGCCTACCTTATCTGCTTTCTTTGAGGAACATGACATTGAACCAGACAAAAGGATTACAATGATAATTTCTGTGAATGAACACTTGCACATGCTTGCAGACAAAATTTCATCGTACTTTCCAAATCTACCTGACACCCCATTTGCACTTGCCAGAAGCCCATTCACAGTCAAAGCTGAAGATGTTCCTGAGACAGCACAAGAGGAGTTCATTGAACTTATTAACAGCGATGCAGCGAGAACTGATTTCTCTACAATGCCAGTTACAAAATTCTGGATCAAGTGTTTGCAGTCATATCCTATTCTGTCTGAGACTGTGTTGTGCCGCCTTCTTCCATTTCCAACAACATATCTTTGTGAAACAGGGTTTTCCAGCTTGTTGGTTACCAAGGCTAAATACAGAAGTAGACTTGTTGTGGAAGATGATCTTCGTTGTGCTCTTGCAAAGACTGCCCCAAGAATTTCTGATCTGGTGAGAAAGAAGCAATCTCAACCTTCGCACTGATGTTGGCTTTTTACCCATACTGTCGCAAAATGTAGCAATGTCGTTTACTGTTGTTATATTACGACTGTTACCCATGCTACACCATGCTTCAAGACAAAATTTCATTTATTTGTAATTAGAAATAAATATTTCACAATATATAATTACATATTGTTTTTGTGATTAATCACTATGCTTTAATTCTGTTCAATTTATAACAATGAAAATTCATCCTGCATATCAGATATTTACATTACGATTCATAACAGTAGCAAAATTACAGTTATGAAGTAGCAACGAAAATAATTTTATGGTTGGGGGTCACCACAACATGAGGAACTGTATTAAAGGGTCGCGGCATTAGGAAGTTTGAGAACCACTGCTCTAAAGGATAAAAGAAAATAACTACAAATATAGAATTCTGTGTTTAACAAAAATATCCTGAAAGAATGAAGTGGTCAGAGTAGATATCCTTGTGTTGTTCCTGATTCTGATCTTAGCAGGGAAAGCGTTCAATCTTTCACAGTTAAACAGGATGTTAACTTGGGGTCTATGTAGCTACTTTTTTTTAAATCAGGTTGAGAAAATGCCCCTATATTACCAGATTGATGAGCAGTTTTTATCAGGAATGTAAGTTATATTCTGTCAAATGCTTTGTCTCTGTTTATTGAGATGATTGTATGATTTTCCTTTTAAAAAACTTTATGTGGTGAATTACTTTGCTTTTCAAATATTAAACCAACTTTGCACTCCTGTGATAAACCCTGCTTGGTCATGATGTATTATCCTTTTTATGTATTGTCAGACCCAATTTACTAAAATTTTAAGGTATTTTGTATCTGTGTTTATGAGGGGATTTATTTGTAGTTTTCCTTTTTTGTAATGTTTTTCACTACATTTGTTCTCAGGATAAAGCTGGCCTCATAGAATAAATTGGGAAGTATTACCTTCTCTTCAATTTTTGGAAAATATTTCTGTAGAATTTTTATTTCATTTTCTTTTTTTACTTGAGGATATGCCTTTATTGATTTTAGAGAGAAAGGAGGGGGGCGGGGGAGAAAGAAACATCCATGTGAGAGAGAAACATCGATTGGTTGCATCCTGCACGTGCACAACTAGGGATTGAACCAGCAACCTAGGTATGTGCCCAGACTGGGAATCGAACCCGAAACCCCTTGGTATATGGGACTACGCTCTAAACAACTGAGCCACAGTCCAGGGCCTATTTATTCTTCTTTAACTGTTTAGTACAGTGAAAACTTTCAAGCCTCTAGTTTTCTTTGTGGGAAAGGTTTTTTAAAACTACAAATCAATTTCTTTGATGGATATGGGTTATTCAAATTATCTGTTCCTTCATGAGTGAGTTTTAGTAGTTTGTTTCTTTTAAGGAATCTAAGGAATTTGTCCATTTCACTTAAGTTATTGAATTTTTGGCATAAAGTTAATATTCCCTGTCCCTTTGATATTTGTATGATTGTAGTAATGTCACTATTCTCATTTTTTTATACTGATAATTTTTGTCTCTTGCATTTTTCTACTGATAAGTCTTATTAGAGTTTATCATTTTTATTGATTTTCTTAAAGAACCAACTTTTCCTTTCATTGACTTTTTGTTTTTGTTTTCTATTTCATTGATTGATATTCTGATCTTTATTACTTCCTATCATCTGCTTTCTTAGGGTTCAGTGTGCTCTTCTTTTTCTAGATTCTTAAGGTAGAATTTGAGGTCATTTATTTGAGAACTACTTTTCTAATAATAGATATTTAGTACTATATATCTCCCTTTAAATACTGCTTTTAGTTACATTTCATACATTTTAATATATTGTATTTTCACTCTTATTTTGTTCAAAATGCTGTTAAAAATTTACTTTTGATTTCTTTTGTGATCCATGGGTTATTTAGAATTTTTTTTTTAAATTTTCCCCTTTATTTTAATAGTTTCTAAATATTTAGAGGTTTTCCAAATGTCTTTCTGTTACTGTTTTCTAGTTTAATTCCATTGTGTCCAGATACCAAATTTTGTATAATGTTAATTCTTTTACATTTATGAAATTTGTTTTATTCCCCCAGAATATGATCTATCCTTAGTCATTTTCTTTGTTCATTTGAAAAGAGCATGTATTTTGTTGTTGGGTGGAGTGCTCTCTAAATGTCATTTAGATCAAGTCAGTTGATATTGTTCAAGTCACCTTTTATATCTTTTATGATTTTTTTTGTCTACTTCTATCAGTTATTGAGAAAGAGGTGTTGAAATATCTGACTATTTGTGAATTTGTATCTTTCTTCTGTTAGGTCTATAATTTTTAAAATGTATTTTAAAGCTTGTTATTAAGTGGTACATAAATATTTAGGATTGTTTTGTTCTCTTGGTGCATGGACTCCTTTGTCACTTTTAAATTACCTTCTTTATACCTAGTAATATTTCCCATTGTCTAATTTGCCCATAATTTTTAGCCTAGTATTTCACACTGTGTATTAATTTGCTTTAACTTCTTTTCTAAACTTACTTCCTCCTACTCTTCGGAGACATCCATTTGAGTTGAAATCACTAACGATGCCCAGTATCAAAGTGATTAAGAGCATGCGTTCTAGAGTCAGGCCATCAGAATTTAAATCCCAGCTCATTTACTTACTTTGGGCAAATTACTTAATCTACCTAAACCTTAGTTTCCTGTCTGGGAGAAGAAAAAAAACAACAGGGTAATTATAGTGCTTACTTCATTGGGTTCTTGGAAGGATGAAATGAAATTGTACATATAAAGTGCTTGGTGCCTGACATTTTGCCTGGCACACTGAGAGCAGCCACTGTTAGTAGCAACAGTACTAGTAGATGCTGGTATTTGCGTCTCTCACTTCCATCTCCATGTTCATGTTCTTTTCTCTGCATGGAATGCAGTTCTTCTCATTTGTACCTGTCTAGATTTTATCCATCTTCAAAGATCTTCACTAGTTCTCTACCACTCCTGTGTCACCACCTTCCCCCTAGTTATCTTTCCTCTTCAGAATTCTGAACTCTTTTAGTTTAGAATACTTATTACTTTCATATGCTTATCTGTCTACTCCTCTTTAAAACATGAGAAGTGCCTTGAGGACAGATTCATATTGTGTAATTTATATTTTTTTAAGGTTTTTTTTTTGTTTTGTTTTGTTTTTTTTAGAGAGAGAGGAGGGCAGAGGAAGAGAGAGAAACGTTGATGTGAGAGCGCAACATCGATCATCTGCCTCCTGCATGCCCTCTACTGGGAATTAAGCCCGAAACCCAGGCATGTGCCCTAACCAGAATCAAACCAGCAACCTTTCAGTGCACAGGATGATGCCTAACCAAATGAGCCACACCGGTCAGGGCTTTAATTCATTGTCATACCTTCTAAAGCACAGCATCTTATATAGAATTGTGCCAAAAAGTATTTGCTGAGCCCTGGCCAATTCGGCTCAGCAGTTAGAGCGTCAGCCCGTGGACCAGAGAGTCCCAGGTTCGGTTCCCGCTAAAGGCACATACCTCGGTTGTGCCAGTTGGGGTTGTGCGGGTGGCAACCAATTGATGTGTCTCTCACATCGATGTTTCTATCTCTCTCTCTCTCTTCCTCCCCCTCTCCCTCCTGCTATAAATGCAAAAATGCCCTCGGGTGAGGATTAAAATAAAAAAAAGTATTTGCTGAATAAATATATTAATTCGCTATAACCAATAGCCCTTTTGTTCCAAGGGACTTACTCTTACTTCTTTAGGAACTTTTGTAAATTCTTTATTAATCTTTGGTACATTTTGAGGAAAAATTAATTTTGTCATGAAAATGCCAGTATTGGGCCTAATGAGACTAATTAAAGAAAAAGCATCATAGCAGAAGACAATATTAGCAAATACAAAACGAAACAAAAAACTGACCAAGTGACAATGCTTTAGATTCAGCAAATTTTTTATTTTCTAGCTTGTCTCTCATTTTTTATTGTTCCAAATCCCCTCTATTCCTAATGGTGACTATCATGGTGCCAAATTGAAGTGTAAAGTTCGCATTTGTGAATAACAATGGATCTAAAATCTGTTTTACTGAAACACAAAAAAAGCATATAAAACATAATACATTAAAATGTGATTAAATATCTCATTCATTTTGTTAAAACTGAGAAATTATCCTGAAGGAGTGTCACCCTCATATTTATGCAGATGGAGTTTTCTCTGGATAACTATTCCCACAAGTCTTGGGAAGGGGGTAGGGTAGGAGGGAATCTCCGCTTGAGAATTTCTTTCCCACAGTGATTTGGCACAGCTCCAGCCTGTCCTTCAGCATAATGCATGCCTTGTCCTTGTTAAAGGAGGTTTGTCATTTGCTTTCATGGCTTTAAAAACATTTCTGGTCATTTTGAAATAATTAATTTATAAATGGTATACTACCATTATATAGAGAGTACTCCAAGGCCAAGAGGCAAGTGTTAGAAATTTAATAAATATTTAATTTATATAGACATATTTATTTCTTAAATAAATATTGACCAACACATTAAAATGGTAATATTTTCCCATTTAAGAATGGTCATACCTTACTTGACTATAAAAAGCTAAGGTATTTTTAGTTAGAATATAGAATATTTTTTGTTTATTTTGTGAGGTAAACTTGTTTTGTATACTTCAGAAATGTGGTTTATATAATCTATTCCATTGTCAGGTGGTTTTATGCTTGAGGCCCATATTGAAGATTTCTTTTTTTATTAGAAGCCAGTTCTCCCTTATTACTGAGGGAGAGCTGTGGGGAGGGATGGAAGAGAGATGCAGAACATAGCTAATTGGTACACCAATTGGATAGGTTTTTAAATTGTCAGATTTTTCTCTCTACTGATATAAAACTTGGTATCAGTACTTTACAAAGACATTTAATATTTTGTTTCATATTAAAATCTCAAGAAAACTGATTGAGAGACCAAGCAGTAAGCTTGGGTACAGAAGAAATTTAAGAAAATGTTATCCCATATTATCATTTTCTGATGAACTTGAGGAATAAATACTTGTTTGTGATATGTGGGTTTTGTGTTTTTCTGAACTGTTTAGGGACACTTTTCTGCTGAAATGGCTGAATATAAGTTGCAAAGATTTAAGCCCTTTTTTATATCAATGTTCCACCTCATTAACTTCATTGTTAGGGCTTTTACACTTCAGTGATTTAAATAAAATGATCTAAATGTAGTTCTATTGTCTTCTCTTTCCATCTGTCTCCCTTTTGAGGTCTATATGATTTTGTATTTAGTTTTATGTTTTCATTTAGACTCTATTGTTAATTCTGTTACGCACAAGATGATGTGAAGGGAAGCTATTGTATATCTAAATGTCTCAGGCTGCTGAAGCCCTGTCAGATAAGGAAAGGTGTTTATAAAGATAAACTGGTTCTATCATTTGTGTCTTCAAGTGGTCTTCAGAAACCAGGAACTTCATAGCTGTAAGACTCTGTTTTATTGTGGAGTTCAGATTGGTGATTGCAGTTGACCCTTGAACAACACGGAGTGCTGACACTCGTGCGGTCAAAAATCTGTGAATAACTTTAGACTCCCCCAAAACTTTACTAATAGTCTCCTGTCGACTGGAAACCTTACTGATAACATAAGCAGTCAATTAACACATATTTTGTATGTTATATATATTATATACTATATTCTTACAATAAAGTAAGCAACAGAAAAAATGTTACTGAGAAAATCATAAGGAAAATACATATGAAGTACTGTACTTATTTATTGAAAAAAATTCGCATGTAAGTGGATCCATGAAGTTCAAATCCATGTTGTTCAAGGGTCAACTATGTATGAGCTTTCATATATATCCTCTGGAACTTATAGCCCTGGAACCCAAATAAGGGAGAGCTTTGCTTAAAAGCAAGCTGTTTGTCCTTTAAAATGTTTCCTAAGCATTTTCTGGAAAAGTAAGAATTATGCAGTGAATTTCCAAGCAAAGTCACCTTTGCAGATCTTTGCAACTGCTTGCAAATGGCAGACATATTGAGGCAGTAAGGTTTTTTCCTACGTGATTTACTGCCAGATGTGAGCACTCCTTAGCAGTATGTATCCCAGGTGCAAGTGAGATGTCTTCGCTAAAAATGTGGAGAGATGTAAGTCAGTTTAATGTGAGTTCAGGGGAATGAGGCTATTATGTTGTTAGACATTTTGCATTTAAGAAAATAGTTAATTGCTAAGATATAGTGTTAGATAATTTCATGAAGATTAATTTGTATTTGACTATTTAAACTGAGCAATGAATTTCATTTTACATAAGTTTATGTAATGACATGAGATATTGATGTTCATTTCTAACCATTTCTTTTATTTTCCAGCTCACCAACGACTGGAACCAGCAACTCTGTCAGGGATTGTGGCATTTATCCTTAGTCTTTTATGTGGAGCTCTGAATTTAATTCGAGGCTTTCATGCCATAGAAAGTCTCCTGCAGGTACTGTGCTATTTTTGCAATTTCAGGTACTGTGTCTATTGATTCTGCTTGTTACAGAATTGGTTCAAATGGATTTGAGTATTAGTATAACTTACAGTGTATGCTCAGATTTTGTATTCTTTATACCTGCTTTATTTTCCCCTTCCTCTAAAAACACTAATTGGGAAAAAAACACTGATTTCTAGTTGACTTCTTTGTCTCAATTAGCACATATTTATTGACTACTCTGTAGGAGGCACTATTTATGGGTACTCTGGGGACATTAAGATATGTGTGACATGGGCCCTGCAGTCTCACCGCCTCGAGTTGAATTAGGGAGACAAAGAAGCCCACAAATAAGTGCCAAGTACGTAGAGAGCAGAAGAGGGAAGGGGTCAGAGTGAGTCAGGGTAGGAGAAGGCGGCTTTGTGGAGAAGCGGTGAGGTGGACTTGGAAGCATCTGAGCGGACAGACAGGAGTGGAAGAAAGAAGAGGGCTTTCATGGGCAGGTTTTTGCCCCACCTCCGTGCATTCCTACTTAGTTATCTGCTCTTATTCCTTTCTTGTTGGTGCCTACCTGTGAAACCATGAATTTCTTTTCTAGTGGAGTTTTTTCAGGGAATGTGGCTATCAGAATATATTAACTTTTTCTCTTGTTCTTTCTGTAAAGTTTTTGAAACTTTTTTAGATGCTATTTTATTTTTTCCATCACCATTTATCCCCTCTATACCCTCTTCCACCTCCATCCATCCCCCTCCACCCCCACAGTCACCACACTGTTGTCCATGTCCATGAGTTCTCTCTCTTTTTTGCTTAATTCCTCCAATGCACCCCCTACTCCCCATCTCCGCCCCGTAGCTATGAAACTTTTCTTAAAGTTTAGCACAGTTCAGAGTATACAGCTGTCTTTCCCCTTATTAATACTCATTTCTCTGAAAACTTTTTGACACTTCCACATTGTAAATTAGTTTGTTTTGGGGGGGGGTGTTAGCATTAAGCTTATAAAAACCTACTTAACACACTTTATATTCTGTTTTACAATTGCTGTTAGTTTGGGGAATTCCCAGAGAGTACCATTCTGAATGTACTCAGCTGTATGAAGCTGATAGCAGAGGACATCACAGGTTCCAGGTAGCTGAGCTATCCCTCGAGTGAGGGGCGGAAAGTAGCATCTCATGACTTCCCAATTCCTCTTCCAAACATCCTGGGCCTGTAGGTAAAGCCCCTTTTCCCTTTTAGGCACAGGACTGCTAGATATTGTCCCTTAAGTGTTCTTGCCCTTGTTCCCTGGCCTGGTCAGCTGTATTCCAGTGGGAGTTCAATTTGGAGCCAGTTAGTCTACTTGCCAAAAAGAAACAAAGGCAGCCCTGGCCGGTTTGGCTCAGCGGTTGGAGCGTCGGCCTGCGGTCCAGAGAGACCTGGGTTTGGTTCCCGCTAAGGGCGCGTACCTTGGTTGCAGTTTGTCCCCGGCCCCTGGTTGGGTCGTGCGGGAGGCAGCCACTCGATGTGTCCCTTTCACATCGATGTTTCTCTCTCTCTCTCTCTTCCTTTCTCTCCCTCCCACTCTATCTGAACAAAAAATGGAAAAATGTCCTCGGGTGAGGATTAAAAAAAAAAAAGAAACAAAGGCATTTGGAGACTGCTGGCTGAAAAAGCTAATAAATAAGATACTCATTTGCTTTTTAAAAAACTTGATATAGTGAAAAGAACAGTGGTGTAGGTGTGTAAAGAGCTGATTTTTGTTTGTGGAAGAAAGAGAGCAAGCGTTGGCTCCAGCTCAGCTACTGATTAACTCTGTGGCCTTGAATATCTCACCTTGCTTTTTTGGTCCTCAGTTTCATTGCACATCAAATGAAGGAGAAGGGGTGGATTTGATGAGTATTTCTCAAAGTATGGGACACATTTACCAATAGTTAAATAATAGATGATTATAGATGATAGAGGGGTGACCATTTTTAATTTTAAGAATTATGTATTTAATGTGTATAATACGTAGTGTGTATGTTTGATAAAGGATGCTGGTTTCTATTAATGATAGATATAAAACTTTCTTTTAAAATAAATTTAATAAAAATTCAACTTAATGAAATTTATTACACAAATAATGGTGTAATTAGTGTTTAGAGTTGACAAAATTGTGAAGGTGATATTTTAAGGTTAAATTGTTCTGGTTAAAAAAAGTATCTGGTTGGTCCTGCTGGTGTGGCTCAGTGGTTGAGCTTTGACCCACGCACCAAGAGGTTGCCGGTTCGATTCCTAGTCAGGACACATGCCCAGGTTGTGGGCCCAATCCCCAGTGGGGAGCATGCAGGAGGCGGCCAGTCGATGTTCTCTCTCATCGATGTTTCTCTCTCTCTCTCTCCCTTTCCCTTCCCCTATCTCTAAAATCAATAAGGAATAAAAAACTCTCTGGTTGTTTGAAATTAGCAAATTAATAAATAAGAGGACAGAACAGTCCTGGGTTGAGAAAAGCTTTTAGAAAAGCCATAGAAACTTTCCATCCCTAACTCAGAAGACAGTGTGTAAGTTGTGGAACCTGAGGCTTAGGCCACATTAGTTTTAAGTTAAACATCAGACAATGCTGTCATAAATCACAAAAAAAGGTTAAAAGAAATAATTTAGGCACTCAGATTTTATATTTCCTTTCTTTCTGGACTGATTCTTTTCTTTCTCCCTCTTCTGATTTACAACTTTAAAACTAAGGAGAGTGGTATAAACTACAACTTTTCATGCTTTTGAGCTGCTGCACCTGAGTAGTGCATGCCTTGATTCTTACTTTATTTTGTCCTCACCCAAGGACATTTTTGCATTTATCTTCAGACAGAGCAAGAGGGAGAGAGGGGGGAAGAGAGGGAGAGAAACATCAATGTGAGAGAGACACATCCAGTGGTTGCCACCCCCACAACCCCATCCGGGGCCAGGGACAAACTGCAACCAAGGTACGTGCCCTTAGCGGGAACCAAACCCAGGACTCTCTGGTCCACAGGCCGATGCTCTAACCGCTGAGCCAAACCAGCCAGGGCTTGATTCTTAAGAGTTTCATGTTCTCCCTCTGGTCAGTAATGTCTTTGCCTCATCACAGTTGTTTTTTAGGTTTCAGAAGAACAATACAGGCATACCTTGTTTTATTGGGCTTCACAGATGTAATTTAAAAATTGAAGGCAAGACCCTCTACCAGCAAAAAGATTAAAAATGCTTTAATTGTAATACTTTGTTATGGTGGTCTGGAACTGAACCACCATATGGAAATGTCTCCAAGGTATGCCTGCAATCTGATTAAATTAATTACCACTTACCTGTAAATGACTGACAGCTCAGAACTTTCTCAGACTACTTACATTTTTAAAAGACATCACAGACCAATATCTCTCATGAGCATCAATGTAAAAATACCCAACAAAATACTAGTAAATTGAGTCCTATGATGTGTAAAAAAGAATTATAAACCATAACCAAGTGGGATTTATTCTAGGTATGCAAGGCTGATTCAAAATTTGAAAATCAATTAATGTAATCCATCATATCAATAGATGAAGGAAGATCTTATGATTACATCAGTAGATGCAGAAAAGGTATTTGATGAAGTCCAACACCCATTCATGAACTCACAGGAAACTAGGAATAAAGTGGAACTTTCTCAACTTGATAAAGAACATCTACAGAAATCCTGAAACTAACATTACATTTGATGAGAAACTAGATGCTTTCTCCCTAAAATTGGGCACAAGACAAAGATGTCACCTCTCACCATTCCTATTCAACATCATACTGGAAGACCTAGTTAATGAAATAAGACAAGAAAAGAAAACAAAAGGTATACAGATATTGGGAAGGAAGAAATACAGCTGTCTTTCTTCACAGATGGTATGATTGTCTACATAGAAAATCCCAAAGGATCAGCTCCTGGAACTCATAAGTAATTAGCAAGGTCACAGGATTCAAAGTTAATACATAAAAGGCAATTGCTTTCCTGTATGTGAGCAAGGAATGACTGAAATTTGAAATTAAAATAATATCATTTATATTGGCACTCCCAAAATTGAGGTACATAAGAATAAACCTCACAAAATATATGCAATATCTATATGAGATAAAACTCTGATAAAAGAAATCAAAGAAGCTCTAAATAAATAGATATTCTATGTTTATGGATAGAAAGACTCAATATTATTAAGATGTTGGCTCTTCCCAGCTTGATCCATAGATTCAACACAATCCCAATCAAAATCCCAGCAAGTTATTTTGTGGATATTGACAAAGTGATTCCAACATTTATATGGCAAGGCAGAGTACCCAGAATAGCCAATGCTGTACTGAAGAAAAAGAAAGAGGACATATTACCCGACTGAAAGATTTACTATAATAATTAAGGCAGTGTGGCAAAACAATAGATCAATGGAACAGAGTAGAGAGCTCAGAAATATACCCTCACAAATATAGTCAACTGATCTTTGACAAAGGAGCAAAAGCAATTCAGTGGAGAAAGGATGTTCTTCTCAACAAATTGTGTTGGAACAGCTGCGTATTCACATGCTAAAACATAAATCTAAATACAGATTTTACACCTTTCACAAAAAATGAGTCACAGACCTAAATGTAAAACACAAAACTGTAACCGTTATAAAAGATAATAGAAAACCTAGGCAACCTTGAGTTTGGTGATGAATTTTTATTTATTTTATAATTTAATTTCTTTATTGTTGAAAATACTACAGATGTCCCCTTTTTTCCCCCCATTGACCCCCTCTTTCCCACTCCTGCCCCCCTCCTGCCTTCCCCAGCCTAATGTCCATGTCAATTGGTTGTACATATATGCATGTAAGTTCTTTTTCTCTCTTCCCACCCCTCCCACCGCCCTATCACTCTGAGTTTGTCAGTCTGTTCCCTACTTCCATGATTCTGGATCTCTTTTGGTCGACAGCTTATTTTGTTCATTATGTTCCACAAATAAGTGAGATTATGTGGTATTTGTCTTTCTCTGACTGGCTGATTTCACTTAGCATAATACTCACCAGGCCCCTCCATGTCGTCTTAAAGGGTAAGAGATCTCTCTTTCTTACAGCTGTATTTTGTTCCATTGTGTAAATGTACCACAGCTTTTTTTTATCCACTCATCTATTGATGGGCACTTGGGCTGTTTCCAGATCTTAGCTATTGTTAATAGTGCTGCTGTGAACATAGGGGTGCATATATTCTTTCTGACTGGTGTTTCAGGTTTCTTAGGATATATTCCTAGAAGTGGAATCACTGGTCAAGTGGTAGTTCCATTTTAAATTTTTTGAGGAAACATCATATTGTTTTCCATAGTGGCTGCACCAGTCTGCATTTCCACCAGCAGTGTAGTTACTAGGGTCCCCTTTTCTCCACATCCTCACCAGCACTTATTGTTTCTCCACATCCTCATGGGAATTTGTTGTTTGAGGATTGGTTGATGGCCGCCATTCTGGCCAGTGTGAGGTGAATCATATATAGTGGAATTCTCACTGATACATCCCCTAGGGCAAGAGAAACAAAGGAAAAAATTAATAAATGGGACTACATCAAACTTAAAAGCAAAAAACTTCTGCACAGGAAAAGAAACCAGCATCAAAATCAAAAGGGAACCCACTCTCTGGGAGAACATATTTGCCAACGATAAGGGGTTAATATCCAAAATATATAGAGTACTCATACAACTCAACATTTCTTTAATACTTGATTTAAGAGCAAAGGATTTAGTTGGGGATCATATTTTTACATCTAGCTGACAATATGTAGTGTATTTTCTGAGTGTGAGCAATATATCAATATTTAAAGTTTACTTCTTTAAGACCATGAATTCTAAATACTCTTTCTAATGCTAAACATGATTGCCATATTTATCTTCTAGTATGTAACTTGGTGCCTGAGGTACATTTAAATTCGAGAACCCACATGAATTAACACTTACGTATATTGTTTATTTTAATATGTTTTATTGATTTTCTTAGGGAGATAGAAAAATTGATATGAGAGAGAAACATCGATCAGCTGCCTCCTGCACGCCCCCCACTGGGGATCGAGCCCACAACCTGGGCATGCGCCCTGACTGGGAATTGAACTGGGACCTCAGTCCATGGGATGACGCTCAATTCATTGAGCCACACTGGCTGGGCACATTTGTGTATATTGTTAATGTTGTTAGAAAATTCAGCATCAGTTTGTTTCTTCTAGATTAATAACTACCTCTTAGAGTGATAACAAGGGATTTATTAAAATACATAGCACTGAAGTTTTTTCTTTGGTGTCTAAGTTCAGACTGAGGAAGTTTAGGATGAGTAACTTTTTTTTTAAGTTGGTAGATTTGATTTGATGTTCACAGTAATGTGTAAATTAGATTATTTTCACTCATTTGCTAACTTTGTTCTGAGTTTAGAGATGTTAACACCGTTTCTTGTGAATTGGCACCTCATGAATGCATAATAAGCTTTTATCACATTGGGTTTATATTACCTGTGTTCCTTTAAGGATCGGCCTTGAAACAATGATATCAATTAGTCTCATGACAGCCTAGAAGTAATTTGCATGTGATGCATTAGAAAGAATTGAGCATTCTGATAGAGCAGTAGAAATGTTGGCCTGGAAATTAGGGTACCTGAGTCCATCTGCCAGTAACTACCTTTGTGACTTTGAAGGCTTACTTTTAAACTTCTTGCATCTTATTTTCCTATTCTGCGAGATGAAGGTTTTAGACTAAGGAAGCTCAAGGACCACTTCAGAACAAATGTTCTAAGACTCTCTGATTCTAAAATTGTTTCTAATGGGTACTACCAAGCAGAAGTAATCAACTTGCTTTTATTCCTTGAGTTCTGTTTTTCCCATAGATTTGTTAAAGAAATTACATATCTATTAAAGCTCAACAGAAGTTTTTGATTTATTTAGTGGTATAATACCTATGCTAATATGCAATGTTTGCTTGCTTTCAAAAGAAATCAAAGTATTTTTTTCTGTTTCTGTGCTCATTGTTGAAAAATTGGGGAGAAATGTATAAAGAAGGAAATAAAATAATCTTCATATTTTCTCTGTATATTATATGTACATATACATATATACACACAAACATATGTACTATGCATATACAAATCATATCTGCTTTCCCGCCGGTATTCCCAACTTAGTGAATGGTATCATTTAAATGTTGCCTAAACAAGAGACCTTGGAGTCATCCTAGCCTCTTCCCTCTTTGAGACTATACGTGCTACTCCCTTTGCCTGGAATTCTCTTCCTGCATAGTCTCCTTGTCCACCAGTTCATCCTTCAGGACCTAGGTTAAGCTTTACTTCCTCTGGCAGACCTCCTCTGATCCCTTTTCTCTCCAGTCTCCAGTAGGCTCCCTTAGTACATTGTATACATATCTAGACCACCAGTTATCAATTTGGGTGGAAATTGTTGGTTTATGTATCTGCCTTCTTGATTAGAGAGTGAGTTTCTTGAGTTGGTATGGACTTAATTGTTTTCTCTCCTAGGTCTGGTAACACAGTACTGGCCCATGAGTGCTTAATAAATATTTATTGAATTGAAAAATATGTTTATAGACAATCTTCTCTTTACCAAGTAGAAATAAAAATTTTCAAAACTCAATTTAGCATGCATTTATTGAATTCCTACTATGTGCACAGTTTCATGTAAGTAGTAAGATTTATTTTCTGCCTTGAGGAAAGGTTAGGGTCTGAGAAGATGAGGCCAGTACACTAGAGGCTTAAACAATATTGAAAGGTAATCTAATTATCTAATGAATGATGCAGACAGTAACCTCAAGGAGAAATGAAGTTAGTAAATGTTTTTTGAGTACTTTCTGTGTGCCAGTTACTGTTCTTTGTGTTTGCAAATGTTATTTATTTAATCTCTACAACTTTTATTTTTCAGAAAAGGAAATTGAAGTTAAATAGTCCAAGATCATATAGCTACTAAGTAAAGATGTGAACCAGATCTGATGACTGACTCTAGAAACATGCTTTTAAATGTTCCATAGGCAACTAAAAGAGTTATAAAGTGATATTATAAATTTAGGGGGGAAATAATAACCTGCTGTAGGACAATAATTAAATTATGGTATATCCTCATAGTGAAAGGTTATATAATCATCACAAATCATGTGGTTGAGGAATGTCTTGAGGAAGTGTTTACATGTTATGATATAATGTGTTAATGCTAAAAAGCAGTATATAAAAAAGTATGATTCCAGTTTTTTAAAATGTGCATATATTTTTGTACAGAAAATATCAGAAGGAAATACTTAAAATGGTTAGCAGTAATTCTCCCGGAGTTTTTGGTACTATGTACTATATAAATTTCTTCTTTGTAACAATCTGTTTTTTCCAAATTCTCTACAATAAACATAAATTTTTATAATGAGAAAAAAGATCATTTAAAAAGTAAAGGATTAAGAAAATAAACAGAACTTACACAGTGGGGCAAAAGTAGGTTTACAGTTGTTCATATGGAAAATAATACAATAATTAATAAATAATACAAGAATAAACTGTGTTTCACGTACTCACAACTGTAAACCTACTTTTGCTCCATCCTGTATTTAAAGTCTTAGAATTATTAAAGTGGAAAGGTTTCATGGTGACCTTCCTTGCCTCTGGGGTGGAACTGTCTCTAAGCGTCCCACACAGATTAATGGTTCCTATTTTAAGATCGCCTCACTAGGCTAAGCCACTCACCCTCTGCCTCACAGTCAGTTCTGTTGCCCAATAGCAAGTGGAAAAGGAATTTTCTCTTTATATTACTTCATGAAGACATGATCATGGGGGACTCTCCTGTCTTGTGGAAATTTTCGTTGTATTAAATTTTCTCTAAAATAAGGGACAAATGTTTGCCCTGCTTAGGCTTTGAGTTCTACTTCATAAAAACATTGAAATAAGTAATACATATAGATATTTAATGGGAATCAAACAGGAATAAAAAAACACGGGCTGTTACAGGTTTTACTATTAGTTTTCTTTCAAAAGAAATATTCTATGCATGATGTATCTCTGATTTTCCTCTGGGTGGCTGTTTTTCTAGCACAGCATGCATGACTGATTTTTCTCATTGGGATTTAGCACACTCTAGTGGGCATGTTTTGTGGTTGTGTGTTTTTTAATCTTGTCAAATTATTGTATTGGACAATTCGGTGATGTGCTTACTACATAGTAAAATTTGTGAATATTATTTGAATTAAGTAATGACCCTACTGAGCAAGACTAACTTTATAGGCTGCTGGGGTGCTGTACATTTTTATATGGTTTCTTTTATATAGAAACTTTTTTCCATTGGTTTCATCTTCTCTAGTTAAAATGAAGCTGACAGGCAGGCGTTGGAGGAACACTGATGGTTTTTCTCTACCTTACACTCCTTGCATCTTATGATAGCTTTTATGTTTCCCTTGTAGGACTCTTGAAAATTTTTTATATACCACTTTGTGAAAATTTTGGTCATTTGTGCACAAACATTTTCATGTTCTGTCCCAATGGATTGTTTTTGAAAATGAAAAAAATTGATTTTTTATTTTGTTTTTGCAGAGCGATGGTGAGGATTTTAATTACATCATTGCATTTTTCCTTGGAACAGCAGCCTGTCTTTACCAGGTAAGTCTCTCCCATTTTTAAGAAACACTTTCCCATTATTGTTTGTTTCTGTTATCAATTCTAATAATCGCTTGTGCACTTTAAATAAATAAAAATAATGTCTGATTTTTTTTGCTTCCCTTTTATTTTGAGCCTCTGTTAGCTTTATGACCTACCTGTCCATTTTGAGTGGACATAGATCCCAGTGAACTTGATGTTAACCCTGTCCTGTGCTGGGCTTCAGTGGTCCGTGTCATTTGCCTGTGGCAGTAAAGATTACTTCTAGATTTTGTGGTGACTGGTTGATTATTCAGCTTCCAGACTCTGCTTATACTCCAGGCCGAGGAGTTTGTACTTTTGGGAAAGTCTTTGAATAGGGAACAGCAAAAGCAGTATTTTAGAATATTTAATTTAGCGGTGAATAGGATGGATTGTCAGAGTGGAGAGATTGGAAGCAAGGAAATTAGTTGCAAGGTGATTCCATTATTCCAGGCAGAAGGTAATGAGAGGTAATGGCAGTTAGGGATGTGGCAGGGAAGGACACTGAGAAGGAAGACTGCTAGGACTTGACAGAATAGATATGGGGCTTAAGGAGGGAGGGGGTTTTATACCTGGGTGATAGGGAGATGGGTACTCATATTTCCAAGAAGAGAGGAGGCACAGGTTGGTAGGGAGGGATGAGATAACCATGCCAATTACCCAAACTCAAGAATGTCTTTGCTAAAACAGTTTAGAGCAAATAAGGCCTTTTGATCGAACTTTTATAAGTAACACATTTCTCTGGTTTGCATAGAAAAAACGTCAGAAAGATTCAGGGCTGCAAATGTAAAGCTACCTAAAGCTCAATAGAAGTTTCTAGTGAAATATTTTGGATATATGCATTTGACTTTCATGTAAAGATGTGTTAAAAATTTTAGTTTTAGTGACCCAATTTTTTATAATCCCCTAATTTTTCTTAATCATCTATATTATCTTCAGAAATTGTTTTTCTGTTAAATTTTACATTTAATTACAATGAATGACATTTTTTTGCAGGAAATGTGAGAACTTGTATTTATCAATGTCACAGTTCTTTCTTTCTCTGTCTCTCCCTCTTTCTTTCCTCCCTCCCTCCCTTCCTTTCTTTCTTTTCCTCACCCAAGGATATTTGTCCACTTATCTTCAGATAGAGTGGGAGGTGGGAGGGAGGGAGGAAGAGAGAGAAAGACACATTGATGTGAGAGAAACACACTGATTGGTTGCCTCCCGCATGGCCCCGACCAGGGCTGGAGACAGAACCCATACCGAGGTATGAGCCCTTGACAGGAATCAAACCTGAGATTCTTTGGTCCATGGGCCAACGCTCTAATCACTGGGCAAAACTGGCCAGGGCCAGTACTTTAATTTTATGAAGTATTCTTGTGTAGATTTCCTAAACTTTAATCTCTATAATCCTGCCATACAGGGAATATTATTTTATTTTTGAAAATGAGAAATCTGAGGCAATTTCAGTATTATCCAGAGATCACATAGCCAGTAAGTCAGTGATGGAATCAGGATTTAACTCTGAGTCTTCTGATTTTAAATATTGTGCTTGAATTCCACAGGCTATCTCTAAGCAGAATTCCTATATTTGTATAATTTTTCTAATGCTATAAAATTATAATGTTATAACTTTACATACATTATTTCATATGATTCTAAAACAATGTGAGGTAAATATTAACTTTAAAATAACTTCATGAGCCTGGCTGGTATGGCTCAGTGGTTGAGCATCGACCCATGCACCAAGAGGTCACCGGTTCAATTCCCAGTCAGGGCACATGCCCAGGTTGTGGGCCCAATCCCCAGTGGGGGTCATGAAGGAGGCGGCCAATCAGTGTTCTCTCTCATCAATGTTTCTATCTCTCTCTCCCTCTTCCTTCCTCTCTCTCTCAAATCAATAAGAAAAAAAATTTTTTTAAATAAAATAAAATAACTTTATGAGTAATTATTTTTGTAAAATATGCTTTTGACTGTTTTACCTTAGTAAAATAATTTTAAATGCTAATAATGATAGCAAAATGTACTGAGCTCTACTTTATGCTAAACCCTTTACGTTCCTTGTAACATTAAATTCTCATAGTCCCACACTAATCTTACTATCATCATCATTTTTTACTGAGGCCTATACAGTTCTCATAGCCAGTCAGTGGCTTGCACCCAGGTCTGTGTGACTCCAGCACCAGTGCTGTTGCCTGTAGGTAGGCACACCTCTGTTACATTTCCAGAACAGCTGGAAGTAGTTACAAGAGTTGCCTCATGGAGAAGCAGTGTCACTCGGGTGTTCTTTCACTTGAGAGAAGTAAACAAATTCATGCTTTAAAAACAAAAGCAAAAAACCAATTTTCCTCATATCGATAGTCATGAAACTGCATGTTTTCCAACTATGCTGAGCAGAGTGATAATAATGCACATGTGGTTTTTCCACAGTAAAACTTAAGGGATTATGTGTTGCCAGCATAACATGCTGTATTTCCAGTCATCAGGATGTTTTTAATCCCCTTTAGATCAGACCTCAAAGGCCACCACCACATGGTTTGTTGCCTTTTTCTCCAGGCTGTAGGTACTTATGGAAGCATAGAACTCAGCCAGGTAGGAGTAATTTTGCTATGTAGCATTTCAAATAGGAAACCAAAGGATCTAGGTACTAGAGGGTACTAGAGACTGTTCCTTTTCCCTTAGTGCTTTAGTTTGGAAACTTGCAAACTTACAAAAAGTTGAAAGATTAGTGTAAGTAGAGTCAGCAGTTGATAACATTTTGTAACACTTGCTTTATCTGTGTGTGTGTGTGCATATAGTGTGTATTTTTATCTGTTTATAAAGTAAGTTGCAGACAGATATGCACGTGTAAAGTTGTTTTTGTAATTGAACTTTTTTTGTTTTGTTTTGTTAATCCTTACCTGAGATTTTTTACATTGAATTTTAGAGAGAGTAGGAGGGAGGGAGAGAGGCAGAGAGAGAAAGAGAAAGAAAGAAACATCAGGTTGAGAGAGACACTTCGATCGGTTGCCTGCCACACATGCCCTGAACAGGAACAAGGATCCCCCCTGCAATTCAGGTATGTGCCCTTGACCTGGAATTGAACCTGCAACCCTTTGGTGCAAGGGCCAACATTCTAACCACTGAGCTACACTGGCCAGGGCCCTATTAAACTTTTTTTGAAATATGTTTTTATTGATTTTTTAGAGAGAAAGGAAGGGAGTGAGAGATAGAAACATCAATGTGAGAGAGATACATTGATCAGCTGCCTCCTGCACACTCCCTACGGGGGATTGAGCCCACAACTCGGGGATGTGCCCTGACAAGGACTCGAACAGGGACCTCTCAGTCCATGGGACGACGCTCAATCCACTGAGCCACACTGGCTGGGCTTAACTTTTTATTTTGAGATAATTATAGATTCACATGGAATTGTAAGAGATCCTATATAACCTTTACCTTGTTTTCTCCAATGGTACCATCTTGCAAAACCATAATGCAATATCATAACTAGGATGTTGATATTGATGCAGTCAAGATATTGAACATTCCTATCACAAGGACCTCTCATGTTGCCCTTTTATAGCCATATCCAGTTCCCCCTGGCAACCACTAATGTGTTCTCCTTTCTATAATCTTCTCATTAA
Source organism: Tadarida brasiliensis (assembly GCA_030848825.1). Taxonomy (NCBI): domain Eukaryota; kingdom Metazoa; phylum Chordata; class Mammalia; order Chiroptera; family Molossidae; genus Tadarida; species Tadarida brasiliensis. Next base: position 61,214,043 of record CM061260.1, on the reverse strand, counting down.
AAAAAATAATAATTTTTTTCTTTATTGATTTTAGAGGTTTGATGATTATACTATGGTTTTGTAAGAGGATAACGTTAGAGAGCAGGGTGAAAGGTATACAGGAACTCTACTATTTTTTCAACTTTTCTCTAGGTCTAAAATTATTTCAAAAGAAAAAGTTCTTTAGCCCTGGCCGGTTTGGCTCAGCGGTTGGAGCGTCAGCCCGCGGACCAGAGAGGCCCCGGGTCCGGTTCCCGCTAAGGGCACGTACCTCGGTTGTGGTTCGTCCCGGCCCCGGTTGGGGTCGTGTAGGTGGCAACCACTCAATGTGTCTCTCTCACATTGATGTTTCTCTCTCTCCCTCCTGCTCTGTCTCAAGATAAATGCAAAAATGTCCTCAGGTGAAGATAAAAAAAAGTTTTTTCCAACTATTTTTATATAATACAAATCATTTAGTAAGTGCTTTCAATTCATTTTTTCTTGGATAGCAGTTCTTTTTTAGTAAGCAGAGCCCTAATTTCATACTAATTAAACACATTGAACAAAACATTTCCACATTCTTTTTGCATTGCTTAAACACCCTAATATCCTTCCTGTACGGAAGCGTGGATATAACTTCACAAAGAGACCTCTGCTTCTTTCTTCAGACTTTGTGATCACATATAATTCCTATATTTACTATATTGTGAATTTTAGATATCTAATAGAAAACAGTTTATTCATTCAACAAATTTTTTTTTAATCCTCATCCAAGGACATTCCTCCATTTATCTTCAGATAGAGTAGGAAGGAGGGAGAAAGAGAGAGAGGGAGGGAAACATCGATGCGAGAGAGACACATTGATTGGCTGTTTCCTGCAGGACCACGACCAGGGCCCGGGACCAAACCACAACCGAGGTACATGCCCTTGACCAGAATCAAACCCGCGACTCTTTGGTCCGCGGGCCAACGCTCTAACCACTGAGCCAAACCGGCCAGGGCCATTCAACAAATTTTTAATGAGCAGTTATGTGCTATGCACTGTTCTAGGCACTAGCGATAAATGAGTGAACAGGACAGTCAAAATTCTCTCCTTTCATGAAGCTTAGATTGTATCGGGAGAATATAGATGACAAAGTAATCATATTTTTAAAGTATGTTAATAGTATGGAGGAAAAATAAAGCAGGAGAAGATGAATGCCAGGATTTGAGGTAGGGTGGGAGAGTACTTTCTTTCATGTATCTTCTAAAATGGCACTCATTGCCTCTGTCCCCTCTTTTAATTTTATCTTATCTTTTTCAAGACATAACTATTTGAGCCCTGACCAGTTTGGCTCAGCGGTTAGAGCGTCGGCCTGCGGTCCGGAGAGACCCGGGTTCGGTTCCCACTAAGGGCATGTACCTCGGTTGCAGTTTGTCCCCGGCCCCTGGTTGGGTCGTGCGGGTGGCAGCCACTCGATGTGTCCCTTTCACGTCGATGTTTCTCTCTCTCTCTCTCTTCCTCTCTCTCCCTCCCACTCTGTCTGAACAAAAAATGAAAAAATGTCCTTGGGTGAGGAAAAAAAAAAAAAAAGACATAACTATTTGATACTATATATGTATAATGTTTGTAATCTTTTTCTCTCCTCTAGAATGTGAACAAGGGCTTTGTTTGTTTACTTAAAGCTAAGGAACAATGCCTGACTTATAGCAGGCCCTCAGTAAATATCCCTTGAATGATTTCTCCCTCAAATGTTCACTCATATCCTCCTAGCTTAATTCCTTGCACTGAATGTGGGGGATCGGTAAATATTGTTGATTTCAGTAATATTCAGATTCAGGTTATATGAGAGTTCATTTTGCTAAATGGCTTATTTCAGCTTTTTGTATATTTCTGGGGTAAAAATGAAAGATGGATCCCCCTAAGGTCCAGAGAATGCTTCTTAGTTGCCTATCACCTTAAGGAATTTGTCCAGCCTGTTTGCAAGGCAGTCATCCGATTATTCCTCCATTTTAAATATGATACAGAATTCTTTTTCTTTTGAAAAATGAAAAGCATAAAAGGAAAAAAATCTAATTCCCTTTCATAGCCAAATGCCTTGATGTTACATTATTTCATCTGTAGATGAAAAATCCCCTTATTCCACTTTCATTTTACTCTGTGGCCTATTACAATTTTATAGTAGAAGCACCTATTTCTTTTCCTGTAATCCTAATCATCTTTCATTTTATATTTTGAACAGTGTTATTTACTTGTCTACTACACTGCCTGGCGGAATGTCAAATCTTTTTTGACTCTTGGCTTAATCTGTCTGTGCAACATGTATCTCTATGAACTTCGCAACCTCTGGCAGCTTTTCTTTCACGTGACTGTGGGAGCGTTTGTTACACTACAGATCTGGCTAAGGCAAGCCCAGGGTAAGGCTCCTGATTATGACGTCTGACACCATCCTTCAGACGTATTGCCTGGGCTTCCCGGGGGAAAGAAGGGAGCACATCTTAACTGCCACTGTGATGAAGAAACTGTTCACCACAAACGAGAAGCTCTGCTTTCTTTCTCTCCTACTGTCCTTTTTGTTTTAAGTCAGCATGGCATGCCTGTGAGCATGCAGTACCTGCTAGGCAAACTCCTTTCAGAAGAATGTTGGCTGTGAGAGTATTACTCGGAGGAGAAGACCTCTCTGCAGGGCCATACCAGTGGAAGAGCAGTCAGACATCATTGGAACACCTGGCCAGCAGTCCTGAATCCCTGCTGAAGAGTTCAGTCAAAGTCTGTATGGATCTTCTGAGGACCACGCAGGAACTCTACACCCGGGTTTGCCTTTGTGAGGCATTAGTATAGACCAAATAAAAAGATGCCACAGTACATTGAAAAGTTTGTTCCAAACAAATGACTTGCTAAATATAAGATTATTTGCACATTTATGGTACCATGAGTTTATGAAGTCCAGGATGGTGTGGAGTTGGTTCTTTTTTCTTTTATATTTTTGCTTGAATTTTAACTCTGGAAATTACCTGCAGCAAACTCATCTCTGAAACATCACAAGTATTGAAGGTACCTTGACATAGGTTTCCTTTCGAGACTGTGGTGGGAGTTTCTTTTGAAATCACTTTTTAAAAATATGATTTGTTACACTATAGCCATTGTTTTCCAAACTTCAATTATTTGAGTATTACATATACTATTATTTACTTAATATATATATTTTTTAATTTTAAAATAATTTAAAAAGAAACCAATTGCTACTCCAAGTGGAAAACCAGGATCAGTTTCCATGAATAAAAGGTGACTACAAAATAAATAAAATTAAAACAAAAAATGTTAACTAAATTCTGGCTAGATGCTAATGCCTGCCAACCTCTGAATCCAGGAGGTGTGCTGTTTCTTTGTTGCAGTGAAAGATGTTACCCAGTGGGGCTCTCTCTCTGCAATTCTCAGGAGTATAGAAGAAAATTGTAAAGGGAATGACATTCTCACTGTGATGCAGTATTATTTAGTTCAGTGTTGCGTACCACCTGAAATTACCTCGTGTGCCCCGGTGGTAGGGTCCCGACCCAGGGAAAGACTGAGCTGTACTAAAAGACCAGAAGGGACTTTTCTCCTAGCAGCTCATTCTTTTATGGCTTTGAGGAGTTAAGCACCTAGTATCTTAGAGAACTTACTTGCTTTTTGATAACTATAAAAATTATTAAAGCACAGTTTGATTCCATTAGCAAAATCTACAACTTCCCTGGTTTTAGAAATCATCTTCATGAGTGATTTTCTTTCGTTTTTTTTGTTTGTTTGTTTGTTTGTTTGTTTGTTTTTTAGGAAAAGATTCCAATCAAGAAATTCATATGGTACTAAAATTTGATAGCCAGAAAAACAGTGGACCTATTACATGTAATTCATATTATTGGGCATATTTATTAAGTAGAATAGTCCAGGGGGTAAAGGCATTGGACTGCCTTATTTGCCTGAGTCATTACAGATCTATAGGTATGTCTACAACTGCTTAACTGGAACCTGTTTGCCACACTTCAGGAGAATGAGGCAAAAGGAAGACAATAAGCTAATGATAGCAGGGATTTCTTTAAAACAAGAAACTCCAATTCACTCTAATTTTGCAGTGAAATCACAAAAATTATTGATATTTTGAGAGATACCCCAAGTATCACGTGATCCTAAATCATCAGAATAAAATTGATTGGTGTTTGGCATTTTGTACTGACTGAGCCAGGAAAGTGAAGTGGTTCAATTTGGAAAGGTTTTTCTAAACTAATGGTTAAAACAAGAATACTTTTAAATAGTTAATTAGTCAGGAAGTTGGATCATTTTGGTTGTGATTTTGCTATGTATTGTTATTTTATAGCTCAGTTTTGTTCTGTTGATTCTCCTTATCATTGAATTACTGAGTTACAATGTTTGATATTTGGATTCATTCAGCAAGGACACTTGAAAACTCACCAGCTATCTTTAAAGGCTTGTTTTTTGTTTTTGTTTTTGTTTTTTTCACCAGCTATTTTGGATAAAGGGATATTTACATCTTAATGTAAAAAAAAATGAAAACAGGTATAAATAATGTTTTATGTATAGAAATGCTTTCTTTCGTTTTTGGTGCCCGCATCTCTGAGTGTGTGTGTAACTCCTCTGCCTCGGTCATGTTGTTACCAAAGAAACTATGAATTTGCTAAGAGGTTCTGCCATGGGTGAAAAGACGTCCTTACGCTCCTGAGAAAGAATCACTGAGGTTCTAATGTGTATGAGAGTAGTATCTTGGGTTTATACTGCACTTTCACTTCTAAGAGCAGGCCTGCCCTTACCTCCTCATAATGAGTTCTGTGGTGCAGAGGAAGCAGTAGTTACCCCCTGTTCTGAAGGAGGGAACCAAAGTGATGAGATTTCATGATTCACTTAGGGTCACAGAACTACACACACACACTTCTAGTCTCAGCCAAGGGCTCTAATGGAAACTAATGACGATGACTAAAATTATATTCAGGGAATACGTCTGTTCTTGGTGAAATCAAGGCATTGGGGACTTCTTAATGAGTGCAGGACTGCTGTTGTCAAATCTAGGTATGTATTAAAGTAATTCTGAAATACTGTTTTTTGATTAAGGTGTGCTGTAAGAGCAAAGGTGCTTTCTCCTATACCCTAAAAATAATGGCAATATTTGCTTGTGGGGTTTTGTGGGGTTTTTTTTTTGGGGGGGGGGTCTATATTTGAAGTGCATTTATTTATACCTGGCCTCTTTTCTAAAAGAATTGGAAGCAGCATACCAAGAAAAGACAGATAAAATAATGGTAACAAAATAGGAACAGAAAGGGGAGAAAATCAAGATGGATAAAAATGCAGGGAAGGGTGAACAGTTGCTGTTATCAGCTGTAAAATTTGGTGCTTGAATGTCCCAGAAGTCAAGGCTTGAAGGGAGACAAGCTTCCATTGCTCTAACTAAGTCAGCATGCCAGCTCCTCAGGGACACTTCTTCCTGATGCCTTCTCCTGAAAATGTTTGCCCCGGGGACCTGTGAAATGATGAAATGAACAAAGCCCTCAATTGTTTTGTGCACATTTGCATACTATGTTTGTGCCTTGGATCCTCAACTTGTACCAGCTTTCAAAGGCTTTCATTTCAGGGTTTTCTTGTGTGGCTAATAGAGGATTTTGTTCTCATAAGTAAGAATTCTTATCCTAAGCTAAGAACAAGTATGTCAAAGCTTGAAAATCCATTCAAGACAAATGCCTGGAGACACGGAGAACCTCTGCCCAACTTTGTATTTTATAACTTACGTGAAGTGAATGTGCTCTCCTTTGATTATCTTTTTCACAGTGGAATCTGGTCTGGAGAGAGGCTTGGCTCCATTTCTGTCAGGCCATGTCTGGAATCTCATTAGAGGCCTGATGCGTCAGGCTGCACCAAGACCCGATTAGTCCTGTGAGCCTCCACCCCCGTGTCACAGAATTGCTGCTGCTGAAGTTAGCTGCCCGGCGGAAAGGCTTGGCCTCTTCCAAAACGGGTACTGAGCAATCCCAGGCCCTCTCTGAGGTGTGTGCGTGTCTGTCTGTCTTTACCTACTGGTCATTTTAACAGACTTTGTTCACTTTAAGAGCATAACCATGGAGTATGTGGTAAAAGTACAAACAAATTACTTCAAAAGCAGCCGCCTCTCAGACCAAATTGAACACTCAGCCTTACCACGAATTAGAGGTCACTCTTCAGGGCTGTATTCTTTGTCTATGGTCAAGGCTTTTTTGTGTTTTTCTGCTTTATTATCTCTAAGGAAATGGAGTCTTGCTACCTAAAGTGCTGTGGTAAAATCAAACCTAACTTTTGGTTTAAACTGGCTTTAGTAATAACCTTAGCTAAAAGTTAATGAAAGAAAGCCCTCCAACTCCAGGAGTTGTACACGAGCTGTGTACAAAGGCTGTCGGCTGGGAGTTTAACTCCCGCAGCATTATTGATTAGGGTAGAGGAGGCCGCCATCCTCCTCAGTGCTCCGGGACCAGCTTGGAGGGCTGGCATGTGGCAGCTCCTGTGTGAGCACTTGAGCTTTTCAAAAGAAGCAGTGTGTGTGGCTGCCACTCGCGTGACCTCTGTTCCTTGAGTGGCCAAACTTGCTAGGTTACTTGCTTCAGCAGCTGAAATCACGGTGTGGAAGCACTGCGTGGTTGGAAGCCACGTGGTCTGCATCCTCCTGCTGTTGACAGTGAGCGGCGTTGACGTGTGCACGTGTTGTCCTCTGCATTGGCGATGCCGGAGTGTGACAGTCTCGGCACAGCTGCAGCTGTAGGAAACTCAAGGAGACAGCTGTAGGAAACTTAGTCCCCAAAGCGTTCCCGAAGTCAATGCCCTCGCCTTAAAAATTGTTCCTGGTGTTTCCTTGGCAACAAACAGTATGTTCAGCCCAACCTCACCCATGGCTCCCATTTGCCCTTTTCTCCTGCCTCCTAGAACACAGCAATCAATGCGGGCTCCAGCTGACGGACCAGACTCACACCTCCCTTTCCTTGTGCTCCTGGCCCCGCCCCAGCTCTGCCTGGCTGCTTGGCTCCTTTGTGCCATGCTTTTCTTTAAGGCAGGTTGTCAAGGACCTCGCCTAGGGGTCCTTTCACTTTAAATTCCTCCAGTGCCTGGGACTGATGATAAGAATGCTTGTCAGTGCCTTTTGTAGGCCAGTGCTGGGTCCTCCTGTGTAGTTCATCCTAATGGCAGCTGAGGCAGGAAGGGGTGGGGGGACCGTCATACTCACGTGGGGAAACAAAGACATTCAAACCTGGGGTTCAGGTTTAAATGGTTCACAAGTTGGTGCTCATTTTTCTATGTCACAGATACTTTCAGAAGGAAAACTGTGTGTGGTGTGTGTGTATGCTGCTGACACCCACTGGGCCCTCCTTCCAGCCGCAGTGAGAACAGACAAAGCGGACGTGAAGGGGACATGGCGCTGTGTGTGCTGAGTGTCAGTCATCCTCACAGAAAGTGTGAGCGAAGGCTTTCTGTGTTCCAGACGAAGCACCTGAGGCCTGAAGAAGTTCAGCAGTTTGACCACAGTCACAGCCCAGCCTGTGTGGTGGCAGCAGGATTTCAGTCCAGGTCAGTCTCACCTAGAACTCGTGCTCTTAACCACCATGTGATATTAAGCTGGCAACGTGGAGATACGTTGAGACATTTAAGGAATGTATGTTGAGATACATGTAATCTACTGCAGTGTAGATGTCCTAGACTGAATAAAATAGTTCCTAAGAGTCATGCACCTGTGACGGTGGCAGGACAGATGGCTGCAAGAGGTATGGTGACCCTTGAGTGTCTTAGGTTTTAGGGCAAGGAGATCTATGAAGTTTAGTCTTTGTAGTAAAACTAACGCTTGATGAATGCTTCTTGATACAGAATGTGAAAGCTTCCCTGGGATTCACGTGTCACACACGTTTACTTTTTCTAGCTGAAGTCCAGAATAGATTGGTTCTCTGATACGGAATAATTTCATGGGAATTCTGCTTGAAGTGGTCCATATATCTGAAAACATGAAACAAAAAATAGCAGGTAACTGTCTGCAAGATGGAGCGGTGATTACGAGTTTGGAGCCAGACTCCTTGACTTCCCGTCCTACTGCGTTGTGACGCAGCAGGTCATGCAACCTCTCTGCCTCAGCTTCCTCATCTGTAAAGTGGGGATAATAACAGTACTTTAGGCAAATAGTTGTTTTGAGGATTCAATGAGTCAATAATTACAAAGCGCTTAGGACAGAGTCTGGCACAGCGAGCGTCAGGACTGCATTTTCTATCAGGCCGTAGGCTTTCTTGATGTTGCTGTTCCTTTCAAGGTAGTAAGAGTCCTTTTAATTGCAAATGCCCCCAAGTATAATAAATATCACACGGAGCTTTTCAGAAATTGCCAGTTTAAGTGAGGATCCTGCTGAAATATCTAGCAGGCAGGTGCCCTGGCAAGCTTTTGTGTGCAGACTTCTGGGCAGGGCACTGGGGACACTCGAGAGAAGGGAATTGAGAGAGTCGCACTGGCCAGATGCCTGCTGTATATCCAGTGTTTTGCATGCAGAAGGTTATGTGAACTTAACAAAATCCATCTGAGGTAAGGAAACAGGATTAAGTTATCCAGTGTCACACAGCCTGGAAGTGATCAACTGCTCTTCAGGACCCCAAGCCCTGGACTGCTGTTGAGTGGAGAGGGGGCCTCGGAAGCTCGCCTCACCCAGTGTGGCCCCGTCGTCCTTTACGTTTAACATTCTAACCTGATCTGTCGAGCTGTCTTGGATGGCAGCCATCCCAGTGCCCACCACTCTGTAAGGGCCCCCATGAGAGTATGAGAGAGAGAGAGAGTGTGTGTGTGTGTGTGTGTGGTCGGTCTGTGCATTATGGGAAGTCGGGGGAGGAAGGCAGCCACCAGCCTTCGACTCACAAACTGGAAACGCGTGGATGCTGGGGATGCGAGAGAGAGCTCAAGGCACTCTTAAAAAGCACAAATGCAACATGACTTTCCAAAGATTAATCTGAGCAAAATGCACTCCTCCCCTCCCCCCAAAAGAAATCCCATGTGAGCCAGGAAAGTGCCACTCTAGCTAACTGACAGTCAAGGCAGAGAAGCAAATTTTGCAAAATTGGAAAATAGTCTTAAGTTCAAATAACCAGAGATGCTGACAAACCAGAGATTCCAGGCAGGTCTAAATTAGAAATTGGCTGAGGAGGGGAAAAAGTGATGAGGTCTCTAATGGATTCCAGTGAGACTTCTTTAAATTCATGGGCTAATAGACTAGTGATATGAAAGGGGCCTTCGGGATGAATCTGTGCTCAGCAAGTGAGGGGGTGGCTCAGCTCCACTCACTGGAAATAGATGGGCGGGTGAGGTTTGGGCCTGGCAAGCCAGTGGGGACACGATGCCTACTTCCCTGCTCATTACAACCTTTCTGCCCCATCCTGTCTTTCTGGACTCTCTGCTTGCCCTGTGAGTCTACACTGATCTCCACCCACCCCTCCTCTCTCCATGGGTCAGGGCTTTTGCCAGGAGAGGACTCTGGCCATGCTGCTGTCATGCACAGCAACTGTGGCTACTGGCTTGGTCTCTCGAGGACGACAGAGCCATTTCCGACTTGGTTTGGAGGTGATCTTCCCACAGATCATTCATGGCACAATGCTTCATCTCATTCGTTTCTCTGCCTTTGGCGCTAAATTCTTAAAATCCCAATTCGATTGTTCACATTTGCGCCAGCCATGGGTCTGGCACTGGAAGATCGGATAAAGAGTTCATGAATATTTGGAATCAGAGGAGCCAGAGGGGAGGAGACCTTGGAGACCAGCCATTCCAGCGTCCTCACCTGGCTTTGTTCGGGTGTCTAGAGTAGCAGTGACCCTGCAGGTGGGAAGGAAAGACAGGCAAGAGGACAGCCAATATCTTTTTCCTCCCACGACCCAGAGGAACACCACTGCCTAAGGGCTTTCCTGAGAATCTGGAAGGATAAGAAAAGCTATAGTACTATCGTAATTGGATCTCATTTCATCTATTGTCACCTTGAGGAGTAGCGAGCCCTCTCTTCTGCCAAGATCGTCAGCACCTGATGGGCACACTGGAGAGATGTGCCCGTGGCTGGTGTCACAGCTGCATCCCCACGGTCAGGGCAGCCGCAGGAGGTCCTCTCCCCCTGCCTCCTGGGCCTCGGGGGCACAGATGAGGAAGCGTGTGGAAGCTTTATACCCTGTGAGGGTCGTCCAGATGGTGGGGGGTGGGGTGAGGGGTGGTCATCTCTGGTCTGCTGTGCCCTCCCCTCACCCCACCCCCACACAGAACACTACCCTTCCAACTCTCCTCCGGACACCTTTGCTAAGTGGCGCTTGCCACAGCCAGCATGGCCCAGCCTTCTCAGTCCCTTCCTTCTGGAAATGACGTGTACTGTGTTTATTCTCCTTACTGTGGAGTTGCTTTGCTTTAGACACATTCAAAAGCTGTGGGTTTTCGGTGAGTCCCTGCCCTCGTGGTTCTCTTGCTGAGGTGGCAGTGGGAGTGCTCAGCCCCGTGCCCAGGGCTTCCCTGGCCCGCACTGCCGGGCTCAGCATCTTTTCCAGGCTCCGGGAAGCTCATTTTCTGCTGATTTAACTATATGTCACTCAGGTGACACTGAATTTGGAAAAATCTCTAAGTGTATTTGTAACTGAGTCTTGGTGCCACGTGGCCACCTGTTGAATACCGAGCTGCAGCCTCCTCAGAGCCCACGGCTCCCTGTGCCCTCCACCAGCTTGCTGCTGACTCCCTCCTGCCGGCAAGTCATCACCACGGTGGCTGACGCCCGGTCTTGGCTTTAATGGTCTTTGCTGTCGATGAGAATCACAGAGGTGTTCAAAACTCACCCCACATCCACGATGTCTTTTCTAATCAACACTCTAGGTATGGATATGCTCACTGGAATGTTAGTTTTGCTAATTAACACTCTGGGTATGGATATGCTTCGGGGATCAAACACAACTCTCTAAGGGAGGAACGAGTGCGCTCCGGGACTGGCTCAGCGGAGATGGGGATGGAGGGGCTTAGGAAGGCTCCAGGTGTGCACGGGCGTGTGGTTCCCTGGGCCTGCCTGGCCACGCGGTCTCCACTAGCCGCAGCAGGGAGGGGGAGGGGCTACTCAGAGTCGAGGTTCCCACCCAGGCCAGTTGGCCCCTGAAGTCTGGCCTGCCTTATCACTTGGTCTCCTTTTGATAACTGACATACCCCAGCCTGGAAAGCTCTGAATTAAACACAAGCTCTATACAATGACACCCTTCGCCACGCACATCTCAAGTCCTAATGGTGCCCACTCTCTGGAGTAGGAGGCCTGCCTGTGCCTAGTGCTGACACATCTGTGCCCCGTGTGGCTGCCACTGCCTTCCTCACCGGCTCCTTCATGTACACTTGTGGCAACCCTAATTTGACTGAGCCCCTCTCATCTTGTCTTCTGAACCCTGCACGCGAGGGTGCAGCAGGCAGCAGCAGCTGGAAAGGGCCCCTTGCCTTGCTCGGGAGGAGAGCTGGGGGGGAGAGGTGCTGGGGCGTGCCGGAAGTTACCTGCATGGGCTTAGCAGACAGGCTTGCTTTGAATTACACGAGGTGTGCCCTGGCCGGTTTGGTTCAGCGGTTAGAGCGTCGGCCTGCGGTACAGAGTGAATTACACGAGGTGTTTGTATGGTGCTTATCCCCGTGTCTGGCCCACAGAGCGTGCTCAATAAACGGTAGCCATCGTTATTAGTTACCAGGTCAAACCAGCTCACCTCCAGCCTGCATCTCCTCCCCTCCCACCTCCTGTGGTGCTTTCAGTGATCGGTGTTCTCTCCTGTTTTCAACTTTCTTTCCCTTAGCACAGAAACCTGTTTGGCTCACCTGTTTAAAACACCCTCCCCGGGACCCTGGATCTTTTCTGACGCCGTCCTCAATCCCTGTCCTCCTCAGCTCTTCACTGTTGAGCCTCCTGCACCCTGGCACCTCCCCTCAGTCCAGCGAACTGACTCTTGCCAAGGGCACCAGTGCTCTGCCGCCTGGCTGCCACTGAATCTTCAGCTCACATCCTCCCCACCGCCATGTGCTGCCCCCACTAGAGGAGGTCCCTGAGTGGGGACCGCACCCTCTCTAGCCCCCAGCCAAGAGCGGAGTGCACCGTTCTCCAGACCGGAACTAGGCCCCCAGCCCAAGCAGCAAATCAGACCAAGACACATTACCAGCGAAAGTGTTTAATAGTTAAATTACTTAAATAGACTTTTCAATTTCCATGGGAAATCATAACTGTATCCGTTTTTGCAAGAGCAGAATAAAAAGAGTGCACACCCGTAGAGGGGTAAAGAGCTAGCACTGCACGTGTCAGCAGTCACCGCTGGGAGGGGTGGGCCGTGAGGCCGGGGACTCCGCACACACTGGTGACTCGGGTTGGACCCAAAATGGAACCCCAGCACCACCGGCAGGTGCTGGAGGGGCCGGGACTGGAGAACAACACGTGGAGGAAGCCAGCCCCCGGGCGGGCGCAGGGCCAAGTAGAACTCAAGGGCGGAATACCAGAAGCGCAGCAGACTCAGGCTGGCGGTCGTAGGTCCACGCCCTGCTTCCGGGGCTGTGCTCAGAGGGCGGGGCGATGGTGGGAGAGGGAGCTGGTGCTGAGTCAGAGGTGGTGCAGGTGGGCATCAGTCACGGTCCAGCAGCCGGCACACAGCTGCCGCCTCGCCTCCTTCGAGCTTGTGTTGGAGGCGAGAATAATTCTGTCCTGAGAGCAATGAAAAGATCTGGACACAGGCCCCAAGGATTCTGTTTGAAAATATCTCTGATAGTTTATCATTTTCCAAATGTCTCCCTCATAGGGTATAAAAATAGAAATTTTTTCTCGGTATATTGAACTGTCCCCTCCCCCAAAAAACAAAAACCAGACAAATCAAAATTCCTGCTAGCTTTGCCCCGTGGACTCTGAAGCTGGGCTCTACCCTTCCTTCTGCCTGGTTTGCAGGTGGAGGGCAGGGGCAGCCCCTCTTCCCCTGAACCTGAGGGCTCCACATTAAATCCCCAGGTCTGAGGGATCACCTCTGGAGAGCCACCTCGGCCAACCGGGGAAGCCAGGCAGCTTCTCCCCTGCACCGGCTGAGCGCCAGGGGCCACCCTGAGCTGTCCCCGCAGGCAGCAGACGGTGCAGGCAGAGGAAGTGGCCGGGCCACACTGCCCGCTGCAGGTCAGGCTGCTCCCCTGGTCCTCACTCAGCCTGAGGTGGAAGAGCAGCTTTTCGTTTCCTTGTCATTCCGTTTTGCATTTTACCTAGGGGGAGTGATGTGTTTGTGTGTGTGAGATGGGGTGGTGTGTCCATGCATCTTTCCACCTCATCTGAACGCATGGTACCCCAAAAGGACACGCTTACTGTCCTGGTTGGACCCGGGAAAACCCAAAACTGCCAAATCTGAAGTGAGGGAAACAGGCATCCTGTATGTGACCAGTTCTACAGCATAGACACACACACATCAGTACACACACACACACACACACACACACACACACACACATCGGTACACACACACACCGGTATATAATATACATCGACGTTGTACAGTACAAATGAGCACACATGCCGCTGTGCACAGCTGTGTTCTAATATAGAGAATTTACAAAATATAGAATTTGGTATATTTGTTAGATCGCCAAGGTTTTCAATAATACAAAATAAAAAATACAAAAAGACAAGCTGAGACCCCAGCCCTCCCTCCCCGGCAGCATCCTTGGGTGCTTGTGGGTCTCACACGTACAACTAGCATAGTCTAAAGAAGGGCACAGAAACTTGTTTTGTTTTATTTAATAAATATTTTCCTTTTCTCAGAACCACCACTCCTTGCTTAGAGTCCTCTCGCCTCCCCCTCGCGATGAGTTCTGTTCCCCTCCAAGGGGCGCTGTCGTGTGTGTGTGTGTGTGTGTGTGTGTGTGTGTGTGTGTGTGTGTAGGTGGAGGAGGGGACTGCGGTGAAGGCCACAGCCCTTCCAAAGCCAGCACTCCAGCCCCAAAGCTCCCTCCATGGAGCAGGGCCGGGCATCTGCCTGAAGTGTAAAGGCTCGTAGAGAAAGCAGACCCCTCAGGGCCCTAGGCCCCCCAGCCAGAGTTGCTCCGCCTACCCGCCCCCAGAGACCAGGCCTCTTCCTCCGCCCTGCCCTGGAGCGCTGGGTGTCCACACCCATCCGCATGCAGGAGCTCCTTTCCACCTTCGCAGCAGCAGCACCCGTTAGGAAACTCAAGGTTCAGGTCGAGTCTAGCGGCGTCTTCTACAGAGGGAGTCATCTTTGGTCAGCTTGGTGCTCGCAGGACGCAGGCACCGGGGCCTGGAACAGAGTCTGCTGCCTCCCACACAGGCAGAAGCTGCTTCTGGAGTCCACGTGGGAAATCTCAGCGGCGCAGACACCTGGCTGCAGCGCGGACTCCCACCTGCCTGCCCGGCACACAAAGAAGCCATTTCCCTTTCTCTGGAGGCCAGGCTGCTGGCATCACTGGCTGGCAGCTGCTAACTGAGTGGGGGCCCTCCGTTGAGGAAGTAGGTCATCATCTCGCCTTTGCCCTTGACCTTGACCACACCCCGGCACTCCAGCTGGTATGTGTTGGCAGCCAGCACCTGGTACATGTCCGTTGTGACCTGAGGAGGCAAAGCAGGAGACAGGACAGGCCATCAACAGCCTGAACCATGAATCTGCCACTGGGCAGGGCTGCCCGACTGCCTTTGGCACAGAAGGGCAGGTGGCACCTCCCTGGCTGGGGCTCTCGGGGACGGACAGCTGCTCATCCATGAAAGTGCCCCTTAGTGATGTGCCAGGCAGTGTGGCAAGCACCTCACTGCTATTTCAGTGCTACTCAAAATGTGGCCATCGTCCACAGTGAGACGTGCGGGCTGGGAGTCAGTGCGGAGGAACTCAGCAACCTGACCACGCGGTGACCGGCGTGTCTTCTAAGGTCTCACTGTACGACAGATCGGAAGTATTTTTAGAAAGTGGTTTTCCACCACAGAGAGATTGAGAACCACTGTTATCTCATCTGCTCTGAGTGAAGTACTTTATCTCGGGCTCAAAAATCTAAGTCCCTTGCGTGAGGCTACAAAGCTAAAGACTGGCAGAGCCCAGTTCAGTCCCAGAGTGTACTGCCCGTCTCTCCTTCAGCTTCTGGAACGAAGAGGAGAGCTCACAGGGGGCTCAGTGATCACACCACACTTGTGCAGGGCTGGCGGGAGCAGCAGCATGGACATGTGCCTCACAAGGTGACCCAAGCATTTCTGGTATCGCCAGCTCTGCTCTGCCAGGCCGGGAGGAAGGGGCCAGGAGCCTCTGGGTGGGCTGCTGGGGGCTGGCCCTGCTGTTTCGCAGTGTGTTCCGTCAACGCTGAGGCCCTGCGTGGGGGGAGGCTTCCCACACCTGTCGTGGGTGAGGTTAGGAGCTCTGCAAACACGTACACCTCTCTCCTCATGTCCCCTCACGACCCTCAGTTTGCATCCTGCTGTCCCTTCTCCCCTTAGCACAGGGATGGAGGTGAGAGGCCGTTTGGCCAGGCCCTCAGACAGCACCCACACGCCAGCCAGGCCGAGCTGGTCTGGCCAGGGCCATGCTCAGGGCCAACCCCTGTGTTCAGAGACCCCGTGGGAGAGGGAAGTTAGGGGACATTTGAGCGGTGTTAGTGGGAGCAAAAGGCCATTAAAAAGCACCGTTAGCACTTGGGGAAACTGAGGCCAGGGAAGCTAAGTGACCTGCCCACAGCTCACAGGGAACTGGGGTGCCCAGTCCAGGGCTTCTCTGTTGTCAGACCGAAGCAGAGAGGATCAAGGAAGGCCTGAGAAAAACGAAGAAAATCCGCTGAGGAGTGGCTGGCCTGGGAATCACAAGCACCGGCTGACAAAGGCTGTGGGCGGAGGGAAGGTGTCTGGGTGCTGTAGCTGTTGGGGCTGGTGGGGACTGAACCGGGCCCTGCGTGCTGTGGGCTCCATTTGGCAGGACCCTGCTCCCTGGGTCGTCTTTGTGCCTCTGTGTGCCTGGGTGGTGGCATCAGCTCCCCTGGCCTGGCATGGGCAGCCAGCCCCCCGCCGTGCTGATTCTGCCTGTGACCAGTATAGGGCTCTGCACGGGCCCGGGGAGCTGTCCGAGGTACTGAGAGCCTGGACCCAATCCTCTTCTCCAAGCTTCCAAGACCTCAGCACCAACTTCCCAATCACCCTCAAATATGGCAGAAATTCTGACTGGAAAGTGTGGGTGTCAGACAGAGGTCCTCGATGCGGGAGGCGGGTGTGGACGCGGACGCCTGCACTCACCTGGATGCGGTCAGGCACGCCGGTGCTGTCCATGCGGCTGGCCACATTCACGGTGTTGCCCCAGATGTCATACTGAGGCTTGCGGGCCCCGATCACCCCGGCCACCACGGGGCCGATATTGAGCCCTGCGGGGGATGAGAGTCAGCGTGCTTGTCCGCACTCAGGCCAGCGCCCTCGCGGTCATCCCTCCCTCCACACACACAGCTGCTTCCTCTGACTCGCCGTCTGAAGACACCCAGGGTCCTCCAGCCCGAGGCCGTGCTCACCCCTGCAGCTCCCACCTCTCTGCTCCAAGGACCGTAACTCAAGATCCCAGAAACCTGTTCACACACCTGCTGCCCCGTGTCCTCACCACCCAGGCAGCACTCAGCCCCTGCAGGCCAGCACCAGGACTGCCCTCGCCAAGGTTTCCAGCGGCCCCGTGCGTCCCCTGGTTGCCCTTCTTTCATCGTCCCTCTCTCGGTAGCACGTAAGTCTTCACCATCGTTCACTCAACATACCAGAACGCGCCCTGTGCTTCTTCCTCTCTCCTGTTTCTTTCAGGGGCGCCACCTTCTTGTTCTTAGAACCTGGCTCCTTACCCACCATCTCCTCTCTCTCCGAGGACTCCCACCCGGGGCCTCTGAGCTGGGCGGGGAAGCCACAGGACTCCGCTCTCCGTCTGGCTCCCAGCACTAGTGCCCCACCTCACCAGGCTGCGCCGAGCAGCCCCGCCTCTGAGCCTTTGCTGTACCTGTCCACCTGACGTGGGCTCCCTCCTTCTCTCCAGAAGGCCTTCCCTGACACAGCTGGCCCAGAGACATCATCCAGACATTCTTGGCCGCGTCTCCAAGCCCCGGGCGCTCCCTCCTATTCCATTCACTGTCTGTCTCATGCTGGGCCTTACTAAACCTCATCGCTGTCTAACTGATGCTTGTGAGAGGTAAGACCACACACAGCAGAGGCTCCTGAACAGCCCATCAGGCCTCTCACTCAGAAATGTCCTCAGACCTCCTCTCTGCGACCTTCCTCTCCAGTCCTGTCAAACTGCTGCCGCTTTGTACCCCGCGTGCTAGTTCCAGGCTGGACTAACTCAGTGGCCAAAGGCCCGGCTCCTCGGGGAAGACGTTCTGGCTTTGCCACAGAGGCTCCCAACTGCCTCCCAGCGGCTTGTCCACCTGTCACTCAGCCTCCAGTCCTGGTCCGGGGAAGGGGTGGAGGCAGCTCCCAACACAAGTCGGCGCAGGTGGGAAGACGGGTGCAAGGAAAAGAAGAACGGCCATTTCGGGAAACCAGGGGTGAAGCGAATGCACAAGTGCAGGCTGCAGGCGGGTGAGGCAGAACCCCCACCGGACCCCGCCGGCTCCGGGTGTCGATTTCCAGCAGCCGCTGCAAGACGTCAGCCACGGGGACGGGCCCTTCGCTAACACAAGCAGCTCAGCCAATCCCAACACCAGCCAGAACCAAATGTCTCCCAAGGCCATTAATCGTTGCAATATTTTGGTTTCATGTGCTAATTTTGAGAATTGAAATACCAGTATTTTTGTTGATGTATTACTGGTCCTTCAAAAAACTTTTTTTTTTTTTTTGAAATCTGAATCATTTATGGCTTGAGACATACCCAGGGAGTTGATAATGCATTAAAATTTTGAATAGAAGAAAGGTCTGCTCTTTCAGAAACCATTCTTTACCTCCACCGACCTCAGAGGAGGGGCAGCAGAGGAGGGGCAGCAGAGGGGTGGCCCGGGGACCGGCGAACAGGGGAAGGGCCCGAGAAGCACAGACTGGTAGCTGCAGAACAGCCGCGGGGATGTGACGTGCAGCTCGGGGAGCAGAGTCGAGAGCACTGTAATAACTGTGCATGGGGCCAGGTGGGTACTGAAAACCCTGGAGGAACACCTTGTAAAGTCTATCCCTGTCTAGCCACCGTGCTGTACTCCTGAAACGAACACAAAATAATACTGACTGTGAACTGAAAAAGAACCTAATGAAGAGGAAGGCAGCCGACACTCACCAAAGCAGAATTTCTACTGCGAAAATCCCTCGCACCGGAAGCCTGGGCTTCCTTGGCAAGACACGTGCTACGATCACAGTGCACCCCAGAAACACCTTGAACCTTATGGAGCGACACGTTCGGGCCGTAATTCTGAGATCGTCTTGTGGCTACAGCCAGGCGGAGCAACGCTGCTCCCCTTTTAACTCCTCCGTGGAGCGGAAATGTGTCCACATACACGGTCGGGGTAATAAAACAGCAAAATCAAATCCAGGAAAAGGAAAAAACTATGTAGAGTTTGGTTTAAAGGTTTTCTGAACAAGTAGAACAGGGTCCTGACTGAGAAACTGGCCCAGGGCCTCTGCTCCAAACCTCTTCTCTCCTTCGGCAGCCCCACCCTGGACACCACCCCCGCACCTGCAAAGCCCCTCAGAGCCTCCACAGAGGAGTCCAGGGAAGGTCTCTCATGCTCACTGTTTCTTTCCCCAATTTACGTGGACTAGAGAAGCTTTCGCAGCCCCTAGAAGACTGTGCTCACACACAGAACCTCTTGGAATTCAGCAGTAACCTTACCGACCCGTTTTGATTTTTAAGATTACTCTCTTTTAGTACGTTGAAACAGAATCATTTCATTGTCAATGTTACATGCTTCTTTTCATGTTTAGTTTTTTAAAATACTTCACTATCTTCATTGTATTTTGCTAACAATTTTGTAGCAACACGTTCACTATTTTTATAAGTTTGCAAACTGAATGACTGTGGCGTGTTTGTTCATTTTGTATTTAAAATGGTTAAGTATTTCATCGGACTGCTTTCGTTTGTACTGAATACACTTGGAACACTTTTAAACAAAATGCCGCCATTGAGTCAGTATTACTGGAAATAAATGGGACCGCCATGCCCACGAGGCGGCCACCAGAGGCCCCGTGCCCTTGGCACACGGCTTGCCCTGCACAGCCTTTCGGGCAGGCGCAGCCTGGGCCCACCCAGGCCTTCCCAGGTGCGTGAGGTGGGAGCGCAGACAGAGGTGTCCGTGCGTGTCACCCACACGACAGCGTGCAAGGAGGCAGCTCTAGCCTCCAGGAGTGTGCCTGGCGTGATGGGTGCCCACCCCCCCGGCAGACACACTGTGATGTCCGCCTGTGCTTGGACCGGGCCACTCGTGCAGCATGGGGGAGACGGGAGCCCCGCCCCCGGCAGGCTCACCGATCTTCATCTGGAAGTTGTTGAAGGAGTGCTCGTTGATGTACTTCATCTGGTCCATCAGCTTCATGGCGAAGTCGGCCAGGGCCTTGATGTGCGTCTTGCCCGCCTTGTCGTAGGTGCAGTCGTTAAGGCCCGAGGCGGCCATGTAGGTGCTGCCAATGGTCTTGATCTTTTCCAGTTGCCTAAACCGATCCTCGCTGATGATCTGAAGAAGGCCAAACTGGGTCACCCGAAGTCCGGGGCACCAAGGTCGCAGGGAAGTGCAGCAGCACGGCCCCTCGGGTCCCCCAATTCACACAGTAGGCCCGTCGCTGCCACCACCCCCACACCAACAGCCCCAGGGTCCAGTCACAGTCACCTCTGGGTCTCTGCTCCCAACCGAGGCTGGTGGCCATCTCCCCCTTCGCTGGCTCAGATCCCCATCCCCCCAGGGAAACCTCACCTTTGTCCAGCAGGACACCGTTCTCCTAACTCCAGGACCTGCCAGAAGTCCTCCCAGACCCCTTTCAGCCGACTCGTTACCCCACTGCCCCAGGAGTCCATGGGCTGCTTCCGACACTGCTGGGTCCCGGCTCCATCATCCCTGGCCTTCCTGAGCTCCGTGCCCCGGGCCCTGGATTCCCACGGGGGTTGTCCCTCACTCACTGCGTGGTGAGCTCCCAGGGTCAAGGCTGCCCTAACGGGCACAGTACCCCCAGTGTCTGGCACGGGCTAGCTGTTCAACAAGGTGTGATACACAAATAAAAACATGGCTTTTGCCCTGGCCAGCTGGGCTTATCAGTTAGAGCATTGGCCGGAGGACCGAAGGGTCGTGGAATCAATTCCCGGTCGAGGGCATGTGCCTAGATTGCAGGTTTGATCCCTGCTCCGGTCTGGGTCGTGCAGGAGGCAACCCATTGGTGTGTCTCTTTCACATCGATGTTTCTCTCTCTCCCCCTCCTTTCCTGCCTTCCACTCTATCCAGAAACCAATGGAAAGATATCCTCAGGTGAGGATTAACAAAAAAAGAAAGAAACGGCTTTGTTTGTGCCTCCCATGTTGAGGGCTTTGCATCTCAGCCCCGGACTCCCTCCTTCCTGTGCCTCTCGGGGAGGATGGGGGGCGACCGGCGTGGCTGGCCCCAGGGCCTCCGTGGGCAGCTCAGGGCGCAGGCGCGGCCCTGACTCAAACCCCAGCCCTGCCGCCTGCTGGCAGTGACCTTAGGCGAGACGCGGCACACCCACGGGCCTGGCGCGGTGACTGCCTGGGCACCCCGGCCAGGGCTCCCCCTCCCGCCCCGGGACCCTGCCCTCGGCCGCCCGCACCTCATCGAAGTCGGCGATGATCTCGTTGAGCAGCCGCAGGCACTCCACGCCCTCGTTGTTGGCCTCCAGCTCCACGTAGAACTCGGAGAAGTTGGCAATGGAGGCGAACATGACGGCCACGCACTCGCACGACTGGTAGTAGAGCTCGTCGTTGCGCCGCTCGCGGGCCAGGAAGTGCGCGGCCACGTCCTTGGGCAGGATGTTGTGCAGCAGCCTCCGGTTGTAGGCCTGCAGCTCCTCCATCTCCTCCTTCTCCTCCGTGGCCTGCGGCAGAGGGCGGGGTGGGGTGGGGTCGCCGGGCGCCCGCAGGGCCTCCCTGGGCTGCCTCTCCTCCCAACTGTCCTACAAAGAGCCTCTATTGCTCTGACCGGCAGAAAGGAGAGGGATCGGTCAGGAGCTCCCCGCCTGCCCCCCCGGAGGGACCCACGTGAGCGGCGGACCCTGAGGCAGGGAGCCCAGGGGAAACTGCCCCAGGCTAGAGTGAGGCAGCAGGTTAAGGGGGTGGTTTAGAACATGCCCCCAACGGCCCTCCCGCTACCCAAGTGCCCTTCAACTCTCCAGCTTTCTCTTCGTGGCAGGAAGTGCAGTCAGAAGTTTGATAAGGATCAAACGTATCAGAATGACCCCATGGCCAGTCTCCCCCGGTCCCACGAGAGCAGACTCGGCCAGAGCCAGATGCAGCCAGGCAGGGCCAGGGGGTGCAGGTGCCCCAAGGTGCCCCCCGGGCCAGGGCAGGGACACCCCCTTTGGCTTCGGTTTCCCCCCAGTCTGGATCCTGGATCTGGGAAATTGGGGTTTGTGGTTACTCAGCCTCCGGGTTAAAGGGACAGTGCAGAGCCCTCAGGTCAAGGGCCAGTAGTGGCCCACAGATCATGCATCAAGGAGTGCAAGGGGCCACCTGGTGACAGCATGCACAGGACAGAGGGCACAGAGGGGAGCTGCTGGCTGCCTCCCCCTTGATGGCAAACACGGTGGCCCCTGTAACTGGGAGGGGCCGTGTCGGTGCCACAGGCAGGGAAAAGATCACTGCGCAGGGCCACTTGAGAGATCCGGCCAGACTGCTTGGGCCTTCCCTAACTAAATGCTGTGACTAGAACCTCCAAAAGGGCCAGGACTCATCTCAGGGCCCTGCTCTCCTGGTGGGCTGTGGCTGCCTGTGGGGAAGGACCAGGCACACCCACCCAAGCCACAGGACCTGGGTCCCGCAAGGAAGGCGGAAAGCTCTGGGGCCCCAGGCTCAGGGGCGGCCTTGCTCCAGGTGGGAGGACCACAGCCCGTCATTCCTGTAGCTGCTGGAAACTGGCCGTGAGGACGGGGGTCCTGCCTGAGGAAGCTCCTGGACCCGCAGGTGCCAGGTGGATCCAGTGGGCATGTGCCCTCTTCCTGCCCCGCCTTCCAGCCCAGGTGACCTTTGCTCCTGTGAAGTGGGACACTGACCCCTCCCCTCCCCATAAAGCAGGGCCACCTGCTCTCAGCTCTGGAACAGCTGTGCCAGAGGGGAAGGCTGGGGTGGGAGACCCTGCACTTCTCGCAGGCTGTCCCGAGAAGCCCAGCTGGTCCTCCTGCCTCTGAAGACACTCTAGGCTGACCAGTCCTGCTCCGACAGCCTGCTGAGACCACGGGCCCAGGGGCTCAGGGGCACCCCAGCCTGGCAGGTGGCGGAAATGCAGCAGGCCCTTCCCAGGGAGCAGCTGCCCAGCATCAGGCAGAGTGGTCTGGGGGCGGGGACGCTGGGAACGTGGCTACTGAAGGGAACAGAGGCCAAACCCCCTCGTCTTGGCCAGGTGCTTCTGCCACATCTGGGGAACTCGGCCCCAAGACCTGTCAGGCAGCTGCCAGCGCAGCCAGATGCTTCAGGGCTGGACTCTGGCCAGACCCACAGCCTCTTGCTGGCCTTAATAAAGTCCGTGCTGGGGGAGGGGACAAGAGCGGGCTCTCCCCTGAGAACTCAGACCAGTGGTTCTGCCAGGAGGGGCCTCGTGGATGAGGGTGTTCCTCGTGCGGGGCTCCAGGGAAGGACCCCAGGCCTCCCACCTCCCTGTCAGCACCCACCCAGCCACCATGACCACAGACCCCACAGCACAATGGGCTGCTGGGCGCGACAGGGACAGCAGCCTGTCCCCACCCCTCCCAAAGACCTGCATTAATTTGTTTATTGGTATTTATTTGATGCTGTCCCTCCTCCCCAAAGCCCCAGACAGGATGGGAGCTGGAGGGACATGGGAGCAACAGGAGCCTGTGGGATCCTCAGGAAAGAGGCTGACACGGCTGGTGGGTAGACACAATCTCCTCCACACGCACACACGTGTGCACAGGCCTTCTTCATTGTTGTTGGTTTTTTATTCCTCACCCGAGGATATTTTTCTATTTATCATTAGATAGAGTGGGAGGGAGGGAGAGAGAGAAGACAGAAACATGGACGTGAGAGGGACACATCGACTGGCTGCCTCCCGCACGACCCGACCAGGGCCAGGGACAAACCGCAACCAAGGTACATGCCCTTGACTGGAATCGAACCCGCGACTCAGTGGTCCACAGGGGCCGACGCTCTAAACACTGAGCCAAACCGGCCAGGGCATTCTTCTTCATTGTTTTCAAAATGGGAGGGGGGGTCCAGCCACCCCACTTCCAATCTTCCCTTCCCGCCCTCCCTTGTGCACAGCCCTTGGTGCCTGAGGGAGCAAAGTGTCCAGAGGAAGGTGCCCCCCGCGGCATGCCCAGCACACGAGGAGCAGGGCGGGGCAGAGGGGAGAGGGTGAGGTGGGCAGAGACACCATGGGAGCTGGGTGTCTCACTGCCAGAAATGGTGTTTGCAAGCATGGAAGGGGGAGGCTAGCAGCCGGAGGCGTGGCATTGGAAACGGAGGTGCTGGTATAAACGCGTGGCATTGACCTGTACACGAATATTTATGTATATGTTCATATACACTAACACGTATTTCCTGGCTTCGTCCACAGAGAAGACTAAGCCAGTGAACACACTCAGAACCCTGATCTTGGTTTCTAAATACTCTTCTCCGCTAAAAAGAATTGGGGCTCGCTGGAGAAGTCGCCGATTCCTGGGCTGGAACAGGGAGATCCATGAGGAGCCCGAGGCAAAGGCTCAAAGAATGATGGGGACGTGTCCGAACACAGAGGCCAGCGCGAGGAGACTCACACCCAGGAGAGTTCGAGCATTAAAACAACGAGGAGCAGCCTGCGACCCCCTGAATCCGACAGGAATCTGCGAGTCCGCTTGGGCACAGGTAAGTGGGTGACCACGTACGTGGGGAGGAGGAGGCTCTCCCTGACAGAATGCTGACAAACAACGGCGGAAGGAATGACGGACAATGTCGTCACTACCCAGCAGGCAGGGGTCAGCAGTGGATGCTGGGACTGGTGGGCGGAGGTTTGCTGAGGACCAGAATATTGGGGTAATATCAGAGTATCTTTCCACAACATGCTAATTGAACGCAAAAGGGAAGATGGAGACCTGACAGGGGAGAAGGCTGGCAGACAGCCACTGAGCAGGTGCTCAAGGCTAAGGTCACCAGGGGCGGGGCGGGTCACCAGGGGCGGGGCGGGTCACCAGGGGCGGGGCGGGTCACCAGGGGCAGGGCGGGTCACCAGGGGCGGGGCGGGTCACCAGGGGCGGGGCGGGTCACCAGGGGCAGGGCAGGTCACCAGGGGTGAGGTGGGTCACCAGGGTTGGGACGGGTCACCAGGGGTGGGGCGGGTCACCAGGGGCAGGGCGGGTCACCAGGGGTGGGGCAGGTCACCAGGGGCAGGGCGGGTCACCAGGGGTGTGACAGGTCACCAGGGGCGGGACAGGTCACCAGGGGCGGGACGGGTCACCAGGGGTGAGGTGGGTCACCAGGGTTGGGACGGGTCACCAAGGGTGGGGCGGGTCACCAGGGGCAGGGCGGGTCACCAGGGGCAGGGCGGGTCACCAGGGGTGGGGCAGGTCACCAGGGGCAGGGCGGGTCACCAGGGGTGTGACAGGTCACCAGGGGCGGGACAGGTCACCAGGGGCGGGATAGGTCACCAGGGGCAGGGCGGGTCACCAGGGGCGGGACGGGTCACCAGGGGCGGGGCGGGTCACCAGGGGCGGGACAGGTCACCAGGGGCGGGGCGGGTCACCAGGGGCGGGACGGGTCACCAGGGGTGGGGCGGGTCACCAGGGGCGGGACGGGTCACCAGGGGTGGGACGGGTCACCAGGGGTGGGACAGGTCACCAGGGGTGGGACGGGTCACCACAGCGGAATCCCCAGTGTGATGTGCTGGGAAGGAACAGCGTCATTTCCACGGTTTTCCTCCAAGGTGTGACCTGAGTCTGGACATGGGAAATGTCAAGGAACCTAGGCTGAGGGTCACAGCATGAGGCTGTCTTTAAGACCAGCAAGGACGGAGAGACAGGGGAAGACCGAGAAGAATGGCAGCTGAACCCAAAGGGTGTGACCAGCTAGCCTCCGGCCAGTGCGAGTGGGCTCTGGGTGCGACGGTGCGGAGACAGTGCTGATTTCCTCGCTGGGGGTCCAGTGGGGGGATGTGGGTGTGTCCTTGCCTTTTGAAGGGAGGCACTGGAAAATTTGGGGGTGACAGGGCATCACTCAGAAAGGTGGGGATGGGCAACTGAGCAAACTCAGGAAAGAGGCTGGGGATCTGGCGAAGGGACTGCTGGAGTTCTCCAGACTGTTCCTGTCACTTTTCAGTAGGTTTTAAATTGTTTTCTAAAACAGCAACTCCAAAACAGAAGATGAAAACGGCGCGGGAGCCCTGGCCGGTTTGGCTCAGCAGTTAGAGCACCAGTCTGTGGACCCAAGGTTCTCGGGTTCGATTCCCAGTCAAGGGCACATGCCTGGGTTGCAGGTTCGATCCCTGGCCCTGGTCGGGGTCGTGTGGGAGGCAACCGATTCGTGTGTCTCTCTCACATCGATGTTTCTCCCTCCCTCTCTAAAATCAGTGGAAGCATATCCTCGGGTGAGGACTAACAGCAACACAGTGGGGCGCAGGCGTGGGGCCGGCGGCCAGGGGGAAGGACGAGTGCAGTCAGCCCGTGTCTGCTGCCACATGTGGAGAGAAGCACGAACCACACGTGTCTCGGGGCCACAGACATGCTGAGGAGTGAGCTGAGAGCCTGGCTCCCAAACCCTCAGCACCACTGGGGGGCTGGGCTGCAGTCCGGGGGTGCTGGGGGGGACTGGGCGTGTGCGGGGCCTCAGGAGGGGCCGGGAGGAGGCCAGCGCAGCCTTCCTGCAGCACAGGAGCGGCCCCACAGCTCTGGCTGTCTCGGGCCTGGGAGGCTCAGACCCGGCTGCGGGATAGAGGCGTTAGCTCTCCAGAACAGAAGGCACCCACTCTGTGGTTCGTCCAAGTCCTCACCTTCAAGCTCCAGGCAGCACCTGGCTGGGCTGTTGCCGGGCACTGGGGACCCCGGTGTGGGGCCGAGGGGAGGCTTCGGCTGCCCTGCCCAGCGCTGGCCGGCAGCCTGTTTGACCCTGGGCACCCAGGTGCTGGGCAGGCACGGGCTGGATGGGGGTGAGGGGCAGCAGGTCACAGACAGAGGCTGAGCGGCAGGCTCACCTTCCCTGTTCCCACCCCTTTCTAGGTGCCACAGAGCCCAGCCAGCCCCCAGGAGAGTGTTCCCAACGGAGCAGGGCACGGGAGGCAGGGAGGAGGCCGGGAGGCCGCTGAGAAGAGCCGGTGCAGCCTCACACTGGCCATCCCTGCGGCCCCTCCCCAGCCCGGGCTTGAGGGCCGTTGCTATGGAAAACCTGCTCCCTGACCTCAGGGTGTCCCCACTGGAGACCTCACTGGGAACCTCAGCCAGACCTCATGCAAAACACCCAACAACAGGGCAACCAGATGCCCCCATCTTCCCTTACCACCCAGTGAACCCCAGGGCCTCCAGCCCCAGCCTGAAGACTTTAATCTCAAAATCAGTAAGAAGCTGAGGATGGAGGAGGCCGAAGTCATTTGCAGATGAGCTGGAGAAGTGGTCGGGACACAGGTGCCAGGCCAGGAGAGACAAGGAGACCAAGCTGAGCTATGTCCTGCCAGAGGCTGGGCCTGCATAGACCAGGCTTTTCCACAGCGAGTGCCCTTGGGCGCCCTCTCCTGGACCCTTGAGGTGGTGTACCAGGTGACAAGGGGCTGCTGCTAGCACCTGGAGCACCCAGTGAGCGGCCCGCAGCACCCTCCTGCAGCATCTCTCAGGATGCAAGACATGAAGCCTGCAGGGGAGGGCTCTGGCTAGATTTCAGCCCCACCTGGCACCCAGCACGGGTCAGAGCTGTGACCCCCAGCGCCCCTCCCTTCCATTCTCCCCTGGAGAAATCTTCAGATCCAGCTGTGGTCATGTCAAGCCCTCCTCAGGAGCCCTTGATGCCGGCCCCTGCACCTGGGCCCCCGAGACACTGGGACTGCGTGCCCCTGCTCCCTCCTGCCACCCCCCCCCCGCCCCAGGCCTGTCCACACCTCCTGCCTGACCCTGGGGCACACAGTATTTGTGACAAGAGCCTGTCTCCTGGGCCCACACAAGTCCAGCACGGCCGAGGGTGGGTCAGCTGGAATAGCCCCGGGTTTCGCCTCTTGGCCCCAGAGAGCAGGGAGCACACCTGCTGGGACGTGGGCCGCTGGTCGGTGGGAACAAGGCCTGCGCAGGACACCTGGTCAGTGCAGAACTAAGGCCCAGCCCAGGTGATGGGCTCGCTCACTCCCAAAGTGCTGTGAGGCCTGGGGCCTCCCCCACCCCACTCCCAGCCCAGGGCCACCCACCTGCAGTTTCCAGAGGAAGTCGAGGCGGGCGGTGGACTCCACCTGCTGGGCGTGCAGGTACAGGGCCAGCACGAAGACCGAGATGACGATGGGCGTCACCACCTTCAGCGCCACCTTGGTCGCGTGCTCAGGGCTGCGGGCAGGAGGCAGATGCCCAGGCACCTCATGGCAGGCTCCAAGCCCCTCGGGCCGTGCGTCCTCCTCCCACGAGCGCCTCCCTTCCTCGCCCTCCTGCTTGAGCCTCGCCTGGTGCGCCTCTATAAGCCTTCCTGACTGGAAGCCCCTCTTGGCCCCCGCCCAGCAGCCACCGCTCCTCTCCTCGCCTTACGCCCCTTCGCTGTGGGCGCCCCGCTGGTCACGGCAGAGGGGAACGAGGCCCTTGTCCAAGGCCTTCCTGGGTGGACAAGTCAGGGGCGTGGGGCAGCGGCAGGGAGCACGGCAGGCACACTGACCACCTCTGGGCAACCTTGGGCGAGTCTCTTAACCTCCCTGGCCCTGTTTCCTGATCTGTAAGGTGGACTGACAGTGCCCACACTTCAAAACGGTGGTAAGTGATGCTACATCCCTTATACCTGACAGGCAGGAGGAGCTCCGAAAGCAGTAGCTACTATTATCTAATTGTATTTCTGTTAACATTTCTAATAAACACTTAATAAAAGCAGCTATCCCGAACTCTGCTCCCTATGCCAGCAAAAAGCCCACGCCTTGAATGCAGCCTGATCAGGGCCTATCCCACACACCGGGAGGGCACGGGTTCCGTTCTCCTGGGCCCAGGTCCGGACATACCCCTGGGGGAGAGCTTGGGGCTGAATGCCTTACGATAGGCCTGTGGAATGACCTGTGGGTCCCGAGGCCCACCAAGTCTACATATCATCTTGGGGTGGTGGGATCATAATAAAAAGGGCATCTATCCAATGAGGCCCCCTTGGTATGAGGAAGGGGAGGGCCTCCTCCTTCACTGCCCACCTTGCCACAAAGGCCCCTCCCACCTGGGCACCGCTGCCTTCTCTGCTGGCCCCAGCGGCTCTGTGCCAAGGGTGGGGAGAGGCCATATGGGAGAACTCAGAGAAAGAGCATCAACTCACCACTGGGAGGTCCCGTTGTTGCTGAAGTCTCTGTGAACAGGAGTGGGGAGGACTGCTCAGGGCCACTCTTCTGCATCGGCAGCTTCAGGGCTTGCCCTGCCCCCCACCTGCTCTGCCCCACCTGCCCTGCCCCTCACATGCTCTGCGCGCCCCCCCCCCCCCCCGTCTGCCCTGCCCCCCACCTGCCCTGCCCCCCACCTGCCCTGCCCCACCTGCCCTGCCCCACCTGCCCTGCCCCACCTGGAGCACCCTGTGAGTGGCCCGCAGCACCCTCCTGCAGGCAGATCTCAGGGTGCAGGACCCGAAGCCTGCAGGGGAGGGCCCTGGCTAGATTTCAGCCCCACCTGGCACCCAGCTGCTCTGCCCCCCACCTGACCCCATGTCCAATACTGCTACTCCCGCCGCTACTGCTCCTAACCCCCACCCCCCGCACCACTCCTGACCCATGGAAACTCACATGGGAGGCTTGCCGAGAGCCCAGTACCACCTAGTATCTGGTCACCATGACCAAAAACTACGCAGCCCTCACCTGGGACCCTGAGGCCCCCGCATAGCCCACCCCAGCCCCCTGTTGCCATCGAGAGGAGGAGGAAGAGGATTACACCTGCACTGCCCAGTAGGACGGCCACTGGCCACAGGTGGCTACTCTAAGAGCCTTCAAGTAGTACCGAGCGCACGCCTGTGGCTACTGCAGACGCCGCCTTGGCAGTGAGCTACTAGAACATCTTGAATCGCAGATGTGGTCTGCGTTATTCACCTGTCGGACATTGCTGCCCGAACGCCCAACCGGGGTCTCCCAACCCAGAAATGACCTCCATTCTCTGCTGCTACTTCAGCAGGAGGAGAGGAGAGGCTGGGGCGGGAGGAGCAGGTAAGAAAGAAGAGGCCGAGTTCCCTGCTCCCACCCCTCCATGGGCAGAAAGGCCCAGGCCACCTCCGCTCCCCGTCCTGCTCTGCTCCCAACGCTAGTGTCTCCCTGTCGTCTGCCCACGGCCCCACACAGCCACCAAGACGTTCGTCATCGAATCTGACTTGGATCCTTCACTTCTCAGGCAACGCCCCCTTCACGAGACCGGGCCTGCCTCCACTGCCCGGGCCAGTGCCGGAAACCCGGTGGGCCCACAGGAAACGTCTGGAAGGAATGGACCCTCCTCTGACTCAGAGCTAGCACCGTGTCAATTTCTCAGGGGACAGACCTGTCACTCACGTGCGTGTTGGGTGGGGGGATGGCGACGGGAGGAAGAGCGTACTACGTATCAGGCCTTGACAGACACGGCACTACTATGGGTATTACTATTCCCACTTTACTGGTAAAAATAATGGGGTTCAGGAAAAACAGCCACATGTGTATCTGAGGCTGAGACGGACATTCAATTTGACCCAAAGCGAGAGGTCTTGTCCCCCACGAATCTGATAACTGTGGCCATAGGACCAGGCTGACTGCCAGCTAGAGAGCCTGGGGCACAACCCCAAACCTGGCACCCCCAGACGGTGGGACGGCACCACTCACCATCACATACAGGGGCCTCTGAGCCGTGCACAGACCACCCAGCCTTCCCCGCCTCCTGTGCTGCCTACTCAGTGGGCTGCTATGGGGATGGCAATGATCATACACGTCCCAGTGCCTGGATCCAGGTGGGACACAGGCCCGTGGACAGCAAACGCTGTTCCTCTGCTCCCACGGGCCCTGCTATCCAACCCTGTGGAGCCTGACCTCTGGGCCCAGGGTGCCACAGGCAGTGGGGTGAGGAGAACACAGCTCATCAGAGGCTGCCCTGGAAAAGTGAGGAGCAATGAACTGAGGCCCGAGTCAGGACTGAGCAGGACACTGGAGGCAGAAGCACAGTGGGACCTAGCCACCCCGAGGCCTCCCCCACCACTGGGAAAGGGGGAAAGGGAAAGAAACAAGCATGGTGGTGCTCTGCCCAGGTGGTCAGAGCTGGGACAACAGGCCACTCTCCCTGCAACCCCTGCAGCCCGCCCCGGCCTCCTGCTCCTCCCACTTCTCTGCAATGCCCCAGACCCCGTGGGGCCTGAGGAGGGCGCCACCTACATGGCATTGGCAGTGACCAGAAGGTCGGCGTTGTCAAAGAGCGTCACACCGGGCACCTCCACGACCAGCACGTATATGAGCTCGATGGCCAGCATGAGCACCAGCTTCCCGATGCAGCTGATTTGCAGGAACACGGAGCAGGCCAGCAGGCTGAGCAGCACGCTGTAGGTGAAGTACTGCGGAGAGAGGGCAGCAGGCTTCTGACCGGGCCCCGCCCTCCCGGGCCCCGCCCTCCCGGGCCCCGCCCTCCCCGCCTCCCAGCATCCATCCAGCCGGAGCTGCCCCAGGTGCAGCCTGGTCTGGGGAGATCTCTGCGGATGCAAACCTGCGCTATGATGTGAAGAGCCTTGACCAGCAGCCAGGAGCCAGGGCTCCAGGCTGGGTTTGACCAGTCCTGGCAGTAGGATCCCTTGGTTAGAGCTGGGCTCCAGGCTCAGGCCCACTTGAGTTATATTCCGAGTCATTATGGACTGTTAGTGTGACTTGGGCCATGTATTCAACCTCTCTACGCCTCAGTTTCCTCATCTGCAAAACCTCCTATCTCATGGGCTCACGGCGAGGTGAAGCCAGTTGACACAGTGCCCTGCACCCTCAATAACTGTGGGGAGCACAGGCCCCAAACACCCAATCTGCAACTTTAAAAAGCTCCGAAAACTGCCTGGCCAGTGTGGCTCAGTGGATTGAGCATCATCCCAGGGACTGAGAGGTCCCGGTTCAATTCCCAGGCAGGGCACATGTCCCGGTTGCAGGCTCAATCCCCAGTAGGGGGCGTGCAGGAGGCAGCCAATAGATGTTTCTCTCTTACATGGATGTTTCTTTCTCTCCCTTCCTCTCTCTCTAAAAAATCAATAAAAACATATTTAAAAAGCTCTGAAAACTGGAAATATTTTCATTACTGATGTGGTGGCACCTGACCCAACTGATGTGACCTACTGATCACCTTTATCCTGCTTCCGTGACTATTCATACATTTCGCTGCAGAAATATTGCCGTTTCATTATCAGCTGCTCCTCACACTGCACTGGGGGTGAGGCAACCTTTTAAAATCTGGAAAGTTCCGAGGTCCAAATATACCTGACCTGGACGGCTTCAGGCGAGGGACCGCAGCACGCTTTGCCCGGGGGAGTCTCTTCAGTCTCCGAGCGGCAGATCCGCAGACACTGAGAGGCTGAACCGGGTCGGCTCAGAGCCCCCTTCTACTCTGCGTCCCCAGTGCCAATCCTAGACATGCCAGCACCTATTATTTTGTTCTATCTTTTAAATTTAGCATCGTTGTTTCTGAGTCAGGCACTGGGACTCGCTATTCGCTGCCTCTGCCTCAGGCTGGTGGTGGCCAGCAGTGGGGGTAGCCCCCAGGTTGGACTTCCTGACTCCTCGGGCCTTCAGGAACCCAGAGAGGGACGGTGGGGGACCCCGTGACTGAAAGGGGGAGGGAGCAGCCTCAAGTCACCACCAGGAACAGGGGCAGAGGAAGGAGTAGGGAAGGCAGACCCAGCTGATTCAGCCCAACCGTAAGCCCGTCCTCGGGGGATGGAGAGGGGGCCCCAAGGGCCAGCCTGGATTCCGATTCAGACCCAGAGCCCAGACCATCGGGAGCCTGAGGGTTGATGCTGGGCCCCCCCGAGGGCCTCAGGGTTTGTGAATCAGAACAACACTGTGGCTTGGGGTCAGCCCTGGAGCATGGTGGCCAGCAGGGACAAGCAGCCCGACATTGGCGGAGGTGGTGAGGACTGAAGACTGACGGCTAGTCCGCCCATCTACCGAAAACCAGAGCTAGAACAGGCTCCGCCCTCTCCCCCAGGGTAGCCACCAAGGGACCAGAGACAAAACACATCTTCTGCTTCTCAGCAAACAGCCCTCAGGCAGCAGCTCCGGTGGCTCTGGGCAGATGTGAGAAGGAGCAGAGTGGGGAGTGGAGGGCGGTACCTCGAGGCCCAGGCCTGCCCCCACTAGGCTGCCTGAGGGCACGGCCGTGGGGAGAGGGAGCTTGGCCTGAGCCCAGACACAGGAGGGGACGTGCTGGTCTTGGGAGCACTGGGAGCACTGCGGAGTCCTGCTTCTCACTGTCGCCCTTGCCCTGTCTGTGTCGGCAGGAGACCAGGCTCCCTCCCAGGGACAGGGAGAGGCCAGCACAGTGACAGCCCTCGGGCCCACTGCAGTTCTGGACCCTTGTGCGTCATGGGCCCTTGGGAATGGAATCAACCCTTGGACCCTCTCCCCAGAAAAAGGCAAAACTGCCATCATCTTACAGGTTTCATGTGACCCCCTGGTGGGCAACTGGGGTGTGGGAATCACCCAGTACACGGATTGGGTGCCCGGGGTTGGAAGGCGGGCCCACTGCTCCCTTGAAAACTGCTCCCAAGAAACGCAGCGAGGTGGATGGCGCAGCTCACACCCCGGGCATTTAGCGCATGCTGCTTCCTAAGGGCTCTCGGCACCACGTTCAAAGCCAATAAGCTACAGGCACACGTTCCTTCTGAGGGTGATGAAATGCTCTAGAATTAGATCATGACGACGGCTGCACCGGTCTGTGACTGTACTAAGAGCTGCTGAACGTACACTTTGAAGGAGCGAACTTGACGGCAGTGCGGTTCTTACGCCCCCGGCCCCCAGCAGGGGGCGCCGCCAGGCTCTCCAGAGGCAGCGTTGGGTCTGCTGCCCAAGCTGAGGGCCCAGAAGCAGCTCCACCCCCGGGTTCAGAGCACAAACTCCGGAGGCAGGTGATCTGGTAGGTGCTCTGCTCTGCCTCTTACTATCTGCCAGGCGTTGGGCAAGTCACGTAACCCCTCAGTGCCGCGTGTCATTCGCACGGAGGAGATAGCGACAGCATCTGTGCCAGTGTGTTGTGCGATGACATGAATAAATGTATGTAAAGCACTTAGCACACCGCCTCCCGCGTGGTAAGTACTACATAAACAATAGCTGTGCTACTGTTGTTACTGTTACACGGAGGAGGTGGGCAGGTGGAGTGAGAGCCTGAGGAAGTGAGGTCCCTGGAACAGCAGCGACCACGGAGCCCCTGACTGTCCCTCAGAGCAGCGAGGGCAGAGAGGGGTGGAGCGGGAGGTTCTCCGTCTGCACCCGGCCCCTCCTCGCCCGGTACCTCGGGGAAGTTGCAGTTGGGCCAGGCGCTGCTGCAGAAGCCCTGCTCGTCCCCCAGGCTGTAGTTGAGGGCCGACTCCACCACGTGGCACGCGTTGACCTGGCTGCTGCTGACGTTATGCTCATCTGCCAGGCAGCCGAACAGGTCCTTGGAGTTGCACATGAACTGGGGGCGGGGGAGGGGAGGGTCAGCTGTGGGGACAGGCCAGGGCGGCCCATCCCACAGGGCAGCGGGTTCCTGTTCACTCTGCAGCCTGGTACTGACCCGGGACAGGACAGGAGCCTGGAAGAGGCTGACGACCCCGCAAGGTTTGCCTGCCGCCCAGGGCAGGGCTCCTGAACATCCCCTGAGGACTTCCAGAGTCCATCTAGCTCCTCCAGCCCTGAGAGGCTTTAGGAGTCAAATCTGATCCCAGACCTGATGTGAGACTCAAAGAGGAATTTCTGGGAGGGAGAACTCCAGGGTCTGGGGGAGATTCTCCTTCCAGCCATGTTTGTGGGGTACTGAGCTCCACTGGTTTCACCCAACGGGGCTGGGGAGGTGCTGGGGAGGTGGAACCACCCACCATGTTGACAAAAGCCGACAGGAACACCAGGGTGATGGTGAACACCCCAACCAGGGTGCTGTTCATCTTGGACCGCACGATCTTCCTGGAGAGGGTCTGCAGAGGGGCTGGGAAGAGCTGGGGGAGGGAGAGAGACAGAACAGAATTCAGTGGCACTCCACAAACCACCACAGAACCAGACCTCCTGTCCACCTCCGTCTCGGGCCAGCGTAAGGCAGGGCCCTCCTGACGGCGCCCCCAGTGCGCGGGCCTCCAGCCTGCCCCGCTGCACCCCCACTGCGGGGCCGACACAGCCCAGACTCTGCAGCTGGCCAGGAGCGGGTCCAGCTGGGGAGCTCACGCGTGAAAGCAGCAGGACGGAAGGAAGAAGGGAAGATGCTATCTGGACCCCAACAGGGAGGCAGGGAAAAGCACTTGGACCTGCTGAGTTACAGACAGAGGGGGGCAGCATTGGCAGCTGAGGGGTCTCGGAGGGTCAGAAGGCTTCTCGGGAGGGAGCTGTAGGTGCGAGGACTCAGGGAGGGCCTGGTGTCTGGTGGAAGGAGTGAGCTGTGAGAAGGCAGCAGAGGAGTGTGTGAGGGCAGCCATGGGCCTTTCCAGCAGGGCACTCACGGATCTCACTTCCCTTGCCGAACCCTCGCTGCTTATCCTTCAACTAGACAAACTGTGTACAAAGACCCTCTGCAGTTTGGGTAATTACGTGATTGGGCTCCACCAAGCCTGGAAGAGTTGGCCTTGTCCGCCACACCCTCCTCCCCTTCCTACCAGCCTCGACTAAAGGAGAGGCTGGCAGACCCAGGGAAGTGGACACGACCCAAGTGTCCATCGAGCTGATGAAGGGATAAACAAATGGGATATAGCCACACAATGGAATATTATTTGGCTCTAAAAAGCAATAAAGGTCTGTTACATGATGGTATAACATGGATGAACCTTGAAAATAAGATGCTAAGTAAAAGAAGCCACTTTCGAAAGGCCACATGTCGTAGGATCCCGTTTATACGAAATGTCCAGAGCAGGCAAATCCACAGAGACAGGAAGTGGATCCGAGGTTGGCAGGGGCTGTGCAAGCCGGGACTGTGGAGTGGCTGCTAACTCCACGTTGTCATTTGGGGGATGATGACAAAGTTCTGGAATTAGACAGTGATGACAGCTGGACAACTTTATGAATATACCAAAAACTACCAATCACAATCTCATCCACCTTTATAAAATGGATTTTATGGTACGTGAATTATATCGAAATAAAGCACTTAGTAAAAAAAATCCTGCTCAGCCTCTTGCTAGCTGTCTGATCCTGGGGAAGCGGTGGGCTCTGAGCCTCAGTTCCCTTGTGAGTAAACAGGGAGTATCTTCAGGGTGGCATGGAGACTCAATGAAACGGTATGTCTGAAGCTGTTACATTCAATAGAAAATTTAGTTAATATTCGCATTTTAAAGGGCTGTGTTGCCACTAAGAATGACGGTCCTTGTTTCCCGTTAAAGGAACCCTGGGTTTCACAGCTAGGGAAGGTGTTCTGGCACCAGCACCAGGATCTCACCCTGAATGATGTGACAGATGGCTTCTCATCTTTGCCTACGTCAGATTTTGCCATTTCATCCCCCCCCCACCACCCATGTGGCCTAAATCGTTGTAGTTCTGATCAGGCTATCCATCGGCTGAAGGGCTTCTTCCTTCCTTCTTCTGCAATCACCAATGGCTGGAGCAGGATATGCACACCCTGGCCCAGTCCCTGGGGACCAGGAGCCCCACAGGCGCCACCCAGAGGCTAGGAGAAGACCTGCAGGCTTTTTAAAAAATCCAAGTTGGAATGTCGTTCTAACATCTAAAGAATGATTGAGTCTTAATGCACTGGCTTGCTACAAGCCGACTTCCCCTGTCACCCCTTCAAAAGACCCACTCCTGACTTTAAAACCTCAGCAAGAACCCAGGAGTTGCTGCTTTTTGGAGTCTGCGGAATTGTGACATCCTGCCCTGGTATTGGTGTGTAGAGTGTCTCATCTCCTGTCATCAGAAAGTCCCTCAGCATGTTGACCCTAAAGCCCCCTTTCCTAACCCCAGCGTGGATGGCCAAGCTCCACCAGGGCGGGGTCTCCTCGCGGGGCTGCAGGCAGGTCCTGGGCACTCTCACGGCAGGACATGGTGTCTGTGCAAACCAGCTGCTCAAGGCCTGCTCACAACCAGAGCTCGGGAAAGGGATCAATGAGAGACCATCCAAACCAGCACATTCCCAGTCTAATTAATTCCAGTCAATTTGATACGAGCACGGGAGTGGGGACGTAATGAATAAACCATGACTGGGTGAGGGGCAGTTTTGATCCTGGCCTCTCTGGAAGTCTCCAGGCAAATCGATGACTTCCCTGGGCCTGGTTCCCGTCTGTGAGTCGAGCCAGGGTGCTGCAGAGACGAACAAAGGTGATGAAATCTGACTGGGAAAAGTTTAAGAGAAGAGCTTTTTGGACAAAGCGCTAATAAAAAAGCAGTAGTTCCTATTTCAGAAAAGTATTTTAAAAGATGAACATTTTGGAGGACAAATAAGGCAGGCAGAAGCGGACCAGGCTTCACGCCGCTGCTCTGGTCACCTGGCCTCTCAGGGGTCAAGTGGACATATTAACAAAGGCAGTGTCCTGGAGGGGAAGGATTGTGGGCTCTGGAGTCAAGAACCATCTGGGCTTACATCCCAGCTATACCACTTCCTAGCCCCAGAACTAGACCCTAGCTGGGATCTGGACCCTAGACTTCCTGACCCAAAAGTCACTAAACACGTATCTGGGAACAACACATCCTCTCCCTAATAGACAAAAGGTGACCCTGAGCCCAGTCCAGGTGGCTCAGTGGTTGAGCATCGACCCATGGACCAAGAGGTCACCAGTTCAATTCCCAGTCAGGGCACATGCCTGGGTTTTGGGCTTGATCCCCAGTGGGGGGTGCACAGGAGGCAGCCAATCAATGTTTCTATCTCTCTCTCTCTCTCTGTCTTCCTTCCTCTCTCTAAAAATCAATTTAAAAAAACATATTAAAAAACAAAACAAAAAGCTGACCTTGAGCATGGTGGCGGAAAGGTGAGGCTGGGAACCCTAAGGTCCTCACAGGACAGAAGACTAGTGTCGTAAGACCCTATTTTAGACGCTGTGGGCAGCAGGCAGGTGCGGTGGTAGGAAGGACAGCCAGCAAGGTGAGACTCGGTCACATGCAGTCTGTGGGGAAGGGAGAGGCTTCCTGGAGACTGTACAGAGCAGACAGAGCCTAACAGCTCTGGTCACAGTTCCCAGGAATGCAGACAATCAAGTCCCAGGGGTCACGGGGATGCAAGCTAAGAGGGGGCCAGCGGCCTGGGGGATGAGGGAGATACACACACACACACACACACGTCCCGAACTGCAGGGAAGGAGCCTGGCCTTCTTAGACAGGATGTGCTAATGAGTCCCAGTAAAGGCAGGGTACCCAGATCAGCCTGTGGGGAAAGGAGGGAGCCACCCTCTTCTACCCATTTGGGTGGTGGTGGCAAAAGTGGTGACACTGTCAGGGGGAGGCCTGGGCTGCTTCCCGGAACAGAGGAGAAGCCCCAGGGAGACTGACGGACAGTCAGAGCTGGCCAGAGAGGGGAGGAGGGACTGTGCTCAGAACATGTGAGCGAGCTCACTGTCCCTGGAGGTGATCAAGCAGAGGCTGGCCCAGTCTGCAGGATCATCACAGAGGGAGTTCAGCTCAGGTGGATGTCTGGGCTGTCGCAATGCTCGGGCCCCTTGCGATCTGAAATTTGCTGGGTCTGTGGACCATGCGTGATGGCAAGG
This sequence comes from Tadarida brasiliensis, assembly GCA_030848825.1. Classification (NCBI taxonomy): domain Eukaryota; kingdom Metazoa; phylum Chordata; class Mammalia; order Chiroptera; family Molossidae; genus Tadarida; species Tadarida brasiliensis. The sequence goes on along the minus strand of CM061260.1, from coordinate 61,176,012 downwards.
AGGGATTTAGGATGGTTTTCTCTAACGGTGCCAAGGGAGGGGAGGAGTGATGTGTGCAGGTACAGACAAGGCAGCATCACCAGAAGGGAGTGCTCAAGGGCCGATCCTCACAGCACGGTGTCCCAGAGACCGTGGGGCTGGGGCGGGGGCGGGGGGGCGGGGGGGGGGGCAGCTGATGCTCCCGGAAGTGAGACCAGGACTTTGGGACAAAATGAAGACCAAGGCACCAAATTAGCCTCAGTGAGAAAGCTAGGGCTGTGTGTGCGCTGGACCTCGCTGTGTCAGGAAAGATCAAACAGACCCAGGGTGGACAGGCAACCACAGCCCTCTGTAAGGAGGGAGGGACATCCTCCCAGCAGGAAGGACCCACAGACGGCTCCCTGGCAGGCTGGAGACGGCCGATTCAGTCCACGCTTTCTTTACATTTCTCTCTTCAAAAGAGTTAAAATATGGACAGTTTGAGAAAGTAAGTCCAACATGCCTGGGGAAATGGAAAAGTAAATAAAACAGAGAAAGAAATTGTGTCTAACAGAACTGCTGGGCTTGGCTCTGCGGAGCCTGCACCGGGTAACTCAGGAACCACCGCGACTCACGGAAAAGCCACCGGCCGTGACTTCGGAGGAACCGTGGAGACGGTGAACCTTTCCGAGTTCTGCTAAAGGGCAATGTTATCAGAGGGCAAACAGGGCGAACGTTCTAGTGCAGCCAGCTTCCTGGCAATACTGAAGGGCGGTGGGGTCAGCGCAGTCAGCCCGCCTTCGGGCAGGAGCGCTCAGCCCACCGCCCGCTCGCTCGGGGGAAGGGACGGCGGGTCGCCTGCCGCGCCCGGAGGTCTCCCTGTGCCCACAGTTAATGGGCAACATGACAGAGGAAAGGAAAACAATGAAACAGAAGAGGGGTCTGTACTACAAACGACTTCTCAGGCTGGGTCTATGTTCCAGAGAGTAAGTCAGTGCTGAGAAGATGGATGATCAAGAGGCTGGGAGGGAAGGACACAGCCAGGACCCCAAGTGGGTATCGGAGTGTGTTCGGCTCCTGGCCCAGACTCCATCAGCCACGTAGAATTTGTCCTAAACAAATTCTTCACAGAAGCAGTCACCCCTGGTTGGAGGTGTGGCTGGGGGAGACGAACTGGGGTGGGGAGGGGGGCATTCCATCCCCTAGCCTCCCCCTGGGGAGCCCTGGTCTCCTCAGAGCTGCAGAAAGCATCTCGAGCTGGAGAAAGGAACGGAGAACAGCTGATTGAATGTGACATTGATGACAGACGAGGTAGATTCAATAAAACAAAAGGAGGCAGGAATGCTTCTCATGAACAGTCCCGAACAGGGGCAGAAAGAATTCATTAGACCAAAATACTAATTCAGAATGGGCAGTGCGGGCTGGGGGGGGGGCATGGATGGGCGCCCCTCTGTCCCCTCCCCCAGCTCCTCCTCCCCCCACCAACAGCTGCACCTGCGAAGTAGGGAACACAAACCACATGAAATCAATGTAGCTCAGCTCTACCCCAGCAGCTAACAGAAGACAGAAATCTGGTTCCAGTTTAAACACTGTAGCTGCATATAGCTTTCTGATTTGCATAGACTAAATAAGTGCCTCAAACAAACAACTCTGCCTCAGTCGATAACGTAAAAAGAGAAAAGATTCTTTTTGAGGTTCAGAAAAAAAGTTTAAGAGGCGCTTTTAGCTATGGTGTAGTTTTTTAAAGGTTGCTATGACTTTTTATTGTAGTAAAATAAGTAGAACATAAAGTGTGCCATTTTGACCATGTTTCAGTGTACAATCCAGGGGCGTTAAGTACATGCACCATGTTGTGCAATCACCACTGGCTCTATTTCCAGAACCCGTGCATCTCCCCAAACTCCGTACCCACTGGCAGTAACTCCCCACTCCCCTCTCCCCAGCCCAGGGTAACCTCCACTCCACAATGTCTCTGTGAATTCGCTTCTTCAAGACATTTCTATAACTGGAATCAGACAACATCTGTCCTTTACTGTCGGGCTCATTTCACTTAGCATGATGTCCTCAAGGTTCATCCACGTTGCAGCATGTGTGAGAACGTCACTCCTTTTTAGGGGTGGTTGATGTTGCATTGTGTGTTTATACCACTTTGGTGCACCCGTCCGTCTGTTGATGGACGCCTGGGTTGTTCCCACCATTTGCCTGTTGTGAATGTGGTATGCTCTCACAGCCGTGAGATGCAGCGAGCGGGACTTCCCACTGGGGAAACAGCAGGCTGGTGGAGGGGCTTGACGATGAAAGAAAGGACCAAAAGGCAGGAGGTGACTGAGCCAGAGCCTTGAGGAAGAACCAGGTGGAGGGACAGGGAACCAGGTGAACCCCTACGATGCAGCCAAGCCACCAACTTCGAGCGTGGCTCAACTTTCCAAGTGACCCCAGCCTGCCCGCCCCCCGCCGGGCACCCACTTCTGCACCTGCTCAGGGGAAGGGCCGCACCACACCAAGTAGTTCCCAAGGCCTCCCGTTCTGACAACCAGTCCACCAAGGCCCGGACCATCAGGTGATTAAACAGTTAAGAGGCTAACGAAGGACGGAGTTTGGAGGGTGGAGAGATGAAGGTGACTTTGGAGGCAACAAAGATCCAATCCTTCCGGAAGAAGAACACAGTGCCCACTGCAGAGTGTGTGGGGAGTGATGGCAGGGCCTGGCCACCCCCAGCCCAGGGGCTGGGCTCCGAGCGAGGGTCAGGGAGGAGCGGAGAAATGGTTACAGCAAAAGCTGGACGGGCTTGCGCCTGCCTGGAGACACCGTGCTGGCTGGGGCCAGGCTGGCCCTGTTAAGGAAGGAAATGAGGGCAAGGCTTGGTGGGCAAGGCAAACGGGCACCTGTCCTCTTGACAATAGACCGGAACAGCCTGTGGCCAGGTCCCCTTGCAGGACACAGCTGGCTGGGGGCACAGCATGCCCCAGACGAGGTGTGAGAGAAAAACACAAGACAGGGTCTCATGCCCACATTATTAGCTGTGTGGTCCTGACTTAAACACTGAACCACTCTGGGCCTCCCTCCTCGTCTATGATGAGCAGCTCAAAAGCCATCATCTCTACGGTCCCTCCAGAACCAACTCCAGGGACATGGGAACAATGAAGGGGGTGTCGAGAGGTCACTTCCACACGCAGTCTTTCAGCAAATGTTTCCTGACCACTGCTTCGTGCCAGGCATTGTAGTAGGTGCCCTTCCTCCATCCCACCTGATACTGAGGGGGCAGGAAAAGAAGGAGTGACACCGTCTTCTTGTAAAGATCTACGAAGGCTAATCACACAGCCAATACAAGGGAGGCTCCACTGACCGACCGCCCCTGCAGTCCCGCTCGCCCAGTGCCAGGCGAGGTGTGACGCAGCCTCCTGCACCCTTGACCCCACCTGGGACCATCAGGCTGCCGGGAGGGCCCGTCAGTGGGCTGGGAAGGAAGGAAGACAGCGACAAGGTGTCAGCCAGACTCACCTTCACGCAGGAGTAGATCACGGACACAAACACCACCAAGGTCAGCAGCACGAGGCAGGTCAGGTAGAAGCTCAACATGAACACGGAGCTGGAAGAAGAGATGAGGTGGGGAATTCTGGGTGGACCCGGTTGAAAGGTGGCGGGGATGGAGGTGAAGTCCCGTCCGGGTGGCAGGGCGACAGCTGCTCCCAGGCCTGGCCCTGCCGCGTGCAGGTGTCCGTCTTCAAGTTCTCGAGGGCTGGGGCTCTGAGAGCCCCTGGGAAGGAAGCAGAAGGCGCTCCGTTTCCCCTGCTCCCACCGCCCAGGCTTTTCTAGCCCGTGACTCACTCCGACGGACTCACACAGCCCTTTGAACTGATCCAGGACCCTCCTCCGTGACAGCCTGGCTGCTGCCCTCCCCACCTTCCTGCGGGAGCGGCGGCCCCCGGGGCCACGAAGGGACAACCGATGACACCTGGTGCTGCCTAACTCAGCTCCCACAGACTTCGTCTATCCTGAGGGACCCATTTTAGAAATCACTCAGTTATCCCCTCCAAGCAGCCGCTCAAGGCTTGCTTGGTAAGTAACTATGAGGCTGAAAACTAATCCAGTCAACAGCCATCATTTATAGAAACGCGTTTGTCAACTAGCTCAACCAGTCACTGAGAAACAGCAGACACGGTCCCTGCGGAGGGCGGTCCCTGCACTGGGCCCCCCCCCTGCCAGGCGCCCCCTGCCAGGCCCCCCCACTGCCAGGCCCTCCCTGCCAGGCCCCCCCCCTGCCAGGCCCTCCCTGCCAGGCACCCCCCCTGCCAGGCCCCAGGCCCCCACTGCCAGGCCCCCCCCCCCGCCAGGCCCCCCCACTGCCAGGCCCCCCCTGCCAGGCCCCCCCTGCCAGGCTCCCCCACTGCCAGGCCCACAATGCCTGCTCTGCTCGGGCTCCGCTCTCGGGGTCCCAGCCAGCTCAACCCCAAACCAGGGTCTCTCCCGCCCCTCCTTTCAGAGGCAGAGCACAGGTGACTAACGTCCACCAGGGGCCAGAATCCTCAGACAAGCGACTTTCCTTCTGGAACCTTCCACTGGCCCAGGTACAGCACAGCCCATGTGCCGCAGAACTCCCTCCTCCCTCAGGATGCGGGGTGGCCTGGAGGTGCCCGGCGCTGTTAGCGGTTCAGGCAAGTGGAAGTCCTGAGCGGTGGGCACCTCCAGGGAGGCGTTCGAATGGGCTGCCCCGGAGCCAGCACTCAGCTGCTCAAACAGAGCGAGGGGCAGAGAACGCAATTCAGGAGGAAAGGAAGACTTTGCAAGTAGCTTTTAAGGCTTCCACAGAGAGAGGACAGCTGGGGAATGGCCTCCGTCAATGTCTCAGCAACCTGGAGCTGTGGCCCGAGGAGGGAGCAAGCAGCTGGGGTAGAGCAGGGTGTTGGGGTCACCCCGCCCCCAAGCCATGCTGTGGGGAAAAAGTGGCAAAGAGGCAGGACTGTGCACCTGAACTAAGGAGACTGATTTGCAGTAGGACAGAAAGTCTAGGTCGCTTATTTATACCTGTAGCTCCACTTCCATTCAGAAAAATGGGGTCCTGTGCCCATAAGAACCCATCAGCCCACCGGCTCTGCACAGCCTCCAAGCAGCCGGCTGCCAGTGTCTGCTTTTCACCTGCGGCATCCTGGCAGTCACAGCAGATAAAAGCTCAGAGCCAACCCTTCACCAGCAAGTGCCATTAAAAATAAAAAATAAAAGGTGTTGCCCTGGCCAGTCTGGCTCAGTGGTTAGAGCGTCGGCCCGCAGACCAAAGAGTCGCAGGTTTGATTCCGGTCAAGGGCACGGTTGCAGTCCGGTCCCAGCCCTGGTCGGGGTCATGCGGGAGACAACTATTCAGTGTGTTTCTTTTGCATTGATGTTTCTCGCTCTCTCTCTCCCTCCCTCCCTCCCACTCTGTCTGAAAGTAAATGGAAAATTATCCTCGGGTGAAGATTTAAGAAAAAGAAAAAAAAAGCACACCCTCAATCTAATCATGAGAAAATATGAGTGAAACCCAAACTGAGAGATATTCTACAAATTAACTAGTCGGTACTCATCCGAGTGCCAAAGCCACGCGGCCAAGGAACGCTGAGAAAGTGTCCCAGATGGGTGGGGACTGTGCAGGTACAAAGCTGAACGCAATGTGGGGTCCTCGACTGGCTCTCGGACCCCGAACAGGCCATCCGAGGGGACACTGGCTTTGACTATTCTACGTGGGTTATGTAAATTACCCACATTAGGGAAACTGGAGAAAAGATACAAAGAAACTCTCTGTAATACTTTTGTAACTTTTCCGTAAGTCTACAGTTATTCCAAAATGAAAAATGCAAGGTGCTAGGGTGAGGGGACTCTCCTAGAGTAAGTTAGGCTTCTGAGACGTAACCAGAGGCCACCGGCGGGTCCCGGGAGGTCCTGGCGGTGAGCGAATGCGTGGAAGACATTCTGGAAATGTGAACAGGAGCCCAGTGTCAGGGGACTGACGCGCCCTGGTGTTCATTCTGTTTGGTGTACGACAATGTGGTTAAGAAGGAAAATGCTCTTAAAATGGTGTATATGGAGGTTTTTAGGGACAAAATGCCCTCGTGTCTAAAATTTACTTTAAAAAACAGAAAAGCCCTGGCCGGTATGGCTCAGTGGGTTGAGGGTCATCCCGTGAGGTTGCCGGTTTGATTCCCGGTCAGGGCACATGCCCAGCTTTCAGACTTGATCCCCAGTAGGGGGCGTGCAGGAGGCAGCTGAGCAATGTCTCTGTCTCTCTCATTTCCTCTCGCTCTAAAAAACTCAATAGAAACATATGTTTAAATAAATAAATAAAATAAAACAAAAAATGCAAAATATTAATAATTGTTATAGCTAGGGGATGGGTATTAATTACTTTACTTTTCTGTATATTTGAAATATTGCATAATAAAAAGTTAAAAACATGTATATATACATATATATGCACACATATATGTATAACACACACGTGGGGCGTGACCCTACTGTGAATGACTAACACATCATTGCCAAAAGCCGGCTGCCCACTCACGCTGGTCCCCTAGGAAGCCACAGGCCTCTCTCAGTGACACAGCCAGTCCTCAAAAGGGTTCAGGAGCATCTCTGTTAAAAAGTCTTCAGAATGTAAAATCCATTCTTTGAAATATCCAGAGTAGCAAAGCACCTTTATCTTTGGAAGATGTATTGATTTTTCGTAAGAACCAAAGGTCACCAGAAAGGAGCCTGGTGAATGCGGGTGACTGGACAGGCACCAGTGGTATGGATTTAAATGGGGTGAGATGACAGAGTGGTGAGGAGTCTCCCAGGCGGCTGGGCAGTGCCCAGAGAGAAGCTTCTGCCCTGGAATGAGCACAGGACCTCCTTGTCACGGAGGAGTCAGACTCTCGGCTTCCTGGTGCCATTGAGGACACGTTTGAGCGAGTACAGCCCAGGCTCCCGCCTCTGCTCTGCTACCTGACCTCCCCTCACACCCCTGGAGTCCCTGGAGCCACAGGAGGGACCCCGGAGGAGGGGTACTTACTGGGGCACGATGGTGATCTGGACAAAGCAGATGAAGAGGAAGACGAGCGAGGCACACGCCACGTAGGCACCGAATCGGTCATCCACCTGCTTGGAGTACTGAGAGGACAGAGCGAGTGAGGGGCAGAGGCACCAGCCCTGCGCGCTCAGGCTCTGCTCCACCCCACACACCAGGGCAGCCCACTCCCAGGACGGGGAAGACCCAGGGACCAGGGCTAGCCTTAGCTCTTGGAAAACCAGTCCAAATCACCATAAGGTGCTGCTTGTGGGGAGAGGAGTTGAATTGTGTCAAACCAGAGACTTTCTGCAGACAGATCGCCTAGAAAGTGACTCATGGTCACGGCTAAAATTACCCAGCACCGTCTACACGCGAGGACACGTGCGTCATCGCGCAGCTCCCGGGCACACCAGGAAGTGGGCACAAGACTGTGCTGTTTCTACTTCAGAGCTGGTTAAGCTGGGGCTCAGAGAGGTCACAAGACTTGCCCCAAACCACACAGCTCATCTCCAGGGTCCTGCCCCCAGCCCCAGCTCCTCCCACAACACCAACCAGCCGCAGGTGCAGAGGCTGGGCTGGCCTGGCGTCACCCAGGGAGGGTGATCCAAGTCCAAGTGCTCGTGAACAGAGTGAGCTCCCTTCCATTACTTTCCCTCCTGCTTAGGTTTGCTTCAGGCTCCCTAAAATCTCCGTCTGCTGGGCAGTGCAGCGCCAGAGGTGGGGAAGCCCAGGGGCCGAGAAGGGCTCTCCGACAGTGATGGAGCCGGGAGGGGCCGCCTGCTGCCTGCTTCCCTCCGCGGGCCCTGACTCCACCCACGGCCTCCTCCCCGCCCAGGGCTGCACCTTCTTCTCTAAGTCAGGCTCCCTGAAGGTCAAGAGGAACTTGCGGACGTGCTCAGACCGCAGCCTGTCGATGCTCCTGGCGTCAATGGCTCGGCCCAGAAATTCGTCCACTTCATCCTCCGGGTTTGCGCTTTCCTGGGCGTTCCTGGGGGGGCAAGAGGCACGGACACAAGACAGGCTGACCACCAGGGGGCGCCGCGGGAGGGGGGCTCTACCCGCTCATGGGGACCCATGACAGAGACCCAGATCAGCCCTAATAAGGGGGTGGGGATGCTGAGATTGAGACCAGGACAGCCAGGAGCCCAAGGCCCCCTCTTGACACCTGCACACGTGTAGAAAACGGCCTGAGTCTCAGACCTGCTGGCTGGAGGGCCTCACCGACAACAGGCTTTTCTGACCCTATTGACATATTAGTACATCATCATGATAACATGAGTTATTAGGGAAGGTTTAACTGTTTTGTCCCCACAGGTAACAGTCTCTGCTCTTTATTTTCTGGCTGTCCCATCATGCAGAAACGAAAGCCAAGATCAGGGCCTGTGGGCCACCTGGGCGCTTTGACCTGGCTCAGGCACTGTCTGGGAAGGCCTCATGACCTTTGGGTGCCGAAATAAAATGAAGCCCACTCCTTGAGTGGAACTTCTGACAGTCCCTGAGAACTGGGAAGTGGAAGAGAAAGAGGACAATTCCTCGGGGCACTGGGATTGGCCGGGCACTGCGCTGCGCGTGACCACTGGGCAAGGTCTGCACTTTTCTGAGAGCTGCACGCGCATGCATGTGCGTGTGTACACATGCATGTGCAGAGTGCACGTATGTAGTTATGTGTGTGCACACGTGTGTATGTGTGCATGGAGTGGAGACTGAACATGGGCGATGCCAAGGCCCCGGGCTGGCCATCTCTCAGTTGCCGTGAGCTCCGAACACTCTCAGCCAAGACTGTGGTGGGCTCCTTCCCCGTGGAGCAAGGCGAAACAAAGCTACGAGGCAGCTTTGACGGCATCCCCCAGGCCAAGGGAGCAGGAATGATGAAGGGCACATTACTCACTTGTCCTTGGGGTCTTCGAAGCCCTAAAAGAGAGGGAAAGAAAGGAGAGGAGTATGAGAAGAGATAGGACAGCACACAGAGGCTCAGAGACGGGCTGTGGGAAGGGGCAGCTCATTTCTCTCTACAGGTCACCAAGGAGCTGGGACACACGAGAAGACAGTCACTCCACAGCCCTTCCTTCCTTCCTTCCTTCCTTCCTTCCTTCCTTCCATCCATCCATCCATCCTGCCTTTGGTGAGTACTAGCTGGGTTCTTCCTGTGGGACAGGCTCTATGCGACATGCTGGGGGTGCACTGCTTTCATTTCATCCACTGGAAAATCCATGTGTCTACGCTCCTCCTGTCCCTACACCCAACTCCTTGCATAGTCCCCAAACCTCCGCTCCCCCTCCTCCTGGACCCTGGGCTTGGCGGGTCCTCTCCCAATCCTGCCAGTTACTCAGATGGAAAGAAGAGAAAGCGTCTAAGCTGATCAATCTCCACACGAGTGCACCCACCCATTCACACACACTTACCCCCACCGCCACTGGGCACATATAAAATCTCCCAGGAGTTCACAAGTTTTGACTTAGGAAAATTAAACTCTGGTTACCTACAACAGCTTTCCTGGTATCTGAGGGCCAGTGTGTGCTTGTAAGACCAGAGTTGGTTGGGGACCCAGGAGAGAGGAGTCCGTCTGGCCCGGGTTTGACTACTGTTCTGATGTTCACACACACAGGGCAGGGGTGAGAGCGGGAAAACCCCTTGCTGGCTGCCAGACTCAAAGCTCTAATCAGAGTGTGTGTCTGGAGGGGAGGGAGGCTCCCTGGGACAGGAGGGGTGGGGTCCTGCAGGCGGAGGAGGTGACGGGCAGTTTCCAGAGGCTCAGGTGCCAGGACAAGGCCGGAGGATGGCCTCTCCATCTGTGGCCCAGCAGGGAGCACGCTGCTAGGCAAACAGGGAGGATGGCAAAGGCTCGACCCCCCAAACCCCCAATAAACACCTCTCTCTTCATTCCCACGGAAGACGTGGCTCGAAGATACAAAAGCGGGATTTACGTTGGTCTCCACGCCAGAGCTGTGGGCGCTAAAACAGAGGCTGGGTCCACGTGGCACCGAGGGGCTCTGTCTGTCTACCCCCACCCTCAGCTGAGGGCTCCCAGGGCCCCGGCAGCCTCTAGTGGCACATCCAAGTGCCCAAAGTGGGTCCCGAGCTCCTCCAGGCTGCCTGGCAGTTGTCTCCTGTCCTCTGAGAAGCGCTAGGCCCTCCATCCAGGCTGCAAGGCCCCTCTGGCACAGGCCACGGCCGGACACGCCCGGGGCCCCCCGGAGCACAGAGGTGAGCGGGCAGCAGAGCCTGGACAGGCCGGCTCCCTGTGGGACACGGAGAGGCCGCCCACTGACTTCATCCCGGGCCCGCAAGGATCTTCCTCTGGGACTGAGAACAGCCGCGCTGTGTACACCTCTGCTGGTCTCTAAAGCTCGAAATACACCTGACGTGTCTGTAATGAACCCGTTTCTGACTGTCCGGCGCTCCCTGGTCGTCTGCGGGGCTGTGCTGGGGCTGTGTCGGTGTGGAGGCTCAGCACCAGCTGGGGTGCAGGACTGACGACAGTCAGGACACACTTGGTCCGTACGCGTGGCCCATGGTCATTAGGAACACTGTCCAGCAGACTGCGTTCAAGTCCCCCGACCTGCTTACTAGTTCTCGGACAACGGTCCTCAGCCCGGCTGCCGGGACCCTCAGGAGGGTCCCTGCTGCGTGCGCCTCAGCACTTCTGGGGAGAGCTCCGCTCAGGGTTTGGTTCGGTTCCCGATTCCTCCCCTTCGCACCTAAAGCAAAGGCAGAGGCCAGGCCTGTCCACACTGAGGTGCGGGCTCTGGTCTGCACGAGGACTCGCAGGGGGCTGCCTGGCGTCCCGGGGCCTGGGGCCCCGTCTGTCGCCCCCGCGCCATGCAGAACTTCCCTGGGCCTGTTTACATGAGCACAAGTCCACACGTTACCCTGCCAACCTTCCTGTTAACAAATAAGTAAGGACCTTACCACACTGATGCCTAAACATAGGAGCGCAGCCCGTCACTGTGTTAACGCTGAATAAAAGTTGGAACAAGATTTAAAGCAAGAAACCTCTGACTACAAGAAACCTCTGACCTTCCTAAGGGCTCTGTCACCGCTTGATCAAACTTGCACCCCCCCCCCCCCATGCCACCTTCAGCGGACGTCAGGGTCAAGGCTCTCCTTTCGCCAGTGGTGTGCCCGATGACCGCGGACCTGCCCCATCCCCAGCCCGGACTCTGCCTGGCCGTGCCGGGGTGCCAGGCCCCTTGGGAGCCTGTGCCCAGCCAGCAGGGGCGAGGCAGTGAGCCCCCGAAGACGCCTTTCCTGCAGCCATCTCCTTTCCCCGCTTATAGCCCCTGTGCTAATTCTTCCAAGTCCCTTGTCCTAACAAGGATTAATGTGTCTGCCACACAGGTGCTTATCGTCCAAACTGCCTGTGAGGCCCTGAAATAACGAAAGAGTCCACTTATACCAAATACCACTAAAAAAGAACAAAACTTTCCACAGATTTTAAACAGAGAACATACCGCCAGGGACCTTTCCCGCCTGGCCTGCCGGTGGTTCCTCCCTTCCCCTCTTCCCTCTGTCTCCTTCTTCCCCACTCTCCCCGTCTCCAGCTCCCTGCATCTCCTGCTTACCCCTCAGTCCTCTCTCTTCCTGTCTTCCTGCTCCCCGGCCCCCTCCTCCCACCTGGATGGCAGCCTGGCTCCTTCCACCCTGCTCTCAGTCTCCCCACTGTCCTATCCCCACCTCCGCTTGTCACCATCCTGGTCATGTATGTGGGTGCAGTCTGCAGGAGGTCCCTGAAGGGCGGGGTGAGAGTGGGGAGGGTCCACCAGCTGCCCTTTGCGCTGCGGGAGCGGAGTGGAGGCTGGAGCCCTGGGCCACACTGCCTGGCGCTGGGCAAGCCCACGCTCAGCGCTCCGGGGAAGGCTGGGCCTCTCCCTCTCTGCTCCCTCATACCTTGGTGTCCTATGAGCGAACTCTTTACCATCAAAAGTAAAATGAGCCTGGCCGGATGGCTCAATTGCTTGGAGTGTTGTCCCAAACACCGGAAGTTTGCGGGTTCGATTCCCGGTCAGGGCACATACAGGAGGCAACCAGTCGATGTTTCTCTCACATCGATGTAGCTCTCTTTCTCTCAAAAAAAAAAAAAAATCGATAAAAATATCCTTGGGCAAGGATTTAAAAAATTATTAAAAAAAAAAAGTAAAATGGAGGTCTTGATTCAATTCATCTTTTTCTCCCTGTACATTTTCCTTAAACCTTTGTCATCTGTTACTTGCTAACTAGCAAAGGGCAGAGTGACTGCTGTCCCCTGCCGTCCCCTCCCTCAGGTCCCTGGCGTCCACCCCTAACCCCACTCTGCAACTGAAACTTCGTCTGACCCACAGACCCCAGGTGCTGTCTTAGTGCCCGTGCCCCACTATCCTCCTACCCCGCTCTGTGGGAGGTACGTGGCCACACAGCGATCCCCGCGCCTTTGCTCCCCACCCAGCCCTGCCTCCGGTGGGGGCTCTGCCTGGGAGCCAGGCTGCCCTTCAGCTCTCAGGTGAAAGGAAAGAAACACGGCTGCTGGAACCTGACTCGGTCACCTTCGTCTTCTTCCCACCTTCGGAGTTCCTTTCTGTCCTCACTAACAGAAGCTGGACAGCACTCCTGAGTTAGCGGGGCCCTGGTGTGTGCGGGCACTCTGTGGGAGTCTGTCCCCGAGGCGGGCAGGGTCCCCAGGGATGAGGGTGGCGCCCTGCATCGGCCTCCACCCGTGCAGCCTGCACCCCCCAGCGGCTGCGGTCAGCAGGGGTGTCCCTCAGCACCACGGGCAAGGGGACCGTCACCTGGCACTTGCCAACAAGCACTGGGATGGTTTCTGAAGGTCTGAGCCAAAGGATGGGTTTCAACTCCCTGGGAAACGAGGTGCTGGAAGGACATCTGACATGCTGACGCCCACCCAAGTCCCCAGGGCCCCAGCCCGGGTCCAGCCAGCTGGGTGTGCTTCCAGCCCGCACCAGCAAGCTCTGCCGGAAGGGAGGGAGCACGCCAAGAGAGGGTGGGGCTCCTGGAGAGAGCCTGGGTCGGAGGTCAGGCACTCTGGCTCCTAGTCCAAAGTTGGGGTGAGCCCCACTTCCAGTGTTTCCTTCTGAGGCTCTCCAGGTTCCTCAGCCCCACGGGGCCACCCTGGAGCGCCCGCACACTGCCCTGCCGACCACTCACCATCCGCTTCATCTCCTTGGACACCTGGTTGCCGCCCAGGTGGTTGTAGAAGGGGCGCTCGGCCCCCCAGTGCGATGGGTTGTGCCCGATGGAGTTGGCTCTCTGGCGGTTCATCTTGGCGATCATGGCCTTCTCTTCTTTCTGGGAGAGCAACACAGATGCGTCAGCCTGTGGGCAGGGCCCGCCAGGTGAGCCGCAGTGCGGACTGTCTCATTCGTCTCAGGTGCCTGGCCGGATGCTCAGGGGTCAAGGCAGCTGCCTTCTCTTCTCTGCACAGCCTGGAGCCCAGAAGTCTGCCGAGATCGAGAGCTCACCCAAGAAAGCATCCCGATCCCTCCAACCCCTTTCCCCCCCATCAAGCTAGCCCTGGCTGGCCCTGTGGTAGTGGTGGAACAAGACAATGAGGTTGGTCCCATGAGAAAGCAAACCGGCCTGGGAACAGCTGTCATTCACGGGGAATTCTCAGGGGCGGGCGGAGCCTGGGCCTGGGGGTGTCGGGCTGACAGAGGGAGAGGAAACCTGGGTTTCCCATCTCCACTCAGCTTGTCCAAAGTAGGTGTGTCCTAGCAGAGTGGCAGTGGTCAGGCCCAGAGAGCAGCTTCCAGAGGTCTGGGTCATCAGACTGTGAGATTCAAGGACTGGCACGCATGTACAAATACACAAACGGGGCCTCAGCCAGACATCGTGGGCCAACACAACCTCTTCTATCTGTCTGTCTGTCTATTCATCCATCCAAACAGGCTCCACTGCAGGTTTGGAGAGGCCCTGAAGAGATGTGAGGCAGCCTCCCCCCAGCGCCCTCCCTGAGCCTGGGAAGGAGTGTGTGGGATTAGGGATGTGAAGGGAAGGGGATGCAGATGGCTTCAGCTGACACTGCTGGGCGTGGAGGGGTCACTGTCTGTCTGTCTCCATCTCATCCTCTTTGGACCACCTGTCAAGCTGGAAGGACGAAGACCCAGAGAGCCCAGGGTGGAGGGCAGGAAGGTGGGGCTGCTGGGGCCTTGTGAGCAGGTAGAGAGGAGGGTGTGGGAAGAGGGCCTGGGAGGGTTTCAGTTCGTTTATGCCAATCAATAAGCAAATGTTTAAAGAATGTGTCAAGTAAGCCACGAGGAGCTGTCCCCAAAGCGCCCTCCATCCTCCCATCCTCTAGACACAGCTCTCCCCGAGGCCCTGCAGCCAGACCCGCGTGCTGGGGGTGCTGCGAGGCAGGACCAGGTGCCCTCTGACGGCCCTCTCGGGGTGCACACCTGCTCCAAAGGGCCCCGCCTCCTTTAAAAAGCTACCCGGTGCTCTCACCCAAGACTTTGTCTGAACTTTTCTCACAGCTTAATTTTGTCTTAGTCTGACTTCTTAGGAAAGAGACAGGGAAAGTTTTTCTCTATCAAAGGGCTCTGACCAGCAGATAAAGTCCATGGAAAGATTCATCAGTAAAAGGCATTTTAATCGAGGCAGAAAGAGGAAATGTTCTCGTCATTCACTTTAAAAATTAAGAACCTGGAACATGACACTATTAAAAATAGAACACTGAAGTCTGCTGATAATTCAGTCTTATATTTTGGTAAGTGTGGGCTGAGACAAAAGGGGGAGGACGAAAGAGACTGGAAAGTGAAAGGGGGAAAGAAAGAGAGTCAGGAAACAAAGATACACACGTTCAGGCAGAGAGGGAGGGAGAGGGAGGGAAGGACAAAAGTCAGCTGAGCTCCGGCAACAGGAAAGGAGGGAGATGAGCAGATGGTAGACACAGGTCTCCTTGAGGCTTCATTTCCATCCCATGACCTTCTGATGCATTGTTGCTAACTGATCTGAGCCTGTGCGCTTTTTTGCAACAGAAGCAAATTGAAAACATTCCCCCTTTGCCATCGCCTTTGCAGGGCTCCCGTGACTCCGATGTCCTTCCGGAGACGCGGGAGCCATGACTGTGTAAGGAATTCGTGACTTGACCCAAGGAAAGAGTAGGAAGAGAAGGCGGCAGCAGCCCAGAAAACGCGCCTCCCCGAAGGACGAAGCCCAGGCCGCCCAGCCCGGCTGACCCGCTTCTGGGTGCAGCGCAGAATGAGGAAGGTCTCGATGCTGTGCTCCTTGAGGTAGGCGTTGCGCTCGCCCCCGCAGCCCGGCTCCACCTCGTAGTCCCCGTTCAGGTAGTTGAGTGTGGCCTTGGTGATGTGGATGCGTCTACGGGTAGAGAGGGGAGCGGAGAGGAGGAAGAACATTTGAATTCAGAAGTCTGGCTGCCATGCAGAACCCAGCTGCACTGACTCCATCACGATGCAAAGTGGCTCAAATGCTGACCCCAACTCAATCTCCACCTCGATGTCCTATGTCCCTCAAATGTCATCAAAATGGCTCGGGGGGCCGTCCCAGCACAAGCCCAGCACGACCACACTACCTCACATCTATAATATGTTATTAGAACAGCACAGTACATTGTTGGCCTGCCAGGAGGATGCAGCCTCCGGTCTCGACCTCGGCAAACCTGCTCGGGAGCCGGCGGTGGCTCCTACTGACACCGACCGCATCCAAATCCCCACTCAGCACGAACGTCGTTCTAAACACAGGTTTTCCCCACCGGTCCCTGAAAGCCCATCTGCTCTACTTCCAGTCCTTGGAATACTGTGTCTGTTCTCACGCCATCCCTCAGCCTGACACTCCCAACCCCACCTTCCTCACCTGTCCAAACCCTGCCCACCGTCCAGGCCAGCTCACAGTCCACCTCCTTTCTGTCCCGGATACCCCGAAACTATCACGGCCCCCTCCTCTAGAGCTCCACCCTACCTCCTGCATCTCACAAGCCTCTGGGTGAAGACTGGGCAAAGCTGACCTGGTGCTCCCTGCCACTTGCCATGGTGACCTATAACTTGTCAAGTTGAAGGATTTCTACTTAAACTTCGCCAACCCCAGGGTTTTAAGCCACTCCATCCTGCCCACTCCAGCCCGCTCCTCAGGACAGTCGCCCTGCGCGGGGCTGGATGGGAGGCTGAGCCTGGGCCCCGCCCACAGCCCTCACTCACCCAGCCTTGCCTCCAGCCTCCATGTGGTTGGCCAGCGTGACGTCGTTAGACCAGACGTCGAACTGCCACTTCCTGAGACCAAGGACACCGCAGTGTACTCGCCCGCTGTGAATTCCCACGCGCATGTTCACGTTCACCCCTGTCACCTCCCGGACCAACCTGGGGATGGAGCAGGGGTGAGGCTGGAAGGCAGGGGGTCAGGGGTGCGTCAGAAGGTGCAGTGGTCAAAACGTCGTTTCTGTCTGGGCCAGTCTGAGACTGTCCCACCTGGAGGGCAGGGCTGGGCGCTGGAGCTCAGGTGCTGTGGACGGAGAGGTGCTGCTTCCCGGCTTGGCCACAAGGTGGCGCGGCACCTCACACTTAAACCCAGGCCCCACTGCTTCCCAGCACGAGGGCACCTGGGGCCCTGGCGGTCAATTCAACGGGGTTCCAAAAATGCAAATGAACATTAGTGCCGCCTTGAGCCAGACAGGGAAGTTACAGCCAACACATACCCCATTCATATAATGCTCTAGGATTTATCCACCTCGATGGATAATGGAGGAAGGGGGGTAAAAGAGGACATATGTCTGCTCAGGAAAGAAGGGGCGCCCAGGCAGGGGCAGGGGACTGCGACTAGGTGTCCTCCATGCTAGAAGGCAGCTCCAGTCCCTGCTACATGCACCACGTACCAGGGGGTCCCCAAGAGACAGGTGAGCCCTCTGTGGGAAGGCGAGTAGGACAGAAGCTATACGTCTCCAGGTATGTGTCTGGGACCCAGGGTCTGCGAAGGAGGGTACAGATGTTCTGGGGTAGGCTACACAGTGTGCAGTTTTTAGGGACCTGGACCCTCCCTGACACCCTGAGGATGAGCCCACTGAGCCAGCTGTGGGCCGGCAGTCCGACCTGGCGGGCTGACCATGAGCACTCCAGCCCACCCCACAAGGGAGAGGCTGACACCCACCGCAGGGAGGATGGTATCCACCACTTCTCCAGGCCTGGGATCAGCTCTGCACACACTTTGCTGGAGCCGTCCCTCCCCTCCACGATGCCTGCGGGCTCTTGCTCAGGTTGGTGGCATCCCATCTACCTTTCTGGCTGAACCCCAGGGCCACCTCCTTCATGAAGCCTCTCTAGGTCCTCTCAGTGGAATCCATGGCTGCCTCCTTGACACTTCCCACCAGTTTGCCTCTCTCATCTGGTGATGCCCACTCGGCAGGCCTGGAATCAGGGCAGGGGAGACCCAGCCTCTCTCCCTCAGCAGACTCCATGCTTCTGGGCGAGGGACCCACTGGCCAGTCCAGGCCCACAGGGGCACTCGGCAAACACAGCCGAATCGAACTGAGCCAGTGTAATGGACTTGGCCACTTCCTGGCCAGCTACTCTGACCTCTGACCTTGCCCACTGTGGCTTTCCCTCTGCTCCTGCCCAGGCTACATCTAACGTTCCAAGTTCCTGAACCTGGATGCAATCTCTGACCTGCTCCCTGGATGACATGTAAGCTTGAGTTGTCCATGACTTTTAGTGACCAGGGCTCATTCTGTGGCCAGCAATGACCAAGAACTGGCCCTTTTTGCTATACTCCCCATGGATGGATGGATTTTCTTAAAATGGAACCACCTGTGTCTGAGTCCCCCTGCCCAGGAACACGACCCTGGAGAGCTATGTACCCGTGAGCCCAACCCTTCTCCTCTGGGAAGAAATGGGGCTGGTGGGCTGGAGCCCTGGCTGGGTGGTGGAGAGGGACATGAAGGAGGGGTGTGTGGCCCACACACAGCATGACTGCCGGCTTGTCCTCCCTCCTGCACAGGCGGCTCCACACTCCTGCAAAGCCCTCCCTTCCTGCAGGACACGTTCCTGGGGGAGAGGCTGCCCAGGCTGCTGAGGGTGAAGGAGCCCAGGGCAGGCTCAGCACCTGCAGGTGCACATCAACCCTCCCACGAGGCCGGGGGTCCTTGGGAGATGGCTTTGCCCCACTGTTTCCCTGCCTCCATCTGTCCAACCAGGTGGCCAGTCAGTTACTTGGGCTGCGGGACAGTCTCCCTGCAGACAGGCAGTCCCCCTGGAGACGGGACAGTTTCCCTGAAGATGGGCAGTCCCCCTGGAGACAGGCACTTACGAGATGGCCTCAATCATGTCCATGCCCATCTCCACGCAGCAGTGGGCGTGGTCAGCCCTCGCTTCAGGCAGCCCTGAGACGCAGTAATAACAATCCCCCAGGATCTTAATACGTAAACAGTGATTCTCCTGGAAAGCAAATTAATTTTAAAAATTAAAAATAGCAGGAAAGTGAAGTGGGAGGGAAAGAGATGGGAAGCAAACAGACTCACTCCATGCCTGGAATAACTTGCCTTGTAGGGCAGTGAGCACCGACCCGGCGCGGACGACGCGCAGCCCCAGCCCCCCGGACAGGCTTATCAAAAGCCGTGGGGGACACAGGACAGGCTGCGCAGTCCTCGGGGAAGCATTCCAGCCTCCCCACGCTCAGCCCCTGCAGAGGCCCGAGAAGGGTCCGCGGGACAGCAGACAGGGCAGCTTGGCCAGATCAGCGTGAGGAAGGGCCCCGGCCGAGTGGGCGTGGCCCCGGGACCACGACACCTCCCACAGCAGGCCTTGACTCTCAGCCTAAGGTTTTATAAACAGTTTTCTGATTATTCTTTTACTAAAAGACTGGAGCAGAAATGAGATTTAACCACAAGTTTGCCTGACCCTCCGCAGGTCTGAGTTTTTATCAAAAAGAGTTCTGCTTGCCCTGGCTGGTGTGGCTCAGTGGTTCGAGCATCGGCCTATGGACCAGAGTCCCCAGTTCAATTCAGACCAACGCAGGGACCTTGGTTGCAGTTCAGTCCCCGACCCTGGTCGGGGTCGTGCGGGAGGCAACCAATCAATGTTTCTCTCTCTCCCTCACACTCTATCTGAAGAAAAATGGAAGAGTATCCTTGGGTGAAGATTGAAACAAAAAAGAGTTCTGCTCAACCAGCAAGTGAGCGCTGACACCCACAGAGCTGAAGGGCCTGCCAGGTAACACGCAGCAGTCACCCGGAAGGCCCCGTCTGGAACTGGGACTGCGATGGAAGGTCATTAATCACCAGTCCTGAGCTGTCCAAGTCTGCCTCCAGGAAGTTAGTTTATGAAGCTGGACACTGGCACTCGTTTAAGGCCCATCCAATGTCCGAGTGCCAAGCACGGACCTGTTCACATCACCCGTGTTCAGGGATCAGACAATCAGTGCGGTGAGGCCGCCACCTTGAGGCTGCGGAGGAGACGGGAACATGCCCAGGGGCTGGTGGGCACTATGGTAAGTGCCTCCGCAAAGGCCCAGAGCATCACCCAAAGCCACACACGCTGGGAAATGATGACAGGTGTAAACAGGGACTAGTGAAGGAGGTGCCGGTCACCCTCCCTGCCCTGGGTGCTATTTCCACTTTGTCCCAAGGTGAAAGAGTCCTCTCTCTGGAAGCCTCTAGGGGTTGGCCCACAGCTGTCTGCAGGCCGCTGGGGTTCAGACTCATTCTCTAATCACTCTGGCCAACCTCACCAGGAAAGTGGCTCTGTGGCACCCGATTTGCCCTCATCGAACCAAATTCCTTGGGGGTCTGGGCAGTGCTACCTGCAGGCCTCACCACCCCTTCCCCAATGGAGGGCTCACTTACTTGCTCCCTCGTGACCCGTGACTCTGAGAAAGCATCTCCAAGAGAGTGCGAGGCCGGGGCTGGTGCAGGGCAGGAGCACACAGCCACCTCCGCCGGCACCAGTTCCCAGCCGCAGGGCACACCTTGGCAGTGCCCGTCCCTGGGGTTCACTGGGTCCCTGACCACAGCACCCTCCCTCAGGCAGCCCAGATCAGGCCGCCCTGCTGGTCCTGGCTGAGGCACTCGGGCGCCTGAGGGCACGGGAGGGCGACTCACCGCAGCCAGCTTGTCGAAGCGGGCAAAGAGCTCGTTGAGGGTCATGACCAGCTCCTGGGCAGTGCACTGCGACGCCAGGCTGGTGAAGCCCTCGATGTCCGCAAACAGGATGCTGGGGAGACAGGTGGAGGAAGACCCCAGTGAGGGAGGAAGGTCAGGGGGACACAGCCAGGCCCACCCTTGGCCTTAGGGCTGCTGGCCAGCACGAGTCCTGGGGGGCTCCACATGGCTGCTGGGGAGAGGACAAAGAGGCCTTGGGCCCGGACACCCGAGAATGCTGACCTCTCCCTGCTGGCCAGGGAGCAACACCTCCAGCCCTTCTGTCTGTACTCTAACTACTAGCCGGGAGGAGCAGGGGGTAGGGGCACTGGAGGTGTGGGAGGGTGTGTCTGCCTGAGTTTACCACTGACGGGCCAGGCCCCAATTCTGTCACCTCTCGGGCCTGCCCCTGTTTGACCCGGAGCCACCCCTTTAGGGGGGCTGGGCCTAGGATGGGGGGCCTTTGATTCACCCGCTCTGGACAATGCTTCAGGACCGAATGGCGGCCTTACTTCACACACAGAGGAATCCAACCCCAAGCTCTCCATCCCCAAGAAATCCTCTAGAAGGGACAGACTAGAGGAGGCCCAGGGAGGAGGGAGGAAGTCAGCCAGGAAGCAGCTCTGGAAGCCCCCACCTCGTCCCCACCAGCTCCTTTGGCCCACCCCCCGTGCCTAGCCCCCAGTGCCCATCCCCCATGCCCACCCCCCAGTGCCCACCCCCCGTGCCCATCCCCCATGCCCACCACCCAGTGCCCACCCCCCGTGCCCATCCCCCAGTGCCCACCCCCCAGTGCCTATCCCCCAGTGCCCACCACCCAGTGCCCACCCCCCGTGCCCACCCCCCAGTGCCCACCCCCCGTGCCCATCCCCCAGTGCCCACCCCCGTGCCCACCCCCCAGTGCCTATCCCCCAGTGCCCACCCCCCGTGCCCACCCCCCAGTGCTCATCAAATGCACCAGCCGGTCCCTAAGCTGCACATTGTGGACCTTTCATGTTTCTGAGGCTTGAGTTCCCAATATTGAAACTTCCTTTTGTTTCCTGACAGACGACCAGAGGGGAGGACCCAAGGGCCAGAATGTGTAAGGGCCCCTAGAATTTTCTTCTTGAAATGGACACGAAAACCTAGTGACTCTCATGCACTGAGATGCTCGCGGTGTCCCGGCATGGGGCTGGTCGCTCCCACCATGTGATCTCCGAGTCCTCAGGCCCCGGGGTGCCGGCCTGCTGTGTCCGTCTCACGGAGAAGCCGGAGACGCAGGAGACAGCAGCGTGACGGGCTCTCCCCCTGCGGCCGGTTCGGCTTCCCCCACACCATGGCCCCTGAGGCTCCGGACTGACAGTCCCACTTCAAAGGAAGAATGTAGAACTAAACATATTTTGTCATTTTATTCTGGAAACGTGTGGGTGCCTAAAGCATGTCTTTTTATTCTGCTGTTTGACATCTGGGGCCGTTGTCACCCTGGGGAGCCTGTCCCTCCCAGATCAGCCAGTTCCTAGAGATAGTCAACAACTCACCTCGGGGTCCAGAGCCCCCGCCCCCAGCCAGGCTCTCACACCCGGGCCACTAGTCCCCTGCCTAAATCACCCCAGGGGCAGATGCCAGAAAACCCGAGGCAGCCTGAGCCTGCTTACCCTGTCCCACCTGTTCCTCCCGAGAAAGGCTCTTGCCCACATTTCCCCTCACTCTGCCTCCTGCCTGACCCCAGCGCTTCCCTGCCTGGCCTCTTGGGAACTGTAACAAACTATCTTTTCCATGGAAACCATCTCCTGGACTCACCACATCTGGATACTAATGAAACCTACATTTTAAAGCAGTGGGACACTGTTTAAGCACTTTACGTGAACTCCGTGAAGCCTCCCATCCACGCTGAGGTCAGTGTCCTGCTTTTACCGATGAGAAAACCGAGGCTCAGAGAGGCAGAGTCACCTGCCCAAGGCCACACAGGTGGCCTGGCTCCACGGTCCAGGAGCTGGACCAACAAATATTGTGCTGTCTCTTGGCCTACCGTCATCTCACGTGAATAAAGGCATAGTTCAGTGGTCTGTCACTGTGGACGGGGCAGAGGGGGGCGAGGGACAGGTAGGCTGTTGTAAGTGGGCAGGGCAGGACTCCATCAGGCGGGTGCTCGCTCATCAGCTGCCTGCCAGCTCACGTGAGAGGACGTGGAAACAGGCCATCGGGAGTGCGTCCTGGGACCTCAGCCAGGCTGTCACCTCCCAGACAAAGTACACAAGGGCAGCCCCCAGGTCCCAAGCCCCGTGCTGCTTCCTGGCGTCTCAGCTCCTCTAGGCACTCTGACTGCAGCCCAGATCAGCAAAGACAGCTGCAGGAGTAGAGCCGGAGAGAGTGGGGAAAACGGGGGATGTGACGAGAGATGAGACCAGTGAGGGGAAAGAGAAGAAGCGGAGAGCCAGAGGAGCGGAATGGCAGTGTCCCTGCAGGCCACAGGACTCCGGACATTAGATGAGCTGCTCCCGGAGCGGGCAGCCATGCGGCAGGGCGCTCAGATGAACGGGAGTCGGGAGTCACCACCAAGCTTTGATGCCTGGTGTCCGACATGGCAGACGGGCTCAGCGCCGGCCTGGGGGGGCCCTGGGCTTCCAGCTGGCTGGGTGAGGAAGGAGCGAGTGAGGGGAAGCTGCCGGGCCCCAGAAGCTGATCTGGGCCTCCTGACCGAGTGCAGGCCCACACCTGCCACTTCCCCTGGCTCTCAGTCTCCTGGGCAGCTGCCCCACTCCACCCAGGAGGAAGGAAAAGGTCTCTCCTAGCCTATGAAAAGCACCGCAGGGAGGAAAAAGACGCCCCAAACTTGGCAGAGGCAGGAGAAGAAGAAAGAATGTGTCTGAACCAGGGCACTTGCCTGAGCTCACCTAGCCACTCAGGCAGGACAGGTGTCTGTCTGCCGAGTATGAACATGGACAGGCCTGGACCACCTCCTTCTCCTCAGGTGACCTCACGGGGCCATCGAGAGCACCGTTCTCCCCCGCAGCTCTCACCCTGCTGGATCGGCGGTCCCCGGACCGGGCGCCTGTTAGAATCACCCGGGAGCTTTCCTAAGGCCAGGTCTCCTCTTCCCCAGAGATTGGAACTTAATTGGCCTGGGGTGGAGTTCTGCATTGATTGTTTTTTATCTGTTTTATCTTCATCTTCCCTGGTGATTCTAATGGGCAGCTGGCTGAGAACCACCGTACTAGGTCACCTGTCACCTTCCCAAGGAGGCCGCCACCTACTGAAATCTGCAGCCCCTCCCGTAAGCCCCTCTCCCTTCCCCTGCACTTCTCCCCATTTAGCACACGGCTGGTGGTACTGTGGTCTCCAGTCATCATTATGCTCCTGCCTGGCTCTCCTACTAGAATGTAAACTCCTTAGGGAGCGAGTCTGGTCAATTCCATCAGCTGCTACATCCCTGCCCAGCACAATGTCTGGCGCACAGAGTAAAATGTTCAATAAAATGTGCCGCTGAATGGCTGAACACATGAGGACAGGTCATGTCTACTTGCCTTCTGCTCTATCTGTTCCCCCCACCACCACCACCACAGAGACCCCTGGCTCAATACGCAGCACATAGTAGGTGCCTGTATTAGCTTCCTAGGGCTGCTGGAACCAAGCACCACACGCTGGGGGCCTAAACCACAGAAATGTATTCTCTCACAGCTCTGAGGCTGGAAGTCCAAAACCAAGGTGTCAGCAGGACCACGATCGCTTCGAGGCTCTGGCAGATGCCTCCCTTCCTCTTCCCGGTGGTGGCTGTCAATCCTGGCTTTCCTGGGCTTGCAGCTGCTTCCCTCTCACCTCTGCCTCTGTCCTCACATGGCATTCTTCCTGCGCGTTCCTGTCTTCACAGGGCATTTTCCTCTTCGTATCCGGACACCAGTCATGTTGGATCAGGGGCCCACCCTACTCCAGCACGACCTCCTCCTAACCTGATTTCATCTGCAAAGACCCTATTTCCAAACAAGGTCCCATTCACAGAGAGCAGGGGCTAGGACCTCAGCATCTCTTTCAGAGGGACACAATGCAACCCACAATAGTGCCTACTATACAATGGCTAAATGGAAAAGAATATTCAGAGTTTCAAAGCAACTAAGAGGCAGAACCAGTAACTCTAATAGTTCTTACTTCTAACCCCCTGGACCTCTTAGAGTCCCAAGCGTGTCACCCGAGACACGAGCCTGTGGAGTCCAGGGCCTGGCACCCAGTGCACGCACCGGCAATGTTCACAGAACAAATGGTGTTAAGGGTGACGGAGGCCACGGGCAGCTTCTTGGTTCTGTGCCAGAGATACTAGAAACCGGTGTGTGCAGGCCTCCAGGTGGCTTGGAGAGTCTGACCCACCCTCCAGTCTCCTGGGACCTACTCTTCCATGGCTCCCTCCGGGATCTTCAACAGTCAGGAGGGCAGAGTGCCACAGCTCCTTCTTTCAGGTGGTGGGAGGGCAGAGCACCCAGCCAGCCGGGGAGGGGCTCCAATCAGAGGCTCTAACTGGCATGGAAGCGTGGACAGGGCCTCGGAGCCCCAGCTCTGAACCCCTGCAGCCTCTCCTCAAATTTATGGAAACACTGCCACCTTCGCATTCCCCCACCTCCTGTCAGTCACACTCCTCTGCCGTCCTGGGGGAGGATTCTGCTAAGTGCCTGTCTCTCCGGGAGGCTCCTGTGGACGAGGTTTATCCGAAGGCAGACTGTTCTGCGGGCCAACATTTCCTGGTCTGCTCCTCGGTAATTCTGAAGGCCATTTTACAACCAGCCCGGGGCCCAGACGTGCCGTAAGGTGCTAATTCACCGATTAGCTCCCACTTGAGACCAGGCCCTCGCGGCGGGCGCAGAGCCGGCAGCCCCACTCTGCCGCGCTCCTCCCTGACGGCCTGCCATCCATCGCTCTCGGTGGCCTGCGTTCCTCTCCGGGAGCAGGAGGGGCGGGCGTTCGTCCCAGTGACCACACGGGCCCTTCAGCTGTCTGTCACAGCTTCGGCTCAGCTCTACCACGTGCAGTGTTGGTTAAGCCCATCTCCTCACTGTTGCCCCCTCTGGCTGCCAGCAGGCCCTGGGACCTGATGAAGTGGTCGGTGTCGGACCCTGTTCCTGTGTGGAGGCCACATCCGGCAGCCTCTCTGAACACGCAGGAGCTGAACACCTAATGGGCTGGGCAGCTGACTTCTCCTGCACTCCTCGGCATTGCTCAGAGAGGGGACTCGAGAAACGCCAAGAGGCAAACGGTCTGTCAAGGTGGCCGAGGAGGAGCCAGGGTCTGGGGAAACAGAGGTCGCAGGTCGGGGGGAGGAAGGGGGTATGGCAAGGTCTCAACCCAACCCCCAGGATGTTAGGCCCCGCAGGAGCTGAAGGTCTTGGGGAAGCAGGGCAGGAAGCGCCCTGGAGGCCCCCACGGGTAGCGTGGGGAGGCCCAGTCACAGGCCAGGGGTCACAGGCCAGGGGTCTCTGCTGACCAAGAGGGCTGCCCCTGCAGTGTGTCCTCCGCCTGCGCCAAGCATGCAACCTGGGAAACCTCCAGGTCCATCCAGGAAGGAAGAGAAAGGAGGAGCGACGGCTGCTCGCATGCACGAGGTGAACAGCACCACCACTGTGGTCTTAACCACACCTGCTGAGAGGGGCCACCACATGCCTGCGCCTGCTCCAAGGGGTGGCGGGAAAACGACCAGAGCGAAGCACATGAACCAGGAGCAGCCAGAGCGCCCTCTGAGGGGAACGCTGGGAGAGGCCAACGAGAGGATGCTGAACACTGCTGTCTGCACGGACTCCACCAACAGGGAGCATCCACCCTGACACGGCCACACCCTCTCCACTCTCGCAGACGGGACACCCGTCCTCAGAAGGTGGCTTGACCACTGGGACCCAGTCAGGGTTCCAGGGTCAATGTATGTCCTGAAATCCACGTTGCCAGCCTCAGGGCCTCCTGGAGACCCCATTCCATCCCTTGACCCCTCAATCTTGTTTCTGCCCCCAAATCCTTCTCCCACCACCCAGATGATGTACCTGACTAGAGCACCTACAGACTGTTGTCACAGAGGCTTGCGAGAGCTGGGGACATGCTCCTCAAAGGAGAAGCACAGTAAGGGAGAAGGAGACTGCACCAGGGCTGGGCAGGTATCCGTGACCTCACGGGGTGAGAATATGGTGCTTTTCACTTTGTTCTCTATACTGCTCTTATTTTCCAATGTTTCTACAAAGAACATATATCCTTTGTATAATCAACATGTTTGTTTTTAAAAGGTCAAAAACAAGCCCTGGCTGGTTTGGCTCAGCGGTTAGAGCGTCGGCCCTCGGACCAAAGAGTCTCCAGTTCGATTCTGGTCAAGGGCACATACCTCGGTTGTGGTTCGGTCCTGGCCCTGGTGGGGGTCATGTGGGAGGCAACCAATCGACGTGTCTCTCTCACATTGATGTCTCTCTCTCTCTCTCTCTCTCTCTCTCTCTCCCTCCCTCCCTCCCACGCTATCTGAAGATAAATGGAAAAATATCCTTGAGTGAGGATTTAAAAAAATAAAATAATAAAATAAAAGGTCAAAAACAAATCACATTCTTCTTTTAGGACCTGATTATAACTCTTCCATATTCACGATGTGTTCTTTGTCTTCTCCTGCCCAGAATAAGCCTTGTCTGAATTCTTACTGGGATCAGAATCACAAATCACAACTGCTTCCAGGGGTTCCAGGGCCCAAGCCTGACGTGCTCAGTGGGCCAGCACCTCTTCGCCCTGACTTGCTCCCTCTCCCCATATCCCGGGGCCCCCATGTTGAGTCCAGAGAGCTAAAATATAGGTCCTTGCTAGCTGCTGGTTCCATTCCCTATGGCCCCACTGTGTGTCACAGGACAAACAGCTATGTTGTCAAGACCCAGCCCCAGGCAAGGACGTGGAGAAATCGGAACCCTTGTGCACTGCGGGCGGGAATGGTGAATCGCTATGGAAAACAGGACGGGGCTCCTTAAAAAAAGAATTACCATATGATATAGCGACTTCATTTTCACGTATATGCCTCGAAGAACTGGAAACAGGGACTGAAGAGCTATTTGTACACCCACGTTCACAGAGCATTCGTCATTCACCAAAGTCAAGGGTACAAACAGCCACGTGTGTATCAACCGATGCCACGGATAAACAAACGTGGTATTTACACACAGTGGGATATTCTTCAGCCTTAAAGGAAATTCTGACACATGCTAGGACATGGATGAACTTTGGGGACATTATGTTAACAGTGAAAGAAGTCAGACACAGAGGGCAGACACTGTATCAGTCCACTTGTGTGAGGCAACCGCAGCAGTCCAATGCAAAGACAGAAAGAACGGTGGTTGCCAGGGGCTGGGGGGAGGGGAGGCCTGGGAGTTAGCATTTAATGGGTACAAAGTTTCGGTTTTGCAAGATGAAAGAATTTCTGGACATGGTTGCACAACAATATGAATGTACTTAGTGCTACGGAACTGTATACTTAAAACCTGGTTAAAATTGTAAATTTATGTTACATATATTTCACCACAAGAAAATTACTTGATTGATTAATTAGAAAAGACCCAAGCCCAGTGGCTTCCCCAGTGGGGCCAGCGGGGTGGCCAGGCCGCTGTTCCCGCAGCACCCAGCTCGGCCCTACCTCGCTGGCTGGATATTCCCTAAGGGGCGAGCACACCGTCTTTTCCATCTATTCCTAGTCATGCCAGGTCATAGCAGCAGCTCAGTAAATGTTTGTGGAATGAGTGAGCTAATAACATAAAGACCACTTATGTCTGTAATTGGATATGAGTGCAGGGTTCATAATACTTTTCTTAATATCAGGATGGAGACAGGAATGCCAGGGGTTTATGGACCACTCCTCACATGGCTGGTTGGCCAGGGACAGGACTGGGATATACATTTTCCCTCTCTGTCCACAGGGTGCACGATCCACTCATGGGTGTCTGAGCATCATGGACACTGTCGCGAGGTCATTATAATTCAGAGCCAGGAGGTAGCTGAGCCAGACGCCTGAGCGACCTGGGGATGCAGCCAAGTCCTTGGAGGAGACGGGAGAGGAGATAATAACCTTACAAGGGGGAGGTTTGGGAGAGGCTGGGGAGGGCAGGGAAGGAGCGAGGGGCAGGGCAGCCCTCCCGAGACCTTGCTACATCCTCGTGGTATAGGGACGAGGCCCAGGGCCCCTCTGCTAGGTTCCTGGCTCCAGCCCCAAGGGACCCTGTGTCCCTGAGAAGAGCCTCTGATTCAGGCCAGCGAGCCCAGATCCCCGACAGATGGAGCCCTGTGAGGAACACGTTTGTTCAGCAGAGGACCAGTGCCCCCTGGAGGAGAAGCTGGCCCTCCCACAACCTGCCACCTGTAGAACCTGAAGGGGCCCACGTGGCGACAGGGGAATGAGGTGCGGGCCGTCCTCATCCAGCAGGGACCCTGTGGAAGGGGAGAATCCCTCGGTGCCCTCAGGTCTTCCCAGCCCCTGAAACCTTTGGGGTTCTGGGTTACCTGACCCTGATGCTTGCCTGAGAGCCTGCTCCACCTCCACAGGGCAAACAGTCTCTAGTCGCCTCTGGGGACAGGGGCTTTACATACTCTACCTCATCTCCCTCCCAGCACCCCTGCTAGGAGCCCCAGGGCCCCAGCTGATAGGCTCCGCCCCTTTGTGACTGCTATCAGTTGTAACAGAATAACTGAGCAGTGAATTGTGTGGCATCTACACCCTTGTAGAGTGCAGTCCTACCCCGCTCCTCATGCGATACATTCCCAATGTACTAGTGAATCTGTTGTTCAGTGTCTTCCCAAACAGAAGGTGAGCTCCCCGTGTCAGACAGGGTGCCCCCAGCCCCTGCCTGGATGTCTGTGAGCGCAGGTAGAGGGCCTCATCAAGGGAGGCAGAGGCAAACTATCTGCCGACGGGAGGAGGGAGTGGACACCACTGCTCCCATATTACAGGTGCGGAAACCGAGGCTCAGGCTAGGTGACTTGCCCGAGTTCCCAGAGCTACTAAGTGGCAGAGCGGGGAGTGACCCAGTCTGCTCAACACAGACACCCGTCTTGCTCCACAACAGCGACCTCTTGGCAAGGGTACCCTGTACCTTCACTGTGACCCTTGGGGACGTCCCCTGTCCTGGCATGGTGCTTCTCAGGGCAGAGCACCGGGAGCCCCCAGCCCAGAGCACCCTCTGCTGGTGTGTGCTGGAGGCTCCTGTCCCAGGATCGGGGACAGCACAGCCCACCTCTGACCCTGGCACTGCTGGCTCCGGGAGGGGCAGACATCTGGGGAAAGGTCGGGACAGGCAACAGGGCTCTCGAGCCACAGGTCTAGCATCCCAGCAATGGGCCTCAGTCCCAGCTGACCTGTCCAGCCAGAGGGGCTGAAACATCGCCATCTGTCACCACACATCAGACAGGACAGGCATCGAAGGGGCTCCCAGTGTTCCCTGGCCTCCGGCTGCCTCAGCCCGTAGCCAGCGGTGGCAGCTCTGCACAGAAGCTCGGAGAAGCGCCTGGTGTCCCAGGAACTGTCTGCTGCACAGCCGGTCCCTGGGGGCCGGGAGAACGAGGCCACAGAGAGTGGTGGCGCCTGTCTGTCACCCCGGCCTGCCCAAACTCCTCCCCCAGTAGTCTCTTCCCCACCCACAGATCCAGTCCCAATCTGTCACCCCGCAGAGCTGATTTATCTTCCTTGTGGCCTTGCTCTTGGTGGGGCTAGAGAACAGCATGTCATCACCCTCTCTAAACATTACTGTTCCGCGGAGATTTGATGAATGTGACTCATCGCCCGTCCACTCTCCAGCCAGAGAATCCCCAGGCCTCTCTTTGTCGATAGGAGTGTGATAATAATCATAATAACAACAGTAACAACAATCACAGCCGCTCTGAGTTACTGAACGCTGCTCTGTGCCAGGCAGTGTGCTAAGCACCGCTTCACTGACTCTCACGACCTGTGGAGGTGCTCTTCCAGCCTATCACGCAGAGGAGGACACTGAGGTTCAGAGTGGCCACACAGCCAGGAAACGCTGGGATGACATGCCGAGCTGCCCAACCCCGGACCACGAGCCCAGCTCCGAAGTGTGTTCCTACACTGTGATGTCACCCCTCACCGAGTACGCAACCCCCAACCCACACCAGAATTCAACCCAAAAAGACACCAGAGCAAGCAACGTGCTTCCCTCAAGAGCCGCATCGGTCTTGCTGGTGGGAGGGGACGGCCCGGAGAGGCATTGCACAGGAGGCTTGCGCTGGCCTCCGGTGGGTACCGGCCGCCTCTAGCTGGCACTCTCATAGTCAGAATTATGTCTGTCCTGTGCAAAGGATGGCATCTGGGTCTCTCTCCCCTTTCACCTCTTTCCTGGTTGCTGCTGTCGATCCTGAGCGGTCTGGGAACAGAAACATCACACTGTGGCTGGGGTCTGCTTCCGACCACGTGGGCGCTCGGGCCACTCTGATTGGGGCAGTGTGCTTTATCGGCTCAAAGTCACAGCCTCCCTGGGGGAGGGGTGGGGGTCACCCCAGGGTGGGCCACTCCCTGTGCTGGTGAAAGAGGCCTGAGTTAGGCCTCTGACCACACCCCCTCGCTGGAGGGCCCGAGAGCCAGCAACTGCAGGACCGGACAAGTGAGGGCAAGGCACGGGGCAGAGGCAGAGGTGGCCAGAGGGGCAGGATGTGTTCACCAGGCCAGGCTGAGAACCTGTGCCTTAGATGACAGACTGTTTCTGGGCGTGCGTTTTCTGGACTTTCTTTGTGTCCCCTTCATATTCTAATGAAATCTGGTGGACGCTCTGCTGTGCTCCAGGTGGTCAGGGGAGCACCTTTCGTCCGTGCTCCACCTGGAACAATGCCAGGGCCGGGGGTGCTGAAGACAGGACCAAGAGAGAAATCTAGAAGGGGAGCTCAGGGCTTCGTGGGAGAGCTCGGCAGGTCACTCCTTTCCACCTGGACCTTGGGATCTCTGGGGTTTGTTCTAAAAGGGAAGGCTGTTTCCTACCTGTCATAAGGTGGAGTCCTCCAGACTTTGGGGCTGTCATCAGACAGGAAAGACCCCTGGTGGGTCCTCAGTCACACACACACGCACACACACACACACGCTGGGAACCAAACCTCTCTCCTCTGAGTCTCCTCTTGGCCTGGGGGCTCCCCAAGACGCTTTCCCACACAATCTCATATGAACTCCCTTCTCCCGGGCATATGGAAACATCTGTCCTGTAGTCCTATGTAAAAACTGTAGTATCAGAAAGCTTTCTGGGGGCAATTCTCCCACTTATCCAGCTATGGAATCTTAGACAAGTTAATCTCTGTGCCTCAGTTTCCTTACCTGTAAAACAGAGATAATAATAGTACCAACCCCTTAGATTTATTGTGGAGACTCAGTAAATATATGAAATCACTTAGAATAAAGCATGAGTCACAGAAATCTCTCTGCAAGTATCAACTACTGTTCGCGATGATTCCACCACGGAGGACAGAGGCAGGTGTGAGGAGGAGAAAGGAAACCGGCAGTCAGAGCTCTCTGCCAAGGCCTGGACGCCACGTCCCTCTCTGAGCTCGGTCAGCTGAGCCTGCAGCCCCCAGGACACCTCCTGGGCACGGAGCCTCACCCCGGATGCGTGTGAATCTGTGCGTGTGATTCACCTTATTCCATTTAATCCTTTTATTGACAATGCAGCCCGAGCCTCCGAAGGGCTCTCCCTACTCCAACCTTAGAAGACGCATGGGTCCTAGGAAAACTTGCCCAGGGAAAAAGTAACTCTCTCAAAGGCACACAGAGCTCCTTTCCTGGACATATGGGAGGATTACCAGGCCGTGCTGGATGGAGGCCGCTGTGCCGCGTCACGTCCCCGTGGAACCATAAGCAGATTTGCACTCTATTAACCTACGTCTGTTGGCACGTCTCTGCTGTCAGCGGCCTCTGTCTAGGGAAGCAGCAACCACGCAGCCAAAGGAGCACGGGCTTTGGGCCGACCTGGGCGCGCCCGGCTTTACCACTCCTGGCTGCATGACCTTGGGCAAGGATATTAGCCATGTCTCTAAACCAGGGATGCTGATGAGGGTCCCATCTTGCAGGGTTGTCAGGAGGATTTGCAACAAGGTGAGTAGAGCTGGTACAGTGCCTGGCACACACTGGCTTAGAAGCTGTGGAAGCAGCTGGATGGTGGAGACGTCTGGGTCCCAAGTCTGTGCTTTCTCTCTCCCTTGTTAGGCTAGCAGTTTCCCCAACAGCTGGTGGTATCGCGTTCTCCCTTCTCCTCCTTCCTCTATCTCCTCTCCCTGCAGCTTCACCTCCTCCCTACCCCCAATAACAGTTCCTGTTAACAACCCAGAGGGGGGCCCACATATTCCAAAGACCACCCCGGACAGCTGTGCCCCCTTGAAGGGCAGGGAGCGGGGTCGTCCGCCGTCTCCTTTAGGGCCCTGTCCTCCCACCCTGCCCTTGCCCCCAGCCTTGCTCCTACCTCACGTTGTCATGTTTCTGGATGTAAATCTTATGGAACATCATATCCTCCTGCTTGGCATTGATGTCTGCTTTCATCTCCATGGCAACGTGACGGGGAAGGACAGATAGCAGGAGCCGCTCCTGGGGAGGGAAGCAGAGGCTTTCGTCACAGCTCCTTCCACCTGCGGGGCAGTCAGTCCCCTCTCCTCCCCACCTGTGCCCCACCTGTGCCCCACCTGCAGGAAAACCTCAGCCTGTCCTGAAACTCCTGGGGCTAACAACTGTGTGTGAAATGGGGTTCTGGAGTCATGCCCCCAGGGCTACCTGGCCCCCTCTCCCTGAGACACCCGCTGGTTCTCGGTGCACACGGGGAGAAGTACTCCTGGTGACCCTGCAGCTCTGAGCACCTAGCTTAGAGGCCTGCATGTCGCCGAGACGGCGTGACCTTGGGCAAGTGACCGAGCTTCTCCGAGCCCCAGGTTCCTCGTTTGTAAAGAGGGGTGGGGTTGTTGGGAGCATGCGATCCATTCCGTCATCAAATATTCACTGAGCATCTGCCATGGTCCAGGCCACGCACTGGGTGCCAGGAGTTACAACTGTGAACCAGACAGGCAAGGCTCCTCCTTCGCAAAGCCCCAGCCTCACGGGGTAAGGGGCGCGAGGGACTGGGCAGGAGTACCTGACCTAGGCTGGGGAGCAGCGGGGAGGTAAGAGAAGGCTTCACGGGGACCAGAAAAATGAGGTGAGGGGGGGGCTCCATTCCCACACAGGGACAGTGGCCCAGGAGAGGGGGAAAGCACTTTGAGAAACAAGTTAAGATCCGCTGACGAGGCCACGGGAGAGGGCCCAGAGCCACATTGTGGACAGGGAGGACCATGCCAGCCTGTGTAGGGTCCTGGACTGTGCCCCTGACCTGTGCTCTCCTCCAGGCCTGCCCGCTCCCAGGGGTCCGCTGCTCCCGGAGGGGTCGGCCCCCAGAGCCCACTGCCCACGCCAGGCTCGCTCTTGGAAGGCTCTCAGCCTTTCAGCCTCCAGCCCTCTCGTTCTCCTGCCCTTCAATGCACTTCCCCGGGGGCTGGGCCACCCCCTCGTGTGGCCCTGGGTCTTTTCTGGCTCCTCCCCTCCCCCCTGCAGGTGAAGTTAGGGCACCTTTGTCCTTCTGCTCACTCCCGCCCTCGGGGAGCGAGGTTTCCACCAGCACCAAGGCGGGCACCTCGCAACCCCATCTCCCATCCAGGACTCCAGAGTCCCCGCTGCCCACCCGCTGTCTGATCCCCTTGACCCCGTGCCCTGAACCATACTCACTTTCCCTGGTTTTCGTTCCCCAATGCCTCTACTGTTCAAGTTACCTGCCTTTGCCCGTGGCACCCACATTCTCCGGATTCCCAAGGTCAAGACCTCGCCCATGTAAACTGCTCTGACTTCTCAGGACGTCTCCTCCGAGACACCCCTGGCCCTGCAGCCGCGGCCCCGTCCAGCACTGAGCAAGTCCTGCTGGTCTGGACACAAGCCCCTGGACTGGTTCTTTCTGTCCCGCCTCCGCCTCCAGCGGCCACACGCAGTGCTCCCCCGACGGCGGGGTTCTGGGCGCCGTCTGCCCTCCACCCTGCCGTCCGCCCCATCTCTCCAGCTCACAGCCTTTTCCACATCACTCCCCTGCTCCTAACCTCCAAAGCTTCCCGGGGTTCCGCCAGCCACATGGAACGTGGATACTCCTGGACACAGTGAGCCCACTCCCACTTTCCACTGCAACCCAACACCCCCACTCCACCGCCCCCTCCCGGGCCTGGTGCCCCCACACGCTCCCACCAACCCAGACCTGGCTGCCGGTCTTCTCTTCTAAAGCACCTCTCCGCCATCCAGCTTGGACCTCCAGCAGGCCGGGGCCTCCTTCAGGTCGGCCGTGACGACGGGCCAGCCTCCACCCCCAAGCTTGCTGCCTTTCATCTATCCTCCACTGTGAACCAGCGAGGGCTCTTTCAAAAACACGCCCCTGACCACATCGCTGGCCCACGTACAGCCCTCCTATGCCCCCCGGAGCTTGTCGGGTCAGCCCATGCTCTGGCCTGGCCTCAAGGTTTCCATGGAAACCTGCCCACCCTTCGGTGCTCCCCTCCCAGCGCCCCCGAACTAAAATCTGCACCCTGCTCCACACAGAATGAACCATGGGAAGGGTCTCAAGCTTCTGGTGGTTTTTTCTTGCCTTTGCACACAAGCCCCTCAGCTAGAAGGACCATCCTCACGTCCTGTTCCTAACCCCGCTTCAGGCTCATGCCTTCCCAGGAGGGGGTCCTGGCTCTGGCTGGCAGCATCCAACCGCCCCCCTGGGGCCTTCACTGGGAGCCCCTGATCACTCAGTATGTCAACAATTGATTCACGCGTCTCCCCCTAGTGTGAGCTGTGCCCTGGCCCCCACAGTCGACAGCCACGTGCCAGGGCAGCCCGGGGAATGAGGGCTGCTCTCTCTGTGGCCGGCCTGGCCGCTCCCAGGCATCAGTGCACACGGCCATCAAAGGCCCTCCCGTGGTTACCGAACCCTCAGTCAACAGCCACTGGTGACAGAAACACAAAGGAAGGGACAACTCTGTGAAAATGTGGAATGGCTAAGTGTGCGACAAGTTGTGCAGACACATGAGAGACCTTCCTACATTTACGACCACCTCCGAGGCTGAGGGCCAGCACAGTGGGCAGGTGGAGGCCGGGGAACAACTCCAAGTCCCCTCATTGTGCAGCACCGAGGAGTGCCACCCTTTCTGCAGAGGGCAAGGGGAGGCGAGAGCGCCGGGGTCCGGCCGGGTGAGGGGCGCCTGTCCCCACGAAGCACACCATGCCCATCCCTGTTTTCTTGGCCTGGACCACGGTGTGGCAAACGTATTTTCTCCCCCAGATCCCTATGGATTTGCTGGCAGTCCAGCCTGGCCAGGACCTTGGGAAGTAAACTATGGTGAGCTGTAAAATGCTACTTTTACTGGAGAAGGGACCCGGTGCAGAAGGGAGAGGATTGTTCCCTGAAGAGAAAGACGGAAGGTGTCCTGCCCTAGGTGAGAGCTGCTGGGCCCGGAGCCAGGATGAGGGGGATTTGAGGAAGGTAGGGGCTTAGGAGCAAGTGTGGTGCAGAGGTGAGGTAAGCTTGTCAAGAAGATAGTGGGAACTCTCAGGGACACCGCCAGGCCCAGATTCACTCAAGAGGCGGGACCAGGAGCCCAGACAGGGTCAGAAGAGTGCATGGAGCAAGCCAGGTCTCCGGCCAGACAGCATGGCTGGGGACCTGGCAAGACACGGTGGCTGGAAGGGAAGCGGGGACAGGTGGTGGCTGGGGGAGGCCCTGCGGAGACACTGCAGAGCTTTATCCCCTTGCTCAGCTGTCTGGATGTCACCAGCCATATCACGGTGACTCCCCTGGGATGCATCCAGACAGAGTCAGAGGCTCCATCACATTTCGGTAAGCCTGCGGTGCGCTCAGGCCACGCCACCCACATGCCAGCCAGAGGGTGCGGGTACTGCCGCTGCCCAGGCCGCTGTCTGCCTGTCCCCGCTCACAGGCAACCCTTCCCTGCTGTCACCTGCACAGGCCTGGCACAGAGCAGGACTCCAGTTATGTTTGCTGAGGGTTTGGGGCAACACTAACATGAGAAGAGGGAGGACTTGGTTTGGTGCCCCCCGCTCTCTCAAGGCAGGACGACCACGGGTGCAGTGGGCCCTGCCCGCGGCGGACCCGTCCACTCGCTGCCCGGGAGTCACGCGGCCCCTCCGGCCTCCTGTCTGCAAGCTGCGCAGCTCCGCACCGTCTCAGGCTTCCCAGAGCTCTACTGGTTCACAAACAGAAGAGGACGCAGCGGTCCTGAGCCCTCCCAGGTCCCTCCCAGCTGCAGGCAGACAGGAAGGGCACCCTGACACGGCCCTCACCCAAGAGAAGCACACTGGGAGAAGCCCCCCAAGTCTGTGGCCCTCGTGAGTGGCATGGCTCCCAGCCCAGGAGTCCTCTGAGGGGGAGGTTTAGGGTGAGACAGGGCTGGCTTCCTTTCTCTGAACCAACCAAACCCAGAACTCGGCACAGAGGAAATGACTAGGGTGGGTGTCACGGGGGCTGACAGCTTAGGTCTGCTCTCCTTCTCCCTCCCTCCCTCCCAGGAGATGACACTCTCACAGTCCAACTCATCAGCCCCCAGCGAGGCGGGGAGGGTCCTCCCTGCTGCCAGACCTGGGCTGCCGGCCGTAGGCGAGCACTGGGGTAGATCTTTCTCCGGAGTCCCTCCGAGAACATTCCCACAGAGCCAGGAATGCTGGGCTCCCTCCAGGAGAAACATTCCCCTGGCTGGGCCCCAGGCAGGGGCTGGGCAGCTGTGTGAGCACAGCTGGTGGGAAGCAGGTCTAGCGTCTGCTCCCTGCAGCTGCGCAGCGGCAGGGCTCACTCACCTGCTGCTGGTTCTCCCGCTGAGAGTGCAGCCGGGCCTGGATGCACTCCCGGGTCTCCTGGAAGGCCTGTCTCTGGGAGACCTCGGCTGGGTAGTGGGTGCAGACGCCCACGATGTTGGTGCAGGAGAAAATGAGGACATTGGAGACAAGCTGCAGAGGGAGAGATGAGGAAGGACACCACACTGAGGCCTGGGGCAGACACCAGTCACCAGAGCCCCACCCAGACCCTTCCAGCCCCAGAGCGCAAAGCCCCCCGCCCCCATCTCAGCAAACACACAGGTAGCAGCCAGCAAACAAATGCCGAGGACAGCTGGGAGCAGCCAAGCCTCACTGGTCAGGCTCTCTGATGTCCTCAAAGCCCAAAGCCTGGCTGGCCTGCCATGGAGTATGGCCCTAGGGACAGAGTCGCTGAATGATGACACTAAACATAGCAGTACCACAGAAGGAGAGGTTAGGTGTTCCGGTGATGCTGTGACTGACTGGGTGTACCCTGGAGGGAAGCAGCCTGCAGGGAAGGTTCCATGAGGGTGGCGGGATTTCAGCTTTGGCAAGTGTGACAGGTCCAGCATAGGACAAAGGGCTGCCCTTTTGCAGAGAGGCTTTAGCTTATTACTCCCCAGGGATCCGCTCCAATGAAACAAGTGCTGTCTGGCTAACCACGAGAGTCCCAGCACTATGCTAAGTCCCCTGGAGAATGAGAGAAGGAAAAGGTCCCGGCCAACAGCGATCAGTGCCCACAGGGGGTCTCGTCTCCTCTCCCTAGGCTTCCATTCCTTCTCTGCACCAGCACCAAGGCCTGACACCCCGCCACAGCAGCTGGTGAGCACCCACCATCACGCCTGCTCCTTCTCTGTGCTGACGGATGTGTGTGTGGAAAAATACCGCCCTCCCTCAGGTCACAGAGACAAGGTTGGAATTCTTTTGAAAGGACTATTTACTGAAAAGCTAAGGGAAAACAAAACACAAAACAACCCACAAAAGCAAGCTCACATAGCACATTTCAGATACTGACAAAGGTGCTCTTTAACCAGAATTTATTTTGGCAGGTACAGCTCCTGGAGTATCTGGGTAAACTGATGCCTCTCCTCAGGCCACACAGGACAGAAGACACACAAAGATGCTCAGGATTCTAGGCCTCCAGAAACGTAATTCTCAGTCTTAACTGCAGCATGGGAGCCGAGGCTGGCCCCGCACCCTCCGCTGTGGCTCCGCGGGCCTCCAGGAGCCCTGCATGGGTCCCTAGTTCTCTTGTCCATTTGCATCTCAGAGACTTCTCTGGGACATCAGCTGCCTGGCCGCGACCCAGCAGACAGCTCCACACTCTTCTTCCAGGGGCCTCTCTGCCTCTGGGTCGGACTGCTGCCTTGACTCAGGTCTGCGTTCCGCCTGGAGGCTCCCCCCACCCCAGCTCCGAGGTGGCCCTGGCCACGCGGGGTCCTGGGCCAGCCCAGGCCTGGAGGCCACGCGGATCCATGCTGGACGTGGTGCCATCTTTCCCTGGAGACGTCCTATGACGTGCCTGCCCTGGTCCACAAAGGGAAAGAGACTTTCTCTTTCCTATCTCAAAGTGTTGCTCTCTCCTCAGCCAATAAATCCTGGTTTTCTAGCTGAAGGACACTCCCAGATGCCTTTGGGAAGGGGCAAACTGAGACTGCCAACACTGCTGATGACGCCAGCTCCCACAACCCCATCCACCCCGGAATCCTACCATTATCACTTCATGTAAACATGTAGCAGAGAAAACCCCAACCTATTTATCACAGGAGAGGAGACCCTTCTACAGAAGCTGACAGTCCAATCAAGGAGACAAGTAGTCAAGACTGAAGAACTGGCAATAGGAAGCACAGACCGACTCTCACCAGGCAAGGGAGTCAGGAGGGGGTGCGGGGTAATGAGAGGAGACCTCCGAGCAGGCCTGGGGCACGCGGGGCCTGGGTTAGAGATACGTTTGTTTTGTGAGGCTGACATGCGTGGGGAAGGGACTCCCGGGAGAGCGTATCCAGGAAGCTCAGGCTTAGGAGGTACTCGGGGTCCATGAATAAAAAACCCAGGCTCTCAGATCCTGAGGGGAAGTAAGTCCCAGAAAGAAGATGAGAGCTGGAAAGGCAGCTGGTGCCAGACTGGAGAGGCATCTGAGCGTTAGGCTGAGAACGCACAACCCTTACACAACAGGAGCCATAAAGGACTGCTGGACTGAAGAACAGTGGGATGGTGCACACAGCTCCAGCAAGATTCATCAGGGGCGAAAGGGGTGCAGGGAGTGGGAGGGGTCAGCAGGCTGCCAGAGAAACCCAAAGTATGAGGGAGCAAAGACCTAGCTGGGGCTGGAGGGCCAGGCAAGGCAGAGCTGACTTAGAAGGAAGATCCCCTCAGACCAGGGAGGAGAAGGTCTGGCAAAGAGACCGTGGTCTGCAGTGTTAACCAATGCCCTGACCATGAAAGGAGACGCTGAGGACACGCCTCCAGAAGTCACTGAGGACCACAGAGAGGGGTAAGGAGAGAAAATGAGACGAGGAGGTGAAGGTTGACGGTGCAGACGACTGGAAACTCTAGTTAGGAGACATCTTTTGAAGGGAGAGAGGAAGGTGTCAGATGACAGAAACAGGAGTGAGATGCAGTGAGGAAAAACTAAAAGCATTTTCCTTAAGACCAGGAACAAGCCAGGGATGCCCACTTTTACCGCTCTTACTCAACATAGTACTGGAAGTCCTAGCCACAGCACTCAAGCAAGAAGAAATAAAAGGCATCCAAATTGGAAAGGAAGAAGTAGAACTATTATTATTTGCAGATAACATGATACTGTATATAGAGAACCCTAAAGATTCCACCAAAAATCTACTAGAACTGATAAATGAATTCAGTAAAGTAGCAGGATACAAATATTCAGAAATTGGTTGCATTTTTATACACCAATAATGAACTATCAGAAAGGGAAACTAAGAAAATAATCCCATTTACAATTGCATCCAAAAAAACAACAAAAAAAAACCCTGGGAATAAATTTAACCAAGGAGGTAAAAGACCTGTTCTTGAAAAATTGTAAGATATTGAAGAAAAAAAAATGAAAAAGATACAAACAAATGGAAGCATATATTGTGCTCATGGATAGGAAGAATTAACATCATTAAAATGTCCATACTACCCAAAGCATCTATAGATTCATAGCAATTCCTATCAAAATATCAATGGCATATTTCACAGAACAAGAACAAGAACAAATAATCCAAAAATATAATTCAATATATGAAACCACAAAAGAACTCTAATAGCCACAGCAATCTTAAGAGAGAAAAACAAAGTTGGAGGTATCATACTACCTGATATCAAACTATACTACAAGGCCACAGTAATCAAAACAGCATGGTACTGGCATAAAACAGACATAGAGATCAGTGGAACAGAATAAAGAGCCCAGAAATCAACCCACACCTATATGGTCAATTAATATTTGACAAAGGAAGCAAGAACATATAGGGTGGGATTTACAGTTGTGAGTATGCAAAACACAGAGTTTATTCTTGTATTATTATTTATTAATTATTGTATTATTTTCCATACAAACAACTGTAAACCTACTTTTGCCCCAGCCTATACAATGGGGTAAAGACAGTCTTATCAATAAATGGTGTTTACCAATAAATGGACAGATACATGCAAAAAATTAAACTAGACCATCTTCTTATACCACATACAAGATATACAAGAATAAACTTAAAATGGATTAAAGGCTTAAATGTAAAACTTGAAACTATAAAACTCCTAGAAGAAAATCTCTGACATTTCCCTTAGCAATATTTTTTTCTGATATATCTCCTTGAGCAAAGGAAACAAAAGAAAAAATAAACAAATAGGACCAGATCAAACTAAAAAGTTTTTGTACTACAAAGGAAACCATCAACAAAATGAAAAGACAATCTACTGAATGGAAGAACATATTTGTCAATATATGTCAATATATTTTCAATAAGGGGTTAATATCCAGAAGTTATAAAGAACTCATACAACTCAACACCAAAGAAAGCAAAAAATCCAATTAAAATTGGGCAGAGGACCTGAATAGACACTTCTCCAAAGAGGACATACTGATGGCCAATAGACATATGAAAAAATGCTCAATGTCACTAATCATGAGAGAGATGCAAATTAAAACCACAGGGAGATACCACCTCACGCCCGTGAAAATGGCTATCACCATAAATCAATAAACAAGTGTTGGCGAGGATGTGGAGAAAAGGGAACCCTTGTGCACTGCTGGTGGGAATGCAGACTGGTGCAGCCACTGTGGAAAGCAGTATGGAGTTACCTCAAAAAATTAAGATGGAACTGCCTATGACCCAGACTCTCCACTTCTGGGAACTTATCCAAAGAAACCCGAAACACTAATTCAAAAGAATATATGCACCCCTATGTTCACTGCAGCACTATTTACAATAGCCAAGATATGGAAACAGCCCAAATGTCCATCAGCAGATGAGTAGATAAAAAAGCTGTGGTACATTTACACAATGGAGTACTACTCGGCCAAAAAAAAAAAGTCCAGCTGGTGTGGCTCAGTGGTTGAGCATCGACCCATGCACCAAGAGGTCGCCGGTTCAATTCCCGGTCAGGACACATGCCCAGGCTGTGGGCCTGATCCCCAATGGGAGGCATGGAGGAGGCAGCCAATCGATGTCGCTCATCAATGTTTCTATCTCTCTCTCCCTCTCCCTTCCTCTCTCTCTAAAATCAATAAAGAAAAAAATTTTTTTAATCAATAAAGAAAAAAAATTTAAAAAGAAAAAAAAGGGAACCTTACCCTTTGTGACATTATGAATGGACCTGGAGAGTATTACGCTAAGTGAAATAAGCAAGTCAGAGAAAGACAAATACCGTATGATTTCACCTATACATGGAATCTAATGAACAAACAAAACAGAAACAGAATCACAGATACAGAGAACAGACTGATGGTTGCTGGAGGGGAGAGGGGTTCGGACACTGGGTGAAAAAGGTGAAGGGATTGAGAAGTACAGATTGGTAGTTACAGACTAGTAACAGGGATGTAAAGTACAGCACAGGGAATACAGTCAATAATATTGTAATAACTATGTATGGTGCCTGACGGGTACTGGAAATATTGGGGAGAACACTTTGTAAAGTATATGATTGTCTAACCACTATGCTGTACACCTGAAACTAATACAAATAATACTGAACGTAAACTGTAATTGAAAACATTTTTTGAGTCCTGGCCCGTTTGGCTCAGCGGTTAGAGAGTCGGCCCGCAGACCAGAGAGACCCAGGTTGGGTTCCCGCTAAGGGTACGTACCTTGGTTGCAGTTTGTCCCCGGCCCCGGTTGGGGTCGTGTGGGTGGCAACCAGTCGATGTGTCTCTCTCACATCGATGTTTCTCTCTCTCTTCCTCCCTCTCTCCCTCCCGTTCTATCTGAAGATGA
The DNA here is from genome assembly GCA_030848825.1 of Tadarida brasiliensis. Lineage (NCBI taxonomy): Eukaryota > Metazoa > Chordata > Mammalia > Chiroptera > Molossidae > Tadarida > Tadarida brasiliensis. The sequence goes on along the minus strand of CM061260.1, from coordinate 61,133,719 downwards.
ATGCAAAAATGTCCTCGGGTGAGGATAAAAAAGTAAATAAAGTACATTTAAAAAAAAAGAAAACATTTAAAAAAAAATTTTTTTAAAGAAAGTAAAAAGACAACCCGCAGAATGGAATTATCTGCAAACCATACATCACACCTTTATTTCTGACAAGTATATAAAGGCAATAAATGAAGGAAGGATAATCTTTTCAACACATGGTGGCAGAACACCTGGATATCCACAGGATTGACTCAGGCCTCGCAAAATATGCAAACGTTTACTCAGAATGGTTCATAGGCCTACATGCAAAGCCTGAAACTATTAAACTTCCAGAAGAAAATATAGGACTTTGGGTTAAGCAAAAACAATTTTATGTACAACAGCAAAATCGTGATCCATAAAAGGAGAGGATTGATAAATTAGACTTCAGCAAAATTAAGAACATTTGTCTTCAAAAGGCACTGTTAAGATAATGAAAAGACAAGCCACAGATTGGGAGAAATTACTTGTAAATCACGTATTTGATTTAAAAAAAAAAAAAAGACTTGTACCCGGAATTCATAAAGAACTCCCAAAACTCAACAAACAGAAAACAAACAACTTGCTTTTGAAAAGAGCAAAAGATTTGAGTAAACAAGTCACCAAAGAAGACAAAAGGATGATGAGTAAATACATAGGAAAATGCTCAAAATCACTAGCCATTAGGGAAATGCAAAAATTTTAAAACAATGCTACTAAGCACTATGAGAAAGGCTAAAATGAAATTTTAAAATGAAAAAAAAAAAGAAAAGAAAAGAGAACTGCCAATCCTGCAAGAATTGGAGCAACTGGAACTCGCACACCCTGCTGGGAGGAACGAAGAACGGTACGGCCACTTTGGAAAGCCGTTTGCCGATTTCTCATCAAGTTTAACACACGCGTGCCATATGACCAGCAACATCACTCCTAGATATCTGCCAAAATGAAACAAAAAGTTATGATCACACAAAAATCAGTGCAGGAATGTTTACGGGATTCGACTCATCTATAAAACTGAGCAATCTGGTGATAACCTACATCAGCGATTTTCAACCGGTGTGCCGCAAGCATTTTTAAAACATGCAATGCCTGACTATTTAGTCAGGGGCACTGACCTCTTTTCCTTTAGATTGTCAAATAAAAAGCACAACAGCCAACACAACAATAGCCGATAGCCGTCCGGTGTGAATGAATCAAAATAATACCTTTTTTTTTTGTCAGATCCACAAAAAATGTATTTTGTGGTGTGCCGCAGAATCGTAGTAATTCGTTTACGCGTGCCATGAGATGAAAAAGGTTGAAAATCGCTGACACACCACATGGACAAGTCTCCAATGCACTACTGAGTGAAAAGAGCCACACTCAAGAGGCCCAGTACTGCGTGGTTCCTTTTACACTGTGCTCTGGAAAAGGCCACTGGAGACTGAAAAGAGATCAGCACTTGGCCAGGGAGAAGATGCCTAAGAGAAGAGCTGGAGGAAGTCCCTCTGGGCAATGGAACGGTTCCAGATCTTGATTGTGTTACACATCTTTATGCCTGTGTCAAACCCACAGAACTGTACACCAGAAGGGGTGAATTCTACTATATGTAAATTATACCTCAATAATTAAAAACACACACACACACTCAACGACAATCAGGAGTAAGATCCAGAAGGGACGCCCTGGCCGGCTTGGCTCAGCGGTTAGAGCGTCGGCCTGCGGTCCAGAGAGACCCGGGTTCGGTTCCCGCTAAGGGCACGTACCTCAGTTGCAGTTTGTCCCTGGCCCTGGCTGGTCGTGTGGGTGGCAGCCACTCGATGTGTCCCTTTCATGTCGATGTTTCTCTCTCTCTCTTCCTCTCTCTCCCTCCCACTCTATCTGAACAAAAAATGAAAAAAAAAAAAAAAAAAGATCCAGAAGGGACTAGGAGAGAGGATACGAGGAATCAGCTGGACAGGGAAAGGGCAGCCTTTCTTCTCTGAGAAAGAGGGGTCAGGGTCTATTTTGAGACATGACCCCCAAGGTAATTATCACCTGGCTGTCACAGCATCTCAGTACTAATCCTCCAAGCCTCTCCTGCTATAATCTGACTCCTCCTGCAGCCAGAAGGCCAACTGCAACAGACAATTCGAATCCAGGTACAATGATGCACTATAACCCAAGAGGGGTCCAAATGGCTTTGCTAAGCTGAGTAGGCATGCCTCAGTGTTCCTCTCTCATTCACTCAACACAAAACGGGGTGAGCAGGAAGAGGGGTCTTGGCAAGGCCGTTGGGAAGGGTAATTTCAGCAAATTGGACCTGAGAGTGAAAAAGTAAGAGATTAATATGTCAAACACATACACATACACACACACCACCACCCACCAAAAAAGCAGGAATCTGTGTACCAGGTCTTTTTTTTTTTATCCTCACCCGAGGATATTTTTCCACCTATTATCGGATAGAGTGGGAGGAAGGGAGAGAGAGAGAGAGAGAAAATCGACGTGATAGAGCCACATCGACTGGTTGCCACCCGCACGACCCAACCAGGGCCGGGGACAAGCAACCGAGGTACGTGCCCTTGACCGGAATCGAACCTGAGACTCACTGGTCCGCGGGCCGACGCTCTAACCGCTGAGCCAAACCGGCCAGGGCTGTGTACCAGGTCTTAAGAGATTTTTTTTGTAGCTTAAAAATGACCTCACACCTTGGGCCCAGAGGAAAGCAGACCGGCTCTCTTCTCCACTGAAATCAGTGATCAGTCACTGAGCCCCTTCATGTGCCCCCTGGAGGCAGACACAGTAAAATTGTAAACCTCGTCCTTATGTAAAGACTTAGTTAGTAAATAATAACAGGTAGCATTCGCAACAGCAGGTGAAAAGGTCTCATTAAGGGTGTGCTGGCTTTCCCGGTGCTGGCCTGGGACATACCTAACCACATGGGACAAGTGTGAGAGAAAGGCACACCTACAGGACGCTATGAGGTGCATGGGGAGACCCGACAATACAGAAAGCCTCAGCCCTGGGAGGAAGGAGCCTCATCATATGCTCTTAACACAAGCCCTGCAGATGGTTTGGGTCCCGGTGGTCCCAGGACCACACCAGGAGCGGGGACGGCTAGAGGGAATGTTTGGAATTCTAGCGTCTGAGTGGAAACCCAGGGGAGATGCCTATGAATATTTACCACTCTGGCTGGCATTTCAAAACTCCAGCACTTCAGAAACCCAATCTCTGGCTGCCTGCAGGCTGCAGGTTTGATTTGGCCCCGAGAGAAGTTACAGAGCTCGGTTTCTGCAGTGTCTCCTCAGCAAAGGCTGAAAGAGATCCCAGCAGCCGGCCGCAGGCACAGCCATCATTGCTGCCGCTCCTCTGAGTCTTCGGGGGGCTCCCGGGCCCCCTGCCACAGGCCTGCTACTCACCCACCCTGAGAGAGGGGCACGGCGGAGAGGGCCGAGGAATGAGCCGTCTGGAGCAGCAGGAAACGAGTGGGGGCAGACACCCCTGAAATGTGCTGTTTTCATGGCTTCTGCCCTGGACACGTCGGCCAGCCCCACGCAGTGTGGGTCACAGGGTGTCTGGTGGTGGTGGTGCCCAGGAGGCAGGGAATCAGAATTCCTCAGGGAGCCAGATTAGTGATGAGGGGACAAGATGTTCAGTTACATTTGAATTTCAGATAAACGACTAATTTTTTTTTTTTTTGTAGTATAAGTATATCCCATGCAATATTTGGGATATACTTATACTAAAAAAGTATTTGTCGTTTATCTGGAATTCAAATTTAACTGGCATCCCTACCTTTTCAAACCTGGCCTCCCCCAGTGCTGACCCCTCTCCCCTTGGCAGGGCCCCTGCACACTAGGGTGACCCAGCTCCCACTCCTCCCTGCTCCCTCTCGTTCTCCTCACTCTCCAGGCTCCTGCACAGACAGACCACCGCGCTTCCTCTTCATTTCAGAGTTGAAATCACCTCAGGTGAGTGCAAGCCAAAGCTGGGATCCGATTTTCCAAACCCACCCACCTGGCCACAGGGGCTGAACCAACTTCCCCTACTCTGAGTGTTAGGAAGGGAGGGCAGTCCTCTCCTGCAGGTGTGACCCTGATGGCAGGCACAACCCTTTGCTATTCTAGTCCTTCTTCTGTTTACAAGCAAACAAAACTAGCAACCAAATGAGACCCAGATAAAAGGAGCTAAGAAGCCTGACAAGAGTTCTTCCGCAGATTCGTTTGTTCTACTCGGTGGTGGTGGGAAGCCTGGGGACCTCGGGGGACCCCGTTATGATGTCAAATAAACGAAATCAAGGGAGGAGCATCTTAAATTATATACGCTTAGAAGCCATGTATGCTGAACCACGTTCAATTAGGTGCTAAATGGCTTTTTAAAATATTACATATTTTTAACTTTTTAAAAAATCATAGTAATATCTCTTTAAAATATTTCCTGCCCTGCCCTGGCCGGTTTGGCTCAGCGGTTGGAGCGTCGGCCTGCGGTCCAGAGAGACCCGGGTTCGGTTCCCGCTAAGGGCATGTACTTCGGTTGCAGTTTGTCCCCGGCCCTGGTTGGTCGTGCGGGTGGCAGCCACTCGATGTGTCACTTCCACATCGATGTTTCTCTCTCTTCCTCTCTCTCCCTCCCACTCTATCTGAACAAAAAAAGAAAAAAAAAAAATTTCCTGCCCTGGCTGGTTTGGCTCAGCGGTTAGAGCATCGGCCTGCGGACCAGAGAGTCCCGGGTTCCGTTCCCACTAAGGGCACGTACCTCGGTTGCAGTTTGTCCCCGGCCCCGGTTGGGGTCGTGTGGGTAGCAACCAGTCAATGTGTCTCTCTCACATCGATGCTTCTCTCTCTCTCTTCTCTCCCTTTCTCCCTCCCGCTCTATCTGAAGATAAATGCAAAAATGTCCTTGGGTGAGGATAAAAAATATATATATATATTTCCTTAAAAAAGAATAAAGACTGCTATATGCTTTTTTGGTGATCAAAGCCATTTTATCTCTACTTGGGGGCTTTCGAGATGAGGTCCTCTTTTGGCTGGTCTGTCTCCATGGCTCTAGACAAACAGGACCGGGCTCTCTGCTCTCTTCATTCCTACTAGGGCCCTGCCCAGATGGCAACCCCTCCTCTCCAGTCCAGCTAGGATCTAGCTGCTTGGGGCTTATCCATCTCTCCTGCTCCAGAATCTTCTATGTCAGAGATCCTCATATCTTTCTACATCATGACACTTTCCTGCTCAGAAGCCCGCCATGACGCCCCGTTACCAGTAAGATCAAGCCCAAATTCCTGTGCTGGCGGTAAGACTCTACAGTTCTCATCATGGACCACATTTCCCTTCTTATCACCAACCCCAGCTATGCAGGCTACTCACGGCCTCTGGAAAACACCAAGCTGCAACATGAGTCTAAAAGTATCTTGTTTATTTGATACAGTTTTACTGTTACTAAAATCAGAGCATGAAAGAATAACAAATTAATAACTAGCACCTGCTTACTACGTTTTTAGGAACGAAAATAGACTAACGTGAAGGAAGACACGGATCTAGGAAGGGTTGGGTACAGCAGTTCACAGTCTTCAACACACTCGCACATGTAACATTTCACTGCATCCCCGTGGAGTCTTTAAAAGCAAGTTGGGGGGTCTCACCCCCTTTTGCTGATGAGGAAACTGAGGCTCGCGGTAGGAGCCCTGTGTGAGGTTACACAGCAAGGCAGCGGCAGAACTAAGTCCCCAGTGCTCATTCTGAGTTCAGAGCCCGTCCTACTCAACTGCACCAAGTGGTCCTTTTTCCCAACTTAATTTAGGTTCACTTTAGTTGTATCCTATTTAATAAAGAAACACTCGACTTTCTTTCACCCTCATCCTAGGTGCCCAGGCCTTCTTCAGAGATCCTGGTAACATAAAATGCTGCTGATTAGGGACCCACTCCCAGCCACGGTCTCCAAAAACGCTCTCTCCTAGGGACTCACCGCCGTGGTGAGAAAGGCCCCCTGCCTCGTGAGGCCACGCCTTACTCCAGTACTGCTTCTCTCCCTTCTTTCATTGAGACACAATTCATATACCATCAAATTCACTCTTGTATATGATTCAGTAGTTTCTAGTGTATTCTCAAGGGTGTGTAACCTTCACACCACTATCTAATTCTAGAACATTTTCAACATCCCCAAAACAAACTCCACAACCATTAATCACCACTCATTTCCCGCCTCCACCCCAACCCCAGCTCCTGTCAACCACTGATTCACTTTCTGTCTTGATGGACTTGCCTATTCTGGACATTTCATGTGAATGGAATCATTTAATAGCTGGCCTTCCGTGTCTATGTTCATTTCACATGATACTTTCAAGATTCATCTCTGCTGTAGCATGTGTCAGTACTTTATTCTTTTTCATGGCCAAATAATATTCCATAGTATGGATATACCACATTTTGTTTATCCATTCATCAGTTAGGCACCTTTGGGTTGTGTCCACTTTTTGGCTATTGTGAATACTATTGCTGTGAATATTTGGTAATAGCTCTGACAGAGAGGTATATTTCAGTTCTCTTGGGTATATACCTAGGAGTGGAATTGCTAGATGTCATGGACTAAATGCGTCCCCTCTCCCCCATTTATATGTTAAAATCCCGACCCCCAATGAGATGGTATGAGGAGGTGGGGCTTTGGAGAGGTGATTAGGTCATGAGGGTGCAGCCCTCCGGAATGCGATTAGTGCTTTTATAAAAGAGACCCACCGAGCTCTCTAACTCTCCTCCTGCCACGTGAGGACACAATGAGCAGATGGCTGCTGTGATCCAGGCAATGGGCCCTCACCCAACACGGAATCTGCGGGTTCCTCGAACTCAGACTGTCCAGCCTCCAGGACTGTGAGAAGTAAATGTTTAAGCCACCCAGCCTATAGTAGTTTGTTACAGCAGCCAGAAGGGTCTAAGACACTGGGTCATATGGCAGCTCTATCTCAGACGTTCTGAAGAACTGCCCACCTGTTTCCCAGGTGGCTGCACCATTTTATATTCCAACCGGCGATGCAGAAGGGTGTTGATTCTCTACATCCTCCCCCACACTTGTTTTCGTCTGTCTTTTTTATGATAGCCATCCTACTGGGAGTGAAGTGGTATCTCATCGTCGTTTTGATTCCCTTACATTTTAAAGCAAATAGTGATAATAACAAGTGAGACAGTTTATTGCGAAATTGAACAGCGATGCTTTAGAGAGCAATGGCCATAAGGTACACTTCATTTTTGTCATCTTTGGTTACTTATTCTTAGGATGACCCCAGATCTTGTGTATGCATCCGAGAAAGAAACAAAAGCTTTCACACAGCAGTACTTACTTGAACAGGGTATCCTCTTAGTTCATTCGACAAACACTGACTGAGAGCCCAGCGCAGAGCACCGTGGTCGGGACTAGGAAACCCCGACCTTGGGCCCCTGCCCCCACCTCCAGGACCTCAGTCTGGCGGCAGGGTCTGGTGTATGCGCAGAGCAGCCGAAAGGACACGAGCTCTGAGGCTTTGCAGTCTTCAATCCTAACTGAGTTCCACAAACACTCAGTGCAAAAAACATGGCAGAGGAGACAGTACTCTTAACGGATGAAGCATTTTGTAAATTAACAAGAAATAAATGGAATTTAACAACAACAACAACAAAAGATAATGTAGATGAATAAGCTTTTCAGAGAAGTAAAACTACAAACAACTTGCGAACATGTGATATGAAAAAATGTGAAACCTCACTAGCAAGCAATGAAATACAAATGAAAACAATATTTTGCCTATTAAACTAGCAAAGCTTTTTTTCATGGTAATAATGTCGTCAAGAATGCAACAGAAGAGTCACCTCCCACACCGTCAGTGGGGGTGTGAACTGGCACAACCCTTCTGAAAAGCAATTTAGCAGTGCGCATAAAGAGCCCTGGAAATGGTCATCCTCTTTGACCCGGCGTGTCAGTCCCTCCCAGGGATCTGTGCGCAGAAACTCCGTGGACTGGGCAGGGCTTTCTATCCAAGGACGATTAGAAAATTTTAAAATGAGGAATAGCTAAATGTTAACTGGAGGACAACTGAATAAATTATGGGGCTTCCAGCCTGTGTGGCTCAGTGGTTGAGCGTTGACCCATGCACCAAGAGGTCGCCAGTTCGATTCCTGGTCAGGGCACATGCCCAGGTTAAGGGCCCGATCCCCAGTGGGGGGCGTACAGGAGGCACCAATTGATGTTCTCTCTCATAGATGTTTCTATCTCTCTCCCTCTCCCTTCCTCTGTCTCTAAAATCAATAAAGAAAAAAAAAGTATAGGGCTTCAATACTGTTGAGGCCTTTAAAATGTTTTATTTGAAGATTTCATATTATGAGGAAGTTTTCAAAATATAATGTCAAGGGGGGAAGAGAATACGAAATTGCATATTCAGCATCATCCCAATCTATATATTTATGTATATAGTAGCCCTCTGTGTGTGTGTATACGTGTACATGTTAACAGTGGCAGAACATCTCCGGGTGGTGGGATTTTAAATATTTTTAATTTTTTCTTCAGATTACTGAATACTTCCCAACTGTTCTATCATATGTATTACTCTTAAAAGAGAAGAAATGATAAACTGGTGTTAAAAACAGAAAAAAAATACATGCTCCTCCTCTGAGCATGGCAGGCTGAAGGAACCTCTCGTCTAACAGAAGAGATCAGATGAGAATTCAAATGTCTAAAAAACCAGGCAGAATGAGTCAAATGAGAAAAGTATTGAAACCAGAAAAGGAAGTCATGTCTGGGCAGCGGGACGGGAAGGCTTGGCGGACTAGTGCCTGGAGGCAGTGTGGGCGGCGGCCACGTTACCCACGTTACAGGGAGCGCATCCCGGTGGCAGAAGGAACATGAATGGGGCGGAGGGAGAAGAGTGCGGGCTGCTCGGGGCGCCAGGAGGTCAGCGCCGACTGGGACACAGCAAGCGAGAACCGCCCGAGATGGGGGTCACGGCTGGATCAGGAAGAACGTGCCAGTCAGGGAAAGGAGCTGGCACTGGACCCCGGAGGCATTAAAAACTCTCGGTGACTACATTTCCCAAAACAAAAAGTGTATTAATTGTTCAAGTTATGAACTATGCATTCATTAGAGAACTCTCCAAAATCATAGGGGGAGAAATCAATTTACCACCCAAAGACAACCAGTGTTAACTGGTTTATTCCTCTTTCCTTCCCTCCCTCCCACCTCCCTCTCTTTTCATCTACTGCCGGTTTTCTGTGTTTGCGTTCACAGAGCTGGGTCTTGCTGTTTACATAATTGGGTACCCTGCTTTCCCACTTAACATTACAGGGTATGTTCCTGTTACCACGAGTCCTGATGTTGCGGGCTCCCGTCGGGAAACCGGGATCAGAGCTGCCCTCGGGAAGGCTAATGTGACCACTGGGAAGGAGGCAGCGAAGGGGAAGGTGACAGAGGTAGAGACCAGAGGAGAGCTGGGGCAATGCCGCCGGCGAGAAGGACCAGGGCCTGCGAGGCTGGGGCCCTGCAAAGGGAACGGGAAGCAGTGCTAGGGATGTCCAAGCCAGGCATCTGAAGGGACTGAGTCCAGGGAGGGACTGGCTGTGGGTAAGTGGACCTTATGAGTAAGGCATAGGGTGTCATAAAAGCTAACTGAGCCCGGCCGGTGTGGCTCAGTGGTTGAGCGTCGACCCATGCACCAAGAGGTCATCAGTTCGATTCCCAGGCAGGGCACATGCCCAGGTTATGGGCCTGATCCCCAGTCAGGGGGCATGCAGGAGGCAGCCAGGCGATGTTCTCTCTCTCTCTCCTTCTCCCTTCCTCTCTCTAAAATCAATAAAGAAAAAAATAAAAGCTAAATGAAAGGGGGACGTTCAAGGAAGAGCTGGAGAGTCAACAGTCAGGGGCTGTGAAAGATGCTGAAAAGAGACACATGCACCAGCGGTTGTCACGGGTTGACAAGGGCCCACAGGTGGCCTCTGGGAGATGAGGGAGAAAAGGAGTCGGGACAGCAAGAGGCTGCGTCACAAACGCAGTGAGTGAAGGTGCGCAGGATGCCTGGGAGAAAGCACGGGTCACAGCCTGCACGAGCATGGCAGAGGGAGGGACAGGCGCAGACCTGATTTACCCAAAGGTGGAGGGAGGGAGGACCAGCAGGGAGAGGCGAGCAGGACGCTGTCCAGGAGGCAGCCTCCAGCCACTCGTGGCCCTGGGCACTTGAAACGTGGCGGGCCTGACTGAGGTGTGCTGTAACTGTGAGGTATAATGTTTTATATTAATTACATGCTGAAATGATAGCCTGGATCTGTGGCGGTTAAGTAAAATACATTGTTAAAATTAATTTCATCCGTGGTGTTTTCCTGTTTTTGTTTTAATTTTCAGCTACTGGAACAGTTAGAATTATGCAGGTAGCTCTTACGATGGTTCTATTTCTGTGGAACAGCACAGCTAGAGGGCAAAGGGGAGGCAAAGCAGAAGGGACAGTGGACAAGGGACAGACCACAGGCTGAGCCACAGAATATCAAAGTAGTGTTTTGGAAAACTTGGTATCGGTGAACTGACCTAGAGTCCCACCTTCGGGCCACAGAGATACTGGCCTCCTCCTGGCCCCAGAGGGCGTCCTTTCCCAAAGGCTCAGAGCCCACCTGGGATGGCACAACCACGGCAGCTGCTCCCTCTGGCTTTTGGAAGCACAAAATGTGGAGGCAGAAAAGGGCAAGGGGTATTTGGGGGCTAAGCGTGAACCCCACGGGAAGAGAAGTTCTCAGACGGGGGCTCGGGTGTCGGCTGAGGCGTGAGGAGAGCGTGTCAACTTCTCTAGCATGTCATGAAACTTGGGGGTTTAGAGACAGTGTATGAATTCAAAACCACTGGGAGAAGGGACAGACCAAGCAGGCCATGAATGTCTGGAGGAAGCACAGGACAGAGAAAGGACTGGGACTCAGGAGGCGAAGTTCTCGTCTTAGATTTGGGGAAAAAAGCAGCACTGGGTTCTGGGTGAGTGACTTTTCCTTTGTGGACCTCAGCTTCCTCATCCATAAAACTGGAAAGGCCAGAAGTGACGGCCAAGGTCTTTGCCACCTGGGACAGGCTGTGGAGTGGCCATGTCCTGGGTCTTTGGCTGCCCAGGCAGGACAGTTGTCCCGAGCATACCACTAGGAATAAAGGTACCACTTACAGACTTTTCTGAGAAGCCCCTGATTTCAAATATTCTGTCCCCTGTTCTCCTGAAAGGCAATGGCACGCTCGACCTAGCAACACAGAAACTGTAACTTTAAGACAGCTGGTCACACCTGGAAGTCGTACAAGAGTCTTCCGTCTGGCCCAAGTGGATCCGTGGGGAATCCCAGAGGAAGCCCAAGTCCTTCACAATCTATGCCAGGCAACAGCCCCCACTCACTCACCCCTCCCCCCAAAGTGTGGGAATCACACGTACAAAGCAGAGGGAAATGCAGATACATTCCCACACAAACCAAGGACACCAGTTGGGGCAGAGGGGACAGGGTGACAGAGACCGGCTCTGTGCGAGGACCTTGGAAAGGCTTTCTAGAGAAGCTGGATGGTGGCTGGCCCACCCATGAAACTGCTTCTCAGGCAGTTCTCTGACCTCTGGGGTAAGGAAGAGTTTGCTCTGTGGCCTGGCAAGAAGTTCTGTGGGCTAGAAGTTTATTTATAATCTGAGTGCAAATGAAGTTTCTCTCCTCCAAAAATCTCATCTTGGAGAAGAACAATTATCCAGCACCCCCTCGCCAAGCTCCCCCACCCTCAGCTTCCTCCTCCCCCTTCCAGGAAAGTCAGAAAGCCTTCATTGTTCTAGGTGAGCAGTGGTGACAGCTGAGGGAGATGTGGGATGTGGAGGTGGAGGAGGGCTGACAAAATGCTGGAATCGGATTCAGGGGGAGGGAAAGAGCCCCCCAACACTGAGTTCTGGTTCCCCCTACACAGGTGAAGTACAGCTTTCCTCGTGCCTTCCCCACCCATTACCCCTCTCCCACGCCTCCTCCCTCCCTCCAGTCCTCACCTCCAGGCCCATTTTAGGTCTGCTGAATTTGGAAGGAAAAAAGACACTCTCAAGAGAAAGAGAAATTGCAAAGTTGCTTACCTAACCTCGACTTGAACGTAGAAGGTCTGTCTGTGTGGCAGGCCTGGGCACCCTGTGGATGACCCAGGATGGAGGACACCCTGTTTCTGGGACTCCGGAGGTTACCCCAGAGGCTGCCTGGAGAAGAGGCAGGGAGCTACAATGGAAGGAGCACTAGGCTGGGAGTCAGGGGACCCCAGTGCTCGCCTTGTGACTCTGGACAAGTCACATAGCCTACTGGAGCCTCAATACCCTCATCTGTAAAACTGAGCTAAGGATATCTGCCCATAAGATGCAGATGCAAACACATTCCAGGTGTAGAGCAGGGAGGGGACTAGATGAAAGGCCCCAGGGGCTGGTCGTGCCTCCTCTGCTCACTGTGCCGACCTCATCCTCCCGGGCAGAGGCTGACATGCAGCAGGCACCGAGAGATGCTTGTTAGATGAATAAATGGATGAAAAGAAAGTTGAGGGCTGCAGGGCACTTTCAAGGCCCTGAATGCTCCAGCTCACATCAGAACACAGGCCCTGACCCCCAGCAGCCTTTGCCTCTGACCCCGAGCATCCAGCAAAGGCAGGAGAGAGGGCTGCAGGACACCCATCCATGGGAATGCCAAGGCCTGTGTCAGGATGAAACGAAACACAGATGGAACCATGAGAGCTGGACAAATGAATGTGGAACTAACTGCCATGGCCACCAGGGGCTTGCAGATGGCTTCTATCAGAGAGATGAGCCGTGAAACAAGTCTGCATGCCCCCGTGAGTGGGGTGCACAGCTCTGCTGGGCTGGGAACCGGGAGACCTTGGCATAGCCTGGTGAGTCCCTTACCAGCTGGCTGGCCTCGAATGGGTCACCAGGAAATCCCCGGAGGTACAAGGAGAAATGAGGCTCGTGGAAAGGCCAGGCGAACGGCAAAGGACCTGGAGTCCTGCAGGGCCAGCCCTTCTCCTCACAGGTTGGGCCGCCTCGGCAAGCGCTCTGGGTCCCGTGTGAAATGGGAGAATGTGACCCCAGCTCTCAGCTGCTTCCCAAGGGCCCCATCATCTGCGGCTCTCGGAGACTTCTCTGTGCTGTGACTCAGCCTCTCAGAGAGAAAACCAAGAGGTGGCCCCAGTCTCTACTCACAGCCACTGTCCTGCTAACAAAGGGTGAGACAGGCGACCGGGGCTGGCACCAAGGCCGAGGGCCCAACCCTTGGGTTATGAGGAGTTAGAGCTGAGTCTTCTTCCAGGGCCATGGAGACATGGCCTGGGTGCCTAGAGGTTAGCCATTCAACTGCATATGCAGACTGACCCTCCCTGGGCAGCCCTACCCCCAGAAACACTCTCGGCTCGAGGCCCAGCTGGTGGACTGTGCAGACTACCTGCCACCACCTGTCACCACATCCCTTTAGAGGAGATCACCGAGATGAACCTTTCTATTTTAAAGATGTGTTTTTTAAAGGCTGTGGCAGAGACTGTTAGTTACCCCCCTACATTCATTCTCCCCTCCTACCAGAACAGCACACGGGATAGCTGGGCATGTGGCCACCCAGCTAGAGCACCGCCCAGCCAACCCTGCCACCAAGTGCAGTCACGTGACTGCTCAGGCCACGGGGTGAGAGAAGCACCTGTGTGCCGACGGCGTCTCCTCCTGTGCATCCTTGGATGAGCCCTTGCCCTACCTGGACCGGCACCTTTTTTCACTTTCCTCTAGGCTGGAATGCGTATAGGCCCCAAACTCAGCCTTGACCATACAGACGAGGATAATGTCCTTGGGGGCAGGGGGGTAGTGCAACCCATGGCACCAAACTCAGGTCACTTCGGGACTATTACCTGAGAGAGAAATAAACTCTTGTCTTTGTAAAGCCACTGTCCCTCAGTGTCTCTTTGTCACACAGCTCAGCCTGTACCCTAACGAATACACCTGCCAACAGGAGACGTTTCTAGATCTGAGCCTCCGATGGCAGCTGAACCCATCAGCCTCCTCCTTTCCCATCACAGCGCCAGTGCAGAGGGAGAAAGCACAGAGGTGTGCAGAGTGTACAGTGAAGGCGGGGGGCTGGACGGTGCAGAGGGAGAAAGCACAGAGGTGTGCAGAGTGCACAGTGAGGGGAGGCGGGGGGCTGGACGGTGCAGAGGGAGAAAGCACAGAGATGTGCAGAGTGTACAGTGAGGGAAGGTGGGGGGCTGGATGGTGCAGAGGGAGAAAGCACAGCAGTGCGCAGAGTGCACAGTGAGGGGAGGCGGGGGGCTGGACGGTGCAGAGGGAGAAAGCACAGCAGTGCGCAGAGTGCACAGTGAGGGGAGGCGGGGGGCTGGACGGTGCAGAGGGAGAAAGCACAGCAGTGCGCAGAGTGCACAGTGAGGGGAGGCGGGGGGCTGGACGGTGCAGAGGGAGAAAGCACAGCAGTGCGCAGAGTGCACAGTGAGGGGAGGCGGGGGGCTGGACGGTGCAGAGGGAGAAAGCACAGCAGTGCGCAGAGTGCACAGTGAGGGGAGGCGGGGGGCTGGACGGTGCAGAGGGAGAAAGCACAGCAGTGCGCAGAGTGCACGGCGAGGGGAGGTGGGGGGGCTGGACGGTACAGAGGGAGAAAGCACAGAGGTGTGCAGAGTGCACAGTGAGGGGAGGCGGGGGGCTGGACGGTGCAGAGGGAGAAAGCACAGCAGTGTGCAGAGTGCCCGGCGAGGGGAGGCGGGGGGCTGGAGGTGTGTCAATGGAAGGCCACTTCAGAAACAGCTGAAGGTTTCCAAGGCAGTGGTCCTGACAAGAGCTGGGCATGAGCCCAGAAACCAGACGAGAGACAAAGCAGACAGGGTGGCTGGATTCTCAAGGGCGGAAGGAAGTATGGTGGCCGCACTCACGAGCCGGGAAACGGAGGCTGGGAGGAAAGAAGGAGCGGGCTCTGCGTTATCTCCAGGAGGTGAAGCATGGTGTGGGGACAGAGCCCGGGATCCGGGGTCAGATCCCAGCTCAGCTCCTTATTCGATGAGTGGTGTTGACTCAGTAACCTTACCTTAGTAAGCCTCAGATGTTTCTCCTATAAAACAGGGATGACACTATCTACTTCTCAAGGACGGATGAGCAATTAAATAGGGCAAGGATATAAAATGTCACCAAAGCAATTACTCTTCCACTGCCTATCTAGGTTCAGATATAGTGAAAGCTAGACACTGAGAGACACTGAGAACTCCAACCAATCTATCCCCAGTCCCTGAGGAGCGTGAGGAGGACAAGAACATCAGTTGGTATTTGTCAAGTGCCTTGTGGCACCAAGAGCAGTGCTGGGTGCTTCTCCCAGAGCATCTCCCAGGGAAACTGACACATGGCCAGACCCATGAGGGCTCCAGTCTGGAACCTCAGGGCATGGTGCACAGGCAGCCGGCTTGGAGGGCTGGGTAAGGGCTGCGGGTGAGGCTGCTGCTCCCACAACCCTGGGGGCAGCCCCAGGACTGTCCCAAAGATGGGGACCACCTTACTGGAGAAGGGGGCTCCTCTCCCCAGTCCAGTGGCCTCAGTGGGCTCTTGCCTAGAGACGACAGGCCTTCACTGGGGAGTCCATGAGCCCTTTACCTAAAAGCAGGGAACTGAGAGGCACTTGGGGAGCCTCTGCCTCAGAAGCGAAACAAAGACGGAGGCTTTTCCGAGGCTCCCAGCCAGCTGCCCGCCTGGGCCAGCACAGGCAACCGAACCCCCGTTTCCCACCTGATGGTCCCTCAGCATTTCCAGGCCGCAAAGAGCGGGAAAGCAATAAGCGCCTGAATGCTTCACCCCGGCAACAGCTGCTCCTCAGCCAGATTGGGGGGGGGCGGGGTTCAAGAGGGTGAGGCAGCCAAGTCCCTGAGGTCTGTAGTGAGACTAGAAGGAGGGCTTGGGGCTCCCTGCCCAGCGGTTCCCCTCTTGTCCTTAGGTTGTTTTTCCTCCTTCTCATTTACAATCCAAGTTCCTTTCTTTCTTCAAAACATTATTTGAGTTGGTGGAGGAAAGTGAACTCAGAGTCAGCCCTGGCCTGGCCCAGGAGGCCGTGCCTGAGCCCAACACACCCTCTGATTAACCCATCATGCAGACCCTCTCAACCCGACTGGCCAGAAGCCCTCGTCTTCTCCGGAGAGCTCGGCTCCCACGCCGGCCCAACGCCTCTTCTCTTGCCTCAGTTTATCCCCATGTTCCCTGCTAGAACGTGGGCCCCTCTTAGCCCCAGCTCTCACACCCACGCCAGCCCCAGCCCCGCCTGGCGAGTCCTCCTCACTCTCCCCGGAACACAGGCAGGGAGGGCGTCTCCCAGGAATGCCCATAAGCTCCAGGAAGCAACACGATGCCCCGAGAGGCAGGATATCAGCCCTGAATGGCACCCCATCCTGAGAGTGCCCAGCCAGGGGAGCCGGCAGAGTCCTTTGTCCTTGCCTTCTGGAGGAAGCAGGGTGCCTCCCAGGACTCAGAGGTGGATGGACGGAGCCCAAGCCAGCAAGGCCAATGCTCCCACCCCCAGCCCCATGCACGTGCCCAGGGAGACCGTGTGAAAACGCGGGAGGGGAACCCAGCAGCCAGCCTGCCCACCACCAAAACCACTGCCCCCACCAGCGGCGAGGACTGGCCTCAGAACCACTCCTGACCGTCCGCTGTGGACCTGGGTCTGCACCGAGGGAGTGGCGGTGCAAAGGACGCCTGGGTGTGCCCTTTGTAGGCCCTTATCCGAAGCTAACGATCACTCCCCTGATTAATTAGCTTTGCAAGTCTGAATGGTGGTTAACTGGGCTTTCCTAAAGAGGGCCACAGCGACAGCAGAAAGAGAAGCCTGGCAAAGCCGCCCGGGCCCCCTGGCAGCCTGGACCCTAACAAGCAGAGGAGGGCAGACGCGCCCGGAAAGGTGGGCACTGTAACACTCGGCCACCAAGTCTCTCCTGGTCAGTTAAGATCCTCATCCACTCTGGGTGTTATCCACAACACATTGCTACCCAGGGTCAGCCAGGTCACTCTCTGGGTGCAGGGCCCACACCTCACGGAGCCTCAGCACCCCAGATGGTGCCTAGCATGCGGCAGGGACGCGCTAAACGTTTGCTGAGCAGAATGGGCAAGCCCGTCCAGGAACGGCAGGCTCGTCTTAACCACGGCCATTTCAAGGCGGCCGATATGTACACGAGGAATACAGACTGCTCTGACCTCAGCGTGAGCCCAGAACAATTAGGAGAGGAAGCCTACTGCAAATCATGCCGTGCGTTCTCAACGCTCCCCTGCGTTCGGAACCCTCTGCCGTCTGGTGTCAGCCTTGCCGCCGGCTTCCTAGGGTCATGCAGGATTGACTGACACCCGGAGGGATGGAGGTCTCTCCTAGAGGCTACCCATGTCAGCCGGGCTGCTCCAGGGGCCAGACAGGACTGGGAGAATGTGGGCTGAGGGGGGTCAGATTCTCCTCACCCCATTCCCACTGTCTCATGGCAGTGACCCCCGCCCTGAAGGGCTGTGGGGAGTCAGGGCAGGGGTCTGTGTGAGCACCTCAAGTGCTAGCACCAGCTGCCTAAACTAAACCGTCCTTGTCCAAACAAAGCCGCCGCCGGCACTGGCTGGGCCGGGCCAGCTTTCATCACCGCGCTTGCTGGGCAGTGGGATTTGTCCCGGAGGCCAGGAGGCCCCAGGTAACAGGGGATCAAGCCTGAGGGAGCACAGGTCCAGGCTGGAGTCCAATCCCACTTCTACTGCACGGTCACTTGGGGACCTTAGGACACACTCCTTGACCTTTTTGTTCCTATAAAATCAGGATAGGATTCCCTGTATTTGGTAGAGAAGTTTCTACTGATCGTTATGCTCACCTCTCAACTCTCCACATTAAGAGAGTCCACCCAGTATGTGGCTGGCCCCGTGAGACACACTGGAGACATCCACGCCATGGTCCCTGCTTTCAAGGCATCCACACTTCAGGAGCGAGCACAGGAGAAACCCTCCGACAGCGATGAGAAGTGAGATGTCAGGGTTCAGACCGCAAATGCCTCCTGGGCCCGAGGCCAAGACAGGCTGCAGGGAGGGGGTGAGTTTGGGTGGGGAGCTGAACAGGGTTTGAATGGAGAGGGGAAATCCTCAGATGAAAGTGACAGTCCTCAGAAAAATCCTGGCATCACTGAGGTAGTGACGAGGCCAGCCAGGAGAGTCCGAGAGTGACAGGTGATAACACTGCATATTGAGTGGCCCAGAGGGTGAACCACTGCCCACCAGGATGGGAAGCTTGGCTTGGTATCACAGGCAATACTGAGCCACTGCAGGCTGGTGAGGGAGGGAGTTTTATGATGAAATAACATTTAATAACAGCTGCTGTCTAGTGAGTGCATGCGGTGTGCAGGTATAGCTCTTTTAATCCTCGTGACAACCCACGAAGTGGGTCAATTAAAGTTCCCACTTCACAGACAACGAAAGTGAGGCAGAGCAAAGCTAAGCAATTTGCTCAAGCCCACATAGCTGTGTAACCACTATGCAACACTGCCCCCAAGAAGGAAGAATAATCTGTCTGTAGTTTCAAAGAGGAACGGAGGTGGCAGAGGGACGCTGGGTCTGAAGACCGGGAATACTGCTGCATTAGGGAGACCGGGCTGGAAAGGAGAGATGAGTCCAAGAAGTCCACGAGGGAGGCACTACCAAAATCTGGGATTGACCCACCCAAGCCCAGGGAGCATCGAATGCTTAGGAAACCCTGGCAGAGATGGAAAAGTAGAGAAAAGCACCAATTACGGGGCAGATGGTGAGTTCCGGCGGAAGAGCTGACAGTCATCCACACCATGGACACCGTCGTGTCTCTCCTGTTAAGTTCTCCCACATAGCCTAGCCTTCACCTGCAGCCCAGGTCTTCACACGTTGCCTTCCAGGGGACTGAAGCCCCCACCCTCTCTCAGCCCGTCCACAGGCCCCATCTCCCAGTGACGCCTCCACCCCTACCACAGCCCCTTCTCCAGGGGCAGCACATCTGTCCCCAGGGGAAATGGACAGGACCTGGTGAGTGTCTGTTCACTGCTCATTATTTCCAAGTCTCGTGTGAAAGCATGCACGCGTGTGTCATGATGCTGCAGATATAAACAGCTCCACCTCCGAGAAGGAAGCACACTCTCATTTTTCCTCGGTGGATGACAAGCAGAGACAAACCAGGTGCTGAGCTTTCCCAGGTGCTGCCAGGAATCTGGGCCAAGAGGGCTCTCCAGAGTCTCTTCCTGGAGACTCTGGCCCTGATGGTCACGTTGTGTATTTTAGACCTCACTGGGCATGCACATAAGAGGCGGCTGGCCACTGGCCGACTGTGAGTTCCACTTAGCAGGCTATGTCCTGAAGCCTCAACAAGCCAGCCTGCCCTGCCTCTGGGCTCAGCCGCCCATCTGGGACAGGCCCCTCTGTGGCCAGTTTTCTGAGCAATCTGAAGAACGAAGGGTATTTACAGCCTGAGGTCAGCAGGCACCATCTTACTTTCTTGAGAAAGAATGTCCACAGTTAAGAGTTTCCCCAAGAATGCGTGAGGGGTCAGAGGGACGAGAGGCCTCCAGCAGGCCAGCCAGTGTGAGGGCTGATTTCATCCTCAGTGTTTACTGAGGGTCCCCCGTGTGCCGGGAACTCTGGCATCCGGGGATGCTGGGCAGGGTGACTGAGAAGGCCTCCTTCAGCCCAGGAAGCAAACACCTTGTTCATCTGTCCACGTCGATGTCTGTCCCGGTGCCTTGGGGGCACACTCCATGAGGGAGTCTAGCAGAGTCTCAGGAGGGGTCTGTGCAGGCCTTCAGAGTGGTGAGGGAGCCGTGGGGGGACAGTGATGTGGGGTTTTTAACCCCAGAGATGAATGATTTGGTGGCAGTTTGGGGGCACGTTTGCAGCAGACCTGGAAGTCTCAGCCTGCTTGCTCTCCAGGGCAAGGGGCTGCGGGGGGCCCAGAGGACACTCAGGGACTGCTGGGCAGTTCTGCCTGTGTCAGCGAGACTGTGACTGAGGTGGTCCTCTGTTCGGACGGAAGAGCAAGGAAATGCTAAGTAAGAGTTCGGCCGAGGTGGCCAGAGTTACGCTAAGGGGCAGGCTCTGGACCTTGGCATTTCTGTAAGAGAAATCAGAATTTCTTCTGAGGATCCTAAGTTCTTTCCGCCTGAGGCCCAGGGTCTCTGTTTCTGAGAAACATCTCATTAGAAGGAAGGGACTCTTGTTCCTAGAGACCTTTCCTCTACTCGAGGCTGCGGGACATAGCCTGCTAAGTGGAAATCACAGTCAGCCAATGGCCAGCCCGCCTCTTATGTGCATGCCCAGTGAGGTCTAAAATACACAACATGAACCCCTCCACCTTACCCCAGGTGCCCCCACTTGCAGAGGGGCTGGGCCAGCCAAGAGGATGCACCGGCCAGAAGGAGAGGCTGGAGAAGAGGAGTCTGGGCAGGCAGGAGGGAGGAACAA
This sequence comes from Tadarida brasiliensis, assembly GCA_030848825.1. Lineage (NCBI taxonomy): Eukaryota > Metazoa > Chordata > Mammalia > Chiroptera > Molossidae > Tadarida > Tadarida brasiliensis. The sequence continues at coordinate 61,113,324 of CM061260.1, read as the reverse complement.
GCGCCAAGCCCTCAGCAAGGAAAAGGCAGGAAGAAGTCTGAAATATTCCCAAAGCCTAATTTTAGACAATAGTTCCTTTCTCTACCAGCATTCTTCCCAGAATTGAGATTTGCATCCGGTGAGTTCCCGTCATCCCTGAGGATGTTTCGTCCCCCAGTGCTTCAAGCACGGAGCGCTTTGCATCTGGGCCGAGGCCGACCAGCGGAGAGACGTGGCCCCCGAAAGGGAGGAAGCAGTGAACCGTGGCCTTTCTACAATCGTGCGCGTGTCCCCCCACACCAGCCACACACCTGTCCACCCCCAGCTGACAAGAGCAGAGCAGACAAGAACTGGAGCTCTATACAGCAGCCAAGATGATCTTTTCAAAACACCAATCTGACCGTGTAAACTACACTTCCTCTCCCTCTTCAAACTTTTATAACTTCCAAGTCTCTTGGCATAAAATCCAATCTCCTTAACTCAGCCGCATGGGCTGTGTCAGCTGCCTCCTTCTGCTGCTCTAGCCTCATCGCATTACCCCCGAATTCAAGTCCTGCTCCATCCTGCCACAGGGCTTTTGCACATACTAGTCTCTCTCCCGAGAAAACCCCACTCCCACCCTCTTTGCTAAGTGACCTCCTACCCTTCCTTTGGACTGCAGTCGAATATTCAATTCCTCGGACCTCCCAAAGTGGCTTCCCCTAACAGCCACCACAGGCCCATGTCTCCATACTTTTATGCTGCGTACAGCCAGAATTTTACCTTAATCAGTGTGATTTTTTTTAAATCAGTGTACAACTTCCTTATTAGACTGAGAGCTCCTCGGGGCAGGGCCTGTCTGCTCACCAGTGAAACAGCAGATCTAGCAGTGCTTGGCATACAATAAATGCTCAGGAAATATGAATGAATGAATGAGTAGATGACTGACTGAATGAATGAATGAATGAATGAACGAGAAAAATCAAACCAGCTAGGAGCTAGGCATTCTCCAAAGCTAGAGCCATACATTCCACTTCAAACAAAGCTGAGCAACAGCTCATACAGCAGTCACCTGCCCTGAGTCTGCACCGGAGCCCAGGCACCCTTCCTTCTCCGGGGTGTTCACTGGACTCTCGTTTTCACGGCCTCTCCAAATTTCAGACCTGGAGAGGGCTTGCCACTTTTTCAGATGAGGAGACAGGTCCAGGGCCCAAGATCACACTGCCAGGCAGCAGGATGCAGGAGCACCTCAGGCCCCTTGCTTCGTACGTGCTGCCGTGTTAGCCGGCTCTGTCTAGGCTACACCGCAGGAACAAATACACCCGAACTCTCAGGGGCCGAACTCTATGCCAGTTTAGTTCTGGCTCATAAAACCTCTGATACAGACCAAGTGGCTGTACTTCCTCTGGACCATGTGGCCTCTCGGGTCACCGTGGAGTGCAGAGAGGGCTGGAGGACTGCACAGGGCGTTCTCGTGGCCAGGCCTGGAAGCGGTATACATCGCAGTGTCTGAAGCATCTTGCTTCCTGCCCTGTCAGTTCCTTTCTTACCCCTTGAGGCTCCCCCTCCCCAGAAGGGAGAGACTCTTATTTCAAAGAGATTGCCTCAGAAGTCCTCCAGGAGGGGGGCTGAAGGGAAGGAAGGCCAGAGGGTGCCCCAGGCTCAGCCTCACAGTGCCTCTCAGGATCCCCTTCCCCCACCCCACGTTTCACTGGCTACAACTCAGTCATGTGGCTGGAAACTACCTGTGCTGGCGGCTGGGAACATGTCTCCCCAAGTGCCCATAAAGAGGGGATGAAGTGGAGAACAGATCTCCACCATTGCCGTCCGGGTCCTAACTAGGGTTACTTCCTTCAGAGTCCGGAAGCAACCGCCAGCCTGCCCTGGCCCAGTGGCCCCCTGTCCCTGCTGAGAGCACAGTGCCTCCGACCCTGAGATGACACACCAGGAGCCCGCTTTCCCAGAGCAGAGAGGCCCCGCAGAGATCAGCGGTGGTCTCCCAGCTTGGTGTGAAGGATGGAGGTGCACTGGAGGCCACGCCCTGGAGCTCTGGCCATCCGGACCTCACTCCTGCAGGACAGCTGGACACTCTCCTAGGGAATCCCCCCCAGGGCTGAATCGGAAGGCTCTCGTCGTGCTCATCTGCCAGAGGTCCCCAGGCCTGCCAGGGAGAGGGGCCCAGCGAAGGAACCCAACCCTGGGCTCAGGTCCTGGCCCTGCTCTGACTGGCCGAATGTGCTCTGTTGTGTCTCTTCCTGCCTGTGTCTCCCCGACGGTAAAACGGAGAGCCCAGATTCACCCTATGGCCCGGGTTAGTGCGTGGATTCAAGGGGAGCGGTGAGAAACAATGTGCCGATGACCGTGACATCAGTTGTTACAAAGTCACCAGGCGACCCCTCCTCTCTGGCTGTTCTCGGGCTGCAGAAAAGGCTGTGTTCTCAGTGCCCTGTCCCACACTCCCGTTTTCAGTCTCCTACCCCAGCTTCCAGGAACCAGGCTGAAATTCTCCCAGGAAGTGAATTCCTAGTACTGGCTATTGTCTCGTGGTACTAGATCCACGAGCCGGTCACATACTCACCCACTCACACACAGGCTTCCACCACCCCAGCCGGGACCCGGGGGCCCAGGACCACTCGTGGGCACCTCACCATCACAGCTGGGCTTCTGCCGGCAGTGATTCTGGGGTTGCCCGGTGGGGCTGATATGGGGGTGGTGTTGGTATAGGGGACCCAGAGTGGGGGAGGGGGTCCCGTGAGGCACTGTGAGGCTGAGCCTGGGGCACCCTCTGGCCTTCCTTCCCTTCAGCCCCCCTCCTGGAGGACTTCTGAGGCAATCTCTTTGAAATAAGAGTCTCTCCTTCTGGGGAGGGGGAGCCTCATGGGGTAAGAAAGGAACTGACAGGGCAGGAAGCAAGATGCTTCAGACCCACAGAGGAGGTGGGTTTTCGAGAACTTTGTCTGAGAGAATCCAGGACAGCCATTGCTGCTGCTTGAGGGGTGGGGGTGGAAATGGGTGCGATGGGAAGGGGGAGAGGAGGTGTGAGGAGAGTGGGTGAGGCAGACAATGGGGGCTGTCAGGAGAGGCTTCTGGGACAGCACAGGGCGTGGGAAGGGCATGTGGGTGAGGGTGGGGTTGCCTCACCCGGGATCAGAAACTCGGGAACTTCAGAGGGGGCCGCTTGACGGATGCAAAGTTGAGAAACCCAGTCGGAGCCCCCAGGGCTCAGCCAACTTCTGATCGACTCTGCACAGCAGAGACGGAGCCTGAAAAGTTTTCTGAAATTGCACTCCTTTCCAGTGTCTCACTGTGGGCTTCTATCTCAACGCTGCTGGCAGACTGTCCTCATTTCTGCAGAAGAAGAAACTGAGCCTCAAAACAGAAACGAAGCTGACCCAAGCAGACACAGATCCAACAACACACGCAGGGTCAGAATTAAGTCCAGGTCCTTTTAACCTCCGAGGACACAGCCAGGCATCTCTGGGTCTGAATTTCTCCTCCCAACCGCAGACCTGACTCTCCTAGTTAGGACTACTTCCCTAATTAGAAGTAATTAAGGGACTTCCCTTGCCTGTCTTCTCAGAAACACTAAGTCCAGGTTTGAACACATTTTGGTCTCCTAGGAAAAAGTAAGCCAGAAAAATCCCAGTTACAATTACCAGCGCCGTCAGTGTGATTATCAACCACAAACATTTCACCGGGAGCTGTGTGAATGGGAACCAGCTGCAGCGGGTGAGTGGGGAAATGACTATAACACCCTCTGCCCCTCAAGTGGATTCTGGTCCGTCCAAGCCAACCGAGCTCTGAGTGGACAACATTCTGGGGGTTGTGGACCCTGGGCCCGGAGGGGAACGTGCAGAGAGAAGAGGTGTGGGAGTCCTAGGGGACAAGTTTTATCAGCCTCATTTCCAAATGCTGCTCACCCCTGGCCCTCTCAACACAGCACTGCTGGCTTCCTCTCTTGGAGTCAGCATGAGCGGGCATGGACCCCACAATGCCAGGGCCTGGGGTCACCACCACTGACCCTCCTCAGATCCTGTCCTCCTATGAGAAGTGCAAACAGCCCGGTGCCCCCCATGGTGCTTCCCCTCTACCCATGGCAAGTACCTGACAGTGCCTCAGTCTTCTCTTCTGCGAAATGGGAACACCTAGGTTGGCACGGGGATTAAATGAGTTACTACGTCGTCAACAAGTGCTAATGGCGCCCACAAATACTGTTACCAGTGTTATCACCATCTGAGAAAGGGATGGACAGAGATGGACCCTAAGGAGGGACGACCTGCCTGGCGTTCCCTTCCTCTGCTTCTGCAAGAGAGGGCGGGGGTGGGCTCTCACCAGGCAGGATCAGTGAAAGGTCAGGGGCTGGTGCCGAGGAGACCGCAAACCTGGGTCCCATTCTCGGCATCTCTACATCGTGTGACTTTGAACAAGTTACTTAACCTGTCTGAGCCTCAAAAAATTAAACACAGAATTACCATATGATCCAGAAATTCCACCTCTAGACATAGATACATACATACATACATACATACACAGATAGATACACAGATAGATACACAGATAGACAGACACAAAAGAAGTAAAAGCAGGACTGAAACAGATGTTTGTACACCAATGTTCACAGAAGCATTATTCACAACGGCCAAAAGGGGGAAACACCCAAGGTCCCTCGGACGAAGGGATGACCCAAGTATAACAGATGCGTAGAATGGACTGTTGTTCGGCCCTGAAAGGGAAGGACATTCTGACACCGGCTACAACATGTGAACTACTCCAGACGGAAAAGGGCAAACACTATATGATCCCACTTACGTGAAGCACCTACAACAGCAGACTCCTTGGAGACAGGAAGTAGAATTGGCTGGGGCTGGGGAGAGGATCGGGGAGTCACTGTTTAATGAGCACAGAGGACGATGAAAGAGTTCTGGACGTGGTCAGTGGGGACAGTTACCCAGCATGGTGAATGTGCTTAATGCCACTGGACTGTATACTTAAAAACACTTAAAATAATAAATTTATGTTATTTATATTTTACCACATAAAAAAGACAAGAAATAAAGCGTGAAGTAGAAGACTCGATGTAAGACGGAAACCCTCGGGCCCCGCAGCCATCTCCGCACGCACCCTGGCCCTGCTGCTCTCACGTGGCACTGAGACCATGTAGGCAGGGTGGCCACCGGGTGGCCGCGTCCTGGCCCTGTCCTGCTGCAGGTCTGTCCTAGCAACACTGTGTTAGGGACACCCAGACACACACACACAGCCCAGGCCATGGAGGGGAGGGTGTGAAGTCTCTTGCTAAGGAGATGGGACGCTGTAAACGGGGAAAGCCCAAAGGGAAAAGCAATCTCTGGAAAGGCATTTTGGGAACTTCTGCTTCTGCCTCCAGGATTCTGGGTTTCAGTGGAGCCAAGTCGACGGGCAGGCAGGACCACAGTGTAGGACAAGAGGAAGGGAGCCGGCCTCCCGTCCCTCGGCAGTCCGGCCGGACAGCTGCCACCGCAGTGTGGAGGAGCTCGGCAAGGCCCTGGCGCTTGGAGCAAGCTCGCGGGCCCCCCTCGGCCTCCATTCGTGGCTTCACCCAGCAGTTGTCAAGGCTGAGAGGGGAGAGATTCTTTCGGTCTCCTTGGGAGTTTGAGATGCTCCAGGCTCTGCCCCAGCACGGGGTGGGGCGGGTAGGGCTGTCAGGCTGAGCTCCAGGCTCCCACCTTCCCGGAGATGGACAAGCTCCTCGGGAGAGGAGTGCCAGATGGAAAAGTGCCCGCCCACGGGGCTAATTTTAGGCTCAGCAGCAGCAGCAGCAGCTCCCTGCACAAAGCCCCCTGCGCAACTCAGCTGAGGCTTAAACTACGAGGCCACCCAGAAGGAAAAGAAAATACACACACGCACACGCACCCGTGCACATACACGCACACATGCGCGCACACACCCTTCCTCCAGGCAGGCCTTATGAATGCTCTTTCCTGCCCTGTAAGAGGGAGGGAATCCAGCAATGCTCCTTACGCCCTGCAGCTCTGAACCCAGGAAGGCCTCACCAAATATTATTAACCATGTGACCTTATGGTTCCCAGGTCAGAGGGCCTGAGGTCGCTAGCCCCAAGAAAAGACCCCGAGGGAGATTGAATAATAAACAGCCTTCAGCTCACAGCTGCAGATGGGACCAGCTGTCTCTGAGAACAGAACAGGACTGCTCAACAGGACATATTAACAAGGAATTTGGTTGGACTTGAAGATGAACTTTCCAACCAAGGGAAATCTAAAACCTGGGGCTTACAGAGGCTCCTCAGGGAGCATGACTGAGTCACAAAAGGCTTCACCTGAGCTGGGTCAAGTGTGGCTCACCTGTAGACAGGTGGTGGCTTAGATGGCCTTAGGAGCCCTTGATAACACCTGCTCCTGTCTGCACCACCAATTGCTGTGCCCTTCATATACATTTCCTAGGGCTCAGAGATGTTGAGAGACTTGCCCAAGGTCACACAGCAGGTATAGGCCAGAGCTGGGATTTGAAGTCAGGTGTGTCCTCATGAAGCCTGTCCACGTGCACTGCCCTTTCTCTGTCCCCGGCCAAGCTCCAGGGGACAACTGGGTCATTTAAATTCACTGCCTTGAAAATTGTTCCTTCTTTGCCCCCTCCCCAGTAAAGCCACGGGAACTGGCCCTAAGCCCAGGGCATCTCTTCTCCCCCAAACCCCCACTCAGAAGCTCAGCTCTGGGACAACCTCCGAGCCCCAACTTTTCTCATCTGAGGATCACAGAGGCCACTCACAACACCTCGGCGTCTTTGCTTTTCCTGGAGCCACCTGTCCTCTAATGACCCCTCAGCCTGGTGGGGGGGAGGGCACAACAGGACTTCAGGGATGGAGGCACCACGTGGAGGACCAGCCCTTCAGTCTCCTTGAAGTCCCTGGACCCGCCCTGTCCACGAAGTCATAATATTTACAGGGAACACTGCAAAGCCAGCCGCCGAGCAGCTCTGCCTGGCTGGCAAGTTACCGCAAACAGCAGATGTCTCCGAACAATGTGAACACGGCCCCCCTCCTTACACTCAGCACCCCACCCCCAGTAAACAAATAAACAAGCAAGACGCTGGAGCCAAGCGAGCTGCCCTTCCTACAGAGGTCACCCTGGAGCCGGGGCAGCACACTCACACTCCACTTGAGAACACGTCCTTCTAGGGGCAAAAAATGTCCATCGGAGACACACACACACCAGTGCTATAATCTCTCCGTGTGTGTGTGTGTGTGTGTGTGTGTGTGTGTGTGTGTGTGTGTGAGAGAGAGAGAGAGAGAGAGAGAGGCAGGAAAGGGGATGGAGAAAGGAGAGGGAATGTCAATAGAGCCAAAATGCTTATTTTATTAAAACCTTTTATAAATAAGCTCCACTTTGCCCTAGCCAGACACACAGTCAGTGCCAGAAATCATGACTCCTCTACTTTCTGAAAATCTAGCTGGTGAGACAGAGGCACACACAGGGTGGAGACCTGCCAATGTTTTGAATGCATATCCCTGCCCCTCCAGCTCCCAGAACTCCCATGTGGAGCCCCACCTATCCCCATGTTGGCTAGAAAAGCACACATTCGAGTCCCACCACACCACTTACTTGCTGTGTGACCTTGGGCAGGTTACTTAAGCTCTCTGTGTCTTTGTCATCTGTAAGACGGAAAATAACGATTTCTACATTCGAGAGCTGTAGAGATTAGATATTAGCTATCATGATGAGTACCCCAGTCTCCATTTTTCCTACTCCCCTCTCTACAGTCTACAAAGAGACTTCTTTTGTGGACTAGCAGAAAATCATCATCATCACCATCCTCTTCTCTTTAACCCCAAGACAGGCGTTCCAAGCTAGTTGTTCTCATCCTGTCCTAGAGATGAGGACATTGAGGCCAGAGAGGCTCTGAGACTGGCCTGAGGTCACAGCATCAGTGACAGAGCCTGGGGAGGACTGTCATAGACAGTCACAAGAGCCCCATAGACAGAGCACGAGAGCCCCATCAGCGCTGTGGAAAGGTTTTCAGAAGACCTACCCTCTTCAGAACTCACGGGGCCAGGAGGAGGTGAGGAAGGGTGCACAGGTGTGGCCGAGCCTGGGGTGGCTCAGCCCGGTGGGTGTGAGAGCACAGGACTGGCTGCCAAGCTGGGCGCCTCAGCCCTGACACCTCACACCTCCTTGGGCCCAGGGCCCTGGCTCCCTGTCCTCAGCAGGAGGCACCACCACTGTCAGGAACCCCAAGATCCAGAGAGAGGAACCCCCACAGGACATAGGTGGCCCAGGATCCTAATTCTCACCCTGGCAGTCTCTCGACTTCCCAGAACACTGCCCACGTTGCTCCAGGGCCTACCCAGGGCGCTCTCGGCAGAACTGAAGAGCCCCTGGAACAGGCCTGTCGTCCACTCAGGAGACCATTTGTTCCGATTTGCCCAGCACAGTTCTGGTTTATGCCTGCTGTCCTCAAGCAACTATCAATAGTGCTTCCTCCCATTTCCCTGTCAAAACTGTCCTGGTCTAGCCCTGGCCTGTGTAGCTCAGTGATCAGAGCGTCAGCCTGCACACTGAAGGGTCTTGGGTTCGATTCCCGGTCACGGGCATGTACGTGGGTTGTAGGTTCAATCCCCAGCCCTGGTTGGGGCACATGCAGGAGACAACCAATCAACATGTCTCTCTCACATTGATGTTTCTCTCCACCTCCCTCTCTCTCTATCCCTCCCTCGCTCTCCCACCCTCCTTCCCTTCCACTCTCTCTAAAAATCAATGGGAAAAATATCCTCCGGTGAGGATTAATGCGCACGCACACACACACACACACACACACACACACACACACACACAGTGTCCTGGTCTCGATGCTGAATTATATGGTCACCATACTCCCACCGCCCTCCAGGCTCCTGAGCACTTTACTTTCCAGACTGTAGAAACCTTCTTCCCACGCTGCCTGCCAGCCCCCAAGCCTGTGACTTCTACAAGTAGCCAGCTGGGTCTTCTCAACACAACACAAGTGACCAAAGGTCGTGAGCCTATCAGTGCAGAAGGCGACCCCAGCAGAAACAGTGCACTCCAGAACAGAGAAGGGAGACAGCCAGACCGTTCATGGACACATTAGGACCCACGAGAAATTGCTATGTCTTTAAGAAGAGAAATAAGTACTCCCTCCATCTCTAGTCTGTTCATTTGCTCATTCATTCATTCAACACGAATTGATTAAACATCAAGCAGGTTCAAGGCTATGTCCTATAATCAATGGAACCAGAATCCACAAAATGAAAATATAAATAAAACCTAGAGAATTAGAATGGAGATACATATGCACAACTATGTATACATACAGATTTAGTTGTTCGCGTTTGTGGGTTGTGAGCTATCCCAGGGGTAATCTGAAATTCGCTGGAATCAGGCTTTGAAATGCATTAGGTGATTTTTTTTCAATACATTTACCTCCTGGGTGATGTTTGAGCCTATGTGATACCGCATTGCTATTTAAATGAGTCTAGATTCTGAGATCTCGTCTACATTCCCAGAAAACACCAAGGGTTAGGGATGCCGGCTGGGGGAAAAATCAATTTGGTCAAATTCATCGACCTGGACCTGTGAGTATGTATTAAGTGCCCAGGACGGGACCAGCGCTGCAGGAGGCTGGGCAAACCAGAATGCCAACACGAGGGGCAAACTCAACAGCCTGCCTCTTACTGAGGACGGTCATCCCAGCCCAGCCCGGTCACAAACACGGACATTCAAACCAAGTGACATAGTAACCTCCCTTAAACAGGCCTATTAGCAGATGCAAGAGAGAAGTCATCTTCCCACAACATTAATTAGACAAACATGTACTGAGGCCAGAGGCAGGCCAGGCGCTCTACTAGGGCGGGAGAAATCAGCAATAAATAAGGCCTGTCTTGGATCTTGAGACACACCAGTCTAGAGGAAGGAAGACAAAACCAGGAGGGCACACCAGTAGGGTGAGTGTAGTCAGAGAGGGACCCCCAAGGAAGGAAGGAAAGAACCCATCTCTGTGTGTTGGGGTGTGGCCAGGAAGGCTTCCAGGAGGAGGTGATATTTGACTTAGTTTCTGGAATGCAGATGAGCAGTGGGAGCGTGGAGAGCAGAGGAAGGGCAAGAAAACATTCCAAAGCAGCATGGAGAGGCCGCTGTGTGACCGTATAGGGCAGAGGGGGGAAAGCCAATACTCAGGACCAGAATGGCCAGGAAGCAATCTGTTCAGACCTGAGTTAGGAAATGCAGCGTTACAGCTGTGCGACAGGTGCAACCAAGTGAGAGAGAGCCGAGTCAGGGGGGCCAGGTAAAAGGCTGTTGCCGTGGCACAGAAGAGAGCTGATGAAGGGTTAACCAGGGCAGGTTGGGAGGAAATGCAGGGGCAGAGGAGTGGAGGACATTTCAGAGTCAAACCCATCAGCACTCGGCCAACTGAAAGTGGGAGGTGAGAACAAGAAGTATCAAGCATGACTTCCAGTTTCTAACTGGGCAACAGGGGGGTGGTGATGCCAGAAAGCCAGATGGAGGGAAGGCTAGCCTTGGTGGGGAGTGTGGTGGATGAGTTGGGCAGGGCACATGCTGGGTTTGCGGTGTCCGAGGGACCAACAGCCTGGGATTGACAGACAGCTGGAAACCTGCTAGTGGATCTCCAGAGAGGTCTAGGCCAGAGGGACAGTTAACCTTAAGCAGGACGTGGGTAAGATCGGCCAGGACAGAGCCCCATGGGGAGCCCTAGAAAACACTTAAATGCTTAAGAAGGAAGGAGAGGCCCTGGCCGGTTTGGCTCAGCGGTTAGAGCGTCAGCCTGTGGTCCAGAAAGACCCGGGTTCGGTTCCCGCTAGGGGCACGTACCTTGGTTGCAGTTTGTCCCCGGCCCTGGTTGGTCGTGTGGGAGGCAGCCACTCGATGTGTCCCTTTCACGTCGATGTTTCTCTCTCTCTCTCTCTCTCTCTCTCTCTCTCTCTCTCTCTCTCTCTCTCTCCCTCCCTCCCACTCTATCTGAACAAAAGATGGAAAAATATCCTCGGGTGAGGATTTAAAAAAAAAAAAGAAGAAGAAGGAAGGAGAAGACCAGAGGCCAAGACAAGAGACAGCAGGAGCAGCCAGGAGACAGTGTCAGGAAGGAGGCAGTGCCAGGCTGATGACAGGCAGGAGACCCCAACATCTGCAGCAAGGCTGCTTTCTTCGTGGCGGGGGATGGAATCGATGAGTTCAGGGACACATGCGGCTGAGAATGACCTCGCTGAGGGCTGGTGGTGACGAGGAGACAACATGGGAGATGGAGGCAGGCCCGGGAGGGAATGAGGACAGCTGTACATGGAGAACTGTCCACGCTCAGCGTCTGAGGGAGGACAGGGAAGGAGGAGGGGCATGAAGGCCAGGAGTGATGGAGGGAAGAAGGTGGCCAGGCAGTGGAGGGACACCCGAGGCAGGAGAAGGTGCTTGGCTGGCCCTGAGAGGCCAGGAAGGGCACCCAGTAGGTCAGCTGAGACAAGGAGGGACTGAGGTGGAGGGGTCCTCCCTGCGCAGGGAGTTCATCTGCAGACGATGAAGGCTTGGCAGTGACATAGGACTAGAAGCCAGAGAGAGACGGTGGTGAGGGCTCCAGCTGGTCTCTCTGGGGAGGAGGATGTGAATAAAACCACAAACCTCGTTAGAAGATCCTTGCGAGGAATTCTGGCCCTGGAAGGGAACTGGTACGCAGTGTCTCCTCTGGGCTAGGATTTGTGGTCCTGTCCCTAAATCTTTCCATCTCTTTTCCCCAATTCCAACAGGACCCATTTGCACAGGGAGAGTTTTCACAGAAGAGAGCTAAACACGCCCCCAACCCTCCCCCAACACACACACACACACACACACACACACACACACACACACACGAGCGCGCGCGCGCCCTGCACATCAGAGCCGGGAACTCCTGGTCCAGCACAGGCCCACATCTGTTTCTTGCTTTTGGTGATGCCCCCAGCAGAGCACCACATGCAGAGAGGCATGTGACCAGCAGATGAGAGGGACACTAACTCCAAGGTTAGAAAAACCTATGACTTTCCCCCTCGCTGACCACAGGGTCAATCAATTCTCCCAGAATGAGTGCTTCTCCGTCTGTGGCTCAGAGCACATACAGGCCAGTGAAGTGGCTACGACTGCAACCTCATTACTGGCAAGTACACAGATGTCCACGCAGGCCTTCTGAGCCCCACCTGCAAGGGACAAAAGGTGCAGAGCTTGCTGGAGAGGCCGGCTCTGTAGGGAGCTGCAAATGGCCCTCATCCTCCCTGAAGAGCAGTTGGGGGTGGGAGGAGAAGGGGGGCAGAGCCCTAGGAAGGGCCTGGGGTGTGGGCTATGGTCCTGCTCATGGCTGGACACCAGGACAGAGGAGATGCCCCTAGGCGATGGAGTGAGGACGGCTGCCAACCCCTGGGCCACCAAGATTCCAGCTTTGGTCTCAGGCTGGGAAGTTGGACAGACACTCTAAGCCATCGGCCCAGAGTTCAGACTTGCCCCTACTACTCTTCCCCGGCAGACACAGCTCACAGCCAAGCCTCGCTTTTTCTCTGCTGTGGAAGAAGGGGAAGACAAGAGGGATCTGCTCGTCCCTAAATGCTGCGTTGCGGCAGGATGCACTTGCTCACCAGGTCGCTGTCAGTCTCACTCTGGGCGCCTCCCACTGCACCCTCCAGCCTGTTTCCCTCCTTTGCAACTGGTGGGATGGGCCGCGGAGGGCAGCCTCTCTGTGTGAGGTCTGGTTAGCAGGGCCTCTAACTGAGGCATGTACAGGTGGTCTTTGGGAGCCCAGGTCCCCCTAAAATAGTTTCTAGCTTTCTCTGTGTGCACAGAGGTGCATTTTCCTACAGGCAAAGTGAACAGTTCTCCTTAGATGTTCAGAAGGGTTGAAACCCAAAGGAGGATTAAACGTTGCTTTGGGGGATTAAGAAGTGCCCAGGAGTAAGGAAGGAAGGCTGAGCTTGGACTCCCGTGGGCTGTCCTCACAATCCCACGGCAGTGCCAGTGCAGCGTGTCCTGGGCTGCCACCCAGTCGTGTCCTTGGAATGGACTTGTCTTTGGGGTGGTCTGTCTCTCCATTTGTTCAACCTTCCACCACATGCTAAAACTCAGTTGGGGGTGTGAGGTGGGCACTTTGATGTGTCCCTCCTCCCTGGAAGGAGGTGGCCAAGACTGACTTTGCAAATCCAGAGCAAGCCCTACAAGCACACTGTGCTGACCCAGCTGTGGGCGGGGCCGGTGCTTCCCATGTGCCCCTTCAGGGGCTTGGGGGCCGCCCAGCACACCTGTGCATGAGCGCCAGCTGCCCAAACAGACTGGCCAGGGGCTCCTGGAAGCTCGAACGATGTGCTGGAGCAGCGATCCCTCCAGGTGGGTGGGATGCCAGAAGATGAGAGAAGGAAGCAAAAGCGTGTGGGGCTGGGATGAGAAAAATGCGCTATATTCTGCGAATTTCAAAGCACGCCATCCCTGAGGCCGAACCCACCCTTCCCAGTGGGTCGGTGGGGCTGCTGCCTGATGCCCACCGACTGTCTAAACGCTCCCAGATGTCCTTGAGGGCCTGCAGCGGGGCAGCAAGTGCAGCTCGGACAAAATAAAGTGAAAGATCATCTCTTGGGAAAGAGAGGTTATAAATTACAATTAAGACTTCCCATCCAGAAGGAGAGAGAGACTCCAGGGCTCAAGACTGAGGGAGGGCGTTGGGGTTGTCCTTCCTGGGAGGCAGCCCTCACCCAGCCAAGGAGGTGGACAGAGCAGCTGTGCCACTCCCAAGGCTGTCTCTGGTCTCCTTGCTCCAGCCCAGCCCCCCATCTCCCCTTGCCACGGTCCAAATGCCATTCAATGGAAAGAGGACCAAAATAACCTCGCCCCATGAAGTGTTCCAAGTCCTGGAGCTCTTATTAACTCAGAGTTGTGACACAGGTAGTCCCTCGGGCTTTGGCCCAACCTCAGCACTGCACAACTCCAGGGGGCGTCATCCACAGTGCAGACTGTATATGAAGAGCTTCCTCTGCAGGCTATGGGGTTGTGCACCCAGCCCAGCTGGCTAACAGGTGGTCAGGTCCGGCGGTAGCCAGTCGCTCCCAAACCAGCTCTCCTAGCCATCTGCTCTCAGCTCCCAGACAAGGAGCCCCATGCTTCGGAGGGCTGCTGGCCCTGGCCATGTCACCTCTGATCCCAGAGGAGCCCCTGCAGCCCCTGCCATTGCATCCTCTGTCACAGCTTTCCCGTCAGACCAGGACTCCGGGGGTAGGCAGGGCCATTGCCAGAGGCCTCAACGGAAGCACAGTGACTGACACAGGCAGCTGAAGGTCGGCCTGTTCCGGACGAGGGCCTCCTCCTCACAACTAATTTACTTTATGTAATGAAGAAAAATGCACCATGCAATGGCAGGAGTGGGGGGAGCAAGTTACAAAACAGTATATCCTGTATTAAACTAATTTCAGCTTTAAATGATTAGAAGGAAATATCATAACGTGGTAGAATGAAGGGTGATTTTACATTTTCTCCTTTATAGTTTTTTTTTTTTTAATTTCCCAGATTGTCTTAAGGGATGGACAAGGCTTCTGTGATCAGAGAAAGAGGGCTCTGGATGCAACGAAGACTTTTCCTTGGGGAAAGCTCGACTGGATCGCTCTGTGCGCCGGGCAGGAGCCCTGCTGGGTTCAGAAGGTGTGATGGACGGTGGAGACGGGCTGAGTCTGCAGGTTAGGACGCGCTCCTTGAGAGTCTCACAGACCACAGATTTAGAGACCAAGAGACCGTCTCCAACTTGCTGAACTGGCAGCCTGAGGCCCAGAGGACAGGAAGCTGGCCTAAGGTTGGCCAGCCAGGGGGTAGTGGCCCAGCTGAGTCTGAACCCAGGCCTTTCCACCCCCAGGCAGAGGACGTGATTTCCCTACTCTGATCTCCCTGTCTCTGTCTCTGTCTATCACACACACACACACACACACACACACACACACACAATGCTCTTGCCCGTCCCACCAGATGCCCACAGGACAAGCACTTTCCTGGTGGGGGGAAATACCAGCATCCCCAGGGAGGCCACTACAGTCTCCCCACCCAAAGCGGCTCAAGGGACATGTGACTCTAAGTGTACGAGGCCTAGACAGTGGCACCCACTAGGAAGACTTAGAACTTCAGCTGTAATCAGGGCACATACAAGGCCAACAGGTGAGCAGCCAGGCACAGAAACGCATGCTCCTGCCACACGCTGTGCCAACAGCCTTCCCTGAGAAGTGCGGGGGCAGGGGGGGGGGGGGGGGGGCTGGGAGTGGGATGGGCTTGGTTCAGGCCACTCCCTCGGAGCCGAGCTCTGTGGCCCAGTGCATGTTATTCCTTCTCTCTGAGCGCCGTGTAAAACGAGGACAAGGACATTCACTCCTAGGGGTGTGGAGTCACGTGAGAACGAGATAACATGTGCACAGTGCCCATGTGGGCTGGCCCGGCCCTGTGCTCACTAGCTGGCGGCTCTTGTCTTGAACTTGGGCTCCTGCAGACCAGCACCGGACTCCACCCTCCCACCCGCACCCCAGCCCCAGCCGGGCTGGCCCTCTGTCGGCCACTGAGGACCCTCAGGAACTATGTATAATAACAACATATTTCAAGATAATATCATTTTAAATTTGTTTTTCTAACTTAAAAAAAATTACATATTTTTTCTTTACTCTCTTAACTCAATTTTATTTTATTTTTCTCAATTTCCTCATCCATAGAGTGGGAGGGCTGTGTATCATTATCTATTGCTGTGTAACAAATCACCCCAAAGTATTAGTGCTTTAAAACAACATACATTATTTAGCTCACCTCTCTGGGGGCTGGCTTGGCTGTGTGTTTGCTCCGACATTGTGTGAGCCAAGCAAGGAGAAGCCAAAAGGGCACAGAATGTAAAATTTCACTCACACGAAGTTCGGGAAATAGGAGAAGCTACTCTGTGGTGACAGGAGGCAAACCAGGTCAGTGTGAGGGTTACTGACGAACGGGGTACAAGGGAGCTCTCCGGGGGCCTAGGCATGTTCTGTATCTTGATACGGGTGGTGGTTCCATGCTGTGTACAGGTGTAAACATGGATAAAGTATGCACTGAAGGCTTGTGTACTTTATGTAAATTACGCCGAAGAAAAACAAAACCTAAAATTTCCAGTGGCCTCCGGGGGCTTATGAAATAAAGTTACACCTCTCACCACAGCCCTGCATAATCTGTTCCTGCCCACCCCCGGGACCTCATCTCTATTTTATTTTTTTAAAATATTTTTCTCACCCAAATCAGAAACAATAAAGAACACTGCCTCCAATCCCACCACCTTCATGTGTCAACTGTTTTCATGTTCCCTTCCGGGGCTCTGATGACTTCCGAATGAATAAAAAGAATGTGTGTTCACGTGGCACCTCTTCCTCGTAGCCCAGCTGAGAGCCCAGAAACAGACAGACAGGCCCCGACGGGACAAAGCCGATGTCACCTAGACTGCGCAGTCACACTCATGAACTTCACCCGCAAGTGATCATCTCGGGTTACCACCACATACCTGATGACTGTCAGTTCTCGCTAACTCTAACAATACAGTCGCCAAGCCTCTGCAGTTCAGAAACAGCAGATCAGAGTGAAAGTGGGGTGGGGTGGAAAGATGAAAAGCTGCTTGGGCAGGCACCACGATAACAATGAGAAGTGACAAGTGACAGTCAATGGATAAGGTAGAAGACAGAAAATGATTTTTAAGTATGTATAAGTTATCCAAAAAAAACCCCAAAAACAGTAGTTGAGCTGTTTCATGCAGGAGTCAACATCCCTGGGACCATCGGGGGCCACTGTATTGTAAGAGAAAACGGTAACTAGCTTACAACGATGGCCCGAGTCACCCGGAAAAGGTTATATCAGCAACGATCTAAGGAGGTGGGCAAAGTACGTATTGTAGGAGGACTTCCACAGAAATAGTTACAGCAATAAATGCTGGCATAAACTCTTAATTATCCAGAAAAGCAGGCCACACAGAACCAAGGGTTCTGGAGAGAAGAGAGGTTACTGTGCAAAGCGCATTTTTTAAATGAAAGTTATCCTTCTGACTTCCCCGCTTTCCCTAGGACTTTTGTGATGAGCAAAGGGGCTCCCACTCTCAAGGACACAGACTCCTCCCCCCTCAGAGGGCCCATCAGGCCAGAGCCTAGCATCCAGAGGGGAATCTCCACCCCAGCGTCCCTGGGAAAATCATCTGATGCATGGGCCACCCAGGGCATGCAATGCCCCCAAAACTGACCCTCACTGCTAACCTCCCCATACATACCCATCTTCCAACTCCAGTCTGCCTCCTCTCCCTGAACTTGCCTACCCACCTTCACACTGCCTGCTGCACTTGCCCTCGGTGCTCCCTCGCCATGCCTCACTCTCCATGGGGAGAGTGCCTGCCGCCTCTCTCCCCATCCAAGTCCCGCTGAGCCCCTTGAAATCCTCCTCCTCCAGGCAGGCCCCCGCCTGGGGTTTCCCATGAGCTCCTCTCCATCCCATGTTGGATGGAGCCGCCTGCACACCCGCCTCCCCCACTCAGCTGGACGGTAAGCTGTATGCGACAGCACTCAGCCGGTTCTGCTCCCCACGGTCACAGCACAGACTCGGCACCTGCAGGTATTCAGTGAACTTCTGCCAGAGTGACACCGTGTGCACCCCACAGATCAGGGCCCTGCTCCCTCCAGCACACAGCCTCGCAAGCGCCTCACCCTTCCCACTACTTTGGGGAAACTCTGACCTCTGGGAATTGGGAAAGGAAGGAAGGAGGTCCAGCTGGGAAGGAATTCCCCCTTGCCTAATAAGGATTTTATGCTAATTTTTTCTCCATAAACTCTAAAAAATAGAAGGGCTCAATTTGTTTCTGTGCTGGTGTCCCTGAGAATGGGTGGAACTAGGTGGAAGGGAAGGGGGCCGTGCCAACAACTTCCTCTGTGCCTTGCCTAACTGACTTTTTCCTTACTGTTCGTCGTGGCACAGCAGAGGGTGCGGCACAGAAACATCTAGAATCACTAGGCCCCTCTTTTCTCCCACCTCACCAGGCAGGAGTCTCCCCTGTGCTCAAAGACTGCCGAGGAGCCCTGGCCGGTTTGGCTCAGCCATTAGAGCATCGGTCCACGGAGAGTCCTGGGTTCAGTTCCCACTAGGGGCATGTACCTCGGTTGCAGTTTGTCCCCGGCCCTGGTTGGGGTCGTGTGGGTGGCCACCAGTCGATGTGTCTCTCTCACATCGATGTTTCTCTCTCTCTTCCTCCCTCTCTCCCTCCCGCTCTATCTGAAGATAAATGCAAAAATGTCCTCGGGTGAGGGGAAGAAAAAAAAAAAGACTGCCAAGGAAAGGAACGACTGACTCATTCATTCCAGCACTGAATCTTTAGGTCTGGAAGTTCCTCCTGGTGTCTAGCTTAAACCACTTCTGCTCTGTGCACAGGTTTTCTTCCCCACTCTCAGCCATCTTCCCCTCTGATCTTAAGTGAAGTGGACTCTTCAAACCCGAGGGGAAGAAGAGGGATGAGGAAAGGGGGCCTTACGTAGTGTATCTCTGGCTCAAGCTCTGTTCCATCTGAGGTTAAAACAGTGAAGGGACCTTGTGGGGGAGACAGGGCAGAGAGCCGCCAGGAGAATGAAGAGGGGCAGAAGAGTAAGAAGGAAAGTTGAAGGGTTAACCCTCTCGTCTCAAAGTCCAGATGGCAGGGCTGCCAGCTGCTGGCACCAACAAAGCTGCTCACAGGCGTCTTGGGGTTCAGGCGCCCCCTTGTCTGGGGTGCCCCACCCCCTGAGCCCTGCAGCACTCAAGCAGCCATCTGCTGCCCTCCTCCTAAGAGCACTGGCAACACGTGCCCATTTTCATGGCAACCAGTTCTCCTGGCACCTGGAGAGAGGGTCTTATCAGTAAGGAGGCCCCCAAGTGACTTCTAACAAAGGCCTTCTTCCCTCCAAAAGCAGGGCTCCACCCACCACTCAGCTGGGAGCCCCAGCTACAGTGATGGAGAGGCTAGTGCGCACCCCCACTGGGGCCAGTAGTATAAGCCATCACATCATCTGGGGTCTGTGTCGGGATCCCTGGGCCAAGATGACGCAGGGGCACTGGGAGGTGCTCAGTTCTCCAAGATTTTGTGAGGATGGATCCAAACATGCCTTACCATCCATTGTCATCACATCCCCTAGCTCCTGTCACCTCGGGTCCAGGCTGCAGGCCACTCTCCCCTGCTCCAAGCCATGGAGCACAGCCACCGCCACACGATAATCTTCTTCAAATACCATTTTTATCCAATCACTCCTCGGCTCAAGTGCCTAAAATAGCTTGCTCCGGCTTATCAGATCATATCTAAACCTTTACGGTATTTACACCTCCCCCCACACGCCAACCTCGGCTCCAGGTCCCCCCCACTCCAGGCATGCTGTCTCCTCTCTGTCACACTGTTCCTTTGCTCTGGCCATTGTCTTCCTCCAGCGACCTCCTTGCCTTTGCATCCACCTCCTGCAACAGCCCGCTGTGGTCCGTCACTGTAACTACCTGCATCTACAACAATGTTGCTATAAATCACTATCTGATTGTGGGTTTTCCAAACTTGTAATTTCATTGCAAACTCCTCAAGGGGGAAGCTTTCTCATTCATTAGACTGTGAGATTTCCCTGTTAGACTGGGAGCTCCCAGAACCCCACAGTGTAGCTCCCTCCACCAGACTAGGCACTCCTAAGGGAAAGCACCACAGCGTCCCCATTTAAATGCCCTAGGGGTCCTGGCCGGTTTGGCTCAGCGGTTAGAGCGTCGGTCGGCAGACCAGAGAGTCCCGGGTTTGGTTCCCGTTAAGGGCACGTACCTCTGTTGCAGTTTGTCTCCTGTACCGGTTGGGGTCATGTGGGTGGCGGCCACTTGATGTGTCTCTCTCACATCGAGGTTTCTCTCTCTCTCTTCCTCCCTCTCTATCTGAAGATAAATGGTGAGGATAAAAAAAAAAAAAAAAAAAAGCCCTAGGGACAGGGCTGGGGAAGCTGTCTCTATGCCTGCCTCCATCCTTCACCCCCCTCTCCCCACCCTGCCTCGGCCCCTCCCCAGCTTCTCTACACCAGTCATAGCTTCCAAAGCAAGTTAAAGGGCCTTAAATTTGCAGCACTGGAAACGTCCTACATCTGAGCTGTTCAATAGTTGGCCACTGGCTGCATGTGGTTACTGAGCACCTGAAATGCAACTAGTCTAAAATGACAGGTACTCTAAGCATAATATAGACACTGGATTTCATAGACTTCGTATGAAAAAAAGATACAAAATCTATCCTCTGCAAATGTTCAGTGTCCAGCACAGTACTGTTAACTGTATACACACTGTTGTACTGAATCACTCTTTTTATTCTAGTTTTATGTATGCCCCTCTGATCGATGTCCCAAATTCTCTCTGGAACCACTGATATTACAGAATAGTTAATTAACTTAGAACTTTAGTGTCCGAATGCTGAATCTCCCTTCCCAGGAAAGAGTTAGAAATATCCATAATCATAATAACATGTTTCGCTTGTATTGTTCCTTGCTCTATCATGATGCTTTCTGCGTGAGCCAGTTCAAACAGTGACCCTGTGAAGCAGGCAGGTCATGCATTAAAGCCCCTGGTGAACAGGTAAGAAACAGAAGGTCCGGGGTTAAGTGGAGTGTGCAAAGGCAGTGCCAGGACTAGGACCCAAACCCTCGACACCCAGACACTCTCATGCACACAGGCAGGAAGCCGCAGAGCTACATGCTCTCCTTGCCCCCATGAAAGAGAGACTGGGACACAGCTGAACAAAAAGGGAATGTTATTAAAATTGGAGTAGGTGCTGAAGACAGTTAAGAAGTCTAAAATGAGGGCCTGTGGGCCCGGGCTCCAGAATCACCTCTGCTCCCAAGGAACTGTGCACCCTTGGGTCACCACTCCTTCCATTTCTCTGCTTCGGTTTCCTCATCTGCAATAAAAGGAGCTGGATGGCACCGCTCACCCTGCTAGCGGGAATGCAAGCCAGCTCGATCCTTTTGTACAGCGATTTGGCAATATGTGTCAAGAGCCTTAGAAATGTTCAAACTCTTTGACCCAGTAGTTCCACTTCTGAGAATCCTAAGGAAATAATCCTAAATATGGAGAAAGCTTTATGTGCAAGGATCTTCATCTCAGCACTGTTTATAATAGTAAAATACTGGAAGTGAGCTAAAGTCTAATAATAGGAGAATGGCTAAATTATGATATGCAAGTCCAATTAGTGAGATATTACGCGGTTATTTAAAAAAACAAACAGAGCATCAACATAGAAGGTGCTTTTGGCATGTGAAAGAAAGCAGGATATTTGTTAAAGGGCTGGTACTGCATAATTAATTGTAATTAAATTTTACAAAGAGAAAAGTTTTGCACCCCTGTGTGGGCACACAGATGGTCACAAGAACTTGAAGGAAATTCACCATAATGCCAATAGTGACTATTTAGAGCAGCGGTTTTCAAGCGGTGTTCCTTGGAACCCAGTTAGTGGCTGGGGTCAACTGTTTTGCCCAGGGACACCTATGTGAGATTTCATTGGACCAACTGGTGGAAAGATCAAGGCAGTTTTTCTTGTTGAGGGGCAGGGAGGAGAAAGCTGGGATCATCCTGAGTCGTGACCTCCCTCCATGGTCAGCATTCTTCATGGTAGGAACAACTTTCCCCCAAACTTTCCAGCTGTTCTCTGTGGTACCTGCTATGCCATGCAGCTATTACCAAGCCAACCCAGAGAACCTGGCCTGTCTCAGACAGGGCTCAGATGACCCCTGGACGACCTTAAGGTGCCTCCCCCCTGCCCAGAATCCATAGGCAAGGAGTGGCTTCCCAGGTCACACCTCAAACAAGGCCTGGCCAGGCTGCAGCAGGCCCAGAGGGAAGGTCACACGGACAAGGGCAGTGAAAAGGCAGACTTGTGTACCAGCTCCTCCAAGACCAGTGCTGGGTGACCCTGAGAGCTTAAGGGAAGCACAGTTAAGACAAAAAGAAAAATGCATTCTATCAAGCTGGACCGGAACCCCTGGCCCCATCTCTCTGAGAGCTGAGATGGGCTGAGGACAAGACAGGCTCATGGAGGGTTCAGATAAACCAAGGGAAGGCAGGACCACGACTGGTTATCAAGGGACATGACAGACGCCTGGACCACAGCAGGACCTTTTAAGGTCGATGGCAAGGAGGACAACCCTCCGTTCTCCAAACACACGGCTCGGGCCAGGCCCAGAGGTGGAACGCTGGGGCTGCAGAGACTGGCTCCAACCCAAAGTGACTATTGTTGGGATCAAATCTGGCGGCCTGACAGCACCAGCCTGCTGGTGAGCCTAGTGGCAGTGTGGTTGACAATGCTGGCAGGTTGTTGAAAGGCAATGGAGCCTTATAATGCAGCAAGGGTTTCTCCTAACCCCTCCATCCCAAGGCACAGCAGCTCAAAGGACCTCAGTTGTGGAAAGTGCGCAAAGGAAACTCTAGTCATGTCTACAGGTTTGTCTTCTTGGCAGGGAAAAATGTACCTAAATTATATTTTTCATATAATTAAAGATGGCATTGGGGGGGGAGGAAACCATGAAAGCATCCCTCAAAACGAACGCGATGGACAACAAAATCAGAAGATTGCTTTACCAAGGCCCCCGCATTTCAAAGTCCTGAGCATCGCGAACAGCATGGATTTCGAGCCAGAGAGACCCGGGTTTCAGGCGTGACTCCACCAGCCTGTGCGACCTGGGTCCATGCTCCTCATCAGTGACTTGGGGATGGTAATAACACCCACCTAACAATCGCTACAAAGGAAAACTCAGCCAGTGTCCTTGCGTGGCCCAGTGCAGTGAAGAATCGGTTTAGTTCCATGCTCCCAATGCCGCCGCCGCCTCCTTCCCATCGCCCCCAGACCACCACCAGGTGCACAAATCGAACACATCCACCAGAAGCTCCCCAAAGGCTCCTGCTGTCATGAGATTAAAAATGAACCCCCGAGCCAGCCTTTCCAGCCTGCCAGGGGCCGCTCCTCAAAGAGCCCCCCTCGTGGACCTGGGTCCCCCCATCCCCTGTGTCCTTGTCACGTTCTTCCTTCTCTCCCTTGTGCATTGAAATGCCACCTCTCTTTGGAATCCACAGTCCCTTCTCCATGAAGTCCTCTCTGACCCCTCCAGCCACAAGGGAGTTCTCTCTCCCGCCTTCCTCACACTCTGCTTGCAGTCGGCCACGGGCAGGGGTTCACCTTCCTGACTTCGGCAAACATCATGAGTTTGGCTACCTGACAAAAAAGGAGTAAGACTCAGTCCTCTTCCCTCCAAGACCTTGAAAGCCGGTGGAGAAGCACAGACAGGCGCACCAGGAAACACCAAAAGAGGCGGTACGAGGGCACTGTGTCTGAGGCACAGCCCACCCAGGCCAAGTCAGAGACGCGGTCTGCAGGCTCTGGAAGGGGACCTGAAGCTGCAGCTCGGACACTGATCAACAAGCACCAACCAAGCACCCAGCACTGAGAACACAACACGCAAAAAAGACACAGTTCCCTTCCTGTAGCTTCCGACTGTGGATAAACACCGTCCCCACGAGACATGGGGGATGGACAGGCTTGGCCTCAAGCTGCTGGCCAGTCTGAGCATCGAGCAGAGGTCCTCCTGGTACTTCGGCCCTGGCCTCACCACTCACTACCCCCGACTTCCCCTCTGGAGTGCGCAGCAGGATGGGGCCAGGAGGCGGGCAGTCGGCCCATGTCCCCTGCCTGTGTTTGGGGCCTGGCTCCTGCCTTGCCCCATCTCTCCAGCTGTGTTCTGAAGAGAAGAATGTGCACTATGCCCAGAACAAACACTTGCACAGGCCTCCTGGGTGGGAAGGCAGCTCAGAAAAGAAGTGGGAGCCTCCGCCCCCAGCTCTGCGGTCTGTGTGTGGGTGTCGCCCGAGCCATCCTGAGTTCAGCACGAGGGCATTTTCACACCAGGTGGAGCACGGCAGGAACGTCACAGAGCAGAGCTCACTGCCCAGCACCCTGAAGGCATGGCCACGTCTGGGCAGATGCCTGACGGACAGATTTCTTAGTCCATCTTTTCATACCCTGTCTTACTCTGCTCTCCGAGAGAAGCCCTGTCAAAGTGGTCTGGTAAATGTGTTTACTTTGGATGTGAGCCCCTAATTCTGGTCTCCTCTGAGCCTCAGTTTCCTTATGTACCACAGAGAGTAGACCTACCCTCCCTGCCTCTGGGGTGCTGCTGGGACAACACCCAGATGTCGGGGTAGGGGGCGGTGGGAAGCGAGCATGCTCATGATGTCGGCCTTTCACTGCTGCTGCTGTTCTGCTGGGGCCGCAGGGCTGCTTGGTGAAGGCCTGTGGGGCCACCGGGCCTGGCCTCCCTGCCCTGTGCCCTCAGCAGCCCACCCTGCATGGTCCTCCCTCAGCTCCTTGGCAAGGCTCTGAGCGCCAGTCTAGAGCTGACAGAGATGGACAGGCTGACACAAGTCATCTTGGGCCACAGCGTGTCCACCTTCCAAGTCCTCCTTTTCTTGGAATGCAAACGCTTCCAGACCCGGAGTCTGCCCAGGCACAGAAGACGGAGCTCCAACTCTGTTCCCTCCTCGGGACCGGAGGGAGATGTGAGCACCAGGAAGGGAGCGGGCACGGGGGGGGGGAGACGCCCTGTGCCAAAGACAGGGTCCTGGGTGCTCCCCACTGTACCAAGCACGCCTTTATTTTCTGTAGTTTGGGTGCTCTGATATCTCGGGGCCTAGTCAATTCCTACAGGTGGTAAACGAGAGCCTCCTGCCTGTGTGGAGGCTTCGTATACAAACCATCCAATCCGGGGCCCACACTCCCCTCCCCCTCCAGCTCCTGCGCCCCCACCCCGCGACCACTGCTGCCCTGCCCTAACCAGGCCAGGTACCACACAGCTGAGGGCTGTCCCTACACTGCACAGCCCACTGAAGTGACTCCAACTGGCCAATCCTACACCTGCTGACCCCGCCTCCCACTCCTTCCCCTGGAACAAAGGCTCTCACCTGTGCTGTTCCTCTGTCTCCTGAACAGCCCTGGTGCTTCCCGTGTGGCCCCCCATGGCACGGGTGGCCCCCACCCCTGCTTGGCAAGTAACAGGTGGCTTCGCCATGGCAGTCACCTCCCGATCTGCCTCACCATACCCGGATTGTAATAAAACCTACATTTCCAAACACTCACCCTAGTACTTGACTTATCAGGGGATCACTCCGTAAATTACGTAAATGTCTAACCACTATGCTTACACTTGAAACTGATATACTAATTGAATGTCAAGTGTAATTGAAAAAAATTAAATAAATAAAAACTTAAAAAAAACAAAACCACTCACCCTCGGGCTCCCCGGTCAGATACAAAGACAACTGTCTGGTGCCTCTGACCAGCAAAGTGGTGTTTTCATTTGAGTTGCAGGGGGTGAGGGAGAAAGGAAAGGGGTTTTTCCTCCTGAAAGTGTGCTCTGGAGAGTCAGGGTCATTCCCTTTCCATTTCTCCCATGATCACTCACATGGCACAAACAATGGCTAATGAGCACTGCCTGTGGTAACGATGGGAGGGACAAGGACACTCGGGGACTTGGGGTTGAGCAAGTTGGTGTTTCCGCGACGCCACCCAGCTGGGCTCCTCAAGGCTCCTGCCGGTGTCCCGCCGGCTCCTCTCCTCCCCATGCCAGCTTCTCTCGGGGACACACGGCTGTCCCCAGCCAGCCTGTCACTCGCACACCATCCCACAGGCCAGGCCACAGCAACGGCTCCTGTTTCTCGGGAAATCCAGGACCTTTTCCATCTGGGCACGAGGTCACCCCTTGGTTTTGGATCAAAATTCCTCAACTTGAAGCCATTCACATCCAGGCTTGGGGACATCCTGGGAGGCCAGCCACCACATTCCCTGAACTGCTCCTCTGTTCTAGGAATGTGACACCCCTCCGCTGCCCCTCCCTGCCAGGCTTCAGCATCCTGCTCTGCCCGCTGGATCCCTCAGGGCCACACACCCAGCTGCAACGCCAGCCACCAGCTCCACCTTCTCGAGACACCCCACCACGCTGCTGCTCCCCCGCTGCCCCATGCCGATGCTCACCCCGTCAACGAACTCTCCTAGACCCCTCTCTTCTCAAACATGTGTCACACTTGAGCATCCAACATTAGCAGTTGGATTTCTCTGCTCACCACAAGGAATAGGATTGTATAAACAAAATGAGACAATGTCCTTCAGCAGCACGTTACCCAGCCCCAAGGGAGAATGGGGTGCAGACACGACATTGCGCTGAGTGAAAGAGGCCACAGAAAGACACACGTCGCGTGATCCACTGGTGTGCGATATCCAGAGACAGGTAACTCCAGAGACAGATAGCAGACTAGGGGAGAATTAGGAGGGACTACTGATGGGGATGGGGTTGCTTTGGGGGGTGATGAGAACATTTGGGACTAGACCAGAGGTGGTGGTTGCATAGCATTTTGAATGCACTAAATGCTACTGAATTGCACAGTTTAAAATGGTTACTTTTGCGTTATGTGAATTTCACCTCAATTTTTAAAAAAGAATCAAATTGGATCATCCATCAACTACATACAGTGTACAGTGGGCACATAAAACGAAGTAGAAGAGGTAGCCTGGGACAGTACAAAGAGCCCTGGACCTACAGTGATAACCGCGAGCACCAATTCCACGTTCGATGCTCGGGAAACATTAAGCAAGCCACGGAACATCACCTCCATGGGAAGCGCCCTCCGGGGTTGTTGTGAGAATTCAATGAGTAATGTAGGGACATCACACAAAAGACACGCGTACACTCGGCAAGAAGATTAGTATACAAAATGTGAACTTAAAAAACAGCAGACACAGAACGCGAGCTATGCAATTCCACATATACAAACGTATCTCTACAGACATAGAAAAGACTTACAGAACTAGCGAGTGTTTTAAGCTTATGGAATTTTTTCTGTAAAGCTGTCTATATAGACAGAATAAATATATAAGGAGTCCAGAAAGCCAGGTTCTAGTTCTGCCTGTGTCCCTAACCAGCCTAGGAGGTCTCTGTGAAATCCTTTCCCATCTGGACCTCAATTGCCTGGTTTTGAGAATGGCTTAACCATGACAATGGCCCAGTTTAATGGCCCAGTTTAACCAGACCCACTCAGCCCCTACTTGCTCTAAGTGCCAGGGACTGTAGGAGGCCCGGGGGGGGGGGTTAGTGAGAGTGAGTTCCAGTCTCAGGGAGTGTGCAGTCACCACGATAAAACCAACAGAAGGTGGAGAAGAGAAGAGATGGCCTAGCACAGGAGGTTCTCGGGGTGGCCACAGGGGACTGTCCTTTAAGCCAGGGCCTAAAGGCAGGACATGGCTTTCGCCGGTGGAAAGAGTGAGTTTCTGATGACAGACCTGTCCAAGCAGCAAAGCTGGGCGAGGGAAGAGCCACCATGAATTCTCATTTGACTACCTAGCACAGCGGTTCTCAAAGTGGGGTTCCCGTGCCAGCAGCAGAAGCATCACCTGAGGACTAGCTACAAATGTGAATTCTTGGGCCCCATCCCAGCCTTGTGAATCAGAAACTCTGGGGGTGGGGCCGGCAAGACCCCTCCCTGTGAGTTCAGCTGCCTTGGCACCTGCTTCCTTAACAGAGGGCCCTCAACAAGAGTATTAAAACTGCCCTAAAGGCGCTCCTTCAAGGCCTAGCCCCGCCCTCCCTCCAACCCCAGGTTGGCTGAGCCTCCGAGAAAGTTTCCTGTGCTCAGAGGAACTAATCTATCACCTAAATACAGATTAATTTTCCCTCTCTTCACCAGCCCACTGGCCTGGGAAAGGCAAACACCCAAAGTGAGCAGGGACATAATAAATCTGTCTGCTGCTGCCACCAGCTTTTCCACATTCCCTCCACACCCACGTCCCTGGGCTGAGACCTGTGATCCCGGAACACTGGCCCCTTAGCCCTAAGTCCCCAGACAGAAGGAGGCAATGGGGCCTCGCTCTGCTCTCCTCAGACAGCCCAGTGCTGGGACCCTACAGCTCAGCGGAGGCCCCACCACGCTGGGGAAGGAAGGATGCGGCTGGAACACAGCTCACTACAGTTAAGGTCAGCAGAGTGACTGGGACTTTCCTTTCTAGAACTCCCCAGGAAACAGCTTGCAAAGACTCCCTCTCAGGCATCTCCGTCCTGGGAGAATTTCCATCCCCCTCTGTCCCCTCCCCTCCGACTGGAGGGAGCAGCCTTGGAGCACCCCCACCTCCCAGGTGTCCGTGGGAATAGCAGGGGTGGGGTCCCAGTGAAGAGCCTGTTAGGGAGGCTCACCCCCTATCATTTCAGGGCCCTTGGCCACACCCTGCACATGGTCTGGCTATGGAATCACACTTCCACCTCCTACTAGCTGGGTGACCTTCAAGACCCGGTTTTCCGAAAAACCAGGATAACGACACCTCCCTTAGAGGGCTCCAGTGATCAAAGGACGAGATCAAAGGACGTCACACACGAAGTACAGGTAGTAAAGGCTGAATAGCAAAGCCCTTGTAGTCTTCGCCACCATCATGCCCAGCCTTCATGCAAACCCCTGCAGTGGCTAAAGCCCAAAGTCCTTAGCACCAGCCACTCTGGCTCCCACTCATCTCCACAGCAGCAGCCACTCAGAGACATCCTCAACTGGGCAAACATGTGCCCACTTACCAAGCCCGACCACCATGACCTTCCCGTGTCTCAGAAAGCTCTTCTTCCCTGCCCTGTGCACCTCCCCCACCCCCAGCATTCTGTCGGCCCCCAGGGGATGAGTGCCTGGTCCACTATGGGGTCCTCACACAGGGCACAGCAAATAAGAGCAACACCAATGTTTGGAAAATTGAACGAAATCCTTCCAGCTTCAGAAGAGAAAGCAGAGCCTTAAATCAGCAGGGAGCAAGCTGCTCAGACCCTCTCCCATCATTGTCGGCGTAGTCAGATGACTGTGCTAGGGGCTCTGTCCTAGGTACCTGGGGAGGTCAGTCTGAGAGTCCTCAAAGATCCCAGCCTGAGACAGAAACCTCCAGAGGCAACAGATGCTGACCTGACAGTTGACCCCACTGTCAGTCTAACCTAATAAAGGCCTAAGCCTGGCCCAGGATCCCAGTGCAAGCCTCCCCTCCTCACCCTGCCTCCCACCCCTGGGCTGACACCACCACGCAGACACGCTTCCAGCCGGGCTCCCGGAGTGCGGTCCAGCGCCTCCACTCTGCCCCGCAGGACCCGCCCACCTTAAGGCCGCTCCTGAACGCACACCTGGAGACCAGGGCAGCCCGAGGACTTGAGTCTCGGGCTCCTGCGCACATGCCCAAGGGGGGCTTAAACTAATGGGACAGCTGGGCTGACATGTCAATACAGGTGAGCAGGCCCACGTGGGGCTTTCCACCCGTGTTGACTGCACAACAGAGTCCCAGGTGGACAGACGGCAGCCCTCACCGCCCTTCCCACTCACAGCCCAGTTCCTGTCCCCGCAGCCTGTGGGCCCACTTACCAAACCCACCAAACAGAACCTCCCACCTCTGGAGCACGCCCTCCCCCCAGCACGCCAGCAGAGCTTCACGGCGTCAGGCCCCTGCCCTAGCATCCAGGCGCCCCACTCTCTAAGAGGAACCAAGGCCCCCACTCACAAAATCTTCCTCCACGAAGGAGGGAACCAGACTCGACCCAGGGAGGCTTCCTGCCTGAAAGGGGGATGCCACAGCAGGAAAGAACGTGTTTCCCCTGTGGGCCTTCGCTCAGATTCCCGCCCTCAGGGCAGGCATTCTCCCCACCAGGAAATGTGAGGATGGACAGATAAGACCAGAGTGACAGAGAAAGAACCGAAGGGGACTGTCCCACAATGTGTCTCTCTCTGACTCTGCATGGGTGCCAAATCACGTGACCGCAAAGTGCTCCCAAAAGTCTGGGCACCCCTCACACTGATTCCCAGTGGGGCCAGGGCCCCATGCATGGTTCTTGGGGTGACCTTCTTTTTTATTGATGCTGACAGAGAGAGAGAAAAACATCGATTTGTTGCCCCACTTATTTATGCACTCACTGGTTGATGCTTGTTACGTGTCCTGACCGGGGGTCAAACCCAAAATCTTGGCGAGTGGGATGATGCTCTAACCAACCAAGTTACCCAGCCGGGGCCTCCCGAGGCGACATTCTGCGGGTATGAAGAGGGCACTTACACTGCTCATGGGCACGCACGGTGGTGGCAGAGAGCTGAGAGAAGACAGAAACAAAAACCGAAGAAGGGATGTGCCTTCAAGCTGGTGGCTTTAACGTTGGGGTCAGTGCAGCAGGCACGAGGGCCCCACCAACTGGATTATCAGCTGCTTATCTGTTATGTGGAAGGTTGGGGGACCTGTCTCCCTCGCGTCCCTCATTTTCTGTCCCTGGGTTTCAGCTTTACCACAGAAAACATCTGGAGAACTAGAAACATCTGGATCCCTCTTCAGGCTAAAAACAAAACAAACAAACAAACAAAAAAAGGGGCCGTCATGGTTACGTGCTCGTTGGATGACTGCCCTGCACAGCCCTGGTCCTGAACGCGCCGGTCCCTGCGGCTGGGGGGACGCCCTGCACGGCCTCAGGGCAGCGCCGCAGCCCAGCCTTGGACTTGCTTTCCTGCTTCAGTCTCGACTGGTCAGAAGTCACGGAGCCCCGGGAGACATTCTCGGTGTCAGGAGCAGATACAGGCTCGTCTAGGAGGCGACAAGCCTCTCCCGCCTGTTCCATTTTCTGGTTTTCATCCTGGAAATTCTACCAACTTACGGCTGAGTTGCTGTAGCCCCTGACTCCCGGCCGGGGGGCCAAGCCCAGGACCAGGCTGTTTTTTTAAGAAGTGACCTTTCCAAAAGCAGGCACTGAGTGTGCCTACAACACGTCACATTGCCCCGAACCCGAACCCCAGGCAGGCAGGAGCACTCCCCATCCCTGGTGAGACCCCTGAGCTGAGTTCAGGCCCATGGGTGGGCTGGGGCCCCGAGGAAGGACGTCCATTTCTGGGGGCCTTGCTCACAGCCCGAGGCAGGAGGGCGATGTCGCCTCCCAGACAGAAGTTGTAGAACAGAGCCATAGGAGGACACACGTGGGAGAGCCTCCCCTCAGAAACCGAAAGTTGGGAGGCCAGGTCAGGGGTCAACTCTGTGTCCAGACCCGCAGAGAATCCCCCTCCTAAACAAATCCCAAACCAGTGTGGCCCTCAGCAGAGGAGACTGATGTCACAGCCTCCGGAGACTCGGAGGAGCAGGGCCACCCCAGGAGGCGGCCTGCCTGGCCCGCTGTCAGTCTCACCGAAATCCCTCTGCCGCACCTGGAGGCATTTCTTGTTCTCTCCTTAGAAAAGACAGAGGAAAAAAGGAAAGGACAGAGCACGCAGTCCACCTGCCCTTTGATTTGTTCGGCGCCTATGTAAGAAGCCTGACTGTGCCGGGAGTGAGGGACAGAAGCCCGTGTCTGTCCTGAAGGAGGTACAGCTCAAGGACAGAGCGATGCCTGGGAGCGTGTCCAGCCCCACCTCAGACTGCGTGCCCGGGCACTCATTTCACCTCCAGGCACTCGGCCGTCCAGGGTCAGTGCAGACAGAGCTAGGTGAGGTGGCTTTGAAGGTCCCTGCCAGCTCCAGTTCAAATAAAACAAATTGAGAGGGAGAGAGAGCGACTGAACAGCTGGTGCCAGCAGTATGCTATGGGCGGGCGAATGAAGAGTGACTTAGGGGGATGCTGCACTGCTTCTCAGTGCACCCCCAGCTTTCCCTCTCCCAGGTGGACAGTTCGAGACCTCCCCACCACTCCACACTGACCTTATCCACTAGCCTGTGCCACCCCGGAGCCCCACCTCCACGCTCACTGTGCAACTCGGTGCCATCCCTATCCTCTCTGAGCCTCGCTTTCCCATCTGTAAAACGGAGCTGATGATCATTCCTACTTCACTGACACTCCATGAGATAACGTATGGAACATGCTCTTCATAAAATGTGCCACCAGCCCTGGCCCGTTTAGCCCAGCGGTTGGAGCGTCGGCCCGTGGACCAAGGAGTCGCGGGTTCGATTCCGGTCAAGGGCACGTACCTCGGTTGTGGCTCAGTCCCCAGCGCTGGTCGGGGTCGTGCAGGAGGCAACCAGTCGACGTGTACTTCTCACATCGATGTTTCTCTCTCTCTCTCTCTCTCTCTCTCTCCCTCCTACTCTGTCTGAGGATAAATGGAAAAATATCCTCAGGTGAGGATTAAAAAAAGTGCCAACAATACTTTTTAAAATCTTTTTTGCCAATGATTCCCCACGTGCAGTATTGAGAGCCACAGGGCTCCACACCGGGGAAGTGAGACGGCAGTGTTTGAGCGCCAGTTCTGAGCTAGGGGCTTAACCTGACAACTCATCTTTAAAGCAACCCTTCTGCCCTGGCCGGTTTGGCTCAGCGGGTAGAGCATCAGCCCGCGCACAAGAGAGTCCCGGGTTCGGTTCCCACTAAGGACACGTACCTCGGCTGTGATTTGTCCCCAGCCCCGGTTGGGGTCGTGTGGGAGGCAACCAGTCGATGTGTCTCTCTCACAGCGATGTTTCTCTCTCTCTCTTCCTCCTTCTCTCCCTCCCGCTCTATCTGAAGATAAAAAAAATGCAAAAAGTGTCCTTGGGTAAGGATAAAAAAAAATAAAAGTAAATAAAGCAACCCTTCTGATGACTTAGAGATGGGGAAACTGAGGCTCCAAGAGGCTAAGTAACCTGCCCGAGGCCACACAGGTCATCAAGGCCAGAGGCAGGACTTGAACGTGGGGCTGTCTGACTCCAAGCTTCTAATACACCGCCTCTGGGACCCCCAGAGACAAAAGCAGAGGGTGAGCCCCAGCCCCCTCCCGGCACACGGTCCCCACTGGCTCTCGGGTCTGACAGGAACTGTTTATTCTAGACTCTGATATTTTCTGTAAACACAGCTTAGGTTGCCAAGGGAGGGAGAGAAATTCATTTGTTAGAGAGGAATGAGACGGAATCATTAAATTTCCTTTGGCTCAGCTGGGGACCAGGGGACAGGGTGGAACCAGCCCTGGACAGAGCCCTAGCCAGCCCCTCCCCCACCCCACGGCCCACTAGTCCACCTCCACGCCAGGTGTCCGTGTGGCTGTGGTCTCCGTGGTCGGGCCCTTCTCCCCAGAGCCCTGGAGAGGTCTTCATGGCACAAGATAAAATGACCCAGATACTTTCTAAGCTGGGCCACATGTCCTCCGGGGGTGACGACGGCCCCTGGGAGGACTAATGAGCCTCTCTTCAGTGTCTGCAGGACCGTTCAGAAAATGATTACTTTTCCTGCGACCAGAAAGAGGGGGTGGCAGGTCCCACAGTGCTTCTGTGGCCTCGAGGAGGAGCTCCAACCAGGGAGAACGCAGTTTAATTACAAAACCCGGGCTGTGGGTTTAATCTGGTACACCTTCTTACTACACTGTTTTTCTTTTTAAGTTCTCCTTTTTTTCACTCAAACACCACACCCTTGGGGGGAAATCACAGCGAGAAAACTGGGTATAGCCGGCTGACCTGGGATGGCAGAGCTCAAATTCAGGTGCAGATTTTTTTTTTCCAGGAATACCTACTAAGTATATGGAAGTACACTGACGTCACGGTTAAATTTGCTTTTAAAAGTCAGCAAGAGGAAAAATATGACAAAAGAATAAACGAAATAAATGTGACAGAAATCATGACGATTGTTACATCTGAACGATGGGTATATGGGGATTTCATTCTTCTCTCTACTTTGAAATGTTTCATGTTGAAAAACCTGAGACAAAGGCCCTACCCGAGGGGCAGGGACTTACAATGGGGGACCCAGGGGAGGTGCCCAGGGACGGTTCAACAGAAGGGAGCAGAGGAGCAGGAGGAGGTGATGGTGCAGGAGGGACCAGAGAGGGTGAGGATGTTGTCCCAGAGGGTGGGACCTGCTGTCTTGCTGGACAGGTCACTTCCACCCCAACAGCCCTCTTTCTGAGACTTCATTCCCCGGGACTCACTTCCAAACTCTTCCCCGGAGGGGCTGAAGGCCAGACTCTCCTTCACTGGAGCTTGATAGCCAGAACATTGTGTCCAGTTGAGTCAGGGAAAATCCCAGACTGCCCAGCAGAGGGCCGGCCTAGCCCTGACTCCATCGGGAAGGAAGGCAGGAAGCTCTGAGGCACGAGGGACACTCAGACCCTACCCCTCGTCTCGGATAAATGACAGAACGTGATTATTCTGTCACAGAAACTTAGAGAGACCTCAAGATTTTGAGCAAGTTTCACGCCCACGGACGGGGCGCTCTGATGCCGAGGGAGCTGCAAGCCCACGGCTCTCATTTGCAAACCCTCTGTCACGATGGAACTGTGCGCCCTCAAGTTCATAGTGTGAACCCTAAACCCCAATGTGACCATAACTGGAGATGGGGTCTTGGGGAGGTCATTTAGATCAAATGAGGTCAGAAGGGTGGGGTCCCCCCCAGTAAGGCTGGTGACCTTGTAAGAAGAGACCCCTGTGTTTCCTGGCTCGTGCACAGAAGAAAAGGCATGTGAGGACCCAGCGAACAGGCAGCCATCTGCAAGCCAGGAAGAGGGTCCTCACCAGAAACCAAACCTGCTGGCACCTCGATCTTGACTCCCAGCCCCCGGAACTGGGGAAAGTAGGCGTCTATTGTTTACGCCTCCCGGACAGCCCAAACTGACCAGCACACTCTCCTTCCCCTCGGAGAGCTGACACCAGGTGCTCCGCAGTGCCCTCTGACCCAGTGAGGAGACCTGTCTGGCTCAAGCCCCCTGATTTCCTAGCATCCCAGAAGCTACGGGGCCCCTCCCCCACCACGCCCCACCACGCCTGACCCAGGGCAGGGGGCATGCAAGCCACAGGTGGCTCTGCCTTTCCAGGGAAAAAAAGGAGCCCCCACCCTCTCCTCCTCAACCCTCTTCCCAAGGCAGTGAGGGAAGTCAGTGCCCTCCTCCCCCACAGGCCCTGGACAGCCTGGCCCCCAGAGAGGACATTTCCTTAAGCCCTTGCCCCGGCAACTCCCTAACCGAACAAGTGTCTGCATGTGCTAAGCACTGCCCTCCTTCCGTTCAGGCAACGCACTTTCACTCAATGTCCCCTTCGCTGAGTCTGGAGATGGGCATGGAGCTCCTGACGTTGAAGAGGCCAGAAATCTACAAATAAATGAGGTCACATGGGAAAGAGGACAGAATGTCAAGTCGGGAGATGGTCTAAATCAGCCACAGACTAGCCAGGTGGCCCTGGTGGCCACCTCCAGGCCTCACTCGGTCCACGGAAAACGAGAGACTGGGAGATGGTGGCTGAAGATCTTTCCGGCTCTGACAGTCTACGATTCTGTGAAGTGAAAGTCAGAAAACAAGACACAGGAGGACTTGCCGGGCAAGATGCTTGAGATGCCCGAAACGTGCTGGAGGGAAATGCAGCGAGGTGAGTGGTTCTCCAGCACCGTGAGACCCTGGAAAGGCCACTGGCCACCTCACCACCTGGTCTGTGCTCCTCCATCCCAGGTACCTCAGAGGAGGTCCTGCATCCGCTTTGCCCCATCACGATTCCAGGCCAGCACCCCGGGAGGAGATCTGGCCTCCACCCATCAGACTCCAGTTCTGACAGCCCCCTCCCTCCACACACAGGCCAGGGAGGCACCGCCCACCCACTTCTCTTGGACAGCGGCAGTCTTCCTTCACCCTGGCTCGTCCTCCACACTTCCTCTTCCTCACATGCCAAATCCCGTCAGTTTTGTGAGAAATGTCTCTCCCTTCACCCCTTTCTTCCCACCGTCACTATGCTCCCTCATCGTCCTCAGGCCTCCTCCCCACTGTCAGACCCGCCTCAGCCTCTTCCCAGGGCTGCATGTCCCCACCTCAAGAACTCTCCCTGACCAAGCCCCTTCTAAAGTGCAGCGCGAACCATTCATGCTTGCCCACAAATCTCAAAGGATGCCCCTTACACCTAGTTATACAGACATGCCTCGCGCCAGCCTCTGAGGCCACTATGACGGGTTACCTGCCCAGCCTCATCTGCCTGCCTGCACGGGGGATCCTGCACTCGGGGAGATCAAGTATGCCCAGCACGCCCTGCACGCTCCAGCTTCCGGGCGTTTGCATCTGCACCCCCCTGCAGCTACATCGGGGCTTCAGAGCCTCTCGCATACAGCCCAGCTGGGGTCTCCCCACCCACATCCTCCCAGCGGCTACTCCTCTCCTGAGGCCCCCTCCCCACCCCTGACTCTCAGCTTGCACTTCTCCATGCTCCTTATTCTATTCCCCTTGGATTAGGAGTCATCTGACGCTTGTCTTAGACGCCCACCCACCCCTCCTCCCCACACAAATGACAAGCCCCCTGTGGGCGAGGCTGGCACCTTGCTCGTCACTGGATCCCATTGCCATGCAGACAGAGGCACTCAAGACATATCTGTTCCCACCAAAGACACTGAACAACCTGTTCCCTGGAGGGAAGAGGCAGGGGCGGGCTGCCAGGTACGCTGCGGAGGCCCTTGGCGCTGGCTGCTGTCAGGGCCACCATCACCCACCCGGGGACAGGTCTCCTCTGGCCAGCACAACCTGACTGCATGTTTATGAGTCATGGTCACGAGGCCCACAGCAGCTTACTGAGGGTCATTCTCTGCACACTCACACACACGCACAGACACACCCCAGACAGGCAGACCATTTCCCACCTAGAGACCAGAGTAAGGCTCCAGGAAACAGCGAGAAGAGGGACAGAGATGTTCAGGCCCAGACCCCACTTTCGCTTGTCTTCTCCAGGGATTTATTACCTCCTTTCTCCATTTCCTCCTGCCTGGAGCAGGGGTGAGGTGGGGAGTACTCCAAGAAGCAGACACAAGGGGCAGGAAGGCAGGGCGGGAGGCGAGGGGTAGGCCCTACAAATGGCCCCAGCTCCATTTACCTGCATGGGCAAGAGCCTGGACCATCTGAGACAGGTGCCAGGGGCCCAAGCCAAAGCCTGAGAGCAGGCCCCACACCCCTGGCCTGTTCAGCCTCACGCTGCTCTTCTCCCCTGGGGACGGCAGGTAGCTCAGGGTGGCAGTGGGGGGCAGTGGGCTACGGCCCATCGGACCTCGCATTCGTCTCCTAGGACAGTCTTAACCAAGTGCCACAGACTGGGTGGCTCAAACAGCAGAAGATCATTCTCAGTTCCGGAGGCCAGAGGTCCGAAGTCAAGGTGTCAGCAGGGGTGGTTGGTTCCTGGGGACCTGCTCCTGGTCTGTCTCCTAGCTTTGGGTAGCCTCAGGCACTCCTTAGCTTGCAGATGCTTTCCCTGTGTCTTCCCTTAATGCTCACCTATCTCTGGGTCTAAATATCTCTTTTTCATAAGGACACCAGTCACAGTGGATGAAGGGCCTCCTTAATGACCTCATCTAACCTGATCTGCAAGGACCCTATTTCTACATAAGGTTACGAGTACTGTGGGTTAGAACTTCAACATCTTTTTAGAAAAAACAGTTCAACACATAACAGCCCCCCAAAGAGGAAGTTGCCAAAGGTGTGGTTATTGTTCTTACGGAAATAATAACTATAAAAGAGCTGACCCTCATGGGCTTACCATGTGCCACGTTCTGTGATAAGCATGCATAACACCACCATGAGGTAGGTTACTTTTATTACCTTCACTTCCCAATGAGATAGCTGAGGCCCAGACAGGGTAGGGAACTTACCTGAGGCCACACAGCTTGCGAATGACAAAGCCAGGATTCAAACCCAGCTGGTCCTTAGCCACTGCACTATAGTAATCATATCATACGATATAAGCATCTCTGCCAGTCCGGGCAACATAGATATTCTCTCACTGTGATACTTAGTCCTACATCCTGGGCGTAGGGTGTGGTCCACTGTGGCCATCAGATTGAGCCATGGAGTTCTCACAGGGCAACTGGCCCCTGCACCCCAGCTCAAGTCGACATCCAAGGGTGGGAACAGTCCCGCAGTGGGTGCCGTCTAGGTGAAAGAAGTTCTGAGTGGGCACGTGAAGAAGGCAGGGGCACACCGGACAGATGGAGCCCACCGCCTCCCTTTCTGGGACGTCCACTACTTGCCCCCAGACGGGCACAAAACCACACCGTATTAAACCCGACTGCTGTATTATAGTGGAAGGGACGTATTGATTTGTCCTGAAGGTTTTTATTTCACGGGGGAAAGACCGTGGGAGGGAGTTGAGCGTGGAAAACCTGAAACCTGCTTCCTGCAGGCCCCGCGGCCATCCCTGGTGCACTAACCACATTCCTGGCCTGCAGCCAGGCCTTCGAGTCTGGGCCTTCGCCGTAACTGTGTGCTCGTCGGTGTTGTTGCTGTTATTGTTATTGTTGTGGTAATCATATTACTAGATGTTTCTCCCTGGCCACTCCGGGCACAGCACAGACATTAGCTCATAATAATGCGGTCTTCACTGGGAGGCAGAAAACGCCGGCACCGGGGCTGCCAGCCTCCTCCCGGGCAGCAAGGGGCCCTCGCAGGGCTCGCCTGCCCGGATCCTGTTACGGCCTCGCTCTCTCCCCTTCTCTTGGCAAAGTGGCACCAAAGCAGAGCCTAGATCTAGAGGAGCAGCCAGAAGTTAAAACACACAAGACCACGGAAAACAGGGCGGACCCAGGGGCCAGAGCCGCGAGACGTTAGGTTGACATCTCCTTCTCTCGGCCTGTCTGGGAGTCCAGGCAGTGGGGAAGGGCGGGGTGTTTCACACACATCAGTACGCAAGTCTCGCAGCAGCCCCAAACGATCAGATGAGGACGCTGAGGGTCAGACCGTTGCGGTCGCCTGTCCAAGGTAACTTGTGCACAGGTGGACAGCGGAGCTGGGGTTCAGGTTCAGAGCTGCCTGACTGCAAAGCCCAAGTGCCTGCGTGAACCACATGGCCACTGAGTCACAACCAACGGTCAGAGGCAGTGAGTCCAGCTCATGACGGAGGGACTGCAAATCCCCCTCCCCAGTCCCACGACCCACGAGGACCCACCTCTTCCCAGCCCAAAAGACAACGGCTTCCAGGCCATGCCCACCAGCAGCGGGCTTCCGAGCCCCTCCTCATGCTGCTGGGAGCCCTTAGAAGCCATGGTGCTCCAGAAGTCTAAGGGCTGCGGCCATTCCAGCAGAGGGTGAGCACAGGGATTAAAGAGACAGTCGCTTCTCCAGTAGGGGATAAAGATACAGACACAGATATATCACAGTTTGACAGGAGTCCGGCGTAATCAGGATGCACAGAGCATCGAGGACCTCCCAGCCGTCCCTCCTGGGGAGAAACATCAGGGTGACCTCGCAGACAAGACGATTCCCTGCACCTCTCAGGAAGGGGCCAGGCCAGTTCCCAGGGCTGCCGTGGCCCTGGGCTCAGGAGGGGGTCGTGCAAGGCAGCAGCTCAAGAGGGCACTTGGTCTTAAGCCCAGCCCTGCCTGACTGCCCATCCATCCCACACCCACACCTGCCTCCCTGACATGCCCTGAGCTTGGCACAAACCCTGAGTGCTCACTGGCTATCAGCCTGTGAAATCCTGACCCCACCCCAGCTATAAAACCCATCCCTACCCCGCCCCTGGGGAGAAGGGGGTGTGGGGAAGCTCCTGACGGAAGGGATGAGGTTCTTGGTTCTGCCCTCCGGCGGGCAGGCGTGGGAAGCTTCTCCTCCTCTGGCCTCCCCGGCTGTGGCAGCAGGACCTCCAGCAACCCACCTTCTCCCCAGGCTCTCCAGGTGCCCAGGACTGAGCGTCTTTGCGTCCCACATCCAGACACTGGGTCCTGAGCAGAGGGGAACAAGGGGCCCCAGTCTGATTTAACGTCTTCTGCCCTCCGAGAGTTCCCGATCTGGGGAGCAGACTCGGCCCCTGCCTCACGGAGCTCCCAGTCTGACGGGGAAGATGCAGCCCCTACTCCCAGCTCCCACCTATGGAAGGGCAAGCCTCCTGCCCTCCGGGGCTCCTTGACACCTTTAGAGAAGGGCTGGCCCTGGGACCCCGGAGTCAGTCTTCCTGAGGCAAAGAAGGGCCCTCAGGGATCAGGAAAGCAGATGGCAAAGCCCTAAGAAGGGAAGGGCGGGGCTGGCCAGCTGCACGGGAGAAAACAGGGAGCGAGGCCAGGACTCTAGCCTGGTCACCACCACTCATGAGCAGCCTCCGGCCCAACCTCAGATGTCCCCACTCACTGCCTTGCAGGTGGCTGGAGCTTCACTCCCGTTTCTCACCCGCCACCGAGGGAAAGGCCCCAGGCTGCTGGGGTGGAAGGCCCTGCTGTTCATGCTGGTCCCCCTTCGGCTCCACGCTGGCCTCCGAGAGCCCTGGTGTCAAGGCTGTGCAGGGGGACGTGGCTGGGACCCCAGCCTCAGGGCAGATGGGCCGGCTCTGAGACAGGAGGCTGGACACCAGCATGGGGATTATCACATGGCTCTCAAGGGTCCACACCATACACCCCTGTACCACACACAGCACCCTTCACACAGGAGGGGCTCACAGATCTGCACTCTGCTGCCGGCAACCTGCTCCAAGGATCAGAGACGGTGGGCAGGGCACTGCCCACAGCTCAGCTCTGCTCCTCTGACGCCCTGCGCCCTCAGATGGTGGGGCCGAGAACTCTTCATCCAGCGGGGAGCTCTCTGAAGGCAGAAACCGCTTCTCTCCTCTGGAGGATGGGGGCTGGGTGGAGTCAGGAACAGAAGCAGGCCTTGGGGCCACCCCCTCCCCCCGACACATGACACACACACAGGAAACAAGCAAGCGCTCTCCTGTGTCCTAGCAAGGGGGCCCTTCATTCTCCCAGGCCCCCTGCCAATTTCTCTGGAAAGATGGTCCAGGCAGGATCCAGTCCTCTCACATCAGCTCTTCCCAGGGATGAACACCCTTGAGGACAAGAGAATGGGAACAGGGAAGCCTTGGGAGTGGGGATTGTTCCTGAGAAATGATGAGCAAGGGGAGGTGGCCGCCTCCCACTGCCTCCACAGCCCTTCCTCCA
The DNA here is from genome assembly GCA_030848825.1 of Tadarida brasiliensis. Classification (NCBI taxonomy): domain Eukaryota; kingdom Metazoa; phylum Chordata; class Mammalia; order Chiroptera; family Molossidae; genus Tadarida; species Tadarida brasiliensis. The sequence goes on along the minus strand of CM061260.1, from coordinate 61,072,487 downwards.
CCCTCACTCGGAGTGACCATCTTTTGGTCATTTTCGTCTTCTGCACCCCATGTTCAGCCTGGTGGGTGCAGGCTGGCTTTTCCAATAGGCTCTAGGTTGGAGGATGTGAAGGCATGTGTGTGTGTGTGTGTGTGTGTGTGTGTGTGTGTGTACACATGTCTGTGTGTGAGTGAGTGTGTGTGTATGTGTGTGTGCCCATCTGTCCTGGGGAGCAATAATAGTTAATAAATAAGTAAATGGCAAAAATAGCCTCAAAGGAGCTGACAGGCAGAAGGCCAGAGCAGCCGGGCATGGGGCCAGCACCCTGAAAGCCAAATGTTAATCTAGCCAAACGAAGAAAAGGTCCATTTCAAGACCGCCTCCATTAGCCAGGGTCGGGGTCTATTGTGATTTCTGGCTCTGGCACAGCCCCACCTCAGGCATCCTGATGAAGCCCAGGAACGGGGGGGCCTTACTCAGTGTTAGGGTAACAGCGCTGGGGAGAAGGGGCCCAGTCTGGGACACACAAGGTTATGAACGGGCAGGAAGCCGGCAGGTCACTTCCCAGCAGTCCTCCAACCGTCCACCCAGCTGGCCAGCCTCGTGTCCAGCCAGCCCCAAAGGCCCAACCAGCCAGGGAATGCTCTGGACATCATCACAATCTCTCACCCCCCACGTGGGCTCTGCCCCACCTAGACACCCACTTGGGGCGAGGGATATGACTCAGTGTCCTAGTTGTCCCTCACCCCCGTCCAGATCCCTCAAGTCTTTCACTGACTTCTCTCAAGCCTTCCCTCCAACGGGCCTCACCAGCGCCAAGCTTTCTGGCACCGAGGCCTCCGGAGGTCCTTGGGCGGTTTTGTTGTCCCTTGCTGCTGTGTGCATATCTTAATGAAGTCACCCGAGGAAGCAGGTCTGGGAGAAGCGGATGTGTGCCCTCGTGTTTCCCCAGTGGTCGCTACCCTTTCAGAACCGTTCAAAACCAGCCTTTCTGCACCAGTCTCAGAGGGGACGCTGGCCACAGGCCCGACCTCACTGCGGCCTCCCTCAGCTGCAGCTACCCCAGAATTCAAGGGGACAGGGCTCAGCCCACTCCCCGGTTCACACTCCCCGGGAAAGTCCTAGCCCAGCTTCCAGGCTGGCCCCAGTCAGCACCGGAGGCAGCCTCGTGCCTGGAGGGTCTACGCTGGTCACTTGGTGACCACTAGCCAGAATAAGGATGGGTGGACACCCAGGACCCAGGACCTAGCCCCTCTTCCACTTAGCCCTTTTCTTTAAGGTAGTACAATTTCCTCCCACCCTTTTTACTGCTGTCCAAACACACAGGCATTCGAGATGGAAATGCTGAGCTCTCCTATAACGTGTGGGAACTTAAAAGTACAGACTACATGCAGCTGGGACGGACCACAGGTCGTTTATTGAGGGCGTTTCGCTTGGCAGTCCCGATGCTCAATGCTCTGCATACATTATCACATATAATGCTCAACACAACCCTCGGGGGTAGCGATTCGTATTCCATCCATTTCATGGAGAACACTTAGGCTCCGAAAGAACGGGCAAGGAGCCTGCCAGGCAGACCCAGCTGGACCACGGGAGCTGGGAGTTGAACCCCGCGGGCACAGGGAACACAGACGTGAGCACGAGGAGCCCCTGCCTGGGGAAGCTGGCATTCCAATGTTGGGGGGCAAGCATGAAGGAGGAGGGTAAATATGCACTCTGTCAGGTGGCCCCCAGGAGGGACAGTGTGTGGAGGCTGGCATACGGGAGCACTAGGCGCTCTGCTGGGGTCAGGGTGGCCAGGACACCAGGGTCCTGGAAAGAAATGAAGATCTCTGGGCACCAGGCAGGAGCCGGCTGGGGTGAGTGCCAAAGGGGGAGGAGCTGGGACACTGACTGTCTGGGTGCTTCACACCTGGATAAAGGCAGAGCCCTGGGAATTTGACGGGAGGAGTCCGACATGGAATATTTAAAATTTTTTCTTTATTGATTTTAGAGAGAGAGGAGGGGAGAGGGAGAGATAGAAACATCGATGAGAGAGAACACGGATTGGCTGCCTCCTGCATGCCCCCCACTGGGGATATGACCCACAACCTGGGCATGTGCCCTGACCAGGAATTGAACCGGTGACCTCTTGGTGCATGGGTCGATGCTCAACCCCTGAGCCACACTGGCTGGGCCAGACATGGGATATTTAAAGCCCAAGAAAAGGTAAGAGGGTGGGGCCGCAGGTCCGTTCCGGATGAAAGCTAGTTCTCCAGAGGCTGGGGAGCTAGACTCCTAGTTAGAGAGCACCAGGGAGCAGGCCAGGCACCACTAGTAACCAAGGCAAGGAGAGACTAGTAGGTAAATGCCAGGCACTCCCAGTGACCCCCCCTCCCGTCTGAAGGCCCTGACCCTCAATCTCCACCCCGCTTTCCAGCCGTGGACAATGGCAGCAGCCTCCCCACTCAGCCCAGACTCTCCCGCTCCCTGGAGGCTCCTCCCTCCACACCCCACACTAGAGCCACCTTTATAAACACAGATGGAGCTACATTCCCTCACTCTCCCGCAAAAGACCCTTCCAGAGATGCCCACCACCTCCAAAAAACCAATCAACCACCTTGGCTCAGAAATCTATCCTCTTCCCAACTAGTCCCACCTACTAGTCAGCCTCGCCTTGGCCACTACACTTCTTCCTGTTCCCTCCCGGGTGCAGCCAGCGCTCTGTCTCCCTGAGACCGTGCAGGAGGCCTGGCCAGGCACGAGACCCGGGAGGCAAGCGCCCAGAATTGGAGCCAGGCTGCTCGGTTCATTGTGCAAGCTTGGGCAAGTTCCCTAACCTTCCTTGTCTCAATGTCCTCATCTGTCACCCTCAAATGGGGGTGACAACAGCAGTGCTCACGGCATGGGGCTGTTGCGGGGACTAACCGAGTGAACATAACGGAAGCGTTCAGAATGCAGCCTGCTGCACTGGGGCACTATTCACAGGTTTGCTCTCGTGGGCAGGGCCTGCCACTCACTCACCTTGGTTTCCCAGAGCCTAACACATGGCAGGTATTTGCTAAACACTCCAGGTCCACAAACATCGCCCACCAGCACCTGGACAGGAGAGAACCAACACTGACGAAAGTCAGTTCAGGAAAGACGATGCATTTTGTTTCGGGACAGGCTGAGTTCAAGGAGATAGAAGGACACAGACCAGGAGGATCGAGGGACAGAGACCCATGGCCAAGGTTAAGGCAGGAAAGGAATGTCTGAGAAGTGTGCACTGTGGTACGTGACTCTCGGTCCCCCCAGGGTTGTATCATTTCTGTCTCCGCACCACCCCTTTCCAGGCCTCTGGAGTGAAGGCCTTTCTTTGACCCCACTGCACCTGTTCGTGTACACACTGGAAGGACCTTCAGAGGTCAGCTGCTCGGTGTTGCGCAGATGAGGGAACTGAGGCAGAGGCGGGGTCTCCCTGTCAGGACAGCTGTGCTGCAGTCACACACGGCAGTATCGCAGCTGGTGTCGCTGCGGTCACCTGAAAATCCCATTGTCTGCCTCCTCTCTCTGGCTGCTGACATAGGTTCTGCACCAGGCCACCCCCCCTCCTGCCCTCCGATTGGTCTCTCCATTGCCTCTCTCCCTGCCTCCCCCACGGCCCCCTCCAGCTCTGCCCCCTGAGGACCACCAGGCACAGGCTCAGCAGAAAGTCCCCTCCTACCCTCAGTCAAACCATCTCGCTCTGCCTTCTCCGGCCACTTACCTTCTGAGCCTCAATTTTCTCATCTATAAGATGTTTTCCTAAAATAAATAAAGTAATACCCACCTAATGGGAGATTATGAGAGCCAAATAAGTTACTCAGTGCTCAGCGCTGTGCGTGATAAATGGTAAGAACTGGCAATACTGTCCCATCTTTAGGCTGGGTATCTCAGAAAGGCGGATTTCCATCAAGGGAAAGGACAAAAGCTTCCTCTTTTCTCTTCATGCCCAGGCCCTGGGGGTTCATCCATACAGTGGAAAGGCTGATACATGGAAAAGAAACAGAGATGCTGTTCCCAAAGGACTGCCTGCCCCACACCAGCAGGCTGTTAGGACACCTGCAAACACAGAAGGGACTCCAGAGAAAAAGTCGAGCCTGAGCTCAGCCCCTCCCCAGCCCTAGCTGGAGGTGGAGGGACATCACGAAGTCCTCCTCTCTCACCCCACCTGCCAATCAGGTAGTTTCCTGGAGATGTCAGAGTTCACATAAACTGAATTAATGAACAGTAACAGAGAGAGGCACCTGGGTGCCCGTCCCGGAGAAGGGTAGACCTGGACAAGGAGCAGCGGCAGGTGGTAGAGTGTGGGCACCGTCAGGGCGACACATTCCACCTGTGTGGCCATGTGGTGGCTTCTGGGAAGCCCAAGGCTCTAAACCTCTGCACTCCCTACTACCACCCTCACCCACAGCAACCAGGTCCCCAACAGCACCCGCCCCTGCCACTGCCCCACGCCTCCCAGGCCAGAGTCATCCCCGCCAGGCTAATTACAGCTGGGTGTGCGGGGACCCCGGGAGTGTCAGAGTTGGCAGCTCAGCCTACCATGAGTAAATGGCCTCACACAGGACTCCAGGGCCAGCCTCAGCCCTTCTCCCCAACTTTCAACCAAGTGTAGCGGTTGGCCCCTCCTTTCTCCCGCCTCCTCGCAGCCCAGGAGCTCATGTCAGCCCACGAGACCCCATCCCAGTCACTCCAGAACGGGCAAGAAGGATGCAGCACTCCGTGTCTTTCCATTAAGAGAAACCAGGTCTGTTCTTTAAGTCCAGGCTTAAGGTGATTTTTTTGTTATTTCCAGAAGATTCAGAGCAAAGTAAAGAACAAAAAGACTTCGGGGAAGGCAGGCTGGAAGGAATCTTACAGACTCGGGCATGGCCGAGAAAGGCCACACCTAGGCGTCATGACTTCCTCCAAAGAGGAGCAAAGAGCTGCCCGGGGGCTGCCCCATCACCTCCAGAGGAGGACCTCACTTAAGACCAGCGGGAGTTACCCACAGACTGCTTGTCAGTGAAATGACCCTGAGGCCTCCGAGGGAGAGGCCTACACACCATTAAATCTTTGAATCAGCCCCATTAATGGACATTGGGTGGGACAAGCAGGGGCAGCAGCACCACACATGGGGAAGAGGAGATGGTGACTAAATTGGCTTCTCTAGGCCACTGTCACCAATGCCAGAGAGATAGTCTACTTTAAAAATAAATGTAAAGCAGGAATCCAAAATTAACTCTCCCCAGATAACCCCTTTCCAAAAAAGACCACATCGTAAACCACATGTGGCCGTTCGGGGAGGATTTCACCCGAGGACACCTCCCTGTCCTGGACAGAGATGCTTTCCTGGCATCAGCCCCGTGCATCTGGTACTTCTCAACCTTCTCAGTCCTCAGAGCTTCTCACGGTCCTCCCAGAGCATGAGGGCTGCAGCAGAACCCTTGTGCTTCTTGTCCTGACGCCAGAAAAGAAGTAACCTCAGAGTGGACAGGAAGAAAACCCTTTCAGGGTGCAAGCCACACCTCTCCACCCCCCCTGCACATCACCTTCATCTGTGCCACCCACGCTGAGAACGGCAAACGCACATGGGAATTGCTAACCGTAGGATTTCTTGCCTGTATTTCATGACCTTAAGAGTCACAGAAAAAGCAACAGCGGTAATAACTGGACTAACATTGCTATTTACTTGCTGTGTAACTTTGAGCACATCCATTCACCCACCCAACAAATTTTATTGAGCATCTACTACACTGTTCTAGTTCACGCTCTAGTCAGTGACAGACACAGACGAACCAACACTGCTGGAGGGCAGGCCACAGGTGTCTGCGCGATTTCTCGCCGTTCGCAAGTGAAATGCCATGCAAAAAAGAGAAGGACGAGTTAACCCAATCAATAGGCATTCGTTTGTGGCTAACAGGCCTGTCAGGAATGGCGTGAGATTTGCTGCTTTGCTGAGATAGCTCAGTCAAGCACATGGTGTAGAGTCATTTTCTAAATTATTCTTGCAGTTATCATAGCTCTGCACTAAGCCATTTATCGAGCCATGTTTGGGGCTAATTGCTGGTGATAAGAGCAACATAAATATACTGAGCCACAGCCCTGCCTGACAAGATTTTATACACCAACCACCAACCAAATTTTCTTCCCCTATTACATGCCTGCAATAATTTTTAGTGGCCGTCATTCTTCACTGAATCACCGCAATAAACCCTCTCCATATAAACAACTCGCCTTTCAATAGCGCCATAAATCAGACTCGGCGTCAGCCACATGATCCCTCTGCTGACAGGGGGAGGCTCAGGGCAGGAGTTCTCAACCCCGGGGCACACGAGCATCCCCAGGAGCATTGCCAAATGCTGATGCTCAGGCCCACCCCAGGTGAGGCTGGATACCAGGGTTATGTAAAAACTCCTACACATGCCCTGGCGGGTCTGGCTCAGCGGTTAGAGTGTAGGGCTGCGGTCCAGAGAGACCTGGGTTCGGTTCCCGCTAAGGGCACGTACCTCGGTTGCAGTTTGTCCTCGGCCCTGGTTGGGTCGTGCGGGTGGCAGCCGCTCGATGTGTCTCTCTCACATCGATGTTTCTCTCTCTCTCTCTTCCTCTCTCTACCTCCCACTCTATCTGAACAAAAAATGGAAAATGTCCTCGGGTGAGGATAAAAAAACAAACAAACAAAAACTCCTACACGTGCCTTCACATCCCACACCTTAGGCTCTTTGGGGTTGCTCAATGTTATCCTACCCAGAAAGCTAAATATCAACTGCGGGCATTTGAGGCGAAACACTGAGGCTGACACACGCACCGCATGCGATCGACTGTGGGGACGTTCGTAACCCTCTGCAGCAGCTGCTGTACCCTGGGACTGCTTGACCAAGAGTACCTTTTGGAATCTGTGCAGTATCCATGCTCAGGTTTATTGACTTACAGTTGAACTTGCCTCCTGGAGAGTCTCTGAGGTTCCCCCCACATTTTACAGCTGGAAAGAGAGAAGTGGGGAGGACTCAGGGAGCAGGAAAGGACACCAGTGGAAAAATAAGAGGAGACACCAAGGACAGGAAAGAGGAGCAAATCGGTGCACCTTGCTCCTTCCTGACATCACCTGACAGTTCAGTGGGCGACCAAGAGGAGGAGAATGAAATTGAAAGCCAGCGTTTTTTCAGACTGGGACCCCAGGTGCATGGCCCCCTGCCCAAGAGGACAAATTTGCCCTGTCCAGGAAGGGAGCATCATGAGGGACCCCTTCCTGCCAAGAGTCAGAACTCCTTGTGAAACCTGAAGATGGAAACTTTTCCGCCTTCTTCCCACAGTGCTCACCAGTACGGGTCAGAAAGTCAGTAACATCCGGTAAATATGTGGGTATTAACACAGACAAGGTCTCGGCCCTCAGAGGGCTGACGGTCGAATAGAAAGACTGAGAGATAAAAGTACACGCCAAGATAAAATGACAAACCAGCATAAATGTTACAGAGAAAAAGAAGAGGGTGTTTCTAATTTAGATTCACTGCACCAGATGTTACAAAGGCAGAGCCCCAGGAGGGGCACAAGCCTACCCTGCCCACCGGGGGTGCAGCTTGTCCCCCATTCCCTCAGCAGCCTCCTCAGCTGAGATGCCAGGGCCAAGGCACTTTCCAGCGGCCTGGGCGCCAGTCGGGGATGGACGGATCCCTCGGGAAAAGGGACTTGGTCAGAGGAAGAGTGGGGACTTGGACATGTCAAGTGAACAAATAAACAGCCTTCCCATCGCCCCCAAAAAATGTGAAAGTAAAATCTCGAAATTCCACTTAGCAAAAGAATGGCCCTTGGGCAGGAATTTCACTTTCCCTTGGTTTTCTCTTGAACAGTGAGAGGGACAGAGGTGGATCTGAAGCCGATCCAAAAGGTACCCAGGGTACGTTTGAGGGGCTTAATGGTGCTGGGAAGCCGGGTTTAAAGCGCATCCTAGGAACACGCTAAACTGCGTACTAAACTGCGTACCCACTGGATGCCACTCAGCAGAAAGGCCCCGCGTCCGACCTCCAGGGTGCACCAAATCGGTCCTGCGTGTCCCCAGGAGCCTCCTCCCTCCCTCCCCTGCTCCGCACGCACCCTGACTGGATGCACGGCGGCCCACCCCCAGAGCTGAGCTACCCTAGCGTGGCTGCTGACTTCTCTTCTGGGTCTCATCCATAAAGCCACTCCGGGGCCCTCCTAGGTAAACATGTGCTCCCAGGTGCCCCCTGAACACTTCGGCGCTGCCTTCCCTCGCAGCATCACTGCAGGCTCAGGAAATGACAAATCATTTAATGCCCATCTGAGCCAGACACCATGAGGGAGGGGAGGCCATCACCAGTTTAAACCATGCGTTCCAAACCCAAACCCAGACGACCGCTGAGCGCAGCTGCGCCTTCCGCGCTTCCGCCGGCACCGTGCGGCGGGCAGGGCCGCCGCTGAGACTTCAGAGCCGGATTCAGAGCCAGATCTGGATGTGTACAGCGACTCCCACGCTAACGAACTAGCTGTGTGACCTAAATGAGGTCACCTAACCTCTCTGAACCTCTACCTTCTCCTCTCTGAAATAGGTGTATGAGCGCCCTTGCATGCATTAACTTGTTTGGACCATCCAACAACGGGAATCTATTATCCCCAGTGTACAGAGAGGAAACTGATTGAGAAAGGGCAAGGCAACTCAACCCCGGTTTTCCCCGGGGCCCCGGGGTCCCTGAGCCCCAAAGCTGGTGTCTGCCCCATCTTAACCCATCACCTCCTCAGAGCTGTCAGAGAAGCAAATGAGATCACTCGTGGTAAAGTCCTTTGTCGGCCATAAAATGCTAATCAATGTAAAAGCATCTGAGTCTTTTGGCTGATATGTGAGCCACTACCTAGGGAATAAATAGAAAGCCACACATTTTTATGAACAGGAATTCAAAAAATATAGGTATATTTATAGTTTTAAAAATTTCACATACTTCGCCCTGGCCGGTTTGGCTCAGCAGTTAGAGCGTCGGCCTGAGGACCAAAGAATCACGGGTTCGATTCCAGTCAAGGGCATGTATCTCGGTTGCAGTTCGGTCCCTGGCCCTGGTTGGGGTCGTGCAGGAGGCAACCAGTCGATGTGTCTCTCTCACCATTTCTCCCTCTCTTCCCCTCCCACTCTATCTGAAAATCAATGGAAAAATATCCTCAGGTGAGGATTTAAAATAAATAAATACATAAAAACAAAAAAGCTTCACATAATTTTACTAGTCCAGCAACCACTCTATTTGCGGCAAACAGATGTTATCAAAAGGGAGTGAGGGGCCCAGGCAGGCCTAGGGCTCCGAGTCAGCCACGGAGGACCATGGAGGACCGCACCAGCGGCGTTTTGGCTCCAGGGGGCGGCCTCTGGGGTGAGACTCTGACCTTCTCCATTCTCAATGTGGATTTCCCCAAGAAAAGGCCCTGAGACAAGGATCTGAGAAAAAGTGGTTCATCTGGGAGGTGACTCCGGGAAACATCAGGAAGGGCATGCTGAAGTGAGAAAGGAAAGTACGTCACACACAAAAGGTGTTCAAGCCTGTCACCCCTGCAGACAACCCGAGCTGGATCCTTCTGCGGGATTGGGAGCCAAAGTAGAACACATCTCAGGAGCTGTATTCCCTCCACCCCAGGGGCCAGGGAGCGGGGGTGTTTACCCACTAGCACCCCATAGTCATTGGTGGAGAGCTGCTCTGGGGTAACTCCCCAGCACTTCTGACCTGCCCCATGAGCAGACACAGGGGTGGGGGCCAGAGGAAGAAAGCTGACAGCTGGAAGTCTGGCTGGCAAGAGTGGAAAGGTACATGTCCGGGGAGTACGGACAGGCACTGAACCATCCACTATGCTCACTCGCTGTGTGACCTTGGGGGAGTTACTTTCCTTCTCTTATTCTAGTTTCTGCCACCCTGAAATGGGTATGGAAAAATGTCTTTCTCCCCCAGCTGGTGTGGCTCAGGGGTTGAGCATCGACCCATGTACCAAGAGGTCGCTGGTTCGATTCCCGGTCAGGGCACATGCCCAGGTTGTGGGCCCGATCCCCAGTGGGGGGCATGCAGGAGGCGGCCAGTCGATGTTCTCTCTCATTGATGTTTCTATCTTTCTCCCTCCCCCTTTCTCTCTCTCTAAAATCACGAAAGAAAAATTTTTTTTCTTTAAATGTCTTTCTCATAGGGTTGATATTAGGGTTGAATGAAGGCATGTATGTGAGGGATAAACCCAGTGCCAGGCTTGCAGTGAAGACGCAATACAAACCCTTAAGAGAAACTGAAACTAGACAATGGAGGCACCTCCCTGGTCCTTCCAGCCCTGTCCTTTTATTGTATAAAGGATTCTGGACCAAGATGGGGAATGAGACTTTAAAACAGGCAGCGAGCCAATGCAAGCCGGGCAATCTCCTTCCTGAGGGAGCAAAGCCCCCAAACAAACACCTGTCTAGATGACTTTGCCTAGGTCTGCCCAGAGACAGGGGGCTGGACCCTGAGAAACTTCGAGGCTCCTCCCAGCCCCTGAAGCAGTGTGTCCTAAAGTGAGTTTAAACAAACATAGATGCCCCCTATTATGTTCCTTGAAAAACTGGTTCTGGGGTCGAATATGTTTGCTATGGGAAAATTTCAGTACACATTAACATACTAAAAGCTTTAAAGTCCCATAGTCCAGCATTCTGTTTAACCCAGCATTTCCTAACCTTATTTGACACAGAGCTGAATGTGTGTCTCTGAAACATCTACTAGCATCCCTCCAAAGGACACTTAGAGGGAGAGTCTGGGCTGAAGGCAGTCCTGGGAGCTGGGACGCAGGCTGAATCCTCTTGGAACTCCAGCAGCCTAGCACAGTGCCTAGTACACAGTCGGCACCTAATAAATGGTCGTTGTCTGAATGAACGGAGAGAAGGCGAGAGAATGGCTTAATAATGGCTTTCAGATCTGTGAAGTGATCGAGTGCCGGCAGCGCCAGACAACAGTTCTCTGTTTCCAGGAAGGCACACATTTTAAATGGCAGCAGGAGGGATTTGGGAAGCCCTGTGCAGAGTTTAGGATCACAATCCACCAAAATAGGCTTCCCAGCAGAGCTGCGTCGCTTCCTTCTGTGGAGGTGTTGGTCTAGCACTTCGGCACAGCCGAGCGCCGGCGTGCAGCTGTCCACCCGCCCTACCACCCATTCACGCGTTCATTCATTCCTTCAAACAAACAAACCCTCACTGCGCACCTACTATGTGCCAGGGCAGTGAGACTGACACGGGTCCCTCAGGACCCTTCTAAAAGCCAACTTCAGTGAGCTGTGTGATAAAGCCCAGGGACACCCTAAGGGGAAGGGAGGTGGGACCACCCAAGTGCGAAGTCAGGAAGCCTCAGCCCCAGAAGCCACAGCTCATAAGCCCAGAGAAAGAGGTAGTGGGGGTGGGGAGTGGATTTCACGCGGACACATGAGGCTGGCCAAAAGAATAAAGCCACGACTGTTTCCCAGTGTTTGTTTGTCTACCCCCCTTTCCTTGTGACTATATCTCATTGTTCCCAGAGAGCATCCCTGCCCCCACTTCCAAGCTCTTCCCCCTCCCCACTCTCACAGCTCCAATCTCCCCTTCCTTTCCTTCCTCCTTATCCTTCTCAAACCGTCTCCTAAGTCCTACCTCCCTCCTCAACCCCTGATCTTGTTCTCATCATTCTGTACCATTCTGTACCTGGATATCCTCAATGTTTTTCATATTCACTTAACAGACAAACGAACGAATAAAACAGGACTCAAACCGAGGTCCATCTTTCTTCTGAACTCCTACCACGATCACCAAAGGTGAGCCATAGCTTGCTCTGCCTCAAACAGGAAGGGGCGCTGGGAATGGTTGGGAGGAGGAAGGAGAGGAGAAAATGAGTCAGGTCTGGAGCATCCTTCTCATCCCATTCCATCATCCCCAGTCGCCTTCCAGGTCTGCACCCTTGTGTCAGTACAGATCTGCACCCTTGTGTCAGTACAGATCTGGCTCCCCCGCCCCACCTGTCATCTCCCAGGGGGTCTGCAGTGATTTTGCTTCCTCTAAACAGAAGCTGAGATGGGCATGATGACAGGACACTCCCATGGGCCAGGAGGCAGTCATGCTGTTGCAAGATACTCGACCACAGAATCCTAGGGTTGGGTGTGACCTGAGCGGTTACCTGGGCCAATGATCCCAAACTTAAGAGTTGGTTATCACAATCACCTGGGGAGCTCTGAAAACTAGATCCAAGCTGTGGGAAAAACAGAGTCATTCCTGGGCCCCACCCCAGACCTTTGGAAGCACACCTTCCGTTTCCTCAGTAACAAGCTTGGCAGACATCCATCCAGTCTCCATCTGACCACCTCCATTGACTCCGCTGGCTACCCCAGGAGGCATCCGGTTTGATGGCTGCAACCCCAAAGGCTAGAAAGGTAACTCCTACCTGGAACTGAAATCTGTCGACTATTTCTAGCCATTACCCCCAACCTTGCCCTTGGGAGCAACTGAAAACAAATGTAGTCCCTCTTCTAGTATCTGACAACAGGGATCCCAGCGATAACGCCTTCCTGTCTCTCCAGGTCTTCTTACCTTGCTACAGTATGCTCTCCTCCCAGCTAAATATCCTCCATCCTTTCAAATGTTCTCTCAGAAGTCAAGGTTTCCGGTTCCCTTGCCAAATTAGTCACCCTCCTCTGAATTCCAGCATCAAACATGGTATTTCAGAGGGGACTTCAATCCTCCAGTGAACTAGATAGGCCCATAACCCTAACCAAGGCCCCGCTGGTCCTTGCTAACTGCCAGCGCAGAATGCGGACTCACGGTAAGCTCACGGTCCCATAACTAGAAAGCCCCAGATTTTGTTCAGGCTGTTGTAAAGAGAGACATTCCCCGTCCTGCACTTGGACATGGCCTTGGGGGGGAGGGGGGAGGAGGGAGAGCGGACTTTTCAATTGTCTTCATGAAGTTTTGTGTCTGGGAGAGAACGTGAATGCTGATCCTGCCCTCCGTTAGCTAGCTACCCTCTCTGCTAAGCATGGATGAAGAGAACATGCTAAAACATAACGTATGCATCTGCACCCAGAGGATCTGTGGGCCCATATCGGAGCTCCGATCCCAGCGCAGGCTCCTGCTCCTGGGACGTAAATGACCATGATCTGGACCTACCACAAAATAAAGTTAACTGAGGTGCAAGTAGGCAGCTGTGGACTGGAAGTTACCCAGCAAGAGGCTGGTGCAATCACAGGGGCCTTCCAGATGGGGTACCCCTCTCCCCAACACCTGCCCCATCTCCTGCTGGAACCAAGGTGGGAGCTCCATTCACACCTCTGGGAAGAAGAGGAGGCCCGCCCAGCACGGCCTCAGCTCTGACTCCTGGCCAGGGCCCGTGTGCGCAGGAAAGCTGCTGTCCAGGCCTGTTAAGCTGATTTTTAAAACTCTTCTGTGAGGCTGGACAGGTTTCCGTGATGGGGTTTAAACCATCATCTGTGTCCTCTCTGTACAGGAACATGAGCACACTGTTCCACGTTCCACAGAACACAGACCTCCTGCTCTCGCTTCAGATCAAAACTTACATTGAATTATTAACAGTGAACATTCTGCAAGCACAGCAGCAGCTCGCTCTGCTCCTCGCTGGGCCTCTGCAATCCTGAAGTCCTCCCCCCAGGAACAGAGGCACCCCTGGGGTCTAGAAAATGAACCCCCATCTAGAAGCCCTGCTTAACCTCCACCCCCCCCAGAGACTTCTGCGCCCCTCCAAGCACCCCCTTCACACCCATAGAGGAGGCAACATAATCTAAAACAATTAGCAAAAATAATTAGCAAATACAATAGCCTTGAGGCAAGACAAGCAGACCCTCCTCAGCTCCAACAGCGGGGCCAACCCCCGCCCCAGCCCGCTGTGCTGCTGGAGTTCACAAGGCCAGATTTCTCCGGTCCAGAAATTCGGGTGATGGGGGAAGTGATTGGTGGCAGGCAATTCCCAGTTCCAGGCAGTTGCATTGGAAGTGTGTCCTCCTCCTCACCACCCAGGCGGACAGGGAGGCGGGCTGCCAGAGCACACATGGGATAGCCACAGCGACCCACCAAACAGGCCTCTGAGCCAAGTTCCAGAGCGAGGAGGCAGCTCTTCTGTGGGGCCCACTGGGCAGCTGAGCGGGGAGAAACAGGAAGGGTTTTGAAAGGGAAGTGTGGGACTCCATGGGGTCAGGGGAGCTAACCACCCAAGTCTAGCCCCCAACCTCATCAAGGAAAGGGGGATGTATGCATCCAAGGTACTGCCCTAAGAAGTCAGAGGTCAAGGTCAGAAGGGCGATTAAGGCCCAGAATCAAAAAGGCAAATGGTCACAGGAAACCAGCTACCAGCCAAGAATAAACAAGACAGAGCTGCAATGATCTCCTTTCAAAGTCAACACAAAGGCTTCCCTGGGCCTACCTCCATCACCAAAGCCAGTCACAGAACAGTCAGACACACACACATAGGCATGCACACACACCCTGGGGCCAGCCCACACGACAGACACACACACGTGCGCATAGCATGCACACACTGTGGCCAGCCCACACCAGAGACATGCACGCACACACACAGCAGCCACAGCACTCAGCTCCCACCTCCATCCATCCCAGCCTCCTCCCTACAGACACTCACACGTGCTCACAGGCACAGACATCACCCACACAGAGCCTGTGCCTTTCTGATATCTGGAACAACTGGTGACAGTTGTGAGTTCAAACAGGTACAAAGGATGAAATGAAGAAAATCACTGCGTTTCTCCAAAAGGGTTAGGGGGAAGAGAGGAAGGAGCTGCAGATAGGCTGGTGGAGGATGGGTCATCCCACACTGCAAGGACAACCTCTACCAGCTCTCCCGGGCAACCTCTAACAGCTCTCCCAAGCTCGCAGGGACCCACACGGGGTCAGAATCTGCTCCTCAGAAACCACGTCAGTCAGGTTTAATTGGCTGCAGAATAATAATACCCCACACTGAACAGAACTCATTACTTTTTTTTTTAATCCTCATCCAAGGATATTTTTCCCTTTATCTTCAGAATGTGTGGGAAGGAGGGAGAGAGAGAGGAACATCGATGGGAGAGAGACACATTGACTGGTTGCCTCCCACAAGACCCCTGCGGCCAGGGACAAACCACAACTGAGGTACATGGCCTTGACCACAATCGAACCCGCGACTCATTTGGTCCACAGGCTGTCACTCTAACCACTGAGCCAAACCAGCCAGGGCAGGAACTCGTCCCTTTCAAAGAACTCTTCTATCCATTATCACCTCCTAAAGTAACACTGGACAGTGGAGAACATTCCTTGGCCAAATGACCACCCGCCCTCATAAGGCCCAAAGATCTATCTCCAAAATAATCTTCAATAGCTAAGCATATGTAATAGTTGTGTGAGCGTGCTGGTTTGTGTGTGAGTGCAGGCAGAGGCTTTATGTAGCAGAGTGGGATACAGTCAAACAAAAATGAGGTTGCCATGGCAACAGGCTCCGGCATCATCGCAGCCTATTAACACAAGTGAGGAATGTGTTTGGCAGATGCTCCGGTGTTATTTATGGTATGGGTGTAGCAGAGGGACTTGTAACACGCAAAGAAGAAGAAAAAAACAACCCGGTGACGTTCCTACTGTACCCCACCGAGGAGAGGACAGTGAGACAAGAGCACAGGAGGAAAGGCTGAGAGGCTGCAGCTGGGGAGTAAGAGATGGAGAAGAGCAGGCAGGCAAGCAGAGGAGAGGAGAGGTGGGCAGAGAGCAACAGGGGACTGGAGGGGGAGGGGAGCGAAAGGAAGTGAGAGAGAAAGCTCTGAGGGGGAGCGGGCGGATACCAGGGGAAGAGCTAGAGCCAGAGGTGTCACAAAAGGAAGAAAAATCATCACCCCCAAAGAGGACTGCCCCACCTTGCCTCTCCATTCTCTCTCAAGTAAAAACCATCAGGAGACACCTGTTAAGAAACCAAATGTTTCTCCTCCTAATTGGAGCAAAGGGCAGAGCTCCAACACGAGGGGCTGGGGAAGAGTAAAGTACCCAAGTCAGAGGGGGCCAGCCTTGCAGGGGAAGTGAAGAAATGCCAATAGTTTCCTGAGGGTCTACTACGTGCCCACAACACTGTGGATGGGACTTCCCAAAGCCCCAGCATTAGAAACCATGCACTGCTGCCCCATTTCCTTGGACCTGTGTCCTCATAAAAGGAAAGAACAAGGCATCTAACCCAAGCCATCCTCAAACACCTGCTGCTCTGGGATAACCCAAAGCAGACAATGCTGGACTGTCCCACATATTTTCCCACCATTGCTCAAGAAATACAAATTTTATATCAGACATACTCAGAAAGGTAAATCAAATACAAACAAAAAGATACAGTTTTCCCTGAAGATAAAATGAAACAGTGTTTGCATTTCCTTGTTGGGGACCATTCCTAACAAGCTCTGCTGTACTCAACCGAGATCTTGAGAACTAAGTGTAAATCCACCCAAAAGCGTACACCCAGGGCAAGGACTAAAGACCACAGTGGGTAAAAGAAGCCAGGGGTGAGGGCTGGACGAGATGGGAGAAGACAGGAATTTGCCTGAGGAACTAGAAGGGGAAGTCAGACAGACACTCTGTTGCTGAATAGCATTTTCATGCTAAGATGGAGCCGGAGCACCCAGGTTCAGCCCTTTTCCTGGGATCTGACTCCAGTCTCCGGAAATCATACATGCAGGATTGCTGCGGCTGTAATCAGACCCTGCCTTCCAAATCTGGTTTAGAAAATACCCTGAACAACCCTGGAAGTCTCTACTGCTCTGTGTAGGTGACATGCCCTTCCCCTGCCGAAAAGCTACACCTACCCAAGCCAGGAACAACCCCCGAAGATATAACACCCATGTGACAGCTCAAGTCCTCAGGTCAAAAGAGTTGAAGCCTTTAAAGCACCAACAATAGTAGTTAATTTTTTTTAACCATCTCAATAGGTTTCTCTCTCAAGTTCAAAGCTGATGTCTAAAGTTTTTCTTCACATCCCAGATCAGAAAAACTTTAACATAGCATTAACAACCCCACCTACTCCACTCATTGGAACCCAACCGAATTGGCAACAGTTATTAAATCCCTCCTAAGTACCTTGCACTGTGCTAGACAAGAGAGAGTAAAGGAGGAAAAACAGGTATAATTCAGGATGCCTGAGTCCAAAGGGCTTTACATTGAATGAGGAGCAAAACCAATAGACCCCAGAGAATAGTGAGTGCTCCACTCTGTGGCTCTGACTCCACTGTTACTATGCAGAAGAGGAAGAGGTCAGTATGGCTAGAATGGAAGGAGAGGGCTCCTTGCAGGAGGTGAGGCTTGGGACAGAGGAGGATGGAACTGTAAGGGGCATACACAATCCTCTCATTCTCTAAAAATGGAGCTTAGGGCCCAGAGAGTTTGCAGGTGTCTTCCTTCCCAGTCATAGAGCACTTTGGAGGTGCAGCTAGAGCCCTGTGCCCTTAAGTGCATACCAGTGCTGTTCCCTGTGTGAGAGTCAGGGGGCACAGGAGAGCCCTCAAGAAAGAGGTAGGATTCAACAGGATCAAAGTCTGAGAAAGGCATCAGAAGTGGGGAGAAGGAGGAAGGCAATGACAATGGAAAATAGCTAAGAGGTTCTACAGAGGAGGCAAACACCCTCGGAGGGTTGCACTGGGGTGCACGGTCAAGAGATTAGTCTACAACAAAGGCCCACTTGACTCTCTCCTAATGGAGCTACATGCAAACCAGCGGGCTCAGCAAGGGTCAATGGATGAGGTCCATGGAGCCACAGACAAGGGGATTGCTGAAGGGAGAAACTGTGCATGGCAGATGGGTTGATCTCTCCCTGAGGGCAAGATGACAAGTACACCCTCTCCCAAAACTCTTCAGTGGAGTCACCAGTTAACAAAGTTTTATTTCCTCCTGAGCCCACTGTTCTAGGCTCGCCCAACCAGTCCCAGCAGGGACAAAAAGGCCCCACCACAAGCAAGAACCAGGAGCACCAATAGGAAGGGGGCACGATATCCAACACTAGCTTCTGCTCAGGTGAGGAGGGGGACTGCCACCACACAAATCTCAGAGGCTCCTTCCTACCTTTGATGATGGTAGCTTTTTGGCTTGGGGCACTTTTGCAAAGGAAACAACTTGTTAGTCCCAGCCTCAGACAACTGGCAAGCTTATCATTTCTTTTCGTTAAGACTGGGCAAGGAATGCTCAGGGTCTCCTCTTCCCAACCCTTTATCCAGGACTCTGTTAACAAACCAGCAGTGGCTCTAGGGAGAGAGAATCTGCTACAGGGTCTAGCCACTTGTGTCAGGGGCCTTTATACATATACAGGAACAGAGGCACAGGAAGAGAATGAGACTTCTCCAAATCCTTCCTCATTCTTATCCCTACAATAGGGGCTAGGGTTTAGCGCGTGTTTCTGCGGGGCCAGGGACTAATACGAAGGCAATCCGTTAGTAAATGAAAATGCTGGGGCTGAGAGCCGGTTAAGAAGCTCTAAAACACCACACAGATGACACAGCCATGTCTCTCTGTCCCTTTTCACCACTTTAAAAGGAGGAGAGTGGAACGTCTGTCTTTGGCCTGCGGACCCCACAATGCAGTCCCTGTGGCCAGGTGGGCCCCTACCTGCTTGAGCAGGAACTGGTCCTGGGCGTTGGTGCGCAGGGCAATCGCCAAGTGGAGGGCAGACAGGAGCACCCCGCTGAGTACCGCGGCCCGCATGCGCACGGGCAGCAGCGTGTAGATGGTGTAGATGAAGAACACGGTCCACCAGATGCCCTCCGAGGCGCTGCGCGGCTGGGGCAGCAGCAGGCCCACCACCTGGACGGCCAGCACCACTGCAATAAGCGCATAGCAGGCCAGGCCCATGTGGTCCTGGTGGAAGGCGGCGCGGTTGCAGAGCACGGCCATCATGAGTATCACGCCTACAGCGGCTGCCAGCACGGCCAGGTAGGGCAACTGGAGCGGTGGCCGTGCCGCGTGGAAGGCCAACATGACGAGGCACACGAGCACCAGCACGGCCATGAGCATGGTGAGGCTGCTCTGGTTCAGACGGAAGAAGTAGCGCTGGTACAGCCGCTCCAGCTTGTCCGACGGGAATTTCTTAGAGCGGAATATCTGCAGCAGCGCCAGGCAGCAGGCGCCCAGCGACAGCACCGCGCCGGGGCCCGCGCCAGATCCCGCCGAGCTGCCGCCATCCCCGGGCCCTTCGTCGCCCTCGATGGCGCCGGCCTCCAGCTCGTCCGCCGCGCGGCCCTTGCCCCGGCGTTCCTCCAGGCCCAGCTCCACCGAGCGGGGGCGCACCTCTGTCCCGCCGGCTGCGGCCGCTGAGGCCGCGGAGCCGCCGCCGCCGCCCGCAGGGGGCGCCCGGGTGCTGCCCCCGCCGGCCGCGCCCCGCCGCTGCCGGCGGCTGCCGCGACCACAGTCGTCGCCGCCGCGCTCTTGCCAGGCCGACTTGGAGCGGAAGCTGAAGCCAAAGCCCCCGGCCAAGGGGTCGTCACCACTCAGCGGAGGATCGTCGTCGTCGTCGCTGCGCCAGCGGCTGGCGAGGCGCTGCTGCTGCTGCGGGGTCACCGCCCCCCCAGGTTTCTTGGTGGAGCCGCGGGCCGAACCCCCAGGGGTGTGAGGGTAGCCATTGGCGCGGGAATCGGCCACTCCCCATGCGGAGCGGTGTTCCGAGCTTCCCCGGGACCCCGCCGCCGCCGCTGTCTGCGCCGCGTAGCCCGGGGGGCTCACGCTTTTGGAGCCGGACATCCCCCTCTCGGCCTCGTCTTCTTCCTCCTCCCCCGGGGGCCGGGCCGGGGGTCTCCAAGGGGAGGGCGGACGGCCGAGCAGGGGGACCAGGCTGGGGTCACACGTCGGGGGCGGCCCGGGGCCCTGCGCAGCAGCGGGGCATCTTGGCACCCCCGTCCTGAGCGGAGAAGGAGGGCGAGCTGGGAGGTAGGCACAGCCCCGAGGTGAGAAGTGGCTGAGAATCCGCGTCAGGAGTCCCGGGTCCGAGATGGAGTTGGGTCCCAGCTGGGGCAGCGGGGACTGGTTGAGCAGCTGCGCCGCGCGCAGAGGGACGTCCGGACTCCTGGCTCGCGTCGAGCTCGACAAGGACCAGAGTTGCGGACGAGGCGGGACGGAGAGGTGTCCTTGCAGGCGGCGCCTCCCCGGGACTGCCAATGTTCGGGCGCGGCGCTCACAGATTATGCTTTAGCGGAGCCCAGCGGCACACGCGGCTCAGCGGCGGCTTGGGCGGCTAGGACGGCTCGGTGGGAGTCCCGGTGTGGACACCAGGTGGGTGCCCTTTCCTCACGGCGGACTGGGAGAGACTGGGAGGTGCGAGCGCCAGCCAGCATTATTTTCTTACGAGGGGTGGGGAGGTGGGATGGAGGGTGGAGAGGACGGGGGAGGGGGCGGCAGGCGGAGCAACAGCTCTGGAGCCCTGGGGGGAGGGTCCTGAAGCCCGGGGGGGCCCGTCGTCCGCATCCCCCACCTCCAGCGGAGAGAGTGGGAGCGTGCCCCCGCGAAAGCCGAACCGAGCCTTCAGCGCGTCCGCGCAGGGGGCGGGGGCGAGGACCGGCTCCTGCAGCGCGGCCCTTCCCCTCTCGCCTCCTTCTTCCCCCAAAACGGAGCGGAGCTGGCCGGGACCCGTCGGCCCAGGAGGACTGTCGCGCCGGCTCCGCAAGCTCCAGGCTCCTCGCAGCCGGCTGCGGGCCCACCGCGGCCGGGCGCAGAAGGACTAGGCGGAGGGCGGAATCCGGCGCGGCGCCTCTGCCGTTCTGCCCCAACGCAGGCGGGCTTCTCCCGGGGAGCACGGCATCCAGAAATCGAGGGCCCGGGCTCAGACGCAGCCGGCCGGCAGGGGCCCGCCCAAAAGCCGCTGCGCCCCAGGGGCGCTTCGGGGGGGCCCACGGGAGCCAGGCTCTGGGCGCGCCATGCACGCCTCGGGCCCTGCGCCGCTCCGGCCGCTCGCGCCGCTCCTCCCTTCTCGCCTGCTTGCCGCCCCGGGAGCGCCCTCCGCATCCCCTCCTCCCGCCGCCTCCCCGCCCCCCGCGCCGCTCGGGCCTCGGCTCACAACGACTTGAGGCCGCCTCCGCCCCTGGCCGGGCCTTGGCCCCGGCCTCGGCGCCCCGCGGGCATCCTCAGGCCCGGCTGGGGGCCGCGGGGGACCCAGCTCCTCTTCCTCACCTAAAATTTTCGTCGCGCCCCCTCCCTCTGGCTCCTGGAGCCGCGTCCTGCCCGCGGTCCCTTAGCCAGACCTGGGCGGAGTTTGGCCCTCCCCACCCCTGCTTGGGTTTCTGTGCCCCTAGTCCTATCTCCCCTCTTTTGTATCCCCCTTTAATCCCCCTCCCCCCATGCAACCCAACTTCAGCCCCAGCATTGCACCCCCCTTCCCAGGCCCGGCTCGATTGGCCGCTTCCTGAGCTGTCAGATTTGAGTCCGGCGCTCTTATTGGGCGATTTTCTGGCCTGGTGGCCGTGCCAAAGGAGGGCGCACAGGGCGGGGGGACGCCTGGGCAGGGACTGCCGCAGGGAGCCGGAGACCACTGTCCCCGGAGAGGCTAGAGGGGCCCAAGAGCCAGACCCGGAAATGAACGGGGGAGATGGAGAGACCCAGTATCCCCGAGGTGCAGAAAGACAATGACGGAAAAGATGGAGATGCTAGTGGGTGAGGCCGATGCAGCCAGGGCGGGGCGGACAGGACCGCTTTGGTGGGTAGTTACCGAGAGGGAGCACCACAGACAGCACTAGGAACACTTGGCGTTTATGTAGAGCTCTTTGCCAGTTTGTGCTTTTTATAATATCATTTGATTCCCCTCAGTAATCCTGGGATGTGACCGGGACGGGCCCGAGTGGTTATTCCCAGTTCATAGGTGCGGAAACTGAGGCTCCAAGAGCTCAATCAACTTTCCTCGGGTCACACAGGTCTCCTAACTTGCAACCGAAAAATCCGTCAGCACCAGACTGCCTCCCCTACCTAGCAAGGTGTTGTCGGGAAGAATACGCACCAGAGCAAAGTGGAGCCTCCGCTAGAGGGGGGACCGGGAAGGGAGCAGAGAATGACCGGGTACTCCTGCACAGTGCCAGCAACAAAGACGCTGGAGTGGAGACAAGGACTTTACTGCGGGTCAAAGAGGACCTGGGGCTGTGGAATGGTACACCTGTCCAATTCCCCTTGCCCCTAAGCTGTCCTGATGGAAGTTCTGACAGTCTAACACTGAGAGGGTGGGGAGGAAAAACCTTCCCTTTACTCCTCTTCATCCTCCAGCTCTCTGCAGAGCTTCTGACAAGGAGCCTAGAGGGCTGAGCAAGCTTCCCTTTGGCTCTCTGCTGGTCTTGCCAGAGTTACAAATTGGCAGAAAAATTCCAAGAGATCTGAATAAACTAACCCTTGAGTAATCCAGCCTTTGAGTAATCCATGATTAGCTAAGTCATAAAAAGCATCATGAATTTAGTCAACAAACATTCATAGAGCACCCCCTATGTGTCAGGTGCCACAGGGATAGATGACCCAACTGTGGCTACAGTTAGGGGGAGACCAGATAGCCGCTAACTCAGTTCAGAGCACAATTCAGTCAGTGTTCAACAGAGGTCCAAACAAAGCATTTAAGGGGTTCAGAGAGAATAGGCATTAATTTCCACTGCAAAAAAGACTCTGGAGATCGAATCTGGGGCTAGCAAGGAAAAATGAGTAAAAAGAAAGAGAAGATGGACTAATATTTATTTATTTTTTAAATCCTCACCAGAGGATATTTTTCCATGGATTTTTTTTTTTTTAAGATAGAGTGGGTGAGAGAAACATCAATGTGAGAGAGACGCATGGATTGGTTGCCTCCCACACGACTCTATCCAGGGCCAGGGATCGAACCCACAACCGAGGTACTGCCCTTGACCAGGAATCAAACCTGCAACTCTGGTCCCTGGGCCTGTGCCAAGGCTCTAACCACTGAGCAAAACCGGCCAGGGCTAGACTAACATTTATTACATAACTACTGTATGTTTATAAATGGTTTATTATCATATAACCATTTTGAGGAAGATGTTATTCTCCTTACTATAAAGACGAAAAAACAGAATCAGAGAATCGAAAAGTTTGCCCAAGGCCCACAGTTGGTAGCTTGCTCCTTGTACTCCACCATGTAGCCATGTGGCAAAAATGATATGGGAGAGACACTCGGGACAGGCAACTGCATGGACAGGTCTACAAGGTGATCAGGTTCCATCCTTGAACCTTCTCATTCCCTGAGTCCTTGCTGGGTCATTCCTTTCCATTTTATTCAATTTTTAAAATAACCATTATCTTTTAACAAAAGCCATGTATGATTAAAAATAGGAAAACTAAAGAAAGAAAGACATTCTTAATCATACTACCTAGAATAAACCATTAACATCTTAATTTTTTTCTTAAACAAAAAGTGGGATGTTACCCTAATAGTAGTTTTAGAATCTGCTTTTTTTTATACTTAGCAACAATTGTATACATTTTTCATGTCAATAAGCATTCATCTACAATATTCATTTATTGTCTGAACAGAATTCCATTGCAAGAACATGTAATTTATTTAACCAATCCCCTACTGTTTTTCATTTTCCACTGTCATAGCAGTTTATAAAAAATTTCCACTCTTACTGTTATAAACAATGAGCATTTTAGTAGATCAATCTTAATACATATCTTTAATTATATCCTTAGGAGAAATTCCTACAAGTAGAATTTCTGGGTCAAAGGATAAACAATTTTTTTTTTCTCTAAGTTATTCCTCAAATCTGTATCTTCATTCCTTCCCAGTTCCAAGCATCCCCCTGTCCACTGGAGAGTTCCTCATGGATGCTCCTTGGCACCCACCAGATCCCCAGATTCAATTTTTCTAAAACTAAGGACATCTCCCAACAAGCTTGCTCCTCCCTTTGTTTTCTCTCCATGGATGGAATTACCATCTTGGAAACTCCTAGATATTAGAGTGGAGATCCCACCTCCCCTCCTGTCCCAGTTCCTGCAGTCCTGCCTCCTTGCCCCTGTCTTTCACGCCTGTCTCTTCTTCCACATTCTCTGCCTGGACACTTACCAGCTCTCCCTCCTCTTCCCTCCTTGCCCTCTAATCTGTCCTCCACTTTCCCCCCATCTGATCATCAGTGTCACACACTCTACTGAAAACTGTCCTCTTCTTACCTGCCAGCTCCAGCTGTTCACTTCTCCGTGTCATCCGACCCACCCTGAACTGCACTGTGCCTCAGCAGAGATGACCCTCCCCCCCCCACCACCAGAAGTCAAATTCATAGCACCTCTGTGCCACCCTCTCTGATGTCCTTCCCCACCCCCACCCCTCCCCAGGCTGTTAGGCACTCCCCCTCAGCTCCCAGTACACCTTGCTTTTTATCTTTATTATAGCACTTGTCACACTGTATTATCTTGACTTGTTTTCTGACCGTCTCCACGGTCAGAGTTTCTTGAGGGCAGAGTTGATATCTTGCTCATTCTTGTGCCCAGTGTTTAGCCTGGTTCCTGGCACATAGGAGGTACTGGGTAGTTGTTTGTTGGATAAGCAAATGGTACATCTGGGAATAGTGAGCAGAATGGAGTCCGAGATGTGGGAGGGGAAAGAGGACTGGCAAGGTGAGTAAAGATGGAAAGGTGGGTTGGGCTCTCGTACACTGTGGAAGAGGGTGGGCTTCAGTTTAAAGATAATAAATAGAGAGCTGCTGAATCAGGGGACAGGAGTGTCCTGGTCCACTCTGTTTGGGGAAGCAAACTCCGGCAGTGATGTAACTAGATTGGAAAAGCAAGCTATTGCAGAGCAAATGTAGGTAGAGCCCAGAAGTGACATGATGAGAGTGATGCCATTGGCTGGAGGACAACTGTGGAGGGCTGACCAGGAAATTCAGGGTGACCCTCTATAGAAGAGGAGTCCTCAAAGTCAGAAGAAAGCCAAGAAAGAGTCGGAGGTCACAGGAACAAAAGGCAGAGGCTTAGAAGACCATCTCCAGGGTGTGCACCTGGCAGCTGTCATCAAATAGGGGCTGACCCAAGGACCACCTCAGCTGCTTTCTGAAATGAATACTCTGTTTGCAGAGGTCAGGTGACACAGCCCAGGACCCAGAGGCCTTTTTGTAGAGATCTGCAGACACCCTTAACCTTTCCAGCCATCTTCCTCCTTGTGCCTCCATTACTTTTAGGACTTTATTCTTTATTCACTCCCCAGGCTTCTTTTTGGAAGAATATTTCTGGTTTGGAAATATTAGCATATTTAAAAATATTTAGAAGTATTTGTAGAAGTGGGTACTAGTAATACTCCTTTACCTAAAAATACCTTCCCCGCATTGCTTAAAATTCCACCTTGAGATAGTCATGCTTTGGGATTGACAATCATTCCCTAACAATGGATACGGAAAATCTAGAGACAGAACATAGATTAATGGTTGCCTGGGCCTGGGGAGGGAGAAGAATGGAGAGTGATGGCTAAATGGGCACAGGGTTTCTTTTTGGGGTCATGAAAATGTTCTAAAATTAAATTACGATGATTGCACAACTCAATAAATACACTAAAAACCATTGAACTGTATTGAATAATGGGTGAACTTTATGGTATGTAAATTACATCTCAGTAGCCGGGCTGGTATGGCTCAGTGGTTGAGCGTCGACCCATGCACCAAGCGGTGTCTGGTTCGATTCCCGGTCAGGGCACATGCCCAGGTTGTGGGCCTGATCCCCAGTGAGGGGCATGCAGGAGGCAGCCCATCGATGTTCTCTCTCATCGATGTTTCCGTCTCTCTCTCCCTCTCCCTTCCTCTGTTTCTAATATATCAATAAAGAAAAAAAAGTTTTTTTTTAAAGAGAGTGGATGCTTATGTTTAGGAGTAGGGATGTGTTAGGGAGTGGAAGGAGAGAACGCTTGGGACCACTGAGCATTTCCCAAGGCAAATGGAGCCAGAAAAGGGCACGACTGCCCTGAAACGGGAAAAGGGCAGAAATGAAAGCCAGCTAGCAACTGGGGGTCAAAAATGAACTTTGCCCACTGTAATGAGTTATTCACACAGAATTAAGGAACTCTGCGAACCCTACGGCTCTCTGGAGGGTGAAAGCATCTTAAAAAACAACCCATTCCCAAAGTGTGTCAACCTCCCCTAGACATTTGCATTTTGAGAGCAAGCCCCATGCTTCAAACTAGATGACTTAACCTTTCCTATGAAAAATGAGCTTATTACTATCCCCAAGTCAGAGAGTAGCTAACAGGATGCAGCACTGAGCGTCTTGAGATAGGTCATCCACGGAGGCTCAGGGCCCAGGGTGTTAGCCATTGGGCACAGACAGCTGAGGTCCCTGGCAGTTGTACTCCACTCTAGCCCATCCCCTACCAGGAGCTCTGAGGAGAAGCCGAGGACATTGGCCCTCTTGCTCTTTTTTAAAAAGTTTTTTTTTAATTTATTATTCGAGAGAGAAGAAGGGAGAGAGAGAGAGAGAGAAACATCGATATGAGAGCATAACATGGATCACCCGCAACCCGGGCATGTGCTCTGCCTGGGAACTGAACTGGCAACCTTTCGGTGTACAGGACAATGCCCAGCCAACTGAGCCACACTGGCCCGGGCAGCTCTCTTACTCTTAACCTCTGGCTTCTTTGGCTTGGAAGTAAAGGATGCTAAGTTCTCAGTTGGCCATAGAGAACCTGTCCCTAGATTTTCCCAGACCCTACACTCACTACCAAACCTCTGGGCCTCAGAGAACAGGAAGCACATATTCAAAGAGCTCAGATTGTAGCTGACGTGGAAATGGCTGATAATAGCTCGATCTGCCACTCTCCCAGGTGCTGACATTTGCATTTTAATGGAGGCGGTTAATGCCTTCAGCTAAAGGAGTGACTAATATGTTCTTTCGATTGCTACAGGAGCTGAATGGGAGACCCTTTGCAGCCCAGGGCCTTTTAATGCCCTCTGGTCACAACACAAGATCACAATTGATGGGCAGGTTGGATTCTAGTGCCCACATTCCGTGCTTTAGCTTTGTTCCTGTTTTTGATTTTGCTTTCCTTTTTGCACTTTCTCCAAAACTGTTTTTCCTGAAAGTCTGGGAACATCCCCATGAGTCACTTATTCTTTCAATACACATACACTGATTGATTCTTACCATTTCAAGCAGAAAACTGTGCTGGGCACAGTTGAGTAGGGGGAGCCCAAGAAGTATGCCAGCAAAGTGCCACCCCCAAGAAGTCAGAGGTGAGGCAGTCCCAGGACAAGCTGGAGATCAGCACGGCATCAGCACAGGAGGTCCATGCAGCTTATGCCTGCTGCTTCACGACTGCTCCAGACAAGAGGCTGTGAACTAATAGGAGAAAAACATTCCTATACACTCAGGGGGCAAGAAAGGCTTCTGGGAGGGGTGAGAGGGGCTTTAACGTAGGCATAGGAGTTAAATATACAAAGACTGGATGGAGTTTTGAGGATTCAAAATAATCCTCTAGCCACAAAAGACCATGTATTGTATGATCCTATTTATAGGAAACGTCCAAAAGAGGCAAATCTATAGAAACAACAAAAAAATGATCGGTGGTTGCCTAGAGCTGGGGGGTGGGGTGGGGTGGGAGTAACTGCTGAGTACAGTGGGGTGGGGAAAGCTGTTCTAAGGTTGTGGTGATGGTTCTTATAGGCAGTTAGACAGACATGAGCAGAGAAGGACGATGGGCCAGGTACAGCAAGGAGCAAAACTGGCAAAACAAGAACCTTGCCCTCGGGGTAACCTGTCCTCCCCAAGCATATCACTGGCCATGTGGTTTGGACCCCTGATATCTCATATTGCTGACCGTGGGGTTTAGACCCCCTGACCTTTTCCTCCCCAACGATAACATCTAGACCTCAGTTGTGTTTCAGTTCCAGGCCCAGAAAAGCAGCAAAACCAGACAAGTGACGCCCTGGCTGCCTCAGGACCAGTTGCACTGACTAATGACCCCCTGCCCTGGCACCGACCAATCAGTGGAGACCATGACCCTGAAAGAGCACACCCTCCCCTGAGACCCCCCCCTAAGATTCCCACCTGCAAAAGAGAGAGATAAACACCCTCAACATAAAGGACCCAGGGGGCACTCTCCCCCAGTGGGGCACACCATGCCGTTCCCTTCCCCTCTTCTTACTTCTAAGGGACCCCAGGAGACCTGCAACCAGGGGAGCAATGGGCAGCGGCAGCTCTTCGGGGCTCACCCCCTGAACCTCTCTAAGGTGCCTTTTCTCTGACTTCCCAGGGAGCTAAAGCAGCCCAGCCTAGGCTCTCCTGTTGCTGCTTCTGTCCCCTGGGTTCACTGTCCTAAGTGTGTTATTGCTGCAGCTAATGAATTACTTTGCTACACTTTGTCTCTTGGTTGAAATCTTTCCTTCAAGAAGACAAGAACCGAGGACTCAAGGTCTTGCCGATAACAGTTCCACAACTTTGTAATTATACTAAAAACTATTGAATTGCACACTTTAAATGAATAACTTTACAGAATGTAAGTTATATCTCAATGAAGCTGTTGAAAAATGGGGGAAAGGTAGGGTCCAAAAAAGACATTCCTTTGATAACCCTGCTTTACAGTTCTAGAAGGAATATCCTAGTTTTGAGTTCCTACTCTTTTACTGTGTGATAACCCATGTTTAAGGTGAACATTTTTCAAGGACCCCAACATGGTCTATATGTACCTTTAGTTAAGAAAATACATAATGGTAAAAGCTATTATAAACTTACTAATTGTTTTAAATGAATTAATACTTCATTAATCTCAATAGCATCTATACATGTTAGAAAAATGGTTCTGTGTGGAGGGAGCATGTTTATTATGCCTACAGACAGGGCTTATTGGCCATCTTTCAAGATCTTCTTGGCCCTTTGGGGTCCTCAGCCCATAGGTTTAGACTCCTGGTCCATGCTCTCTACCAAGGTGTGTTTGCCTCAGCTTCTCCACCAGGTGAATGCTGATGGGTGGTGACCCATTAGCAGAAAATGTGATACAATCTCTACCCCATGACGTTTCTACCTCTTCAACTGCTCAGCCAAAATGGCGCCCTTTCTCCTTCCAAACCAATGGGCTTTGCTGAGAGCGGATCCAGCATGGAAGACAGCCAGACGATGCAGTTTCTCAGACACTCGTCTCTCCCAAATGTAATTAAAGGCAGCAGCAAGTAAGCGCCTATTAATTTTTCATTAGAAAAAGTCAAAAGCAACCTTCTTGGAAGACAGCATCATTGAACTTCAACTTTGGTAGTTAAAGCTAAGCTTTCCCCCACTGTGTATACACCCTCTTCCATGAATGTACACATTCACACACACACACACACACACACACGCACAGACACACAGTCTACAGCCTCTTTTCTGAGCATAGGAGAGTCAGAGACCAGTACTGCTATACTCTGCCGAGGTCATTTTGTCCCATCCCTTGTCGTAAATGATCCCAGTGGCTACCTGCACATGCAATTGTGCAATATACTGATGTCTCCACAAACTGTGTTAACATATCATTTTCATGATTTGAACCCTATTTTAGATGTCCTTGGGGAGAATACTATTCAAAGCTCGCTATGGTCAATCCTTTTGTAAAGAAAGCAGGGCTTGCTCCCTAAGTGTTGGTTTTATAAGCCTGGGGCAATGTGATAAGATAAGAAGAGGCAAGTTGGGGGCTGGGGAGGATGATCTGCCCCTAAGAGCTATCACCCTGTCGGTAGGCAGGACCGACTGAACTGGCATCCTGCACCAGTGAGCTCATCTCTCTCTTTTCGTCCTGTGCCTCCTTCCTAAGGTGTCTCACCTGATGAGAAAAGTCTTTCCATTCAACACAGAGGAGGGGTGAGGGGAAGAGCACTAGGTTGGAGTCAGAATACCTGGAGGGGGCCACACCAGCTCTACCACTCTCTAGCTATGTGATGTTGGACACGTTGTTGTAGGACAATGAAAAGCTAGGACAATTCTGGGACGAGTGGAATAGGGAAATTGAGGCAGGGAAATTAAAGCCATAGTTTTGCAGTCCTCTTGTAGCAGGACCTTATCTTGAGAACAAAGTGTTAAAACCTCTCCTCACAGAAGAATGTAGGCGAGGAGGGGGAAGGGAAGGGAGAGAGGAGAAGGAAGAATCAGAGACCACTTAGTGCAAATCATCCTGAAGTTGTTAAAACAGCAGGGAGGAGGGGAAAGAAGAGTATAACCTGAAAGGCAGCAGTTGGGATCCAATTGCCAAGTACTTCCCATAAATTGTGGGAAAGCCATAATAAAGAAAAGGGGAGACTTTCAGAGTTCATCTGTACCAGGATCTCTAGCAAAGGAATTAAACAGAACAGACGAGATCGGGCACGTTCAGGGTGGTATGGCCGTAGACAAAAAACAAAACAAAACTTATAGACTGGAGGGTATATAAGGCAGAAATCCCCCACCCCACTTGCTCTTCAGATTAGCTGAGAGCCCATCTGTGCTTCATCAGCCAGATGTATAGGTTTGCTTGCCTTGCCTCTTCACTAAATGTGCATGCATTAATGTTTTAATAAATTCACTAAACACAATGCAAATATTATCTAGTCTCTCATTTAAATTCATTTATATGAAAAGACAAGGATCGAGGTTGGGGACAGCCTGCTCCCTCTGACTCAGGGGGCTGTCCAATAACCCTTCTCTGGTGTCTGTGAGAGGTGTGTCTCACAAAGTCACTTCACCTCTCTGAACTGCAGTCCCCAGCAAGGACAGCAATGCTCTCCTACCCCACTTAACGACTTGTTATGAGGATCTAGACAATGGTGTGAAATCCTTTCAAATTACTCACCCTTCCATAAAATGGGAGTCATTCTTAATGATAGCGAATTAACAAATCAGTTCTTAAGAAATTCAGATGTTCATTTAAGAGGTTAGTGTGGAATGAGGTACATGGCTGGGTCTCAGGCTCTTGCATACATTTATAGATGACTGTGATAAATACTTTTATGTCTGTGCGGGTGTGTACCAGCTCCTCTAGTAGTCTGGGAGATCTGTCTTTCATCTCTGCTGCGTTCAAAGCAGGGCCCCCAGGGCCATGCAGATTCGTCTCTGTTCTCAAAGACATCCTCTCTTTCAGGAGCCTGCAGCCTGCAGCCTGTCTGAGCCCTCCTGCAGGCGTGGGTGGTGATTAGAGGCCTGTGAGGAGCTTGAGTGGTGCTGAGTGCTGTTCTCTTCTCGGTGGCCACTCTGTTGGGCCTCGGCGTGGTCTTGTCCAGTCTCTGTGTCACTGACTTTGCATCTGTGATTGGGGCTGGCAAGCCAAGCCGTGTTAGAAATCGCGCTGGGGCTGGCTGACCTTCCTCAAGCCGGGATAATCTCTCTCCCTGGCAACAGGCAGAGGCACCAAGGGACAGGGACAGATTGTGAAATCCTCGGACTGGGCTTTCTAGAATTACTTAAAAAGAGAAAATAGTAACAATACCTTGCATTTGTATAGTGCTTAAAACAACAACAACAACAAAAAAAAAAACAGTCTTTAAAAACAATTCAAGGAGAAGGCAGCTTTGGAATTGTCTGGTAGAGAGCAAACCAGGTGGGTAAGAAATGTGTTGTCTAATGCTTATCCACTCGGCAACATTGAGAGTGTTAGGAGAAATATTTTCTTTTTTTTTTCTTTCTTGCCACAGATAGGGATACGGAGGAGGAAAGAAGTAGAGTGACTTGATCAGTATCTTACAGCATTTGGGGCAGAATTTGACCTAAGCTTCTTGACTTTTTTTGGTTAACCCCAAGCAAGCAGGGAGGATGAAGAAGTTGACCTAACAGTTTGCTTTTTCCCTCTGAGATTCTGGCATGTAGACACCTCTTCCTGAGTCAGACTTTTTTTTTTTAATATGTTTTTATTGATTTCTCAGAGAGAGAGGAAGGGAGAGAGAGATAGAAACATCAATGTGAGAGAGAAACATCAATCGGCTGCCTCTTGCGCACCCTCTACTGGGGATCGAGCCCACAACCGGGGCATGTGCCCTGATCTGGAATCGAACCCGGACCTCTCAGTCCATGGGATGATGCTCAATCCACTGAGCCACACCGTCTGGGCCTTAGTCAGACTTTGTATTGGTCCTCTGGGGCAGACAAGAATATGCCCCTGCTAATAGATCTAAAACCAATGAAGAGCCCTGGCCAGTTTGGCTCAGCGGTTAGAGCGTCGGCCTGCGGACCAGAGAGACCCGGGTTCGGTGTCCGCTAAGGGCACGTACCTCGGTTGCGGTTCGTCCCCAGCCCCGGTTGGGGTCATGTGGGTGGCAACCAGTCGATGTGTCTCTCTCACATCGATGTTTCTCTCTCTCTCTTCCTCCTTCTTTCCCTCCTGCTCTATCTGAAAATAAATGCAAAAATGTCCTCGCGTGAGGCTAAAAATAAATAAATAAATAAATAAATAAATAAATAAATAATAAAACCAATGAAGAAATTGTAGGGGTGAAGCATAAGAAAAACTATCGTTCTTTTCCAAAGTACCTACCTCAGGTGAAGTCACAAGGATTTTTTTTTTTTTTTTTTATCCTCACCCAAGGACATTTTTTCATTTTTTGTTCAGATAGAGTGGGAGGAAGAGAGAGAGAGAGAGAGACATCGACATGAAAGGGACACATCGAGTGGCTGCCACCCGCACAACCAACCAGGGCCGGGGACAAACTGCAACCGAAGCACATGCCCTTAGCGGGAACCGAACCCGGGTCTCTCTGGACCGCAGGCCGACGCTCTAACTGCTGAGCCAAACCGGCCAGGGTATCACAAGGATTTTTAAGCAAGGCAGGGCCAGACTCAACAGACAGGATGGATGGGGCTGCCTCTGTTGCCAAGGGAGTTTTAGTAGTGTTTGAAGATTATTGTTTGAGGATTTAAAGGAGTCAGTAAACTCTTGCCAGTGGGCCAAATGCAGCCACTGCCTGTTTTTATAAATAAAGTTTTATTGAAACACAGCCACACTCATTTATTATCTCAGCCTGCTTTTGCTCTACATGACAGAGTTGAGCAGTTATGACAGATTGGATGGCTCACAAAGTCTAAAGTCTTTACTATCTGATCCTTTCGAAAAGGTTTGCAAAACCAAACCCTGCCTCACACCATTCATACTAAAATTAACTCAAAAAGTATCATAGACCTAAATGTAAAACCAGAAAATGGTAAGAATAGTGCACAGGAGAAAATAGTTGTGACCCTGAGAAATCACAAAGATTTCTTTGATATAACACCAAAAGTATAATTCATTATTTTAAAATATTTTTATTAAATTGGATTTCATCAGAATTAAGACACTGTTAAATGAACACAAGCCACAGGCTGGGAGAAATTATTTGCAGATAACACCTGTGATAAAGGATGTGCATGCAGCGTCTGAAAGAACTCTCCACTCAATAATGAGAAAACAGCCCAATACAAATGGGCAAGAGATTTGAACAGATATGTCACCCAAAATGGGTGAAAATATATAGATAACACGTAAGAACATGGAAAGATGCTCAGCATCGTCAACCATCAGGGAAAAGCAAATTAAAACCCCAGGGAGATATCACTGCAGACCTGCCAGAACGGCTACAATGGAAGCAACCTCACCAAGTCGTGTTGGACGGGATATGGAGCAACTGGAACTCTTCTGCACTGCTGGTGGGATGTACGGTCGCACAACCATGGGGAAACAGCCCGGCAGTTTCTTAAAAAGTTAAGCATACACATACCATATAATCCAACTATTTCACTCCTAGGTATTTACCCAAAAGAAATGAAAGCCTGTAACCATATTTCCACACAAGACCTGTACACTAGCATTTATAGCAGCTTTATTCATAACCAGAAACAATCCAAATATTCATCAAGCAAGCAGATACACAAATTTTGGTATATCCACGCAATAGAATACTACTCAGCAATAAAAAGGGATGAACTATTGACACATTCAACAAAGTGAATAAACCTCAAGATGATTAGAATAATTATCCCAGTGGAAGAAGCCAGAGAAAAGTGAGTATAGCCCAGCCAGTGTGGCTCAGTGGTTAGAGCGTCAGCCCACGCACCAAACGGGCACCAAAGGGTTGCCAGTTTGATTTCCAGTCAGGGTACATGCCGGTTTGTGGGCTTGATCCCCAGTAAGGGACCTGCAGGAGGCAGCCAATTGATGTTTCTCTCTCACACTGATGTTTCTCTCTCTTCCTCTCTCTCTCTCTCTCCCCCCCTCCTTCCCTTCTACTCTCTCTAAAAATCAATGGAAAAAATATCCTTGGGTGAGGATGAACAACAAAAAAAGTGAATATATACTGTACTATTCCATTTATTAAAAATTCTAGAAAATGCAAATTAATCTATAGTGAAAGAAAGCAGATCTGTGTTGCCAGGGAACGGCAGGGGACAAGGACGAGCAGGAGGGATTGATTGCAAAGGGGCACAAGGATACTTGTCGGTAATGGATGTACATGGTCTTGTGATGGTTTCACAGGTTTGTGTTTGTGTCAAAACGTGAAATTGTACATTGTAAATATATGCAGTTTATTGTACGTCAAAAATATACATAGCTATATTGACAAGCTATTTTTAAAACATTTTTTTATTTTTCTATTATAGTCAACATACAATATTATATCAGTTTCAGGTGTACAATATAGTGAGTAAACGTTTATATAACTTACGAAGTGATCACCCGGGTAAGTCTAGGGCTCATCTGACACTGTATTAAAGCCATTCTTTTTAAGAAGGAAGAAAAGCCCCCTGAGGTTCTTTCTTTCCTTAAACACTCTGTGTAGTTTGAAGCAGCCAGCCCACTCCCCAGGTTTTATATTCCTTATTCTCACCAGCGTGTTTAATCTCAGCGCTCTGTCCTCCAAAGCCTGACCTTCGTCGTGGGTGATACCTGTCTCATTGTGTGGCACGGGCTTCCAGAATACTGTCTCCTAATGATAACAAGACCACTGGTGCCTTTAAATCCAAATGGATCAGATGTCCGATCTCAGATTCTCATTTCCTTGAGCGTCTGCTGCTCGCCACCATGCTGGTATTAATCACTCTATTAGCAAGGGTTGCTCACAGAGAACAGAATCTGACTAGTTGAAGCAGAAAGGAATGGAATAACCGATGCTGGAGACAAATTCAAGGAGGAAGGTCTCCGCCATTTCTTTATATAGGAATCACTAAAGTGTCTGGGGAATGATCGTCTGCAGAACGATCAAATCCACATTACAGAAGTATCTTTTTAATGGTTTACCCTTAACACAGCATCATGTCCCAGACCCTCTTCTTGTGAAACACTAGTAAAACTCAATGTAGAGGTTTTATTAACGGCTTATACAGAGACAGTTCCGTGGGACAAGGTGAATGAATCTGCAGCCTCACTAGGCTCGGAAGCACAGCTGTCCTCAGAGATGAATGGGCACGTGTCAAAGGAGCACAGGGCACTGCACATCTGTGAGAATGGCCAAAACCTGACAAGGTCCCAGGGAGTAACTCCAGGACCACTTCAGGACAGTTCAGGGACCCAGCTGTCTGCTGTGCAATGAGACACCTCCGCAGATGAGAGCTGGATGTGGATCAAAGACGCAGCATCCGCCTGTCTGGAGAACCTCTGAGGAAGCCACTGGGACGTGTCTGACTGCTGCTCGCCGGCCTTGTACCTGCCACAGTCTGTGTTTTCTCTTCTAGCCTCTGTGTCCTTGTGTGTTCAACAGGGGGGAAGGTAAACCCTAAGTGTTTTCTTTTTTTTTTTTTTATCCTCATCCAAGGACATTTTTGCATTTATCTTCAGATAGACCGGGAGGGAGAAAGGGAGGAAGAGAGAGAGAGAAACATCGATGTGAGAGAGACACATTGACTGGTTGCCACCCACACGACCCCAACCGGGGTGGGGACAAACTGCAACCGAGGTACGTGTCCCTAGTGGGAACTGAACCCGGGACTCTCTGGTCCGCGGGCCGACGCTCTAACTGCTGAGCCAAACTGGCCAGGGCTGAACCCTAAGTGTTTTCAAACTGAGCTTCCTGAAACCCTGAA
Organism: Tadarida brasiliensis; assembly: GCA_030848825.1. Classification (NCBI taxonomy): domain Eukaryota; kingdom Metazoa; phylum Chordata; class Mammalia; order Chiroptera; family Molossidae; genus Tadarida; species Tadarida brasiliensis. The sequence goes on along the minus strand of CM061260.1, from coordinate 61,036,612 downwards.
ACTCTTTGGATTGCCTTGGGATGCAGCAAGGACTGGGGGAGCAGGACTCGGGGTGAACACCTAGAACAGCCCTGCTTTTATCTGCTTTATGTTTGGCAGATATAACTCTCAGCTGACAAACTCAGGAGGTACAGAAAATACCAGTTCCTCAGTTTTCTAAATTAATTTCTGACTCCTAGGAGCTGGATGAAATATTCAGCCCAAATATTCTTGGAGTGTCCTTTTTAGGTAATGTCTCACTTCTGGGACACAGGTGTCCCCACCAACAAACCACATCTCTGTCCAGAGGCGCCTGTGGGTCTAGCTCTCTCTGCTGATTCTGTGCCAGTCTCGGGACATGGGTGCCCTTTGGGAGCTGACGGATGTTCCCTCGCCTTTCTCTTCCTTGTTCCAAGGCTGTGTTCCTAGCCCACCCTCCATCAGGGAAAACCCTTCCTAGTCTGGGGGGAATTTGCCTTCGGGTTTCTTTAAGGCATTCATTCAGTCTACGTCAGTGAGTCTCTGTTATGGATTGAATTGTGTCCCCACAAAAGATATGTTGGAGTTCTAACCCCATACCTGCAGGTGCGACCTTATTTGAGGATAGGCTCTTTATAGAGATGATCAAGTGAAAAGGAGGATGAGCCCTAGTCAAATGACTGGTGTCCTTCTAAGGAGCGGAAATTTGGACACAGACAGGCAAAGAGGGAAGACAGCCATCTACAAGCGGAGAAGAGAGCCTGGAGCAGGTGCCCCCTCACAGCCCTTGGACAGGACCAGCCCTGCTGACACCTGGATCTCAGACTTCAGCCTCTAGAACTGTGAAACAATAAGTTTCTGTTGTGTAAGCCACTCAGTCTGTGGTATTTTGTTTGTAGCCGTAACAAACAAATGCAAATCCTTCCCCTTCTCTTACCTCCCCTGAAAACCCTTTAAGTTCTCCCAGGTGTTGCTTGTTCTCCTAACAGCTGCTTGAATGGGATAAAGAAATAAGCGGAAAAAACGTAAGTCAATGTGTCGTCATTTCATTCAGCTACACATACATAAAGTTTATTTGAGCAGAGAATCAGAGGCTAAAACAGCTTAAAAATCGCTGGGCTGACGAGGCGATGATTATTGTCACTGGGTGACGATGGGTACTTTTGTGTCTATTTGAAAATGTCCATTATACACTGTTTAAAAAGGGGAGAGAGAGAGGGAGAGAAGCATCACTTCACACCGCTGGCCCAGAAAATGACCCAGGTGCTTCTATCTCTAGAGTTCCATTGTCATCCGTCCCTCTCCCTGTCCCTACCCAACCCCCCCACATGTCACCAACTGCTGCCACTGTCACCAGAGCCTGTGCCTGACTTTTAGCCTGGAGGCGTCCTTGCGCAGCCAGGCTCCACACTGAGGCCTCGTAGCTGGGCAGAGACCCTCAGAGACCCCAAAGCCCCAGCAAGCCTCTCACCACCGGGCTGCCCCGCTGGTCCTGTTGGACGGCTCCTCACTCCAGCTGCTCTCTCTCCTCTCAGGAGTCATTTTCTCTGGATCCTGTCATTACCATTTAAATAGCAGATCATTCTTCAACTATTACTAATGATGACTCAAGTTATTTTCTGGGGCCCTGCTGCAGTGATCTAGCCCAGCACTCCCGACAGAGCTCTCCTTGACCCCTGACTCTGGGTCAGGGGGAGAGAACTCATAAAATAATGTGGTTTGTGGCATTTTGAATGAGTTCAGTGCACTCCTGGGACCAGGGTCACATGACTCCTGGCACGATGGTGTAGCAGTGGTGAGTGGCAGTCCGCAGCGTCCTCATGGCCCACTTAGCGGCCACTCTTCACGTGTCCCCTCTTAATTCCTCCCTCAAGCTCGCTTCCTCCTTGGGCCCGTTTGTCTCAGCCACCCCCACAGGGGTGCAGTGTCCCGTGCCGAAGCCTCCACCATCAAGGCGAGAAACGGAAAATGAACTTCTCGTGGGACTGATTTAATAAAATTTAAGAAACTGCCCTATTATTTTAGGATTATGGTCTTCCCTGTTTTGGGTATACATAGATATATTATGTATGATACCACAAAATGGTGGTATCGGTTTATCACAATGTCAGGGTTTAATTGCAGTTATAGCAACCCTTCTACCTCTTTTCAGCAGAAGAGAAGTTAATACAGGGTTTAAGACGTTACGACATCCCTGGGAGGGCCGGCAGAGCGATCGCAGGCAGGACTTCTGGGAATGCCACCGTCTCTGCCACCAGCAGGAATCTGGGGTCTGGAAGCCACTGGCCCCATCTGCCGGCTCTAGGGCCCCTCACCCAGGCAGTGTTCCACGTGCTCCACCTCGGCTGAATGGATGCCCCGTGTCTGCCCCCTGACACCCACAAAGCTAGAGCTCGGGCCTGAGATCTCTGCTACCGCCACCCCGGGAGGACCGGCGGTCTGTATGCCGAGCTGGCCGGGAGAACAGTGGCGGACGCCAAAGCAGGTGCTTGGCCTCGCGCCGCCTTCCCAGCCTCCAGCACCCCTGCCTGCAGGGGGCGGGTCAGGCGCGGACCTGGAGCTGCGAGGTGTGGGTGGAGCGGCTTGAATCAGTCTGCAGCATCTGTCACAGAGGGTCGTATGTTTTGTTTTAACTGGCAATTGTATGGATTCAGTTCTCTAGAGGAGCTCCATCAAGGACAGAAATGAGACAATTAGATTCATACCCAAATGTCCAATAAACACAGGGAGAGGTGCTCCTCTCCATTACGCTTCAGAGAGTGCAAATGAAAAGTACCAGGCACTACCCACCTGCTAGAATGACTAAAATGAAGAAGAGTGACAAGCCGAGGTGTGCACAAGGGTGTAGAGTAAGGAGACCCCTGTGCACTGCTGGTGGTGTGTGTATCAGTACAAACACTTTGGAAGCTGTGCGGTTGCACATACTAACGCTGTAAGTGTGGATGACCTCTGACCCAGCAATTCCGTCCTAAATCCATCAAGTAAAAACATCTATGAGATTGTTCACGGCACCACTTTTTTGTTGTTGTTGCCTTTTATTATTATTATTATTTATTTTTTTTTTTTTTATCCCTACCCGAGGACATTTTTGCATTTATCTTCAGATAGAGCGGGAAGGAGAGAGGAGGGAAGAGAGAGAAATATCGATGCGAAAGAGACACATCGAGTGGCTGCCTCCCACACGACCCCAACCAGGGCCGGGGACAAACTGCAACCGAGGTACGTGCCCTTAGCGGAAACTGAACCTGGGACTCTCTGGTCCATGGGTCAATGCTCTAACCGCTGAGCCAAACCAGCCAGGGCTATTTTTATTATTTTTAAAAATATGTTTTTATTAATTTCAGAGAGAAGAAGGGAGAAGGAGAGAGATAGAAACATCGATGAGAGAAACATTGATGTGAGACAGGAACATTGAAACGTTGATCGGTTGCCTCCTGTATGCACCCCAACCAGGGATTAAACCTGCAACCTGGGCATGTGCCCTGACTGGGAACTGAACCAGTGACCTCCTGGTGCATGGGATGACACTCAACCACTGAGCCACACCAGCCAGGGCAGCACCACTGTTTTTAAAAGCCCCAAACTGAAGACAGGCCAAAGTTCCATCAACAATAGCATGAATAAATAAATTGGAGTATAATCACACAATGAAACACAGCAGAGCAATGAGAACCAGCACACTCCAATCACGAGCATAACGTGAGTAAGTACCCACACTGTGCTGAGCCAAGACAGACAGACACCAAAGAGGGCACACCACTCACCCCGTTTAAATAAAGCCCAGAAACGAGACCTTAGCGTTAGTTAGTGGTTCCCCATCAGGGAACTGGGAGGGAACAGGAAGTGCATTTCTGGGTTGGTCATGTTCTGTTACTTGATGACAAGCTGGTCACACATGTGGATTCATTTTGTGAAAGTTCATCTTGCCGAGCACTTACGATGCAGGCACTGGTTCATGTGTGTATGCACTTCAATAAAGTTTACAAACAGAAACAGACTACACAGCTTCCCATCCTTCCCTTTCTCTAGGCACCCTCCCACCCTGAGAGCAACGGCTCCCTTTCGGGAGCACCTGCTGTGGGCAGGCCCTGCACATCTGCACTGCTGTTCCTCACACCCTCAGCACTTGATGAGAGGTCATTCTGTGGATGAGGCGCCGGCGATGAAGAGCAGTCAAGCAGCCTGTCCAAAGTCATGGCAGATAAGAGATTGAGCCATGAGTCAGACCCATGACTGGACAGCCTGTGTCCTTCCAGTATAGCCCACTGCTTTCTACTGTGCTCGGTCTCTCTTCCTGATCTGCAGCCTGGCTGGGTATGTGGTACTTTGCCAAGGATTTGGCTCCTTCCCTCCCATCCCTCTGCTCCTTTCCCTGAGCTCTAGGTCGGTAATGCTGAGCAGCTGCCACCATTGCCAAGCACCCTAGAGGGCAACATGTTGTTCCTTGATGACAAGCCTCAGGGAGCCACAAATAGTTACTGTCGCCACATGTGGGTGGGCCAGCATTCTGGAACTTGTCCTTGCCCTTGTGCCAGCCCCTCCTGGGAGCGGTCTGGGCAGTGTTGGGGGATCTGCCAAACCAGGGCTTACAGGAGCAAGGCTGGACTCACACCCAGGACCAGCCCTCCGTGGTAACCTTCATGGCTCGGCCATATCTGGGTAGAGTAGGCTGAGCGTCAGCAGGGACCGGACCCCAGGACACTCTCGACCCTCGTGCCCTGGCTGGCTCACAGAGGACATTCCTGACGTTTCTGGGGAGGTTCTTCCCACAGGTCTTGGCAATGGCATGAACGGCTTGCTCTCCGAGGGCAGCAATGCCTGGCATCCGTGGAGTGAAAAGAAGTGCCAGGTACCAAGCGAGGCAGGCATTGAAGGGATTGATGCAGCGTTCCTGCCCACAGACAGCTACAGCCTTGGTGCAGACGGTGACTAACATTTATGGAGCGTGCACACCTGCCTGGGCACTGCTCTGATCTCGCTTGTGTGCATTGTCTCACCGAGGTCTGAGAAGAACGCTTGGCGGTCAATACTATTCTAATTCCCACTTTATGATGCGGGAACTTAGGCTGAGAGCTTAAGCGACTGGCTGTGGTCAGCAGCCTCTGATGGCCCAGTCCCTCCCTTCTCCTCCTGTCCAGTCTGTTGTGGGCTGGGCTTCCTGCCTCACTTCCATGGATGGAAAGGGTAGGGGTAATGGAGTGTGACTTTCTCCTTTTGATGGAATGCTTCACAAAGGTCTGTGTCATCCTCGCGCAGTGGCCATGCTAATCTTCTCTCTATTGTTCCGACGGCAGTGTATGTGCTGCCGAAGTGAGCGCAGAAAGCCACTTCTGAGACATCCTGAGGTTGGTTATATGACAGTGGCTTCATCTTGGTGCCCTCTCACTGCCTCTTGGACCACTCACCCTGAGGGAAGCCAGCTGTCAGGTCTTGAAGAGAGGCAGACCTGTGGAGAGGAACCTGCAAGGGAGCTTGGAAGCAGCTCCTTCCCCAGTTGAGCCTTGAGATGACGGCAGCCTTGGGAGAGACCGAGCCAGAGCATCCTGTGAAGCTAGGCTCAGGTCCCTGGCCCACAGACACTGTGACATAGCCTTTGCTGCTTTAAGCAGCCACAGACTGGGCGATTTGTTCACAGCGGTAGATAGCTAACACACCTGCCCATATTCACACAGCCCATCTGGGTTAGAATGGAGTTTGCACCCAAATATGTCTGACTCTTAAGTCCATGCCCTTAACCTCTCTCTGTATTGTCTCCCCTCGATCGCAGGGAAGCACATCAATGCTGAACTGCACCGAGCCTGCCGGGAGCCGATGGTGAGGCTGACTAACCTTGGGCAAGATTCTCAACCATCCCGCACCCCAATTTTCTCACATGTAAAGTGGGGGTGATAATAATACTCAGTTCCATAGGGTTCTTGTGGATTCAAAGAGTTTATACATGTGAAGCTCTAGAATATAGTGAACACTCAATATTGGTATTAGATCACTGATATATGCAAATATTAAATGAAATAATAGTTGGCCCAGACCAAGTGCTTCTGAAGAATCGGTGTTCTCATTTACAAAATGGAAGTAAAATTATCGTCAGTCCTTGTTGCCAGGGTTAGGTGAACTAGCACAGTGCCTGGAACATGTGAGAAGCCTAGTAATTGGCACCCACCATGGGACTATATTGACTAATGTTCTAAGGGTAGCACCTGGGAGATGGGTGACCAGTCAGTGCTCTTACAGTCCAGCCCCTGTTGACCCCATGCACCTGACACACCTCACACTCCCCTGCTCTGGGTCTGGGAGCCAGCGGAAGGTGTGGGGCAGGGTGAGGATAGAGAGCGTGCTGGTGGGAAATCCAGGAGGCCTAACCTTCTCTCGGGTCCTTAGGAATGTGATCCCTCAGAATACTGGCTGCCGTGGCTGCTAGTAGGGTCCTCAGTGCTTCAAGTAGAGGACTATGTTAACAATCCCAAGGAAATTGGTTCCACGGAAATCTCCAGGTCCCTGGGGCTGAGAGGCTGAATGAAACCCAGTGCAAAGGACGCCAGGTTTCTCATTCCAGTGGGATCTTTCTTGCCATCACATGGTTTGCGCTCAAAATGCGCTCCAAAAGAAATAAATAAGTAAATAGCATGAAAAAAGATGGCCCAACTCTGCAGCCCTATGTGGGAATGTTTGCGAAAATGCGATGACCATTTTTGTGCAAAGATTTGGAGATCAGTGAAACATGTTTGTATAACTTCCTCTGCCAATTTCTTGTTGAGTTTTTTCGCATGTCGAAGTCTCAGATATCACAGAGGAGAAAACACAAAACACAGAGCTCAAACATGATACTGGAACATACTTTTTAAAAAGTACAACTGCAGCCCTGGCCGGTTTGGCTCAGCGGTTAGAGCATTGACCAAAGAGTCACGAGTTGGATTCCAGTCAAGGGCATGTGCCTCGGTTTTGGTTTGGTCCCCAGCCCCAGTCCGGGTCGTGCAGGAGGCAACCAATTGATGTGTCTCTCTCACATCAATGTTTCTCTCTCTCTCTTGCGCTCTCTCCCTCGCGCTCTCTCCCTCTCCTTCCCTCTCTATCTTAAGGTAAATAGAAAAGGATTTAAAAAATATATAAAAAAATAAAAACTACAACCACAGAGCTCCCCAAATGTCATCATTTTCACTGAGGTCCAACAAGGTTGGCTGTGAACTACAGAACGGGAAAAGTTCGGGTTATGATCCTGGCAGATCGCTTCCCTGCTGTGAACTGTCAACCACAAAGTGTCAGATTTGGACCTGATCATTGGTTTTCAAACTGGGGTTCCTGAAGCTCTTGGGGGTACCCTGGGAGGGCTCCTGCCCCCCTATCCATCAAAAGTGCTCACGATTTGGGCTTCAGATTCTCATGTTTGGAGAATCTGGTTGTGATATTGGTGGCCGGTGTCCAGGAGGAGAGGGACAGGGGATGAAAACGGCAGCGGGCGGGCGTTGACTCCAGGGCGCCCCTGACCGCCAAGAGCGGCCAGCGCTGTCAGGAGCACCGTGGGGCACAGTGAGGAGCCACGGTCTGCGATCTTCGGGACGAGCACAGGAGAGCCTGGTGCAGGGAGACACTGTCCTGCCCCCGCCGGGTGGACGAGCTGATCCCACAGCGGGAGGATTCCACAAACTGCGAAATTCCTACGCGGGCTGAGCAATTCCTGCATGGGGAACGGCCCTGCCGGCCACAGGCCAAAGTCCCTTCTCTGTGTTTCTTTCCTCTACCTGAGCTTACTCCTCCCAGCTTTCCAACCTGAGTCACACATTCAACAAATGTCCCCGAGAGCCAAACGCAGTGCGCGTGCTGGGGGCGGCCGCGACCGAGGCTGGACGCGGGCCGCTCAGAGCTGACATTCCCGGGGCGCAGAGCCCCAGGACCCGGGGTTCCTCGGGTGGGCCTCCTTGAGAGAAAACCTGAGAGACAGGTGAGAATTAACCAGGTGGAGAAGGAAAGATCCCAGGAGCGACGGAGGACCCTCGTCCCGAAGGCCTTTCCTCAGATGCACACACAGGGGTCGCGCTTTGCCCCCTGGCGTGTCTCCCTGTCTGGGTTAGCTCCCTGCCTGTCCTCTCGTTCATGCTTCGGCCTCAGAACCGTCTGGTTGCGAAGCACAAGTTCCTGGGTCTGACGCCCCCGCCCCCACCCGCTCGAAATCCCCGCTCCGAGTTGGTGAGGCTGACGCCCCGCCCTAGGTGGGCTCCTGGACACCCACCTTCAGACACGTGGCTCCCAGCCTGGCTGAGAGGTAGGGTCTAGGCCCTGCCATCCTGGGACTGCGGTTTGGAGGAGAATTGCCTGGAGAGCAGGGCAGTCCCCTTCATGGCGGTGGGGACATGGTGGGGTGTGCACTGTAAGCCGTCACCTTCCACCTTTTGGGACCTTTGGGGGAAAGGATGGAAGATGCCGGGGATGTGGCTGTGCTGGGGCCAGGCACTCAGAAGCTCCTCCATGCCGATGGGTTCCCTCTGGGGGGGGGGGGGGGGGGGCTCTGGTCCTGACTCCTCAAGGAGGCTCAGTGGTGCAGTGGGAAGGAAGTCCACTCTGGGGTTGGATCAGTTAGAACAATCATTTGCTCACTGTGACCGAAGCAAAATCACTTAACCTCTCTGAGACTCCGTTTCCTTATCCGTGAAATGAAGACCTCTCTCCTCCCAGCCTGTGTCCGGGGCCTGATGCACTGCAGCTGCGCAAGCAGGGGCAGTCCTTTCCTGAGCTAAGTCCTCCCAGGGCTGGGGGGGGGGGGGGGGCTCCCAGAGGGGCCTGAGCTGAGTCTGCAGACCCCTTAGCTCAGCAGAGAGAGCCTCCTGCCTTCCCAAGGGAGCCCTTGGGCTGCACCAGGCAGCTCTTAGGTGGCAGGTGGCAGGTGGCATCCCTTCCATCTGCCTCAGGCCCCTCAGCCCCTTTGTAGGGAGGGCGGGCGGGCTGCCTGGTGGGCTCGCCCCCACCCCCAGTATTTCTGTCTGCCTTTCACTAGCACACACACAGCCGTGTTGATTAGTGAGGGTCCCCGCAGGTGGACAGCAGGGGTGGCAGAGCTTCGCAAACCGGTGTTCTAGCTGGAACAACGACTGGTTGAAGACGCCGAAGGGAAGGATGTGGGGGAAGGTTGCCCCCACTGCAGAAACTGGGTGCAGGTGAGACAGAGGAGGAACAGGAGGGCGTGATGTGGGTGGGGAGGGGGGTGAAGCCGCTGTCCAGAGCCGTGGTGGGGGCAGTGGGGGCAGGAAGGACCCCCTTGGAGTGAACTCAGGCACCCAGCAGGGGCTCTGAGGCCATCCCAGCCATACCCCAGGTTTGGAGCCAGATGACCCCTCCCCAGCCCAGGTCAGTAGAGGAAACTGACCCCACCTGAGACTGTAAGAGCCTCCCCCACCCCTGCATAGCGTGAGTGTTACATGGGTATTAGCAGGGTCGCTGTGCTATATGAGAGCATGAGAGCCTATGAGACCGTAGCCCCACACAGCGAGGCCCAAGATAGGACAGGTGGTCCCCACAGCCCCCCGGGCAGCTGTGCCAGGGAGTGCCCTTTCCTTGTGGAGGCTGGGCCAGGTCCCTACCTACCTTCTCCAACTGCAAAACCAGAGGTGAGCAATGAGCCTTTAAAAACTTTTTTGTTTTTGTTTTTGGGTAATGGAGATTAGCAAACAGAGTTCAGCAATATAATTAAATGAAGGTAATAACAAAATTAATTTGTCACATAATTATGTACATACTGCTATTATGCCACATAGTAATTAGCCATAAATAGTAAACAGGCCACAAAAACCAAGGTGACCGATGTTCCTTTGGTGTGGCCAGGCCAGCGGTCACTGCAGGTCTCTTCGGTCTGGTTAGCCCTTCAGGGTGTGTCATGGGTCCCGGCTGAGAGACTACCTGAGGCCAGGTACCTCCATCACGTCCAACTGCTGACACTCACCTGTTGTGCCTCAGTTGCCTCCCTGCCCCAGGGCCTTCCTGCCATGCTCCCATCCCCCCAGACCCGCCCGTGTCCCCCCCAAGCGAGGGGTCCTTGGGCAGTACATTCAGCTGCTCCTTTATTCCTGCGCTGACCTTCAGGTTGCCTTCCTCCTTTAGTTTATCAGCAGATGTCTGTGCCCGACCCCACGTGGCAGGCTCTGTGCCGATGCTGGGCAGGGGGGGGAAGGGTCCAGCCAAATCCAGGAGAAAACCCTGAGACGTTTGGGCTCATTCAGGATGAGCTTAGTTTGCTCTCTGATGTCTGCATACACACATTCCTGTTCTGACCAAGATGTTTTCGTATGACTCAAAAATGGTTATTTGTTTCTTTCTTTAAAGAGATGAATAAGATGTAGTTTTTTAATCTAAAGGAACCAATGGGCTGGCAGAGGGAACCGGCGCCGCCGGCTCGCCACAGGCCCTGGGAAAGCTGGAGGGGTGTAGAGGGGCCTGGGGCAGAGGTGCTGGCAACGGCGTTTGTTGGGGTGAGGGGAAGGGGCTGGGACACAGCTCAGAGCAAGTTTCCTCGAGTGGCATCGTGAAGGATGGGGAATGACAACAGCCGCTAACGCATGAGCACTTCCCACGCACGGCACAGCTCCACGGGCTGTGTGAGGAGTGACCTGGGCCATCCCCGCAGCTGTGTTGCCCCATTTTACAGAGGAGGAAACTGAGTGCAGTGGACTGAATGGGGTCCCCCAAACAGATAGGTCCAAGGCCTGACCCCTGGTCCCTGTGAATGTGGCCTTATTTGGAAACAAGGTCTGCAAACATAATTAAGGATTAAGATCTCATTTTAATATCTTAAAATGAGATTACGACCTCATCCTGAGATGAGGCCACTTGGGATTTAGGGTGGGCTCTAAACCCAATGACTGGTGTGCTCGTGAAAGAAAGGAAAGGGGGTCTGAGGTGCAGAGACCCAGGGGAGAAGGCCATGGGAAGACAGGCCGAGATCAGAGTGATGCTGCCCTAAACCAAGGAAACCCAGAGCCACCAGAAGCTGGAAGAGGTGAGATGGATTCTCCTCTACAGCCTCCCGGGAAGCAGGGCCCTCGCATTGCTTGAATTTAGGCTGCAAGGTGACAAGCTCTCCTCTGGAGAACCACTGGCTTGGGTCACTGTGAGTGATCATGCCTTTTCCCCCTGCACCCCCAGGCCTCATCCACAGCAAGAGAGGGTAAGGCTACCCCCTTTTACCAGGTGGCAATCAGCTGGCCCAGGGAACTTGGTACCAGACTTGCTGTCCCCTCCGCCATCTGCCCAGCCCACCAGGAAGAGCCTGGCTTGGAGAGTGAGCAGGACCTGTGGTCACTGTGGGGAGTCCTGTAGGCTGATGGAGCCCCTAAGGGACATGGAATGACAGAACAGAGCATCAGGAGCTAGCGAGTGCGGGGGGGTGGGGGGGATGTCATAGCAGGGCTCTGTGACATGGTGCTTTACAAAGTCTAGTACTCTTACCATGCTGACGCCTCCCAGTAGGAGGGGAGGTTGTGACCTTCCCCCTGGGTCCGGGTCAGGCCTCCTGTGCTGCTTTCCTTCAGACCCATGACTGGCCTCCAGCTCGAGACACAGGTGATGTGCCTGTGGCCTGAGTGAGGACAGGTGCTGGAATTGGCAATTTGTAGGCAGGAGGGGGGTGCATGGCCTGAGGTCCTGGCTTGTCCCACTGACTGGGGTGGAGCCCAGACTGGCCTGACCAGTGCCCTTTAAGACTGGTCATTCAAGGAAGTTCTTGCCTCAAGGGCCAGAGGTACTGCCAGCTCCGGGCCCTCTGTGGAGCAGCCTGTGCGCTTAGACTGTTTCCTGGGCCCATGAGGTGGGGACGTGGGTGAGGTTCCCGCAGCGCCTGGAGACGTGGCCGCAGCCTCTGCTCTGCTCCCCCTGAAACAAACTCAGATCCCTTTGACCATTTAGTGAGCTGGCAACAGCTCCTTTAACCTCATGGCAGCCCTGAACACTAGGTGTGATACTGCGCCCGAGGCGCAGGGGTGTGGTGACCGCCGGAAGCGAAGCAGGACTCAGACCCAGGCTCCGCGGTGCCGTCTCCAAGGAGCCAGGCAGGGGTTGGGGAGGTTGGTGCTGGGCAAAAATAGAACCTCACAAGCCAATAAGATAGGGCATGAGAGAGGGGTGCCGAGGAAAAGGAGATGCGTTGGGAAGACTGAGGAAGGCAGAGCATGAGAAATTAAAGGAGAGGGAGAAACCACATCTCCTAGTGTCTCTGGGGCAGGGCCTGTACACCTGCTTTGTTTGTACCTGCTATATGGGTACCTGTAGGCACAGACCTGCTGTGATAGGAGACCCTAGACATGTGGGCTGGTTATACATCCCAAACCTCCCTGTGCCCAGGTGGGGAGCGGAAGTGGACGCGCAGCCTCGTAGGGGAACTGCCCCCACCCCCGCCACGTGCCCTGCAGGACTGGGGCCCGGAGTTGCCAGAGCTCCAGGTCTTCTTTTAAGAGGAGCAGGAAATTAATTTTTTTAAATGTGAACTCTCTTAATTTAAAAATGTTGGTAACCAAAACCAGTTAGAATCTCATTTTAGAAAGGAAGAAAAAAAAAAAGAAAGCCATGTCCAGCCCACAGGCGGCCGGGGTGCAGCCTCTGCTTTATTGCACTTGTTTTGCTGAGGGTCTCACCACCAGACCGCGAGCTCCTCCGGGGCTTCGAAAGACCACAGGAGGAGCAGGGGGTGGAGGAGCTTGGGACCTGAGGGCCATGAGGCTGTGAAGAAGCAAGCAAGCATCTAGATTTCCAGAAAGAAAGGAAACAGGCTGAGTAAGACCAACGCATTGCTACCAAAAGATGCAAAAGAGATACTGTGCCTTTGACCCCCCAGAGGTGCCTTTTACTTGCTCTCCCTCAGCTCCTGCAGGAGGACGGGAACGTGGGCACAGGAGGGCTGAGTGGGGCGGGAGGGAGGGTTGCTGGGAGGCGGTGGGAAGCGCTCAGCCTGCTTGTTGAGGAGTGAATCACATTTCCACATGATGGGTGCAGTTCACACTTTGCAAGGAACAGGGAGCAACGGGAGCCTGACTTTTCTAAATATACCAGGCAAGCCAGCGCCTGGCTCCGAACTGAGATTCCCGACAGGAGGCTGGGCCAGCCTGTGGATTCCACATTTGCAGGCTGCATCCCAGGCTATGCTTCTCCCACTGGAGGGAGAGGGGCTGATGCTGGAGCTGGGACTTTGGGAAGCAGCCCCCAGACTGCCATTCCTGGGTAAACACCTGTAGGAACTCTGGCAAACCCTCACAGGACTGGATTGAGCTGTTACAACCACAGTGCTTCCGTGGCCAGAGGGGGCCATTTGGACCCCACGCCAGACTTCCCTCCTCCTGTTGCCCTCAGCCCTCGCACGGCTGCCTGGCACAGAGACCCCTGGTTGTGTCCTCTAAGCTTCCACGTGTGGGCAGTATCCAGGGCACCCTCCTCAGGGCCTAGGAGGGTGAGTCTCCCCCAAGTCTACAATCTCCTTGGAAATCTGCCCGAGATCACAGTGTGGTAGCTGAGGCTCTGACTTCCTGGCAGGAAGCTGCGGCCCCGAGGGGAGCAGGGAACCCTCAGTGCACACCCGCAGGTGCCTGCGGGGGGAGGGGAGTGGTCCAGCTCTGCCACTGACCACTCTGTCCCTTTCTCTCCTGGGCATCCGTTTCCAACTCTGGGTAAGTGGAGGCTGCCGGTGACCTGCCAGCAGGAGGCCCCCAGCCGTGCGACATCCTGGTTCCCTGCGTGCGCGGTGGGCTGGTGGTTCCCAAGGGTATGGGGGTTGGGATTCGGTGACAGTCTTCCATGGACAGCTGGGGCTGCTCATCTTTTCCTTACTTTGGACACTAGGGGAGCAGCCCCAGCTGCTGGCAGGCTCTGGTCAGTGCCTGGAGCGTTCAGGGAGACTTGGGCTTGATGAGTGGTCCTGAGGCTGGGAGAAGAGGCAGAGATGATCAGAGAGGGTGTGAGACCGCGGTCAGCGGTGCCCACGGCGTGTGGCTCGCTCCTGGCACCCGGGGACTGCAGCGGGGGCTCCGGCCGGCCGCTGCTGCAGATAAACCACCAACAGGCCCGCGGGGATTCCTGGCCCAGACTCCGCTCTCAGCGGCTGTGCTAAAGAGACATGCCTGAGAAAAAGGCTGGGTCCCCGGAATGTGTTTAGCTCAGCCCCTCAGTGCTCCGCCTGGAGTCGGAGGTGCAGCCCGGTCCAGGCCCCGAAGCTGTGCCCTTCGGGAGGCTGTTCATCCTAGATGCCCCTGTCCCCAGGAAGTAGGGAGGTGGCATGGTGGAGGGAGGCCACTTGGACTTCGGGGTCTGTCCTTCCTCAGAGCATCACGTGAGCCTGAGCACAGGAGCCGGCCAGCCCCTTCCTGGTACGCTGCCTTTCTGCATTTCTTCAAAGAATTTATCAGCATCTGAAACAACCCTATTTCATCATTTGTTTATAAGCTTCCTGCCAGTCTCCCAAACCCCGGTGGAAGGCGAGACCCTGAGGTACAGTGGACCTGGAGGGGTCCCAGCCCTCCTGGAACTCACGGTCTCAGCAGGCCAACGGGTGAGAAAAGATGGCATGAGGACGATACGGGGAAATGTGGGCACTACCACAGCGATGTAGCAAATACACATACTGCATGAGGCACACTTGTATGAAAAATTCTTCCCTGTTAGAAATTCTAATCTAACTGGGTCTCCTGGCCTTTTTGGGCAGCCCTGGCTCTGTGGGAGGACCTAGGAGGAGCACCAGGGGGAGTCCCAGGACCTCGCCTCCTGGCACAGCCACGCATGAAGGATGGGAAGGAATTAGCCAGGTGGAGGGGAAGCGAGCGTCTCCCAGGAAGGAGTGTGTGTAACGGAGGCCAGGAGGTCAGAGCCCAGTGTCCTGAGAGCGTGAGAGGCTTTCATGGGAGGGGCTGGAGACATGAGCAGACACGGGTCATAGAAGGTCTCTGGGACATGTTCAGGGGTGTGGACTTGACACCCTAGAGTGACACCCTAGAGTGACGGAGAGTTACTGAGAGTTACTGAGTGCTTAAACAGGGAACAGCATGATAATACCTGCATTAAAAAAGAAAAAGTTTTTATTGATTTTTTTAGAGAGAGAGGAAGGGAGAGAGATAGAAACATTGATGTGAGAGAGATACATCGATTGGCTGCCTCCTGCACACCCCCTACTGGGGATCGAGCCCAAAACCCGGGCATGTGCCCTGACCGGGAGTTGAACCAGGACCCCTTAGTCCATGGGACTGACCCTCAATCCACTGAGCCACACCGGCCGGGCTGAAAAGGCTCTTCTGGCTGCTGTGTGGAGAATGGGTTGAGGGGAGGGCAAGGGTGGAATCCCAGAGCCAGTCAGAGGCCACTACTGCTGTCCAGCTGAGACGGGTGGCTTGGACAAGCAGGAGACAGCAGAGGCAGGAGGTTGATCAATTCAGTGCATCCTCAGGAGATAGAATCAACAAGACTTAGCAACTGATTAACAAAATGAAGTGAGGGCCAGTGAGGATGCAGAGAGGAAAGCTGACTCCCAGGTTCTTGGCTTGAGCAACTGGCGGATGGGTGCCATTCAGGAGTGGGGAGAGATTTGGGGCAGGGGCAGGAGAGGATGAGGAACTTCATTCTGGATCGGTGGAGCGTGGGTGCTTATGGATGTCAAGTGGAGAGGCCAGGAGAGCACTGGCACCCCCGCAGCCAGGGTCAGCGGCCAGCAGTCAGCTTGGAGAGGCAACGGCAGCCATGGCAGCCGCGCTCCTCCAGCTCCTGGAGCCCGAGGGCCTGGCCGGGCAGGGAGTCTCCGGACAGGGGGCACTGGGGCCTCAGCTCACCCCTCCCGAGCACTCAGGCCAGCAGGGCAGCTTTCCTGGTTCTCGGGGGTTCCCGACTTACGGGAATGTGGCCTCCTGCTGCCTCAGCTTCTGATCCCTCCTAGATGGCTACAAGGCATTGCTCAGCGGTAAAGTGGAACAGACTGACAGGCCTAGAGGGATGGGAGGTGGGAGGGGAGGGAGGGGATGAACCAAAGAACGTATATGCATAGATGCACAACCAATCGACGGACACTAGGCTGGGGAAGGCAGGAGGGGTGAGAGCGGGAAGGAGGGGGTCAATGGGGGAAAAAGGGGGACATCTGTAATACTTTCAACAATAAATAAATAAATAAAGTATTGGCAACTGATTCAATTAAAAATATATAATGTGGCCTGGCCGGTGTGGCTCAGTGGCTGAGCGTTGACCCATGCACCAAGAGGTCCCGATTTGATTCCTGGTCAGGGCACATGCCCAGGTTTTGGGCCCGATCCCCAGTGGGGGGCATGCAGGAGGTGGCCCATCAATGGTCTTTCATTTGATGTTTCTATCTCTCTCCCTCTCCCTTCCTCTCTCTCTAAAATTAATAAAGAAAAAAAATGTATATAATGTGGGCCACCAGAACATGTCTAAGGGCCTGATCTTCTCGGGGGGGAGGGGGCTGCTGGTCAGGGGCCTAGGGTTTCAAGTGAGGAGTTAGGATAGAACTCTTTTCAGGTTCAGGCAATTATCTTTTGAATAAGGCCCTGCACCAGAATCATTCGTGAGGCAGGTGGAGAAATGGACCCCCGTCTGTCTGCAGTGAGTCAGATTGTAGGTCTGAGGGAGCCGAGGAATCTGACTTTGTCAAGCACCCTAGGTGATTCTTGTTTTAAAATCCTCACCGAGGCCCGGCCGGTGTGGCTCAGTGGTTGAGCGTCGACCCATGCACCAAGAGGTCGCCAGTTTGATTCCCGGTCAGGGCACATGCCCAGGTTGTGGGCCTGATCCCCAGTGGGGGGCATGCAGGAGGCAGCCAATAGATGTTTCTATCTCTGTTTCCCTTTCCCCTCCACTCTCTTTCTCTAGAATCAATAAAGACAAAAATTTATTAAAACAAAAATCTTAAAAAAAAAAAAATCCTCACTGAGGATATTTTTTCCATTGATTTTCAGAGAAAGTGGAAGGGAGGTAGGGAGTTGGGAAGAGAGAGAGAGAGAGAGAGAGAGAGAGAGAGAGAGAGAGAGAGAGAGAATCATCAATGTGAGAGAGGCATCGATTGTGCCTCCTGCATGCACCCCGACTGGGGCTGGAGATCGGACCTGCAACCCAGGTACATGCCCTTCACTGGGAATCGAACCCACAACCCTTCGGTGCATGGGCCGAAGCTCTAACCATGAACCACACTGGCCAGGGCATACCCTGGGTCAGTCTTGATGCACTCAAGTTTGAGAATATCCGAGTCAGGGAGCAGGCAGAGGAGAATGGGAAAGTTGGTCACGGAGGCAGGAGAAAACAGAAGAGCAGGGTGTCCAGAGCAAAGAGCGTTTCAAGAACAATGTTGGCTTCCAGGGGGGGAGTCCAGGTCTCTCCTCACTTCCCCCAGTACGTCTCAGCTCATCCCTAAGAAAGAGCAATGCTGATTTTAGCGCTCAGTTTCAGGAGCTGATGGAGCGCCTTCTGCTAGTGAGCATGAGTGGAGCCAGTGGGCATGAAGAGGTCTGTGCACAGGGGTGGGGCTCTCTTCTGGCTGTCTCAGCTGTTAGAGGTAAGCAGAGCAGGACCTACTTCCTCCCCAGATGCTTTCTTGTCCTTCCCAGCCTGGGCCAGCCTGGTGCCAGGCGTGGCAGCACACACTCAGTCTCTGAGTGCTTCTCTGCTGGAGGCGGTGGCGTGTTGGGTCAGCCTTCCTCCCTGTCAGTGGTGAGACCTGGACGGAGAAGAATCAGGCAGGCTGGGGTGGGAGGTGAGCAGAGCGGGCCCCACAGTTTCCTTTTGTCTGAGCTCCTACCTCTTACTAGTTTAGGAAGCTTACCAGACATTCCCTTGGAGCGGAAGCCACAGCTGACCATCACAGTTTTGGTCGCTGGCTCCCCATAATTTCCCGGGCATACACCTTCGCCAGGGAGGAGAGATGAGAGTTCTGGGCCAGGGCTGGGTATTGCTGGTGCCCCGTCTCCTCCAGCCATACGCCGTCTCTCACATCCAGCAGGATGGCGTCCTCGTTCCCACCAGACGGCACTAGAAAGCAAGCACTGGACTTCATCACGGGAGGTCGCTGGCCACCTTGGACAGAGCCGAGGCAGAGGCACAGGAAGAGCCAGGCTGCGGAGGTGGGACGGACTCGGAGGTGAGAAATAGAGCGCGGTGGTCGGCTCTGCCAGACAACAGGGGCAGAGAGGGTGGGCAGTGAAGGGCATGGGGCCCGGGCCGAGAAGGGGAGGGACTTGATGGGAAAAGCTGGCAAAGAGGAAGGACAGAGGACAAGATGGCTGGAGTGAGGTCCCTGAGGGGGCGAATGATGGAAACTCTAGAGCACAGGGAGGGATTAGCTTTGGGTGGAGGGTCACCCCTTCCATTCTAACGAGAGGACAAGAAAAGGGTGAGCGGTATAGGCAAGTTTATGGATTTGGTGACAGAAAGCTGAAGGATTACTGTCTGATAGCTGCTTCCTCTGTGAAATTTGGGGTGTTTCCCTGGTCTGAGAATAAGTCGAGGTTTGAGGAGGATGGAGCTGGAAGGGAATCGTGGACCGTGTGCCAGGTGGGCAGCTCCAAGAGTGGGCGGTACAGGGAAGGGCAGCAGCTGGGCTGACCCCAGCCTGGGGTTTCGCCACGAGGGTGCACTGGAGGGCAGGGGGCACGGAGGCTTGTGGTGACGGTGAGAACAGTGGAGTCTGGCAGGAGGGGCTCATGGGGAAGGTGGAGGGGCCATGGGCAGAGGAGGAGGAGAGGTGGAAGCTTCAGCAAAGCCATGGGGTGGGTGTGGGCAGAAGAAGGCCCACAGCCCTGCAGCTGCCCTGGGAGGGGGTCAAGAGCTAGTCCAGATCTGTGTCTCACTGTGTGGCCTCGGGCAATTCATGTGCCCTCTTGCTGTCTTGGATTTCCTTTGTATAGTGTTGGCTTCTCTGGCTCATAAGGGTCTATGTGGTGAGCTGCTGTGGGAGGATGCAACCCAGGACACAAGGAACTCCTGTCACAGGGCGCACCAGACAAAGCGGCCACCACTGGAGACCGCTGGGAATGTGGAAGACAGTCTCCTGATACCATGAGCCTCAAGGATACAAGCCTGAGTGAGGGGCTAACAGCGGATACATGAATCTGTGTTCAGAAAAGGGTGTAGGCACAGGGGGAGTGGCAGTTGGACTGATCCCAGTCTGGGGTTTTAAGCCTGTGGGGCACCACAGGGGCTGCTGGTCCCAGCTGGGTCTTCTCACATGAACAAGTTCCCACCCCCTGGTGGACACCTTTGAGATCCACCAGTAAGCAGCAAATGAGAGAGTCCATCCAGGGCGGCTGACACCTGCGTTCTCAATCTAATAACTTATTACCTATTTGATGGCAGTGGTTTATTAAAAACAAAACAGCAGCCCGGCCGGTCTGGCTCAGTGGATGAGCGTCGACCCATGCACCAAGAGGTCGCCGATTGGATTCCCAGTCAGGGCACATGCCCCAGTTGTGGGCCCGATCCCCAGTGGGGGGTATGCAGGAGGCGGCCAATCGATGTTCTCTCTCATCAATGTTTCTGTCTCTCTCCCTCTCCCTTCCTCTCTCTCTAAAATCAATAAAGAAAAACAAAACGGGAAAATCTTCCCAGGTCCCAGGCTAAGGCGCCACCTCTTGTTTTCCCCTCTGGATGGGTTAACATTCCCCATGGGTAAAGCTGCTAGAGTCTTTTTCAAGGTGTTCAATTAGCCTTAGCCCTGATGTTTCAAGGATAAAGGTCAAAAATCGCTTTTGAAAATCCTGTATTAACACACCCGCCCCAGATTCACAAACTGCGTTCATATGCAAAAAATGTCTGAAAAGTTTAGGAGAGAAAACTGTGTGTGTCAACTTTTTAAACCACAGAACCGCCCTCCCTAGCTTATCAACACTCCCATCTTCACTAGAACTAACTCTGCGGTGCACTCTGACGTAGGCAGGTTACAGAAACAAACCACCTGTGGCCGACTATCACTATCCGCCCTGCACAATCGACTGAGTGATGGCTGAGGACATTACCGGGTTTATATGTGCCCTTTATTGTCTCTTTGGTATGTCGGAAATTGGTGTCATTTCAACAGCTCTCTTGAAGACTTTAGCCCTGTTAGAGAGGACAGACACTCCATGGCATGAGCAGAAGCATCTTTTCTGGGTTGCCTCTGAACTCCGTGAGAAAACCCCCAGTCCAAGAGTCACATTCATTCACACCACAGAGTGTACTGGACATGCTGCAGACAAGCATTCTTGGGGCCAGATGTGGCCTTATAAGGTGGCCTGACATTTTCTCATGGCCCAGGCCACCCTCCAAAAATATCCAGAGACAGAGAAGAGTGGGAACTGACCTCCCTGAATGTTTCAGATTAACAAGCAGGCTCTCAGTCCAGCAAGAGTGCTAACACCTGCTGTCTGACCAGCTCCGAAAGCCCTGGGCCTTTCAAGACCAAGCAGCCTGCAGGGCCCATGCCGGGGAGGGCTGTCGTGGCGGAATAGATGGAGCCTCCTAGCACACATCCAAGCTGGTTTCTTGCTCTAAAAAAAGGGTTATTTCCTGTGCCCCTCCAGAATGTGCTGAGACCCGACTGCCTTTACTTTATATGGACAATAGTGATCCATAATTAATTTTCATTAGTGTGTGTTTTTGCCCCTTCCTAGTCCTTGGGCTGAAGCTGTTTCCCAAACTCCTTTTACTCCCAAGGCCCGGGATCACTGGTGAGGTGCTGCCCCCCAGCGGGGCAGCCCAGCTACAACAGCATGGGAGGCAGAAATGACGTTTGGGCTTTCACCAAAGTGCAGCATCCTGGAAAGGTCTCTGGATTGCACCCACCAAGGTCAAAGACATGAAAAAGAGCTGCCACGGTAATAAGTCTATGTTCTGGAATTAGTGAGCAGAACACAATTTCCAAATATTAAAAATATTTATGAAATGGGCACGAGGTGCTTATGTACACAGCCTCTCACACATTTTATTTTTGCTCATCGAATGAGACTTTTAGGGTGAATTGCATTTTGTGGGAAAAAAGACAATTTTTGATCATGAGACCTACCCCTGAGGGGCATCTCTCTAATACATTTGGGGGAAGGAGATTAAATAGTCCCTCACATGTCTACAAGAAAGTGGTCAAAAACCACACAGCTCTCTTCTAACTCTGGTTCTCTGGCACGCAGTGGAATGTTAATAGGTATGGCTATTTTTGGTAATAGTTGCTCAGAACAGTTTCTTCACTAAACTGTATGACAATGAGCCAGTCTATTTGTAAGACTGGAATTTTAAGAGAAGTAATATGAGAAATTGCGAAGCCAGTTTTCATTCTTGTTAAAGGGACAGAACAACACAGCAGCCTTTTTGGAACACTGTGAACAGCAAGGCCCTTAATCATGCCCACGGCATTCCCCAGGCTGGGCTTCTGGTGATAGTACACGAAATTGCCACAAAATAGGACAATGACAAACCAGAGAGCCCTGCTTTCCACTACCACCCGAAGTTTGTAAAAGCGGTCTTTTCTGGGTTGCCTCTACTATTAGCTTCACCAGCTGGTCCTCAGCCTCAGTTGCAGGAACTTTATTTCTTTTCGTAAGTAAAAGCCTCTCTCTGAAACAGACCAGACTCTGTATGAGTGACGTGGTTCTAACTAACCACTGTGCTGGTAACATCTAAACCGTGACCAGACAGCATTTAGAAAGAAAAGTTCCCCTTTGGAAGAAAGACCACATTCTTGGATAATGGGACAGTGAACTCCAAGAAGACCTCATAGACTAGGTGGGGGCATGCGACTGTCAGAGGCAGAGAACAGAAATCACCCAAAGAAACAGCTAGAAAGCGCCAGTGCTCGGAGATGTCGGCGCCGTCACTGTGAGGTGAAGGTTCGGGGTCTGGACCCAGCAGATGAGACGCGGCTGCACCGAGCACCCTGCCGGAGTCCTTCCACGACTTTGGGCGTAAAGCAGCATCTAGGACTGTCCTGTACGTGGAGGCATTTTCAGGACGAGGTCCTTGACCCCTGACCAGGTATTTGAATATACTATGAACATTGCTGGGCAACAGTATTTCCACTTCAACTTATATTAGAAGAGTTAGAGTAAAAAAAGAAACATTGGCCCTGGCCGGTTTGGCTCAGTGGTTAGAGCATCGGCCCATGGACCAGAGAGCCCGGGTTCACTTCCCTCTAAGGGCACGTACCTCGGTTGCAGTTTGTCCCCAGCCCTGGTTGGGGTCGTGTGGGTGGCAACCACTCGATGTGTCTCTCTCACATTGATGTTTCTCTCTTCCTCCCTCTCTCCCTCCCGCTCTATCTGAAGATAAATGCAAAAATGTCCTCTGGTGAGGATTAAAAAAAAAAACACCAAAAAACAAAAAGAAACATTGTATGACAAGGGTCCTAAATCTTGGATTCCCTGGTCACTTCTGTGAGGACTCCCTCTTGTCCCTCCGCAGCAAGTTGGGGACAGGCTTGGTAAGCTTGAAGACTGCTTCAGGAGGAATGACTTTTTGGAAACCTCTTAATATAACTTGTCTATTTGTGCAGAACCATTATGATTAGCAGAAATACATTTCAAAACTGTCAAAAGAGCTGGAATCTGTAACAGAACTGAAACTCGTCCGTATTCCCACACCACCACTTTCAGGCTAATTTAATGGGAAAAATCACTAAACTCACTGGTCAGTATTTCAAATCCAGGCAGAGCACACACCAGTTTATTTTGATATGCAACACAGATCAGTATTTTATGAATACGACTTATTACTACATTAACATTATCAGGTAAAAACAGCTTCCAAATGCATGCGTAGAAAGTTAAGCGTAGTCTTTGAATGCCTTATTTCTAAATATACAAAAAATACATTTAAATTAGAGAATTTTAGTGAATCAAAGACTTATAAAATTACAATTTTGATTTTCACAACATAGAAAAAAATACAAAATGACTATATATGGTCATATAAATTTTTACCCAAATTTCAAAGGAGCAGTATGTACTGATTTTGATGTTTGATAATGTTTTATCTGAAACTCAGAATTGAAAATAATTCAACGCCAACCTTTTATTACAAACGAACAACCAAAAGCACAAGTGGAAATGAGGGCACCCTCTTCACAGGCCTCTTTACCGCCACCTCTTCTGTAGGAAGTTTGTGCCAGAAGAGGGTTCCGTCTGGGAGGATGGTGCTTTATCCCATGATTACCTCTCACGGTGCCTTTGATCACAGGTGGCACGTGTTAAATGAATGATCCAACCTCAGCACACAGGACACAGCAAGATGCAAACCAGCAGCCTGTGCACAGAGCACTGCTGCGCACTCCCCCGTCTCCGCCAGGTGGTCCCCCAGGGGGTCTGAAGCATCCTATCAGGGGGCAGCTGGGCAGATGATGCCTTTGATGATGCCCTGAAATGAACACTGTAAGTCTAACACAACACCCACCGACCACCACCTTCCTCATTTACACTTTATAAGAAGATGGGACATTTGGTGGGGTTAGACGGTCTCAATTCATAAAAGAATGCCACACTTCAAAGGAAAAATTAATTTATGTTGGAGGTAAAGAAACCAGTTACTGAGAGGTGACTGAAGGCCATGGCGGCATGTCTTACTAATCTGCCATAACCATTTTAAATGTTTGATGTACAAAAATAAACACTGGGGTTGAGACCCTCTTGGGGAAGGGGACTGTTTCTGGTGCTCTTGCCGCAATTTGATGCAACACCACTGTCTGCCACAGATTGCTCTCATGCACAGGGACAAAGCACAATGCAGAGGCCTGAATACAACCACTCCAGCAACTCTGAAACCTGCCCTTTCCATTCCATCGTCTATCTCCACACAACCGAAAACAATCTTACCCAAATTAAGTAATAAGGCTAATATAACCCAAATTGACTCTATTTTATAGTAGAAATATATTTTGAAAAAATAAAAAGAGAAAAAGCATGAAATATAATCTTCCCCACATATTTTAGCAAGTACAAGAATAGATTCTAATCTCAACATGCCCAAGGTAAGGGCGCTGACTTTAAGAAGCAGAATTTTACTGTTCAATTCAAAAATAATTTATCACACATCTGCTTGCATCATATTTTAGGCTGCATATTTTCTTCTCTTCTTATATTAACTTCCAAGCCTCTATGAAATAAGCATTTCAAAATTAGTTTCCTATTATGACACTCTTCTGATATCAGCAATTATATTTTAAATGATAATGACTCTGTAAGCT